>OY294069.1:181627031-183054746 GCA_958510875.1 Endomychus coccineus
TATAATAATTGAAATAATCCCTTCTTGGTCTGATAAAATTGTTAATTTCAGTTTCAACGTGAATTTTGTTGTAATTAAAATCAAAAACCTTGGAATTGTAAAATAAAATTGTTCCTTTCAATTTCTACGTAAATTTTATTATAATAATTGAAATAATCCCTTCTTGGTCTGATAAAATTGTTAATTTCAGTTTCAACGTGAATTTTGTTGTAATTAAAATCAAAAACCTTGGAATTGTAAAATAAAATTGTTCCTTTCAATTTCTACGTAAATTTTATTATAATAATTGAAATAATCCCTTCTTGGTCTGATAAAATTGTTAATTTCAGTTTCAACGTGAATTTTGTTGTAATTAAAATCAAAAACCTTGGAATTGTAAAATAAAATTGTTCCTTTCAATTTCTACGTAAATTTTATTATAATAATTGAAATAATCCCTTCTTGGTCTGATAAAATTGTTAATTTCAGTTTCAACGTGAATTTTGTTGTAATTAAAATCAAAAACCTTGGAATTGTAAAATAAAATTGTTCCTTTCAATTTCTACGTAAATTTTATTATAATAATTGAAATAATCCCTTCTTGGTCTGATAAAATTGTTAATTTCAGTTTCAACGTGAATTTTGTTGTAATTAAAATCAAAAACCTTGGAATTGTAAAATAAAATTGTTCCTTTCAATTTCTACGTAAATTTTATTATAATAATTGAAATAATCCCTTCTTGGTCTGATAAAATTGTTAATTTCAGTTTCAACGTGAATTTTGTTGTAATTAAAATCAAAAACCTTGGAATTGTAAAATAAAATTGTTCCTTTCAATTTCTACGTAAATTTTATTATAATAATTGAAATAATCCCTTCTTGGTCTGATAAAATTGTTAATTTCAGTTTCAACGTGAATTTTGTTGTAATTAAAATCAAAAACCTTGGAATTGTAAAATAAAATTGTTCCTTTCAATTTCTACGTAAATTTTATTATAATAATTGAAATAATCCCTTCTTGGTCTGATAAAATTGTTAATTTCAGTTTCAACGTGAATTTTGTTGTAATTAAAATCAAAAACCTTGGAATTGTAAAATAAAATTGTTCCTTTCAATTTCTACGTAAATTTTATTATAATAATTGAAATAATCCCTTCTTGGTCTGATAAAATTGTTAATTTCAGTTTCAACGTGAATTTTGTTGTAATTAAAATCAAAAACCTTGGAATTGTAAAATAAAATTGTTCCTTTCAATTTCTACGTAAATTTTATTATAATAATTGAAATAATCCCTTCTTGGTCTGATAAAATTGTTAATTTCAGTTTCAACGTGAATTTTGTTGTAATTAAAATCAAAAACCTTGGAATTGTAAAATAAAATTGTTCCTTTCAATTTCTACGTAAATTTTATTATAATAATTGAAATAATCCCTTCTTGGTCTGATAAAATTGTTAATTTCAGTTTCAACGTGAATTTTGTTGTAATTAAAATCAAAAACCTTGGAATTGTAAAATAAAATTGTTCCTTTCAATTTCTACGTAAATTTTATTATAATAATTGAAATAATCCCTTCTTGGTCTGATAAAATTGTTAATTTCAGTTTCAACGTGAATTTTGTTGTAATTAAAATCAAAAACCTTGGAATTGTAAAATAAAATTGTTCCTTTCAATTTCTACGTAAATTTTATTATAATAATTGAAATAATCCCTTCTTGGTCTGATAAAATTGTTAATTTCAGTTTCAACGTGAATTTTGTTGTAATTAAAATCAAAAACCTTGGAATTGTAAAATAAAATTGTTCCTTTCAATTTCTACGTAAATTTTATTATAATAATTGAAATAATCCCTTCTTGGTCTGATAAAATTGTTAATTTCAGTTTCAACGTGAATTTTGTTGTAATTAAAATCAAAAACCTTGGAATTGTAAAATAAAATTGTTCCTTTCAATTTCTACGTAAATTTTATTATAATAATTGAAATAATCCCTTCTTGGTCTGATAAAATTGTTAATTTCAGTTTCAACGTGAATTTTGTTGTAATTAAAATCAAAAACCTTGGAATTGTAAAATAAAATTGTTCCTTTCAATTTCTACGTAAATTTTATTATAATAATTGAAATAATCCCTTCTTGGTCTAATAAAATTATCAATTTCAATTTATACGTGAATTTTATTCTAATTAAAATTAAAAACCTTGAAATTTTAAAATAAAATTCTTTCTTTCAAGTTTTACGTACATTTTATTCTAATAAATTGAAATAATCCCTTCTTGGTCTGATAAAATTGTTAATTTCAGTTTCAACGTGAATTTTGTTGTAATTAAAATCAAAAACCTTGGAATTGTAAAATAAAATTGTTCCTTTCAATTTCTACTTAAATTTTATTATAATAATTGAAATAATCCCTTCTTGGTCTAATAAAATTATCAATTTCAATTTCTACGTGAATTTTATTCTAATTAAAATTAAAAACCTTGAAATTTTAAAATAAAATTCTTTCTTTCAAGTTTTACGTACATTTTATTCTAATAAATTGAAGTAATCCCTTCTTGGTCTAATAAAATTGTTAATTTCAGTTTCAACGTGAATTTTGTTGTAATTAAAATCAAAAACCTTGGAATTGTAAAATAAAATTGTTCCTTTCAATTTCTACGTAAATTTTATTATAATAATTGAAATAATCCCTTCTTGGTCTGATAAAATTGTTAATTTCAGTTTCAACGTGAATTTTGTTGTAATTAAAATCAAAAACCTTGGAATTGTAAAATAAAATTGTTCCTTTCAATTTCTACGTAAATTTTATTATAATAATTGAAATAATCCCTTCTTGGTCTGATAAAATTGTTAATTTCAGTTTCAACGTGAATTTTGTTGTAATTAAAATCAAAAACCTTGGAATTGTAAAATAAAATTGTTCCTTTCAATTTCTACGTAAATTTTATTATAATAATTGAAATAATCCCTTCTTGGTCTGATAAAATTGTTAATTTCAGTTTCAACGTGAATTTTGTTGTAATTAAAATCAAAAACCTTGGAATTGTAAAATAAAATTGTTCCTTTCAATTTCTACGTAAATTTTATTATAATAATTGAAATAATCCCTTCTTGGTCTGATAAAATTGTTAATTTCAGTTTCAACGTGAATTTTGTTGTAATTAAAATCAAAAACCTTGGAATTGTAAAATAAAATTGTTCCTTTCAATTTCTACGTAAATTTTATTATAATAATTGAAATAATCCCTTCTTGGTCTGATAAAATTGTTAATTTCAGTTTCAACGTGAATTTTGTTGTAATTAAAATCAAAAACCTTGGAATTGTAAAATAAAATTGTTCCTTTCAATTTCTACGTAAATTTTATTATAATAATTGAAATAATCCCTTCTTGGTCTGATAAAATTGTTAATTTCAGTTTCAACGTGAATTTTGTTGTAATTAAAATCAAAAACCTTGGAATTGTAAAATAAAATTGTTCCTTTCAATTTCTACGTAAATTTTATTATAATAATTGAAATAATCCCTTCTTGGTCTGATAAAATTGTTAATTTCAGTTTCAACGTGAATTTTGTTGTAATTAAAATCAAAAACCTTGGAATTGTAAAATAAAATTGTTCCTTTCAATTTCTACGTAAATTTTATTATAATAATTGAAATAATCCCTTCTTGGTCTGATAAAATTGTTAATTTCAGTTTCAACGTGAATTTTGTTGTAATTAAAATCAAAAACCTTGGAATTGTAAAATAAAATTGTTCCTTTCAATTTCTACGTAAATTTTATTATAATAATTGAAATAATCCCTTCTTGGTCTGATAAAATTGTTAATTTCAGTTTCAACGTGAATTTTGTTGTAATTAAAATCAAAAACCTTGGAATTGTAAAATAAAATTGTTCCTTTCAATTTCTACGTAAATTTTATTATAATAATTGAAATAATCCCTTCTTGGTCTGATAAAATTGTTAATTTCAGTTTCAACGTGAATTTTGTTGTAATTAAAATCAAAAACCTTGGAATTGTAAAATAAAATTGTTCCTTTCAATTTCTACGTAAATTTTATTATAATAATTGAAATAATCCCTTCTTGGTCTGATAAAATTGTTAATTTCAGTTTCAACGTGAATTTTGTTGTAATTAAAATCAAAAACCTTGGAATTGTAAAATAAAATTGTTCCTTTCAATTTCTACGTAAATTTTATTATAATAATTGAAATAATCCCTTCTTGGTCTGATAAAATTGTTAATTTCAGTTTCAACGTGAATTTTGTTGTAATTAAAATCAAAAACCTTGGAATTGTAAAATAAAATTGTTCCTTTCAATTTCTACGTAAATTTTATTATAATAATTGAAATAATCCCTTCTTGGTCTGATAAAATTGTTAATTTCAGTTTCAACGTGAATTTTGTTGTAATTAAAATCAAAAACCTTGGAATTGTAAAATAAAATTGTTCCTTTCAATTTCTACGTAAATTTTATTATAATAATTGAAATAATCCCTTCTTGGTCTGATAAAATTGTTAATTTCAGTTTCAACGTGAATTTTGTTGTAATTAAAATCAAAAACCTTGGAATTGTAAAATAAAATTGTTCCTTTCAATTTCTACGTAAATTTTATTATAATAATTGAAATAATCCCTTCTTGGTCTGATAAAATTGTTAATTTCAGTTTCAACGTGAATTTTGTTGTAATTAAAATCAAAAACCTTGGAATTGTAAAATAAAATTGTTCCTTTCAATTTCTACGTAAATTTTATTATAATAATTGAAATAATCCCTTCTTGGTCTGATAAAATTGTTAATTTCAGTTTCAACGTGAATTTTGTTGTAATTAAAATCAAAAACCTTGGAATTGTAAAATAAAATTGTTCCTTTCAATTTCTACGTAAATTTTATTATAATAATTGAAATAATCCCTTCTTGGTCTGATAAAATTGTTAATTTCAGTTTCAACGTGAATTTTGTTGTAATTAAAATCAAAAACCTTGGAATTGTAAAATAAAATTGTTCCTTTCAATTTCTACGTAAATTTTATTATAATAATTGAAATAATCCCTTCTTGGTCTGATAAAATTGTTAATTTCAGTTTCAACGTGAATTTTGTTGTAATTAAAATCAAAAACCTTGGAATTGTAAAATAAAATTGTTCCTTTCAATTTCTACGTAAATTTTATTATAATAATTGAAATAATCCCTTCTTGGTCTGATAAAATTGTTAATTTCAGTTTCAACGTGAATTTTGTTGTAATTAAAATCAAAAACCTTGGAATTGTAAAATAAAATTGTTCCTTTCAATTTCTACGTAAATTTTATTATAATAATTGAAATAATCCCTTCTTGGTCTGATAAAATTGTTAATTTCAGTTTCAACGTGAATTTTGTTGTAATTAAAATCAAAAACCTTGGAATTGTAAAATAAAATTGTTCCTTTCAATTTCTACGTAAATTTTATTATAATAATTGAAATAATCCCTTCTTGGTCTGATAAAATTGTTAATTTCAGTTTCAACGTGAATTTTGTTGTAATTAAAATCAAAAACCTTGGAATTGTAAAATAAAATTGTTCCTTTCAATTTCTACGTAAATTTTATTATAATAATTGAAATAATCCCTTCTTGGTCTAATAAAATTATCAATTTCAATTTATACGTGAATTTTATTCTAATTAAAATTAAAAACCTTGAAATTTTAAAATAAAATTCTTTCTTTCAAGTTTTACGTACATTTTATTCTAATAAATTGAAATAATCCCTTCTTGGTCTGATAAAATTGTTAATTTCAGTTTCAACGTGAATTTTGTTGTAATTAAAATCAAAAACCTTGGAATTGTAAAATAAAATTGTTCCTTTCAATTTCTACGTAAATTTTATTATAATAATTGAAATAATCCCTTCTTGGTCTGATAAAATTGTTAATTTCAGTTTCAACGTGAATTTTGTTGTAATTAAAATCAAAAACCTTGGAATTGTAAAATAAAATTGTTCCTTTCAATTTCTACGTAAATTTTATTATAATAATTGAAATAATCCCTTCTTGGTCTAATAAAATTATCAATTTCAATTTATACGTGAATTTTATTCTAATTAAAATTAAAAACCTTGAAATTTTAAAATAAAATTCTTTCTTTCAAGTTTTACGTACATTTTATTCTAATAAATTGAAATAATCCCTTCTTGGTCTGATAAAATTGTTAATTTCAGTTTCAACGTGAATTTTGTTGTAATTAAAATCAAAAACCTTGGAATTGTAAAATAAAATTGTTCCTTTCAATTTCTACGTAAATTTTATTATAATAATTGAAATAATCCCTTCTTGGTCTGATAAAATTGTTAATTTCAGTTTCAACGTGAATTTTGTTGTAATTAAAATCAAAAACCTTGGAATTGTAAAATAAAATTGTTCCTTTCAATTTCTACGTAAATTTTATTATAATAATTGAAATAATCCCTTCTTGGTCTAATAAAATTATCAATTTCAATTTATACGTGAATTTTATTCTAATTAAAATTAAAAACCTTGAAATTTTAAAATAAAATTCTTTCTTTCAAGTTTTACGTACATTTTATTCTAATAAATTGAAATAATCCCTTCTTGGTCTGATAAAATTGTTAATTTCAGTTTCAACGTGAATTTTGTTGTAATTAAAATCAAAAACCTTGGAATTGTAAAATAAAATTGTTCCTTTCAATTTCTACGTAAATTTTATTATAATAATTGAAATAATCCCTTCTTGGTCTAATAAAATTATCAATTTCAATTTATACGTGAATTTTATTCTAATTAAAATTAAAAACCTTGAAATTTTAAAATAAAATTCTTTCTTTCAAGTTTTACGTACATTTTATTCTAATAAATTGAAATAATCCCTTCTTGGTCTGATAAAATTGTTAATTTCAGTTTCAACGTGAATTTTGTTGTAATTAAAATCAAAAACCTTGGAATTGTAAAATAAAATTGTTCCTTTCAATTTCTACGTAAATTTTATTATAATAATTGAAATAATCCCTTCTTGGTCTAATAAAATTATCAATTTCAATTTATACGTGAATTTTATTCTAATTAAAATTAAAAACCTTGAAATTTTAAAATAAAATTCTTTCTTTCAAGTTTTACGTACATTTTATTCTAATAAATTGAAGTAATCCCTTGGTCTAATAAAATTGTTAATTTCAGTTTCAACGTGAATTTTGTTGTAATTAAAATCAAAAACCTTGGAATTGTAAAATAAAATTATTCCTTTCAATTTCTACGTAAATTTTATTATAATAATTGAAATAATCCCTTCTTGGTCTAATAAAATTATCAATTTCAATTTCTACGTGAATTTTATTCTAATTAAAATTAAAAACCTTGAAATTTTAAAATAAAATTCTTTCTTTCAAGTTTTACGTACATTTTATTCTAATAAATTGAAATAATCCCTTCTTGGTCTGATAAAATTGTTAATTTCAGTTTCAACGTGAATTTTGTTGTAATTAAAATCAAAAACCTTGGAATTGTAAAATAAAATTGTTCCTTTCAATTTCTACTTAAATTTTATTATAATAATTGAAATAATCCCTTCTTGGTCTAATAAAATTATCAATTTCAATTTATACGTGAATTTTATTCTAATTAAAATTAAAAACCTTGAAATTTTAAAATAAAATTCTTTCTTTCAATTTCTACGTAAATTTTATACAAATAATTCAAATAATAGATGATAAATTTAGATCCAGAAAATGAGATAAAATTTTAAGTTTCTACAGTTAAATTTCTGTTCCCATTTGAAAAGTCTAATTGTTGTTAAAATTTAAACTCACTTAATAGTATTATTTATTACATTTTCAACGGTATATTTCATTTTATTTGATCGAAAATTACCTAATTAAATTGACAAAAATCTTGTTAATCAGTTCTGGTTGATTTAAACTAAGAAAATTAATCAAATCAAATTGTTTATTTCGATTTGTATGTCAAAACTGAAACATTTAATTTTTTTAATTTTTTTAATTTTTTTTTCTGTAAAAACATTTATTTTGTTCTAGAGCAAGAAACAGCCCGCGACCCGCGAAACTACCGATTGCGAAAGTGGCGCTTTCATCGGTTTCGAATCGGAAAGCTCGGGATCGGAAGACGAAATCCTGCTGCAAGGAAACCTACTGGACGGTTTACCGAACTGGTTGGATCGGTTATTCGAGGGTAGCACGAAACGTTACAACTTCAACTATTGGCCAGATTTTCCTAATAAATAATGCAAGAACCAATAATCCGCTTTCATTAGAATATTCTACGTTCATCTTCCTGCTATATCGACTAAAGAAAAACGAGTAAATGGTTAAAAAAAAAACGCGTGCATGGGATACGAATGAAACAAATAAATGGAAATTGATTGTAACCGTGAAAACGGTTTTAAAATGTTCATTAAAAAAAAATGCAAGAACTGATTTTGATAAATTCCCGATTTGAAAAATTGTTATGATTAAATTAAAAACAGTTTTGGGGAACGAAACCAAATGTACCAATTCCCTTAATTGTAAAATCTGAAGTTCAACATGAAAGGAAGGTTGCGTTTTTATAATACAAGTTTTGTTAAATATATTTTGGCAATTTTAGACATTTATTTGTGAATAAACTTGCCAGGTGTTATGTGTTGAAATATATGAATATGTCATGTTTCCATTTTGAATGTATATTGAATATATATTACACATATCTTAATTAATATAGCGTTAGTTATTTACAGGAATTGTTAAAAGTAACAGGTAATTTTTGTGTTCATTATTATTTATACAATATTCCTGCACAATGTGATTTTTTATTAAATTTTATGTAACTTTATTATGACAAAATAATGTTATATAATTTTTCAGATAATTTGCTTTGATTAAAAAATAATATTTTCTTCATTTCAGTATTATGTTGGTGTGAATTCATTGTAATTTTAGAGTATTTGCCATATTTGAATCATTGGATTTATGGAAATGAATTTTTTCAATTAAATGAAAAATCCTGTTAATAAAATTCAACTGTAATAAAATTAATTAAAATAAAAAAATTTAAATCATTAAAATTTTGATATAAACCGAATATTATGTTGATTATGTTTCATGAAATATTTTAAATGGAAATTCGAGTGTCGCGGATAGTAATTAACTAGTGTTTTTAAAGTCTGTCACATTATTTTATTATGAATAAATTGAATTTAAATCATTAAATTGAAAAATCCTATAACTAAAATTCAGTTATTTTAAAATAAATTATTTTTCTATTAAATTACTTTAAATACAAATGTGAGATATTTTAATTTTATAAATAAATTCATATAATGCAGTCAAATGGATATAAAAATAGGCCAAACTCGTAAATCCTTGGGAAATGGATTGATTTTGATGGAACAAAATGCATTCTCTTCAGAATGTCATCAGAAATTTTTTTTACCATAAATGAAGGTGCGTAAATTGTTTATATAATAAGAAATAAACAATTTAATTAGCTCTTCTTTGATATTACGTAAAAATTTCTAAAAAATCCAAAATTTGACTGTTTTTAATCGGATAATTGACTGTTTTTAATCGGATAAAGATTATTTTTTGTTATTAACAGTTTATTTATTAACAAAATAGATGAATTCAATCAAAACTCCGACTGTAGGGTCGTGTTCGAATAATTTTGGTATTCTGAGTTCGATTTTTATGTCAATATCGTCGAATGTATACCCACAAATTTGCTAATTTTTTATAAACAAATTATATTTATTATTAAAGATACGAATTTGACCAAAATGTCGAATTCACAGTCGTTTTCGCATAATTTTGGCCTCCTGAAGTACAATTTTATTGCTATTATGTTCTTTAAATGCGTACATACATTTTTAAATTGTTATAAACAAATTAAGAAATATAATATATAATATGCACACTCAGAACTTGATTTTTTTGACAAAATTGATGAAATGTATTAAGTCTTAGTATAATAAAAAAATGGCATGCCACTAATTTTAAATAATTGTTTCATAACAACTCTCCCATACCTCCTTAAAAAAATCAATATGTGTAATTGTATACATATTTATTGGAACTTTGTCTAACTAACACATCAAAATTATTATTTTTTTTAAATTCACTTTTGAAGATTTCCACGAGAATGCACTCAAAGACTATAATAGCAATAAAATTGTATTTAGGAGTCTAAGATTATCCGAAGACTATAAACTCGACATTTTGGTAAAATTCGTATATTTAATAATAAATATAATTTGTTTATAACAAATTAGCAAATTTGTGGGTATACATTCGACGATATTGACGATAAAATCGAATACTTAAATTATCCGAAAAGACCCTTAAGTCAGTGCTTTGGTCTAATTCATGTATTTTGTTAATAAAGAAATTGTTTAAATATCAAAAAATAATCTTTATCCGATCAATAACGGTCAAATTTTGCATTTTTCAGAAATCAAAAATGAGCTAATTAAATTGTTTATTTATTGTTTATTAATAATATAAACAATTTGCGTAACTTTATTTGTGGTCTACTTTTTTTCTAATAACATTCTGAAGAGAATGCATTTTGTCTCATCAAAATCGATCCATTTCTCCCAAGGATTTACGGGTTTGACCTATTTTTATACCCATTTGACTGCATTATATGAATTTATTTATGAAATGAAAATATCTCACAAAGTGGTGTATATATTTTACGTAATATAATAGAAAAAACTTTATTTTATAATAACTGAATTTTAGTCTAGGATTTTTCAATTTTTAATTCAATGATTTAAATTTAATTTATTCATAATAAAAGAAATGTGACTTTAAAAACGCTAGTTAATTACCCCTCGCAAGACTTGAATATCAATTTAAAATATTTCATAAATCATCATTAACATATCGTTTGATTTAAACCAAAATTTGAATTATTTAAAATCAAATCAAATGAATTTTATTGACAAGATTTTTCATTTAATTGGGAAAGTCCATTTCCATAAATCAACATAAATCCAATGATTTAAATATGGCCAATTCTCTAAAATTGCAATAAATTCAAATAATACTGAAACGACGAAAATATTTCGAAATTTGTATGTAAATGTAATTAAATTGTTTATTTATTGTTTATAATCAATTTGCGCAACTTAATTTGTGGTCAACGTTTTTTCTAATGACATTCTGAAGAGAATGCGCGACCCATTTCTCAAAGATTTCGGGTCCAATACCCATTTGACTGCAGTAAGTGTATTGAAAAAATTAGTTATAATTATCAAAATATGTGTGCAAATGAGCTGCTGCCAGCCAGGAATAAAAAAAATTACATTGTCAGGAAGCTGCAAAAACCATTTCTTATTGTAGTAAATTCCTGTTATTTCCTAGTCATTTTTTTTAGTTTGTTGTGATAATTTATATCCTAAATGAATATTTATTCACCTACTTTATTAATAACAAATAATTTGCTGTTCTAGTCAAAGAAACGTCTTATATTAAATTAGTTAGTATGAAATATGCATGAATAATTAGATTTTCTACAATTTCATCGAGTTTTTACACAAATGGATTGTTAGGTTAGCTTTGGAAGATTTTGAAATAGCCTTCAGGCGAACTTGTTACATTTTACTTAGATTATAGTGATGTATTGAATAATAGCTAGAAAATTATCCAAATGATGCAACAATGAATATATTCATTTCAAAATTCATCATTAATTTTCTAGTCTGTATTTGAGGTTATAAAATGACTACTATTAAATAATAATTTTTTCATATCAGTATTAAATGTCACCTCATCAAAGATTGTATGAAATCAATTCAATTTTGTCATCTCATCCAATGGTTTTAAAATAGAATATTTTTGAAATATTTTTCTGAATTTTTTTTCCCAATTCATTACAGTTATTGATCTTCCAAAAAAATATGTGAATTTTTTTTAATCATACATTTTGACATTCAATTCATATTAATGAATTTATTAATTTGTTTTGATGTTTAAAAATAATAAATTGTACATTTTGTTCTGACTGTTAAATGTACAATGTAGGTAGCTAAGGTTATTTATCTAAAATTAAATACAATTTTTAGAAATGTATTGGACTTAATTATTTTTCAACCCTGCCCAAGATTAAATCTGTAATGTGCTTTCATTTAAAGTTATATAATTAATCAGATACAATAGATGTGATAAAATATTGAAATATTTCCAATAAAACCTTAATGAAGGCGAAACTGAACAAATTAGATTTTCATTTTTAATAGTCCAGGCTATGATCCGGAAAAAAAACGTGTAAGTTTGAATCAAATTTTTTTTTTGCATTAGCTTCAGGAGGTTTTCAGGATCATTCGTACACCTTAAAACCTCTTGGGAACTTCAACACCACCCATTGGGGGCGAAAATGGTCCGATATCTCCAAGTCTTAAATTGTATTTTCTACAAAAAAAGGTATTTCAGCATTTCGAGTGCACCTAGTGGGTTTTTTGGGTCGCTGAACACGAATCCGCAGCCAGATTTACTTGCAATCCATTGTAGGGGTGGTCAAATCGACAAAATTGCCCAATTTCGCACCCCTTGCAAGTAAATCTGGCTATGGATTCGTGTTCAGCGACCCAAAAATCCCCTAGGTGCACTCGAAATGCAAAAATACCTTTATTTTTAGAAAATACAATTCAAGACTTGGAGATTTCGGGCCATTTTCGCCCCCAATGGGTGGGATCGCAGTTCCCAAAAGGTTTTAAGGTGTATGAATGATCCTGAGAACCTCCCGAAGCTAATGCAAAAGCAAAATTTTTATTTCATGTTCTTTTTTATATCGATATATTTGGGATAGATGGAATTAATTGAAAAAATTGGTTACTGAAAGTTTGGAAAATGTAAATAATTAACGGTCAAGAGAAAATAAATAACACTTTAATCAAATTATCAAGAAGTTGCAGTCAAACAATATTATCACTTATTGTTTCATAATATTGACATGAATATATAAAAACAGCATTAAAAATTCATAATTTATAATCACTACTACCATTACACTAGATACAATATTTAAAGACATTTGTTCGCTGCTGTGACTGTTGCGTTAAGGTCTTTCTCACAATTCGTCCAAGCCATTCCTACGCCGAATCCTGTGCCCATCACGACGGGCCACTTCTTTTTCTTGAAAAATAGCAGCGATATTACACCTCCAATGAGCATACCAGACCCTGAGACAAATTTAATTTTCTAGGTTATAAAGATGACATAATCGATGTAATATAATTTCGATACGGCGATTCAATTTAAACACTTACCGAATTTTAATATACCATCAGTGAAACATCTATCCCATTTTTTTCCTATTTCGTCTTCTACATAAATTGGAATACCCATTTTTGAGGGTTAACAAGGAAACACAGAACGGCCTAAAATACAAGACAAGGCTCGGTCCGGGTTGTCAACGAGATTCGTCACAAGTTTTGACAGACAATTTTTAGTGCAGGATAAAAGTTTTCTTTCTCAAATTATTTGTTCCATTGAGTAATAATCCTTTGATAATTTTGGTAGATATGACAGTTGATATAAGTTCCTTGTTTTTTGAAGTCTGAGGTAAATGTGTCATTCAAAGTCCAGTCTAATCAGTCAATCAATCATTCAAATTATATTATTCTATTCTGTACATATTGCATATTCAATTTATAGAGAGAGTTACTATGGTTTTGCAGAAAAAAAGCATTGTGTCTTCTATGTACCGTTACATGATTGAATATGTGAAATGTCATAGAATAACTATTGATGTGATACCTTCTTCTGTGATGACATAGCAGTCATAGAACCATATTCTTATAATGTGTATTCTAAGGTTTGGGCCACTGAGTATTCGTAAATGTACAGAGCTAAGTTCAGTGGTACAAGGTATGATCAAGATCATAGAGATCACTATCATCTGGATACAGGAGAATAACGATCCACCGATAAAATATAATATTCTGTACATATCAAAGAGTTCTATATAAGAACTCTTTGGTACATATTGCATATTCCATTTATAGAGTAACTATGGTTTTGCAGAATAAAGGATTGAGTTTTCTATGTACCGTTACATGATTGAATATGTGAAATGTCATAGAATAACTATTGATATAATACCTTCTTCAGTGATGACATAACTCTCATAGAACCACATTTTAATAATCTATATACTAAAGTTTGGGCCACTGAGTATTCGTATTAAGTTCAGTGGTACAAGGTATGATCCAGATCATAGAGATCTCTATCTACTGGATCCAGGAGAATAACGATCCACCGATAAAATATAATTTAACTTCTAACATTATGCTCACTGAATCCTCAACATCATCGTCAACTTCAAATCTTAGCTAGACATATGCGTGTTTCAAGAACTTGAACTAACAAGCAAGAATAGTAGACTTCTTGAGAAAATCATTCAAACCATAGACATAATTGAAATAATGAAATAAACAAAAATTGTATCAACCGTACCAACGGTCGTACATACAGGTCTGGGAACTGTTTGACATGAGTCTCTTACATGTCGTCAAACTCTTAGTCTCTCACTAAGCCACCAGCTAGCGCTTAGATCGAAGTATGGCAACAATCACATTATTAAGTAAAATAATTTTTCTCGTGAAGCAATATTTACTATTCTGATTTGAGAGAGGAATAGAACTGTTACTCTTGTCAAAATGTATTACTCACGTTAAAAATAACTTCCGCTTTTTCGTTATACATGTTCGCACACATAAAAGACCTCGTCAAAACGATTTCTATCCGGAATCGCAAGCATCCACTTTTTTCGCGTTTCCGCATCTTTCGGCACTTTAAAAACAGAAGTTTCTTGCTTTACACTTTTGTACCCCGTTTTGCATTCTGGGCACGGTTTCGTAATTTTTTTCTAAAAACACCGGTATTCTTTGTGTTTACAAGTTAACAATGACAGTTGCCAGAGAACACGGTCGTATAAGTGCCAGAGATCATTCCTTGACTCATGCGCCACCCTTTTGGTGCTATGCAACAGATGACGCTTAGCGGACTCACTTCGCACATCGGAAACCAAAGAGTTCTATATATAGAGATGACAAGTTGTATCGTTTGTATATGAAGAGAACGTATTTTGGGAGTCCAGCGCGGTTACCCTCTCTCCGCGTCTCAAGCGATCGAGTCGACTAGTTTTTGCAAGTGAACTTGGGTGAAGCAACATTGTTTCACACCACAATTTCCGTCGTTCAAGATTTTCAGGAAAGCTGTAAAATAAATAGATAATAATACATAAATAACAAACAAATTGAGGTTAAATCACTCAAAAACAATAATATAAACAAAACGAAATAACGAAAATAACTTTATTCTGCTGCAATAGCGTCATAAATGAATAGTCGTCTGCCTCGATCATGCGTAAAGAACGAAAAAAGGGAGACTCCCAAAATACGGTATAAATCCGACTTGTCATCTCTATATATAGAACTCTTTGTCGGAAACAGCCTCGAGTACCCAGATCTGTATATACGACCGTGACCGTACCGTACACATGAAAGTCATAGAATAAGGTTAAAGTTATCCATGAGCCATCAGTTTTCTGGAAAATTTGACATTAACATGCGAACGATTGCGTGTTTTAAGAATTAAGAAGTGGGGAGATAGAATATTCTCGAATCGCTTATTCACGTTTTCTGGTTACTGAATTCTGTTTGTTCTTTATGATTGTAAAAAGTCGTATTCGCCGGATTGTTCTAGAAGGTTTTTAACGTTATATTTTGACAAAATTGTTCGATAATGGCAGCAGAACAGGTAAATAACTCTTATTGTTATCATTTTGAAGTCTACTAACGTGAAGCACATTTACAGGTTGTCGCTTTGAAAGAAAAAGGCAATGCGGCATTAGCGGAAAACAAATTCGACGAGGCGATTAAACATTACACCGAGGCCATAAATCTGGACGGTTCCAATCACGTTTTGTATTCAAATAGATCCGCCGCTTACGCCAAAGCCAATCAGTACCAGAAAGCTTTGAGTGATGCGGAAAAAACTGTAGAAATTAAACCTGATTGGAGCAAAGGGTATTCT
The DNA here is from genome assembly GCA_958510875.1 of Endomychus coccineus. Taxonomy (NCBI): domain Eukaryota; kingdom Metazoa; phylum Arthropoda; class Insecta; order Coleoptera; family Endomychidae; genus Endomychus; species Endomychus coccineus. The sequence continues at coordinate 181,643,028 of OY294069.1, forward strand.
AGGAAAGGAACAGCATTAGCTTACCTGGGAAAATATGATGAAGCGATTAAAACATATGAAGAAGGACTGAAGATAGATCCCAACAATACACAATTAAAAGAAGGTCTGAGTGAGGTAAGTTTTATTTTCACGTTTATTAAAATTATTTTATAACATTCATGCTATATTAATTCTCTGCACCGAGTGTAAAAATATTCAAATAGTTATCAAAATCTTGATGATAAGTAGGATGACTATGAATATTGTCACAGCTGTTTGTAAATTTTACGTAGCTTGAAAATTATACATGAACTGTCATGAAATTTCACTCGTAAGTGTCAATTATTTGAAAATGATTGTGATAACAAGATTTTACCACATACTAGACGAATTAGAAGAACATGACAATCGTAACAAAATTTATTTGAATAAATTGCTTATGGATAAGCTGGATAGACATTAGATCATGTGAAATCTTATTTCAAAGTTGAATTTGTTTCTATCGATTGATAGATTTTTTGATGTCCAATCTCTCTAACAAGAATATAAGGAGAAATATTCACTGTAAGGAAATAAAATTATTTTAAAACTTTACAGAGATTTGAATAGAAATTAGAATAAACACTTCCAGGGTGTCAAGGATAAGGAATTATTGATTTATTTTTCCACAAATGCTACGAATGTTCTTCAATTTTTGTATTATATTTACATGATTAATAATGGATTTACAAGTACCACCCCAGATTAACCGACAATAATGTAATTAAGGATTGAAACGTAGCGTAATATATATTTTATAGTATGTCCTTATTTGCTTAATTCTGTTTACTAAGCTTATATTTCATTCTAGATGAGCATCTATTGTCAACACATAATATTTAATGTATTTAACTCATTTAATTTTTATTTTACACTTTATTGCATTTGAATTTATGTGGTGTAATGTCATTTTAGATCCTCAATACTTGTGAAACCTAGGAATTTTGTTTCTTCACTATTTAATACTAAAAGATATCATCGGCGTATGTAATAATACTTACGTCTTCGATCTGACTAAACAAGTCTTTTACATCAATAATAAATAGCAGTGGACCCAAAACTGTCCCCTGCGGTATACCGCAGGTCACTGCACTCTTCACATCGTTGATTTTCACTATTTGTTGTCTATTTGAGAGATATTTTTTTATTATTAGGTACAGGTGGTCAAATTTCCATGTTTGTATAGGAGATACAAAAAATAAATGGAAGTCACGTTCTCGTTCCCGTTTTTTCGAGACAGATTCACTGGCAGAAACAAAAATTTGTTAACGATTTTGTTTTCGGGTTATGAGTACAAAAGTTCGATTTTTTCGACTTTTAGACACATTTGAACGTCGTGGTAAAGTTAGGAGAAACTAATTTTTACTTTCTTGACGCACTTTTTTGTGTATAATCCAGTGGCGTCGAGAAAATTTGAAAAAAGGTGTAATTTCGATTATATTAATTTTTGCGGTTTTTTATATTTATTCCAAGTGTCATCTGTGACAGTGTTTAATCGTTTGTCAGTGAATTGCATATTAACGATTTATTTAAAAAACGTAAAAAGTAATATAGTAAAATACTACTTCCGCTATTAAAAATTAAAAACTTATACATCAAAAGCTACCCGACGTATGATACATAGTTAGGAAGAGAAAAAAATATACATGCAGTATCTACTTTCGAACCAGATGTTAAAAATTTATGACGTAATAGAAAAAGGTTGTCAGACCTTATTATAAATATAATGTAAATATTGCTTTTGAGCATTCTACCTAAAATATACTTTTAACATTATAAAAACGCATGTAGGAATTTGCAAGGGTTTAAATTAGTTAAATTAGTATAAATCTGACTTAATGATTGAATATCTGTTCTATAATTTACAGATTTGGAGTCACGTTTTATGTGAATCATCTCCAGAATGGGTCTTTTATAATGATTGGTTTCCGTAGTTAAAATATTAACATTTTTGTAATCGAATTGATGGTTATAATCAAACTAGTGTTTAGCAAGGGCGGAGGAATTTTCTAAATTTGTTTGTTTCTTGTACTTATGGTCATACATTCTTTTTTGTAAATATTGTTTAGTGATTCCTGTATAAGTTCCATCACAATCTAAACAATTTAATTTGTATACTGTGTGGGTTTGTTTATCTTTAGGTATTGAAGCTTTTAGATTCGAAAAATATTTCCCAACACAGTTAGTAGGTTTATGCGCAACATTTATATCATGCTTTTTTAAACATTTCCTAATTTGCTCTGAGGGTTTCGGAATGTATGGTAATCTTATAAAATTATCTGCATTACCTTTTTTGTTATTTATATATGACGTTCCAATATAGATTTTGTTCATTCTTCCACTAATGATGGAATTGAAAAATGTTTTTGGGTAGCCATTCAGTTCTAGTGTATTACGAACAATTTTTTAATTTTTGGGACGGTCCTCTGGGTGGTACAATTTAACCGGGCGATCTATAAGAGGCTGCTTATAACACTTTTGTTATAACTTGTTGGTGATAGTTGAAATGTTGAATTTTGCAGGTTCAATCTCGGAGGTCCCAAAAATTCGCCAACCCCTTCACCAGTCCCGACTTGTACACGAAACTAAGGGCAGATCCCCGTACCCGCGGCTACCTAGACGATCCGCAATATCTGGCCGCGTTGCAAGAACTCCAAACGAATCCCAACAGTTTGGGATCGAGAGCGAGCGATCCCCGCATCCTAACCACGCTCAGCGTGCTGCTGGGCATCGATCTCGATGCGACGGAACCGATGGACACGGAACCGAGTTACACGCCGCCCCCCAAACGAGCGGAATTCAAGCAGGAACAACCGAAACGATCGGAACCGGAACTGCCGGAAAACAAATTGCTGGCCAAACGCGAAAAAGAGAGCGGCAACGAGTATTACAAGAAGAAGCAGTTCGACGAGGCGGTCCTACATTACAACAAAGCGATAGAACACGATCCGTCGGACATCACGTTCTACAACAATTTGGCCGCAGTGTATTTCGAACAGAAGGAATTCGAAAAGTGCATCAAAGAGTGCGAGCGGGCGATCGAGGTGGGCAGGGAGAACCGGGCCGATTTCAAATTGATCGCCAAGTCGTTCATGAGGATCGGCAATTCGTACAAGAAACTGAAGGACTTCAAGAACGCCAAAGTGTACTTTGAAAAGTCGCTGTCCGAACATAGGACGCCCGAGATCAAAACGTTGCTGTCGGACATCGCCAAAGTGATCAAGGAGGAGGAGAAGAAATCTTATATTGATCCGGTGCTGGCTGAGCAAGAGAAAGAGCTTGGTAAGTGATCGTAACCGTCTCGTAGACCCCAATTAACCTTTTTAGGTGGTGCTTCTCCATGGGTTTCATTTCCAGTGACAATTAGTGTCTTTAACACTTCCACAGGTTTTTCTCCACAGATCTCCTGGCACCACTAACTTCATTAATGCCCAAACCTTGGTGGATGATTTTTTTTCAGCTTCAAGCGTCGCCCAATATTAGATCATCAATGTTGTGGATTCTCTCAATATGCTTTAATTAGAAACAGCCAGACAATTCGTAACGTCAGTTTATTTATTATTGACAGACAGTAAATTAACAAGTCGACAAAAGAAGGGAGAAGTTCAAGGTTGAATGTTTGATAAGTGTTCCTATTGAGATGAGAACTCTATAATAGTTTACTTCAACACTTCCCCTAAAATGTTATAGTTTTACAACATCCCTATCAAGGATCGAAGAAGAACAAATGTAACACGCGAAACAGGCTTCGTAAGGATGTCCGCTGCTTGCTCTACACCTGGAACATGCTGAATTTCCAAGCGCCGTCCTCGAACTTGCTCTCGGATGTAGTGATATTTCACGTCGATATGCTTTGACCGTTTGTGGAACTCCGGATTCTTCGCCAATTTAATGGCACTTGCGTTGTCCATAAGAAGAACCGGAGTGTCATCAAGTGGAGAAATCTCATCGAAGAGTCGAGTCAACCAAACGGCTTCTCGTGCCCCTTCACACGCTGCAATATACTCCGACTCTGCAGCTCGGTGGTGGACTGGTTTCCTCATCACCTCCTGCATTACTTCTTAAAGTGCTGTCAGCATCTTCAAACTCTTCACCATCAGCTTCGCTTATAGGACCTTCATCCATCGTCAATCGTGATCCGTCGTCAGCCTCAATCGGATGCAGTATCGTCGATCTTCCAATCTTTTCAGGTTCAAATACTACATCTGCTGCGAATCACTCGATGTTCTGACTCGATCCATATCCGAACACCATCAATGCCATCCGAATACCCGACAAAGATGCCTTCTTTCCCTTTCGCGTCCCACTTCTTGCGCTTCACCTTGGGAATCAGAACATAGCACTTGGAGCCGAATATGTGGAATTTGTCCAAATGCGTTGTCTTCCCCGTAAACACCTCATAGGGTGTCTTCCCGTCTACACGACTCTAGCCAGTGCGATTCAGGACATGCACCGCAGTATTCACTGCTTCTGCCCACAATCCTTTCGACAGATTCTGCGCCAACAGCATAGTCCGAGCCTGTTCCACTACAGTCCTGTTGGTCCGCTCAGCACACCCATTTTGCTCCGGGGTGTATGGATTGGTAATGACGAACTGCACCCCGTTCTTCTTCAGAAGCTCTCTGGCCTCAGCGTTGTCGAACTCCTTGCCACCATCGCACTGGAACACCTGTGGTTGACGTCCGCAGTTGTTTTCGACTATTTTTAGAACTTCTCTGATTTTCTCCACTGTCTCCGACTTGTGCTTAAGGAAGTATACCATGCGAATTTTTGAAAAATCGCAGGTGAAACAGATAAAATACTCACTTCCACCTATTGACGTGGTCTCCATAGGTCCACACAAGTCGGCATGGATGACTTCCCCTGGCTGCGTTGCCCGTTGATGCCGTGACTTGAAGCTTTCTCGATGCTGCTTCCCCTTGACACACGCTTCGCAGAAATCTTCATCCATTTCCACGTCGATTCCGCGTTGTTTCAGGAACTTCTGGACGTAGCGTTTGTTCTGGTGGCCAAGACGTTCATGCCAACTCTGCAACGATTTCTTCGACATCAAATTCGCCTCAACGACACAGGATTGTTCTGATACTTTCATTCGGATCATCATCTTGAACAGCATCCCGCTGCGCACACTGCACGCCTTCATGACACCATCTGCGAAGAACTTGCACTCATTGTTCGTTGACTGAAGAGTCAGACCCTTGTCCAAAGCAGCTGTCACGGAGAAAAGGTTTCTTCGAGCTTCTGGAACGTAAAGAACATCCTCCATCTTACACGGGGACCAGCTTCCGTTTACGCAGGACTCGAACTTGAGTGTGCCCTTCCCTAGAGCGTCGATCGTCGAGTTGTTGCCCATCAGAATTTTCATTGGTGTTTCGAAGTATGTGAAGGATGAGAACCAGTCGCCTTTGTTGGTCAGGTGATTAGTCGCTCCAGAATCCATGATCCAGGAGTCACCTTCAATTTCTATGTTCATGACTTCCGACACAAAGGCTTGCTCCACTGGACCCTCTTTCTCATGTTTCCTCTGATGGTCAGTTGATCCTCCGTTCTTGTTCTGCTTGGAGTTCTGGCAGTTTCGTTTTATGTGACCCAGACCTCCACATCCGTAGCATCTGAACTTCCCTTTAGACCCGTTGTTTCCAGGCTTGTCGGACTTCTTCGCCTTGTCTCGCATTCCAGTACTGCCACCTGAGATTCTAACCTTTGACGCCATCAATGCCACCAACTCCTCTTGCTGACCCTTTCGCAGATTTCGTCGCCTCTCATCTGAAGTCAGCACTTCCACCAAGTTGATCAGCGTTTGTTGATCATTAGCTCTTGCCCACCAGGATTGTCGAAGACTCTCGTAGCTCTCGGGCAGAGTGTCCAAAAGCCTCACCATCAAGGTTCCTTCATCCGGTTTTACGTTGAGTTGCTGCATCCGAAGAACCAAGCCTTCGAAACGTGCGATATGCGTTACCATGTCATCACCTAGAACTAGGCTGAAACCGAAAAACTCAGACTGGACCGCATGACTGGCTTGTTTTGTCTGCTGTTCGAATACCGCATGCAACTTTAGCCACATATCTCGTGAAGTTTCACAGGCAACCAGTAGAGCCATTACTTTTGACTCCACTGATTTAACGATGACTTGACAAGCGACTCGATCAGCCTTATCCCACGTTCTGAGAGAGACCTCATGCGCTGCCAACTCGTCCCGCGTAGCGTTTCCTCCAGGTGCATTCGGTTTTGTAGGTTCTCCGGCACATACCTCATAGGCTCCATCCGTTGCTCGCAACAAATTCCTGACAGCGAACTTCCAAATTGTCCAGTTTTCAGCGCCGCATAGCTTCTCGATACCATGGAAATCCATTGCTTCCTCTGCGCAGTTGCCGGCCAAACCTGAACGCTTAACCACTGCTTCAGTGCAAAAATTCCACTCGAGAGGCGCCTGCAGTTTTGTCCGCAATATCCAAATTGTTCAAAGCAAACCACGTTCTGCTACCATGTTGTGGATTCTCTCAATATGCTTTAATTAGAAACAGCCAGACAATTCGTAACGTCAGTTTATTTATTATTGACAGACAGTAAATTAACAAGTCAACAAAAGAAGGGAGAAGTTCAAGGTTGAATGTTTGATAAGTGTTCCTATTGAGATGAGAACTCTATAATAGTTTACTTCAACAATCAACAAGACAATTTTGTCGTCGCCTCTTCCGCCGTCCTTCTAAACTCATCCGCCGATGCGTCATAAGTATTTTATTTCTACAGATTAACAAGAAATATTACTTTGTTAAATATCACTTTATTTAAAAGAGATATTTTAACACAGTAAAATTTCATCTGTTTCATTTGTAGAAATAAATATAGTTTGTGCAAGTGAACCATATCTATTCTTAATTCATTAAGACCAGGCTCCAAAATGGTAGTTACGCATGAAAAATCATGATAACTTCCTAGTATGGAGACAACTTTCGCAAAATTTGAGATTTAATTGGAAATGCTTGCTGCAAAAAAAAATGGAGCCAGAAAATGTCCACGTCCTAGTCCAGTAGCACTAACTTTCATATATAATTCTTCTAAGGTGACTTTTACTATGCAAAATGGGCCGTCTAAGAACGATGGTGACATTATTTTTGGGCCAAATCCTGTGATTCATACCATAACCTCCCATTTTGTGTTAAAAAAAAGCATTACGGGGTCCTAAATAGTCGTTTTTGAAGATATCGACTCAAAATTTTTGGCGGTGATAGACAACATCAGAGTACGAATTTTTATGATTTTTTTGGGGGAAAAAAGTATAGACTACACTACGTTAAGAACTAAATATTAGTTCTAGAATATATCCAATTTTTTTCCAATTTGATATCTTTAGTAGGTGGCGTGCAAATGGCCCTTTCGTTTTTTTACTTCAGAACCTTCTGCAGTCTCTCAGGGTCGTTGGAACAACTTCTTCTTTTTCGATATTTTCGCTTCGAGCGATAAAATCGAACTCGGAATATCAAAATTATCCGAAAACGACCCTAAAGTTCGAGTTTTGGTCGAATTCATCTATTTTGTTAATAAATACATTGTTTATAACAAAGAATTGTCTTTATCCGATTGAAAACGGTAAAATTTTGCATTTTTAGACATTTTTATGTGAACTCAAAAATGATTTAATTAAATTGTTTATAAACAATTTGCGCAACTTTGTGACAAAGTTTTTTCCGATGGCATTCTGAAGAGTCCTTTGTCCCATCAAAATCGATCCAATTTACGGGTCCAATACCCATTTCATTGCACTAAGTCTTCACATTTGTGTAAAGACATTGAACTAAATAAATTATTTATTTCATTATCTTCACATTATTATAAAGTAATAATGAAATTAATAATGTTTTTAAGAAAATGTACAAAAAAAGATTTTGTGTTCAGGGAACCGAACCCGAGACCTATTATATACTCTTCCGACTTTAATAGTTACTCCAAGATTGAATATTATAATGTCGGATCAGACAAGTGTATTAAATCCATTTTTTTCAAAAATATTTTGCAAATAATGTTTTCCCTCTTTCAAATATGTGACATCCGAGTTGTTAGTTTGAAATATCCTCATTATACATTACAAATTGTGAAATAAAACACAAGAGAGTAACACAAAAACAAGGTTTTTAAAGTTTTTAAGCTATTGCATATAGCTTTTATCGCGGGCTTTGAGCGCGGCGACCGAATCAAGAAATTCCGTAACGAAAAATAATGTAAGACCTAAACACCTAACATGTGTCAAATTAATTAATTAATTTGAAGTTTCTAAAAGTGAGAAATTTCGCTATTTTATACAAATGTTATAACACTCTAGCGCTTTAGACTCCGGGATTTTCACGTGGCCTATCGAAATTAGAAGGTTCGAATTATCTAAAAACATAATTGCATGAACTCCAGACGTCCTCTGTAACTAGCTACGAACGAAATCATTTTGACATATGCCTCTAGGAGCTCGCTACGCGTCAGTTAGAGTTTATTATACGTTAGACGCGCGTAGCAGAGACCTGAGAGTACCTGTTTCTATTAAGCTATTGCATATATTGCATATAGCTTTTACTGCGGGCTTTGAGCGCGGCGACCGAATCAAGAAATTTCGTAACGAAAAATAACAGGAACTCGTTTATGTTGCTCTCTCTCGGGTGAGTAATATTGAAAAATTGTATATCACGACAAAAAACGATAATTCTACATTCAAGTTTTATAATAATCGAAGGTAAGCTGCATCGACTGCATCTTTGTTGCAAAAATTCAAAAGACTGCCTTTAAATAGTGTTCAGACGACAGCTCAAAGTGTCTTAGATTTCATTAGTAATAGAAATGGCATTTCAATTATGACTTTCAATTGCCAAAGTCTAAATAGTCACAAATACGATTTACAAGATTCAGTTACGAGACAAACAAATGTGTTACTTCTTACCGAAACTTGCATGGCGCATGATAATCCGATTGAAATACCTAATTTCCATTGTATTGTTCAATTCAAACGAGATACTGTTCCAAAAGGTGGGGTAGCTATTTACCAAAATAATAATAATGTTACTAATATTATGACTCCGAATATTGCACACGTTAGCGATGTTAGGCGCTCATTTGTTGGAGATATTTGTGCGTGCTTATGCAAACTTAGAAATGGCCTACACATAGTCATGGTAGCAATTTACATTTCTCCGAATCCAAAATTGGACGAGGTAGAGCATTTTATTCATCGCACTTTACTGGAGTACACTGAAGAAGGGTCGAAAATACTTGGTACAAATGGTAATAAATTTCCACTTATCAACTTCGCTGATAAAAAATCAGAGCGGTTGACAACTTTTCTTTCGGAAAAATTGAATTTGAAAATGAATAATGATCCACAAGAATCCACAACAAAATATGGGGCCACCATTGACGCGGTATTTTCCAGATATTTAGAGGATATCAAGTCTTAAATTTATGTCTTTTATTTCAATTATTCAGTTACCATAAACCTATAGTTTCAATGATAACAAATTCCTGAATAACCTACATGTATTGTAAGATAATAAAAATATTTTAAACGATATTAACTTCTCATTTATTCAATAAAAGAAAAAAAATTGTTTTCTTATCGGTCACCACGCTCAAAAGTAATTTGAATTAATATCAAAGAAAAAACTTGAATTAAAATATCAAAGAAAAAATAAATAATTATAATTGCATAAGTTGAGAAAAAATGCTATGCTTTACCGCGGCAGTCGCCGAGTGCCACACGTATCTTATTTTTATTAGTTGTATTTGGTTTTGTGCTTAATGCACTTTTATTCTGGGGTACAGATATGTTGGTTCAATTTTCAATGTTACTATTTTTTTTTCTGGTTCTTTTCACTTGAAATAATTGATTAATTTTGCAGGTAACGACTTGTTCAAGAAGGGCGACTACGCGACCGCCGTCAAACACTACACCGAAGCGATCAAACGCAATCCGGACGACCCGAAACTGTACAGCAACCGCGCCGCCTGCTACACCAAACTGGTCGCTTTCGATCTCGGTCTGAAAGATTGCGACCGTTGCGTCGAACTCGACCCGAAATTCATCAAGGGTTGGATACGCAAAGGTCATATCTTGCAGGGCATGCAACAAACTAGCAAGGCCGTCGCGGCCTTCCAAAAAGCGCTCGAAATCGATCCGAACAACGCGGAAGCCCTCGAGGGCTACCGTACCTCGATCCTAGAGACGGGCGGCGTCGGCGGCGATCCTGAGAAGATTAGACAGAGGGCGATGGGCGATCCCGAGGTGCAAGCCATCCTGCGAGATCCGGCCATGCGTATGATCCTCGAGCAGATGCAAAACGATCCGCGAGCGTTACAAGATCACTTAAAGAATCCCGATATCGCTGCCAAGATACAAAAATTGCTGGAATCCGGTCTTATAGCGATTCATTAACGCGCTCGCTCCCCTTCTTTTCGTTTCGTTCCTTTAGCCACGTTATTTCGTAAAACCTTTGGTTAAGAGTATCTTTTCTACGGGAAACTAAATGGTTGCCAGATTTTGCGAATATACTGTTTTGTATATACTCGAGCTTTATGTGATGGTGCGTCCTTTGAGGTAAGATAGTTTGATGATTTATAAATTCACGTTTTTTTTTATACTTCTGAACTTGTATGTATATACAGGGCGTTTTAGACCGAAATAAACTTCTTCTAGACCATTTTCTTGGCATATTCCTAATATTCGATCCTGGCAAACATTTAGTTCATGAACTTCTAATAATTTCTATTGAAAAAAAATTAGTCAACATTTACTTTGCATTTTCGTGTTTGGAAGAAATTTGAATTTTGCTGATTTTATATTTTGAGTAAAAAGGAATATTCTAAAATGTACCAAATGATCAAGATCTTTATTTGGTATACGCTGTATAATGAGGTGAGGGAAATTAACTGGATGAGGCAATTGGAGATGAAGATATTAAATCAACAAAATGATTTCGCTTCGATATCTCTGATAATTCACAAATTTTTTACAATAATTCATGTTAATTATTACATAGCCAATGATAAAATAAAAAACTTCATAGTAACATTTTGTTTTATTTGTTATCGCTATCTGAAATTTTAATTAATTTTATGCACACTGGAAATTGATATTTAGGATTAGTTTTACAATTTATTAATAAAAAAACCGTAATTATTGGTAAACTTAAGTAGAATTCAATACATAAAAAATACTGAGAACGTGGAGTAGGATTTAATTAATAAAAATTTTATTGGTTAACTGTAGACTAGAATCTAATGAATAATAAATTATTAGTAAATTGTGGACTAAAATTTAATTAATGAAAAATTATTGGTAAACATGTAAAATATTATTAATAAAGAATTATTGGTGAATTAGAACAATTTAATGATTAAATTGATGAAATTTAATGAATGAAAAATTATTGGTAAACAAGTAAAATATTAATAAAGAATTATTGGTGAATTAGTACAATTTAATAATTAAATTGATAAAATTTAATGAATGAAAAATTATTGGTAAACAAGTAAAATATTAATGAAGAATTATTGGTGAATTAGAACAATTTAATAATTAAATTGATGAAATTTAATGAATGAAAAATTATTTGTAAACAAGTAAAATATTAATAAAGAATTATTGGTGAATTAGAACAATTTAATAATTAAATTGATAAAATTTAATTAATGAAAAATTCTTGGTAAGCAAGTAAAATATTATTAATAAAGAATTATTGGTGAATAATAATAATTAAATTGATACAATTTTATGAATAAAAAATTGTGGAGTAAAATTTAATTAATAAATAATTATTGGTAAACTGTAAAGTACAATTAATTTTATATAAAATTACTGTAAATTGTCTACCAGAATTTGATTAAATAGTAAAATTTACACTAAAAGCATTGGTAAAACGTGCAGTACATTTTAATTGATACAAAAATATTAGTTAACTGATAGAATTTAATTAATAAAAAAATTATGGGTAAACTAGAATAGAATTAATAAAAAATTATTGGTAAATTTGTACAATTTAATAAATTAGAATTAAATTGATAAAAATTTATTGTTAACTAGAATTTCATAAATGAAAAATTATTGGTGAATTGTGGAGTAAAATGTAATTAATAAATAATAATTGGTAAACTGTTAAGTGCAATTTATTTGATAAAAAATTACTGTAAATTGTCTACCAGAATTTGATTAAATTAGTAAATTGGGGAGTAAAATTTAAACCAAAAGTGGTAGAAGGTGGAGTAGATTTTAATTGATAGAACAATATTAGGTAACTAATGGAATTTAATTAATAAAAAAATCAAGGGTAAACTAGAATAGTATTAATAAAAAATTATTGTAAATTAGTACAATTTAATAGATTAGAATTAAATTGATAAAAAATTATTGTTAGCTAGAATTTCATAAATGAAAAATTATCGGTGAATTGTGGAGTAAAATTAAATTAATAAATAATTATTGGTAAACAGTAAAGTACAATTTATTTGATAATAAATTACTGTGAATTGTCTAACAGAATTTGATTAAATTAGTAAATTGGCGAGTAAAATTTAAACTCAAAGTATTGGTAAAACGTGGAGTAGATTTTAATTAATAAAACAATATTAGTAAAGTAATAAAATTTAATCAATGAAAAAATTATGGGTAAACTGTAGAATAGGATTAATGAACAATTATTGGCAAATTAAAGTAGAATTTAATTAGTAGAGAATTATTGGTAAACTGTATTACTGTTAATTGTCAAGTTGAATTTGATTACAGAAAAATGATAACTAAATTGGGATGTAAAACTTAATTAATAAGGAATGTTCCACAGGGATCTGATTTGGCACTAATTTTGTTTCTGCTCTATATCAACGGTCTGTTGGAAATTACCACATGTCCCGTCCACAGCTTTGCAGATGATGGTACATTTCTCACCGTTGTCTCATCTAGAGCTATACCATCCAATGAAGACAGAGGAGCGACAGGTTGTCGCAATTAATGGAGATCTGGCAACGACCCCCTGAAAAACGTAGCAGAGGATAGTGTACAAGGGTCTTTGGCTAAGCTACCATCTCAACCAATAAATAAAACATCACGAATATTTAATTATTTATTATTTCAAATAATATAAAACATTTAATAACAAATATTCGAGAAATATTTAAAAACTCTCACTAAAATTAATACATTGCAACTTATCTAAACAAACAAGCAAGAAATGGCAACATTATCACTTAATAACAAAATTTCGACACATATACATTATAATATATCCTAAAAAACATTAACTACGAGCTTAAAAACTAAACAAATAACACGCTTTATCTTAAAATATCAACTCATATCCTCTGTTATTATACGTTTTTTCCTTTCTTATTGGTAATTAAGAATTTTCTTCGTTCGAAACACTCAATAATTGGAATCATTTAATATCATAAAAAATGCATTAACATAAAAAAAATTACATTCTGAACGAAGAATGTAAATTTCAAAATATCAGTAAATATAATATAGAATATTATGGAATATAAATTAATTTTTCAACATCAATTTCATATAATCGTATATTTCATCAGTTAATATAATCCTTCTATATTATTTTCTAAAATTTGTACGAACTTTGACCTATGTAAATGTATTATTTTCTTTAATATGAATATTCTGCAATAATTTATAAAATATCAGAAGGCACAGCAGTTCAAAGTGTATCGCAATATTTTGATGCAGGCACAAAATTTTAGGCGCAATGTAATTTATCGTTACATTCATATTAGAATCAGCTGCAATCATCAAGAATTGTTAATTATTTTATTTTCGTGGATAAAGTAGAAAAAAAAACTATTATCGACGTTAAAAATTCCTTCGAACGGGTTATCTGTTTGAAAAGGGATGCAGTTTTAATAAAATCGTTTTGTTGCTTTCTTTTCATAGTTTCCTATTTCTTTGAATAAATATCATTTTTGAATTGTATAACTACAACAAATCCTCACTGCAACTCCCAGAAAACGAGTTTTTTCTTGCTGCTGTGGAGGATTAAAATCTTTTAGAGATCATCATGCTTTCTCTCCTTGGAATTTGCGGGTGTATTCAAATTTTCAGACAACCTTCAAATTCCTAAATCTAGCTGACTTCAGGGAAAGTTTATCTAAGATCTTATTTAAGAAAATATAATTTTTCCCTGGCGACACGATACAAAGCTGTAAAAGAGATCTAATTTACGTTTGTCTGTAGAAATATAGAGGAAGTGTATGTTGTAGATCGAAAGAAAATATATAATTCATTTATAATGAAGCAAAAAAAAAAACAACAGTAGTAGACATAGAATTGCGAGGCAAACGTACGCGGAATTGCAAATAAAAACCAACCACACGTAATTGTAATAAATATAATTCCCAGCAAAATTGTGGAAGCCGCAAATTAATTATTTGTAATTGAGAATAGAATAAATAAATTATGTTGCATCCATCATAAAGTTGCCCAGATATTAATCTATATAATATCGTAAGCAGATTGTCAGGTAGTGGCAAATGCACAGTTATATAAATACTTGATTTCCCAAGATAATTTCCCTGATTTTTATGAACTCTCCTCATCAAGTTCATTTGCGAAACTGGTTTACCGCGATTTTTACCAATTAGTTTAATGCCTCTGGTATGTTCTCGTATCGATACAGGTAATACACGTCCGACTACACCGACATATTCATATTAACCTGCCTTGAAAAGTATCAACCATTAATTCCTAGCGTTTACTACACACTTCCTTGTCGTTGGTCGGGGGGGCAAAACGAACAACTTATGCGGAACGCGTACGTGAACTCTGCTCGAAGAAAAAAAAAATGAAAAGCAACAGTCGCTACGCCGGGGCTGTGACCAGCATCGCTGAATGAAACTGATATTACACGACGTAGTAGTTCGTCGATCGAGTTAATTAAAACAAAACGTCGATATAATTGGTAAATGAACAACACGAGTTATTTACGCGAATCACACGAGAAATACGATCGTACGTAACAATTTCCTTTGATGAAATAATCAATGTAATCATTTTGCGAGTTTAACAGGAAGTCCCATAATGTTACGTCACAACAAAGAGACAAATCCCGTTTCCAGGAGCGAAAAATCAACCACACCAGAAATAAATTAGCATGACAAAGTTGTACTATTAAGTGTTCTAATTTTTTAATGATAAATCAAAATGGAATACACATTTATTTACTAAAATAAGAGAAATATTTAAAGTTCGATTTTCACTATTTTAATACATAAAATTGACTATAGTTTCGCTTACACAGCAGCTTCTTCAAACTAATATCATAAAGTACTAACTGACCACAAAAAAGCTACCTAATATATAACTTTAATGGTCTTAGGATGTATGGTTACTGGAATTTTACCTAATGTAGGTAAAATTCCAATAACCATCTATCTTAAAATTATCATCGAAGTTATATATTAGGCAGCTCTTTTGTAATAAGTTAGTACTTTGTAATATTTGTTTGAAGAAGCGAAACTATAGTCACATTTAGTTATTTTTAGAAAAACAAATATATTTCAGAAAATAAATGTGTTGAATATAATCGGCCATTACATGATGAAAATCCATTCTAAGCTTATATGGATATTAATATCCACAAGAATTCAAACCACCCCATACAACATAAACTGGCTGCTCTTCAAAGCATAATACATAGACTTGTTACTATCCCCATGCCAGAATTAAATTATCATAAGGAATTTTTTTAAATTATAAAACAGAAAGCAACTAATAACGTCTATAAAAAATTGTGATTGATTTACTTAAAAAAAAGATTATAATGAAGCAACGAAGTTAGTTTTCTCTAGTACAGTAGAGACTCATAAGTATAGATCAACAATGTATGTAGATAAAGTTTCTGATAATGTATGCAATTTACTTAAAAACACAATGTTACAAGACCTTTTAGAACAAATAATACGGTAGGAAAAATAATAAAAACAACAAAGATCAATGATGAGTATACAAGGTAGAGTGTGAAGATTGTACTAAATCCTATATAGGGCAGACAAGAAGAAGATCTTACAAAACTAGAATTAAAGAACATTTTAATTCGAACAAAGGAGATTCAAAAGTTGTAAACCATATTAAAGAAACTGATTATTTATCTCAAAGATGATTTTGAGATTCTCCATAAGTCAGTTAAAAGTAAAGTATTAAACAACTTAGAGAAAATTGAATGAGTTTAAAAATACGGGAAACCTTTTAAGTGATCAGTGATCAGAAAGACTTTACCAATTCTCCATTATTAAATTTATTTGTAAGTAATAAACCATAGTTCGTAAAACCATTGTTTGATAAAGCCATCGTGTGATGAAACATATTAAAACTAATTTAATAGTTATTTTATTTAAGTTTAGAATGGGTTTTCATCATGTAATGGCCGATTTATTTTCTGGAATATGTTTGTTTTTCTTCTTCTCCATGGAATCACAGAGAAAACAAGCTGCCGAAATGTTGAATATAGCGAAAAATGTGAACAGAAAAAGGAATTTCACACCGAATTTGAAATCTGTAAATTACGGCAACTCAATAAGATTACGGAGAGTTGAGATTGACACAACAAATGAAGACGAGTAAAAATGAAAATTAAATTGAACTTTCCTCTAATAAATAGTAGAGAATTAAATTGGAATCAATGGAACATTTTTATTATAATCCGAAATCACATTCGAATTATTTTCCATTTGAAATTCTCGATGCTATTTCTATTCAAACAGTTAAATATTATTACGTAGATTGATTTTATAAAAAAGAATTAAATATATCGAAAAATGTTTTCTTATAGCCTTTGAACAACGCTTTGTAACTTTTATGAAATTTAATATTTCAGTATGTTATTTATGTTTTCAGTATGTTATTTATCCAAATCGTTGGAATTTCAGGTTAATAGATAAAAGATTTACAGTTAAATATTATTACGTAGATTGATTTTATAAAAAAACTCTGATAGTGTGATAAATTAAAAAATAAAATAATAAAGAAAGAATTAAATATTGAAATTTAATATTTCAAGATTATTATTATTTTATATAATCATAGATATATTGCAAGTTTTTAAAATATTATCCAAATCCTTAGAATAGATGAAATAATAGATGAAAAGTTTATTATTTATGGGACTTCCTATAGTTTATTCGTTACAACGTTATAGTTTTAAAATAAATATTTTACATAGCAGTTATTAACGAATTTTGATGGCCCAAAAAAATTAACCCAAATAATTTTTCGAATTATTAATTTGTCTTTTTGATATGGCACTAAGCAATAATTTTCTAATATATAATCAAACGAATATTCAAATGAGATCACCTTTAACCGTTTATAAAATATTAATATGACATATACAGGTTGTTCATTTTGCTTCTAATGACAATAAACGATGTCATCTAGATTTTTACAAAATTTACAATGCAATGCCGAAACATTTTCTAGGTCGATTTCGATACTTTAATCCATATTTAACGATTTGTCTGTTAACTTGTAACTATTTACATTTATCTTATGTTGGTTTCATCAGAAATAAATAAAATAAATATAAACTTAAATAAAATAACTTTTAATAGTTATTTTATTCAAGTTAAGAATGGCAGATTCTATTCAAAATAAATATAGCTTTTAATTGAATTACCTTTTAAAATTTTAAAACATAGAGGTACCTGAATTTATTAACTTTCTTAGAACGCTATCAAATAAAACCAATGCCACAAAAATAAGATAAATCAATAAATGTGGAGTAAAAAGTGACATAAAAAATGTTTCGGCAAAATAAATTTATATTTTGGCTCATATTTAAAGTACAAACATTCGAAGAAAAAATAACCCTGTTACTAAACAACAACAAAATAAACATATTAATTGATACATTTTGTTCAAGCAACACATATTTTGAAGATGTAAATCAAAGTATAACAAGCATATTTTCCACAATTGTTGGATTTTTTCTACACATTATTGCGTATAAGTATTTCATAGTTCGAGAGTCAACATCTAGGCATATATGTTTCTTAAGTACGTGTAGAAAATTCGCGTGTTGCTGACGTCAAAATGAGAAGAAAAGTTTTTATAAACATATGTCCACAAGTTATTCGTTTGTGAGATACAGGATGTCAAATTTGGAGTCTTATTTTTATTTTTTGTGAATACATTTCAAAATAATTGTGACATTCGAGTAAAGTTTGGTGTTTGAGAGTATTTTTCACTCGAATATCACAATTATTTTGAAATGTATTCACAAAAAATGAAAATAAGACTTCAAATTTGACACCCTGTATCTCAGAAACGAATAACTTGGCCGGCATACGTTTATAGCAAGTTTTCTTCTTATTTTGACGTCAGCGACACGCTTCTAAATTTTCTACACGTACTTAAGAAACACCCTGTATATAATTGAAATATTAATTTATACTAAAATTTAATTTTAATCCATACATAAAAAACAATTAAAAATCTTGGTTGCCGGAAGAATTAAGCTTCACAAGAGCACGAATATATGCCCACGTTTCGTCAAATATTATAGCTGTCATACTCAGGAAACAAGATTGTTCCAGATTGTTGTGACCATCAACAATTATCAATTTATTTATTTGCTCTCGAACTTTAGAATCAATCCCATAATATATGTCTGCTGCGGATTGAAGCAAGTTTTTCCAAAAAGAAAATACGTTTATTTATTGTTATTATTGATTATTGGCCAAATTCACATTCAATTTGGATTCATTTGGGAACTTTTTATATATTTATGGGATTGATGAATTCTTCAATTCATAATCCTAATGTATTTTATAAATTTTGTGATTATTCCTTTACGATTAAATCTTAAGAGTATTTGACTCCAATGACATCTGGGCAATTCTAAATTAAAGGAGACGGCCAAAGGGGAAGGGGGTCTACCGAACTTGCCGGGGCAATTTTTTTCTTTTGAAGAGTTTTTACGAATTTTTTGGGTTGTTTTTCAACGAATATGTCAAAAACCTGTTTTTGACCCCAGAAATCGAAATTTTTTAATAAATAAACGTCCAAGAAGTCATTTCCGATCGGAAATTGACCGCTGGATCCGAAAATGGGGTCAGTTTTGTTACATAACGCATCATTTTCTATTCATTGGCTGATTTTCGGCAAAATACCTTTTTTTACGGCGTCATATCGGTGTGAGCAGCCACTTAAAAAAAAATTTCTTGCGAAATCTGCGTGTTTTTGCCTCAGCTTTACGATAAAATGAGAATTCTCCTGCATCTCCTAAATGCATTTTAGAGGTCGAAAAATCGAAAAAACGACAAAAAAACGATATTACTGTACAGAAACCTGTCGTCAGGTCGTTAACAAGTCTTTTTTGGGACATACGACCCCGGAATCGAATTAAGCGGGAAATTTTACGATAAGAAAACAGTTCCCGAACGTCATCCAACAATTTTTACACTCCAGTATACCATTAATTTTACGCCAAAAATCAGGTAAACGTAATTTTCTTCCAGTTTTTGACCTTTTTCGACCTCAAAGTTGCAGAATTCCGAATGGGAAGTAGGATATTTGGATTACTTAGATAATTTTCGATCGAAAACATGCTATTACATTATTTTTTAACATATTTTGGTGCTTTGGAAAAAAGCTTTTTGGTAGCTGTAAATATAGAGACTTCGTTTTTTTGTAATGTTCGAAGTTAGTTTCTTAAAACTTTAAATCGACTAAAATCGTGTTCAAAATGATTGATTTTGATGTAAAATTTCCCAAGCATTCTGATTTGACAATTTTTTAATCCCACATGATGACCCAGAGTCACAAAATTACTAAATTACACTAATTTATATTCGGTTTCGTTGTTTTGCCTCCTATTTTTTGCGTTTTGTTGATTTTTGAGGCATGTGGGATTCAATTTTACATCAAAATCAGTCATTTTGATCACGAAACAAACTCCAAAAATTACTCTCTAGTCTCTAGATTTGCAGCTACGAAAAAGCTTTTTTTCAAACTGCTTTTCCAAAGCACCAAAATATGTAAAAAAAATGTAATAGCATGTTTTCGATCGAAAATCGTCCAAGGAATCCAAACATCCTACTTACGATTCTAAATTATGCAACTTTGAGATCGAAAAAGGTCAAAAACTGGAAGTAAATTACGTTTAGCTGGTTTTTGGCGTATAATTAATGGTATACTGGAGTGTAAAAATTGTTGGATGACGTTCGGAAACTGTTTTCTTATCGTACAATTTCCCGCTGAATCCGATTCCGGGGTCGTATGTCCCAAAAAACGACTTGTCAGCGACCTGACGGCAGATTTTTGTACAGTAACATCGATTTTTTGTCGCGTTTTCGATTTTTCGACCTCTAAAATCCATTTGGTCAGAAGAATTCTTATTTTATCGTAAAGCTGAGGTAAAAACACGCAGATTTTGCATTTAAGTGGCTGTTCACACCGATATGACGTCGTAAAAAAAGGAATTTCGCCGAAAATCAGCCAATGAATAGAAAATGATGCGTTTTCTAAGGAAACCGACACCATTTTCGGATTCAGCGGCCAATTTCCGATAGGAAATGTCTATATGGACGTTTATTTACTACAAAATGTCGATTTCTGGGGGTAAAAACAGTATTTTGGTATTTTCGTTGAAAAATAACACGAAAAATAAAAAAAAAAATCATAAAAAACTTTTTAAAGGGTATTTTAAACTCTAAATGCGGGTAAAGTAGTTCAAATACGACGGTTTTTCGACGAGATGTACATCCGTACCTAACTAGAAATTGTGATGATTTTCATATCTGTAGAAAAAAACGCAAGAGCACCTTGAGTTCTCTGTTTTTCAAGGGTTTCCAGGAGTTTAATCAATTACCTTTTGCAATAAAAAACAGTTCCACTCTCTCTGCTTTTAAAAAAAATATGAAATCTCTCATGAAAAACCAAGTTAACAATTTTTGTCTTATCAATTTATAATCAACTAGTAGTCATTGTTATACAGGGTGTCCTCGAACTGCGTGGCCAAAATAAAGCTGAAGATTCTTTGATTCGAAAAAAAGTTGATGAGTCTTTTTACTTTTGCCTCAAGTGTCTTGTTTACCCGGTAGAGGGCTTCAAAATTGCAAAAATAATTTTGTTTTTTCGGTATAACTTGAGAACGTGATGAAGAACTTTTACAATATTCAGCAGGTGAGTTACTGTCAATAATGGCCATTTTTGAGAGTGGAGCACAGAGCCTTAGAGACCATAGAAATGGCTCAAACTTGAGGATGTAACGGGAAAAGTGTCCATAACTTTTTTGTGGTCAATGTAATTCACTCGATATTTTTTATGTAGATAGCTTATCTAATTTGAAAACTTTTCTTACTCTTAGAAAATTTTGATAAAACCAACGGATTAGCTTGAAAAAATTAATTTTCGAGTCTCTGCAATTTTGGCTTACTAATTTTACTTGATTAAAATACCTTAGTTGCCTTTGCTTTTCTAATGTCATTTTGACATTTGAAGAATTTATTCTCAAAACTGTCAGTTTTAACTTTGCTTTCCGTAAAAAATTTATAAAATTATGGCTCAAAATTTCACTAACACTGAAATGGTTGATATGTTATTGATTTATGGACTTTGTCGTTGCAATGGCCGGAGAAGGGAAAGATATCCGCATCGCAGAATACCAAATCGGCAAACCTTCGCGAAACTGGCAAATTTGAAGCAAATCGCAGAGAAACTGGACGCAGACGGACAAGAAGGACGTTAGAGCTCGAAGAAGCGATACTGGAAGCGGTTGAAACTGAACCTGGGATGAGCACACTACGTTTGGGACTTCATATTGGAGCCTCAAAATCATTAGTTCATAATGTACTGAAAGAAGAACTGTTGTATCCCTATCATATTAAAACAGTTCAAGACTTATTGTCCATGGATCCAGGTCATCGGATAGATTTCTGTCGGGTTATTGTCCAAAGACAAAACGCAAACCCCAATTTTTGTAGAAGAATTCTGTTCACGGACGAAGATACTTTCACGAGATGTGGTCTTTTTAACCTCCATAATGAACATTTCTATGCTGATGAAAATCCTCATGAAACGGAAGTTACATATTTTCAGAATCAAACTAAAATCAATGTTTGGGTTGGAATTGTGGATAACTTTATTATTGGCCCTACCGTCATACCCGATCGATTGAACGGGGAGAACTACTTGAACTTTTTGGAACAAAGGCTACTTGAACTGTTGGAAGAGTTGCCCTTACACATTCGTCGTGGCCTGGTTTATCCATGATGGTGCACCTCCTCATTTCACATTAGCTGTGAGGCGACATTTGAATGCGGAATATCCAGATCGCTGGATAGGTAGAGGACACGATGCACCAGTGAACTGGCCGGCCCGCTCCCCTGATTTGACCCCCTGCGACTTCTTTCTATGGGGCGCTTTGAAGTCGAAAGTTTATGCAGCTCCAGTAAATTGTTGCAACGAATTAATCATGAAGCGGATTTATTGAAGAATGATCCTGAAGTACTAGCCAGAGTTCAATCCAATTTCTTGAAACGAATTAATTTGTGTATTCAGGAAAATGGGCAACATTTCGAACAATTGATGCCTTAGCGATTTCCCAAAAAGTTTTGTTGTTTCTTTTAATTTAGCATTTGTTTTTCCTAAATAATCACATCGTTTCCCCATTTCTATTGTTTTTATTATTCGTGATTTACCGAGATATTAACCATTTCAGTGTTAGTGAAATTTTGAGCCATAATTTTATAAAATTTTTACGGGAAGCAAAGTAAAAACTGACAGTTTTGAGAATAAATTCTCCAAATGCCAAAATGACATTAGAAAAGCAAAGGCAACTAAGGTATTTTAATCAAGTAAAATTAGTAAGCTAAAATTGCAGAGACTCGAAAATTAATTTTTTCAAGCTAATCCGTTGATTTTATCAAAATTTTCTAAGAGTAAGAAAAGTTTTCAAATTAGATAAGCTATCTATGTAAAAAATATCGAGTGAATTACATTGACCACAAAAAAGTTCTGGAAACTTTTCCCGTTACATTCTCAAGTTTGAGCCATTTCTATGGTCTCTAAGGCTCTATGCTCCGCTCTCAAAAACGGCTATTATTGACAGTAACTCACCTGCCAAATATTGTAAAAGTCCTCCATCACGTTCTCAAGTTATACCGAAAAAACAAAATTATTTTTGCAACTTTGAAGCCCTCTACCGGGTAAACAAGACACTTGAGGCAAAAGTAAAAAGGCTCATCAAATTTTTTTCGAATCAAAGAATCTTCGGTTTTATTTTAGCCACGCAGTTCGAGGACATCCTGTGTATATTAGGATACCTAATTAAATAAAGATCTATCTATCTACGATGTGAGTCATTCCACGTCAGAACAGCAACGCTCAATGGGTCAACATCTCCGATTTCGTTCAAATTTTGGGGATAGGTTCTCATTACCGAAAAAAATAAGATCCTGAAAATTTCAGGCCGAAAGGAAATAAAACTTTGGATATATCGGGCAATAAAAAAATTTGGCCAATTTTAACGTCAAAAAATTCAAATTTCTTCGGTAAAAATGAACTTTTAGAACCGAAAACTATTTGGAAAAGCCCGAATTGATAGGAAATTTTCCCAGGAATCCGATTAAATCAGAATATCTGGCGCGTTTAGCTGACGCATGCGCAAAAAACTCGTAAAAATCAAAAATGTCACTTTTTCTTAAAAAATTCATAACTCTGCTGCTGCCACTTCGATTTTCTCAACATTTTCAGGGAAGATAGCTGAAACCATGTACTTTCATGTAAAATCCACGGATCCATGCTCTTGATGTGAAAATTTTCGTCAAAAGACCGAAAATACGGAAATTTGATATTTTTTATTTTTATTGTTATATTTTAAGTACGATGAGCATTGTAGAATTCAAACATAATTCAATAGAATTAAAAAAATAGGTTAATAACATTTGAAATTAATTTTATTTCAATATTTCAATTTAGCAGAACGTGAAAAAAAATATTGGAATCCAAAAAAAGTTGCAGTCCACAGGTCTATAGATTTGATGTTTTTTAACTTTTCTAAATAATTCTCATATTTTTTATTCGATTTAATTTCCCACAGGAAAACTTATTAACAATGTTGTGCGATATTATGAATACATTTAAAAATTCAATATCAATTTTTGTGGTAAAAAATAATCAAATGAACATTTTTTAAATTAACAATATCCTAAGACAAGTGAGAAACAGTTGTGAGAGTAGTAATACCCAACTCAAGTACAGTAAAATATAATAATCATATTGGTCACATAATTTATTTTTTGAAAAACTGTTCAAATTTACTTTTTGTTTGTCCGTATAATTTTATTTTAACATAATTCTTCACAGTTTCCACTGTGACATTTGACAGTATGAAATTATAACCAATCTCTAAATTTCTATCGGAGTACACGTATTTATTTTTACCTATTTGGTCCATGATTGATATTTCAGCTTCAAGCATATCATCGTTCGTTTTGATAATGAAACCAAGGTTCCATGTTTTGTCAACTATAAAACTAACATATGTATTGGATGCCCAATCGTAAACGTTTTTATTTAACAAATCAAAAATCAGTTGAATTTTTAAATGAATTCATAATATCACACAACATTGTTAAATAAATTTCCTTGTGGGAAACTAAACCGAATGAAAAAATATGAAAATTATTTAGAAAAGTTAAAAAACATCAAATCTATAGACCTGTGACTGCAACTTTTTTTGGATTTAAATATTTTTTTCACGTTCTGCTAAATTGAATATTTAGAAATTAATTTTAAATTTTATTAACCTATTTTCTTAATTCTATTGAATTATGATTGAATTTTATGCTCATCGTACTTGAAATATAACGATAAAAAAAAAGTATCAAATTTCCGTATTTTCGCTCTTTTGACGAAAATTTTCGTATCAAGAGCATGTATTCGCAGATTTTACATGAAAGTACATGGTTTCAGCTACCTTCCCTGAAAATTTTGAGAAAATCGAAGTGGCAGCAGCAGAGTTATGAATTTTTAAAGAAAAAGTGACATTTTTGAGTTTTTCGCGCATGCGTCAAATAAACGCGCTAGATATTCTGATTTAATCGGATTCCTGGGAAAATTTCCTATCAATTTGGGCTTTTTGGTCCTAAAAGTTCATTTTTACCGAAGAAATTTGAATTTTTTGACGTTAAAATTGGCCAAATTTTTTTATTGCCTTTTTGAGAAAGTAATTTTTGACAGATTATTAAATTTCTTAAATAAACATTCTATCATAAGTGACTGTCAAAACGGTTTTCGTAAGAATAGGTCAACGAAACGTGCTGTTTATGTTGCCATTTGTGAGGTTTTAAATAAGTTAAACGATAAAATGTACACAGCAGCCATTTATTTAGATCTCTCCAAGGCGTTCGACAGTGTCGAATATTCTGTTTTGCTATCCAAACTTGAGTGTTGTGGAATCAGGGGTGTACCATTAAAACTGATAAACAGTTATTTGCATAATAGAAAACAATATGTATCGGAAATAGACGAACATGGGAAAATTTTAAAGTCTAAAGTACTGAGTGTTAAGAGGAGTTCCACAGGGATAGATTCTAGGCCCGCTACTATATTTAATATATACAAATGATTTGCCAAATTCAATTACAGAGTTTCTAGTGCAATTTGCAGATGATATATCCCTGGTTCTTGGCGAACTGGGTTTGGAAGAAATTAAGGAGAAAATGATTCAGATATTGGAGGTATTAGAGGAACGGTTTTCTAATAATTTTTTAAAACTCAACATAAATAAGACAAACGTCATAAAATTTAATTATACAAAACAAAGTGACCCTCTGACAGTCACTTATAATGGAGCTCAAATAGAATCTGTTGATAATGTACAGTTTCTTGGAATCAAGATTGACAGTAGGCTTGACTGGCGTAGTCATATTGATTCCTTGACTCGGCAAATAAGCAGGTATTGTTACGCGCTGAAAATGTTAACATTTTTAGTATCTAGAGAAACCGCCTTCATTGCATATCATGCGTTTGTGGAATCAAGGATTAGATATGGAATTATTTTTTGGGCCAATTCATCCGATGCCGACAGGGTATTTGTAATTCAGAAACGCATGTTAAGAAATATTCTACAACTCAAAAATCGTGAGAGTTGCAAACCTCACTTTTCTTCAAATAACATTCTCACTCTATCTAGCTTATACATATTAGAAGCGGTAATGTTTATTAAAAATAACCCGGACCTATATGTAGATTTTAATCGAGATCATATGCACAATACACGTTATAAAGCAAATCTCTTACCGACTAGGTATCAATTTTCATACTTGCAAAGAAATGTTCATAGCTCAATAATATCTGTCTATAATAATGTTCCAGCAAGTGTTAGGGCTCTACCTGTTGGACTTTTAAAGAACACATTAAAACAGTTTCTAATCAAGAAATCTTACTATACAGTAGAGGAATTTCTATGTGATAAAATGTGATACTTCTCAACTAGTTATTTTATCTTATCTTTGTTTTTTTTTTATATTAGTTTATTTTATTTTGTATTGGATATGTTCTATGCCTTGTAGCCTTATGGAACTAATAATAATAATAATAATAATATATCTTTATTGGTGTACAGGGGTATACAAAATTTGTTTTACGACATATTTATGTACATACATATGTATGTGTATTAAATGATGTGTCACTTCTATAATATAATAAAAATTCACTGGTAAACAAATTACAGCTAATCCTATACAAGTAGGTTTGTGTTTGTAATTTATTTACTTCTACTTACCCTGACAACAATAAAGTAGCTAATCTAATCTAAAGCTGAAGTTATAGAGAGAGAGAGAAAAGGAAAGGGAAAATTAACAACTAAATTGAATTAAATTGAAATAACATTACAAAAATAATAATAATGATATCAAACAAGTACAAAAATAGTAGATAATTACTACAAAAATATAATTGATGGTAAATCGTTTACTTTTCATTTGTTAAAAATTAAATTTATATATAATTTATGAAATTTGATAAGAAATGATACTAGGAGTATTAAATTTTGCCAAGACATGACTCAATTATTAGTTCATTTTTTCTTATCCATGGGTCCAAAATTATTATTAAATTCTTATAACTTTTGTTTTTGTATTTGCTGGGTATTAAATTGTACAATTTAGGACCCAGATAACTGATATGTCGCTGACTAAAAGAAGTGTGTTTCATTTGAGAAATATATAAATTATTAAAGTTGAATTTTGTATGAACATTGTGCTCAACTGTCATATGGTACACACTTTTTTTATGCATAAATTTAATTACTGCCTTAACAAAAAGGTATTTAACATCAAATAGTTCACTCTCAGTAAATAAAAGGTTTGTTGAATATATTCTCGGCTTAGACATAATGATTTTAATAATATATTTCTGCGTTATACTTAATTGGTTTAAAATTGTTGTGTTTGCCACTCCGTAAAAGGCTATTCCATAATTTATAATCGACTCAATTAATGATTTATATATTATTTTTAGATCTTTAAGTTTGAGTATGTTTTTCAATTCTTTAAATTTATGAATGCATTTCCTAATTTTATTAATGATATATTTTATGTGTTTGTCCCATTTGAGGTGTCTGTCAATAATGATTCCTAAATATTTCACTTTTTCAGATCTATTTAATTTGTCACAATTACATGTAGTATAAGTATTGCATTTATAGTCATGTAATTTTATAAAATTTTCTTGTGGTGTATTCAGGTTAGTTATGCTAAAAGTAATAAAAGAGGATTTTGTAATATTCAAAGTTAGAAGGTTTCTATCAAGCCAGTTATTTATCATAGTTATGTCTTTTTGAGCATATTTATACGCCATTTCCCAGTTTTCGGCCTCTATCAGTAACACAGTGTCGTCTGCGTAACAGATTATCTTTGCGTTTATGTTTAGTTCAAAAATATCATTTAGATAAATAATGAATAGTAGTGGACCTAACACTGTGCCTTGTGGCACACCAAATTCCACCAGGGCCTCATCACTGTAGGTATTTCGGATGCGAACTTGTTGTGAACGATTTGTGGTGTAAGATTTCATTAAAGAAAGTGCTGTTCCTCTTACACCTACAGATTCGAGTTTTTCTAGTAGAATTTGGTGTGACACCGTATCGAAGGCCTTGGTCAAATCTAGGAATATCCCCATGCACTTATTCCTATTATTTATGGAATTTATTACATAATGAGTAACTTCATTTATCGCGTCTTCAGTGCTCATATTTTGCTTGAAGCCATACTGTGATGTGTTTAGTATATTATTGCTGTTAAGAAAAGAAGTCAATCGTAATTTTATACATTTTTCAGTGATTTTATTTAAACTAGTGGTTAATGAAATTGGCCGGTAATTACTTTTATCACAATGTGACCCATTTTTCAGAATAGGTACTATTTAATAATAAAAGTATTATTATTATTATTATATCCAAAGTTTTATTTCCTTTCGGCCTGAAATTTTCAGGATCTTATTTTTTCGGTAATGAGAACCTATTCCCAAAGTTTGAACGAAATCGGAGATGTTGACCCATTGAGCGTTGCTGTTCTGACGTGGAATGACTGATGTAGAAACGGAAAAAAATTGACTCTGTAAGTTCCCCTTGGCCATCTTCTTTAATTTAGAGTTGCCCATGTATTTTTTAATGTTTTTGCAGTAAATTTCTGAATGTTTCCTCCTGACTAATCCATTAAGTTTTACATGTATATATTTTATATTTAAGACTTCAGTGATGAATAAAATTTACTTTACTTCAATTTGGATTCATTCGAGATCAAATTAAGAAATTGTGGTAAATCACAAAGTAAAAAATCGAAAAAGGAATAATACGAAAAATTTGTTTTGTATTTGAAATTCCAACAACCATGACGTAATAAGACTGTTGAACTTATTACATGATGCCAATATGTATCACAAATATTTGAATAATTAAATAAAGCTATTTAAAAATTTGGTAAATCAAAGTAACATAATAATCTTAAAACTCAATATATTGCAGGTAAAATAAAATAATCTGTTCCAATAAAATAAACTAAACAAAGCTTACGTGAAATTACGAAACAGAACTGATTGCATTGTGGGGAGCCCCCATTTGGGTTAATACTTTGTCGAGCCATTGCAGGGGCCCGTGAAGATGTACCTCTATCCAACAGGGTGTGCTCGTAACGTCTTGTCGATGATACTCAGCTCCCCAACCTTTGACGAAGCTCATCCGTATCGTACACATCTTGGTCAGTTCGTAAACTGCCTCGAAACCGTGATTGACGCATTGCGACAACAACTGGGCGAATTCGGCGTTGTTGAAAATGCGCAGGGAACATCCTGCCGGTATTTTACACACGGTGGACGGATGGAAACCGTGATGATGGTTACAGTTTCTCGACTGGACGAATATGGCCGAATCGGACAGACACTCGGCGTATACTTCGCCGTTTACGTAATACAAATGTACCCCCTTGCCTATGTGACGTCTGGTGTTTTCTATGGTGGAGTTACGGTTAACGTTGCTCAATTGTCCCAAACAAAACCGGTCACTGTTATTACTCGGATTGGTGAAACCGTCCACGATTACCGAAGTCGAATGACAATGAAAAACTTCCCCTACTCGACTGTTCAGCTCGTAGTAAGCTATCGAAGCCCAGAACGGTTGTTCCTGGTAGGGTACAGGTTGAACGTCACCACTCAAACCCGTCTCTGGGGTCTGATTGTTATTCGTATTCGTTGTGTTCTCGTCCGTTGGACTGTAAGCGGGCGGTGGAGTTTCTGCCAAATTGGCATACGGAGATTGGGGATTATTCGACGAAGACACACTTCCCGGACTGGGAACGTTCGACAACGGTGAACTCGGACTCAACTGATTCGAATTGAATCCGTTAGAGGAATAACTAACATTGTGTGGCATATTTGGTTCGACTAACTGTTGAAACGGCAGCAAGGAATGTCCAGGTACAAAATCGTTATGTCTCGGAACGAGTACAGGTGGTAAAACTGGACTTTCCACACGTTTGTAATGATACGGATTGATGCAAACTTCTTTTTGTTTAGCCGAAAATGGAAATTGACAATGTTCGAGCGGTTTCAACTCGTGATGACTCTGTAAATCGGGCCACCTCCACACACGACAATATATAACGTGAGGTAAACCTTTCCGATGGGACACTTGTAACCGACCGTCTAAACTTCTCGGTATTGTAACACATTTACTCGGCGTACCTGGACAAGATAATGCTCTTTCTAGTTCCTCGATGGCTCCTTTACGTTTCTTCAATTTTTTCACTAAACTGTCGACGGCTTTCTCCGCCCATTTTTCTTCTTCGTCGCCTTGTTTCCAACCCAAAAGTTTCTTCACTGCTGGACTTGTAAAAGAAAATAGACTGTTGAGGGTGGAAATCGGTCCGCTACTTGATGATTCACCCTCATCCATTTCCATTGCAACACTAAAATTAAAAAAATCATTCAAGTTTCTTAAACTATATAATAGTAACGTAACAACTTAACTAAGTAACACAAATGTCATCTGTTCTGTGATTCATATCGTGAATGAAAAAACGATAAATGAATCACTAATAATATAATACGATATTATTTAGAAGTCACTGTTGAATCTCTAAATCGTTCAGTAATGGGTCTGCACAATATAAATTCAAAACATTTATACTTAGACATTCTATCAAGAAATTGTTTCATTTTAGAGCTAGATTAATCATTGGAGAAAATACGTGAATTACAACCAAGTTAAACATGTTGCAAATCCCACATTAATTTAGAATTAAACATTAAAAAATACTTCGATAAGCTATTTCATAGAACTAAATTTCGCAGCAAAACAAAACAAAAATAACTCACAAATTCGTGAAGTGAGTCAGAAAATATTGATAATCCATGCTTTAATGCAATGCTTTGTGCATGTGCACTTATTTCAACAATACAAAGCTGAATACCGAGTTGATACTAACCGTAATAGTATAACAAACTCTCTATTTATCTACTAGGCAGTCGAGCTTTTTTTCATAATCAACAAAAATAAAACTAGTAGACATCGGTCAAGCGATCTCACAATAACATCGTGCAAATATATCAACTAACTGATAGCGTGCATACTTATCGACTTACCTTAATTACAACGTGAAATGTTTGCTTTGCTTATTGAAATGATAATGTTTATTATATTAAATAGTTGAAGAAAATACAGGATATAACTTCTAAACTCCCGACTAAACGACGCCAGTCAATGGCTCACGAACGCTTAGTTGCCAAATCTTACATTGCGCGAAGAATCTAAATCTGTCAAGAGAATTACATACTGTGGGAAATAATTCACCAGACCGGGGAAGTTAGAATTTTAAGTTCAGTATTCACCCATAAACATGTAGATTCAATAAAATCAACTTACTGTAAATTGCAATATTGTTATGCGAATCTGAATCTGAATAGTTATTGACAACTGACTATAACTACTATATTATAAGTACCTACAATAAACGAACGGTTTAAGATTACATGAACTCGATGTTGAATAATTTTCAATCTATAAACGAAATATTTCGTTTTCGTTTTAGACGGATATAATGTCCATGAGTTATTTGGAAAACGGAAAGTGAATTATTGCAAATTTGGATGTCCCAAGAAAATACTAAAAATTGTGAAAAGTGGCAACAAGCCTTATGATGTGCAGTTAACTGCTACCGCCATCAATGGGAGTCTGTAGAACTATACATCTCTGAAGTACCTTGCGTGTTTGAAAAGTATAAGTATAATAATAATTCCTTTTTATTTTATAATCGCGGATGTAATATTGTATTAATAATAATTTCAATGAAACAGTTGTATCTTATCACGTTGACTTATGCGAAAAATTGGTTTCTATTGTAGGAAAGTATTCATTTATTTATCGTTTAGCTTAAAATAACAAAAATAGTAAAGAAATTCAATTTCTGCAATTGTAGTTTCCTATTAATGATTACAAATTATGCTAGTAGATGGCGAAACATGTCATGTTTTATGAAATTTCCGGTAAATACGAATATCCGATTCGACGCTTCGTGCTCACGCGGTATAACAATCGGCGGAATACGGAATATGATGTGGATTTTATTGATCGGCGGGATATGTAAAGGAATGAATAGTAAAATTTGCTTGTTTGTGAATTAAGATTTTTGTGTTTTGTGATGTATTGAAGAATTGTGCGAACGTAACAAAATGTCGTCGAAGGTAAGCTTGCTGTGTCTGTTTAGTAAAGGGCTTTTTGTGTTAGTTGCATCGAAAACTAGTACCTGATTCGGAACAGGTCTGAGGCTGTTTGAAAAATGCTGGATTCAAAGCAATTAGATTAATTAGAGTGACGTTAAATTTAAATCAGTAAGTCAACATGTTACCTAGACATAGTTAATTTGTGTACTTGGTATATGTAACGTTGGTTTATATCAAAATCGAAACTTGAAACATGGAATAATTGTGATTGAGAATATCAGTCAAGGTGGCTGTTGGTTTATTTTTTTTACACGCGCTGTCAGATTCGCTGATGGATCATACAGTTTTTAATGTCTCGATAAAAAATATAGTTGGTTATCACATAATCTATTCACATTCTTCAGTTAAGGCAGCGAATAACAATATATTAAGAATCGGCTGCTTCCCCTTGATAAAAACCACTGTTATGATTGAAATGATCGATAACGTTTTCTATGTATCAGTTTTTACAAGAATATATTGTTGGATGTTCACCTGCATCCTACAATTGATTATATTTGGTCTATATTTATGAGGTAGGGCCATTTTTGAAAATCAATCTTAAGAAAACTACACTAGTTGCTTTATGTTACAAAATTAAACCCTTCCCTAATCTGTGAAAAATTTGAGCTATGTGGCTGTCACACGACATTCCGACCGCTATATTACCTTCCAAGTCTACAATCTTTGACCCATTTGGACCAACTTTTTCACAGTTACTACTTTTAAAGGTGGCATTGCCCCGAATATGAAACCTTCTCAAGCTGAAGCCTTTCAAGTGTTTAATTGAATATTATGTTGCTGCATAGTACTTATTACTACATGTTTCACTAAAAAATCAAATGTAACCCACAAGCATGATACTTGTGCTATTTACAATATCGCTTGAGAGTGTCCTTGTTTAGAGATGCATGATTATACCACAAGATTTTTGTTTGAGCAGTATGAAAAGAAAAGTAATGTAAATTGATTAAAAATATCATCATGCCTTGGTTTTGGGGACATTCAGCTTAAGTTTGTTGATTTTGAAATATCTACTTACACTTAATAGAACATTATTCATCTTTTGTATAGCAATATTCAAGCATACATCACTACATGCTGATAATGTGTCGTCAGCAAATAAATTTATGAATTCACAGTTTACGAAAAGATCAATATCATTTAGATATAATATGAAGAGGAGAGGACCTAAGATAGTTCCCTGTGGCACCCCAAGATTATTGCAAATTTCACGTGATGTTGAATTCCTAACTCTGACTCTCTGCTTCCTCTCCTGCGAGTAACTTTCGAACCATTTGAGTGCTTTGCCTCCAGTTCCATATTGATATAATTTTGTTAATAGACCGACCGAAGATGATCTCAAAGGCTCATTTAAGATCCAAGAAAACCGCCACGACATATTTGCCATCACAAAGTTGCCATGCTGCTTCACACGAATGCTTTTTACGAAAACCGGATTGTTACTAATCACAATATCATTACTATCGATGTGCTCTAATAATTGATTATAAACTACAATTTCCAAAATTTTTTCTATAGATGGTAATGTATGCACAGGTCTAAATTCGCTTGCAAGAACTGTGTTAGTAATCTTGGCATTTGGAACAACAGTGGTAACTTTTAAAAAATCTGGAATTTTTGATTTGTCAAGTGACGTATTAATGAGATTTAAGATGACATGACCAATCTATCAAATATGCTTTTTAAGATTTTAGCATTGAGGATCTCATTCAAGCTGCACTTATTATCTAGCGCAGAAATCCTTATGATCATGTAGCTCTCCAAAACTGTTTACATCATGTAAAGCGAACTGTTTATTATTGAACAAATAATAATGATCTAATGTTACTACGAGCGACAAAACAACAACAAATAATATAAGTCTAGCGAATAGTAGAAGTGTATAAAACCAGCGAACGTGGTGACCCTCCTATTTCCGTATATAAATATACATGACCGACTGGCATCTGCATAAATAGAGGACCGCGAATTAAGCAATCCCTCGATCCTACTTTCAGATTACAAAAATACTCGTTTATGTACCGATTAGCTCTCCAAACAAACACAGGAAGAATGACCCAAAGGAATTTTATTTAATATACGAGGACAAGGTGAAAAATCCCTGAAAGATGAAACAAGAAATTATTTACTATTCACAAGAAATAATCACCCTTATCCACTAAAAATACTATTAAAGTACTGAGAACCTTTCGGCTACCAAGTAGTCATCATCAGTAAACTAAATTATAAGTCAAAACTGTAAATAAAATTTCTTATCTCTCGAAATTTTTGAGGCCATTCTCACAGATCAACTATAACCTCTCCTAAATTATATTTTAATTAATTCTGTAAAAATCGTTCTACTGTAACCAATCTATTATTGTATCAATATCAATATGATATCTTAAAATCATTTGAAAATAAGCTTAAGTATACTGATTACTCGAAAGCGTTTGATAGTGTCTGTGTTGTTGACAATATTATTAATTTATTATTTTATTTTTTATTTATTAATGATACCATATACATATACACACAAACATATACATACATATACAATAACAAGAATATTTCAATGGTTAGGCGCCTAAGTGCAGAACACTTGTATGCCCCACGATAATGTTTTTTAAATTTTACGTTTTTTTTTTTTTGATAATTAACATAAGTAATAAGATATAATGATATAATTAATATAATATAATATAAACTAAGCATTAACAAAATGAATATAAAAACAATTCAATGGTGAGTGTGAGTAGTGTTCAGGAAGAATCGTTCAATATTACAGGATATATATATTTTAATTTTTTTTAAAAATAGCGGTAATTTATTTATATTTCTTATTTCCAGAGGTAATAGATTGTATGTTTTTGGTGCAAGATAATTAATGAATTTCAAATTTATATTTTTGTGACTTAGAGGAATTTTTAGATGTTTATTTGTTTTAATTCTTGTTTCATGTGCGTGGTTTATAAATATTTTGAGTTTCTTATTTTTATGGAAATAAACACATATTGAAATTATGTAAATAGTTCGTATAGAACATAGTTGATCATTATACAGTAATTTGGAAGGGAATAATCTTCTCTTTTTTAAAATAATTCTTATAATAAAGTTTTGTATCACTTGTAAACAATGTAGATTTTTTTTATATGTTCCTCACCATACAATAATACCATAGCGTAGAATTGATTCAATAAGAGATTTATAAATCAGAATTAGTAATTTTTTGTTTAGAAAATTTTTCATGATATAGAATTTGTGAATTAATCTTCTGATCCTATTGGTAAGATATTCTATGTGTGGGAGCCATTTAAGATGTTGATCTATGATAATTCCTAAATATCTTATTTTATTATTCTCAGATATTTTGTTAGAATTATTTATTTCAATGATATTAAATTCAGGACGATTAACTGAAGTAACAGAAAATGCAATATAATGGTTTTTTTGAATGTTTAATGATAGTTTAAAAGTATTTAGCCAGTTTTCAGTCTTTATCATTCCTTCAATAACCTTATATTTAGTTTGATTCCAGGTTTTTCCTGCAAAAATGAGCACTGTATCATCAGCATAAGATAATATTTTTCCATCGATATCTAGGTCTAAAAGAGAATTTATATAGGCTATGAACATAATGGGTCCGAGTACTGTCCCTTGTGGTATGCCGCATTTAATAGTTAAAGGGTCACTTATAGTTTTAATTATTCTGAGGTTTTGTTTACGATCTGTTAGATAATTCTGAAATACCTCTAAAACAATTCCTCTAATACCGTAGTGTGACAATACCTCGAGAAGTTTGTCATGGGGAACAGTGTCAAAAGCCTTCGCTAAGTCCATAAAGACTGCTATGCATTTATTATTGTCATTTAGGTTTTGTGTTACCTCTGATGTAAGTTTATACATTGCGTCTTGTGTACTGATACCTTCTTTGAAGCCAAACTGGTTTTCTGATAATATATTACTCTCATTTAAATATGTTGTAAGTCTTTTTTTTAGGCATTTCTCAAATATCTTAGCAAAATTATTTATTATGCTGATAGGTCGGTAATTTTCAATTTTATTTTTATCACCTGACTTATAAATTGGAGTAACTATTGAAGTTTTAAAATGTGTTGGTACAATTCCGGTTTTAAATATGGTGTTAATAATATGTGTAATAGGTTCAACTATATATTCATGTACTTGTTTGATTACTTGAGCTGAAATTAAATCTTCCCCAGGTGCGCAAAAATTTTTTAGTGTTGCTATATGTTCTATTATTTCTTCTTTTGATACAGGTTTCAAAAACATAGATGATGCTGTTGATTTTTTTAACTTGAATTGATTTTTAGTCGGTTTTATTTTTTTTTGCATATTAGACCCGATATTGATAAAATAATTATTGCAAAAGTTTGATAATTCTTTATTGGTATTAAATTCTTCATTATTATCGTCAGTTATTTTGATATCACTACTTTCGTTTATATCTGTCATGCTAGTTGCCTCTTGAATAGTTTGGTAGATTTTTTTGATGTTATTTTTATTATTCTCAATTTTTATTTTATAGTACGTATTCTTCTCTATATTAATTATTTTGTTCAGGTAATTGCGATAGTTTTTATATTGTCTTTCTAGGTCAGGATCATGATATTTTAGAAGTTGTTTTTTAAGATTGTCTCTATGTTTAATGGATGTTATAATGCCATTCGTAATCCATTTCTTTTTCTTTTTTTGTGTTTTTGATTTTATGAGTTGTTTTGTTGTTGCAGTCTGTATTAATTTTTTGAAAGATGTAATAAACATCTGACAAGTTAAAAGCTATTGGCCTTCATGGCCCACTTCTTATGTGGATAAAAGACTTCTTAACTAATCTTATTCAAATTGTGAAAATTGTCAATCAAAACTCAGAACCCATTGAGGTTAAATGATTATAGTACCTATTCTGAAAAATGGGCCAAATTTTGAGGAAAAATACCGATTTCACTGACCACTAGTTTATGCAAAATAAGAAGAGGTGTATGGGGATTTTTCTAGATCTAACAAAGGCATTTGACACGATGTCACATCAAATTCTACTTCAAAAACTCGAATCTCTAAGCTTAAGAGGAATAGCGCTTTCTTGATATTACAAATCGTACCCAGCAAGTTCGCATTCGTAATATCTGCAGTGAAGAGGCCACGGTGGAATTTGGTGTACCACAGGGTACAGTATTAGGCTCGTTATTAGGTTACTATTCATTATGTACTTAGATGATATCTTTTAACTTAAATAGTATTTACTATTGCCCAAATTCGGTAAATAATTGGCTTGATAGAAACCTCTTAACCTGTATCATCACTTTTACTACAACTAACCTAAAGTCACCAGAAGAACTTTTTTTTTTAAATTACATGAAAATCAATGTACTATTTTTACCACCTGCAATTGTAATATTAGGCTAAATAGATTCAATGAAGTCAAATATCTAGAACTCTTTAAGGGGACAAACATATAATAAATATTATTAACAAAATTGGGAAATGCATCCATAAAAAAATAATATATAAGTCATTAATAGAATCAATTATAAATTATGGAATATAATTTAATGGTGCGGCAAACCCAACAACTTTAAACCGGTTAATTATAACAGAATTATATTATTAAAGCTTTCATGTCTAAACCGAGATTATACCCAACAAATTTATTAATTAATGAGATTAAAATATTTGATGATAGACCGTTTTCAAATCTCTGATCAAATTTATGCATAAAAAAATATGTAACCATGAATATAGAATTCAACTTTAATAATTTATTTATTTCTCGAATGAAATACACTTCTTTTAGTCAGCTACATATCAGTTATCTGGGTCCCAAATTGTATAATTTAACACGTAGCAATTGCAAAAACAAAATGTATAATAAAATGAAATAAAAGAATTTTTTGTCTAATTTCCACCAGAGATTTAATTTTTCAATAAACACGACCGATTTCGACTTTTACATCATTATCAAGTGAATATAGAAACAACAGAGATTAGGGTCCAATTTTTATACAGTTTGTTAATCTTCAAACTTTCCAATAGATTCATTGTCTTCCCTTCAATGCAAGTATGGAGGATTTTAAGATTATCAATTGTTATTTTATGATTTGAAAATTGAAGATTGCTGATTTACTATCGAGGAACTATGTTGTTTGACACGTGATTCAAAATTTCGACCCGTCTGACCAACATAGACCATTGGGCACTCACCACATTCAATCTTGTAGATTTTTCGTATTTGTATGGCATTAAAAGTAAATTGCTCAGATTAAGCCGCTAGAAAAAGAAGATGTTATATTGAATTTTGAAAAATAGTTACTCATACTGTTTGATAATTCTCCAACATAACTGAAACATGCATATTTCTTTTCTGGTGTTTCTGTTATGGAATATTATAACTGCGAAATTTGTTTTTGTTCTCTAGGATTAATGATTTGACTAATGAAGTGAATAGGAATATTGTTATTTAAAGCTATCTGCTTAATTGTACTGATTTATGTCTAGAAATCTTTTTCTGATTGAGGGACTCGGTGGTGGATCATTGAATTAAAGTTGCTAATTTATGACTAATATGAGTGAAAGATTCCGTAGGAAAATTCGCATCAGTTAATGTCTATAAATATTGTATACCATTTTATTAAAATGAATTGCCATAAAATAAATAGTTCATCTCTATCTCAGATCAAAAGTTATAAATATTTTCCCAAATTTCTAGACCCATGGATAATAAAAAATAAAATAATTATTAAATCGTGCCTTAATAAAATTTCGCTGACGTGAGCATTTTTAATTGAAATTGGTGCGATAAGGACGCTTTGTGCTGATACAATTAGTTTTAATAAATCCCATTTTAGACATAATAGGTCTTCTGATGATAGTCGGGAGACCGAAACGTACGTAAAGACGAAAATAATAAGCATGTGTGTTAGTGTGATCTATTTCCCGAGAATTTATATATACTTATTATTTATGTTCATTATCAGTGTTATGTTAAATTTTCATTTGCTTTAAGGATGTATCATATTAAATGATACAAACATGAAAATATGTATGTATTTCAAAATTATTTGTATGCGTTGCACAAGAATAAAAAGTTTATTGTTATTATTAGTAGTAGTCTATCCATCAATCCATCTGTCATTTTTATAGCGAACTATATTGTCGTATTTGTTGAAACCCGATTGAAACTGTGAAAATTGAAATCGAAATTTCTACGTGTACGTACCTACATTAAAAAAAAAAGAACCTAGTTGCCAGAATATGGATTTAGAATGTTTTCTTTGGTATTATACTTGTTACATATAATGAACTTTTCTGATTCGCCTTATTTTAGTCCAATTGATAATTTAATTACACCCCGCGGTCTACAATGAATATACCGTTTTACTGTATTATCATGGAACGTCAATGTTGGCCATTGTATAATTGCATTCAACTGTTCATAGTGCTCGCTTATTATCGTGTCTTGTTTTACCAATCATAAAGAAGTGTGTTTACAACCGTGGATTATTGTTCTCGTTCTGGCCTGAGCGTACCGCCCGCCCGGTCTACGTGAAGTGTATCTTCGGCGAAAACGCTATTGACATGTGAACGTGTATGCTCTTCCTTAACGTAGTACGTACCTAATAAAAATTTTTAAGCGGACACTGCGTTCAGTGTAAACGTTCAGCGCGGTTGTCGTAGTCGGCTTTAGCTTTTGTTTAGGCGCGTTGTTTATAATATATTGTTGCGTTTTTATTTTGGTCAAGGATTACTGCGATCACATCGATAAACACGAAAGAATTCCGAGGGTTCATCATAGCGAAAGCATTTCGTAAGTTACCTTTTTTTTAACTCGAGTTTCGTTCCAATGATTTTTATTGCATTTGGGCTTTGGGAAATATCGTATCTTTATTTGCTATGTCCCACCTATATATTTATGAGTGGCAGATAGATTTAGGTGCGTCTATTTCCAGGAAACAGTTTTATAGTACTATTGAAAAGAAATAATCACCTTTATCCACTAAAAATACTATTAAAGTACTGAGAACCTTTCGGCTTATCAAGTAGCCATCACCAGAGTAAACTAAATTATGAATAAAATACTATTTGGGGATAATAAAAATAAAAAATCAGCGGTAGCCGAACACACTTTTAATACAGGTCACACCATTTCTCAAGAAAGTATATCACTTTTAAAACACAGTACAGACAAATATCTAGGTAATTTAGAAGGAATGAAAATGTATCGAAAATCAATTTATTAAATTCCGACTTATCTCCAGCTGAGGGTAACCCATTGTTTACATTATTATCCCCAAATAGTATTTAAACAGGCACATTTTGATTTATATTTAAATCTACTCTGATCATGGCTACTTGTCAGCCGAAGGGTCCTCAGTACTTTAATAATATTTTTAGTGGATAAGAGTGATTATTTCTTATGAATAGTGTTATAATATATTCACAGTGTGAACTATTTTATAGTTTACTAGTTTACATAACCATGCCTTTGAAAATGTACCCCCAATTAATAAATTAATTCATAAACAAAATGTACCCTCGTCTAGAAGAGAAATGTGGAAAAAAAATGGTATCATTGTTCATCTGAAGAAGTCACTGTGTGGCGAATCATGTCGTATTGTCTTTTATTTTAATAATAATACCGGGGCCGGATTTAGGGGTGGTTAGAGACCCACAAGCCCCCACCAAGAAGGGGCCCCAGTATAATATATTGAAAAAAAATTTGGCTTTCAACAAAAATGATAAAAATGATTTTGTTAATATAGTAATAAATTCATAATTTTTGCGTAATTTTATGCAGAATTTGTATTCACATATTTTAATTATTTATTTTACATTACAAAAGCACGAAATATTGTATATTCAATATTTATGTAACAACTCGATGTTTATAAATAACTGTAAGAGAATAATATTTCATTACAACTTTGGATGGTTTTGGTGCTTACTTGTTGAAAATTCGTATCTACAGTTTTAATAATTTTCACAAACTTCGTTTTTATTAAACAGAACGTGACATGTTTCACCACACGGTGACTTTATCAAACAATGGTTTTACAAACTATGTTTTATCTTTAAATATTAAAATTAAAATTAAGAAGGAGTGAGGTGGTTTGAAATATTATAAGAGTTACTTACAAATAAATTTAACAATAAAGGAAGTTATTTATACTTTACTCTTAACTGACTTATGGAGAATCTCAAAATCAACTTTTGAATCTTCTTTGTTGAAATTAAAATGTTCTTTAATTCTAGTTTTGAAAGATCTTTTTGTCTGGTCTATATAGAATTTATCACAATCTTCACACTCTAGCTTGTATACTCCTGATTCTTTATCTTTTTTATTCTTAACTTTGTTGTTTACAATATCTTTGCCTACCGTATTATTTGCTTTAAAAGATATAGTAAGATTGTGTTTTTTAAGTAATTTTTTCAATATATCATAAGCCTTCACAAACGGACATTATTATCCACAAAAATTCAAAACACCCCATACAACATGAATTGGCTGCTCTTCAAAGTATGATACATAGACTTGTTACTATGGCCATGTCAGAATTAAATTATCAATTATAAAACAGATAGCAACTAATAACGGCTACAACGTAAAAAATATGATTGATTTACTTAAGAAAAAAGATTATAACGAAGCAATGAAATTACTTTACCCTAGTACAGTTGAGACTCATAATTATAGATCAATAATATATGTAGGTAAACTTTCTGATAATTTACGTAAAAAAATGAAGGCACCGTGTGGTAAAACATGTCACGTTTCATAAATACTACATTATTTACTATATATGTGTGAATTTCAATCAGTTAGTCTCTGAAGAGTAATTTTTTTTAATCAATTGCAAATAGGAATTAACAAAACTTTTCTAGTCCGGTTGAGCATAACATGATTTTTATGTTTTTCGAACATTTTGTCCTTTTTAATTTGGAGTGTTCAATGGGGTACCATTTGTCCCATTTGTGCTGGGACTAAATTAATTAGAAAATGTAAAAAAAAATCAATATTAAAGAATCAATAGAAATCTTAAAGCAGGACAACCATTCCATAAAATAATAATAATCTGATGACGAATTAGATTTGGGATACTACAATCTGCTCGAAAATTTAAAAACAAATTGATAAAGATTATTAGTTACCCAATAACTAATTTAATTTTAATAATAATGACCATTTAGGCTCAGGAATGTTGAAAGCATCGTTTTCGTGAGATTCTGTGAGGTAATAAACTATAAAAGAGTTCACACTGTGGACACTAACACTATAAATAAGAAATAATAACCACTACGAAGAGGATAAGGACAGTATCCACAGAATGGTTCGAAT
The DNA here is from genome assembly GCA_958510875.1 of Endomychus coccineus. Lineage (NCBI taxonomy): Eukaryota > Metazoa > Arthropoda > Insecta > Coleoptera > Endomychidae > Endomychus > Endomychus coccineus. Next base: position 181,685,636 of record OY294069.1, read on the forward strand.
GGTCTAAATTAAAATACCTAAATATACGAAAGATTGCATTCAATCGGATTGAAAAAAAAAATAATCAACATAATATTCACTTATTCATTTTGTTAACCTTTACAGTTGAAAACGATGTTAAATACTCACCCTCTATATCCTCTAATAAATTTTTTGGTCATATTGAACTAGCACTTAAATGTTACACTAGGTTGTAGCGATCGCGAAATATATATGTTACACTCCAATAAGAAAGAAGCTCTCAATATCACTGGAGATGCTGCCAGATCGACAGTACAATTGGGTCTAGATCAAATTCGAATAGACCTTTTGACTTATCCCAGTTGAAAAAGACCCCAAGGGCTTCACCTTTCGATTTCTAATAGGCCAGAACTATGTAAACAACTTTACTTTTCCATCGTTCTCGGAATACCTGTCGTAATCAAAAATCAATCAGCCCAAAGATTAAAAACGATTTAATACATAATGGTGTGAACTTGGGGCTTGGTACGAATTCAGGTGAATTCAACAGGTTAATCCCAGCTGGGTATGATACCGACCCCCTTTAGCTTTCAATTCGCTTTGTTTTGAAGTGAAATTCGTACCTGACGTGGTCCCAAACGTAATCCCATCTTTCAAATCGCGTGCATTACACTTTATATTCGATTATAATATTTACTAACGCCAGGTGATCGTCTTTTGTTCCTACTAATGAAGCCAGTATATCAGTTTATTAAAATATATTGTTTGTGAAGTGAGATCAATTAATCCGTATTTGTATTTGAACGCTGCGGTAATAGGTCTTTAATTGGGACTAGATTCTACAAACCAATTGTTCGGTTATCGTTCTAGTCTAGTCAATAATCTAGGGAACTATCTAAAAAAAAGCAGGGCGTCGTATCGGAAAAATTCTTTTTGCATGATGTTCTGTGGCCGACGTGGATCATTCGTAAGGGTTGAGCTAAGTGGATAATATGCATTTTAGCATTTCTACACATCTTTTTGAATGCATGTTCAGAAGATAATATTAAAAATGTTCAAATGGACAAATATAGCCAAAATAGGCAAACATTTCTTACTAGGAGGTTTTTGGGGTTGCTGATCACGATTCCGGTGCAAGATTCGAACTACCACGCACATGGGGCTTAGGGAATCCTGGTACTATCGTCGTCTCCAGGGAATTGGGGAAAATATCTTTTGCAATGGAGTGAAACTTATGGTAGAGGTTGCTGGTCATGTCGATCACCCTCAATAGTCACCTGGTGGTCAGGCAGGGTATTTTTTTAAATATGCTCTGCAATGCAATCAAATTCGTATCTCGGAGGTTTTTGGGGCCGCTGAACACGATTCCGGTGCCACATTCGAACTACCACTCACCTGGGGCTCATGGCATCCTGGTACTATCGTCGTATCTACAGAATTCGTGAAATTATCTTTTGGAATGGTATGAAACTTGTGAGAGACGAATTTGGGTGCATTTCAGAGCATATGAAAATACAATACTTGGAGATGACCTAGGCCACCAGGTCATGTTTACAACCGGCAACCTCAAAATAACCTCCCTAACAAGTTTCAGAAGATATTTTCCCGAATTCCCTGAAGACGACGATAGTACCAAGATACTTCTGAAAATGCATTCAAAAAGATGCATTTTCCTCTGTAGAAATGCATACTTATCATGAAAAAATGAACTGGTAATATTTTTTTAATGACTTCTAGAATCGATTAAAAAAAATTAACAAAATCGGTTTTGCCGATTTTTTTTTCGACATTTTCTGCTTCATTTCCTCAATTAATAGGTTTATAAAAATAGTGAAGAAACTAATAACTATAAAGGAGTTAGCCTTTCGTGAATCTCATCATTAAGTAAGTAAATAAGTACAATTTAAAATGATGTTCTCTCTCGATGGACATTGGTTTAGTTCGTGTGGGAAAACAGCTACTTAAAATTCGAGATGTAAACACACTTAATGCCGCCATACAAAGATGGGACTCTTCCTTGACTCTAACAAATATAAATTAGTATGTTCGTTTGCCCACATAGAGGTCACCGTGACTCGTGACCCGCATCATTTATAAAGTTAGTGCATAGCTCACAATTTTACTAATTTACCATGCCAGACCTACGTCGTTCCCATTTCTTTTAACCATCTCGTAATAACGCACGATGTATCGAATATCGTTCCATCACGTTAGTCAGCTGGAAGGTTATATTATTTCTTATTAAATAAATGAAGGAACCTATTATGCGATAAGATTAGAATCTAATCGTTCTAAATAGGGAATAGGATGTTAAAATATGAAAAAAGTGTAATCTTTGAGAAATACATTTTTCTGAGTACAAGACCGTGAAGGTAAATATTGATAAAGTAGCATAAATATATATAGTTTACGTTGTGAAAATGGGAGATCGAGTATTAACTAGGGTTGTCGCTTGTAGATTTTTTTTTATACTGACTACACGAAAGAGTACCTTTAATGTTGGGAGAGGAGATAGGCATTCGAATTTTTCTTGAAGGTTTGTAGGTTATAGGCATAGGGAAAAACCTCACTAGGTAAAGAGTACCACAACTTCGCTGTTCGATAGAAAAATGAAGTCTAGTAGGAAGAAGTTCGGCACGTCTCGAGCTTGACAATGACTAAGGGTGACTAGTTGGAGTTCGTCTAGCCCAGCTATCTGGAATCTCTCGTGGTGGAACAACATACGAAATTCCTGATGAACACCGACCATGGAAATATCTATAGAAAAGGGAGAGATCTCCCACCTTTCTTCGATGTTCTAGAGAGGTCAATCAACTCGTAAGTGAGACATCAATCAGACGAGAAACTCTGTTCTAGATAGATTCCAAGAGCTTCAGCGTATGTTTGGGAGCCGAGCTCCAGGACAAGTCGAATCTGCGAAACTGCTGGAATGTAAAGTAGCTCTTGGCACATTATAGTAACATTTATTCAGCATCGAACAAATTACAGAAGAACAAACTAGATTTCAATCAATCGAGTCTCAAAGATTGCATTGAGTAGGTACTCCATTGAAAGAAATCGAAGTTTGCGCATTTGCACCATGTGGCAGTTTATCGGTATACATTATCTGCAACAAAATATAAGTAAATTTTTTAATGCATTCCAAACAGTTTACAAGAGATTCATATTGTTCGTTTTATTCTGCGCAAGTACAACTACTTTATCTGAAAAGTACCTATATAGAGTACATTATATAATATAACTTATAGTTTATCTGCAACAAAATATAAGTTTATCTATATAGATAAAAAAGGTAACTTACCCGGATGTTTCTTTTTATGTAGCACCTTAGAGCTCTGAGACTGAGTAAATTTTTCACTTCATTCCAACCAGGTTACAAGAGTACCACAGCTACGAATGATCAAAATGTTTTTGACCACAGTAATGATCTAAATAAAACACAATGCCATTTAGTCGAGGAAATAACCGATTTTGATAAATTCTAAAGGTCATTTAGAAAATATGTTACCATTTTTTTCCAATGTGCATTTAAACATTTCTACAGAGGAAAATACATTTTTTTGAATGTATTTTCAGCAGATAATATTAAAAATGTTGAAAAAATGGCCAAATATAGCCAAAATGTGCCCGATTTGAAATACGACGCACCTGGGGCTCAGGACATCCTGGTACTACTTAGTCTCCAAGGAATTCGCAGAAATGTCTTCTACAAAGGAATGAAACCTGTTAGGGAGGCTCTCTTGAGTATACGGGTCATGACCATGATACTCAATAGTCACCTGGTGGTCAGGATATCATGATTATCAAGATTTTCTCCTGGTATTCTTTTTAATATGCTCAGAAATAAAACCAAATTCGTCTCTCCGGGTTTTTCGGATCGCTGATAACTTTTCTGGAGTTCGGACCAATCACCGAAGCATCTGGTGAACAGATCTATGATATCGACATCATCATCGCAAGAGGGGAGGGGGCTTAACCCCCTGATACACTTAGGCCACTTATTTGGGCCCGTTGTGCGAACCGTGGTCAGAAGCCTATTCTATTCTAGCAGGTTTGTGGCCCGCCAGAAACCCAGGATATTGTTAATGCTGGCTTCCATAAGTTCTTCTGGAAGCAGTATGATATCGACAACAAAGTGGTATTTCGAATCTGACACCGGAATCGTGTTCAGCGGCCCCAAAAAACCACGAGAGACGAATTTGGTTTCATTTCAGAGCATATTAAAAAACAGTCCATGAAGATGACCTAGGGTTATCAGGGCATCCTGACCACCAGGTGACGACTATTGAGTGTCATCGTCATAACTCGTATGCTTAAGAGAACCTCCCTAACAGGTTTCATTCCTTTGCAGAAAGTATTTCTGCGAACTCCCTGGAGACGACGATAGTAACAGGATGTCCTGAAACTCATGTGGGTCGTGGTCCGAATCTGGCACCGGAATCGTGATCAGCAACCCCAAAAATCCCCTAGTGAGAAATTTTGGCTATATTTGGCCATTTTTTCAAAATTTTTGATATTATCTCCTGAAAATGTATTCAAAAAAATGCATTTTCCTCCCTAGAAATGCTAAAATGCACATTCGAGAAATAGAAAATGGCAAAATTTTTTCTGGAAAATTCAAAATCAATGTTCGATTGAACATGAAATCAAAATAAGTGAAGAAAAGATAGGTTATGGGTGGCCGTAGCACAAAACTGGGCCAAATTACTTCCACAATGGACCTCACATGATCGTCCCATGAGAGGATGCTGTTGGTGGTGATCCCGAGCATGAATAGAAAAGTCTTTATAGGAATAGACTTCACATTATCATATTAGCTGTAGTCACCTCCAGCAGATCGTTTATATGGAGCAGAAACAAAGTTGGTGCCAAAACAGGTCCCTGTGGGGCACCAGCGTTGATAGCCATTGTATCGGAGGACACTCCGTCAACGACCACATGGAGTGATCTATTTGTTGAGAGTTGTGGCGGCAAACCATATGACGGAAGTTTCCCAAGAAGGTGTTGGTGCTAGACTCTGTCAAATGTTTTGCAGATATCTAATGCTACAGCTAGAAATTCCCCATGTTTTTCAATTGATTTCTGCCATTCATGTGTTACATAGGCAAGCAGGTCTACTGTTGATCTCTGCTGACGAAAGTCATATTGCCGGTCATTCACGATTTTGGAGGTCTCTAGGAATGAGCTCAATGATGATTGCTTTCTCCATCACTTTAGAGATCATGTTTTTAATACTTTGCATTTTGAATTTTGCGTGTTCTATATCCTCTTGATAATGTCTATACAAACCAGCTAACAAATATGGATGGCTAAATATTTGACAGAATAAAAAGACGCTATCCACAATTCAACTTCATTTGGAGTCAACCTTTACGAGGTTCATAATCAATTTTCAATAAATCTGTTCATTTATAGATGACATTATGCCATCATTATTGCGTAGTTACAACTACTAATTGTTGTTATACATGTTCATCAATTAACTACCATGAAACTATTTATCTTTGATGTTGCGACACGTCTGCCATTAGCAAACTTGAGCAACACATTTTTTGGCATTGGCACTCGTCAACAAATTGAATCCTAGCCAATAATTATGGGAATTTGTTTGTAGGTTATGTCTTATTGAATAATTACGTTGCGTTGCCCTCATTAATATAGTCGAACGCGAAGAAATTTCGAAAGCTTGGAGAGTCAACGAAAACGGGATGTCACAGATTACATACAAAGTAATGGGATGTAGTAAATACGTGAAGTGTCCTGCCAGGAAATTGTCACGCACATTCGATAGTATACTATAGTTCATTTATGTTAAGAAGTTTACAATGTTTTTAAATATAACTAACAATTTGATTCAATAAACTGTTTACAAACAAAATTAGGAGTTAATTACTTATTATATCAAACAAGACAAATTATTTATAATCTTGAACGCAATCAAACTGTTTGAAGAAAATAAAGTAAATACCTAACCTATACATACTGTTTCTATTTCCACCTGAAAGATTTAGGTAAAGTTGTGGAACATTTACTCTCGACTTCATATCTATATTATTAATCCATACTATAATGTTAAAGTAAGCATTATTATTTATGGGAACAAACACTCAACTTGCAACTTCGTTGTTCGATAGAAAAATGAAGTCTGGTGCGAAGAAACCAGACAGGTCTCGAACTTGACAATTAGCGTGATAGAATTAGCAATAAATGTCGGTAATTTTTGCATAATTCTGAGTTCGGAGAAAAAAAAAGTTGATCTAGATAATTATGATACAAATTGAAGGAACTAAAATCGAACACTTATTGATCGTCGCAAATGGTCCAAAAAAATGGTAAAAATGGCCAAAACCGGTTTTTCGCGTCGGACATCGTCGGATTGAGTTAAAAAGAAAAAGTTTTTAATAAGCTTATGTGCCGGAAAGACGGGAAAAATGAGCTACGAATGAACCAATTTGGTCCAGCGGTAACCCCGCAAATTGCAAAAAAACATCGATTTTGCTCGAAATTTCAAAAATTCATAACTCTTGGTATTTTGAAGATTAAGAGCTGAAATTTCAATAGGTTGTAGCTTTTGTGCGCACCAAGTACCACAAGATCGGATCTACAATTTTTGCAAACCGCAGCTTAGTGAATAAAACACTTGTAAAATGGCCCTAAAAAAGTTGAGGTGCGGTAACGCGCTATATTTTTACGGGTTCATCTTGTTCAATAGTTAATGAACAACTTACCAAATTTCTAACCTCTTATCTTTCGTGAAAGCTGCTAAAACAATTATTTTAAATAATGGTATTTCGTGCGATTGGCTGTGCGGCGCGCGTGGAAGGGAGAGCCGCCGAGCTGGGCTCTTAAAAACCAACAATATCTCGGGAACCCTTGCTCGAAAATCGATGTTTTTTCTTGATCCGTACTACCATTCAATAATATTAAGATTGCGCGTATTTTCAAACTTCTAGTAATGTCGGAAGTACTCTGACTGTCAAGTCAAATAAAGAAATATACAATTTAAATCGGCAATTCTGTAATGTGTTACCAACTGTAAAAATGAAATATACCTGGTTTGACGAATGACGAAGATAGCACGGCACTTACTTAGGAAATTGTTGCAAAAGTAACCAAGTATTATGTCACATCATTCTTATCGTAAAAAAACTATAGTTCAGATGATGCGAGGTTTGTTTCCTGGAAGCTTATGAAAGAAAGTACTATTTCATATGTACGTTAGATCGACGATCGAAACAACTGAACGGGAAACTCACGTCGATACCTATGGACATATGGCGAACATAAAATGGATACCAAGAATTCAGATGTTGAAACTGTATTTTAACACTTAGACTGGTAAATATACAAAAACCAATAAATGTGAGCAAATACATTTCTGTTGACGAATCGTCTGTCCACAAATTGTAATTAGTACGACATGGAAACGGAAATTAACGCCCAATATTTGCGCATTTGACGGTGCCGTGTTATGTTTGAAACAATAAATTCGTAGCGCTTCATTAATTCACTAAAATGCAAAATTGCTATTTTTACTTACCATCACAAGTTGTTTCTAACGCCCTTGACTGTTCTAATTACTTCCGGTTTTTCCGGAAAGGATAATTTTCCCGAAGGGGGAAACTTCGTTATCAATATGGGGACACTATATATTTCTGTATAGTTGTAAAGGTAATAATGTTAAGGTCTCTCTAGTCCAAATCGATCAGTAACGTCACAAATTTATAGTTCTAGACAGCTGTTTCGCTCTTCTCACAGAGCTCATCACTGGAAGGAGCAAGTTTGCAACGTTACTCTCTGCGGAAGGTAGTCATAACTAGCCAACAACGTGGTAAAAAGACCAACAAATCTCACACCATCTATGAATAGATATCCTATCAAGAAATCCTGCAATCTGAACTAGGAATACCTTATCATTCTTATCTGGCAACTTTTACACTTGTATCAGGTTAGCTCTTTTCTGGATAGCATCCAGGAGCCTCAGCGTATGTTTGGGAGCCGAACTCCACAGATGTGAAGAGTATTCCAGGACAGGTTGAATCTGTGCTTTGTAGATTATGAGGAGCTCCTGGGATGTAAAGTAGATCTTGTCACGGAATAGAAAACTAAGAGCGCCCTCGGTGGTGATCCTGACCGCCTACCTGGAATCTCTCATGGTGAAATAACAGACAGACGAGATTTCTGATGAACACAGACGATGGAAATATCTGAAGAAAAGGGTGAGATCGCCCATCTTCCTACGATATTTTAGAGAGATCAATAAACTTGGTAAATGTGACATTAACAATCAGACGAATAGCTCTCTCTTGGACAGAATTTATTTAACCTTGTTCTATACTGACACTTGCTGTCACATGAGCTGCCAAAATGAACGACAGAATCAAATAAAGACATAAAATAGCTCGTGACGTCTCTTGCATCTTAAAATGAGAATTTAGGGCACTTCTGCAGGTTAAATATATACTTGAATAAATCCTACGATTCGTTAAATATTTTAGATTCAACGAGTTTTAAATATGATTATTAAATACAATTACTTGAAAAATAATTTAACAATGAATCAATATCTAGGTATATCTTCAAGCCGAACCTGTACCAATTTTTTCGGTTTGAAGATGAAGGTTCTTAAAGGTTTGGAGGTTATAGGCAAGAGGAAAAACCTCATTAGCTAAACAGTTCCACAATTTCGCTGTTCGATAGAAAAATGAAGTCTGGTAGGAAGAAGCTCGGCAGGTCTGGAGTTTGACAATGAAGGAGTAACTAGATTGAACTCGTCTAGTCCATCTATCTGGAATTTCTTGAGAGGGCATCATCAATCAGACGAATATATCTTATCTGGATCGAATCCAACAGCTTCTACGTATGTTTGGGAGTCGAACACCAAACATGTGAACAGAACTTCAAGATAGGTTGGAACTGTGCTTTGTAGATTATGAGCAACTGCTGGGATGTAAAGTAGCTCTTGGCACGGAATAGAAAATCAAGTTTTTGTGAAACGGTTTTCATAATGGACCTCACATGATCGTCCCATGAAGAGGGTGCTATTGGTGGTGATCCCAAGCAGTGGCGGCTCGTGAATTTTTGAGAGAGGAGGCTGGACATAAGACGTTTTTGTAAAAATATACTCTATTCACAGCCTTTTAACCTTTGCACAGCGACCGTACCAGCTACTTCAGTGACAAAATTAATTGTTACCCATCAAGAACCAACGTGGAGGTAAAGAGTTTCTCTTGGCAAAACATTTTTTTTTTCGTTTTTTGTCTTTTATTTTTTTTGGATTTTTAATATTTTTTCTTTTTTTTTGGAATTTTTCATATTTTTTTTAAATCAATTTTATATATTAACGGAGCTCTACGGTCTTCAGTTTGCGAAGAATGATCAATAATATTATCAAAAAATGTATCATTTTGTTTTAAGTGTTTTACTAAATCTTTTTCAACAGATATTAAACTAACATTGTATAAAAGATTTTGGCCCATTGTATTTGGCATGTAAGTTTTAATTCGTTTGAGAGTAGAAAATGATCTCTCCACCGATGCCGACTTGACAGGAATGGTGACTGTCAAACAAAGTAGTTTATAAAACTGAGGTAAAACTTGTTGCAAATCATTGTCTATCATATATTGTATCATATCGGCGTGAATGTCGTACTGGCCTGAAATATCTTTATCCGAGTATATAACGCATAATTCATTGTGCAGTGCTAATTTATGAAAAAATTATATTTTAGAACTAAGTTATACAAAAAGCATCAATTCATGTAAATCGGAAAATCGAATCTCAATTTGACCTTTAATAGTATCTAAAATTTCATAACAAAAGTGTTTATAATGTAGTTTCTTGTCTACCAAATTATATGTTTTCCTCCTTTAACAATATTCTGTTTACCGGTTTATTTAAACTTAATACTCGATGTAATATGTTCCTGCGATTTTTCATGTCTGTCTATACCACGAGCTAAATTTTTCAAATCATCATAACCCGAGTGCCCCCAACATGAAGTTGTATCAGATGTAAATAGCAAGCAATACCACAATACTAGCAATATAATTTATTGTGTACCTCAGATCCCGTTAACCATAAGTATTTTTTTCAATTATCAGTATCAATTATCAAATGATCGATTTTGAAACATACCTGTCATCACTAATCTTTTCAGCAACTAAATCACTACAAATTTTAACGTTTAATAACCAAAGAACTCTTTGTTAATAACTCACCGAACAGATAAATTATAACTTAACCTTACATCGCTTCGCGAAACAGAAACAACAACTGACAGAGCACGTGTCGTAGTTTGCAGCGGCGGCAACGGCAAGTAATCGTATTTCAACGACCGCCGGGTGCGTACGAGAAGCTAGCCTACATAGAGTGTTGCCATATTCGCTGTTTTACCCTATTTGGCAATTGAACTGATTGGAAAAATGGCAACTGTGTTGACCACACGTATTTAGCGTTTAAGATATATAGAGAATCTAGCCTCTGGCCACTGTTGCCAGATTAAAAATAACTACTGAGAACGGGGAATTAATTGTAAAATTTAAAGAATTATCAGAGAAACAGGAAATAAAATGAAGAATGATCAATAAGATAAATTGGTGAGGAGGCTGAGCCTCCTTAGCCTCCTTCGAGGAGCCGCCACTGATCCCAAGCATGGTTATGGAAGACTTCAAAGGAATAGTTTCACATGATATCATCATATTAGGGATTGTAGGATCCGCCTTTCTGGAGAAGACGCAAGCTTGAGTTTTGGTTGCATTAAACTCTACTAGATATTCAGATCCCCATTCCAAAATCTTTGCCAGATCTCCATTAATTGCGTCGACCTGTCTCTGTTCCGCTCCTCTGGCTTCATTGGATGGCATAGGGGCTCTAGATGAGGAAGCGGCATGAAGTGTACCATGATCTGCAAAGCTGTGGACGGGACAGATGGTCGCAGAAACAAATTTGGTGCCAAGACAGATCCCTGTGGAACACCAGCGTTGATAGTCAAGGTCACAGATGGGTCCATAACTATTAGGAAGGGTAGTCTTTCTTTTTTTTGGAATCGGTTGGACTGCAGCTGGACTAATAATTCTATTATTATTATAATCTATGAATACCTCTCCTTCTAAGAGAGGTTCCACATATCGTCACAACTTGTTGATAATCCGTTTTATGCAATCGAGGCTGACATTGACACGGTGTATCATAATAGTGTAACCTCACTGAATAAGCTATCCTAAACATAATGTATTAATACACACATGTTTGCTCGACCCTATTATATCACTTGTTCACATAACATGCGAATAATTAAATGAATAGAGTAACCTTTCGGATTTACCGGCTTTAGGATTTATTGAAGATAAATTCCTTATTATTCATTACACTCTATTTGACCGAAGTTCTCAAAGAAGGCAGATAACGCAGGACGCCATTATATACCAATCCCTAAGATCAACAATCATCACGCCAATACACTCAACTTATTCCTGAGTAACAATCCAGATCCCTATGATCTTATGAAGTAGAACTCACCGCACATGGCTTTCAGTTGGAACTCGTTGGAACCAACTGGAAAATATATCCACATTCATGAATATGAGATATATGGGTATATATTGATTTCTTCGATAATTCCAGTATTAGGTACAGAACAGCTTTTTGCGCGAGATCTTGACATCTTCGGCTGTTGCGACCATGGAGACATTTGATCAGCATGACTTAGGGTATATCTTCAGTTGGTTTCAACGAGTTTCACTGAAAGCCATTTCCCTATCAAAAACTGCGGGGTCCTTTTGGCTATACACTCATCATCACGACCTCCCAAACATATGCTGAAGCTCTATGATTATATCCAGAAGAGAGTGATTCGTCTGGCTTATGATGTCATACTTACAAATTCATTAACCTCTGTCAATATTATCACAAGACCTGAGTGCTCAATCGTGACGTCATTAGCCAGAGGCTATATTGAAGCTGATAAAACCCTGCTAAATTGTAACATTTATCACCTGTCATATTCGATACTGGCCATGCACCACTAAATATTGCAAAGTACGGTCACATTTATTTATTAAACCAGTGATAATCGAACTTTTAATAGTTATTTTATTCAAGTTTAGAATGGATTTTCATGACGTAAAGGCTGATTCTATTCAAATGTTAACCAGTTAGTTAAATATCGCAATATCGTAATTTAATTAGGTATGGAATATTCCGTGTGAAATATTCCTATCAGGTAAGCAAACAATGCAAGACTATTGTGTATTGTTGATGCTATTTTGCGTTGTTTTAAAGTGTTGTTTAGAACAATGTGAGTGCTAAACATAATTATGCTCTAGTACAATTTATCAATAATGAAGAGGGCACTGGCACTCGTATGATTCATATTCTTCCTCATATAGCTTCGATCGTGTGTCTTCCAGTCTGTGGTATATTATTCCAATTTTCAATATCCATAAGGTGTATTGGGTGATTTATAAGTTTCATATAACTATGAAACTTATGTCAGTATCCATCACATACTGATGAATGTGGAGATATTACACCCGCAAGGGTTCATATTACGGCCCCTGTTGTACATTATTCACGTAAATGACCGTCCGAAAATTAAGGAAGAAAAAATGTCACTTCTGCAATATAAAAATAATAATAAATAAAAAATAAAATGCTTCATTCATTAGTTGGTTTGCATTAATTCGTTAGATGCTCTGCATCTAGGGGCTAATATAAAATGAAGATAGCTTGAATTAAACACAAATTATATAAGAATTGAAAGAATAAGAACAATATCTAAGCTTGTGATCTTATGTCACAGTTAAATTTGCATAATAAATGAAATGAAATTAGTCGCTTTGGATTCTTGGTTTACAAAAATCACTTAGAATTGGATAAAATGTATATAAAATTTTCCAAAAATATATAATTCCCAAATGTGTGGGATAATCGTTGTAATTTGTGCATAATCCCTATATAACGTGATTTTATTAGGGTCACTGTCTATGAAAGAACAAATTCATTGTCTCGATCATTCCAAAATGGTTGGATATTTGTTGAATTTTTTTCAGCAGTATCCCTGGTGTAAATTACATAATACAAGCAGTACAATATGGTTTTAGTACGGTCGCTGTGTATTGGATAAGCAGAATTCATGGTCTTGATACTTGGTACCGTGCTTACTACTCATGTTCTATGTTTAAAAATAACGTTAGATTCGAATTTTTCATCTTTGAAAACGTATTGCAACCGAGATTGAAACAAAGTTTCATCAGAATGGATGAGCTCGACAAAATCGAATGTTTTCCATACACTACAATGTGGTAAAAAGGAAACTCTAAAGGGAAATTTACATTCACATCACGAGTGTAAAGATTCATTCTCCGCAAACTGTTAAAAGTAAAATATTTCAGCAATAATTCTTTTCCGCATTCTCGTAACATCTTTGTTACGGCACGAGATACACATTAACTGGATAATCGCGAACACCTTTTCCACAAAAGAATCGCGTGAAACTATAATATAGGAAATGAAAAACGAAATCCGTGAATTCAATAATAACTCATGATGCGCATTCATTATTTCATAATTGGATACTTTCTACAAATTGACATACAGTTTATGTCAGTGTGCGCTTCCTAATCACACGAATCAAGCGTCTAATGATTGGTTAACTCAGCAGTATTAGAAACGATTTATGCTGGTAACTGTTAGCGAGTCTAGGAAAGATAATCGCTGGCGCGTGCACACACACATACATTGGCTCTTGGACTATTTGGTATACATCATTTCAAGCAAAAAAGTTCATATAAACAAGGGTATCCAATAGTAGCGGAACACTTAGACCGCTTGATTGGGTTCATTGTGCGCCCCTTGATACAAGAAACAGTACAGCAGGCCTAAGCCAGTGCCGAAGGTTCAGATTTTGCATGGACCGATATCTCTTATGGCTTCAAGCGGCATATGTGTGCTGCCTAGGTGTTGTAGCCTAAGATAAGTCAGTGCTAGACATTCTGCAAGGATGTGAAAGGCAGTTTCATCCGCCTCTTTACGTCTTCAACAATGCCCATTGTGTGTAGATGTGTATTCAGATGAGTGTCCTGTGAGGAGTCCTGTCACCAGTTTTAGGCCTCTCCTGCGCATAGAGAGTAGGGTTTTAGAGAAATTAAACCTGAACTCCCTAATATGGACCTTCGCCTGCCTCAAGTCGGGGGCACCACGCCGTATACAGAGCCACTGTTTATCCAGTTCATCGACCACTTCGTTTCCCTTCACGCCAGAGTAGTACCCACACTAGCTGGCTTTTGTTCCTTGTGGCTAATTCAGCCAGAGTTTCCCGGCCCTCCAAGACAACCCTAGAAGTCACTAAATCCGCCTACCTCGGTAGTTTAATCTTAGGTTTTCCAGGGCACAGGTCCGTATTGCCTGAAAACGGTTGCGTGGACACCTAGGGGAACTAAAATCTCCCTTCTGGGTGTACACCAGTAGACTCCGGCTCCTCTAGGCCAGTCTGTGAACCACGCGGCCCGAAGTCCTTGTTCTCCCAGTCTATCCTCCGTGTTATGAGGACGTCCGGTTTTAATACATAATTGGCACATTAAAAATTAAAGTTCGAAATTTCATACACTTACTAATTGACCAATATTACATATTATTCAAGCAAATTTCATACAACAAAGATATAGGGTGATATTTTTTCTTCTTTAAGTCGGTTTAAAACGTCTTCCGATTCCCAGTCTCCATTTTCCTCTGTCCATTCGTAGGCCTTCTTCCACGTCTGTTTCTCGGATTTCTTTGTCGATTCCTTCTCTCCAACTTCTCCTTGGTCTCCCTTTCTTTCTTGTTCCTTGTGGTGGCCATTCACACACTTGTTTCAGAAGTCTTTCATTCGGCATTCTTTGAACATGACTATACCATCTCAGTTGGTTTACTTTAATATCCTCGACTGTATTGTGTGTTACTCCTATGATTTCACGGATTCTTTCATTTGTGGTCTTTTCCATTCTCGATTTTTCGGCAGCTCTTCGCCAGTGATCCATTTCTGTAGCTTTTAAGTTTTTCCAAACCACTCTTTAAGGGCCCATACCTCACTACTATATGTAAGTATGATTTTTACTGTGGTATTATATATTGATATGAATGTATCCCATAGCCATTCATCATGGCTATTGCTTTTCTGCCTTTATGTGATCACCTAGTGTTCCGTCGTTGGTATTTTACTTATTCGTGTGTTTTATGCATTTTGCATCTTCTAGCACGAGTTCCTCTTGTTGTCCTCCCACGCACATGTACGCCGTTTTAGGAAGTGACTTCCAGGCTCCGTTTGCTGTATTCTTCTATGAGCTTTCTGATCATGTATTCAATATCGTGCTTATCTTGTACCATTACTATTTGATTGTCTGCGAAGCATAGTGTGTATATGATGTGATCCTTTATGAGTATTCCCTTGTTTTTGCATTTTCTTTTCCACTGCTTTAGTGCTTCTTCTAGGTATATTCTGAACAAAGTCGTAGATAGGCACCAGCTTTGATTAAGCCCCTTCCTGATTGTGAAGCTCGTTGACCCTAGTCGTCCCATCTTAATTTTTGCTGTTGCTTGTTGGTATAAGCTTCGGATCGCTCTTATTATGGTTACGCTGATGTTCGTTCTTTCTAATGCTTCCCACAGTTTATTTTGAGGAATATTATCGTATGCTTTTTTCAAGTCCACAAACACCAGATGGGTTTCTTGATTGTAAACTGTTTTCTTCTCCAGTGGTTGAGTGACATATATTTTTCTCAATGTCCATTAACGTGTTTCCTCTTAAAAATTTGTTATAGTTTGACCGAAACAAACCGGAACAGCCCGTATAAAGTACCAATTATAATTTCTAGTCTAGGACATGGAGACCAATAGACCATTGTTCCATTATCTTACATACTTGAAATTGTTTGTAATTTAACATCGAATCAATTGTGTATCTGGGTTGCGTCATAGCATTGTTGGATGGTGATGTCGTTGATGTAATAATATTTTATAAATAAATATTATCACTCGATTCTTGAGTAATCGATCCCAGTCTATTAGTGTATTGTATCAGATGCCGCTTGATAACTAAATTGACAAGATTATCAACTGTGACCGAAACGGAATTCGATACGCTTTAAGTGGTGTTAATAAAGATCAAGGTCGATTAGTAAACGACGCGACGGGAAGAAATTCGAAAGTTGTCGAATTTGTAAATGGTAAAGGTATTCACCTACTACGACATTATAACTAATAACAGCAGTGCATTGGTTAACTAGCTAAAACGTTTTCGTGTTAACAGTCGATGGGCAGAATTAAGGTTCCTCTATTTCCGGACAGCTGTTTCGCTCTCATGAGCGCATCAGCGAAACGAGGGAAACCATGATGTGAATGTTCGACTATCTCCGTCAAAGGTAAAGGAATCCCATTTGAACATGTTAGAGAAAAAGTAAATCCAAACCCCAAATGGAATGGGGATGTTCCACTGAGAGAGTTATTCACAGATGCACATCATCTGCTTTTTCAGTACGTTTCGATAAGTATAAGGATATACTGATGTGTCGATTGTAAGAACGAACTCTGCAATGTTATTCATGTTATTGATGCCTCTGATGAACTCATCCCTGAGTGCACTACGTAACACATGTATGGCAGAAATCTATTGAAACAATTGACAAGTCTGGAACCAACTTTGTCGCTTACTATCGAGTTTTTTCTCAGATAGATCACTCCATGTGGTAGTTGACGGAGTATCCTTCGATACAATGGCTATCAATCTTGGTGTTCCAAAGGGATCTGTCTTGGCACCAACGTCATACCGCTTTCTCATCAAAAGTCCCTATACCATCCAATGAAACCAGAGGAGTTCATCAGAAATGAAATCTCGTCTGTTGTTAATTTTTTTATCTTGTAATTGAATATCTTCTCCAATAATATGTTAATATGATTTCCAATTTCTTCTCATTTCAAAAGAATTTCACTTAGTACGGTACCACTACGAGCATCTTGTTCTGTTATTGTTGTTACCATGAAATCTTTCACAGGGACAGTCGATATCCATTGTTTCCGTAGTAAAACTATTTAATTCTAATATTTATCACCTCTCACACTGGCTACCGGCTACACGCCATTAAGACTCAGCGTGCAGGCTTTGTACCCAAACAGCGCTTGAATAGAGAAAGCAAGACCATATCAGCATGTGCACAGACAGCAAAGCATGAAAATAACATCAAGGCTCTTTTGGGATTGCATTAACATGCCGAATAACCTCAGCGGATACCAAAGCACTCATCCTATTCTGAATCCCCAGCAATTTAGACTTTGAGAGACAACATCTTGAAATAGATGCGGTGTGTATCCGACAGGAGATTCTCCAGTTCATTTATGATGCTACCGAATGAGAAAGTGATTGACAGGGTTAACAGTCGCGTCTCCTTACTCCACCTTCAATTTGTCAAGCCCACATGCCGCCTACCACCCTCGTAGGTGGCCACAGTGAAATTCTAAGATAAATTTGATCAACCCTAGCGATTATACAATGCAAATGAAATGTCTGCTATTGAGGAAATACCTAAACAGTTTTCCTGGTGAATTTCGGTTTAAAGATTTATAAATTAAATTATGTACTATTCTCAAGTCAACACCAAGAAGACCGGATATACATGTACAAGCTTCAGCGTGTCACAGATCGCACATCCGTTGAAGGAGAAAAACTTTACATAAATTACCAAACGAAGAATGGTACACTATAATTAGATAAGTAGGTTATTGATTTCCATCGCAAGTTAGTAGAAAGCAAAGGTATTAATTGTATATAAATATAAACGTGTGCTATTGACATTCTAATCAACGTTATTCAGGTAATAATGCTCACCTATACGTCGGATCTAGCAGTTCGTGAAAGTTACAAGAATGTTCTAAGCATTACAAATAACACCCTTGAGTATTTACTCCGAAGGCTCAATGAAAAGTTTAGTGATACGAGGAATTCTTCTTCTGCTTCGTCGTTCTAATTGGTCTCGGCTGCATTGAAAATCCACAACTTTTCTTCTAGGCTTTCGCTTGTCTTCAATCGAGAGTTGATCAATTATAACAGGGAATTTTTGTATTGCTACTTGTGAAGTGAAAAGAGAGACTTGTTGAATTGACACGTTGTGGTTTGGGATTCCTGAAGGATGGTGGAACTCTGGTACCCCTAGAACACCTCCTATAGCTAGTCAGTGGGCATCATTGTCATGCCTGAGTAGGGAGGTTCACCAATTCATTATACAGCAAATAGCCACCGATGGTGAAAACATTTCGGGGAATTAAGATATCGTATACCGGACTCTGCGACTAAGGTATCTTCCCCCCAAAAAAATTATGTCATTGTTGACGGTTAATCAGTGCCAATTTAGAACCAAGTTCTAAATTAGCGCTACACAGTTCACTGCCTTTATTTTCGAGAAGGATTTGATGATTATTGTCAAAAAGTTCGAAAATACTAATATCCTAGCCCGAGTCCCGAAAATTTAACTTCGCACATAGCAGGGGCAGGTGCCAGAACAGAGTTAACCACCGGAATAAGAAAGGCAGTGAACTGTGTAGCCTGAAGGTACTTTCCCACAATGAAACCAGAAGAAGAATCCGTTTCAGTTCAAGCCCCAAGCCTACCCTGAAGATGGCACATGTAATGGTTGGCGAAACGTAGGCATCGAGTCTTGCTATTGTGACGAGAAATTCATCGGGAAGCCAGGAATTTTCAAGATTAGCTATCCGCGGAAGTGTACCATTCAAGAGATACCGTTAAGTTTACTGCCTAGCTAATAAGACCACGTTGCAAGGAATGTAATTACGACATGCATTATGTATTATTTTATATTAGACGCACTTACGGGATTGTACAGTACAGATTGTACATTCTAGGACATAGCTCCAGTTATCGTCGTAATTAAAATGATGGCGCGATATTTACAACGTCATATTTATTGTCGATAGAACTGTTGATACAGGCATGTCAACGGTGCCTGAAAACACATTTGAATAATCCCACAATATGCGAGTCCAAAACAATCGCACAGTCCATCGATCAAGTCAGAAAAGGAAAGTTCTTGGGAGAAAAACGAATTGATTTGTCATAATAAATTTCCTTTGGAAATCAACTATATGGTAGATATGTAACATTTTCGGACATTGGTTTCGCCATCTCTAGCTTATCAGCAGAACGATCAAGTTGCAATGCTACTGATCGAAGGTATACATGACAATTGACAAAAATGCTAGAAAGACCAGAGTATCTAACGCCGTGTACCCCAGTGTAGATGTCCCACTAAGATAAGCCAATGCTATGTAAAACGTTACAATTTGGTATTTTTGACTTCAGCGACCCTAAAAACCTTTCTGATTATTGAATTGTTTATTCTTTATTTATTTATGCACCGGGTGCATTATGTTAACTTAAGACACTGCAAAAAGTTTCAGGAAAAAATGTGTATCTTAATTTTTCCTGGGTTTAAACTGAGGGAAGAAATGAGAATAGAGTATTTTTCTTCTACCTGAAATAATGAACCAACCTAGTCTATTTTAGAGTACGAGTGGCGAGCCTAGTTGAGTAAAAAATAGATAATAACAGAAGTTCACATCTTCTTATTGATTATGAGATTATTAATTGAATAGAAACAGTCATTACGTGATAAAAATCTATTTAAACTTGAATAATTCAAGTGCGAGATTATTATTATGACTTCATATAGGGTAATACTACTCTGTAACAGGAACTTCGTCGTGTTAACCCCGTTAATAGTAATATTTTTGTTCCAGCTACCCGGCTCGTCCCGTATTCCCACGTTCGGGACCAGGATACCACAAGCGGGAAAACCCAAACCGAAAGAGATTCAGGGAATAAACGCGCGGGACGTCGGTAAACGCGTTCTCGTCGCCGATAAACTAGGAACCTTGCGCTACGTTGGTCCGGTGCAGTTCGCCAAACACGGCGAGTGGTGCGGTATCGAACTAGACAGCGCGATCGGTAAACACGATGGCTGTATCAACGGCACGCGCTACTTCACTTGTTCGAAGCGTTACGGATTGATGACGCCACTGTCTAAGGTAACGCTACTCGATCAGATCGAAGATGCAACGTCAGGACCGTATAGCATGCTTTTTATCTCGCAAAATAACGCGACGACACAACAACGTACAGCGGCTAGCAACAATGCCAATCTGAATCACAGGAATCTCCAAGACGCGAACAGGACCGTAACGAAGACGAATCTTTATCCACGTCCACAATCGTCGTCGTGTACCGATGTCAACGAAGTTTCGAACGAACCGTACGACGCTACGTTCGCGGTAACGCAACCGGAAGGTTTTGGAAGTGTCGAAAATTTAACCTCGCATACTTTCACGTCTGATATACCAAATAATATAAATAGCACGTACAATAAGAATTTGATGTTGAACGATAACGTGCCGCAAAACGTTAACGAAGAACATACATTCGTAATAGGGAACGGTGAAATCAGTGAATCTTCTATCAAGATCGACCCGAACGTTCTGCCGAACAAGAGGAAAATCGTCAGCGACCAAGCGACTTCTTTAAACGCCACGGTAACTTTCGAAGGTCCAGGTACCAGTCGAACTATCGAAAACGAACAACAAGGTTGCGATATACAGGATCAATTGAACTGTACAATCAGGAATGAGCATACGTCAGACTACGAATCGAAGCAGGTGAAAAAGTCGTACGAAAATTTATTTAGCGATTTTTCCGTCAAACGTAGGCGCTTGGGTCGCATATCCAGTCTCGTGACTTTTAGTGGCGACGAGAAACCTATTTGGTCTCCGGTTGCGTCCAATTTAAAATTCGATTATGATGTATCATCGCAATCTTCACCTGTAGATGCGATCCAACACAGAGCAAATATTACCAAAAGAGTTCATAGCAACGAGGACGATAACAAGAGGGACTCCTTAGAATTCGAAGAATCGCTGGGTATACTTACGCCTACTCAGTTGAGCGATGGCTTCAGTTTGATCGGGACAGTTGATAATCTTAAATCGTTCTTGAATCCATTCGCAGAAACTAATTTCATCGATAAGACTCTAACATCAACCGATGCGATATGTACATCATCTGATGACAAAACCCCCAGAACGGACAATACTCAAAGCCAAAAATTATACTTAGACAAACTGACTGGACACTCGTTACGTGAAGTAACAAAAGAGAAATCTTTTAGTCAACCAAACCTAACCAGCACTCCTTTATCGAGTGATGATGTTCAATATACCGCAGGACATTTCCGCTCCGAACTTCCAAGCCCCAATTTGCCTAGCACGGAGTTTAGCTATGGACTCCTGGACGATCAAGTGCTTCAGAACATTACGATCAAGAGCGACACGACAGTGAACATGGAACTACCGTTGGACACAGCGGATAAGTCGAAGAATTACCAGTTCACCCGTTTGGAACAAACTCCCTCGCCGGAAGATCTACCCCTAGATCCGACGCCCATTGTGGAGATCGATCTTAAGATTGAACCAGTCAAATCGAAAACCAACAGCTTCATAACCAGTATTACCAGCATCACCAGCCTCGATACCGGCTATCAAGGAGACGGTGAAATGTCTAGACCTGCTAGTCGTAATGGCGCCGATAATTCTCCATTGACGAGGAGACCGTCACAAAGACCACAACCACGTCGACCAGATCCTATGACCGATTCCGATTTTTACACCGAAAGCGATGCCGATAACCACGACGACAATCATCTACGTGGAGACCGAAAGGCTCAAGTAATCGATGGCACCTTGTACGGAGTAGACCCACAAGCCGCTGCGGATATTTACGTGAACAATCGAGAGAATATGGACTCGAGTGGTATTTTCACCGACATCGAATCGAACACTCGAGCCGAAGATTTGACGGTGGAACCGAATCCGGACGTGTCTCCGTCCGATACGTCCACCAAAACGATCTCGGACAACAGTCAAGACAATTTGCACGAGATCGTGTCGAAATCCTTGATAATCACCGACAATAAACACGACGTCGCGCCCCATCTCAAAGACAATCCGAAGAAACGTAACGCGCCGAGTCCCATGGTTTCGTCGTCGTCCAGTATAACGTCGCCGAGACACGCGAAGAAAGACGATTCGGCGAAAAAGTATAAAACGTTAAAGCGGGACGTCCAATCCAAAGTGAAAACGTTCGCGGACAAGACTGATGTGCAAAAACAGGGCGATGTGAAAACGTTGAAAAAAACGGTGGGGCGTTGGGACGCGGTCATGGACAAAATGTCGAAGAACGATCAGACCAAGACGAATCTGAAGGAGGTGAAATCGCGCGTTTTCAATAATGTGAACACTAAAATGCCCGGTGAATTGAAGAAGGTGAACAGTTTGCGGCAGATCGTGAGCCCAAAAACGCCAACCTCTAAAATGTAAGTACCTTTTTTTTATATCTATGGTTTCGGCGTTTACGTAGTGTAAATTCATAATACTTCGGAAGTTGGAGAATAAAACTCAAATTTTACACAAAACTTTTAACATTTAATTTAAAAATTCTGACAAATTGTTTCACCACACTGTGGCATTTTCAAAGCAAGGAGTTATCATCAACTAGTTGATAACTTGCTTTACAAAAAGACCCCATCTAAGAATTTTGGAGAGAGGCTATCTCTTTCTAATTGTATGCTCCGCCTACTTTCTTGGCGCGTTATTTAAAAGCATAAGTGGGCTGGGCATATCGCGAGCGAGTGCAAACAGAAGTCCATCGATTAGAAACAGATATCCTTTCTTTAAATTACTAATATCGTCGTCAAGACCTCTATTCTTCGTCTCTATGGTCGCCACCATCACATCTAAACCTTCATGTCGAAAGAGTTCGACAGTTCACCTTACAGCAAAGTCATGACGTAGAGTAAAACTTTTCAAATTTAATTTATTATGACAGTTGCTATGAAAACTAGTAAATATAACATCACAATCGTATATTTAACTCGCAGATGTGCTAACAAAAGGCCGGTAACGGAAGTTGGTGATCTGCAGATCAGTTGATTTATTTTATGTGAACTCTGTATGTTCATTTCTATCGTTCCAGACGTCGCACCAGGCTGAGAACAGCACCATCCACTCCACCGTCTCTGAGAACTGGCAGCCCACAAAGTTCGATAAGTGACTTAAGTAACTCTATATCACCACCTAAGAAATCTGTCGGTAAGTACTTAACTCTGCTTTAATAACACTAGTAACTGGTCTCTAAATGGTTATCGTTCACTCAATGATTATAACAACAAGGAAACGTATTATCTACTTGTTGTAATATTACAAATATGTATAGTTAAATAAAATAACTATTAAATTTTCGATTTTCGCTAGTAGTCGAGGAAATAAAGCACTAAAATAGGTCCAACCTTCCATCGTAATATAATTAATAATAATAATATTCTTATTGAAAAGTCGTAGTTTGCGTTCTCAAGATCACGACTATGAACTTTTTGAGTGTCATAATCGTGATCAGCGACTCCGATAACCCCCGTGGCCAGAATTTGTTGCATATTATGAAGAAAAATTAACGAATTTCTAGAAGTTGACGTAGATATCCGGTCTCCGGGTATCCCGGTATTGCAGGAATGTTTTTGCATGTCGCTATCATTATTGGCGACCTTTATATCCTCACTCGAACAGATGACAAGCATTAAAAATAATTTGTAATGCAATTCATCGGTATCCAGTCTTCAGGATCGCCGTATACTCCGGGGTCGGTCCAAGGGGACCTCAGGGAATTTTTGGACATCATTATCATGATCAGCGACCCCAAAAACCCCCGAGAAACCAATTCCGTTTTTTTTATTCACCTCAAAAAGTGCACTCAGAAAAATGCATTTTTTGGCTGTAGAAATGCAATAAATTTTTTCCGCAAAAAACAAGCTTGGCACATAATTTCAAAATTACCTTCCGAATAGAATGCAGAAAACCGCATCTCAATCCATCCTACTGCGCCAGTGATGGCAGGTGGAATGCTTTTTTTCCTCGTCTATTGTTTAATAAAAAAATGTGATTATAGTTACAGTAGCTTTTTCAAGCAAATATTACAAAATACTAACCTACTACAAAAGAGCTACTTTATATATAAATTTAATGAGATAAATGGCTTCTTGTATTAATTATTTTCTAGAGATTCCAGCAAATTTAATTTATTACTTCTATTCTGAATGTATAAAATCTTGAAATTTACATTAAAATTATGATTTTCCATAATTATTTGTTCTGAAAAGGTTGATTCCGTTTTATTATTAATGAAACTTCGCCTGTGTTTTTTGATCCGTTTTTGTTGAAAGTCACGTTTTCCCTTCAGTTTGTATCGAGGATATTAATATTTGAAAGCCATTTCTTCAGAATATTTATCGACTCAGGAATTGGGGTATTTGTGAACGGTGAAACAACATCAAATCGATCTAGGTTTGCTTCATACATAAAGACATAAGGATCACGTTTTCTCTTCAGTTTGTATCGGGGATATTAATATTTGAAAGCCATTTCTTCAGATATTTATCGACTCAGGAATTGGGGTATTTGTAAACAGTGAAAGAACATCAAATCGATTGCAGTATTTGTATTTTGAACTGAACGTCGGCACATGTCATGGTTTCAAGCTAATTGTTTTACCGAAAGCTTGCTAATGTCTACCACATCAATTAAAAGTGTTAGAAATACGTATTACGGTATTTCTGTGCAACGAAACATGTTTAGTAAGCATATCAAAAGACAAAGTTTTGGTTCTTCAGAATGAACAATGACAACACTCCTATTAGTTCCAGATAGCTGTGTAACTTTTTGTTCAACAAACAGAATCTCTTTTTCCACTTTTTGTTCAACATTAATAACTCCAAGTTTCAAGTATGCGATGAAACGTTTATGTTGGTCAACATATTCCGAGTAGTCAATGCTATAACTCTTTCGTACAGGATCTCATATTCGAGCTCCCCTCGTAGCGTCATCGAGTTCCCTCTGTGAGCGTGTATTCATTCTGACCGATATGTGGCGAATCGACGCGACTCGACGTGTGTGCAGCAACATTTGCATTGTATTTGTTCCTTCGACTTGCTTGATAGTCTCTCGTTATAAGCATCGGTTAGAATTTCCAGCGAGTTAACAGTACCTCGACGACGTTCATTTGTACGGGCTAGTCGATGGCCGGGCGGCGTAGCAAGCTTTGCAACAGGACGCCGCGTATTCTCTCGTGACACACCGGCAACATAATAATCGTCGGTCGTTTGTGTCGTAACGCGTCGTCGTTAAGGATCACGTTTGGTGCGTCGTGCGTCTTCCGCCAATTGGTTCGACATACAAATGTGCTGTGTTAATTTTAGCGTCTTTATTTTTGTCGGGATGCATTCGTCGTGGTGTGTATTTGTGCGATTTGGCAAAAATAAACCAGTGGATTGATTGTTTATCTTGCTTTTCGGAGATTAAGAGGTCAATACTATCATCCAGGAATTATTATTTAATTCGAGTTGCAATCTGTTGTATTGCATTATTACTATAAGAAATAATTGAGATTTACGATTTAAAGGACATGCAATTAATTATCAAATAATTGCTGTTTTTTCAATGTTTCCATTCAATTGAATATTATCTAACACTGATAAGTTATGTTTTAGCTAGGTGATAAAAATGAATTTTTGATGGTCGCAAAGTTACTTGGTGAATTCTCCTTCAGTATGTGATATTTTCAAGACAGTAGCGTAGCTTACATACAATATTTGCATTCTATATCATCAAAGTTAGGTTAGGTTAGGTTAGTAGGTTAGGTTGAGTTAGGTTAGGTTAGGTTAGGTTAGGTTAGAAACAAAGGGGGTACAATAAACAATCATTATTGGTTATCAAGATCAGCGCGATTACAATATTTGCATTCTATATCATCAAAGGTAGGTCAGGTTGGTTTAGGTTAGGGTAGGTCAGGTTAGAAACAAAGGGGGTACAATAAACAATCATTATTGGTTATCAAGAGAGTGTTAAGATCAGCGCGATTACAATATTTGCATTTTGTATCATCAAAGTTAGGTTAGGTTAGTAGGTTAGGTTGGGTTAGGTTAGGTTAGAAACAAAGGGGGTACAATAAACAATCATTATTGGTTATCAAGAGAGTGTTAAGATCAGCGCGATTACAATATTTGCATTTTGTATCATCAAAGTTAGGTTAGGTTAGTAGGTTAGGTTGGGTTAGGTTAGGTTAGAAACAAAGGGGGTACAATAAACAATCATTATTGGTTATCAAGAGAGTGTTAAGATCAGCGCGATTACAATATTTGCATTTTGTATCATCAAAGTTAGGTTAGGTTAGTAGGTTAGGTTGGGTTAGGTTAGGTTACAAACAAAGGGGGTACAATAAACAATTATTATTGGTTATGAAGAGAGTGTTATGATCAGCGCGATTACAATATTTGCATTCTATATCATCAAAGGTAGGTTAGGTTAGGTTGGGTTATGTTAGGTTAGGTTAAGTTAGGTTAGAAACAAAGGGGGTACAATAAACAATCATTATTGGTTATCAAGAGAGTGTTAAGATCAGCGCGATTACAATATTTGCATTTTGTATCATCAAAGTTAGGTTAGGTTAGTAGGTTAGGTTGGGTTAGGTTAGGTTAGAAACAAAGGGGGTACAATAAACAATCATTATTGGTTATCAAGAGAGTGTTAAGATCAGCGCGATTACAATATTTGCATTTTGTATCATCAAAGTTAGGTTAGGTTAGTAGGTTAGGTTGGGTTAGGTTAGGTTACAAACAAAGGGGGTACAATAAACAATTATTATTGGTTATGAAGAGAGTGTTATGATCAGCGCGATTACAATATTTGCATTCTATATCATCAAAGGTAGGTTAGGTTAGGTTGGGTTATGTTAGGTTAGGTTAAGTTAGGTTAGAAACAAAGGGGGTACAATAAACAATCATTATTGGTTATCAAGAGAGTGTTAAGATCAGCGCGATTACAATATTTGCATTTTGTATCATCAAAGTTAGGTTAGGTTAGTAGGTTAGGTTGGGTTAGGTTAGGTTACAAACAAAGGGGGTACAATAAACAATTATTATTGGTTAAGAAGAGAGTGTTATGATCAGCGCGATTACAATATTTGCATTCTATATCATCAAAGGTAGGTTAGGTTAGGTTAGTAGGTTAGGTTGGGTTAGGTTAGGTTAGAAACAAAGGGGGTACAATAAACAATCATTATTGGTTATCAAGAGAGTGTTAAGATCAGCGCGATTACAATATTTGCATTCTATATTAACAAAGTTAGGTTAGAAACAAAAGGCTTACAATAAACAATCATTATTAGTTATTGTGCTTGCGAAGGATGGTTAGCCTAGACAGCAGGTACTACATGCTAATTATCTGACCTGACAACCAGGTACATACCCGGGACTCAGTTTAAGTAGACCTTAAAACCAGGGACTAAATTTACCTACATAGAAAAGCAATTAATAGACTGACTCAATTTACGACCCATCTCGGTTATAAAGGGCCAAAGAGCCATTAAGTATGAGTTATTTCCAATCTTCGCACTCCTATCCACAATTAAAGTATGTCCCGTTCCCAATTAAACATCCTTTTTAACCGGTAAACCAAGTCGGTAAGAAATAAAACTTAATATTGAATATTTGGACAAGACCAGCCTTCAGGCTTTGCAACGGGTGCCATTTTACTTAGATATGCCACTGACTATTAGTGTGTCGAAAGTCGATATTCATATCGGTTATTATTGATGATATCAAATGAAGTTATTTTCGAAAATTGTAGACATCCTTGATATATAAATTTAGAAAATCTTGCAATATTAGAAAAAAGGCTATTTGTCATAAAACTGAACCAATGTCGAGAAGTTATGCCTGCAAAAAAATCATGTCTGGTTGTTTTGCATCACAATGACATTCATATATAATTCGACATAATTTTTGAATAATTAATCTGAAGTCAGAATAGTATATATATAGGGTGTGCCATTTAAGAAAACGTATGTGTGGTTGCCCCTAGTAATATGAAAAAGTCTGTACAGGTCCCAACCCCCTTATTTTGTTAAATTTTGGTATTTTCAACTGGAAAAAAGTGTTTCTTGGAATTTGTTTTTAAATTTTTCGAATCTGCAGTAAAAAAACAGTTGAGCATCAAACAAAAAAGTTGCCGAAACAACACACGATCATCATCTGGTAGCAAACGGAAACTCTAATTATTACTTGATAATTCTTATTTTTTGATATTACTTATTTTTCGATGTTCTATCTAGATATTAAAACGAACCTCCTGGAAAAGCCATTAGTGGCGATTTTATCACGTTGTGACGATTTATTTGCGTTGAAAATTCTCTATGAATTACCATAGATCGATACGAAACCGCAGGTCGCTGCAATTATTATCTGAATCCCGGTTTCTTTGCGGTAAATTCGTTCAGTATCGTTACATATTTATCGTGGCCTCCTATCTCTTAGAATTCTTTTTTGCTTATTCCGGTTTTGGAAAACATCAATCTAATTCCGGCTAAATTCGACACGCTTCTTCGAGTAACATCTTATCCACACTTGTGATAATTCTTATTATCATAGATAACGTGACTGGAATTCAGAAGCCATACACTTGAATTCGTTGAGAATTTTTATAAGGATTCCGTTCTGTTCAAACATTTCAACAGTACCGTTCAAACAACTTATTAGATATTCTTTACGATAACAATATTTAATGGTAATTATACAATTTCCCTATTACATCACCATATTTGTTAACCTGTTATGTAGGTTCGCGATAGAAACGCGTAACGAGGAAAAGGTATTAACAATTAATGCCGGACGTATAAAAAAGCAGTCAACATTTATCGACACCAAATCAAATACTTGAGGTTGTTCCTTCTCACACGATATGCTTCTAGGAACACTTCAGATTACTGATTACTTCTGCAATTCACTAAAATCTAGGAAACAAAGTACTTTGATTTGTTCTCGGTCCTAAGTTTCTCAACTACAATGGCCCCAAATTGCATTCACCTTCAAAAATTGACCCACGACTTTTTCCTTCGATTTTTTCCCTACATTTTGCGGACTAACGATTGAATAACATCAAAAAAGTTTTCATAGAAGCCCACTCGTGTTCAATCACTAAAAATTAACTGTTCTCGAGAAAAACGCAAATTGTTAAACGAGAAGTATTTTTTATCTTATGAGGTAACCTGTTATGTAGAAACGCGTAACGGGGAAAATATATCTACCGAACGTACAAACTAACCTATTTATCGATAATAAGATTCAAATTGAACACGTGAGGTTGTTTGTTGTGTCACACGATATATAGACATATCCAACTAGATAATTGATCAGGTAGTCGAATACATTCATTAAACACCCATATCGTTTAATTCCTCAACGATTGATTATCGACCCACGGTTATTTGATTCGATTCTTATTGATATAATTGAACGTGGAAGTATAGATAGGAACGTGGTGTTATCTTTTATTCTGAGATAAAAGCAGTGACTTAGTTAGAATAGCTTTCACCCGGGACAATAATGATGGTGTCACCTCTCCTCAAACTTCAATCGAATATCAAAACGTAAACTATAGAATAGTTCGATATAAATGTTGATGAGTGAACGGTTACAAAATAACCAATATCTGGTATTTAGTACACTTGAGAAAATGGATTTTGCGTCAGCTTTAATGCATTAAACACAAGTACCTTCGATAAGTCAGTTTTACAGCAGATACACAGCTGAGATGTCTCCCATGAGAGGGTGCTGTTGGTTTATGTAAGAATTCATTGGAATAGTTGTACCTGACTCCTCATATCAGGCATTGTGAAATCCGTCTTCATGAAAAATATGCAAGCTGGAGTTTTGGTTGCATTAAACTACAAGATTATAAGATCTCCATCTCAAAATCATTGCCACATCCTCCATCAATTGTACTGTCTCAGTTTCACTCATCTGGCTTCATTGGATGGTATAGGGGTTCTAGATCAGAAAGCGGTGTGAAGTGTACCATCATTTGCAAACCTGTGGAGGGTCTTCTTTCCTTATTCGGGAATTGATTGGACTCTAACTGTCTTTCAGATTAGGGATTGAGTGATCTTATTTCCTGGAAAAGACGCAAGCTTGAGTTTTGGATGCATTAAACTCTACCAGATTATCAGATCCCGATTTCAAAATCTTTGTCAGATCTCCATTAATTGCTTCAGCCTGTTTCTGTTTAGCTCTGTTTAGCAAAGCCATTGTATGGGAGGATACACCGTCAACCACAATATAGAATAAAAGAAATTCTTAGGACAGCGAAAATAAATCATTTATAATAATAAGTTTCTTCATTACCAATAAAAATTTATATATGTTTAACTTAATAAGTCCCAGTACAGTTCCTTGTGGAACACACACGATCTATATTTCAATTAGTTTCAGCGCAATATCTCTAATTCCAACCTTTTCTCTTTTAATTTCCCCCCTTTACCTCCTTTGGGATTGAATTTTTAAAAATCCATACTTGCGGGTGCCCAAGTCTATCGGCTTTATAGTTGTGAAGATTTCGTGATGGATGACTCAGTCAGTGGTCTTTCTCTTGTAGTTAAATTATAAATAACTAATATAATTTACCTAAGTTCACTTTTTTCAATCGGACACCCTATTAGTGAAGTCTGCCTCGTAGCTATAGTCTATAATTTAGAGAGTCCCTTCGTTTATTGTCAGGGATGTTATTAACTCAACCCTATTCGCAGCATTAAGAGGTGGGGTTTGAAAGTGAGTCATACGAGGCCGATACAGATATGTAAAATAAAAGTACGTGTACGTTCTACACGATACAAATTACGAATATAACTTGGGGCATGGAATGGAAAGGCAGCATAAAGAACGGAACTGCCTGCTCGACGATTATATCTATTGATCTAAAATAAAATCAAGATAAACTTGGCCTAAAGCCAATATAAACTGGGTCCCTATATTGATTAATGTTTACGGTTATTAAAAAGTATATACTTTATCAATAAAACTTGTTTCAAAATAAAACAAATACCTCCGATGAACGGTAATGATAATTTCGAAGAGTTGGTAACCTCTTGAAAGAAGACTGATGCGGGCTTCCGGTCTTCCATCGATCAATTCGTACCTTTCGGTTGGAGGTTTGGTACATTCGAGAATTGATTGGTTGTAAGGGTTGCGAAAGAAGATTATCAGCGACTTGCACGAGATATATTATTATTTCTATCATATTTAAATGACCTGCATAGCATACTAGAGCCGCTGATGATGTTTCATCAGGTACAGTTACATATGAAAACCTAGAAGTGGAGATAGAAAATACCAGAGGAATCTTGAAAGATTGGTTTCATAAAAATGCACTTACTTAATATGAGTAAAACTCAAAATTGTTAAATTCCGTCGTTCTCATAAATCTGAAAAATAAATAGTTCAAACTATAAAGAATTATGATACAGTGGAAGTGAATTATATATAAATTCTCGGGAAATAGGTCACAACAACACATATACTTACTATTTTCGTCTTTACGTACGTTTAGGTCTCACGACCATCATCAGAAGACGTTATCAATGTCTAAAACGGAATTTCTTGACAAAGAAACGTTTTAGATGACGTTAAAAACAGTTTAATTGATTTCAAAATTATGACTTTTCCATCACTATGTATTTATTATTGCATACTAATGGGTATGTCGTCTGATACATACGTTTTTAGTAAGAATCTGCATAATTATAACACTATATGTTGCCATAATATTCATATTGACTACATATATTTAATTCGATTCGCTTTTCTGCTGACTATTATCGTAAAAGATTTAGGAACAAGCTACCCAAGAAGCTAATAGTGCTCACTCAATGTTTCTAAATCCACATTAAAAAAATTCTTTCCTAGCCATGCATTCTACTCGATAAAAGAATTTTTGTTGCCCTATTGGCCAATTGATTGTTTTAAATAGTTTTGAATAGCATTATATGAATTTTGTTAAGTCCATTTTGTGTTCCATATACCTAAATTATTAACTACATTTATTTACAAACTCTTTCTTCATGTTCATATCTTAATATATCATTTCCATATTTCATTTGACAAATAGAAACAATAGTTTATACATGCAATAAATAAATAATCTAATACTTTTTATCCCACTAACGTTGTATTTGTGTGCCCGAGGTTGTCCTTTTTGAGTAGAACAACTTTGTTTGTCCTCTGTTGTTTGTAGAATTTTGATTTTAATCCTCATTTTCGTTTAGATTTTTTTGAGCATTGTAACTCAAGGAGAGATGTGGGAAAGTCGTAGTCGTCCCCCAAGATGTTCGTCACTAGTTAACAATTCACCTATCAGTCTTACCTGATTGTGTTTCTCGAGTTAGAGGAACGATTTGGTCCTCTTTAGGTAAAAAATGAACCTTCTACCCTTGTTCTACTTGTGGAATATTGCTCAATGGTCTAATAAGTCGGTGGATGTATGAGTGTTAACTGGATGATATATGGTCATACTATACTTGAACTGCAACGGAAAGAATAATTAAATAGAGAATAATATCAGAACATGGAAGGTCGTTTACGTTACGTATCGTATCATGCAGACAGGATAACTCATTACTGGGTCAACCTATTATTGTAATGGAACCTTGAAAAGGCAGCATTCCCTCTTTCACGAACGTCCACTGAGAAAACAGAACGGTATTGAACGTGCAGTGATGTCTACCTTCCTTCGATATATCCTTGGATAAATAGTTGAAATAACAATTTCATAATTGTTTTCCTGTTGCTACAGCGATTTCTGATAGTTTTGATCAATTACGGTCACATTTATTGCTATACTAACTAAAAAATAATCGATCTAAATTCATTATTCGACTCGGAGAGAAGAGAACTATTACGAATTTTGATATTCAACATGAATGACAGACACTAATGCAACGATAACGATCGTGAATGTAAATAATCCAGGACTGGTCTTTTTTTTTTTTTGTGAAATGCATAAATGTTTGGTACAAAAAACTCCCTCAAAAGTCAACATGATATGAGGTACTCTCTTTCTTGGGTGGTTCTTGATCCAAGCGCCAGTTTTAGATACAATTCAGGATAATCATTCAATGTTATGCACAATAAGATATGATATGCTCTCTGTCTTCAGAGGTCAATATCTAACCAAGCCAAATAGCTATTCGGCCTTGTCAGTCTGGACAGAGGAATAGTTTTTGGCAGATCCTCCCGGTTGCGCCAGTTTCAAGTTCAGTTCATTCGCAATAACGCACGAGTTACTCTTTGTCTTGGGACGTCAATCTTGTACCGAGGAAACCGACTCTTCGGCAATGACACTAAGGCAATGATTGTGAATGTGAATAATCTAGGACTGTTCTGGATAGAGAAAGAGTTTTTGGCAAATCCTCTCTGTTGGGCCAGTTTTAGGTTCAGTTTAAAAGTCGTTCGCTATAACGTGTGAGTTACTCTTTGTCTTGGGAAATCAATCTTGTACCGACGAGACCGACTATTCGGCAATGTTTGTCTGCAGATCCTACCGACTGTGCCAGTTCCAAGGCCAAATCATGGAAATTATTCAAAGTTTTGCGCAATAACCTATTGAGTTACAAGAGGGGCTTTCTCAATGTAATAACCAGAGCGTGCCTGACATGAATGCTCTAGTCAAGATCTATAGTCGCTCTTTAATTAACAAGAAATCAAATATATTGTCATAGTTCATTCCGATAAATCGTCAGAACGGATGATGGATCGAAATATTCTGTGAGGCGAATAACATAAACATTACATTAATTGAAATTTCTCTAGGAGCTTTGTATCTTTAGTATCTCATCAAATAAAATTAAGTGCTCATCAGAACTTCCGAGACATCTGCCTCTCACATTATATCGCTCAATTTATTACTGACGACGTACTTATGAATCTAATCGATGTCTTTTCAAAAGCGGCATTGCACACACAGTAAGTCAATTGTGCGACCCCAGAAGCGGCAAACGGGATGCAACGCGTTTAACCTACTTTGTATTTGTATAACTAGTTTCGCTGTGCGCTTAACGTATGCAAATGATGCATATATAAACATCGAAACGTTTAAATTAATAACACAGCTTACGTATAATTTAATATTCTATGTTTTCCCACAACAAGAATAGCGGTATTGCCGTCAACTCACTTAGATACCTGGACATGTACGTGGCTTTTTATTTCTGTCTCCAGATGACTTGGCATTAAATTATGTTCAAATCTTTCATAGTGCCTCGAGCTAGTTTGCCATATCGGGAACTTGAATGTCGGTAAACACCGTAACGGTATCTTCCTTCGAGGATTAATCCTATAAATCGCGATTTGCGTTACTTTTTCTTCGTTAGAAATTGAAACGAATTGTGAATTTTATACGCCATGGAATGTCTGGTGTAGGTGGCCTGTCTTACATGCTGCTCTCGAATATCCTGTAATTTTCGACATACATCCATGCTTCCAAATCTGATCTTTCACTTTCCTCCTCCATGTGTAGCCGTATACGTTCTAGGTCTCTTTCCACAATAGAGGAACTATAGGATAGAGCTTAGAAGGTTATTTGGTTTTGGCTTCGGAACTAGAGGATACTGTATTTATAGATCCCAGACTCATATATGTGTATGGATTTTGGTCGATACGTGTTCGATGATGAGACATTCGAATCTAACGTTAGTTTTAAACTTGGATAATGGATGATCAACCCTGGTACATAGTGTCGAGACCATAAATTCAGCTCTTCCCATAGACAGTGACCCTGTAATGGAATAATGAGGGATTATCTTCAATAAGTTCTAAATTAGGTTCCAAACATTACTCAATTTGTTTAATTGCTTACATGTTATATCAAAAAGTTATATAATGAGGTTTTTATATAAAATTCTCGGGAAATAGGTCACAATAACACTCTGTTTTAAATTTTCGTCTTTACGTACGTTTCTATGGGCTTCCGAAACTACATAAAAATGATATACCCCTAAGACCCATTGTAAGTAATATTGGAGCTCCTACTTACAATTTATCAAAATTTCTATCAAAATCTATCAATAATATAATAGGAAAAAATGAATTTTATGTGAAAGACTCATGGCATTTTGATGAATTTATAAAAATTCCATCCGTACCAGTAAACCATCAACTAATTTCCTTGGACGTTGTTTCTTTATTTACAAATATACCTGTCGTTTTGGCATTGGATTGCATCAAAAAACGTTGAACAGAAATTAAAAACCACACAGCTCTTGATCAATCGGATTTCATAAATGCGGTAAAGTTTTGTTTAGAATGCACTTATTTTCAGTACGGTGAGCAATATTTTGGACAAATTTTCGGCACAGCAATGGGATCTCCTATTTCAGCTACCATTGCTAACCTCGTTATGGAATGCCTAGAGGAATCCGTTATAAATTCATTAGATTTTCGGCCTGTATTCTTTAAACGATATGTAGATGATTGCCTTATGTGTGTTCCCAACGATAAAGTTCAATATGTGATTAATAAATTCAACAATTTCCACTGTAAACTTCAATTCACTTGTGAAATAGAAATAAACAAAAACATAAATTTCTTAGATATGAACATTAGGCATGATGCAGATGGAAAAATAAAAACTTCTTGGTTTACTAAAGAAGTTTGGTCTCAACGTTATCTTCATTTCAATTCCGTTGCACCAGCTTGTTATAAAAAAAGTGTCATTAACAGCCTTACAGACCGCGCGGTGAAATTGTCCCACGCAGAAGACCGTCCCAAAAATTTAAAAATTGTTCGTAATACACTAGAAATGAATGGCTACCCAAAAACGTTCTTCAATCCTATCATTAAAGAGAGAATAAACAAAATCTATAATGGTTCTTCATATAAAAATAACATAACAGGTAATACAGACAATTATATAACTTTACCATACATTCCGGAGACCTCAGAAAAAATTAAGAAATGTTTGAAAAAGTACGATATAAATGTTGCGCATAAACCTACTAACTGTGTTGGGAAATATTTCTCAAATCTAAAACCTGTAATACCTAAAGATAAACAAACCCACACAGTGTATAAATTGAATTGTTTAGATTGTGATGGAACTTATACTGGAATCTCTAAACAATATTTACAAAAAAGAATGTACGACCATAAGTATAGCACAAGAAATAATAACTTAGAAAATTCCACCGCCCTTGCTAAACACTGCTTTGATTATAATCATCAGTTTGATTACAAAAATGTTAATATTTTAACTAAAGAAACCAATTATTATAAAAGATCTATCCTGGAGATGATTCACATAAAACGGGATTCCAATTCTGTGAACCATAGGAATGATATTCAGGGATTGAGTCAGATTTATACTAACTTGAATAATTAAAACTCTTGGAAATTCCTACATGCGTCTTTATAATGTTAAAAGTATATTTTAGGGAGAACGCTTAAAGTAAATTCCAATGCAGGTCTAAAACCTTTTCAAGTACGTCATAAATCTACATCTGGTTTGAGTAAATATCAACAAATAGCTTCGAACTTCAGTTGCTTTGAGACCATAGCAATATGTGTTTGTATATTATGAGAATTTTACTGAACAGTGGATTCTTGTTACAAAAAAATTATACTTTAATATTAACGATACAATTTTCGATTATTCGTGATTCTGGTCGTTTCGACGGCGTGGGCTTTTTGATTGAAAATTGTGCGATATGGACGCTTGTGCTAATTAGTTTAATTAACCCCTTTTTACATAATAAGTCTTCTGATGAAGGTTGTGAGACCGAAACGTACGTAAAGACGAAAATTTAAAACAGAGTGTTATTGTGACCTATTTCCCGAGAATTTTATATAAATTCATACTGGGTCAAGAATCTTTATATTATAATGAGGTTGA
The DNA here is from genome assembly GCA_958510875.1 of Endomychus coccineus. Classification (NCBI taxonomy): domain Eukaryota; kingdom Metazoa; phylum Arthropoda; class Insecta; order Coleoptera; family Endomychidae; genus Endomychus; species Endomychus coccineus. The sequence goes on from OY294069.1 coordinate 181,722,452, forward strand.
AATAGCATGCAAGTGAACCACCATTTGCCATACCGCTTTGTCAGCAAAGATATATTATTATGATACATCATTTCTTGTTAACATCGATCCGAATGAATGTTGTGAAAAGACGTATCGACGAGGCGTAATCTCCAAGAAGGAGAAGTATTTACAGATTATCATAGGGAATTATTAGTCAGTGATAAATCAGTTATTATAATATAATTATAATTGCATGCTACCACCACCAATCACAACCTCTAGAACCTGGCATATCAATATCACTTGGCAATGTACAGCTAGTTTGATCATTATATGGCGATACTTTTGCCATGACTGCAATGCTTATATGGCGATCATCTCCCAGTTAATGCCATTTTAATTATTATAAATAAATAAAATAATAAAATCATGCTGTATAGGTATTAGACACTTATGGTTTGTTCGCCCTCCTTCTGAGATCCTGCTGAGCAAATTTCAGCGATAACGTTTTGGAATTTCCAATTTTTGCCAAATTTCGTATGGGGTTATGGAAAAATCTTGATTTTGGTCGATTTAATCGATGGTGAAACATGAATTTTGAATCATGATAACGATTAAATTTAAAGGTAAATCATTGAAAGATTGAATAGATCATACGATAATGCGTCACCGTCATGTCTTTGCCGGAGTTTAAGTGGGCCATCAATCATTAATAATTGCCAATGTATACAAAGGATTACCGAGAACTGTAGCTAGGAAGGTCCTTTCGGAAGGCGTGGATTTTCAATAACATAATAATTATTTTTTTTCGATTTGAATATTGTGAAGTTTTCATTTCTTCCATTGAGTAAGACAGACATAATTCACTTCTGTCCGGTAACTGATCTTTCATACATTTCGTATAGGCGCATAAAACGGTTTTGATTATATCTAGTAAAATTGAAGATAACGCTAAGGAATAGTTGGTATCCCCGTCGCTGTCTGCGTAACCTGAACCATAATTTAACCATCGACCATATGTTCGAAATAAAAAACGTTTCAATGGGTATTTGAATTGTCAACAAAGGGTACATGTTTATGTGTAAGCACGTGCTCTCCTTTTAACACCTCCTTTCTTCCCGTATATATTTTTAAAGTCTATAAGTTACACCCGTTCAATTCATAAATGACTCGTACATCTAACAACGAGTACAAAATCTATACTTACAGGCTCGTACACGTACTTTATAACGAAACAGATTAGTGTCGGCACTGGGAGATTAAGCATTTACTGCTCGAACTAATTCACACTAGGAAAAAAAGTTATATGGCAAGCCGTAAAAGCTGGAGAATCCGTGAGATGTACGTGCGTATAAATTTCACATCGCTGTAGTGTAGTAGTTGAATTATGGATAACGACACCCATACAGTCCCCGCATTATTAAGAAAATAATAGAACATTACGCTGAAAAAACTCACAAAGAATCTACTTAGTCGATAATAAAGTCAAAGGTCGAAACGTGGGCTCTTGAGACTTGGAAATCATCTTTCAATCTTCAAAGCTTCACAGTTCATATAGTCATTCATTCAATACTGAATATAAGATATAATAAAATAGTCTATGTAACGAAAATATATGAATTATGAACTTGAATCTAATGAACTATTCATACTTATATATAAATTCTCGGAAAATAGTTCACACTAATACATATGCTTTTATTTTTGTCATCATCAGAAGACGAATCAATGTCTAAAACAGAATTTATTAAAACTAATTGTATCAAGCACGAAGCGTCCTTATCGCACTGACTTCAATTAAAATTTCCCACGTTGCCGAAATTGTAAACACATTAGTGTTTTAAACATATGAATATGTATCAAGAAGCCACTGCATAGTAATCTAGTTATAATATTCGAAGTCATTTTATAGAGTGTTTGAGTAAGACTGAAACCAAAGTATAACGCTCAAGTATCCACCTTCGAACAAGATGCTAAGATTCATGAGGTAATAGGAAAAAATTGTCAGACCTTGCTAGAAACATAGCTGTTTCACCATTCTACGTAAAATATACTTTTAACATCATGTAGGGATTTGCAAGGGTTTTAATTAATTAAATTAGTATAAATCTGACCTAATAATTGAATATCTGTTCTATGATTTACAGGCTTGGAGTCACGTTTTATGTGCATCATCTCCAGGATAGATCTTTTGCAATAAGTGGTTTCTTTAATTTAAATATTAACATTTTTGCAATTGGCTATAATCAAAACAATGTTTAGCAAGAGGTTTTATTAGATTCGAAAAATATTTACCAACGCACTTAGTAGATTTATGCGCCACATTTATATCATACTATTTTGAACATGTACACTGTGTGAAATATTTCTAGAGCGTAACCATTAGTATCAAATATATGTACCCTCGGGATTCAAACTAAAAGGGTTCATATCTTTCGAACATAAATCGTCAGATAAGTTAAACATACCCGCATATAGTTTATCAAGCAGATATGTATAAATATAATGTACAGTGTCTTTATCGTTCGTCAAGTGTATCAAATTACTCATTTATTACATATTGCAGGGTCAGAACCACCACTGAACTTCTCTGATTGAGATGTTATTGCTTTGAATTTACAAAATCACGTAATCAACGCTTGACGCACGCTTTGAGAGGCCTTTGGGGCTCGATTTTTGACATACTGACTTCCACACCCCTTATGAAAGTTTGCAAAAATCGAAAATTCCAAAAAGACGATATAATCCCAAAAATTTGTTCAGTAGGATCTCAGAAAAAGAGCGATACGCACTACAATTCCTATGTTGAAAAGTCTTGCTTTCCGCGTCATACGCCTTGATGCCGACGTTTCGCCAACCATTACAGGTCGCATCTTCAGGGCTGGCTTGAGGCTTGAACTGAAACTGATTCGTCTGATTTCTGTAGCGGTATTTATTGTGAGAAAAAACCTTCACGCAGCACAGTTCACTGCCTTTATTCCGGTGGTTAACTCGGTTTTGACACCTGACTCTGCCGTGTGTGATCATGGGCATTTTCGGGGATGGGTTTCCGAATGTTGGGAAGGTAATATCCTGAGTCACTGTTTAGATTATTTGGATGTTTTAGTATTTCTATCGCTTCAAGAATTCTAAATAATCTAAATCTTGATTCAGGATATTACCTTCCCAACATTTTGAAACCCTTCCTCGAAAATTCCACTTCGCACATGAGCACACAACGGCAGGGTCAGGTGTCGGACCGGAATAAAGGCAGTGAACGTGCAACGTGAAGTTTTTTTCTTCCCACAATTAATACCGCTACAGAAACCAGAATAATCCGTTTCAGTTCAAACCTCAAGCCTGCGCTGAAGATGCCACCTGTAATGGTTGACGAAACGTCGGTCTCATATCGTGCTATCAACATTAGCTATGTCCGCGGAAGCCTACTATTCAATATTTATCATATTATCAGGATCACTGTCTATCGGAAGAACATAATCTATTGGGATTGTTCAGTTTGTCTATGGCCTATTAGTTATTGGTTGCATCAATATACTCCATTGTGTTATTCAGAAATCTAATTACGTATTTCGGCAACTGCGTTATCATTCTCATTAGAACTATATGTATCTTCATAACAAAATATAAAATCGTGAGATTTCTATTTTTTTTAATAGTATTCCAATTAAATCTGCAATAATGTAAACGTCTGATAATGTGATAAATGAAAGACTCCAATAAATTAGTTGTATTAAGTGACATTATTAATTCTATCGAAATAGTCGGTTTTAAAATATGTGACTTTGAATAAACCGAAACCATGGGTCAGCATCCGTCCAAGGATAAACTTAGACGTTCTTCTTCAGAAAGATTCGAAAAGATACCAACGATAGAAAAATATAGAAGTTTCGGCAAAAATGGTAAGTTCTTCTGGTTTTTTTGTAATGTATCAAGGGCTCTTGGATATGTTGAATAACACTGCTCCTTGAAGAGCACTACAAAGGTTTTTTTTTAAATTAAAACAAAAAGTATTTGAGATGTCGACGGACAAATTAATATCCTCCACTGCTACGTCTGCCCAATTTTACTCACCAACATTTCGTGACTTGCTCGCATAAACCAAAGATTCAACATAGTCTCAGAAAAAAAGGTCCACAGGCGTTATGTCACACGAATTGACAGGTCCATTTCTAGAAATAATTATCTCGCCGCACTTTTGCTTCAGTAAATCAATTGTATGGTATGTGGTACCATCTTTGTTGGAACCAGTAAGTAATCAGTCTGCATGTTCTCCATTATCTGTAATTAGGCTCTGATCTATTTTTAAAAAATACCCCAAACCCATTAACAATACACACTCCAGTTTTTTCTTCAAGATTCATCTTAAAAAACAGGTTAAAAATGCAATATAAATACGTGATGTGAACGGTCTTGATTTCGATCGAATTTACCTAACATGAAGATGCATGTGAACATCTTGTCCTAGATATTTCCACATTGAAGATGTTAACAGATAGTTGCTACATTCTTAGACTGCCTTATATAATACTTTCTTATTTTATTAACTGAGGTCAGATCGATAATATTTAAACGTACAATCACATACCTTTTGTCTGTTGTCAAGAGGATCTCTTTTCATTATGCGTTATTGGCAAATCATGGATTCTCTAATAAGATTAAATAGTTATCAAGAACAGATCGATCAGTGAATTGGTCGATATTTAATGGAATATTACCCAAGATGAGATCAAAGTTGTCGATGTCCAAATTTGTCACGTTTGCTTTGGACCTACGCAAAGGCAATTGGAAGAAATTTCACTTCTTATAGCTCATTCCCTTATCCAATCAAAGATAGCATACTGGCTTAAACACCACAAGAAAAAGCCAACTTTTTGCTGAAATATTTGCAGCAATACCACTTTGGATCCACAAGGGAAGGACGTTCCTAATATCGTTACCATCGATAATCATATGCCAAAATTGTCTTTCGTCAGCATACAATTAAGCACATTCTACGAAATTCCGCCTACTTAATGGAAGTAACACTTGCATGGCAGACATCCAATGAAAAACTTCAAAACTGCTTTACAGATACTTATTTTTCTATTCTATGCCAAGAGCTGTTTTACACGCCATAAGCTCTTCATAATCTACAAAAGCACCAAGTCGTGTCCCACAAAGCTCTCTTTTGTCACCAACTTTGTTTCTGCTCCATATCAACGGTCTGTTGGAGATGACCATCTGCCCAGTCTATAGCTTTGCAGAAGATGATAACTTCATACCGCTTTCTCCTGCAAAGTCAATAAAGCCAGATGTGCAAGACATAGACAGGTTGATGTAACGATACGATCAGTTTTCTAGTTAACATGTTCATTATCAATATTTATACGCTTTTTTTGTTTCAGGGTCTGCCAAAAAGCGTGATGTACTGGTTACGCAAGTTTTAACTCCGTCAAAATTGACATCCAAAGGCCCATTCACACCAACAGTAACTGAATGTAAGTCTATTCATTTAAGTGGCTTACGAAAAAGGTTATCTGTGGGAAAATCGCCACTCGCAGGAACAGCTAATACCCATAGGATAAAGTAGCGGCGTCGGGTCTTTCCCCGAATTTCAAAACCTAAATCAATATATTGCAAATTATTAGGAATGAGTGATATGTTTCTTATACATAGCAGTAAATAGATTTGTATACAGATTGAGTTTGAATCAGCGATGTATATGAGAGTCTTGTGAGTTAGAGCGAGCCAGATACCTTATATTGTTTAACAAGAAAGACAAGTAAAGCGCTATAGTGGATCGTATCTAACAATCGGCGATGCGCGCAAGCCGACTGACGCTCACGCCAGTAACTCGGAATAGAAGCACGGTATACATTGATTTGACAACTTTTAATATTCATGTACCTACTTCAATTCAATTCTAGTTATGGCATCATGTTTGGATAATTATTTTATGCTTACCAAACAACAAAATTATTCGAATGCAACATGCATATGGTCTGACAAGCGCGCCATGAATAGAACAACCATTTATCTCCATCTTTGTCGAATCTCTCTCGCACTTATTAAATCACTATCAACGCTGATTTAAACTCAATCTATATAGGGTTATTATCGAATGTTATCGAGAAAGCACATCGAATACAGTCATAAGAAGTTGTGACAACGTTCTAACGTCTGTCATCACATTGAATCGGCGATAAAAAGCTGGCCAGGCTTTCTAACATTCTGAATTTTTGGGTCTATTTCCTGGGTTCATAGTGAGTCCGTCATTCAGTGCATTTGTTCTTCTCTCTTTATAATAACCTAGCAGTACTATATCATAGGAAATGCAATTATGGAGACTTAATGGAGCCCCCTAAGTCAATGTGAAACTACTCCTTTAGACCCGCGGTAGCTAGGTCAAGGATTACAAGTATTAGGATTTCCATTCGAAGCGACTTGTATTCAAGAAGTGACATTTATATTTCGAACCCCAGGGTCGTCCATTCATTTCTATAAATAATAAGTAGTGACTCAATCATTTAGTCATGTGTCAGAAGATGAAAAGCAAAAATATTATAATGATTCAAGAAAAGGTACAGAACTAATTGACCCGGCTTCGATGAAGAATTCGAGTCAATCAGTGTTTATTGGAAAGATATTATGCAGTAGAGACCGCCCACGGTCTTCTTTCGGATATTTTAATGAACGGTGAACTCGATGTGACCGGTCAAGTCGGTAAAAGGCATTTCCTGAATCTCATAATTGCACAATGTTCACATAATGTAGAGAATGAATGGATCTCGTATGGGAATCGATACGATGCACCATTCATGATGCATCAACCTCTTGCTCGTTGCAGGACCGTCTTCGAGTTATTCAATAGTCTCTGTGCACCATAGTTTGGAACGGAACTAAGTCGCAAAAGAGAATGGGATGAACATCCCTAGACTAGACGGTAAAATGGCCATCAGATGGCACACTGATGGCTCCAAAACATCAGAAGGAACTGGAATAGGAGTGTATGGGCCTGGAACCAAATACTCTGAAAGCTTAGGCAAATCCCCGAGAATTTTCCAAGCGGAGATTCACGCTACAGGAAATGTGTCTAGTTCAATATAGAGAGAGACCTCCTGAGACAGGAAATAGTCATCATGTCAGATAGTCAAGCAGCCATCAAGGCGTAGAGTTCCCACTCAATCAGCTCGAAGATGGTCTGGGAAGCTTAGAAAAACAAAATGAACTAGGCGAGGAGTTCGGGACATACCGGGGTAGAGGACAACAGGAGTTGATTCCAGAACTGTTGTAAATATCAGTGATAGCTCTTCCCAGGTATATATTACCTATCAACATAATGTTTTAGAGAGGTTGTGAACCACTAATGCCATCTACTCGCGATAACATGTCTCTAAGAAAACCCAACGCAATGTGGAGAATATTGACTGGATGGATCTTTCGTAGTTCAGTGGAGTCACGTCATGCAATGTTATGACCAAGTGTGCTAGAAGACGACACAAACCAATGTCAATAATTGTTGAATTACTAGCTAGAGATTTATGTACCTTTCTGGAATAGATGAAATACAACGAAACGAAATGAAAGGAGTATGCAACGAAGGTCAAAGGGATATACTCCATGGTTTTTTTCTTAGTGATTTTCCCTATTTCTGATGAATCTGTAGAATAAAATATACAATCTCTTATACGAGCGATTCAATATTTCAGATTTGAACTCTAAGACACTGATTTCGTAAATTCAAATGGTTCCTAGATTCGTGTCGGTGTTGATGAGATACGATGAACAGGTTTGTAAGAGATCTGCTACTATAGCTGGCAGAATCAGCAGGTGGAAGTCACCTGCGTGACACTCTTACGGCAATAGGTTTGCTGCGGATCGACACAGCTGTTCGTCGTTCATCGCCAGTGTTGTAATTTCCACGGCCTACTGCGGCGTTGCGGAATGTTCTTTTAAATAACTCGCGACTGTCCGCAGGAAATACCCTCCCATCGTTCTCATCATTGTATTAAAAGTTCTCATGAATTTTAAAATCCGCCGAACGTGCGTTCAACCAAACGTGACCTGTATAATGTGTTATGATGGTGTCCCCGAAAGCAGGCAACTTTTTATACAGTTGTTTGTTTATTTGGTTGCATAGCGTTGGGGAGTTACATATCTGCTGGATGGTAGGATTAGTTTTTGTTTTTACACCTGAAGTCATTACAGCTAATGCAAATTGTTTTTTTAGATATATAGGTAGATATATTTCACCTTTGGATACCTACATCTTTGTCAATTTACAATAAGAGAAATAGTAAATTTATGCAATAGGTTTATGTAATAAAATAGTTCATGGGTGATTTATGTTTATTTACATACTGAATAAAAACTCTCAAAATAAGGTTATAAATTAAAATATTCATCCATATTATAATAGTATATTGAAGAACTAGTTTCATTAGGTATGATTTTAGTGCCTAGCTGTCGTTTCCTAAAGAACGACTACCCTAAAATGGCGAGATCTTTTCATCTTTTCTTTCATATTTCGCGTTTCCACAATACATTTTTAACAAAAAATCTCTTATTTTAAATTGCCTCAGTTTATCTTCAGTTTGGGTTTAATTTTCTGTGATTGAAAACAAAAACATTACATTTGAAGTATCCATTTCAAAAGTTTTATTAATTTGACAATTTCATTTTGTTTCGCTTCTTTTGAAGTTATTTTAATTTTGATCACATTTTCGAATAAAATGAAGGCAACTTTGTTGAATTTTCGATATTTTTAAAATTCCATAAGTATGGAAAAAATTCAATTATGATGAAACTTTGTTTCAATACGCTTCTGTAAAATTTCATAAGAGGTAAAGTATGGAAAAATTTCGATTTTGGTCCATATCATCCATTTTGATGAAATTTCGTTTCAATACGTTTTCGATGATATGGTGATGCTCTCAGATTTTATTCTGAAGAGAATCCGTCTAGTTGATCTTACGAATTCCTTGTACCCTTCAGGATATCTCAAAAGATGGGCGATCTCTCCCTTCTCTATAGATACTTCCATGGTTGAGGTTAATCGGAAATCTCGTCTGTTATTCTAGAACCAGCGATTCCATATATGCCTTACAGGCTGTTCACCCCTTCATTGTTAAGCTCGATCCCTGCAGAACATGTTTCTATCAGACTTCATTGTTCTAAAGAACGATTTCTTTGAGCAGCAACTAATCAATTGGTATCATGTTTAGAACTCGAAATACTTCTAATGTGCATTTTAGATGAACATATTGTATACGATATGTGGTTGGTTAATACCAGGATGGATGAACATAGGTACTCCGTACATCGGGGGAAAGTAGGCAAAAGATTCAGCACTGACTCAAGAGAAATATTAAAAAAAAAATTAATTTGTAGAGGTCGTAGGCAGTTGTCTATTCAATAATCCTGCACCGATTGTAACTGTTCTAGATTCTTCAATTGCCGACTAAATCGATGTTTTTCTTCCAGCTAAGAGACAATTTGGAACTCCCACATCTTCGGCCGGCAGCAAAGTTGCCAAGAACATATTCACACCCAAAGACAAGAAACAGATTTCGAACAAAGGTAAGTTTCATATGTCAGATATGCTACAAACAGTGAGGGATTATTCAATTCGGCTCGTACAATACAATAGATCTAGAAATAAGAAACAATGGCGACTGAGAATCGAATAGTGAAAACGTGAGAACGTGTAGATGTAAGAATATTATCGAGAAAAAAAAAGTTCTTCACATCATAAATTAGTACCAGCCAAGAAGTATTATATTGCCAAGTTTACTGTTAATTTTGCAGTAACTATTAAAAAGTCGTATTGTTCACAAATGCAAACGTTTATTAAATAAAGATTTATGCGTTTTTCAATTCTATTCCCATGGATTTAAATGATGAATGGCGGTTCTTTATTAATTAATCAACCATACAATACCAATTTAATAGTTTAATAGGAATTGTATTGTCTCAATTTGAAATTCGATTTGCTATGGCTTAGAAATTGGAGATATCTAATAGAAATGGCATTCGTTATTGTTTCAGCCGCAGCTTATTTTGTGTTTAAATGAATATATACGCATACCATGATATTAGCTGTTGCAGAAACAGATAATACCCGTAAAAGAAAGCGTCAACCGCGCCGCCGCGATGTCATTCCCCAAATTTCAATATTTAATAAGAATATATCTAATGAGTAGAAACAGCTAGATTAGTTTTTATGGGGCTTATGGGCTAAGAGGCTCACCACCGCGACCTTTGCAGATCTATTGTGTATGTCCTCTTGTTATGTTAGATTTCCCCGTCTAGACCCGTCTTTATTACTACACTCCATAGGCCAGACCTCAGCTCCTCCATATAATGGGAGGGTTGTGGCTCTTCCTTTCCTGTCATTGAGGACCTTAGCCTTGTTAGGCCTTCGCACTAGCACAGTGTGTGTACTGAGGTCTCCTCGTCATCTTGGCAGAACCTGCATAGGGTTGTATCTACCAGTCCGATATTGTTCATGTGTTTGTTGAGTCTATAATGCTCTGTCAGGAGTCCAACCATGATTCTAGTTGATAATCTATTCTGGATTAGTAGGATTGATTTTTCAACAAAGTAGTGTTATATGATTTGCGCAGCGCTTTCGCTATACCACAGAAGGGTTCTCGACCAATTAGAGCCCTACGTGCTCCTTCTCGGGCCAGTGAATCAGCCTCTTCGTTGTTTTTGTAGCCTGTGTGGCCTGGTACCCAGGCTAAAGACAGGCTAGTAATGCAACATTTGCAAAACCTCCGAGTGATTTTTTTTACGTTAGTGATGCACCGTTATCAGATTTTGGTTGTAGTTTTCCATGAAAATGTCGAGTTTTGGCGAATTTTTCAATTCTGACAACGGATTCGTGATCAGCGACCTCGAAAATCCCCAAGTAACGATTTGCGGCCATTTCCTTTCATAGTTTTTTGTCAAATACATTAGTTAATCATCGGTCCAATTCAACAATTTATTAAAGGCTTAATTGTTAAGCAACAAATAGGGATAACAAAAGCGTGGGTTCAGAATGGGATCTTCTGGTTCGGGGTGCTTTCCCGAACATTTTGACACCAAGAACGTCCAAATCGGTCAATAATAGCAAAATCACGATGTGAAATGCCAATTATGCCAGACTATAGGGTTTCTAAGCAGTCTCCGACATGTTTGCAATTGACCTGTAAGGAACTGAATGCTTTTATATCCCCTTGGCTGTCTAGAGTATATGGCGATGATTTTTCGTCAGCAGAGATCAACAGGAGATCTGCTTGCTTACGTAACACATATATACAGAAATCTATTGAAAAACATGGGGAATCTCTAGCTGTAGCATTGGATATCTCCAAAGCATTTGATCGAGTCTGGTTCCAAAGACTTCTTGTCAACTTCCGTCATATGGTTTACTGCCTCAACTTTGTCGCTTACTATCGAGTTTTCTCAGATATATCACTTCATGTGTTGGCTGACGGAGTATTTTTTGATACAATGGCTATTAACGTTGGTGTTCCACAGAGATATGTCTTGGCACCAATGATTCTACGTTATGTTTCCCTTAACTAAAATACTTTCGTATTATACTGTAATATAATACTAATTACGTATAAATTGTAGTATAATATGAACGTATTTTAGTTAATGGAAACAGAACGTAGAATGATCGTACTGTACGTGAAGTCAAACGAAACACGAACACAATCTACGTTAACGTTCAACTATAAGTGTGTACCTTATAGTCTCACTATGTGCAACTTTGCGATCATCGTTCGTAAGCAATGGTTGGCGGTGATAGAAATTATTCCATGGATTAGATAAATACACTTGAACAACAAGGTGTACCATATATCCTCCCTTACTACTTTTGGCTACTAAACATACCCGGAAGATCTTGGATTCAACCCAGAAGAGAGCTATTCGTCTGATGGTGATGTCACACTGACGAATCCGTTGACCCCTCTAGAACATCGTAGACATGCTCAAGTTACTCACCCCTTCATTGTCAAGCTCGAGACGTGCCATACTTATTCCTAGCCGACAGTCTGAACTCTGATGACGAGCCATCAATCTATGCGTCTGTCTGTCATGTAAATTGTACTTGATTATATTAGCAGTCACAAACGTCAAAATATATCGAGTCCCTTTTACCTCGTTTGGGATTGCGTTTTGGAAAATCCGTTCTTCATGGGTGCCTACGTCGAATAAGGCGCATATTCGGAGATTTCGTGATGAAGTGAATCACTCGGTGAGGGATTCAATCCCTTGAATGTATTAACCAAGTGGATTTGTTATTCACAGAGTTACGATTATATCGCATGAGGAGATATTCCTATCTAATTTAGTATATAAAAAATTCTCGGGAATTAGGTCACATTAACACTCTGTTATAAATGTTCGTCTTTACGTACGTTTCGGTCTCACGACCATCATCAGAAGACTTATTATTATTATGGCCAGAGATTAAAAACCACACACCTCTTGATCAATCGGATTTTATAAATGCGGTAAAGTTTTGTTTAGAATGCACTTATTTTCAGTACGGTGAGCAATATTTTGGACAAATTTTCGGCACAGCAATGGGATCTCCTATTTCAGCTACCATTGCTAACCTCGTTATGGAATGCCTAGAGGAATCTGTTATAAATTCATTAGATTTTCAGCCTGTATTCTTTTAACGGTATGTAGATGATTGCCTTATGTGTGTTCCCAACGATAAAATTCAATATGTGATTAATAAATTTAACAATTTCCACTGTAAACTTCAATTCACTTGTGAAATAGAAATAAACAATAACATTAATTTTCTAGATATGACCATTAGGCATGACGCAGATGGAAAAATAAAAACTTCTTGGTTTACTAAAGAAGTCTGGTTTCAACGTTATCTTCATTTCAATTCCGTTGCACCAGCTTGTTATAAAAAAAAGTGTCATAAACAGCCTCACAGACCGCGCGGTAAAATTATCTCACGCAGACCGTCCCAAAAATTTAAAAATTGTTCGTAACGCATTGGAAATGAATGGCTACCCAAAAACTTTCTTCAATCCTATCATTAAAGAGAGAATAAACAAAATCTATAATGGTTCTTCTTATAAAAATAACATAACAGGTAATACAGACAATTATATAACTTTACCATACATTCCGGAGACCTCAGAAAAAATTAAGAAATGTTTGAAAAAGTACGATATAAATGTTGCGCATAAACCTACTAACTGTGTTGGGAAATATTTCTCAAATCTAAAACCTGTAATACCTAAAGATAAACAAACCCACACAGTATATAAATTGAATTGTTTAGATTGTGATGGAACTTATACTGGAATCTCTAAACAATATTTACAAAAAAGATGTACGGCCATAAGTATAGCACAAGAAATAATAACTTAGAAAATTCCACCGCCCTTGCTAAGCACTGTTTTGATTATAACCATCAATTTGATTACAAAAATGTTAATATTTTAACTAAAGAAACCAATTATTATAAAAGATCTATCCTGGAGATGATTCACATAAAAAGGGATTCAAATTCTGTAAATCATAGAAATGATATTCAGGGATTGAGTCAGATTTATACTAACTTGATTAACTAAAACTCTTGCAAATTCCTACATACGTCTTTATAAAAGTATATTTTAGGAAGAACGCTTAAAGTAAAGTAAATTCCAATGCAGGTCTAAAACCTTTTCAAGTACGTCATAAATCTACATCTGGGTCGAGTTATTACAAACAAATAGCTTCGAACTCCAGTTGCTTTGAGACCATAGCAATATGCGTTTGTACATTATGAGAATATTACTTAACAGTGGTTTCTTGTTACAAAAAATCTATACTTTAATATTAACGATACAATTTTCGATTATTCGTGGTTCTGTTCGTTTCGACGGCGTGAGCTTTTTGATCGTAAATTGTGCGATATGGACGCTTGTTCTAATTAGTTTTATTTAACCCCTTTTTGACAAAATAAGTCTTCTGATGATGGTCGTGAGACCGAAACGTACGTAAAGACGAACATTTATAACAGAGTGTTAATGTGACCTAATTCCCGAGAATTTTTTATATAATTCATACTGGGTCAAGAATCTTATTATATTATCTAATTTAGTTAAAACTAGTGCGTGTTCTTCCTCGGTAATGATTTTCCTGATCCGTTTAATTCACAATTGGTTACAGAGTTTGCAAAATATTCGGCCATCGTGTGATGTTACAATCGAAACGGTCATTTTTAGGGCTTAGGGGTATCGGTTCTTTATAATAGTCTAGCCTAACCGCTACACGAACGAAATTTCTACACATACATCGATTTATTCATCGAAAGGTGTATGAAAACGTCAAATGAAATCGGTAATTATATATGGACAAAAGCAACGGACCAACGTTGGTTGTTAATAGTTGACCTTACCCATAACAACTTTCTAAGTAATAGTGATAATACCGCGATATTTAACATACGAACTTAGCAGGACCCGTTTTCATATACTTCTGTACCTTCAACGCATATAGCACCTGTATTTTCTCTGTCGATGACAAGGTCTAGGTTCTCTTCTCTACAGTATGTCACTAGTCTCCTTACCTCCTCTAGGAGCGATTCCCTGTTACAAAGAAAGTAGGCGGAAGCCATGACATGACATCATCCAATTGTTGCAATGAAACTTATTGTGCTAATAGGTCTATAATTTTCAATATTTTTCCTATGCAGATAGGGTGGATTTTCCTTTAATTTCTAATACGACCTAATAATCTTTTCCAAGGCACATCTACGTCTATGGGTATTGTTAATTATTAATTCTCAACTGGCAGAAATTACTGTGTACAAGAGCATGAATATTGGATATTGTAGGTCTTAAAGTTCCGAAGACTGAGATGAACCACATTTCAACTATGATATATGTGAAATGTGATGAGAAAACATGATATTTTAGTCGGAAAAAGCTTGCAACATGCAGTAAATTAAGTTTTTTTGAGTTCCAATCAATAATCCTGGAGACCTTTTCCTAGAAAATAATATGTCCTAGATGAAGTTCATTCAATTTTGCCCCGGGCGGTGATTACGTATTTCGATTGTTTGCGCCTAGGATGTGTGATATTAGCAAAAAAAAAAACAAATCACATTCTCGTGGATTCTAGTTAGAGAATGATTTTACCATTTGTTTGTTAATTTTTTCATCAAACGTTGTTCACATAATCGCTGGTGAAGTATGTTCTCAAAATGTATCGTTTACGTAATGTAATATTACTATTGAGAAACAAATTGAAATTGTAGATAGTCGACGCTATTCAATTATCACTTTCTTGTTAATAGCGTACCATGCAGGTTTGTAAAGTATCTATTATCTGTAACCACCGTCTATACGTGCAGTTAATCTATCAACAGATTATATTTCTAATCGATCTCGCATAATTAAAATGGATGCACACTTTAACTGACTGGTCGAGTGCGACGAGAACTTTTCAAGCGCCGTTTAAAAGGTGCTAAGTGGTGAGAACGTCATGTTTACAAATCAATTATAATCCGTCGGAAGCCATATTTGCTCAGGTACCTAATGGAGTTAGAGAAATGGATATAGTAGGTCGTCTACCTTTAAGCCATTCTTAAGACGGAAAATATCACATTTGATGTGATACAATGTAAGACTAATGGTTTTGAACCACCATCATTTTCTACAGCCTTTGACTCAAGAGCAACCACTCCTTTATTTTTACCACACATGTATTTGCCTCCATTAGTAATAAAATATTTCAAGTTTTTCCATCGAAGGTTCTTTTTATAATTGGCATTTTCAACTCCTTTGAAAATATCTTCCCCAGTAGTTGTGCTGTGAATACTATCAATATCAAGAAGTTCTTCATACACTTCATACCTTTTATCTACTCCTCGAATAAAAATCAACACCTGAGCAGTATTTGACACATCCGTTGACTCATCCAAGGCCAGAGAAAACCACTCAAGATGCCCATTTTTTGTCAGACAGTTGAGATGATATATTGTCTGCTATGTCTTCTACCCTCTGAGCCACGGTGTTTGCTGATAAACTGACAGTTTTAAATAAATTTGCCTTTTCGGGACACATTTCTTCGGTTACTGCAATTACTCATTCTTTGATCATTTCTTCATCGTGACCACACGAAAGTTGGCACGAGTGGCAGCCTCTTGTTCAGTATTGAGTTTCTCGTACGTAACGATAGATGTTAAGTCCGGTCCTGGCACTACAATCTCAACATATGTTTGGAGATATTAAACAGTGAGTGTGTAAATCTAGTTTGATAATCCAAAAGCAACGTGAAAGTGCATAATACGAATCGAATAAATAACGTTGAGATTCGGTATCAACAAACTGAATCCTTCGGCCAGGGCATTCTCTGTTTAAAATAATTGGAGAAACTCGACTTTTAACTTTGGTGTTTTAATTTATAATGACCGTTGATAATATTATTAATAGTGATGAATATTTGAATCTCGTATATAATTATCCACTGAATCGGATTGTTCTATTGTATTACAATTATACTTGTGAAAATTTACTAAGCGTTGTCAATTCGATTCGATTAGATCGGATCTGACAGTAAAAGTAACAAAAGTAGCATAATCGGATTGCGGTGATGGCAAAGAGAAATAGTGAAAATGAGATTGAAAACGAGATATATACGATCTCCGCTGTCGATTCAATGGTTAACTGATTCATATTACTTTAACTTCTTATCAATGAGACAGTTTCCATCCAATGTTGACTTAGACCATCGACTTTTCAAAGGGTCAAGTGACCCAGCATGCATTATATTTAGAGCGATATTTAAGATGGGAAATTCCGAAATAAAATTCCGGTGGACGAAGGTTCAATAAAATCTGTTCTTAGGATTGTCGCTTCAAAACAACTAGTATACCGTCGTTGACGCGGTAACCAATGCCTGGATACCAGAACAGAATATGTTGAAGCCAGAAATATCTGCAATGACACAATAAACGTTTCGAAAGAGGCGTATAACGCCAAAATAAGATAAAAGCTAATCCGGTGCCCGAATGACTCCGATTTATTTTGGACATTCGCCAAAGCATTTCGTAGAAATTTCACTTCCAGTTTATACCCTCCTCTAACCAAAGACGACGGCACATTGGTCAGTACAATATAAGAAAACGTCAACCTTTTTGCTGGAATGTTTCCAGCAAACTTCACTTCGAATCCATAAGGGAAGGACCGCCCTGAAATTGCTGCCATAGATAGCCATATGCCTGAAATTGTCTTTCGTCGGCGCATTCTGTTTTTTTTTTGTTAGGAGGTGGTTGAAACCCTTCATGGGCACCTTATGGTCCTGTAACATTCCATAAGGTAGTGTGGGAGTCCCTGAGTCTGAATTTAATCACCTCAGATATACCCACTAAATACTCCACCTCGTATGGTAGGCTCGATTTTACAACCAGGGCAGTCTCGATGACACTTAGACTCGAAGACCCATTGTATCTGGCCTCACCACTTTCTTGGGCCATAATGAAAAAATTATTCTTCATTCGCATTTCGCATCTCAATTCTTCCATTTAGACGGAATTAAAGAGTTCAATGTTAATTTGCCTCGCCGACTGGTCTAGTCCGCATATCCAGAATCTCTCGTTGTGGAATAACAGACGATATTTCTGATGTACACAGACCATAGAAATATCTATAGAAAAGGGAGAGATCGCTCACATTTCTACGATGTTGTAGAGATAATGCATTTCGGGAAATGGGTTTATTAGTCGTAAGTTTGTGGAAAGTGTTCTCACTTTTCTGCTATTTGAGAGCCAATGATCTCCTCAATCGAGTTGTATTTATGCTAGAATATCTGAAGTCAGTATCGGAATAGCGACTACAATATCACGCCTAGTATTCTACTGTATTCAAATAGTAACATTTCCGTTTTGAAGACAATCTTATAGAAAGCGTAGGTATTGGTAACTTGAAGAATCGATTCGTTCGTCAGCATATTCTACTTTCCATCTCATGATCGCGTCGGTTCTTTCGACTCACGTATTAATTTATCCGAAGTCCGAGTATACTAACCCGTGTTACCTAATATGTTTACCATTAATTGCTAATTTATTTCACAAGTTATGGTCCTCCCCGTATATTTACCTGAATAGCAACTCTACATAATAGGATATATTGCATTTCTCATTTCTAAATTCGTCAAAATTGGATTTATAATGTACAACGAAGTAGCCAGGTGTTCAATATCTCTAATCGATCATTTGGCTTAGTAACTGCCCTGTATTTATCTAGTATGTACGAAATAATCGCTCTTATCCACAAAAAATACTATTAAAGTACTAAGGATCTTTCAGCTAATACGTAATCATCATCAGAGTAAACTAAATTAGAAAACAAAGAATGTGTCTGTTTAAATACTATTAGGGAAATAATACTTTAACGGGGATTAACCTCAGCTTAAATACGAATTTAATGAATTCTCCATCCCTTCTAAATTACCTATTTGTCCGTACTATTTTTTAAAAGCGATGAACTTTTTTGAGAAATAATGTGACTTACATTTTAAATATGTTCTGCTAATGCTGATTTTACACTATTATTCTTCTTTATATGGGCAACAAGGTTTTTGTAA
Organism: Endomychus coccineus; assembly: GCA_958510875.1. Lineage (NCBI taxonomy): Eukaryota > Metazoa > Arthropoda > Insecta > Coleoptera > Endomychidae > Endomychus > Endomychus coccineus. Next base: position 181,740,992 of record OY294069.1, read on the forward strand.
CCATTTGAAAAATGTTCCAGGACTCATGATCAATTTTGTAAATTCCAGATTTGTCGGAATCGGGAACATAGTCCAGTCTGTAAAGTGTGGAAAAAGACAGAATATCTAAATTTTTTGCAGTAAGTCGAATCGAAAAAATTCTTTTTGCTTGATTTTCAATAGACAATGAAGGTCATTCGTGACTACTGATCGATACTTCAATCTCCCCCATTCACCCCTATACGCTAAATTAACCCAGTTTTCAACACCTTTTTTAAGTTAATTCTTAATCTATCAAAAAATATAAAATTAAGCCTCCAAAATGGGTTCTGGGAGGTTCGCTGAATGCGAATCCGTGGTCATTTTTCGAGAAAATTGATTCAATGGACGGAAAATCGGTGAAATTTGGTAATTTTCACGTGGTTAGCGTTAGCATTAGTCGCGTATTGTTGGTTATTAAGCGTGTTTGAAAAACAATGTGACCGAAATCTTTACTTATGATTGCGAAAATATCATTGAAATATCTGTGCCACACTTTTGAAAACTGATTTTATTTCAATTTTAAGGAGGTCTCATCCTAATAAGATGTCTTAGCCATCGAAGTTGTGCGTGTTCTATAGATTTTCTAGGAGAGAAATTAAGGATAATATATAGGAAGAATAACAAGAACAAATATCAAAAATGAAACGAATTTCTTGTAGAATAGTATATCAAAATGAAGTGTACTGACCCAATGTCCACCTGACCAAGTATGTGATGTGACGCGTTCTGTTGTGACAAGAACCTCTGAAAAAACTAGGCGACAATTTAGTCGAGAATAGGATTCGAACCCGAGCCCCTCTATGTACTAAGCTATTAACTTGGTAGGCCTGGGACAAATATATTACTGAATGTATCTTTATTTTGAGTGGTATCAATCAGACGAAATCTATGATCATCACGATCTACTTATTGTAGAGTGGATTTTCCTAAGATCTCGGTATCTGGGCGTGTTCGATGGTATCGCGTTCCATAACTGAATTGATATTTTTCGCTATCACATCGTACGTTGCACTTTTACTTTTAAGTAAATTAAAACGTGATCTCAGATTATAGTAATAATAAAATTAAAATAACGATTTTTCTATGGGAAAAAAATGTAAATGTTAGATGGTAAATACATAAGATGCATTCTAAATTTTTTCTGGAATTATTGGACTGTATCGCATTCTGTCAATTACAATTATTGTTGCTTGTACGATGAGTGTAGTGAAAGAATGTTGTATTGATAATCTGAAATGAAAAAGCAACGCTTTATGATTATAAGAGCGTATTTTTTCTATCAGAATACAATATGTATTAAATATAATATCAATTCAATAGGCTATCGGACTTCTTATATTTATTAATTTCTAGGGATTTCAAAAAATTAAATGTGTTTCTTGTATTCTGCATGTGTAAAATCTTGAAATTATCATTAAAATTATGATTTTATATATTTCAATGTTCCGCAAAGCTTGAATACGATTCTTATTAATGAAACTACGTCCTATGTTCTCCGATCCGTTTTCCGATTCCAACTAGAGTCCAAAGTGGTCGATATAAAATCCAATGAAATGAAAATAACTTTCAAAGCCAAATTAAAAATAACTCGAGATTTGGAAATGTATAGTTCAAACGCTCAAATGAATACTTTGTGTATTCAGTTACAAATCGCTGTAATATATTGCAATATGATTTGATTTTATCACTTGATAAATCATGATAATTGGTGAGCACATCGCTTGTCGACAACAGCTCTAGCCAGGAAGTCGTATCTCAAATTACGACTAGAACTCTAGAACGGACAAGCCAACTGTGAATTATTCAACCATACGAGACTTTTGGTGGATTACTACTTTCAAAATTGACGACGAGCCACCAGGGCCGTACTGTAGGCATCCAAGTCGATGTCATATATACCGATCTATCCAAGGCCTTCGACAGGTTTGAACACAGACCTCTGCTAGGTAAACTTGATGGAATTGGTTTTTCAATGGAGCTCTTATCTTTCATCGCCTCATATCTTAGTGATAGGCGGCAATTTGTCGTGGTTAAAGAGCTGAGATCACTTGAACACCTTGCTTCTTCAGAATTCCCCCAAGGATCAATTTTGGGACCACTGTTTTTCAAAATCATTGTAAATGATATGTCAATAGGTCTAAGTGTACTCACTTTAAAATGGTCTTTACCATCAAATCCAGATTTGATTGTTATCTACTTCAGAGAGAAGTCTGGACATGATGTTCAGCGAACAAGCTGTCTCTTAATGTTAACAAGTGCTGCGTTATGTCTTACACAAATAAGACTACTTGGGTTTAATGTTCGAAGCTGTCGTGATTTTTCACACATAGACACGCTCAAATTGTTGTTCGTAACGTTTGTGCGATCGCGTCTTGAGTATGCATTTGTGATTTGGTTTCCTGGTTATGCCGTTCATTGAGATGCACTGGAATCTGTTCAGCGCCGCTTTTTGAAGTACCTGTGCTTCTGGATAGACGGTTTTTATCCTCTCATGGGCATTCCTGATTATTTCCTGTTAGATAGATTCAATATGTCATCCCTTTCTCGCAGAGATAATTATGTACTCCAGGCCAGTCTGTACAAGTTGCTTAATAACCTAATTGACTGCCCCATGCTGCTGGAAAGAAAGACTCAATTTCCTAGTTCCTCGGCTGAACTCACGGTCTGTAAATACTTTCTACCTTCAAACTCCTCGTACTAACTTACTTAAATTATCTCCATTATTTTGCATGTGCCATGCCTATAACACCAATGACACTCATACTAAATATATTTTCAATTCTAGTCTAAAACAGGTTGCTCGCCTACTGCAATTAAACAATATTCATAATTTTCACTTGTTACTTTTTTCTTTTCCTCTTTGTACATTGTTGTGATAAATATTTTTGGATATTTTCTTTTTCTTTTTGAGTTTGTCTCTTCTCGGACTTGAGTATAGTTAGGTTATTTAGATTCAATTTAGATAATAATTGTTAGTATATTAATTGTATTATGCATTGTCCTGTACTTTAATTGGGTTCATACCTGTTGATCAGTGTAAGTTTAAATAAATGAATAAATAAATATAAGGACTCTAGATTAGAAAGCGATATGGTTAGCCATCATCCGCGAAACTGTCGATGGGACAGCTTTCAAATCAGACAAGATACAACTGACTCCATCCTAGTTCAAACGAAATAAAATTCAGAAAGTACTGAATCCACTCCTGCATGATCTAGGCGATTATGGAATAACATCATTGTTTTCGCGTTATAATATTCATGCGATATTACGAAAAACGTGAAAGAGCCGGTGGAAGCTATCTCTATATGTTAATTTCAACTTTTACTTTTTCACGAAATCCGATCTCTATATCCCACATATGCGTCCGCCTGCGTTTCCACTCTTATTGTTTTCAGCGATTGTATGGGGCCACGCTGAACGATATATATAATATATTACTACAGGCCCGGTTACGTGAATTGAAACCGATTCACGTAACACGAATTAACGTAGAGTTTAACGAACCATTGTGGCATTTTACAATAGACCTGTCATTATCATCTCCCAACATGTTAAACCCGCCATTAATATACGACATCTGTTTCCACATAATATGTCAAATAAACGTACCATATTGGCTGTGAGTGAAACAAGCTAAACTCAAACTCAAAATATCTATATAGCTATATCGATTTGGCCGGCATTCAAAGGAATAAATTGTAAAAATCGAGTAGAGGAAGTGACATTCGCAAAAAGTCTTATCAACTTCTTAAAAGTAACTGCACCTGAGAGATGGTAGGACGCTTTGGGCTTGTGCGGTAGGCTTGTAGATCGCCTGATTTGTAACCAATGGACTTTTGCCGGTTATCTCAAAACTCCGGATACCGCTCTGGATCCTCAAGGGAAGGACCATCCTAATATCAACACCATCGACAGTCATATGCTTGTTTTGTGTTTCGTCATCCTACAATTACACGCATATGGCGCTTGCTATCTATGCCAAATAGGCTTTGGGTCAACACCGTATCTCGCCTCCGATTGTTCTCGCAAAATTTGCTGGAAGACAGCTAGAGCCCAACCAAAACCAAAAAAGGAAAAAGATCCTTGCCAAATTATAGACCCAATGTAATATTATCTGTAATCTCTGGATGAAGACAATAATTCTTCCAAAGTAAGAATATAAAAACTAAAGAATTATTACAGTGACAATTATTTTATTTAGGATTAGAGTAATTTGATATCACTCCATACATTCTCCATAGCTTCAATTTAAAACTAAAGCTTTCATAACGTTCAGGGATCTTCTTAGTTCTGGCCGAATCTGGAGAAGGATGATGGGGAGTCTGCTTCTTTTTGATTATCTGAAGGCGATGTGTCTGTAGATACTGATTTATTTTTAGAATACATGATGTATGTACAACTTTCAAAATTAGTCGCGAAATTTCTTCCAAAAGATTCAGACTGTTTCCCAGAACGTGGTGGTCATCAACGCTTGTGTTCCACAGGAATACGTCTTGGCACCAACTTTGTTTTTGGTTCATATGAACCAAGTGGGCATCCTGTTCCGCTCGAAGCTTTGCGAGTTATCGTCCACTGCATACCGCGTCTTCTAGAGTCATATCATCAAATAAAGCCGGAGGAGCAAGATTGACACAGGTCGATGCAATCAAATGAAGACCAGGCAAATGATGATAAAAAAGTGGGAGTGTAGTCCGAAGCCGCCAGCGACCATCGTTACTGCACCGGCACTCAATACATTACAGATACTAAGTACGAAGCCATACAGCACGTGTGACGTGTGTCACTTCACTAGTAAACAAATTTCCTGGTCGTGTTATCTGTGAGCGATGATATCGATTAACCACCAAGGTTTTTTGGCTCTGGAAGCGTAACAAGTTTGATGACGTAATCCCCTTTCGGAAAATAGCTCCAAAGACTTATTCTAATGGAGTCAAAATTGGTGGCCAATTTGAATCCTACAGTTCAATCATCTTTAGGGAACAGATGCTAATTGCTGGGACTCAAATCAGACAAATAGGTGGTTTATTCGAAAATTTCAAGATTTATTCATGACTTGATATTAACACTCAATGAGCGAATGTACTAAGATCTACTTTGTGCACATCGGCAAGAGTAGAACAACGAATTAATTCTAGAGAATCAGACGATGACTTTGTAATTGGAGTTGAACGATTAAAAAAAATTATCCATCATAATTTACTTTAATTAATAATTACCTGCGTGTGTATTTCCAACGCGAATCATTTGCATTCGTGTAAAATCATTCGGTTTTTAGTGTAAGCTTGTAATAGAAAGTACAATAATACACCCAGCAATTTACAATTCACACGAAGAAAGTTTAGATCGTAAAGCTATGGAATAGTAGGCGAGCGGAACTTCCACTGTACCGTCAACTGTTGAGAGACAATCAGTCGGTCCTCTAATGTGTGCCTGTGCCGGTGTCAGATGGGACCGCTTCACCGATTCTCGACGTTGTTCAGTGCCGCCAGTGTCGTCGACGTGAACAACAACTCGAACAGTATGGGCGTGAAGGGCAGAAAACACAAGTTTAATAGTGATCTTGATATATTTACGCGGGAAGCGGAAACGCTCAAAACCAAAACTTACCTGTGGACGTCTCTGAGGATAACGTCGAAGAAAGCCAAAGGTAATTAACAAGTGGAATACGACATCGGTAGCCTTCTGGGTAGACCGGAGCTCATATCCATTGTTTTTCGCAATCTAATCAAGTCTCACTCGATTTTCTGTTATTCGATTTCGAACTTGTACTTGTTGGTAGCGATTATACAGGGGGTTTCAAACAATATGGTATACTTTATTGTGACCAATTTTTTAAACATCCTGTAATTTTCGAAATTAGGGTTTCTTTTATAAAAAGCTGTGATTAGCAGCGTGGCTAAAAAATGAATAAAATCTAACAAACATTTTTCGACTTATTTAAAAATGTAAAAAAATTAATCGTTTTTGAAGCCCTCTAGCGCAAATGGGATTTACGATTCCAAACGAATAACCTTGGATTCGGGGCTGCATTTTAGTGTGGGGGGTTGTTTCATGCACCCCCTCCTTCCCACACACACACGAAATGCCAGAGATAGGGCTTTCGAATGGGGTTTCTCTTTCAAAGAGTTATAAGTTTATTAAATCTTGGGAAGTTGAATATGATTTATTCGAATTAATAGAATAACAATGCTTAAAAATGGTGAACTTGACTTGATTATGAAATAATGCGATGTTGTTTCTCTCATAAGAAATCGAGATTTTTCCATTTACCCCTTATGACATTTAGCGAAAATCGAAATAGTTGGAATAATCGCTCAAAATTTGTTCAGCAGGATCTCGGAAGGAGGCCGATACAAACTATAAATAATATATAATCACTATACAACTAGAGATGGCAACGATTAATCGAACCGCTATTAATAATCGATTATTTTATTCAGATCAAACAATAAATCATATGATACGTTCTGTTTCGATTAATTAATAATTAAATGTTTACTTACTCATTAATCGACAGCAGCACCACAGATTGAATGAAAATAGCTATTTGTGTATTAAGAGCGCAAAGTGATATATTGTCGCTCGACAAAGAGAGTTACCGCGCGACGCAAAGCGGAGCGCGGTAATCTTTGGAGAGCGACAATGACACTTTGTGCTCGAAATACACACAAGATTTTTTCTACAAACGCAGTTTTCAGAAAAAAAAAAAAGAAAAAACACCAGATGCTTTATTCAACAAAAGTACATCAAGAACAGTTTATAAATTCCTGATTAATGTTGATTTAATTTATCATTGACTATACTAAAATTGAATGTACAATTGTGACACTCTTTAATTATTATTCCTGAACCTGATGGACGATCAGTAGATTTATCTAACATTAATTCCCCCGAATATTGGAAATCTACAGAACGAGATGTAGATGGTCTTGAGAATATTCTCTTGGTAGTTTCAATCTTATTGTTGATTGAATCATCTATGTAGCCTTCTGCTACATTGTTACTTTTCCATCCACCATGTTTTTTCAGTTGTATTAGGTCACCTCCACCATTCACCAATAAAGTAGCAGAGGTTCGTCGGAGACAGTGCCCAGTATATAAATTATGCTCGGGCAATTTCAAATATTCAGCAATGTCACTGGGAGTCTTGCCGATTGTATTCATACCCACAACTTGTTTCATACATCTACCTTTTTCATAACGTAAAAATAGACGTTGGACAGTATTGTTATTCAGACAATGTTTTCTGAGTGCAATATATTTTTTACAAATTGAAAGATAATCAACTGAATTCTCTTCATTATGACCAACAATCGTAAAAACACGGCTTATTCTCGTTTTTGAATCGGGAATTCGGACTATTAAAATAGAATCCTTATCTTCTATGTCACCAATCTCCATTTTGACCAACTCATCGCGCCTGCAGGCACCAGCAATACCCATAATTAGAATAACCTATACAAAAAACTGCAATTAATAGCTATTCCAAATGTCTATGCTAACCAAATTGCACTAAATTCAAAAAAATACTAACCGCTTCTCAAACTACTAAGAGCATGAAATATTAAAATTTACCTTTTTTAGTAGATATTCTTCATCGGGCGCTTCTTGTAAAAATTTGTGAATATCTTCAGTGGTGAATGTTTTGGATTTTTTCGCTTTATATCCAACAGACTGTTTCTTCAGAAATGCGATAAGTTTAGGATACTTATTGATTTCGATGTTATTTTTAACATTCAAGCATGTCCGTATCATCGAATACGTAGACCAAAGAGTTGATGACTTACAAATCAATGATTTTTCTCCAAAATAAGCCAGTAATACGTTTTCTGAATACTTATTCACCTTCTTCGACTGGCACCACGTGTAATTGTAATTCATATTTCTTCCTTGATTTCTCTGGTAAGAGATTCAAAGTAACAATTTTTGCACTTTCTGCTACATCAGGAGGAGTGTTTGATAATTCACTGTGACTATCATCAATCATCATGCAGAAATACGTTGGAGAAGCGAGCGTTTTCGAAATATTTCCGCTTTAGAGCGCAAATGCTGTCACAAAATGACATTTCACGGAAAACGTCAACTTTGCGTTGAAATCTGAAAGCGTCAAAGGCTACTTTGTTAAGCGTTTGTAGAAAAATTTGTTTTACTGTGAAAGACTGCAACTTTCTCAAGCGGATGGAAAAGTAAACCGCGAAAAATTTGAAAATGCTTATGTTTATATTCAATAAACATTATGATGACATAAGAAATAGAATATCACAATTAATTCAATATAGCTATGTGACATCAGACTGCTATTAATTAAATTATAAATTTCGCACACGTCTGTGGATTAAATGTAGCCGCATGGTATATATTTATAAGAGAAAAATACTGTTGTCAAAATGGTTCAATAAAATACTATACTTTCATTTGTAAAACTGAGGATGTATGTTAAAAGAACCACATGCAAAGGGATCACCGCATCACAAAACAATACAGTTTCTATTTTCACCACTTTGAAACATATTTCCAAAATTTCAAATCCATATTACCAATAAGAACAGCACATACACACGCAGACAACATCTCGAAAATAGTCTAGATGAATTCAGAAAAGCTCGAAACATTTACACTTTGATCAGTGAGGCAAGTAACAATGTTACAATGTTTCGAATATTCAACGCTCCATATTATAGCGTTATAACAGATCTAATTATCATATTATTGTAATGGAATAGTAAGCATATGTTTCACGTTTCGGATGATCACTTTCTTATTAAACTTCATGCCACGATTTAGTATTTAGTTATGCTTGAATGGGCCTTAACAATGGCTGCATTTTCGTGGGTAGACGTGACTCGTTATAGTCCTACGAAATTGACATCAACGGGTGTACTTTGTATCCTATCCAATATAGTTAATCCATATTTTATTGTTCAAAAGTATTTTGCAAATGCCGACAAAAGATCGGCATCTAGAAGCAAGGTACATTTGACCTACTATTATGACGTAGTAGTAGCACAGAGTCAAGATCAACATTCTATGATTGAGCTATTAATAATACGATAGTTTGAGGTTATCTAATTTCGACAGGGATTATTTATATGTCATTCAGACTCTGTTTTGAGACATTATTCCCATGCGCTTAGTTTTTTCACGCTCTCTTCGCGATATAATGTTACGCACTTATTGAAACAGTCCGAATGACTCACTGGACATAACGTGATGACATTTTTTTTGAGTAAATTTGTGTGGTGTGGTGCAAAGTGGAAAAGGATACAAAGACAAAAAAATTCTAGCAATGAACGTGAGTACACCTTCTAATCAGTTGAACGAATCGCTCTTTAAAGATCTGAAGGTAATAAAATGTTAAAGTTACAACTACGAATTTAATATTTTCTTTAACTTTTTCGCACATACTATTAGGGGAAATTGATGCTATCTGGAATAATTATTTCGATCGTTGAATAGAGATTGAGACCAAAATGTCTAGGCAATCTACATACTAGACTACAAGTATTTCTGTTATTTTGGTGGGTTTGGTTCAGCTGCTATTTATATCACTACCAAATTTGGGCATACCTGGGAAAAGAATGATTAAAGCTGTTGGTGGATATCTTGAGAAATGTACTATATTTTTCAATCTTGAGGCTTTGAATGATTGTACTGTATACATAATAGATCTATTGTGCCCCTTCTGCTGCTGAACTATTCAGAATATCTCAAGGACTTCAGGAGTTCCTCCAACCCTATAACCTTTAGAAACTTCAGGATGTCGGATGGTTTTATGTTAGATAAATCTCCATCTTCTATTTGCTATGTCCCGAGCTGTCGTGCCCTTGGATTTTGCAAGAATCTACACTCTTCATCCTCTAATAATCGGAGCTTCTTGAGGTGTCCTTTCAACCAACAGTGCCCCGTCAGTATTCTGAGTTTATTTCTATTTAGGTTGATGCAGTCGTCTGATCTCTTTTGGTTATATTTTCCCAGAAGTATCTTTGCCTGCCCCTCTGTCCTTGTAGTCTTATCCAGTGATGGGATCTTTTGTTGTCTACTTCAGGTACCAGAATGGTGTCTCAACTCCGGTGTGCTCCGGAATCCATAGGAAGGTAACTGCATTGTTCTCGATTAGTTCGTATAGTTTCTCTAAGCGTTCCCAGACCATCTTGCAGCTGATAACGTGGTAGCTCAGCATGTTGATGGGTGCTTGACTATCCAACATGACGACTATTTCTTATCTAAGGAAGCCCCTTTCTATAATGAACTGGACACATTCTCCTATATCGTGAAGTTCCTCTTGGAAAATCCTCGGGGATTTGCCTAAGCTTTCAACATATTCGGTTCCAGGCGCATATACTACAGTTCCTTCTGTTTTAGAGCCATCAGTGTAGCATTTGGTGGCCTTTTTACGAACTCTTGGGATGGTGTTTTTTCCCGGTCGCTTTTCACGAAGCTATACCTTTTTTTTTCATCTTGTGGCATGGTTCCAGGTTTGCTGATTAGAAGGGAGGGTCCATATTTTCCTTTGGCGATTCTCTTTTTCCTCCTACCGCAACATATCGTTAGGATCTCATATTGAGGGTCTTTGGAACACAGTTGCAATTATTTTTCCTTCCATAGTAGTAGTTTGGACGTACCAAGTGGGTGGCTGGCAGGAACAAGAACTAACAGGTTTGTTGTTTGCTCCAAAAGGCGGTACCAACTACCATTCCATACACCCTCCTGCAGTGAGGCCTTAGACTAATACCAATAGTCTCTATAATGTAAGGCGAGTTCGCTCAAAATAAACCTCATCAACAAAAGACTGGAAATAGATACGTAGCTAAAGACAGTACCGTTTTCTCTTCTTCTTGAGTGTGACAGGTGATAAATATTAGAATTTAACAGAGTGTTATTTAAACTCTTAATAGTTATTTTATTTAAGTTTAGGATTGATTTTCATCACGTAATATGTTTCTCGTGGAAATTATATGTTAAACATGTTCTTTGGGTATCCTTGTGTGATTGGAAAGTGTTTTACCTGTAAATAAGCATGTATAAAAATGTTATGACTGGATAAAATGCGTTGCAAAATGGCTTGCAGATCACACTCTAGTCGACTTGCATGGAAAGGTACATCTATACCTTTCCATGCAAATACTATGATTTTATCTTCACATCCACCTACAATTAGTCCACATGCATATAATTTTTTGCCACATCCAACAACTATAATGAACACAGTTTCTATTTTAAGCGATCAGGTAGTTGAAGGAAGACCAATGTTCTTTACCTACGCCCAAAATCAATTAAAATTTTGAATTAACAATGAAAGTGACATGATGAGATCCATATTAAGCCATTTTTTGGATTGTAAAGCCGGAAATAAAATATTGTTGGTACCACTTTCAATAACACGTTACAACAACAGCATTTGTGTTTGTGATTGTTAGTGTTAATTAAAAATTCAAAGAGGTTGTACCTAATTGTTCTGTTTCAATAATAAATCGCGAATTATTTTGAAATTAGGACAAATTGGAAAACCCTGTTACTCCTTTGTTTCGTCCGACCACAACCGCCAAAGTTTTTCATTCTTCTAATGCTTGAATATATGGCGAAGGAATTTATTCTTATTTGTTTTTAGTTCTGCTTTCTTACAAAACCCATCAACCAAGCCGGATTAATCGATATTTTTAATTTCGCCAGTCTACGTAGACTTTTCGATTGCCCCGCATATTTAGCAACATGATTCGAATCGAATTTCATGGACGTCCGATACATTTTGGTGCCGATCTCAAAACCAGTAAATCATCTCTCATTTAGTAGAACTTTCATTAAACCGTCTTCGGTACAGTTAATAACGATGTCGTCGAAAGTAAATTATATTCGTTACGTGTATTAATCGCGTTGTTTCCATTAAAGCGTTATAGATATTGTACGTCTTGGTTATTAAATCTGCACGAATTGGCAGTAATTAGAACTATCACGATAGACGAAAGGCGGCGGCAGATGTACAAGATATCTATGCTATTAAACGTTAGAAGTCCGTCTGTCCGATTTACCAGAGCCACTCGTTTTACGTTCTATTTAACGTTCAACGAGTTTCTTCGTTTCGATATCGATCTGCTGAAGCGAAAAAAGTATTTCCTCGGTGGACAATCATCATTCAAATCTACACTTTCGATCGGAATCCTCGCCTTTTTCTACGATAACGTACTACTTACTTACCTCTAATATTGTAATAAGCTATAAGAATGTTGATAGAAATACTATCTGTCTATCTATCTGATGATACATTCAAATAGTTCGTCGCTAGTTTCATATTCTCAAAGCCGATATCGCAGTAGCCACAGCAAAACGCCTCCCTAACACACGTAATGCATCGGTTGTTAGGCAACAAATTCAGTATGAACCATCAAGTGACAGGTCCTCTATGCCATATGATATTCTGTTCAAAATATAACTGTTTGAGATTCAATTTACTTTTAATGGACATATTTCGATGTTGCCGAAGAAAAATGTATTGAAAATTATTCAAAATAGCTAATAAATGGTCTAATTAATGTAATTCACAACTCTATGTTTATACTGACACCTGCTGTCACATGAACTATCAAAACTATTGACACTATAGAAACTTATTGTCCAAGAGTCCTCGAATAGGCATCACCTTTACTATGATTGTCGCGAGCTCTGAAAATGGCCTGGAACCCAAATGTCAATGGCCGATTCGTGATCACCGACCCAAAAAAAAAAACTATATGTCGAGTTAATCTTCTTCCATAAAAAAGAATCCTTTCGGGTTGTGAAGCCTTGGGACTCTTACTAATGTATACGCCAATAGGCTTTCTGTTTTATCAACAGTTGGCCATATTGGGTAAGTTTAGAGAAATATAAAGCTTTTGTAAAGCCCATTGGCGACAATGAAAAAGAACTCCGTGAGTTATATTGCACGAATTGGCAGTAATTGGAACTCTCACGACAGATGAAAGACGGCGGCAGATGTACAAGCTAGTTATGCTATTAAAAGTTAAGTCTGTCTGTCTGATTTACTAGAACCTCGCGTTTTACGTTCTATTTAACGTTCAACGAGTTTCTACGTTTCGATATCGATCTGCTGAAGCGAAAAAATTATTTCCTCGGTGGACAATCATCATTCAGATCTATACTTTCGATCGGAATCTTCGTATTTTTCTACGATAACGTACTACTTACGTTTAATATTGTAATAAACTATAAGAATGTTGATAGAAATACTGATCTATCTGATGATAAATTCAAATAGTTCGTCTCTAGTGACATATTCTCAAAGTCGACATCGCAGTACCCACAGCAAAACACCTCCCTAACACACAATATGCATCGGTTGCTAAGCAACAAATCCAGTATGAACCATAAAGTGTCAGGTCCGCTATGCCATATGATATTCTGTTTAAAATATCGCTTTTTGTAATTCAATTTACGTTAAATGGACATATTTCGATACTGCTGTATAAAAAATATATTGGAAATGATTCAATAATAATACTCTATGTTACATTGAAATTTTATCCAAGTGGTCTACATAATGTAATTCACAACTCTATGGTTTATACTGACACCTGCTGTCACAAGAGCTATCAAAGATATTGACACTATGGAACCTCATAGTTCAAGAGTCCTCGAATAGGCGTCACCCTGACTATGATTGCCGCGAGCTTTGAAATTGGCATGGAACCCAAATGTTAATGTTAAAAATGTAAAAAAAACTGTATCAAGAATCAATCTTCTTTTTCCAAAATTTATAGTTCCACATCTGACCCCTTGAAAGCCCCAAAAACGCGGTCCGGTAGTTGATAAACGAAGAATCTTTTCGGGTTGTGCGTCTTCGGGACTCTTACCAATGTGTACGCCAATATACAATTTTTTTTTATCGACATTTGGACATATTGAGTCGGTTTAAGGAAAAAATGAAAAATTTGGCCCTTTTTGCCTATAAAAAGCCCTTGTACGCTCCATTTGCGCCAATATAAAAGAGCTCAGTGAGTTATATACTCATATATCCCCTCTAGTTTTACGAAGTCAGCAAGTCAGCCCATTTTTTGTCGTTGACAAGAGCCTATTTAGTTATGGTTTCTATACAACCTAACTACACCCGAAAGGGCCCATTATGGCCATGCCTAAAACCGCTCCCGTAGTCAAATAATTCACGTATGCAAGTATTTCGCAATTGACGGTTGGTTCGAGTTCGGTTCGATCATGAAAAATTAAATTTTCCCAATTTATAAGCAGCATATTTATTTTCTTACTTATTTATTAATACACCGAACATACATCAAGAGGCCAAATTACGTTGGCGAACTGGCAAATTTACAAATAAACTTGAACAATAATACTCCAAGAAAAGAACAGAAAAATAAAAATGAATTAGTATTTACATACATATAATTCAATTTATCTTTTTATAAGTGGAAGACATATTAGCATTGTCAGGATAATATCGTGAAATTGTCTCGCGATTACGTAAGGACCATGTAATGGTACCACTATCGATGTATTAATATTAATTATACGTAAACTATTCTCATAATGTGTAAAACCGTTATTAACTGTCATTTGAACTCATCGTACCGTAATTGAATTAAATGAATGATTATATGAAAACAATTAATTTCATAGAACGGAACGATGTTTGGAAAACTACTGAATAAGCAATTTAGGAAAGAACAGAATAAATACAGAGGAACTTTACAATTCCAGTGGGTAATTAGACATGACCCACGGTTTAATTTAGCAGTGGCATTGCAATGGGAGGGCAGCAATATATTACTTGTTATACGGATTTATTCTGTTCGGCTTTTTTTTATGTATACTTTGACTATACGGAAGGGAAATTCTGGCTTCAACATATTCTGTTCTGATCTCCAGATATGGGTTACTGGGCTAACGACGGTATGTTGTTTGTTTTGAAGCGACGGCCCTAGAACAGATTTTATTGGACCATCGTTCACCAGATGATTGTGTTGGTATGGGGTATGTAAGTTTCCATTCCTAGCCTGATAATATCCGAGATCCCTGTGACACATTGCGTTGGGTCATTAGATTTAAAACATACGCTGCTCCAAGGAAACTCGGAGAAAAACATACGAAGACCGTCCCAGTCGGCTGAGTTGTAATGCCAACTGTGCGAGGATTGGTTCGTGGAGTGATATATGAACAGGTCGTAGTGACGAATGAATAGGGATCCATAGGGATCTGGATTGTTGATTGTGAGGAATAAGTCAAGCGTATTGGCATAATGATACTTGTTATCAGGGATCCGTGTCTGTTCATTAATCAACTGCTCGAGGCCATAGATAATGGCGAAGGCCCCAGCCTGTCGCTCTGCGTCGTCCATCTTGTTTGAGAACTTGTGCCAAGCGGAGTTGTGAACGTTGAAATCCATGATTTCTGCTGAATGAGGTCAAATTTCAGAGAAAAAATGTCAAAGAGTTCACCACGAGATGGTTCATTTGTTGATAAATAAAGACAACAGAGAAATTTTGTCTGTTTATGATTATCAAGCTTGAATCACATTACATCGAATTCTTGTGGTACTAGATTCTCCTCTCGGTGACATGAAAGATCATTTCTGGAATAGAGACAGATACATCTTTTCAATCTGAAACGAGTGTGGAGCTCGTAGCCATGGTAGAGCATATATATCGTGTTGGTGGATGGGTTGACCTGCGTCTCAGTTAAGGCCTGTATGTCTGGTTTGTCTGTCTGCAGGTGGTACTGAACATCGTTTTTGCTAAGTCCTCGGATGTTACAGAGGTCTATCTTCAGCTTATATTTTTCAATGTCGAACCCCATCGAGCATCCCTTGGAGAGGTATTTTTCTTCGGGAGCATTTTACGCTAAAAAGCTTCATCATTAGTATATTCAGACTAAACCTGGGATGAATAAATTGTCGATTTGGGTAGGGAGACAGGGAAATGGTTATGACGATAAGTCCGGAAGCATCGACCAAACACTGCAACATGGGGTTGCCCACTTCACTGCATCTTTGTCGGTGTGATGGTGTTTCACCGGGCGATGAGGAAAATATCTACCACTTATGGTCATCCTGTTAGTCGCCTTTTACGACAGGTAGGATTTACAATGGGGAAATTCTTAATCCATCCCCATACAGATAGTCTTAGTGATCCACAGATTAGTTATTTAATTTTCAATACAAATCGACTAAGTCTTTTCACCACAGATATATCGATGAGTGCCATTGCTCACAAAATAACATCGCATAGTATTTCATCCTTGACGATTAGCTACAATACGGGACGGACAGAATGACGTCACGCACTAGCGATCGCGAACTTCGCGCTAATCTCAACCACGGCTCATCGCGATCCGTTTTTCTAGAGCTTCGGCAGTCTGACAGTCTACGCGGCCAGCACCGGTGAATCTAGCGGTTCCCTACCATCGATCGCATTTTGTGTGGTGAAGCGGTAAATGAAAGTGTTTTATCTTCTTCGTGCAAAAAAAAAGCAACAACAACACCAACCGGGATTCGTTTAGAGTTGCGTCGAATTGAAGGTCGTCGTGAATGTAAGAGTTGCGGAAAAGCAGGAAAAAAAAACCAACCGGGGTTTCTCTTTCGATTTCAACTGAAAACGAGATCGTCTTGTCGCATTACTTCGCGACAACGTATAATTCGATGGAACTAATGCGAAAAAATGAACTTTTCCAATGTCGGTTCGTGCGGTAAAACAAACAATACAATCAATTAATCAAGGTGAAAAATATCATTTAGGACTTTTTATCGATTAGAATATATGCTTTACGACCGAATCGCTCATCGTATTATAAAATTAAATTCGATATCTTGAAGCAGTGTCTATTATGTTATTATGATTATCCCATCAATTTTATTCGAGTTTCCTCCCGTCTTAACGTTTTAAGAAATTTTGGAAAATCATGTGAAAACGGTTCTGTTTTCTCCTCACATTCCAATTTACTGATAATGTTGTTACAGGGTGAGGCAACAAACAAAGGACACAGTTTTGAATTGTTCGAAATAAAAAAATATTCGTCATAGTTCACTAACATGTCGACATTTCCTACATATAGGCCCGAATGAATAAAAAGAAGCATAACATTATACTTGCAAAATATGGAGCAAATCCTTCCCTCCATATGAATAATAATCAAATTAAAACCTTTTTCTAACAAGTATGGAGCAAATGCTTATCAAAAAGAGGATTTGCTTACATCGAAAGTAAATGGTATGAATAAAAGTGAGCCTTTACTTTCAGTCATAAGCATATCCTTCAAAATAGTTGCATCTAGTCAGACGTAGACTCACCTGCTGAAAATAGACAACGGTTTCGGTTAAATAAATTGTTCGTAGTGCCTAAAATTTTCACAATGGCCGAAGTAGTGAATTTGCGAATGGTGAAATATTACAAACCTCGGTCGTCTCCACAAAATAGCGATTTCAAAAGTCTATTTCGATTTCAAGATCGTAATGTGGAATGGTTAGCTAATAATTTTCTGGGCCCTTCTACAGAAACGCGAGATGGTGCTCTTTCTTCTTTACAGAAGATGAAAATATGTTTAAGGTATCTGGCTGATCCTGGATTACAAATAGGTATAGGTGAAGAGCTTGGTGTAGAGCAGTCAACAGTATCACGAACAGTAAATACCGTCGTTAATAGAATTGTTGTGCAAGCTAATCAGTGGATAACATTTCCTACTACTCATAATGCTATAATCGAAGCGAAGGACTTATGGCAAAATAAATATCGTTTCCCAACTGCAATTGGTGCCATAGACTGTACGCATATCGGTATAGAAAAACCAAATTTTCATGGTGATGAGTATATCAACCGGAAAGGAAAAGCAACGCTTAATGTGCAAGCAACTTGTGACGCCAAATGTATGTTCACTAGTGTTGATGTAAGTTGGCCAGGATCGGTCCACGACAGCAGAATTTGGAAAAATTCGGAAGTTCGGCAAATTATGGCAAGAACAAGGAACAGCGTACTTCTTGGAGACGAAGGTTATGGAATCGAGCCATGGCTCATGATTCCATTTCGCAATCCCGATAATCCAACTAAGAGGAGTTACAATAATCTTTTGAAACAAGAAAGAGTAATTATCGAGCGCTGCTTTGGGCAAATTAAACGTCGATTTCCAATCTTAAAGTATGTTTGTCGTGTTAAAAGTGAAAATATTCCAAATATTATTATATCATGTTTTATTTTTCGATTTCCGGTCTTATTAATATCTGTTTTTTTCTTTAGTCTTGTTTTCATGTTATTAACTTTTTTCATTAACTTGGTAATTTCGATTTTCTTTCCAAAAAAAACTTCATATTTAGCTGTAATTCTTTCAACAGCTAGGTCTTTCTTTTTCTTTGCGCTTGGAATTTGTGATCTTATCAAAATTTCAGGGTATGAGGCTATCTCCTTTGCAATAAAATTCAATTCACTAATATTACTCTGTGTTTCAACTTCTTCTTCACTAGAAGTCATTTCACGTTTTTTTACTACTCGAGTAACAAGATGAAACCACAGACACAATACAAGGAACCAGCTTATTAGTCTGAGCCAAACGTAATCACATCATTAAACAAGTCTCGACCTGAGGTTTTCGCTACCTTTTGCTTATTGTTATGAAGCATTTGCTCGTGAGTAAAAGGTTATCGTTATTCATATATAAAGAAGTAAATCCTTATGCTTCTACCTTTTGCTCAAAGCATTACCTTTTGCTTTTGCTTATGAGCAAAAGCTTCACTTTTATTCATACGGGCCATAGTGTCGTCTACGATGCCCTTAAAATTTAGGTGACTATCAAGACAGCACGTATAAAGATTTCTGTCATCTCCTGTTAGGAGAGGGTGGCTTCCCCGAGGGCCAAAGTGCAGGCTCTTTGATAAAGAGCTTGGCTCGCCTCGTGATGTGTTCTCTATTATCTGTGATATTTGAAATGATGGATAAAAGCAATCAACCCGGGACCTGCTTGCCATATATAGCAGAAATCTATTGAAAAATATGGGGAATTTTTAGCTGTAGCATTGGATCTCCAAAGTATTTGACTCAGTCCGGCACCAAAGCCTTTTGTGAGAATGTTGCTAATGCACGATCTTCCATTTAAGATCCGCTGCTGCGTAGACGCTAAAATCGTTTGAGCACCTGCATGTAAGTGTCGATGATGAAGTGTTAATGCATGATGTTGGCTAAGGATTAGTTGATGTTTTGCATCATAAGGAAGATCTGATTGGAATAATCTACGACCTACACGAAGGAAACCTTGGCTATCGATAACAGGATTCAAATTTTCGAGGCGAGACCCGATTGGTAACGGATTCGATTTTTGAAGGCATTTAATATCAACATGACTCATTCTGAGCGATTTTAATTGAAGTTGGTGAATAGTTATCAAGCTCTACTAGAGATAGCTTGCCTACGTAACATGTCTATGGCGGAAATCTATCGAAAAACATGGAGAATCTCTAGCTGTAGCATTGGATATCTCCAAAGCATTTACGACTGTTTGTCCAACTGGCTCCATAGGGCAAATCCTCCAACTCAAATTGATAATACTCTGGCATAACACGGGTGTCAACTTTGATGCGACTATAGGGGACTAGAGCTCCCAGAGCCGACCGAGAAACTGTGAATGGTTCTTGAAATCTTACCTTTTTGGGTAATATTCCAAGGAATATATATTTTTTTAAATCTTCGGTCGAAATATTTCATGAAATATGAACCAACGTTTTTTTGTTGTTGAAAATACGGCACGCTAGGCTCTAACTCACAATTTTGAAGCATACTCCCGGCACTTGACCTACCTATTTTCAAAAATTATGTGGAACGCTTAAATTTCAACGTTCCTCCTTACATGATATGTCATTTTGAAACCACCAGCTCCATGGATTTCAATTTTTTTAACGTCATGCGTAATCGAAAACCGTAAGAACGCCTAAAATTGAAAATTCACCCCCCATTCACAATGACACTTATGAAGAAACTGAATTTGTTCATTATAATAATTGTTTATTTAATCATTAGTTAATATTCCAATCTCCAATAGCTGACATGGCGCGTGTGCATTTAAAAAATCCA
The DNA here is from genome assembly GCA_958510875.1 of Endomychus coccineus. Taxonomy (NCBI): domain Eukaryota; kingdom Metazoa; phylum Arthropoda; class Insecta; order Coleoptera; family Endomychidae; genus Endomychus; species Endomychus coccineus. The sequence continues at coordinate 181,761,067 of OY294069.1, forward strand.
TATTTGTTTGTTGAATTGAGAGATTTAGTCTAAAATGACTCGACCGGGAAGTATCCAGAGGGATGTCATCGGAAGTCCCGTTTACTAATTTCTCGTGTGTGGATGGGTATAATTGACCTCGCTCTCCACGATATTTACATGCTTGCATTAGAAGGGACTATGCAATTGTGCGCGATAATGTGAGAGAAAATAAGTGAACATCGGAATAACAATGCGTGCTAGGATTTCCATCGCATCGCCTTCATTAATACGTCCAGATTTACTTCAGTTATTGTTGCTTTTCCTTCATCACAGCACTCCCTAGCCAATGTTGTTAGATAAAACAGGTGAGCTTTGCACTAAATCATCGTTATTCGCACTAAATATAATTTCAACTACACGAAGCGCTCAATTAGAATCAACTTTGATGCATAGGTCACGAACTTCCCTCACCCATATGAACCGAAAATATGTGCAGCGTATTTTTGTAATATGTATACAGGATATCCCAGGTTTTAGTAGGAGAACTGTAACAGTCGATAGAAAATTTGATTTTGACAAAAAGTTCCTATTAAGATATATGCACAGACGCTTAATTTTTGAGATACACGGTGGACGAAGCATCTTAGATTTTCTGATGACGCAGCATCCGGAAATGCCCTCAAATCAGCGAGAAGATTCCTTTTTCCAACTGGATACTTGTCATTAAGCTTCACCTAGCAAGTAAATAAAACCGAGTTATTATTATTTTGTGTCTTTTCATCCAACTTATCACAACAACAATAACAACTATAAGCCATTAGCTCTCGCGGGCCGGATTGATGACACTGGTGGGCCGTAGTTTGAAGACTACGGTCTATAGGATTAACAGTATTTATGATCTGGACACTGTACCGTGGTAAATATCTTGATGTAAGATTAGAACTAAAGTTAGGTTCCAATTTGTCATCATCCGTAGTTCCTATGGATCACAGTTAGTTTTATTGCCAATATTTCTTAATTTTTCTTTTTCATGGGCATAATATGCATATTATTTAATACACAATATTATAAAAAAAAATATTTTTATAAATTTCATTAATCCAAAAACGACCTCGGTAAGATTTGCATAAAACTTTGTTGGCACGTATACCAAAATTCTTTAACAATGTTCTTGAGAATGAATTCTTCACGTTCAAATGTTAATTGATAACACGTATCTGTTATAATTGTCTACAAGTATTTTCATTCCCAACAATGACACGGCAGACGAACACAATCGAAATAAATTAACATACGGAGTACTAAGTTGCAAGTTTCTGCCGAGTGAATGAGGTAAAACTTTGTGGGACGCAGTTATGTCGGCAACGTGAAATTATGATGTTATCTCTTGAGACGTTACGGTATTTTTTTTTTCAGGATATGCGGTCCATAAGCGCATCTGTTATTGAGATTAACTCGTTGCGAGGTTTGCAGTACAAAACCGTAATTTACTAACTTCCTGCCTGTGTGTTTCTTTCGGTTTCTTACACTTTATTCGGTAACGCGTTAAAGCGTTGTACGCACTATCCGACTTACCGGTACGATCAAGTCGGTGACGTTGTGTGCGGCCTATAATCGGGACCGATCTGATTTTAAAGGTCGTTCATCTTCTGAATGCACTTTTCCTCAAATAATGTTCTAAGATTGTGTAACAATGGGTCTCCCTTATTTAATTTTCTTTCCTTCTCACTTCATTCTAACAGTTCGGATTAATACGTTAGTCGTTTCAGTTTGCAGTTGTGATCATAAGGAAGAAACCTTTCTGTACTGCCAATCACAAGCTGAAAGATGTAATTAATACTTATCCATTCAATTTCACTAGTCACTAATAACTTTGATATACTGTGATAGGTAGGAAGGTGTAGATTGATTCAGTTAGAAAAACAATCACAATTGAACTATTTAATAAGGTATATAAAACTTAGCACTGATAAAATGAAAAAATGTTGATGAAGATATTGATGAACTAAAGAATTAAATTTAGTGAAAACTCAATTCAAAGACCATTTATACAATGACTACTATTGATTGGAACTCTAATGAATTATTAAATAGACTTCTATTCACACCCCAAACTTTGAATTAAATATCTAAAAATTTCAATCCTATACTTCTCCACCTTCTCCATTAACAACCTTCTTTAATAAAACTGTCTATTAAATTAGAAGAGTGCACAACACAAGTTGTATTAAAGCTATGACTATGTTACTTCTTATTCATCACTACAATATGTACAATTCAGAATTACTCTAATTATAAGTAAATTGCCACAAGTCTTATCATCGACTTACTTATGATTGGTCTTTGAGTATCTCATAACAGGAAAGGATAAGAAAAACCTATTATATCTAATCGTAGTATCTCTGGTACAAAATACTGACACGTTGTCTTCCGGATCTCAAAAGGTCAGTTACTATGTTTTGGAAACTATCTTGAGCGTATATTTCTTGAGGGTTGTAAGAACTGAGGGGCTTATTACTTCCTGATTGTATCGCGCATTATCTTTTGTAAGAAGTGTAATATTATCGTTATGTTTTGAAAATCGATTTCTTAATAAATCGAATAAAAATGAATTGTTTAGGATCTATGTCTTTGTTAAATAGCCCGACTAAAACGTCAATTACCTTCTACTGACAGATAGGTCGACTTCATTGGAATCGAAAAGATGTCATAGGGCTTGAATAAAGACTCTTGTGAATGAAATGGTACCGCTGGTTGGACCATGTATGGATCGCTTAATCTTCTTGCATCACGTTGTAAGCCGTGTATAATTATATTTATCTAAGTAAATACAACATACGTTTCAAGTGGAACTGTTAATCCGATTTTTCTCCTACCACCAAGTATTGTTGAAACAGCTTCTCAAAGAATTAAAATAATATGCTTGGAGATACGATTGAATTTCATTTATAACGTTACATTCAATTTCACTATCAACAATAATAATGTTAATTATAATAATAATAAGCCTTTATTGCCATGGAATCATTACAGGACATAGAACTTTATCGGAAAAGAAGAGATTAGAAATTCATCAATTGAATAAAATACATGTTGTTTAATGTTTTGTTAAAATTGGGGTCATTTTCAAAACTTTTAATTCCATCAGGTAATTTATTGAACGTGAAGCATTTTAAATTGAAATTAGTGCGATAAGGACGCCTTGTGGTGATACAATTAGTTTTAAGATTTCACGTTTATACAGTTATACGTCTTCTGATGAAGGTCTTGAGACCGAAACGTAAATAAAGACGAAACTGCTGAGTATACGTTTTAGTGTGACCTGTTTCCCGAGCATTTTATATGTAATTCATACCTGGCTCAAGAATCACTATTAATCTATTTACAAATTAAATAACAAGTGCCCTTCGCAGTTGAAACTGTTTATAGGTCAACTGTCTATCGATGTTTCCGGAAGGCCATTTTAGAATTTCAATTTCAGGGGATAATCCAGTCACTGGCTTGTTATTAATTAGATTAACAAAAAACTCAAGTTCCTCGACTTGCAACTTGTTGAATACCGAAACAATCCACGTTTTACGCCATTTGTAGGGACGTCACCGCCCAGAAATATAACCTTACGTCAAACGATCGACGGTAATCGAAATTTCAAATAAACACACCGCTTCAGTTTTGTAGGAAGTTACTCGAAATTATACATGTATATTTATGAATAATCATACTCTTAACCTAGTTGGCGCTGGACCAAAACAAAACAAAATCGAAACAATCGTAGTTAGCTGCCAATAAATCGATAAACATCGCAGTAAATTATGGAAATTGTGCGTGAATCTGGAAGTTTTACTGCGGGTATGTGATGGTTGAATCAACACGAATATTAAGACATTACGAAAAGACAAGGGCAACTGGAGGTCGTACGGAGATTTAGGACTGCGACGCCATTTATTATTGGTATTTATATCCGAAAATAACTTAAGTACCACCTAGTGGTATATAGTTGTTCCGTGTTTTTTCCATATTTCATTATCCAATAACCGATTCCACTATTGTTGATATAATGGTAAGGTCTTTCTACTCCGGATCGATCAGTAACGTCAAAAACATATAGTTCTACAACGAAATGGAAATTATCTTTATTTGATGACACAATCACAACCATAACAAAACTGAAGAAGTTACGAATTAGATGAATGATAATTCTTCAACATACATTTGTTGGATTTTGCAATTAATTGGATTATTGGAAGAGGAGGTGTTTTGATATTATTGGTATTGGTTGAGGTTTTAGCGCCGCCGAAATATGGTTACACGCATCACCCGCCGCAACTAAAGAATCTTCAAATAATACAGATTAAGGTAATCAGATCCTGTCTAGATGCACCATATTACGTAACAAACGACCTGCTTCATAGGGATACTGGAATACCTAAAATTGAGGAAATAATTCGGAAACTGGCGACAAACGCATACCAAAAGATGGAAACGCATAGAAACCCCTCAATCAGAGCATATGAGCCAAAGTACAAGAAGCCAAGAACGGTCCTTGTACTGAACGCCCAAAATGGGCCATAAAGAAAAGATGAACCAAAATAATAAGCAAAAGAGGTTTTAATAAAAACGCAGCGGAAAAGGAGCACTGCTCGAACTCGCTAAAGCAAATGCAAGATCATAAGTAAATAAGGTTTTAGCGGGCTTAATAGAAAGTCCAATGCACTTAGCCAAAGACCCTTGTACACTATCCCCTGCTACGTTTTTTAGGGGACATTTGGATACCCCGCTGCGCCAAAGAACGCCATCATTGCGAGATTCCTCATCGTCATTGATATGAGTGGCACGTCCACTAAGACCCTCGATGCTGCAGACGGTTTATTCTTCCTCGTGGATGTAATGCCTCTGGGGAAGAGTTCCTGCATTCTGTCCAGGAGTTTCTGGGCTGTAACCAGTTCGGTTTCTTCCACCGTAGGAAAACTGCATGACTGAGTCTTGGGATAATAATAGTTGAGTAGATCCACATCAGCTGCTTAGGAACCAAACCCCACTTCATGCCAATTGCTCTCTTACACTGCCAAAAGATTATCATATCATTTTGGCACCTAGTCTCCAGCTGCCAGTCCAGTCAACTGACTTGACTCCGATTACCATTTTCTTCAGAAGCTCGATTCCCTACTATCTGGAGAATATGATAATGATAGTTTTCTCCGGCTGAATGGAGGCTTTAAAGTTAGTAGTAGCTCATCCACGACCAAACTCCATAAAGAGGGGAGAGTATCTCCGCCTGTAGAGACCCTTCTGATACTGATAATAAAATCGATGATAGTCCCTGAAAGTTGTAGACGCGTTTTATGAAAACCGAGCAACCTGTTATTTTAAAACCCGCCGTAAACATTTAACTCTCGTTCCTTCTAATTGATGCAATATATTCACGTGGAGGCAGTGTATTTACATACAAACATATGTACACCTTCATATGAGCAATGATTAATGGAGAATTTGTCGGATTTGAGATTAAAAAAAAGCTAACGTACTTCGTACCTGTGAACTTGGCTCGAAATATATTCTCTTTACGACTATAAATAGAACGTGCGTTACGCAATTGAATGCGATCAGAAATAAACTCGTGACGCAGCTCGCATTAACGACAAACCATTATAATAGTATAATACCATCAACTAATGTTGTTACTGAGGTCGTTTTTGCGAGCTACTATACCTTCATATAGACTACAGTTAAGAAATACGACGAAATTATTACAGAAGAACAAATGAAACGATGATTTGTCAATTGGTTACAAGTGTGGGAAGTTTGCAGGCCAATGTGACGAGAGATTTTTATGAACCTGGCAAGATAATAACACTGATTGTTGTAGAACGTTACGCAATCCATTATCATTCATTTATTTCCTCTCGTGCTTTCATGTGAAGCAACGATTAATATCATTATTTCTATATTATGCAAATCACGTGAATACATGAATTCACGTTGTATGCTTTTGAACCAGCACCGTTCGGAATATCAAGTAAATAACATCGTTTATCAATACCTGGGTCTGGGACATCAAAAATACCAAATCGAACGGGTTTCACCCATTAGAGGCTACCCACATGATTTACTTGTGGAAAGATTTAATCTTGTCATCATGGAGAGATGGCGTCAAACTCTGGCTGTTATTCCTCTATAAACTTGTGATGATGGTCTTAAACGTAACATAAAGCTCCAAAATCGTGAATGAGATTTTTCTATCGCCTATTCAAGTATAGAAACAATTTTTATTCAAATTACAAAGGAGTTTGACCCCAATAAAATACTTTTTATAACTCTTAAGAATAGTATAAATAGTACGATGACTGACGAATTTGAAACAAACGGAATGGTTCATCAGAGTCTGTGATTTATCAACGCCATCCACGGTTTAATTAGAGAAATCCTCATTTTTATGCAATAAAAACCGCAAAATAATAAATTAAGCTCCCAATGTTATCTATGCATTGCACCACAAATCATTATAGTTCAATTGACGATTAGGAATTCTAGAGCCACCCTACACGTTTTCTATTGGCCTAAGGTACGCCGAGATAGAAGGTCATATTCGAGCAATCATATAATGTTAAGCCTATTGTGTTCCTTCTTAAATCCAATGTTTTATCGACATATCAAACTTAAAGAATTGCGGAACGAGGTGCACTCAATATTCGTGAGAACGTAACATTGCACGAGTACATGAGCGCTCGGAGAAGATATCACGATGGAGAAAGGCCGCGATGTCTTTTTCCTCAGGGTCGAAATTGGCGTTCATCACGAAGTGTGTCTAAAAATATATCCAATAACGTCAGTTTGTCCTTGCAAATCCGTTCGTTTTGTACATTTCCTACGGTGCAATATTAACAAACGAATTTGTACAGTTTGATTAGGTCCATTGTGCAATTTCTCTTACCATTAGTTCCACGTCATTTCCACAATGTATTCTAATTAGGTTGAGATTAATTGAATAACTGTAAGTGACAACATGAATTTAATTGCGATACTAGATAGAAAGCTACTGTTAAGCTCTAGACGCACGCAGTTGCATAAAGTTTTTCATGAATCTGAAATTAGATATAAATACCCATACGAAATTGTAATAAAATAAATTATATTCAGCAACGTTTCATGTCAGATATACCCTAACCCTTTTGAAAATTGAGTTGCCATCTTCATCATATTTTTTATATTTTAACTATTCGAGGAAAAAATTTTTTCACGCTAATCCATCAACAGTATCTCTACACCATGTTCTCTTCTTTTCTGTAATCTAGGCCTAACTTCGAAAAGGTTTTCTATTTTTGCACTTTACTCTCAAAAAAAAATACCCAGCATTATAAAATAACTATCTTCCGCTTAGAATTTCCCATCATCAAAAACGTATCGAAACAAAGTCTCATCTGAATGGATGAGTTCGACCAAAAGCGAGATTTTTCCATACTTACCCCTGAGGTTAGGGTAATCGCTGAAATTTATTTAGAAGGATCTCAGAAGGTAGTCGATACAAATTATAAGTGTATACGTCCCATACAAAATAATTTTATTAAGGTCACTAACAAAGTAGTATGTTTCTATTGTAGTTGTTCTAAATTCTTTACGTGTGAAATGAATACTTAACCTGTCATTTGAATAATTATATGATGCAATATTCTATTCTTGTTATATTAGTTACGATTAATAATAATGATAATAATTTTATTTGCATCAAGAATAGAATAAATACAACATTATAATAATTAACATTCCATTTACTCATGTGATTTGTCTTAACATTAAATCACAACTTGGTACATACTGCCATATTTCAAATATAACAGACAGGCTAGTGAACGGGCAAAACAAACTGGAAACAAAAAAAATATCTTGTTTGTGTATAAGCGTAATAAATCGTCTTAGAAAAAAAGTATTACGCAAAAGTTTCACTTCCATAATCGACCGGTAGATGTTAGTTCTGTCTACATCCGGTTTCTGATCAAGCGAATAATTCGTTTCGATCGGAGGCTAAAGTAAACACACGTCGGCGGTTGACAGTTATTCGCTTCTTTTAACGTAACTTCTTATAAGCCTTTCCGGTTCTCTACAATTTCCGCTTCTAATTATACACGTTAAGAAAGTAATCGGAATGCATAGTACATCTGAGTTCATTCATAAAATCACAACAACGCTGTACGATGTTAATTATATGCAATAGATATTGCTATTAGTTCATGCAGATGTTAGTTTGAATAATAAAATCCAATACCTACCCACACATCCTCTATCTTTGGCCATCTGGCAGTGGCGCAGAGCGATCGGATACACACGGGGATCTTCTTCAAAGATAGCGCTATGGTTTTACATGGCAGTCATAAGACCTATGTAACATACTGTGCAATGATTTGGAGACAGAACACAGAAAACAAAAAGGGGTTCAAAGAACCGCATTCACTGCAGCAACAGAGGCAATGCTCTGCCCCAATTCTTCGTCATTCATGTAGAAGAAGTGGCTACACCATCTTCACTACAGTTAAATTCAATCGGACTCTGTCATAAGGGAAGTAAGGGAAACAAATTATGTCAAGAAGATACGTTGTTTCGCTTGGTAAAAAAAACAACGCGTCATTTTACTAGCTCTTCGTATAATTTGTGTTGTATTGTATATTTTGTATGACCTTATTTGGACTTCCTTGAATATAGGTATGAATGAAAATTATATCAACTTAATATTCTAATTACGTGTTTAAAAAGAAAAGATTGCGTCCTGCATGTCTTATGTTATGTTTACGTGAATATGTAGCTTCAAAGGAAAAGACAGGATAAAAAACCTTTGCCTAAACCATAGCAAAGAATCAACCTGCCGTTACGAATTAGATCATAAACATATGTCTTAACTACCAATATATAATTTATGATTTCCTATTAAAACTGCGAGGAACCTCTTCGACTTTGTCTATATTTTACAAATTATAATGACCCTTCTTTGACAAGGATTCGGAAACTATACATCTTGTTTCCGTCCCACAGATTTAAAGAACGAACTGCATTAATTTATGACGGGACGGTCGTATTAAGAAATGAACTCATCTACTCGACTTGTCCGTAATAAAAGGCAACAACGAATATCCTATTTCTATTTACTTTCATGGGTGTTCTTAAAACCAGCTCGAATTTTAGCAACTTGTTGCATATCTGAATGTATTCTAATTGATGATTAATAAGACAGCTACAACACGTAGGGTGGCTGAATAGCAGATCCACTACGAAACCACTACGAAAGGGATACAATTCAGAATCCGGAATGCTCTAACTTTAAATGCAATCTGTCGAATCCTTTCCGCCTAGTAAGCATTTTTGAATTTGGTGTATCACTATTTTCTTCCTTACTGGACCAACTAGCAACTCTCCTCGAATCAAAAAATTATAGGGAAACGAAATACTGTGCAAGCTAAGAAGTGAAAATATGCCCATTTGTCAATAAATGTAACCAAAAATCCCGAAAACACGCTACGATCTCCTAGACGATTAAACTGTCATGTTGTTGTCAAAAATATCGATGAGTGTTCAGTCGAATTGGACCCCATTCGAAATAATGACTAACTTGTACGCATATTTCGGATTCTTCAATAAGAAAAAAACATACGAGGATTTCGGAAATGTGCAAAATAATGGATTTATAGATTTAGCCAGCGATATCATCAATGTCGAGAGGATTATACATAATCTTGGTAATTGTAATGTTTGAAAGCACTTATTTGTTGGTTCATTGGAGTTCTACATTCGGCACTGATTAAAAACGTGTAACTTTCCCTTTTCTTCGAATTAATATTAACGATAGCCTTCAGAAAATTGTCCCTTCAAGGTTATCCGAGAATTTAATTTCACTGTAAGACAATTATATTTTATTCATACTAATTGATGTTTTTTTTTTTGCAGAGTGTGGACGAGGGGTTACAAAAGGGGGGCGTGCGTCTCCCGCCGTTCGATCCCCCGCACAAACCAGGGTTCCGACTAAACCAGCTCCAAAGACAGCAGAAGCTCTGGCCGTTTTGGTACAACATTTAGTTTTTAACGTGAGTATCAATTTCATCAAATGGGGGCGTTTCATTTTAGGGAAACAGATTTTTTAGACCTTCATCAGAATCAAATAAAAGTACAATTACTTTTAAACTATAAAAGAGTTCACACTGTGGATACACTATAACACTATAAGAAATAATCATCCTTATCCACTAAAAATACTGTTAAAGTAGTGAAGATCTTTTGGCTACCAAGTAGCCATCATCAGAGGAAGCTGAATTTTAAATCAAAATGTGCCTGTTCAAATAGTATTTGGAGGATAATACTGCAACCAAGGGGCTGCCTTCAGCTGGAGATAAATCGTTGCGTTTTTGTTTATAAATTTCCATTCCTTGTAAATTAGATATTTGTCTGTACTGTGTTTTGAAAGTGATACACTTTCTTCAGAAATAATGTGACCTGTATTCAACATATGTTCGACTAATGTTGGTTTTTCATCACTATTTTTGTTTATATGTCTATCTGATTGCATAATATATTCAAAACGGAATCGAGAGCAGCTGTTAAAAGTATTAGTTACCCATCCATTAAATACGAAAATTAAAAATTAATTTCATAGAGTTGGGGTTGTTATTCGAATCGACCTTTATTTGTTTCCACTATACAGATAATGATAAATGCCTTCTGGGACAAACGATCCCAGCGTGTGTTTGTTGCCGATTATACCTGGTTCGTCCTAAATATGTTTTGTTTTGATTATTATCACAATTTTACGACGACCAGTTGCAAGTTGAAACAGTTCGAGTGAACGACTGTTTTTGTGTTGAGTTTTGTGGAATTGAAGAAAAATTTGAAGGTGTCATGGGGAAAACTGTAAGTCATTAATATCTTTCGTGTTTCTTTTAACTACAAACTTGCCCTATAATCTAATTTCACTCAGGCTGTATGTTTTTAAACAAATTTGCTCATAATAACTGGTTATTATTTCTCATGTTATATGCCATTTACGAAACAGTATTCGAAGAACAATTATTACATCCATTTTTTATTAGAAATGAAGAGAATCATAGAATACCGTCATGATAAACTTGTCGAAACACGTACTTTTTTATTGCGTATAAAGCGATCGACATTTAAATTGCAAACTAGACTTGATCTTCAAAAAAGACAATTAGCATTCCGTGGAGGAGCTATTTCCCTGAAATAGTAGAATAAAATTCAAAAGTTGGGCTTATCATAATTTTTTTTCTAACTTTACAATACATCCCGTTTATAGATGTAAGAACAAGCTAAAAAACCGTTTAGACAAATCCGGGATTTACAGAATCGATTGTGAGTCCTGTTCAAAAAATACTTTGTGGGCCAAACTAGAAAGAACATTTTGAACATATAAAGAAATAATGGCGTTAGCCTAACATATTTTAAATACAGAATGCACCATTTCTCAAGAGAACTTAAAATATTATCAAAAAGTTCTTTTCGTCACCAATCGGCTCAAAATCATCCTAGAACAAGAACAACACGATTTGTAAATGAGAAACAACCACAACCAAAGTGTTTTTTGTTTTCAGGTGGAAGCTTTCAAAGCCCCGAGCCTGAGGAAGCAAGTAGACAAGTTGCAATTAGAAGCGGACAGAACCAGGTCGGCTTATCAGCGCTTAGAAGAATTAATTGCTGTTGAAAGACAAGAACATTCTACCATAATCGAAGGAGAAAAGGACAGATACAGAAAGGAAATTTCGGAACTATTAGAAAAGCACAATAATCAAATTTTCCAATGTAAGTGTAGAATATGAAGAAAATTCATGCAATTTTAACACAAAGCTTTCACTTGATATTCCTTAATCAATAATACGCTCCTACAGTATAAAACAAATATGGATCAACCATCTGTTTCATTAGTATCATTGTTTATTCTAAATTAGTTGGCAGAAGTGGATTAGTCAATTTTGAAACGAAAGCTCTACTCGTCTGACCTATATACAGGTGTCCTCGAACTGCGTGGTAAAAATAAAACCGAAGATTCTTTGATTCGAAAAAAATTTGTTGAGCCTTTTTACTTTTGCCTCAAGTGTCCTGTTTAGCCGATAGAGGGCTTCAAAGTTGCAAAAATAATTTTGTTTTTTCGGTATAACTTGAGAACGTGATCAAGGACTTTTACAATATTTGGCAGGTGAGTTAGTTTCAATAATAGCCGTGTTTGAGAGCGGAGCACAGAGCCTTAGAGATCATAGAAATGGCTCAAACTTGAAGATGTAACGGGAAAAGTGTCCAGAACTTTTTTGTGGTCAATGTAATTCACTCGATATTTTTTATGTAGATAGCTTATCTAATTTGAAAACTTTTTTTACTCTTAGAAAATTTTGATAACATCAACGGATTAGCTTGAAAAAATTAATTTTCGAGTCTCTGCAATTTTGGCTTACTAATTTTACTTGATTGAAATACCTTAGTTGCCTTTGCTTTTCTAATGTCATTTTGGCATTTGGAGAATTTATTTTCAGTTTTTACTTTGCTTTCCGTAAAAATTTCATAAAATTATGGCTCAAAATTTCACTAACACTGAAATGGTTTGAAGCAAATCGCAGAGAAACTGGACGCAGACGGACAAGAAGGACGTTAGAGCTCGAAGAAGAGATACTGGAAGCGGTTGAAACTGAACCTAGGATAAGCACACGACGTTTGGGACTTCGTATTGCTGCCTCAAAATCATTAGTTCATAATGTACTGAAACAAGAACTGTTGTATCCCTATCATATTAAAACAGTTCAAGTCTTATTGCCCATGGATCCAGGTTATTGGCTAGATTTCTGTCGGCTTATTGTCCAAAGACAAAACGCAAACCCCAATTTTTGTAGAAGAATTCTGTTCACGGACGAAGCTACATTCACGAGATGTGGTCTTTTTAACCTCCATAATAAACATTTTTATGCTGATGAAAATCATCATGAAACGGAAGTTACACATTTTCAGAATCAAACTAAAATCAATGTTTGGGTTGGAATTGTGGATAACTTTATTATTGGCCCTACCGTTATACCCGATCGATTGAACGGGGAGAACTACTTGAACTTTTTGGAACAAAGGCTACTTGAACTGTTGGAAGACTTGCCCTTACATATTCGTCGTGGCCTGGTTTATCCATGATGGTGCACCTCCTCATTTCACATTAGCTGTGAGGCGACATTTGAATGCGGAATATCCAGATCGCTGGATAGGTAGAGGACACGATGCACCAGTGAACTGGCAGGCCCGCTCCCCTGATTTGACGCCCTGCGACTTCTTTCTATGGGGCGCTTTGAAGTCGAAAGTTTATGCAGCTCCAGTAAACACACGAGAGGAATTGTTGCAACGAATTAATCATGAAGCGGATTTATTGAAGAATGATCCTGAAGTACTAGCCAGAGTTCAATTCAATTTCTTGAAACGAATTAATTTGTGTATTCAGGAAAATGGGCAACATTTCGAACAATTGATGCCTTAGCGATTTCTCAAAAAGTTTTGTTGTTTCTTTTAATCTAGCATTTGTTTTTCCTAAATAAACACATCGTTTCCCCATTTCTATTGTTTTTATTATTCGTGTTTTACCAAGATATTAACCATTTCAGTGTTAGTGAAATTTTGAGCCATAATTTTATAAAATTTTTACGGAAAGCAAAGTAAAATCTGACAGTTTTGAGAATAAATTCTCCAAATGCCAAAATGACATTAGAAAAGCAAAGGCAACTAAGGTATTTTAATCAAGTAAAATTAGTAAGCCAAAATTGCAGAGACTCGAACATTATTTTTTTCAAGCTAATCCGTTGATTTTATCAAAATTTTCTAAGAGTAAGAAAAGTTTTCAAATTAGATAAGCTATCTACATAAAAAATATAGACTGAATAACATCGACCACAAAAAAATTCTGGACACTTTTCCCGTTACATCCTCAAGTTTGAGCCATTTCTATGGTCTCTAAGGCTCTGTGCTCCGCTCTCAAACACGGCTATTATTGACACTAACTCACCTGCTAAATATTGTAAAAGTTCTTCATCACGTTCTCAAGTTATACCGAAAAAATAAAATTATTTTTGCAACTTTGAAGCCCTCTACCGGCTAAACAGGACACTTGAGGCAAAAGTAAAAAGGCTCATCAAATTTTTTTCGAATCAAAGAATCTTCGGTTTTATTTTTGCCACGCAGTTCGAGGACATCCTGTATATACAACGTTACACATATCACAGTTCAGTTTATTATTTATGATTTGTTTTAAATCCTAACTGCAAGGTTCATTTGACTGAAGTTCGTGGTAATGATAATTTTTTTCCAGTGACGACTCACAATGCTAAAATCGAGCTCAGACTTTTGGAAGAACTCGAGAAAGGTAAACAACAACAGACGCAGCACCACGAATCGGTCGATATATTACGCGAAGAGAACGAGGCTATCCGCGAGGAGATAGACGAGAAGAATGCGAAGATCCGAGAGGCGCGTCACGAGAGCGTCAAACTGAAGAAGGACTACGAGGCGAAAGAATGTCATCTGAGAGAACAGATGCGTTCGTTGCACAAGGACGTCGCCGGCTACAAAGAGCGGCTGCGTAAGATTGAAGAGGAAAACGCCATACTGCTGGAGGAGAATAGAAGACTGTTGGGTTATGGCGAAGGAAGCGGCATCAGCATACAGGTAGGTCGGTCTGTCGTTCTTTTGAGTTTACGCAAAGGAGACTAGAGTCGGGTGACGAAACTTCCCATCCAGGCCTGTGTGGCAAGATGATATGTCGATGCAAGTGGGCGGGGCTACTGCCCAAGGATCACGTGGATGTGCAATTGCAATAGAGTTTGTTGGTTGCTTTGCATTGTATTGTATTGTGTCGGGGACTGAAATTGAAATTTTCTCATACCAGATTTTCCACAGTTTACCGAATTTTTCCTGTATTTCTATTTCTTGACATAAAAATATCAGTATTCAACTTCAAGTGCGAGCTCAATTCGACAACGCTGAATAAAGCAGTAAAAAGTTGAAAATAAACCAAATTTTCCGATTTTCCACTCCCCTTGTGGATTATCCGGAAAACTAATGTCAGATTCGTGATCAGCGACACCGGAAACCTACTAGGGGCATTTTCAGTCCTTAATTTTCACTTTTACTATAATTTTCAATTTTTTTAAAAACGGTTGGTGAAAAAGAGTTAATTTTGAGTTTTGGGGGGGGGGGCTAGTCACTTCGCTTGCTAGTCACGAATGACCTCGAGGAACCTGGGGCAAAAACATTTTTATTGATCCATCCAGAGAGTTTTTAACATTTAGCATTTAACTGCAAATCTAAATTAAAACACTTGTTTGTAACGCGTTCAGTAAAATTTCGGATCTCGATAAATCGGGGGTATATACAAAATTCCAGTGTTTGCCTCATCTTCTCCACCGGTGATTGGCCTCATTTCTAATTTGGTATTCTTGTTTTCCAGGAGATCGAATCGTTGCGGGCCATTTTGGACCTGAAGCAGACCGAAGTACTCGAATTGAGACGTTCTTTGGCCGAGGCCACACAAAAGGCCGATTATCTGGCCTCCTGCGAGGAAAAGGCATCGGTGTTGACTGCGAAATGCGAAGATTTACAGTTACAGTTACAGAGGAAAGTCGATAATGAATTGTGAGTAGATGTTTTTACATTAAAAACTATTATTGAAAGATTAGTATTTGACGATTAATAACAATAAGATTCTTGACCCAGTATGAATTATATATAAAAACTCTCGGGAAAAAGGTCACATTAACACTTTGTTTTAAAAATTCGTCTTTACGTACGTTTCGATCTCACGACCATCATCAGAAGACTCAGTATGTCTAAAAAGGGGGTTTATTAAAACTAATTATAGCACAAGCGTCCAAATCGCACAATAATCGAAATTGTATCGTCAGTATTAAAGTATAAAAATATTTTTTTGTAGTAAGAATCCGCTATTCAGTAATATTATTAAAATATATGAGTGCATATTGATTGGTATTCTCACAACAACTGAGAAGAACGAAGTTATTTGTCAAGTATCTACTTTCGAAGCCAGATGTGTAGGATTTATGAGTAGGTACTTAAGAAAGGTTTCAGATCTGTACTGGAAAATTACTATTACGCATTCTTCCTAAAAACATTTTCAACAATTATAAAGACGTATGTAAGAATTTTCAAGAGATTATTTAATCAAATTAGTATAAATATGACTTAGATTTTGTGTGTCTACCCTATGATTTACAGATTTGGGGTCCCGTTTTATGTGAATCATCTCCAGGATAGATCTTTTATAATAATTGGTTTCCTTAGTTAAGATATTAACATTTTTGTAATCAAATTGATGGTTATAATCAAAGCAATGCTTAGCTAGGGCGGTGGAATTTTCTAAGTTGTTATTTCTTGTGCTATATTTATGGCCGTACATTCTTTTTTGTAAATATTGTTTAGAGATTCCAGAATAGGTTCCATCACAATCTAAACAATTCAATTTATACACTGTGTGGGTTTGTTTATCTTTGGGTATTAAAGGTTTTAGATTTGAGAAATATTTCCCAACACAGTTAGTACATCAACTGATTTCCTTGGACGTTGTTTCTTTATTTACAAATATACCTATTGTTTTGGCATTGAGTAGCATCAAAAAACGTTGGGCAGAGATTAAAAACCACACACCTCTAGATCAATCGGAATTTATAAATTCTGTAAAATTTTGTTTAGAATGCACATACTTTCAGTATGGTGAGCAATTTTTTGGACAAATGTTCGGCAAAGCAATGGGATCTCCTATTCCAGCTACCATTGCTAACCTCGTTATGGATTGCCTAGAGGAATCTGTTATGAGTTCATTAGATTTTCGGCCTGTATTCTTTAAACGATATGTAGATGATTGCCTTATGTGTGTTCCCAACGATAAAATTCAATATGTAATTGATAAATTTAACAATTTCCACTGTAAACTTCAATTCACTTGTGAAATAGAATTGAACAATAACATAAATTTCCTAGATATGAACATTAGGCATGATGCAGATGGAAAAATAAAAACCTCTTGGTTTACTAAAGAAGTATGGTCTCAACGTTATCTTCACTTCAATTCCGTTGCACCAGCTTGTTATAAAAAAAGTGTCATAAACAGCCTTACAGATCGCGCGATAAAATTGTCCCACGCAGATGACCGCCCCAAAAATTTAAAAATTGTTCGTAATGCACTAGAATTGAATGGCTACCCAAAAACTTTTTTCAATCCTATCATTAAAGAAAGAATAAACAAAATCTATAATGGTTCGTCGTATAAAAATAACATAAAAGGTAATACAACAATTTTATAACTCTACCTTACATTCCGGAGACCTCAGAGAAAATCAAAAAATGTTTGAAAAAGTATGATATAAATGTTGCTCATAAACCTACTAACTGTGTTGGGAAATATTTCTCAAATCTAAAACCTTTAATACCCAAAGATAAACAAACTCACACAGTGTATAAATTGAATTGTTTAGATTGTGATGGAACTTATACTGGAATCTCTAAACAATATTTACAAAAAAGAATGTACGGCCATAAATATAGCACAAGAAATAACAACTTAGAAAATTCCACCGCCCTAGCTAAGCATTGCTATGATTATAACCGTCAATTTGATTACAAAAATGTTATTATCTTTACTAAGGAAACCAATTATTATAAAAGATCTATCCTGGAGATGATTCACATGAAACGAGACCCCAAATCTGAAAATCATAAGGTAGACACACAAAATCTAAGTCATATTTATACTAATTTGATTTAATAATCTCTTGCAAATTCTTACATACGTCTTTATAATTGTTGAAAATGTTTTTAAGAAGAATGCGTAATAGTAATTTTCCAGTACAGATCTGAAACCTTTCTTAAGTACCTACTCATAAATCCTACACATCTGGTTTCGAAAGTAGATACTTGACAAATAACTTCGTTCTTCTCAGTTGTTGTGAGAATACCAATCAATATGCACTCATATATTTTAATAATATTACTGAATAGCGGATTCTTACTACAAAAAAAAATTTTTATACTTTAATACTGACGATACAATTTCGATTATTCGTAGTTCTGTTCGTTTCGACGGCGTGGGCTCTTTTGATTGAAGTTAAATTGTGCGATTTGGACGCTTGTGCTATAATTAGTTTTAATAAACCCCCTTTTTAGACATAGTGAGTCTTCTGATGATGGTCGTGAGACCGAAAAGACGAATTTTTAAAACAAAGTGTTAATGTGACCTATTTCTCGAAAATTTTTATATATAACGATTAATAACGAATGTTTTGTTATTTTGAATTCGCATATTCATCAATGTGTCAACCTCAAAAAGTGCATTACTTTTGAAACTGTCAAAATAATTCCAACTAATTTTGAATTTCACATGATTTATGGTTTCTTTTTCTTGAGAAGTATTCATCAAACCTACATAATCAGTATTTATAAAAGTATTTTATTACATTTTTGAATCAATATTATTGATTTTTTGGTGGCATACAATCATGGTAATATATTTCTGAATAAACTGTTAATTCTTTCCAGAATGCTGCAAAGCGAAAATAAGAAATTGGAAGAAACATGCAGGGAGGAATCGAATCATAAACGCCGTCTATCGCAATACAACGAAGAGCTACAATGGAAGCTGAAACAGAACAAAGAGGTGGTCACGAAGATACTCGAACATCGTGACGACAGTTTCAACCGGAACGGCGCGAATTCCAGTTTCAGCGAGCGCCATCATTCGACCAGCTCGCTCAGACCGAGCCTCGATCGCACGCTCTCGCTCCGCGATCGTTTCTACTCCTTGGCCGATCAGCCGCGATCGCACGTCAACGACGAAGACGACGCCTCCTTGTCGCCCCCCTCCTCGCCCAAGATCAAGGCGGTGGTGGAGAAACAGGACTCGGTATCGTACGTGCTCGACCTGAATGAAAGTCCCGAAGTGGTGGCCTCGCGTATCGTGAGGAGAAGTTTTCGGAATCCGACGCCCCCCAAAAGTACCCCCAACAAGTCCCCGTCGAACAAAAGACCGCGCATCAAAAATTGCCCGTTATCGCTCAGTTCGTCGGCCAGTTCCATCATATCTGGCAACAGAACGGAATACAGCAGATCGCGATCTATATCCGTACGTCACGAGGAATTTGACAATATGGACCAGGACGAAGCGTTTTTGTATTTTTCCCCGTCGACTAGCACGCCGCGACATGACAACGTGAAATTGGACGAAAGTTACGAATCCGGCAATTCCAACGTGATCGTCGTCGAAGACGCGTCCGATTTGTACGATCACGAAGTCGATCTTAAATTACCGGCGTTGCCTAGCGAGATGGGTCGTAAGAAAGGGGGTTGTCAGGCGCTATTGCCCAGTCCCAAGCATCTGGCGGGGGAAGCCATGATTTCAGAAAGCAACTCTGAAGATGAAAGTACTAGTTCTTCGAGTGGACAATTATGAGACGATATGTTTTAATATATTTTATTGTGATGTGCGGGTCTGGTTTTTTTGACCGCGCGCCGATTTTTAATAATTTTTTTATATGCGTAACTGATTTGTAAACTTTTAAACTAAACAAGTCACCACTATAGTTGTAAATATACTCGTTTTTCTTTAAAGCCATTTATTATTTTTATAGCCGGTACCACGAACGGATAGATTGACGGTTTGCAGATGAACAAAAATTACAGTTAATTCCATGATGGATATTTTTACGCACTTAAAATTTATATTGGGAGAGGGGTATTTGGTGAACGGAAAAATACCAAAAAACCATTTTAAATTCATTTACAAGTAGTTATATTTATTTTATTATTCAGGTTACCTGAACAGGAACAAAATATTTGAAAAATTCTCAATATTTTGTTCAATAATTGGTAAGTATTTTATAAAACATAATATTTTTCGTATTCTTCACACAATCAAAAATATATATAATTTCACATTTTTTCAAGAATTTTAAAATTTCTCAATTAAATTTAATAATCTGTAATTAATTTTAATGTCGTCTAAGAAAAATTTGCCCCAATAATTTGCTTCTTTTTTAAACGTATTTAATTTTTTTCGATCAGAGAATAATAGATATAATTTTTTTAAATACGCGATTAAAATGCTTTATAGATTCCTTACTATTCAGGGAATTTGAACTTCTAGTATCTAAATATTCTCATCCAGAGTAATAATCCAATAAAATAATACTCGAATTGTAAATTGGGTAAATAATATTTAATTTCAATTTACCAGTTTTGGCCCCGAAGAAGTATTCATAATTTTTTTAATTCAAAATAATTTACTAGTGAATATTTAATAAATTATAACAAATTTCAGATTATTTTTGTTGCAACAAAATTCACCAAAATTATTGAAAAAACAGTTTAAATTCAGTATAATAATCCATTAAAATAATACTCGAATTGTAAATTCGATAAATAATATTTATTTTCAATTTATCAGTTTTGGCAACGAAGAAGTAAAGTTATTCATAATTTTCTTATTTCAAAATAATTCACTAGTGAATAATTGATGAATTAAACCAAATTTCAGATTATTTTTGCATCAAAATTCACCAAAATTATGGAAAAAAACAGTTTAAATTCTCTTAATTTCAGATCCAATATCTAAATATTCTCATCCAGAGAATAATCCAATAAAATAATTCTCGAATTGTAAATTCGGTAAATAATATTTAATTTTAATTTGGCATGGAAGAAGTAAAGTTATTCATATTTTTGATATTTCAAAATAATTTACTAGTGAATAATTAATAAATTATAATAACATTTCAGATTTTTTTTGCTACAAAATTCACCAAAATTATTGAAAAAACAATTTAATAATTTAAAAAAATTATTTCCTTATAGGTGGACATGTCCCCAAAGTATTTTCGAACAATTTCTTCATTTGCAAACCGGCGATATATCCGTGAATAATTAATTCGAAAGTAGGTTGTGATTTGTTTTATCTTTCCAGCTCAGTATTGGGTGAAACACTATTTGTGTAGTACAATAATTATATAATATTTGGGTGAATTTCAATCATAATTGTGTTTATTTTTATGTAAATGATGTTAATGGTATTGTTTTGTTTATTGTTAAGTATCCCCGAGTGTTTTATTAATATATTTATTTTAAGTGTAGGAGGTGATGTCTGTATTTTTCAATTGTTAGGACCAATAGATTTCCATATTTCATATTTATTGTATAAAGTTGCAAATGTTCTTGAATAAATTATATTGTACAATAATAAACTTATTAACTAAAATCTTCGTTTTGATTTATCTCCTCCTTTTTTGTATAATTTCACGAAAAAAGCAATTGATTAATATCGTTTGAAGATGACACGCTAGTGTCGAAACTATAGTCACGATTTATTTCTATAATATATGTGATAAAAAAGAAAGTAAAAGTGTTTTATTTTGTTATATCGATATGATAAATTATCACAAAATAATGGCTTCCACCATTGAACTTTTAATACTCAGTTGTTTTATTTGAATATTTCCATAATCAACAATCTCTGACTGGGATAAATATATATATTGCATTAGATTTATACCACGAATATACCACTTTTTTATTATGGATAGGAAATGAAATTCATTGATCACAAATTAAATTAGTTTAATCCTATCTAAGTTCACTCGATAAAATCGGGTACATTCTTTCCATGCATATTTCTGCATTGCCATTCTGAAGCTCCCCATCCTTTCATCCCATTAACTTCAAAGGTACACAGTCGTTCTGTCACTTTACATTCCCAATCTTTGCTTATATAGAAATGTGGCGAGTCCATCACATTTACTTGAATTGTGTAACTTTTACCACCTACAATATCGTGTCAAAATTAAACAATCAAAATAACGGGAAACGTGTCAACGGTTACCTGCCGTTATTGTAAACGCGTAATCCATAGGCGGAACTCCGTTTTCACCATGTTGATACAGTTGTAAATCGCTGGTTTCAACCGGGTACATTTTCTTCTCAGATGCGGAATAAACATAACCCATCAAAAAACTAAAATTACAAAATTAAAATTATAAACCAAAAAGGTTTAAGTTATGGATCGCACTTTTCTTAGTACCATCCATAATTGCAACGTCGCTGGTTTATTACAATTTTGATCTAAGAAGGTTTAAGTTATGGATCGCACTTTTCTTAGTACCATCCATAATTGCAACGTCGCTGGTTTATCAAAATATTGATCCAAGAAGGTTTAAGTTATGGATCGCACTTTTCTTAGTACCATCCATAATTGCAACGTCGCTGGGTTATTTCCAAACGACTATGAATTTAATTATCGTGATATTGTGATATAAGTACATTACTTTGAAAACGATATTGGTATACAGAAATTTCCAATGGTAAATCTATCTCCATTTTCAGTTGCAAACAGATGAAATACGTATTTGTGGATATCTTTCCAATCTCTATGATCTCCAAAACTGTGATCTCTCATACATTGCATATTAATCGGATATTTGATGTTATTGATAGTTGCTGTACCGTCTAAATCTCCGTGTTGTTCATAATGAGTTTGATGGTTTCTACAAATGCATGATTATTATTAAAAAACATCATTCAACTAGCCCAATTTAATTCCTTACTCTTTTAACATTTGAAAGTATTCACGGCTCCATTTTTCTCGAGCCATACATTTCGCCATAGTCAAACTGTTCATATCGCAGTCGAAATTGAAATATGGCAAATGTGACGAATAAGTTGCATCGATCACAACGTCATACAATTGGTCCTTGTTCTCGTGATTTTTCATCTTCCCATTGTAACTGATGTGCCAATATCTCATCGGTTTTAAACATTCCACCTTAATTCCTTCGGCATCGAAATCATCGCTCTCTTTCGTTTGATACAGGGCCGTACCCGGCATTTTCGGACTTTCTAATAATCCAATATCGGCATCTTGTATTTTGAGAAATAAGAGTCCGTCGATAAGTGTTCCTTTTCTTCTGGCTGTGCCCAATACCAAATGGTTTCCTTGATGGTCGGCAGCATTGAAGTAAACCGCATCGATCGGCTAGAAATTAGATTATTTTTATTTAAGCTCGATATCTCAATACCAAGAATCACAAATTACCCATATCATAGCAGAATTTCAATAAGTTCATGTTTTTTTGAACAAATTCATTAGACATAATACATTTTATGAATAGCCGGAGGCAGAAAATTTCATTTGGGGGGACTATGAGTGATTCTTCTGGGAATGATGATGACAAAGAAGATAATCTACTAGTAGCGAATTAGCGACATCTAGGGAGTAGTAGTTATACTACGTTTACATTGATGAATCATGGGTAAAACAAAGAACTCTGCAAACATATAAATTAGTTTGCAAGATTGTCAATAGATGACACAATACGGTATCTGAGTGATGCTACTTCTACTAATTCAAATCTATACTGTAAATCTATTTATTATGTAAGATCTATGAAAGTTCGAGTATTATTTGTGTTATACAAACGTACACGTTAAGGTTAGGTCCGAAATTTGCGTTTGCCTGATAATAAAAAATTGCCTATCGACAATATAATTTTACAGTCAGAATGCGGAATTATAGCTAAAAATTTAGAAGAAAAAAATGAAATTAGAAATAAAATTTGTAACATCTTGACAAACAGAAAGAGGCATAGGAACAAATCGTTTTAACTATCACACTATTCAGTTATTGATAAAATAATTTGGAATTGAGTGTTCTCACCTTTTCGTGACGTGAATGTTTGTGTGGACTTTCTAAGAATCTCTCCAGGGATTTCTCATTTTGGAACTTAGCTTTGATGTAGTTGACGTACTAGAAAAATAACATAAGTTTTTAATGAAAATCAAACACATACAGTTGATTCCTTACCTTTCTCAGAGATAGCACAAAGTAGATAACTCCAACTTTAAACCAATATACTCCATTTGGTCTCTGATAAACATTGAAAATTGGATATGATTCCTTCCGACACTGAATACGCAAGCTAATAATAATAAGTAGTATAGAAAGAAATAAAATTATTATTTCAATGCAGCCACACATCGTGAAAAGCCAACAAATTTATAAAAGATTGAAAGGTTGAAATATAATTTCATCCTTATCAGTAGAGTATCAAGATTAGCGACAATTGAATGTCAAGTGAACGATTAAACAATTGCGGACATCCACGAATTTCGAATCTTCATCCTTAAGAATTCTGTTTGTAGTACTATTTATTTACTGAACAAAGTATTGGAATCAAGGCTATGAAACTGGCACTTAATATCATTACAAACTAACATATTATTCCATAAATAAGAAACAGTCACCCTTATCGTCTAAAATAACTGATAGCAATGTACTAGTTTGAATTATTGTAAATAAGCTATTAGTGGTGCCATCTAGGGAGTAGTTATTATACGTTCTCCTTGGGAATGATGAGTGGCAAGGAAGATAATCTAATAGTTAGTGACATCTAGGGAGTAGTAGCTATACTACGCTTACATTGATGAATCATGGGTAACAGAAAGAACGCTACAAATTTGTAAGAGGAGTAATAATTAGTTTGCAAGATTGTGAATAGATGCTGTCTTTTTGTGTGATAGTTGAAACGATTTTCTGCTATGCCTATTTCTGCTTTCTGTTTATTCTTTTTATTTGTCAAGATGTTACAAATTCTATTTCTAATTTAATTTTTTTTGCCTCTAAATTTTTATTTCTAATTCCGCATTCCAAATTAGCAATTATATTGTCGATAGGCAATTTTTTATTATCAGGCAATGCAAATTTCGGACCTAAGCTTAACGTGTGCTGCACCTCATCCGGAATTTTTGTGTCTGTTAGGTTTTTTAACCATTGCTTATTGATATTTTGTTTCTATTACCTCATAAATCGTCAACATCTGGTTCGAAAGTGGATCCTCGAACGTTATACTTTAGTTCAGCTCTTAAGTTATTACATACTGTGATTCGATATGCTTATAGAGCTTATAACAATATTGCTTAGCAGCGAATTCATAATTTATATACTTAAAACATTAATTGTGTCATAATTTCGATTGTTCGTGTTTCTGTTAGTTTCGGCGATGTGGGCATTTTCAATTGAAATTACTGCGTTAAGGACGCTTTGTGCTGATACAATTAGCTTTAAGAAATAACGTTTATACAGTTATACGTCTTCTCATGATGGTCGTGAGACCGAAACGTACGTAAAGACGAAGAGTTTTATATATAATTACTTGACAATTAAAAAAAAATTGGTTGAAAACGGTTGATAACTCAAAATTTTACAGGGGTGTTCCAATCTAAATGGGTCACACTGTATAACAATCAGTAACCAAATCAATTGCAAAGAGTAACTTTGTCCGCACACTATTTATCTGATCTCCAAGCGGCAACGTTTCACAATCTCATTTCATTTGTGACATCAGCCTACTATGAGCTTTCATTCTGAAAGTATTTGATTTGAATATTTGATTTTACTATAGTACTTGCTTCACTTTTGCCCAGTAGTGTATCTTCAAACAATCTATTTAATGACCACCAAGATTTAGGAATTTCTAATAAGCACTGTTGGGTCAAACCTTTATTTCATTCACTATCTTACTCTAGAATTATATATAAATGTTTCCCTGATTATGTCAAACACTTCCTTCATAATCCTTTATGAATGCTCAATCAATCTTTCAAACAGCCTTCTCCTCCTTGAACTAATGTCTTGCACCCCAAGCTGTCCATATAATTTATGTTAACTTTTAAGAATTCGTAGTATCTATAAATTCGAAAATGTTTGAATTTTATCCGATTGTATGTTTTGGAAATGGTAAGTTAGTAATTGCAATGAATTCTGTGATAGTTAATGCAGCAAACATTAGTTTCATTGTGTTACCTAACATAAGCTTATACACTTTGGAATAATTGACAGCCATAATTAAAGTTGTCGTGCAACAGTTAGATATTCAAACTTAAACCATCGTACAGATGAATGATCGGAATAGATTTCATTCGACTCGTTCGTTTTGCATTCCCGTCTGTCATAATTTCGAAAATAAATATGAAATTACGCGAATCCCGCGAGTACAAAGCTTTGAGCGAGATTTCCATATTTAATTTCTAATACGAATTCGTTCCTTGGAGATTCCCCAATTTGCTATACAGCGAGAGCGCCTCTACCACACGCTACAGCATTAACGGAATTAACATTGTTATTTGGTTAGTCTGTTTGTCGGTTCCACTTGCTTAGTTCCATTAAATCTGCATTAGATTAATAGTTCAAAGTAAATACGTGCTTATGTGCATCAGACAATAAACTCAATCGCTCTATGGTCTCGAAAGTTTGGCCAATTTCACATTTAATTCCGTACACAATGCGTTTACAGCAAATTTGAATCAATAAAATTCATAATACACACATTTTTTTCATATATTTTGAATATACGACACGAAGATCTTTGATGTTCGTAAGTAAAACATCTACTGAGCCAGCGATGGATTTGATCTGTAGATTATGAGGAGTTGCTGGGATGTAAAGTAGCTGTTGACACGGAATAGAAAACCAAGTTTTTGTGAAGTAGTTTACGCAGTGAACCTCACATGATAATCCCACGAGAGGATGCTATTGGTGGTGATTCCGAGCATGGATATGGAAGACTCCATAGGAATAGTTGTACCCGACAGCATCATATTAGGGATTGTGGGATCCCCCTTCCTAGAGAAGACGCAAGCTCGAGTTTTGGTGGCATTAAACTCTACTAGATTGTGAAATCCCCATTTCAAAATATTTGCCGGATCTCCATTAATTGCGACAACATATCTCTGTCTCGCTTCTCTGGCTTCTTTGGATGGTATAGGGTGTACCTTGGTATCATTTTTGACTCTGACCTAAAATTTGATTTGCATTTGAATGAGTTGCTTAAAAAATCGTTCGGTACTCTCAAACTGATTCACTCAATTAGATATTATTTCAGTCAATCAATGAGGAAACTTCTTACAGAGTCGTTGGTATTATCACGGTTTAACTATGGTGATATTGTGTACAACATTTGATCTAAATCGGAAACAGAAGGTACAGAACTTCTGTTGTAGATTTGTCTACTCTTTCAGAAAATATCATCATGTATCCAGCAAGATCATTGAACTGAACTGGTTGTCAATGAATAATCGTAATAATTACAATCTTTGCAACTTTGTGTAATAAGTTTCTAGCTCTAAAACTTCTACGTTCCTAGGTCTATGCTACATTCATTGGATGTAAGATCAAGAAACAAATTTCATGTTCCTCGTCATAAAACGTCATTTTTTCAGAGGACGTTCACTTATCTCTACGTCAAATTTCTATACTCACCGTTAATCAATTATATGCGATTTTCGAAAACAAAAATAAGAATCATTCTGAAAAACACTTTCTGAATACTAACTTGAACTTGAATGCCTTTTCTTGAATCGTATTTAGCCTTTACTTTCTTTGTTACATTATTTCTTCTAGGTACCTATGTTATAACTAAAGTATGCATTACGTTTATACTTATTCTCTTTCCTCCCATTTATCACTTTAGCTGACTTCATCTGTACATCTTACGTAAAGTGTAAGAGTAGCCTTTGGCCTAACTGTGCCTATTTTGTACCTTCACCAATAAAGATTATTATTATTACTATTATTATTATTATTGCTATTATCTGCAAAGCTGTGGGTGGGACAGATCCAGCAGATCGTTTATATCAAGCAGAAACAAAGTTGGAGCCAACACAGGTCCCTGTTGGAACACCAGCGTTGATAGTCATTGTATCGGAGGATACACCGTTAACTACCACATGGAGTAATCTAACTAAGAGAAAACTCCATAGTAAGTGACAAAGTTAAGTCAGCAAACCATATGATCAAGGATCGCCATGTAGTAGAACTAATAGAAGATCATCAGGTGCAATTATACCATCGTAGGTTTTATGGATTACATACACATGTAGTGGATAATACTGAGTAACAACTGAGTTATAAGTTATAATTATTGATAATGATTACGGATAAGTCAATTACTGACACTCTATTCTATTCTATAAATACTTCTCCTTAGAGATTATTCTTTTTTCATAATTCCTTCCCTGACATCCATTTAGGTCGTTGTTGATGTTGACATGGATGATGTGTCACAATAAGGTACCCTTGTTGATGGAGCGGTATTGCATATAAGGTTTACTTGCATGTTATGCAGTGGCGGCTCCTCGAAGAAGGCTAAGGAGGCTCAGCCTCCTCACCAATTTATCTTAATGATCATTCTCCATTTTATTTCCTGTTTCTCTGATAATTCTTTAAATTTTACAATTAATTCCCCGTTCTCAGTAGTTATTTTTAATCTGGCAACAGTGGCCAGAGGCTAGATTCTCTATATATCTCAAACGCTAAATACGTGTGGTCAACACAGTTGCCGTTTTTTCAACCATTCAATTGCCCAGTGGGTTAAAACAGCGAATATGGCAACAGAGTAGGGAGGCTAGCTTTTCGTACCCATTCGTCGGTCGAATGAAATACGATTACTTGCTCCCTCCTCCCGCTGCTAGAAGAATGCGGCAGCACGTCTTCGGTTAGTTGTTGTTTTTATTCCACGAGGCGTAGTAAGGTTAAGTAGTTAAGTTTTAAATTATAATTTATCTAATCGGAATCGGTGAACGTTAAAATGATGAGTGACTTAGTTCTAGTTGCAGAGTTCTTAGAAAATCCATTTAGCGGATTAACATATGATAGAAGTGTTCTTCAAAAACAAACGGCCTTTACCGGATTTGAAAGGATTAGTGATGGCAGGGAAGTATCAAAATCGATCGTTTAATACTGATGATTATAAGAAATATGTATGGTTAACGGGATCTGATGTACACAATAAATTATATTGCTGCTATTGCTTGCTATTCACATCAGATACAACTTCATGTTGGGGGCACTTGGGTTATAATGATTTGAAAAATTTAGCTCGTGGCCTAGAAAGACATGAAAAATCGCAGGAACATATTACATCGTGTATTAAGTTTAAATTAACCGGTAAACAGAATATTGTTAATGCGATTGATTCTACACGAACACGCGAAATCGAAAATCATAATAATACAGTTAAAGAAGACCGCGAAGTTTTAAAAAAAATCATTGATTTCTTATTGTATTTATCATTTCAAGATTTGGCTTTTAGAGGGCATGATGAAACTGAAAATTCAGTTAATAAAGGTAATTTTAGGGAATTGTTAGATTTGTTTTGTAAATAAGACAGTAAGCTTCGCGATTTTATGACTAACGCGTCAGTATTTGCAGGCACCTCAAAAACAATACAAAACGAAATTCTTGATTCAATAAATTATGTTCTCCGAAATCAGATAGAGAATTATTTAATGTCCCTTTTTTTTCGTGGCAGGTTGACGAAACAACTGATATAACGTGTAAATCACAATTATCAATAATTTTTAGATTTGTAAAAAATGGACAACTAGTGGAAAGATTTTTAGGGTTTTACGATGTTAGTTCGGGAAGAACAGCGATCAATTTATTTAATTTCTTAATGGAAACATTTCAACGATTTGACTTTGCGATTAAATTAATAGCTCAAACCTACGACGGCGCATCTGTAATGGCGGGACATTTAAACGGTCTTCAAACAAAAATAAAATCAGTTTCGCCTCAGGCTATTTTCACCCATTGTTACGTTCACAACATGAATTTGGTTTTAAGTAATGCATGTAATTCCATTAAGGAAGTTAGAATTTTTTTTTCCAACTTATCGTTATTTTCAAATTTTTTTTAGCAAATCCACCAAACGAACTGAAATTTTGAATAACATAGTAGGAAACAGAATTCTCTGTAATGCTCCAACTCGATGGAATTTTACATCACGTGCAGTGTTTACCATTCACAAAAATAAAGACAAATTAATTGAAACATTTGATTTTATATTAAACAGTGATGACTTTTCGACAGATCAGGTTTCATTAAATGCCGCTGTTGGTTTAAAATCTTATTTAGAAAATGAAGAATTTTTGTTTTTTCTTGATACTTTTAAATTAATATTTGAACAAACTGATCTTATTTTTCAAATTTAACAACATAAATTCACTGATATAATTCATTCATGAGATCGTTTGAAACATCTCATTGATAAAATTTCAAGTTTCCGAAATACAGAATTTCATTTTAATATTTTATTTCAAAATTTTCCAACTGATGAGGCTCCTCCCGCGAAAAAGAGGAAAACATATAATTTGGTAGACAAGAAACTACATTATAAACAAATTTTTTATGAAATTTTAGATACTATTAAAGGACAAATTGAGATTCGATTTTCCGATTTACATGAATTGAAGTTTTTCGACTTGACGAATAGAAGATTTTTCGAATCTTTTTCAAAAGAGTTTCCCAATACACTTTTAGATAACTTAGTTCTCAAATATAAATTTTTTGATAAAATAACACTGCACAATGAATTATGCGTTATATACTCGGATAAAGATATGTTAGGCCAGTACGACAGTCACGCCGATATGATAAAATATATGATAGACAATGATTTGCAACAAGTTTTACCTCAGTTTTATAAACTACTTTGTTTGACAGTCACCATTCCTGTCACGTCGGCATCGGTGGAGAGATCATTTTCTACTCTCAAACGAATTAAAACTTACATGCGAAATACAATGGACCAAAATCGTTTATACAATGTTAGTTTGATATCTATTGATAAATTAACTAACACCTCCACGTTGGTTCTTCTGGGCAACAATTAATTTTGTCACTGAAGTAGCTGGTACGGTCGCTGTGCAAAAGTTAAATTAATTGGCTGAGTAGAGTATATTAAAAAAAAACGTTTTATGTCCAGCCTCCTCTCTTAAAAAGTTCACGAGCCGCCACTGATGTTATGTCAACTTCATTATATGCTGTTTGTTTTGAAGCGACGGCCCAAGAACACATTTTATTGAACCATCGTTCACCAGATGACGGTGATTTGTTGGTATGGGGTATGTTAATAATGACCTAATAGCTCCTTTCAGAATAGAATCTGAGAGCTTCAGCATATTTTTGGAAGTGTGCGAACAGTACTCCAGGATAGGTTGAATGTGTGCTTTGTAGATTATGAAGAGTTTGCTGGGTTGTAACGTAGCTCTGCGCAATGAATAGAACAACCAGCTTTCGCTTAATGATTGATTCATGAAAAACACTCAAATACACGCGAACTTATTGACCATTCGGTAGACATCTAAAAACCCCGATCCGGCCACGCGAATCGCAATAAAGTTACGCCGTTCGAGTCGTCCGTTCAACATGAAAACGAATTACGTTCGCCGGAAAAAAAAATTGATTTATGTATTCTGTACAAATCTAATGGTGTTTTGAAGTCGCCCGACCTGAGTGTAAGTGGGGTGGTAAAGTAGGCTCTGAAAGCATTATTTATGCATTCAGAGGATCTCTAGTTTGAAGTTTCCATCGAAAACCTTATATTTAAATATTCAACGTTCCATGTTAAGTAGCAGTCATAACTGCGGGTTCTCGCTTTTATGGGGCTCAGGTGCACAAAGTGACTAGTATTCGGCGTTCGTACAGATTGAATGTGTTGTCTGAGAGCTTTTTAATGCATGTTTCTTTTCAGATTCCTCCTCCGAACTCCGCGTGGTGGTATTGAGTTTGTTGTACATTCAATAGCGACGTCGTCGCGACGTTTAATGAAATCGCGTTTCATTCGATCCGTATAAACGTGTTTGTGGAATTAAAAGTTTTATTGCCATCAGTAAAAACACTAAAGACATGCGGTCGGATGTAATTGGGTTCTCTGATGATGCAACGGGCATCTATAGTTTAGTTTATTGTATTGGGTATAACAGGATCGTGGTACCTACACCTCCTTTTTTTTCCTACTTTAGTTTTGAAAATAATCTTTTAAAAATTGGGACATGACGTCAACATTATAAGCTGCATTTTTCGATATACAAGTGATTTTTTTTCACTTCTGGCCAAATTATCCGAAAATAACTATAATCTCGAAAATTTAGGAAATTTCGATTTTTGTTGTTGATTTGTTAATTAACAAATTGTTTATTTATGAACAAATTGTTATGAACATTGGATAAACACTGTTTATCGGTCAAATAATTGAAGAAAATACACTCTACTAGCTTAAAATCAACGGAAAATAGCGTTTAAATTTTTTTATCACTATTTATTGTTTATTAACAAAATAAACAATTCGTCAAGGACCAAAAGGGGTAAGCTTTGATCTAGGTGTCAAGACGAATCGAATCAGCCCCTATACACGAAATCGGCCCATAAGAAAAATTCTTTGTAATTTAATTTACTCTTTTTTATCCAACCGAAAACAGTACACTGTCATCAATGGAACCTCCTCGGAACCTGATGAGTTTGGTGAAGTTCCACAGGGATCTGTCCTCGGTTCGCTAGTGTTCTTTATTTTCATTAATGATCTGGTTCAGGCGGTGAGAGCGGCAGATCTCCTGCTCTTTGCTGATGACACCAGTGTGGTTTGAAGCGAGAATAATGAGAGGGATTTGCTGACTTGCTTGAGTGATTATCAAGAAAATCTGTTAGACTGGTTTTGTGCATATGAGCTGTTCGTGAGCCTTAACAAAACTGGTATGATGTTATTCACATACAGAAACATTACATTTGAAAACCCTGACTATAGAAAGTTTTTGGGTATTTTATTTGATGCAGTTCTTAGTTGGGAGTGTCATGTTGATAGTGTAGATAACAAAATCTCAAAAATTATTTTTGTGATGATAAATTCATTAAATTACTTGCCTGAGGAGGTGATGTGCATGGCATACTTCTTCCTTATTCAGACGCATATTGCTTCTAGTTTGACCCACATAGTTTCTCAGCTTCGTTGTTACAATTTTGCTGGTTCAAAAGGACTTTCAATAATCTAGGAACTAGACTATTAAACTGAGCTATTTTATATCTAAATGGTGTAGCTGATTCCGCCGGGGTATGCCTATTTGTTTGAGTGCATTTTCTGTATATGCCAAAATCCGAACGATTACCATTTTTTATAATGTTAATATCAAGGAAAGGAAGCTGATTATCTGTTTCTATTTCGACAGTGAATCTCAGGAAATCAAATTGGCTATTGAGAGTATTCAAAAAGCCATGTAAATCAAAATCTTTTCTACTTGTAATCGCGAAAATGTCAACATCTCTAGACCAAAATTTTGGAAACTGATTTAATATTTAATTTCTTATGGAAAAATATTGGTCAAAAAAGGAGAGAGTGGATTGCCCATTGCACATCCGCTTGTTTGTTTATAGTAATTTTTGTTAAAAGTGAAATAGTTTTGCCCCATACATAATGATTTAAGGATCACGTATTCTGTGCAGTTTCTATCAAGGATATTAGGATTTGAAAGCCATTTCTTCAGAATGTTAATAGACTCAGGGGTTAGAGTATTTGTAAATAGCGAAACAACATCAAATGAAACGAGAGTATCACCAGGCTTAAGTTATTGTAAAATTGAAAGATTTCAAACTTCCATTCCTTCGTTAAGAATGAAATTTCCTTTGGGATCATTGGTGGGCTCTCTTTGGAATTGATTTTCAAGATGATTACAATAATTTCGGATGGACTTCAAAATTTGTTATATTTCTCGGGAATATTCTAGAGGAGCGCAAGAAAAGCCGATGGAAAGATTATCTTCGACATAAAAGTGAAACAATGCCAACTTTGTGTGATCGTTAAAATTTTACTGTATAATATGCATGCCGCCAATGAAAAAAACACTCAATTTCCTATTAATTACGTTTATACACACCAAGCAGCCACGCTCATACATAAATCAAATGTTATCACCTAATTATTTCCAGAACGTGCCCGCCAAGAGCTTCTTTTGTTTCGCCGGTGATTACATTCTGTTATACCATAATAATTCGATACATCGTAAATCGGATGAGATCCAAGGCATATCCAGTTCCGAAATTAATTAATTTCTCTAGAGATATAGAGTGTGGATTACACACAAAAAAATAAGACAAGATAAGGTTTAAGAGAATGATGGAAACCTCTATGAGGTATTTTCGTTTGATAGTTTGTCGAGCTTGAAACTGAAATAACTGTTATATAAGTGTATCAGATTTAATGAGATTTATTGCAATATTGCATAATTGAAGATACTCAATTGATACGTGGACTTAATAGAATATAAGAGAATATAATGATTTATTATGTGAAAAATTATACGTAATAAATAAATTATCGACGAAACCAGTTTGCGTATGTATGTATATGTGGACCTAACAGCATTGAGAATTTAAAACAATCTGTATTACACATATATGAATTTATCTGATTATATTTAATATACCTACATTACATACACTCACTCATTGTAACTTAGCATTCAGACTAAGATCAGTTCACAGAATGGGCTTGGTTGTTCATCTCTTTATAAGGAATTGAGTACAAATGTGGCACTTGTCGGATGTATGTCTATTATTCAGTAAATATCATATCTTAAGCAACTACTTCCTTGGTTAATATATATTTTTTGGGACAATCAAGGCCATTACAAGCTGTAAGTACAAAATCCCTATACAACATGCTTTCATCAAAATTTTTCCATACTTACCCCTTACGAAATTTTTTACAAATCTTTAATTCCAAAAACTAAGAATAATCGCTGAAATTTGTTCAGCAGGATCACAGAAGGAGGCCGCTTTAAACTATAAGTATATAATCCACATACAAGGTGATTCTTTTAGGGTCACTGTCTATGGGATGAGCAGAATCCATGGTCTCGACACTCTGTAACGTGGTCAATCATGATCTAACGGTGAAACTAACGTTAGATTCGTATTTCTCAACGTCGAAAACGTATTGATACAAAGTTTAATTAGAATTGACGTGGTCGACCAAATTCGAGATTCCTGTATGTCCTGGAACCCAGTGGAGGGTAATTCTTATCCGCACTCCTGATGCAGCGAATCATCTTTGAGACAATGATGTTTGAGCCAGAGCGGTTTTATGGCTGCTTGACTATCGGACATGATGGCTATATCGTTCTTTTTGTATCCGTTGTGCATATTGGACACATCTCTCAATTGTATGAACTTCAGCTAGAAGGATACTGGTGTTTTCAACAAAGGGTTCGGAGTATCTGGTTTTGGGCCCAAATACACCGATCCTCGTAGCTTCTGCAGTCCTTGATCCAACGGTGTACCGACATATTGCTACTTTCCTAACAGAGTGAGAGTTCCCATATCTCCACTATTCTTTATTTCCAAGGTGGGTTTGAAAGTTCTATGTAAACACGAACACCTTACCCATGTCATCTATTAGGGCCATTAATATTGGGCATTTCATCTTCAGAGGGATTTTATCTAGTCTGAAGCACCTGAGCGCAATATATTCTCCATGTTAGCCGTAAACCTTGGAGCCCCTGCTACGTACATGCATACGAGGCTTTGGATCTTTCTTAATCCCCTGGTTTGGTAATTTGCTTAGTTTTATGGCACCAGGCTATCGCATCATAGGAGAGGATAGGTCTCACCATCATGGTGTACATTATTATTATTAAATATCCGTAATGAGCCGAGATAGAATACCTATTTAGGCTCAATTACTAAAAATGCAATTTTCTCTCCAAATACATCATTAACGGATTCAGAAAGTTGACTAGGAAATTAACATCTTCAAGACATTTCAGTAGCAGCCATCCAACATTTTCTAATCGAAACTTCGTTGAGTTCGGTGTTGACTTTCGATGTTGAAAAATGTCACTAATTCAAAAACAAATTCAATTATAATCCAATTTAAGCAGCAAACAACAGGGTTGTCGTCGTCATAATTGAAATTATCTCTTACTCGCCTCGAAACCTACAATAATCTGACTAGTGGCTGATTAAAATTTCATTTTCACATTCCTAACAACGTCGAAATTATTGTTTCGCTTCTAATTAAATTGTCTTTTGATTGGAAGAGGATCGCCGCAAGATAAGATATTTCCTAAATCGTTCGTAATTTTCAAACAATATCCAGTTGGGACACCAGGGATCGTATTCTAGATTCTCGTTCGGAGGTTTATTGTTAATTGAATTGTCTGTAACTGGTTCGGTTTGAATTGGACATTACACGTGGGAATGCATATTGCATTTCTAATTACCACATACATCGCATATAGGCACTGCACTTGGCCCTCTATTATTCTTAATATATATCAATGATATAAATAAGAATTGAAGATGAAATCATCTGTTGACGATACTGTTATATTAATTCAGAGAGACGACTGGGAGGAGGCTAAAGATAGTGCTGAAGAAGGCTTAGCTTATGTAGAAAACTGGTTTGACAATAATTAAATATCGCTCAATTTTCTAAAATCAACAAGCGTTCCCTCCTCAATTTATATTTTTTATGCACCAACTTACATTATAGATAGATATTTATATTAAATTAAAATATTCATTCTCATGAATGTTTGAAAAAGCTGTTACCAAAAGAATAATGCAATTTCTTGATGAGTTCCACATACTGACTCCATGTCAATTTGGCTTTAGACCTGGATTCTCAACAGAATTTGCAATAGTTGAACTTGTACAATATGTATCTTCAGAACTTGAGGGAATAAATGTGTCGTACTCATTCATTGTGACCTCACTCAGGCATTTGACATGTTAGATAAGGATCATCTGGAAAGGAAACTCAATGTCATGGGAATACGAGGCCCACTGAAGAGCTGGATGATGTGGTTTCTTAATAACTGAAAATTAGTAGTAAATCGATGACAGTTACTCACACATATTTGACATTCTTCAAGGCACCCCTCAGGGTAGCGTTCTTGGTCCACTTTTGTTTCTTTTGTAAGTGAATGATCTCCAAGTTTTTGTGAAGCTGTTTTTGCAACAGACCTCACATGATCATCCCAAAAGAGGTTATGGGGAACTTGATAGGACATTTTCAGACAGAACATTGATGAAAGCAAAGGAAACAGTGTACGTTTTGCCGCATTGTGCTGAGCAGGTGATCAGCCAACATAGCATCAGGCTTGTGACGTCATGATCGATCGTTCAGGCCTTGCCAGCATTGGGGAAACCCTCTGATGGCTGTGCTTATGGGAGCTAGAAACACATTGAAGAGCTGACACCTACGGATGAGGTACGATGATCCTGTTGATGTGTCCAGTTCAATATAGAAATATATTTCCGTAGACAAGAAATAGTCATCATGTCGGATAATCATAAGTATCCAACGATCCCACGTGATCAGTTCCAAGATGATCTGGAAACGCCAACTGAGCAAAGAAATACACTTAGCCTCCTATGGATTTCGAGACATATCGGAGTGGAGGGTAACTAAAAAAAACAGACGAACTAGCAACAAAAGTGGCCGAATCACCATTACTGAGGGACCTGGAAGCTTTCAGCGGAATAAGCGCGAGCACAATACTGAAAGATCCCATCACTGGATAGAATTACAAGGACTGAGGCATGGATTGATACTTCTGGGGAACTTATAACCAGCAGCGATCTAACGACTGCATCAACGTAAACAAATTAGTGGTGATATAATTTTTATTGAAGCGCAGCGAGCAAAGTGGTTTATCATCCACTCAGTTCGGACAATACTACATTTGGCTTTTCGGCCATCTTTCAACCGATCAATCGTTTTTTAAGATTATGTTCTCAATCAAATGTGTTAATTCACTCTTATTTCTTGTATCATTCAAAGGTTACAAACAGTGTGTTATTCATCATATTGGATAATCCAACCTGGTTAGGTCGGTTGGACACTGGGCGTTATTGTTGAAGGAATAGTTGGGAGTTATGTGCTTCGTAAATTTATTTTTAGATACAATAACATTAACTGAACTTTCCAATGTAGCTGGAGGAGTCCTAGTAACTCCATGACAAAAAGGAGAACTATACACGTGACCTTCACATGTAGTGGTCTGTAGTTATTAGCTCATTAGGGGGATGTCACTATCCAGTCAAACAGTTATTGACATTCGAGTAAAAATGTGTGTTACTTATTACCTGAATGTTATGTTCTTTATTTACATTGGATATAAGAAATCCTGTATTCTAATATCCCGTAACAAATTCAGTGGGCTTCTTTGACAGCACGTGAAAGATGCAAAATGTTTCCACAGTGATATTCACAGGCTCAGTAAAATTCACGATTCAGGTCACGTCCGTCACAAAGCAAATTAGAAATCTGTGAGTAACTGTGCCCTGTGTACACAGTGTATATGTTACAATATCGATACGAGCCGACTAGGCCAGACGAGGCTTAAGTCTTGAAGCAGAAGTTTACGCGGAGAAGCGTAATTATGTAGAAGTTGGCTGTGAGGTAATTCTATTGTTTGACTTGGAGCGTTGTATTGATTTGCATTAATATTATGTCGATGTTAATTAAGACTCGCAGTTTCACAGTCGACATCGACCTATCAAATCTAATAAGGCGGAATAACAATGGTACAGAACAAACAGCCATCTAGATTGTGAGAAACCGGTATTTCATAGTCATCTCACACCACAATGGAAACAAACATATACACGAAGTTATCGAAAACGCTTCTAGAACTACTCCCAAACGTGTCTCCGACGGAAGATGAAGCCTCCTACAATACCACCGTTTGACAAACGTTTCCGAAGAGTTCAAAACGTTCCACCGTTTGGTGGGAGACGTGAACTAGGGGAACGAATGCGGTATTTGGCGGTTTCGGAATGAGCAAATGAAATTCCTTCTTTGCGTCCCGTTACACGTCCATCCGATTTTAAATTAATCGTACGAGCCAGCCTTCCAACACAACTAATTATTCTCATAGTTCAAACTAGACGGACCGACCAGTAGAGGTATGCAAAACTACTGGAATACTTGAAATTATTTGTTCGATTGTAAAATTCCTCGCTTCCTCGTGAATTTTTTTGGCAACGTTAGCATATCATTGGATTATTGTCATTATCAATGAGATGTGTTCTGTTTGTATAATGCTTTATACTTCAGATGTATAGAGCACTATGCAAAGAGAGGCCCAATAAGGTTTTGTGATAAAATGGCACGAATTTGGTCAACAAAACGGTATGTTGAATTGTGATGTTGTAGATCTGATGCTTGCTTTGTCATGATACATTTCATAGACTCAGTAGAAAGGCCATTGAATGTTACACTGATGGCTCTAAAACAATACTATCAACGATGTATGTCCTCTTTGTATAGTGCTTTATACTTTGTACAGTGCTTCATACTCCATATGTATAGAGCACTATGCGAAGAGAGGCCCAATAAGGTTTTGTAACAAAGTGGCACAAATTTGGTCAGCAAAACGGTTTATTGAATTATGGTATTGTAGATGTGATGCTTGCTTCGTCATGATATATTCCATAGACTCAGTAGAAAGGCCATTAAATGTTACACTGATATCTCTAAAACAGCTTCATCAACGTGTATCATCTTTGTATAGTGCTTTATACTTTGTACATTGCTTCATACTTCAGATGTATAGAGCACTATACAAAGACAGGTCCAATAGGGTTTTGTGACAAAATGGCACATATTTAGTCAACAAAACGGTGTGTTAAATTGTGATATTGTAGTTTTGATGGATGGTTTGTTGGGATATATTTCATAGACTCAGTAGAAAGGCCATTAAATGGTACACTGATAGCTCTGAAATAACAATATAAACGATGTGTGTCCTCTTTGTATAGTGCTTTATACTTCAGATGTATAGATCACTATACAAAGGAAGGCCCAATAAGGTTTTGTGGTATTGTAGTTTCGATGGTTGGTCTGTCTGGATATCTTTCATAGACTCAGTAGAAAGAAAGGTCATTAAATGTTACACTGATAGCCCTGGAACAACATTATCAGCGATGTGTGTCCTCTTTGTATAGTGCTTTATGTTTTGTACAGTGCTTCATACTTCAGATGTATAGAGCACTATGCGAAGAGAGGCCCAATAAGGTTTTGTAACAAAATGGCACAAGTTTGGTCAGCAAAACGGTTTATTGAATTATGGCATTGTGGATCTGATGCTTGCTTTGTCGTGATATTTCATAGAAAGGCCATTAAATGTTACACTGATGTCTCTAAAACAGCTTTATCAACAAGGTGTATCATCTTTGTATAGTGCTTTATACTTTGTACAGTGCTTCATACTTCAGATGTATAGAGCACTATACAAAGGCAGGTCCAATAGGATTTTGTGACAAAATGGAACAAATTTGGTCAACAAAACGGTGTGTTAAATTGTGATATTGTAGTTCTGATGGTTGGTTTGTCAGAATATTCTTCATAGACTCAGTAGAAAGGCCTTTAAATGGTATACTGGGCTTGGACTCAAATATTCTGAAAGCTTGGAAAATTTTCTAAGTGGAAATTCAAGCTATAGGAAAATGTGTCCAGTTTAATATAGTAAGAGAATTTCATAGACCAGAAATAGTCATCGACATCATGTCGGCCCCCACGTAATCAGCACCAATTTGTGAGTGGTTCCTTCACTTGTGCCCAACTAATATTCTATTTTATCGCTTGATTGTTGAAGAGCTGAAGTGGAGGTTGGTCGAGAGATGTTAGTTTTGAGCGCCAGGATATTTCTTATCAAACAATATACCGATCTTGACTCGAAATTCAAAAACGCAAACTTCCAAGTTAGCTTCTCCTGAAATGTAGGAGAACAAAAAAACTCGTAGGTGTAATTGAAGTTGTTTGACAAATTTCATAAATTCACACTATGGGAACCAATATGTATTCATGAATGAAACAACAAGGCGCGATTGATCTTATTATATGAATGAATATGAATGAAGCAAAATCCGCAAAATTTGTGAGAGCAATCTTAATGGTATTTATATAAGGAATTAATACAAAATTCTAGGTACATGATGCCATCCTCCACATATCAAAGAGAATCTTATTCAGTAATATCTCTCCAAGCTGTCGTGTCTGCAACGTGAAACGAAATTTTCGTATCATCTCGAACGTATATATTATATTT
The DNA here is from genome assembly GCA_958510875.1 of Endomychus coccineus. Taxonomy (NCBI): domain Eukaryota; kingdom Metazoa; phylum Arthropoda; class Insecta; order Coleoptera; family Endomychidae; genus Endomychus; species Endomychus coccineus. The sequence goes on from OY294069.1 coordinate 181,801,978, forward strand.
TATTATATATTACTCGGGAACGAATGAAATCTGTGTATAATATAGTCTAAAATCTATGAGGACCCTTCTGAAATTCAATATGATTCAATATAGAATTTCACGACAAAAAGAAAAGAGTCCCGAGAATAATTTAGGTTCAACAGGAGCCCTTCGCTTCTATTATTATATATTACATATTCCAACGTTCTGTCTATATTACATATCGGGCGGCGGGTTCGATACCAGCCTGCAGCGTTTTTCATTGGACAAGTTCCATGTAGAACTTAGGTCATACATATTTCAATTGATCGAGAATATTATAACTTCCCAAAGGGGTCAAATTTCATCGGTATCTACTGTAATAATCCGACGGATTATTACTTTTGTTTTGGGGCCTTTGAATAATATTGATTTTAATTCAAATTGAAAATTTTATAAATTATTATATCTTGAACACGATATACCAGACAGACCTAGCGACGGTAATCTGAGTCCTCTTTCCTGTATCATTGGCCGGTCAGTCATGAACCATGTTTTACAAACGTAAGCACGGCACGAGGTCAATGGTACTTTTTTCCCTGAGTCAGGAAAAGTTTACGTGGAGTTGAACAGAGCAATTCTTTCGCCTAGTTAGATTCCTATTGGCTGTTGTTATATTTCATGGGCGTGTTCTGATCCCGGAATTCGAAATTGAACATATTTTCTAAGATTGAGCGTGGGGTGGCCCCCCGCTTCAATGATTTCATAAAAACTAATTACTTTGAGGAAAAAGGCAGTTCTTAACCACCTTCTCAGTTAGTTCTCCACCAGGTACTTGTCGGTAAGGCCAGCTTGCTTTATGTCCACAGGGATGCTCATTGTTGCATTAAATCAAATCAATTAATATAATGTTTGTCCAGAATATACAAATCAAGTTCAAGAAATTTATAGATATTAAATTAACAATGCAACAAGGGTTATACATCCCTGGGGGGACTAAAGCAGTGCTGGACTTGTTCGCGTCTTTCGCTTCACGCGTAAAGTGTTTGTACCCTTATTTAAAAATCATTTTGTGACCATTTTCTATCATACTAAATTTAATCCGATGTAGAAACCGAGTGTTTAAATCCTTTGTGCGTATTTCTACAAGGGGCGAGATGAAATGGTGATATTAGACCAACAGGGTAAGTGCATTTTGATTGCCAAAGAACAACTGTTATATTGTCTTCAACCTCGGAATCGGTAATATAATATAATGTGGTTATTTACCATTCAGATCATGTTCCGCCCGCCACTGTTTTATTTGTTAATATAATTTTTTCCTGCCATTCAGGCTATTTTGAGTGTCTATACAAATTCCGCTTATCGGAGATTACTTAGGGGAGATAATAGAGCATCATGTTAGGCTTATCCCAGCTTACCAGAAAGGGAGGAATCCTTTGATTTTGAACATTATTTATCAATCATCGGCGTGATCGAGCGCGAAACCGATCACTGTTCGGGGTTGTGCTAATTAGTCCTTCATTTATTTCAACTCTCTAAAGAGAATATGGACAAGAACTCGCTCGCTGGCGAAGGGGGTAGTACTAGCGACATTGATAATTTCTCAGGTTCCCACTTGGGGTCAACCTGAACTTGACATCTTTTTAAATCTATGCTATCATTCCTATAACCAAATTTTGGATTAATTTTATAAACCTTCGTTGTTGGTTAATGTATCAAATTTTTTTGTTAATTTTGTATTATTTAATATACATTTATTATTTAATTTGATTTACGAGTTTAACTGGAAATCCCTAATCACCTCTCAGCGAATACGACCTTCAGAATTTACGCTTGAATAGATATAAAGATATAAGTATAGGTAATTGTACGAGCCGGTCCCTTGGAAGGGATCGCGGCCTCATAGTCAAAAACAGCTTCTAGGTGGGCTGAAATATACGCCTAGTGGTGGCAGCTTAAAAGAACCTTAAGGGTACACAGATCAATTAAGATCTCTGATACCCGAACAGGTTCCAACAAACAATTTTAAAATTCATATAACACGTCCATGAGGTATTAACGCTACCTGAAATGATACCCAGCCGACTGTTACAAGTTCAAGTGTTACAAGCAGTGAGATAGGATTTCGAACCTATTCACTTATCTGGGAATATTAAATCTAATTTAATTTAAGTTCAGATTTATTATTACAAAAACACGCTAGGCGGAACGTTACACTACACGAATATGGTTAATGTTAAATCTGGAAGATTACAGAACAATATTGATACGAGCACCTTTTCTCCATCTGTCATATTTTGAATTCATTCGTCTCTCATAATCCTCTCCAATCAAGGAAAATATTTCGCAATTGTACGGTTTTTAAGTTTATTATCTTCATACAAATTGAACGATACAATGAGAATGAAACATAAACTTACGCTTCAATAATCATATATTAACAAAGTGGGTAATCGAATGCTTATCTTATTACTCATTTGAAGGTCAGCCATTGTTGTCAGAATGTGCAGGTTTTCATGTGTTTTGAATACAACCAACCATTTGATGTGAACTGTCGAGCTGCGACAGCGCTGCTTGATAATGAGGTAGGCCTGAGGGCAACCGAGATACTCTTGCTGAGTAGGCATAGCATTAGGATAATTTCCGAGATCTCTACAGGTCACGGAAATCTAAAACATACAGTAGGCAAAAGTGACACTCCCTTCTGTATAAGATGCGGGGGAAACAAAGTGGAGATCTTAGGATTCTGTCAAGCAGCGGTGTATCCAAATGCCCCCTGAAAAACGTAGGAGGGTATAGTGTACAACAGTCTTTGACTGAGTGCATTGAACTTTCTATTAAGCCCGCTACAATCTCAACCAATACCAATACCACTAATATCAAAATACGCCTTCTCCTAATAACTGCTCCAGTTAATTGCAAAATTCAAGAAATTTTGTTAAAGGGTTAGCATTCATCTAATTCATAACTTCTTGAGTTTTGTGTCATCAAATAAAGATACCTTACATTTCATTTCTTCTTGTGAAGTGGCTAACGAGGATGCTGTGTAGATACAGGTGCCGAATTGTGTCTATAACAAACGTAGCAGGGACTCGTTTAGCACAAACGTAAGCAGGTTTAACGTATTATATTCAGACGGCAAGAAGTGTAAACAGTCTAATACTTCTATTTGTATTCCGTGCGGTATAAGCTGGTAATTATGAGATTTTCCAACAGATAAATTGTCTCTTCGATACCCTAATAAATGGTTAGCATTGTTAAGGAGAACATCGTGGTTTAGCTCTGCTAATTTATTAGGTATTAAATTCATAACTTGAGGTTTCATTAATGTTGAAGTTACGTTTGTACTCAGCGTTCTATAAATTTTGGTTTCAATATATCAACAACTTTTTCACGATACAGGTGATTGTAACGGTGTGAAACCCGTTTCAGATTATAATATCACCATTTCTTCTCGAATCTTCGAGAATTTATACACTCGAGTTCTACGTTCGATCAAATTATGGGTGTTATGGAACAGTCACAAAATGATTTGAAGCAAGCTTACACTTTCCGCGAAACTCGAAAGAAGCGCACAAGTCCAGCGCTGTTTTACTCCCAGGAACAAATATCTCCTTTCGCACAAGTACTACGTTTAATATTGTTTCACAACTGCATTCTACCTAGCTGAGTCAAGTCAATGCTTCAAACTAACCGTACGCAAGCTACCTACAGCTCCGGGTTTCTTTCTTTTACAATACTACAATAAAATTTAGCGTAGGTTGTACTTTTCTGGAGCCAAATGAATTTGGAGAATTTCTTTGTCTGCACGCGTTTATGAACACAACTTGATAATTTGATTCAATCTCTGTTTGAGTACTTGAATATTAGAAGCAAATATTGATGAATTTTACTTCACTTTACTAGAAAATCATTTATACATTTATAGAGATATGATCCCTATAACAATCAAAGAGATCTTAAAAATAGTTTAATTACTTTGAGCGAGGCTGAACAATAATATTAGCTTACCGAACGGGTAGGGGATGAAGAACTCTCCTTTTTTATAGAGGTAATTAGTTTTCATGAAACCATTGAAACGTCAGCGAACCCACGGAAAAGGTTCAGAAAATATGTTCAATTTAGAAAGTAATTAAACTGATCTTTGAGATTAGGAATAGTCGCAATAACGGTCCATGAAGGTTCTTGCCAACTCCACTCCTGCAGATTTTGAACAAATATGAACATCCATTTCCAGAACACGTTTTGATTATTTGTAAATTTTTCTTATTAAATAATCATATCATCATTCGTTTGTTGATTAATGAAGCACCGTAGCATTTCCCGACATATGTTGACCTGATGTTTTTTTCCTAAACATCCTGTATATATAACTATTATACACACCAGTTTCGGTAATTGAATGGGGAATTCAAAGAACACGATCGAGCTGACTAATTAATTCAGTCTATCTCAACAATTCCACGCTAGATCTCTGGAGATGATGTTTATTTAGGTGCGGATGTTGCAGACACATGTGTTACCAACTTCGCGGTCTTATTCTATTCCCAATTAAACGAAAACCACAACGAGTACTCCTTTGGAACTGAAACTATAATAACGCCGGTTGAGCTTCACTATGCAAAATATGGGGCAACTACATCACAACACCAGTCACATGTAACATTACTTTTGTAATGCAGAGGTCTTGACAACAAGAACAACTTCTCCAAACTATGTGAATACGTCTGTTAATTAATGTGGATTCTGCTATATACTATCTATTATACATTATCTATTATACATTATCTATATGACGACGAACATAACAATGTGGCACACGCGCTTGATTAAACTCTATGACACCTTAAAAATACAATTTGGACACTTCTACGACGTAAATCTTCAATTTTGAGAAATATGTATAAGTAGAGAATAGCAATCATCTATTCATATACTTGATTTTCTTAATTTCCATAAATACATAGTATTCCTTATTTTTGTCACTCCAATTACCATAGTAAGAATGTATAAGGGTGTTCCATCTCAGACGAGCCACCCCGTATATTTCTTATCCCATAGTGAGTGGAAAAATGTCCCGAAACACGTCGAATGATTTTGTTTGGGGCACATCTTTTGACGTATATTTGAGGCTTGAACGAGCAACCCCCTAATAGGGGGCGCTTCAACCCCTCAAAATTGAATAGGGGAGAGGTGTTGAGTGATACGTCATTAGAAAGGTCTTGGAAGCCTCTTTACAACGGTGTATGAAAAACGTAAATTTGATGAACCGTTTTTGCCAAAAATTAATTTTGTTGCTCGAATGCGCCACCATGAATATTTTGGTTATTTCTACAATGTACGAGCTCATTTTTATTAAGCCTTTTTTACAAACTTAAACAATCTTCAAAAAATCACATTCGTAAAAAAATAGAATTGTGTTGTCATGCTTACAATGAAAAAATTAAATCTTCGTGTTTAAATCAAATGTTCAAATTGTCCTCCATTGACTTGCATACAATAATTCAATCTTGACTGAAAACCGTCTCTAATAGGGTTCAGCATAATTGGAGTTATTTGACGACACTCATTTACAATTCGTTCGCGTGGTTCGTCCACATTTTCAGACTGCGTCACAAAAATCTTGGACTTAAGATGTCCCCACAAGAAGAAGTCCAGAGGGTTCAGGTCAGGAGATCGGGTAGGCCACTCCATAGGACCTCTTCTTCCAATCCAACGATCAGGGTATTGCAAATTGAGGTATTGGCGAACTGGTGCGGCGTAGTGAGGAGGAGCTCCGTCTTGTTAGAAATGCAATTGTTGTTCAAGTAGTAGAGGATCGTTTTCTAATTGTTCAGTTATTAACGGATCAATCGCATTTCCCAACATTTCAAGATAAATTGCGCCATTTAAATTACCAGGAATAAACAGAGGTCCAATTAGGTGGTCTCCCAAAATTCCTACCCAAACGTTTAGCTTTTCCCGATGTTGAGTGTGAGCTTCTCGAAATACATGAGGATTTGTATCGCTCCAAATTCTACAGTTATGCCGGTTAACCTCTCCATTAAGTAAAAAAGTGCATTCGTCAGGAAAGCAAACGTTGTACAAGAAATTTGGGTTATTGTTGATACGCTCGACCATAATTTCGCAAAACTCTTGCCTTCGATCCCAATCATCATCATTAAATTCCTGAATTAATTTAATTTTGTACGGATGGAACTTGTGTTTATGTAAAATTCTGAAAACGTTAGATTGGCCAATACCGGAAGCTGCAGAAAGTTGTCGTACAGATTGCGTGTTTGGCATAAGTTGGACATGTCCCAATACCGCCATAGCTGCTCCTTCATCATTAACAATTCCAATGGGTGCCCTTTTTTATCCATTACTGAACCCGTCTCCACAAATTTTGAAATCAATTCCATTACGTACTTATGGCGAACGCTACGTTCAGGATGGTTTTCGTTAAATATCCTTGCAGCCGCTCGGGCATAATTTTGATTTTGGTAATAAAAGCTAACCAGCTCAACACGTTCTTGCAATGTGTACACCATATTTTTTGAAATTTTAAACAAATCAGCAAAGTAGTAACTCAACAGATTGTTTAAAATTATGAAATGATCGAAGAAACGTTAAAACCAGATAAACACCTTAGAACAAAAAATGAAGGCAACATAAGGAAATGTTTCGCTGTTTTTTCATTCATTAGTTTGAGAGAATGTATTATTGTATGGAAGTCAATGGAGGACAATTTGAACATTTGATTTAAACACGCAGATTTAATTTTTTTCATTGTAAGCATGACAACACAATTCAATTTTTTTACGAATGTGATTTTTTGAAGATTGTTTAAGTTTGTAAAAAAGGCTTAATAAAAATGAGCTTGTACATTGTACAAATAACCAAAATATTCAAGGTGGCGCATTCGAGCAACAAAATTAATTTTTGGCGGAAACGGTTCATCAAATTTACGTTTATCATACACCGACGTAAAGAGGCTTCCAAGACCTTTCAAATGACGTATCACTCAACCCCTCTCCCCTATTCAATTTTGAGGGGTTGAAGCGCCCCCTATTAGGGGGTTGCTCGTTCAAGCCTCAAATATACGTCAAAAGATGTCCCCCAAACAAAATCATTCGACGTGTTCCGGGAGATTTTTCCACTCACTATGGGATAAGAAATATACGGGGTGGCTCGTCTGAGATGGAACATCCTGTATATAAATATACATGAACTTATCCTGAAGAAATACAACTTTCGGCAAGTCAGTTGTTTTAGTGTAGTTTCTACATAAAAGGTGTGAATGAAAAACTTAAAATCATCAAGTACTATTTCTTCAACCAACTACTATTATACTGAGCCATACAAGAAGTGTAAGCAACATCAACAATCAGCACAGTTATCGATGGCAGCAATATCACGAGGGCCCTTGTGGATTCAAAGTAGAATTTGCTGCAAGCATTCCGGGTTAGAATTGGAGCAAATATGAACAACAATAACCCATTTTGATCCCAATAAAACGATGATTACTTTTCAATTTCACTACTCAAGAAAGTCGAGAGACTATCGACAACTAATTATTCGTACCGAAGTTGAGACTGTCTTAGTCTGCGTTTAAATGAGCTTCACCGTTATTCACCTTGTTCGAATAACTCGGCAGATGGCCCACTTCATTTGCGAAACATCCATTCTCCATTTGTAACTAAGAAGAAAAATTACAAGAGAGGCGTAATTGAATTTCATTGTTAGAGAAAGCAAGCGAGAGAGACAACGAGAGAGTATCGGTTAATCCTTAATTCGAATCTGTCGGATTGTTGAGAACTGAAAAGAAATTCTGTAATTTTCTATATACTCAATCAGTTTGAACGGCACCGTTTTCACCATTTTAATGAATAATTTTCAGCGCACGTGATTCATAAAACTTTTTTTTGTTTGAATACAGAAGTGAATTCAGAGTTATATGAAAGCGTTTAATCTTATACAGCGACTATCACGACAGTATTACACGTGAAACGTCCAGAATCCAGAAATTAAACCTGCCAGCTTGTTCTCGCCAGTTTCTACACGCAGACAAAGAACGGTTAACCGGAAAATGATGGATACACCGAGCAACATATTCCAGGAAATTTGTCTAAATACGTTTGTCGTTTACCCTTTCTTGATGTATTGTTCGAATTTCGTTCTTGAATAATGAGAACTTTCAAGTTGGAAACTTCGGTTTATATTCGTTATTTGTGAGTAACAAAACAATTATTTCGGAAATTGCTGCTGGTAGGCATATTACGAATAGAATCTCTGTTCGTGCTTCCAATAACTTGCTATTCTGGTATATAACGCCTTTGATCTTATCGGGGGATCTGAATGAGAAATAATAAATTACAATGTGAACCAAGTCAGTTGGTTCTGAGGCTATATAGAACTGATCCCCTTCGGAGCCTCTTGTGAAAGGTGGTCCAAAGTTAACTCTTGAAACTCTTCTCGAAACATTCGATATATTTGCTACAGTGCATGTTTAAAAATACTATTTGGAATTAATAGGGTATAAGTCTGTCCCAAAAGTATCCGACTTGCGATTCAATGACAAAGAGACGGTTGGAACAAATGCGACGAATGCACTAAAGGCCATTCCAAAAACTGACTTTAGAGACTGCTTTAGAAGGTGGAAGCATCGATATGAGCGTGTTGTTCAATCAAATGGGGACTACTTTGAAGGATGCCACCAACCGGAAGACGAAGAATAAGTCAAGCGCCGAGAAATCGAGATAGTCGGATACTCTTGGGACTTTAACAGTATTTTTAGTGGATTATTTCTTATTTAACACTATCTCATATTGGCCTCCACCAGATAACAATGATACGATCTGTCTAGTCCAGATCAATCAGTAACGTCACCAACTTATACTTCCAGACAAGCTTGCAAAGGTACCAAACAATTAGTCAAAAAACAGCCAACAACATGGTAAAAAGATTTAAGGAAGTTCAAAATAATTAAATGTGTCTTTAGCGGACGTAGCGCCGTTATCTTATGTTCCATCTACATCGGGAAATAAAATGTTTCCCAGTCTGGAGTGCACTAGACTATTTTTAGCCTCAGACTTAACCACTAGAATATAAAAAGCCTCAACTGTGTTCCTGCAGGTAATAAATTTATAATTAGTTTTTACGTTCGACCGGTTCCCTGGTTCATTTATTGGATAACAGACAGAGCAGAATTCTTTCCAGTTTCGGATATTTTATTGGTCTCGAAAGGGCAATTACAGGATTGTACAAGATTCGCTTAACAGAACTGTAAGTTAACTGTCCCTCGCAATATTGAGTCAGAGCCTCTTTTATCGAAATATATAAGCTGCGCTATTTGTTGATATTTAAATACGTTACCTACTATCGGTTTTGTTACTTTTCTGAATGGCAGTTCGTTTCCTTTGAGATCATTGCAAAAGTCTGGAAAGTCTTTTATCATATCTTAGCCTTTCCACCAATAATTGAGATAAGTTTCGTATAGGTCACTATGTTGCCGTATACGTTTTCTATTTAAGTAGTAGGAATCGACTATGTGAAATAGGATGGTCGGTTGGGAAAAAAGGTGGAGAATACGTCATCAGTGAGGTCAGGAATTGTTCGAGGAACAACTGAACACTGCAGTGCCATAATCAAACAAATACAACATACTTCGGAGTTGAAACTATAGTAAATTTCTCAGTGGTATAAAAACAAAGTAATTGTTCTCATATTTAATCATAATAACAAATTATCATAGAGTAACGGCTTCTACAATCGATTTTATGTTGTTATCAAATTATAAACTTGTCTTCTATTCAAATTTTATCATTCAAATTGAATGAATTTACACGTATTGAATGTCTAAAGTCTAGAATTGTTGTGTGAAATTCTCTATTTATTGATAATGTGTATCTGAAGAGCTTATGTGAATATTCGAATGAGCATTATAGCTGATACAAATTGAAGATTATGCTGTTCACCTCATTGATAGTTCAATTATCGCGGTACAGAACATGCAGGAAGTAAACATTCTCAACCTTTCGCTTCGAGTTTTGATTGCAGAGCGAAAATAAACCCTTTGTAGAAGCCACCGCAAGGACCAAGGAGGAGCATGAATAAATGTAACGTTTCTCCTCCGAAGTTTCTAAAACGGTAGCGTCAAGTTTTAGTTGAGAATTGTGTGGTATTTGCATGTTACGTTCGGACAGCTTCGTAATTCCGTAATAGGTTTCTAAACCGCTAGTTTCCTTGTATATCCCGCTCCATATAAGCGCTACCGGCTCGTACTTCAACATTTAATAGGTAGCTTCCAACATCGTCGTGCATTCGCGAATATATGATGTAATATGAAACGGAACCAGAGACGGATAAGTTGATGATATAGTTGTATATCGCTTTGGCAATAAACTAAGCTTTTTCGGAACACCCGTCGTTTCATTTGATTAAGAACTAGATAAATTTCACGAACCATTCGTGATGTCACTATACTAATATACAGAGTGTTTCGAAATTATTTCAAATTGTTAACATTCTTCTGCCAAAAGTCGTTCCACATTAATTATTTCATAATGTCATCAGTTATTACAGTATCAAAGCCGGTAAGTGTTACCTAGCAACATATTATTTGGAATCTATCGCCAACACCAAGTCTAGAAGGGCGTTCTCTATGGTCTAAGCCCAGTGCCGAGTCTGGAATTTCATAACGAATGTATATTTGCATTTCATAGAGCATTTTTGAATAAATCGTTAATGGTTTTCACAGTTATGGACATTTAGGCAATGTTTTATCTGTCAACATATTGATTCCGGCTTTAAAACATAGACAACCCCCCTATAGACTTGGTGTTGGTGATAGTTTCTTGATAATATGTTGCTATGTAACACTTACTGACTCTGAAATAGTTATTCAACGGACAGTATGGTATAAATTACTATTCCCCCACTCTGAGAAAAGTGGAAACGACAAAATTTGGAAGAAAACTCGTTCTAATGGAAAGACAATCTATGACATATTTCCAACATTGAAATATGACATGTCGGATAAAAAATTCTAGGAAACAAATATTCACAAGCTCAAAGTACTGTCAGTACTTTCGGGCATTCTGGGTATACACCCACTCACACCCTGCCCAAAAGAAATCTGTCATAAACTACTTGATCAACAAAGATGTTAACTTATCTCAACCCCAATCGTTAAAATTAAGACACCTTTCACCTTTCACCTGTTTTAATATCGAATAATTTCTTCCATTATAACATTCAAAAAGCTATAAAGATATACATTTCGCCTGAAATTTCAAATCAACCTGAGCCGCAACAACAATAACTTCGTTCTTTACGAAATCTAGATTACTGATTGAAACAGGAAAATTCATCCATCATCTGCATAATTTACTGAAAGGCTTCATTACCTAAACCTAAAATCGCGATATTTATCCTTTTTGGAACTCTTGAAATGCAATATAATGAATAAATACTTCTCATGTGTGTAACATTCTGTTATTGAAATTATCTCTGAAGCGTCGATAGTCTAATATAGGTCTTCGTCTGACAATTATGGTCATATTTATCTTGAAATAAAACATCGAACGGACACTGCCATCGAAATGAAGCAATGGATAAGTTAAATCATGGTAATTGAACTCTTTTTGGTGCAGGTAACTGATCATAATATACCGGCGCATCCGCCATTTTGACTTTGGTCTGAAAATTACATTTCAATCTTAACCCGAACATTTCTCTTTCAGTTCTATTGAAAAATGAAGAACTGAGATGATATCAATGAATGAGCTGCGATATAAGTTGTTGAAGGGTTCTAATAAGCAGTTAAAGGTTGAGTTTAAGTAATACTTAATACCTTTAATCGCCCATTATATCTCACGAGATACATTGATGAGGTGAATCGGGCAACGTACACCTGAAGATACATACGCATTAACAGGTCTGGAGAAAGTGGAGACTTCTGAAGTGCCATGGTAAGGTTTACAATCAACAAATTCCATTGTAAGGAAGAGCGGCGCCAACAAATCGAAACGAGGTGTGTAAAACATTGTGAAACATATGTAGTATAGGAATCTTCCATCCCTATACGAGTTTACCTAGAATCCCGGAATTATAGAAGATGACCTTATTTATATTGAATGTTATGTAAGTATATGTTTAGATCTCGGATCTCGGCCACCAAGCATTACGTCAATATATTAAACATTTTGGTTGGCACAGATACCTCGACATTCTAGGCTAGTTTAGTAGAACAACAACAATAAACAGTAATGACATAATATATATAATTAGGTAGAGCATTAAGAATAAGATATAGTATATTCATACATCATTGATGCGGATGGATGGTATTGTAAATGATCCATACTTGTAATTATTGTAATGAGTATAGAGTAAGACATTGAGCTATAATGGCGTCGAACTCTAAGTTGAAGTAAAGTGTAACCCTTTTGTAAAGTGATGTGTTTTCTATTCCCTATACCCACACCAGGACCACGGGTCAGCTTAGGGCTAACCGCCCAACTTAAGATCTGATCCCCACACATATATTAGGAATCTTTCAATTCAATCATAAAATATTTAGGTTTCATATTTAGAATTTGTAACTCAACTGAAACTGGCAGTGGCTTCTCGACACATATTCATGTACTTAAACATTAATGTGTTATTATTTTGATCACTCGTGTTTTTGTTCGTTCCGGCGACATGAGTATTTTTAAATGAAATTAATGTAATAAGGACGCTTTGGACCTGATACAATTATGATAGTGATGCGTCTTCAAATGATGGTCGAAACGTACGCACAGACGAAAATAATGAACCTATGTGCTAGTGTGTCATATTTCCAGAGAATTCACATAAAATTCATACCTGGGTCTAGGAATTATTATTAAATATGTCATGGAATTTTCTCTATTTGCAGTAGCATAGACATGTATAGAGTTGGAGATCTGTTTGTATTTTTAATTGTACAAGATTACCGGGGATCATAGTTCACGAACTGTGATCGCCGGATGTGTGATGACGACATTGTTTTCCTACTTGAGAGAGCTGTATCATCTTAGGATTGAGCTGTTAGACATACAGGTTTAATATAATATTATTATTGATTTTAAATGTCAAATTTACCGGCTATAATAGTTCACGAACTATAGTCGCCGGGTATGTGATGACGTCACTCTTCCCCTACTTGATAGATATTCATCACAGTTCAGGAACTATGAACGCCGAGAGTATGATGACGTCACTCTTTTCTTATTTGAAAGAATTCTATCATCTCAGGATGGAAGTGTTAGAAATACAGGTTTGAGGTACTGTTATTGTTTCTCAAATGTCGGAAATAAATGTTTATTATAATTATAGTAACTTGTTTATTCAATTTAATGTTATTGTGGGAAAATTATATATCGGGGTGCCTAAGGGTATCTACATATTTAACATCAAGACCATAGCTTATTCGACATTGAAAATTACTCGAATCATTGATTTCAGGATTGAATCCCGAAGTTGATGAATCTCAGCTAATATATTTTTTGGGCAGTTTTTCGAATATTTTGTTTATTAGATGGTGTCTTGATATCACTATCAGCTTTTTGCACCAAAGAGAAGTACTTTGGTCCAGAGCTGGCTCAATCTTGAATTTTGATTTATGTGCTTGAATACTAATACTAATGCTGAGATTTTGCATGAACTGACAACTCTCATGGCTTCAAGCGGCATGTGTGTGCTGCTGAGGTATTGTAGCCTAAGAGAAGCCAGTGCTAGACATTCTGCTAGAAGGTGAGAGGCAGTTTTTCCCGCCTCTCCACATCTGCTACAAGCTGGGTCTTCGACAAAAGCGTATGTGGTAGTTTGACCTATTTCCAGAGAATTTATTTAAAATTCATACCTGGGTCAGGAACCATTATTGATTATGCTATTGAATTTATTCTATTTGAAGTAGCACGAACATTTAAAAATTTATCAAGGTCTTCACATTACGTAGTCTTTTTGCGGATGATACAAAATGGTCGGTACACTCTACGCAGCATCATGTGAAACAAGAGTCCCCATTAGTTTCAAACGTTCCATCAAATTAATAAAACATGCCTATCAACAATACAAACTCGAAACGACACGCCGATGAAGCCGTTCTCTTTACGCGAATGAGCAGTGTTTTATTAATATCCCTATTTTCGCATCCGCGGCAGTTGTTATAGAACGAAGACAGAATATACTTGATGTTACTGTACCGTTCGTGTTGGTGCGACGTGTAGCGGCAAAGTCTATGAATGATAAATAAACACTCGAGAGATGAGCATTTTTGGTTGAATGAGGTTTGTAAACATAAAAACGGAATGAAGTCCTCTCGTGTTCGAGTGGTCGGAATAAATTATTTCACCTTGTTTTATGAGCCTACACAATCATATCGGGTTGACAACAATGTTTTCATTCGACGTCTGCTTTGTACTACCAAAATCATCGGGAATAAAAACATCCCTCGGAATGGATATACGATCCAATATGTCGTTCAAACATTTATTCGTTGCGAATATTATTTGCCCAACGTTAGCACATAAAACATTCAAAACTGCTATGATTTTGTGTATTAAGCATGACTCGCTAATAACTTGAAGACAAGAGGAATTAAAAAGGCTCATAGAAATAAACACCCACATGAGAAAAATAACAAAAACTAACTTTATTGATAATGATAAAATAATAATTATTACTTGAACTCTACAGTTCCAGCCCTCATTGTCGTTATATAGGTCAGACTAAACGTAGTTTCAGTGTATGGTTTCAAGAGAATTCGAGAAGTAAAAGACAACAAGGACCACATTAAGAAACGTTTCCATTATATAAAAACAAATAACATAGAATATGTTCTTTTGTAGACTGTCTTATGTGGACACAGTCACGTATAGTTTGGGATAAGCATTCTCCCAACAACTCTGTTCGCTGGAATCATGTTTCAATACGGCGGCTACAATATACTCTTCTACGCTCGCTCGGCGATGGTATGGAATGTATAACAAGGGTTGTGTCAGGTAAGGTTAGATGAAATTCATGAGCCTAGTAGGGTTCAGTGTTTGTTTTAATTTTTTGGGTTTCAAAGATATTCATCAAAGCCCTTCAGGCTATAATTTGATTAGCAAACGCGTATGCTTACGGTAGATTTTTGACAAGCAATCAGGTTTCCTATAAAATAATTATTTTCCAAGAAAATAAGTGAAACTTTTAATATTTTAGACCTAGAATGAACGTTTTCACATTTTCCCTCAAAAGCCCATTTTTCCTAGATTTTTGAAGCAAAAAAGTATACATAGAGTTTTCTCCTCTAAATTCCCTACTGATGTCTCTTTCTTCAGTCCTCGGGACTAGAATGACCCAAAGTGCCCCCTTTTTCAAAAATATACACGCCCAAAATAAAATACTCGCCATTTTCTGATTCTTACCAATTTCACTAGCGCTTGGGAGACCGTCAAAAGAAACGTGTCCAGAGGATTTCATCAAAATCGCTTGATTATTTCGGAACTTATCGTGTACCGAAAGAAAATTTCGAAAAATCGTACATTTGACGTAATAACTCGGAAACCGAAAATAGGATCGCCAAAAACATATAACCATCCGCAGGCCCAAAGTATCACCTAAATACGTGTCAAATCTGAATTATTCAGTTCGCGCCGCTTATGAGTGAGGGCTGTATGAGAAGGAGGAGCCTATTAGTGGTCATGGCATCCAATTATAGCGGTTACGGACTCTGCGTAACGTTTTCGTGTCGCAGTTTCTACCAATTAAACAAAAATTCTACAATAAATTGTTCTGGAATGTGCCTAGAACATCACGAAACTCAGTGATGGAATATGGTGAGAGGAGATAGGCAGGTTTAGAGCTTGACAATGAAGGGTGGACCGTCTTGAGCTCGTCTTATAGGCACCTGGAATCGCTCGTGTTGAAGTAACAGACGAGTTTTCCGATGATTCCCGACCAGTAGCTTAAAACTACATGTCATAAGGTGATTCTAGTGAAGATCGATCGATAACGTAACAAACTTGTAGTTCCAGGCAGCTGTTTCGCTCTTCTCATGTAGTCATTGAAACGAGCAAGTTTGCAACGTTACAGAATGATCTTATTTCTAATCCTCTTAGATTGAACTGTATTTTTAGTCAATAAGGGTGATTATCTCTCATTTATAGTCTTGAGAATACAGGTTCAACCAATTACGCCAAGGAAATAGCAACCACCAATTTTCATTATGTAATACCTACATAATATAGTATCTGCTCTAGTATCAATATTGTGAATTCCATTGGTGGAAAGTGCTATTAATCTTTCAATCAAAAATTCGATATATTTTGAGTATCTAGACAGGCATGGCTTATCTCTGTCTGAGGAATAAGTATCGAGTTACAAGTATAAACAGCGCCTCGTGTGTGGAAATTCCATACTCAAGGACGGAAACCTCTACAGTAGATAGTCTTCTTCTCAACTTGACAACCACGTTTTCCAAACAACGAGAGCGAACACAAACATTTGTTCTAAAAGCCAAGTACGTTGGCGGAACTAATAAAGTAACTGAAAACTAGTTGAATTACCCACATCTCTCTGTTTCGCTGATTCGAAAAGCGCTGCCACGTTTTTGAGCGAATACAAGAATCAAGTAGAGATACAGCAACACGTTTGACCTTACGCACGCTGTAAAGCACTTATCTTGAATTGAAGGCTTCAGCGGACTGAAATTAAGAAAAAATTGGTAGATACAGTGGAATTATGTTGTAACTGTGTCTACGTTTCTCCAAACTTAGCTTCTGACATGCCGAGGGCAGGTATTTTTTTCCTAAATCTTTTGAAATGTCTTAAATTAGCCTCACATACATAATGCACCCAGTGAGATATTAGGCGAATGCCCCCTTCCCCCTAATATACAATGAATAAACAATTCAATAAATAAATTGAATAACTCGAAAACTGTTGGTGTTTTTTTTGGCCAAAATCACAACTAGGAGGTTTTCAGGTTGCTGATTACGAATATGAAATCAAAAATACCAAATTGTAGAGGATGCTTGGGTAAAACCGGAAGTAGCGCTCAAAGATCCCACGAATTTAATATAAAAAAATGCATATCAGAATTGAAGCTCGTGTAGGAGCAGTACTTTCAAAATGATGTACATTTAACAAATACACATATTCCTTATTTATTAGTAAAACTGAAGCTCTGTCTGGGGTTCTCAACTTCACTAATTATGAATATGAACTCAAAAAGTTGCAAATCAGTGAAATATAGGTTATTTTATGGAAAACAGTTGTTATATAAAAATGACATTATGACATCAATATTTTTTTTATGAAAATATCACGTAAAATATAACAAATATGCTGTAATAGAAATGTGACTCATAGATGATGGTCATCGAAAACATACGTTTGGAAAATCGATCTAGTCAAGAATTTTATTTTTTATTTCCAAGATTTCCTCGGTTGTGACAATCCGTATTTTTACTATGATACAGATGATTTCTTCTTAATATATATCATTCTTTGTGCATTGGTATAATATTAGTGTGCTCAGGCATATACTTTTATTACTGTATCTTTGAAAATATAAAATAACGACACAATGCATACCTGGGTATCTTTTAAACGAATTTTATCACATCAGCGATACGTGTGACCTCTTGTATCAATCTTCTGTTTCTCCAGAGACCCGCTACCAGATTGACATACTTAGTTTGGGCTATCAAACTATCTTTCTTAGATTAAATCTCTCACAATAGTTATCGGAATGATAAATGATCATTAAAAAAATATGCTAACGGCCAAACGTTACGTAGGATGTTCTAGAAAGGCCAATTAAATCTCAAGTCTTACTACAACAAATTCCCTTCCAATCCAACACTTATATCTGGATGATTTGCACGATAAAAGTTTCCATTCGATATCGCGGCAAGTTATTCAAGCTGTTCAACTCATTTATTCTATTCCATTATGATTTATAAGAATCGAAAATCAAACGGAATGGAAAACGATTCCACGATCAAAATTACTCAGTTTGGTGTTAAGCCTAAATACGATCGAAGAGCAATAACTCATTCAGAACAGTTCGAACGATTTGAATGAATTAAAATTTGCTCCGATCTAAATCTGGAACCAACTTTCGACTTTTCAACGAATTATTCCAACTTGGCAATATTTACGATTTGCCGTAACGGATATAAATTATGACGTTATCAGATTCGTTTCATTAAATTTTATTCAACTTATATTGTTATTGATTACACTCGAATCGATCCGTCTGTGTATGCTGGTTTCTGAACCATCATATACGACAGCTCGGCTTAGTGAAAGACGCTCAATGTCGACTATGTCTTGAGGAAGATGAAACGGCGGAACAAGTTCTCTGTAAATGCCCTGCTGGGGTAAGAATCAGATCCAAGATGTTCCGTAAGACACATCTCTTACCAGAAGATCTAAACGAAATCTCAACCAGCAAAATCACGGGCCTTATAAAAAGACCGAGCTTGTTGGGTGAACTATAATTGGGAGTGACAAATGATAGACCGCATGGTCGCGATAAAATGATCCATGTTTGGCCTACTCACTGAAGAATAAAAATGTTATAAGATTGGAAAAATTCATAAGCAAACTTTTGAAATATGAACTTACCCGAGAAGTAATATAAACGCTGTTAATATTTCCGAAAATGTGCCTCGTAAATATATATAATGACGTAATAAATGTTCTAATGAACTTATAAATGTAGAAACCCTTTTTCATTCATTTTATTATATTATGAATATTTTGTTTTAAATTTTTTATTTTTAGTTGAGTTATTCTCAGCACATATAAGCTTTGCTTACGTGCATTTATAATTATAAATAAAATGTTTAATGTATACTCTTTTCTGAGAATAAATATTATTATTATTATTATTAGACGGAATGAACTTATTCTATATCAATGCATGTAAATCTTCTCATGAAACAGAAATTCAGATTAATAGGAATAATAATCATAATCTTCTCGTATTTCCAGTGATCCCCAAGAAATTATATTTATAATTCGTTCACTGAAAAATACGAAGTCGGTAGACTGATGAAATTCCTACAAATGTCCTTAAACATGTGTACGTATCCCGATTCATTGGAAATTGCAAAAATAAAGCTGTCTTTAAAAAGGATGAAAAAAGAACATAGGAAATTATCGCCCTATTGCAGTTCTGAATAACAACAGCAAAATATTTAAAAACACTTTATATGAACGAATAATTTTTTTTCTCGAATTCCCTGTACACTTCAAACAACCTGTCACATTTTTAGATGAAGCATTTTGACATTGGTCCAGTTTTGTCCGAAAACTGCCATTTTTTGAATTTTGCAATAACTGAATAGAGGGCGAGCCAAATGTCGGACACGATTTTCTGAATTTTTTCAATTTTAGCCTGTATTTTATTTCGAAAAGTGAGAACCTATTCTACGTGGTTTCATATTTTTAAGAACATTACCTTCAATTATTAATTCCTGAGATATTTACAATCTGAGAACAAAAGATATTTTTAAATATTATCTAATTAAAACTAGTTGTGGAAGTGATAGTTATCAATAAAGATTTTATGCTTCATTATTTTGTATAACAATTTTTCCCATTGCCATTTCCCATGGTTATCTAGTTAGTAATAATAAAATAATTTCTGAAAGTTTCCTTTTTTTGAGAAAATCTGGGGTACGACTTTCAGCTCGCCACATACAGGATGTTCCATCTCAGACGAGCCACCCCGTATATTTCTTATCCCATAGCGAGTGGAAAAATCTCCCGAAACACGTAAAATGATTTTGTTTGGGGGACATCTTTTGACGTATATTTGAGGCTTGAACGAGCAACCCCCTAATAGGGGGCACTTCAACCCCTCAGAATTGAATAGGGGAGAGGGGTTGAGTGTTCGTCATTTGAAAGGTCTTGGAAGCCTCTTCACAACGGTGTATGAAAAACGTAAATTTGATGAACCGTTTCCGCCAAAAATCAATTTTGTTGCTCGAATGCGCCACCTTGAATATTTTGGTTATTTGTACAATGTACAAGCTCATTTTTATTAAGCTTTTTTTACAAACTTGAACAATCTTCAAAAAATTACATTCGTAAAAAAATTGAATTGTGTTGTCATGCTTGCAATGAAAAAAATTAAATCTGCGTGTTTAAATCAAATGTTCAAATTGTCCTCCATTGACTTCCATACAATAATACATTCTCTCAAAGTAATAAATACAAAAACAGCAAAACATTTCCTTATGTTGCCTTCATTTTTAGTTCTTAGAAGGTGTTTAGGCATAACTGTAGAATTTGGAGCGATACAAATCTTCATGTATTTCGAGAAGCTCACACTCAACATCGCGAAAAGCTAAACGTTTGAGTAGAAATTTTATGAGACCACCTGTTTATTCCTGGTAATTTAAATGGCGAAATTTATCTTGAAATGTTGGAAAATGCGATTGATCCGTTAATAACTGAACAATTAGAAAACGATCCTCTACTACTTGAACAACAACTGCATTTCCAACAAGACGGAGCTCCTCCTCACTACGCCGCACCAGTTCGCCAATACCTCAATTTGCAATACCCCGGTCGTTGGATTGGAAGAAGAGGTCCTACGGAGTGGCCTGCCCAATCTCCTGACCTGAACCCTCGGGACTTCTTCTTGTGGGGACATCTTAAGTCCAAGATTTTTGTGACTCGGCCTGAAAATTTGGACGAACTACGCCAACGAATTGTAAATGAGTGTCGTCAAATGCTGAACCATGTTAGAGACGGTTTTCAGTCAAGATTGTATTATTGTATGGAAGTCAATGGAGGACAATTTGAACATTTGATTTAAGCACGCAGATTTAATTTTTTTCATTGTAAGCATGACAACACAATTCAATTTTTTTACGAATGTGATTCTGTGAAGATTGTTTAAGTTTGTAAAAAAGGCATAATAAAAATGAGCTTGTACATTGTACAAATAACCAAAATATTCAAGGTGGCGCATTCGAGCAACTAAATTGAATTTTGGCGAAAACGGTTCATCAAATTTACGTTTTTCATACACCGTTGTGAAGAGGCTTCCAAGACCTTTCAAATGATGTATCACTCAACCCCCCTCCCTTATTCAATTTTGAGGGGTTGAAGCACCCCTTAATAGTGGGTTGCTTGTTCAAGCCTCAAATATACGTCAAAAGATGTCCCCCAAACAAAATCATTCGAAGTGTTTCGGGAGATTTTTATACTCACTATGGGATAAGAAATATACGGGGTGGCTCGTCTGAGATGGGACACCCTGTATACAGTTATGACAATATCAAAAAAATTGATTGGTCATACAACTGAACACAAAATAATGCCTCCAAAAAATGAAGCTCAAAATGCGTTCCGTAGAAGCCGTTCCACTATCAGAGCAGTTTATTTGGCCCTCTATGATATATTGAATTCTCTAGATAAAGAAAAACTCACTCTTACTATGTGTATCGATTTGTCTAGAGCTTTCGACTGTGTAAAAAATTCAAAAAACTCGAATGCTGCGGTATAAGAGGTGTCACGCTTACAAAAATAGGGAATAATTCATAGTATGAACAAATGAACAACGGGAACTAATCGAGTCGAACTGCTGTCCACTTGGAAGAGGGGTGCCCCAGGAATCTGTACTCAGACCACTGATATATCTCCTTTATTCAAATGATTGGTCGGATGTCTTGGATGAGGGCGTCTATCAGTTCCCAGATGATGCATCTTGTATATCTGAAGAGAATGAAGATGATCTAAAACAAACAATTTGTCAGAAACGAATGAAAACGGAACAATACTTCGAGGAAAGCTACTAAAAATTAAACATTGAAAGGCCACAGATCATCAAGTACTCATATCAAATAGAAAACTCTCAATTTAGTGTACATTATAATGATCATAAACTGAACTCAACAAATAAAATAGGAATACAAATTGATCTTAGACTTGATTGGAGATTTCATATAGATTCCCTTACTAAAGAACTAGGCTAATATTGTTAAGTACTTGTGGTACTAATATCAATAATGATTATTGACCCAGGTATGAATTATATATAAATTCTAGGGAAATAGGTCACACTAACACATATGCTTATTATTTTCGTCTTTACGTACGTTTTGATCTCACGACCATCATCAGAAGACATATCAATCTCTAAAACGGGATTTCCTGAAACTAAGCGTTCTTAACTCACTTGTTTCAATTAAAAATCTGTATCGCCAAAACGAACTGAAACACGAGGAACCGAAATTATAACACATTAATGTTCTAAGTATATGAATATGTATCAAGAAGCCACTGCATAGCAATCTACTCATGATATTCGGAGTCATTTCAAGCAATGTTTGAAAACAACTGAAAATATAACTCTCAAGTATTCACTTTCGAACCTGATGTTGAAGACTTGTGAGGTATTAGAGAAAGGATATCAGACCTTATTAGAAATATTGCTATTTGCTATCTAAAACATACTTTCAACAATATAAAGACGTATGTAGAAATTTGCAAGGGTTTTAATTTATCAAATTAGTATAAATCTGTCTTAATGATTGAACGTCTGCTCTATGAGTTAAAGAGTTGGAGTCACGTTTTATGTGAATCATCTCCAGAATAGATCTTTTATAATAATTGGTTTCTTCAGTTAAAACATTAACATTTTTCTAATCGAATTGATGGTTATAATCAAACCAATCTTTAGCAAGAGGGTGGGATATTCCATTATCCAATAAAATTCCATTCTTCGATCTATATAAAATGCCTACTTTCCAAATATACCTCGTATATGTTTGTTACTGTTGATTATCTACAAAAACTTTCTTTCGAGAATTCACTGGAGCGTCTTTATTTATTTAGGAAAGTTAAAGACATATACACTTTTACAAACTGTTTAATGGACCCGAAATAATTCCCGGAAGATAGAGTGCAGAGCTCTATCCTACAAGATTAGGACGAATGTCAATACGTTTTACACGTTTTGTCGTGAAAGTTTGTTGACGTTCCGACATTATGACATGCTCGCAAGAGACCGACGGAAAATTCACAACACAAGCTAGTTGCACGCATCGAATAAAGGAAAACTATTTACAGAAATTGAATTTTTCACGGATTCAATCATGTCAAGTGTGCGATTGTGTGAATTTGAATTGGAGACTTCAAACGTAATGATGTTTTCGATGTAGCAGTAGGCAAACAAAGTTCATTTTACGATTCACAATTTATGCCATTGCATTAACGTTAGACTGATGACCTGCTGGAATTGAAATCTAAGTGGACTTAGAATAATGTGGGTTTCTTTAAGAGCACTCTGCAAAAGTCTGTTTAAATGAAAAAAGTATGTGAGGCATCGACGATTTTATATAACAGTTCCGAATAGATACATTTGATGTCATAACCTATGGAACAGAATATAGTTTTTTCCACCACTACATCAGCATGAGTGAATCCTTTGAATCCAAGTTTCCATGAAATTTAATGTCTATAGTTCATTGGTATGAACCCGGAGCTCTTGAAGAGAATGAATGAGTTTGGAATTAGTGAGTGAGAGAGGCAGGCATCAACCAAGCTAAATCGACACATAGTTTACTACTTTCTCAATATTCCGTGATATATTGTTGGTCATTTATAAATTCTCGGGAAATAGGTCACATTAACAATTATCCTTTATATTTTCGTCTTTACGTACGTTTCGGTCTCACGCCCATCATCAGAAGACGTATCAACGTCTGGAACGGGATTTCTTAAAACTAATTGTATTAGTACAAAGCGTCCTTATCGCACCAATTTCAATAAAAAATGCCCATGTCTTCGAATCGAACAGAACCACGAATAATCGAAATTGTACCACATCAATGTTTCAAGTATAAAATATATCAAGAATTCACTATTTAGTAATCGATCTAGGTATCACTATTAACTATAGGTTGGTTTTTTTTGTGTAGAAGAGGGGAAATTCTGTATAGACGCCTCGAGGGCCCGTGCCCCCGGGTGTGCCGGATTCTTACCTACTTAAACCCCTCTTGAGGTTGGTTCTCCTTCCCAGAGGAAGCCCTACTGCACTGCGGTCTTCAGTGTCTTATTGTACCCTTTCATATTGGTATCTCCGCTTCAGTCCGGTGTATTCTATGAAATTCAGTACCCTGATGTAAGGGATACTTCTGATTCCCTCGGTTGTAGTTTTATCGTCTCCAAGGTATGTCCGACGACTATCCACGTATGCCGTGCACTGATACAACACAAGCATGGGTGTCTCTCCTTCTACGCCGCAATCATGGGGCTGATCTACCAGACTCATCGTGCAGATATGATTGTGTCCGGTCATGAATGCAACGAGATTCCGAATTTCTTGTCAGCTGAACGTCAGCAGATTTTTCACTCGTTGCTGCTGGAGATCTCTCATCAGTCACTTGGAGTGTGACATACGGGGCAGATCCCTCCAGTAGGCACGGTGCTCTGTCTCGAGACATTTTTGGATTACAGCTTTCGCTGTGGCATGAAGCACATCAGCATGATCGTGAGAGGAGCAAACTATGTCTCCTACAATTTCAGAAAAGCGTTCCAAAGTCTATCCAAGGATTTGTTCTCACAACTATACAAGACATATATTCGGCCTCTTGTTGAATATGCCACTGTTATATGGTCTCCTTATCCGATCAAGACATTGAACGTATCGAAGGAATTCAACGAAAAACCTCCCGCTGGACCCATGGTCTGTTTCATCTTACGAAGTGCGACCATAGAAACTGGTTTTACCTTCGCTAGCTGATAGAAGAATTCGTGGAGATATTCACAGAAACTTATCCCATTCTACAGGATTCATTTTTGCTTGACTTAAAACATCTGTTCCCCTTGAACTCTGGCATCCGTTTGCGTGATCACAGTTTCAAGTTAACACTGGAAAACCTCAATTCCATATCCCGGCAAAACTATCTATCTAACAGAATTTGCCCACTCTGGAATGGTCTACCGGATAATGTACTATCGGCTACAACTGTCAACTGTTTTAAAAATCGCTGACGCATTACCCCATCACTTTTTTAACACCTGTGTTCCTTTCGATAGCAAGCGGTTCTATCGTTACCTCATAACTATTCATTACATTTTTTTTTGTACTACATCATTCCTTTTTTTATATAGTTCACACTCTTTAGTTATAATTTTTTTAATTTTGCTATTGTTCAATTACTCTCATTTTTTAATTCATTGTAGAGTATTAGGTACTGTTCACATTTGTATTTTGCGAAAAAATAGTATAAACAAACCTCGTCCGGTTTGCTCCCTCGTAGTCAAAAGCTATAGTCCTTTATTAGACCTTTGTTTTTCTAAATCTGTAATTTAGTATACTATTATTAATATCCGTTGTTATCATTATTACTATTATTGATTTTCATTTCAATTACGTATGCAGCGTTGATGACCAGTACTTGCATGGCTATCCGCTCCTGTTCAAACTGTCCAGTACTATTACATCCAGAACAAACCGTTTATATCAAAGCCACCAATGTAACAAGTGTCTCTTTGACATGATTATCGTGTACTATCCCTGGAGCTTACCAGCTCTCTTGTCTTAGATGTTAAAATAACATTAGCATTTCCAAAGTGAGAAGCGACTAAGTTTCTGATAATTAAACCAGCTCAGCATGGATGAGGAAGTCGAGCATAGTTACTGATTCACTCTTGTTAATTTACGACGTAATGATGTTAATTTATATTATCTATCCAACCGAACTGGGCCAAACTATGTCATACCGTTACGGAACTGGCTTATCATTGATTGTCTTGTCACATATACAGGATGAGTTGTATGTGAGGTATGGAGGAGATTGCAAGATCATATAGAGGGCACTAGCTTGAACATTTTTGTATATGAAGCTTTTGTCTTTTGTTTTTGAAGATGTTCTCAATTTTTTTCCAGCTATATACTCAGATTTTTTCACTTTCCTCATTATACGTAGTATAAGGGAAGTAATTTTCACCTTCTTTTATACTGACACTTGCTGTCAAATGAAGTATCAACTCAAATTTCCACAGAACAAGAAGTCTAGGACTTCTTATACAGAATAAAGATATAAAATAGATAGTGACGTCACTTAAATCTCAAAATGAGAATTTTGGACACTTATGCAGGGTAAATATATACGTGTGATATAAATTTATAACCAGAAAAACACGATTGCCCTTATGGTTCAATAAAATACCATAATTCCATTCAACCAATGAACACGAAGCGGGTAAACAGCTCCCAAAAAAAATGTTCGATTTGCGGTTTGTGCCATTCGCTTCAGAATCATCGAATTAGTTTGAAAAAATAATTTTTATAGGAGCAACTAATCATTTATTATTTTGTTAAAGGAGCTTTTCAAATCTCTATGAATTCTAATGTATTTAATTTGGAACCTATGATCATATTTTGTAAAATTGATTACATTAGAATCAATAGACACCTGTAAAAAAGTCAAAAACTCCTATAACAATATCCTAAATGATGATTTAGACCTATACCAAAGCGATCTTTCCCTTTTTTATTTCAAAGAACTTTTACAAATACAAGCGAATATAGTGTAAGATGCTTTAAGACTCATCCGTTTCCACACTTATCACAAAAGATCTCGAAATTACCTCGTGAATTGATTTTATTGAATCTCTCCAGTGCACGTTTGCGAGATGTTCCTCTTTCTTGGAACACTATTAACTGTTGCAACTCTGATCAACATAGAATTCAATAGAAATCTGGAATATTGTACATACATTTAGCGTAGCACGTATAAATTATCAATTAGAATTCATCCAGATATCTAAACAAGTTGCTGAAATTCAAGTTGGTTTCAAGAACACCCATGAACGTAAATATAAATTTAATATTCTTTGTTTCCTCTTATTACAGACAAATCAAGTATATGAGTTCATTTCTTAGTACGACCGTCTCATCATAAATTAATACAGTTTGTTCTTCAAATCTGTGGGACGGAAACGAGATTTGTAGTCTTTGAATCCTTGTCAAGGAAGGATCATTATAATTTGTAAAATATCGACAAAGTCGAAGAGGTTCATCACTGTTTCAATAGGAAATCATAAACTACGTATTTAACAAAAATGGTTCCAGAGGAAACAAGCTCTTCACAGTATATTGGTGGTTAAGACATATGTTTATGATCTAATTTGTAACGACACGTTGATCGCTTGACAAAGGTTTTTACCTTGTCTTTTCCTTTAAAGCTACAATCTATTTACTTAACCATAACATAAGACTTGATATAATTTCCATTTGAGGAGGAAAGTTTCTCCCTTGAGAATAGATATTTAAGTAGGTTCAGTAAGTTCAGCTAGATCAGTTAGCTTTTAGTCCGTATGAGTTAGTATTAGAAAGTATCATGTAGTGAACCTTAAAACCATACATCACAATTCGTGTCCAGTGTTGTGATTCCAACCATCTGCCCTCCTAAGTTCCATCGAAAACTTCTACCATAAGCCAACACCGAACCTGTTATCTGAGTAGACATGGCGTTCCTTGTAAGCCAAAGAAGGAACCATTGTTCAGATATTATAGGGAGACACTGCTAGTGCTTTCATCAGTTATTATACTGATACTGTGACGATTGGGTCGTTATATGTTGAAAATAGCACACTTCCATTTTAATATTATGAGACTACACGGTGTTGCCGGTTTTACCTCCATTCTTGGCTAGTAGTCAAAGTCGACTATGACTTACCCCTTGATATATATCCGGACTGATTTATTCTCTTCGTTAGCGTGAATATCCATTACAAAGAAGAATGAAGGCTAATCAATCAAAGAGTGGCAGGTTCCTTTCAACGAATTGCAGTTAGAATTAATGCCGCTCGCAACGATCCTAGCGGGTTTAACTAGGATATATTAACAATTTCCCTAACAATGACATAATTAATGCGATTTGTCCGCCGGTCAGATTTCCTGGCCATATCCTAATGGACTAAACTTGTTCTCTTCGCATAATCGATTAACCGGAACTTGAAACACTGTATCCGGGTACTACCTCCCGGGATTCACGGGAAACAAATAGTTGCGTTCACGCGTGGGCTCGACGGATGATTCGTCATTATTAGGACATATCCGTCTTTATAGACTCTGCGTTTCAAAATGTCGGCTTTAGTGTGTGTGTGAACACGATTCAACACAAGTTTTAGGAAAAAAAATCGATAGTAGAAGCCGTTACTTTATGATAATTTACCATTATGATTAAGTGAAAGAATAATTATTTTGTTTTTATGGCAATTTCAGTAATAATAATAATAATAATACAGGAATATTAATATTAAAAACACTCATACGTGTGTGAATGCAATGATATATCGCGAAAATTGTTGAGATACGAGTTAAGTTGAGAATAGCTGTTCGACTATAATTTACGACTTTCGTAAATAATCTGAATTGTTGGAAAGGTCGGTAAATTCCACTCTTCTTGATAAATGCGAGGGTGGCGCTTGAGTGTACGTGCAAAATAAATCGAGAAAGTCCCCGAACTGTAATGCGTGATTGTAATCTATTAATTAAAATTGTCAAAAGGACGACTAATGATGTACCAGACAGTTTCTATTTCGGGAAACCAGTGTTATTGTTGAGTGTTTATTGTGCTTCGCGTTTAGAAATGTGGATTCTACTAGCGTTCTATTTCACTGACAAATTATACACGATCTCGATATTAAGCCGTTGGCTTTTAGAATATACGAGGGTAGCGCTGAAAATTCCTCGCCTGACTATGGCAGAAACGGCGTAGACATAATTATATTGTATTTTCCAAGAATACACTCCAATCAATAGATGCATAGTTCTCTAAACTTACTCCATTCATGATGGTTAATGCAGGAAATATATGGGCCAATGGAATCTCATCTTTCTCGTCGAAAATGTCCTCATTTTCAATACCGTCCGAAAATCCCGCCTATGTAAAAGATTTTGAAATTGAAATAGGATAATAATTTTCACAGGCTGTCGGTATCCTTACTAAAGCACTAGTTAAGTTCACATTTATTTCTGCTATTTCGTAAGAATTTTCGCTGATGGTGAAAGTTAGAAGTATTCTCAACATATGTTTCATATATGCTACCTTGAAACTACGAATAATCCCTTGGTCTAGTACATAGTTGACAGTGTGAAGTAATCTCACCAAGATAATGAAGAATATTTTAGTATTAACTTTATTACTAATATTATGAAATTACTAATAAAAATAATATAAGAATTAAACCTAAAGTTAAATAAAATTATCCAGAGAAACTGAATTAACTGAACTAGAAAAATGAAACTAAGATTATCGAAATGATTTCTCCAACCAGGATGAACCTAGGGGATCGAAAAGCAATGAACTGATTGGCTTGAACTCGAATAAAAACTAGAAGGAATCACTTTGATTAAAAATCTGAAGTTTTGATGTCAGCATAACCAGCCTTCTTACTAAAAAGACACTGAATAAACTATTAAATTGAATCAATTGAAAACGATAAAGAGCCACGTGATTCAAGTTAGAAAATATAACTGAACGTTTTTGGCTTTTCTTTTGTTATTTATAATGCTTCCTTTCTCTCAAAAACCAGTCTACAACTAGGGGAAAGATCCCCGAATGGTTTAGCCAATAACTTTACTTATAGTGATCCTGCATTTTATTTTGTACCAATACTTCTAGTAACTGTGGAAGAATGATCAAACCAATAAGCAATAAGATAGTTAGTTATTAATTATTTCCCTCTCTTGAGGCCTCCAATTTAGAATGTTTTCGGGTGGGAATTCCAAACCCATCTGTCATTTTCTGAATATTACTTAATGATTTCCTCCTTTACTAATTATAATATAATAAGATTCTTGACCCAGTATGAATTATATAAAAAATTCTCGGGAATTAGGTCACATTAACACTCTGTTATAAATGTTCGTCTTTACGTACGTTTCGGTCTCACGACCATCATCAGAAGACTTATTTTGTTAAAAAGGGGTTAACTAAAACTAATTAGCACAAGCGTCCATATCGCACAATTTTCAATCAAAAAGCTCACGCCGTCGAAACGAACAGAACCACGAATAATCGAAAATTGTATCGTTAATATTAAAGTATAGATTTTTTTGTAACAAGAAACCACTGTTAAGTAATATTCTCATAATGTACAAACGCATATTGCTATGGTCTCAAAGCAACTGGAGTTCGAAGCTATTTGTTTGTAATAACTCGACCCAGATGTAGATTTATGACGTACTTGAAAAGGTTTTAGACCTGCATTGGAATTTAGTTTACTTTAAGTGTTCTTCCTAAAATATGCTTTTAACATTATAAAGACGTATGTAGGAATTTGCAAGAGTTTTAATCAATCAAGTTAGTATAAATCTGACTCAATCCCTGAATATCATTCCTATGATTTACAGAATTTGAATCCCTTTTTATGTGAATCATCTCCAGAATAGATCTTTTATAATAATTGGTTTCTTTAGTTAAAATATTAACATTTTTGTAATCAAATTGATGGTTATAATCAAAAAAGTGCTTAGCAAGGGCGGTGGAATTTTCTAAGTTATTATTTCTTGTGCTATACTTATGGCCGTACATTCTTTTTTGTAAATATTGTTTAGAGATTCCAGTATGAGTTCCATCACAATCTAAACAATTCAATTTATATACTGTGTGGGTTTGTTCATCTTTAGGTATTACAGGTTTTAGATTTGAGAAATATTTCCCAACACAGTTAGTAGGTTTATGCGCAACATTTATATCGTACTTTTTCAAACATTTCTCAATTTTTTCTGAGGTCTCCGGAATGTATGGTGAAGTTATATAATTGTCTGTATTACCTGTTATGTTATTTTTATAAGAAGAACCATTATAGATTTTGTTTATTTTCTCTTTAATGATAGGATTGTAGAAAGTTTTTGGGTAGCCATTCATTTCCAATGCATTACGAACAATTTTTAAATTTTTGGGACGGTCCTCTGCGTGGGATAATTTTACCGCGCGGTCTGTGAGGCTGTCTATGACACTTTTTTTTATAACAAGCTGGTGTTGAAATGAAGATAACGTTGAGACCAGACTTCTTTAGTAAACCAAGAAGTTTTTATTTTTCCATCTGCATCATGCCTAATGGTCATATCTAGGAAATTTATGTTTTTGTTTAATTCTATTTCACAAGTGAATTGAAGTTTACAGTGGAAATTGTTAAATTTATCAATTACATATTGAATTTTATCGTTGGGAACACACATAAGGCAATCATCTACATACCGTTTAAAGAATACAGGCTGAAAATCTAATGAACTTATATCAGATTCCTCTAAGCATTCCATAACGAGGTTAGCAATGGTAGATGAAATAGGAGATCTCATTGCTGTGCCGAAAATTTGTCCAAAATATTGCTCACCGTACTGAAAATAAGTGCATTCTAAACAAAACTTTACCGCATTTATAAAATCCGATTGATCAAGAGGTGTGTGGTTTTTAATCTCTGGCCAACGTTTTTTGATGCAATTTAATGCCAAAACGACAGGTATATTTGTAAATAAAGAAACAACATCCAAGGAAATTAGTTGATGGTTTACTGGTACGGATTGATTTTTTATCAATTCATCAAAATGCCATGAGTCTTTCACATAAAATTCATTTTTTCCTATTATATTATTATTATTACTAATTATTTCAACTATAATCAAAACTATATTTAATTATAATTTTGATAATTAGATACAACGTTACGTGTCGATTCACGGGTGATACACTTTCATTAATTGTGAAATGTATGAAAGAAAAACTTAAACAAATACTTAAATGGATAAATGAACACTTATTTTGGTACAACCAATAAAACAAAAAACGAGAATAAAAAAGAAAAAATGATATAAAGAAATACAGAGATAATACTTCCTTTGGAAAGCATCAAGTAACTGTTCGGAAAGTAACAAATAATAATTATAATTACAGCTCTGTATCTGCTATGTGCAAAACTTTATGGATCATCTGTTATAATAGATGTCAAGTACTCAGAAACACTGTAAAATACATGCTCCCGTAAAAGTTCATGAGCTCCCTTTTTAAACTGTTTTAAGTTAGCATTATCTTTCAGCGACTGCGGAAGTTCGTTGAACATCTTTATGGCCATATATCGGGGACTTTCTTCATACAGGGACATCTTATGCTGAGGTATCAACAGCTCTGCTTGGCCTTTAGTAAGATAAGTATGATTGAAATCATTGTGGGCAAAAGCACCAACATTTATTTTGACATATATCAAAAGTGGCTTCATATATATACATGGAAGGGGTAGTAATTGTAATTGTCAGAAGATGTTTCTACATGAGGTTCTTTTATTTACTCCCACCATAATTCTTACTGCAAGCTCCTGCATTATGAGGACTCGGTCCGACTTAGATGCAGATCTTCAGAATATGATGCCATAAGAACATCATGAATGGAACTGTGCATAATTTTATAGGAAGTTTAGGATGGAATCAATAAAGTCTGAGTTCACAAATAACACTATATTAATATTAGGTAATTTAACAAACAAATAACTATTACTTCTTAACAACTTAATAACGTCTTTCGTCTTCTTATTCAACTTCCAACTTCTTCACTTCTAACTGACCCTCTCTTCTCCGTCACTCGTCTGTTGTCTCTCTCACTCTCCTAGGTGGTATTGTTGGTTGCGGATACGATGCCTACTAATTTCCTACAATATAGAATAGGAGTATACATCTACTCGTAAGACTATGCAAAATCCTCAAAGCATAGCGCATAGTTGATAATTTGCTACATAGGATGTCAATGTGAGCATCCCAGTTCGAAGCGTTATCTATACATAGCCCCAGGAAATGTACCATCTGAACTTGCCTCAAAGAATGTCCGACAACTTTTAAGAGGCAACTCTCATTGTAGTTTATTGCGCAAGGTGTAAAATAAACGAATACTGTTTTTGAGGTATTCAGAATGAGTTGATTCGCAGCAAACCATTCTACGCAGGTATTCAGACTGTTTTGGTTATTTTTCACCAACACGCGTATGTCAGATGCGGTGCTTAATATCGAATTATCATCCGCAAACATCGTTAGAATCCCTTGCTTCAGTACCATTGGCAAATCATTAGAAAATAACAAGAAAAAGAGGGGTCCAAGTACAGACCCTTGAGGTACACCATTCACAACCTTCAAACGGTTAGATTTCATACCATCAGTATCAACAACCTGATAACGATCCACTCATACAACTTCTCCTCAAATCCATATCCAGACAATTTAGCAAGGAGTCGATTGTGATGAACAAGATCAAGTGCCTTGCTTAGATTCATGAACACTCTACAGCTTTTTTCATTACCATCTAGTTTCTCATATAACTTTTCCATAAAATTCATTATGGCGGACTGCGTAGATCTATTTTTCCGAAAACCTTGTTGAAAACATGACATTATTTCATAGCGATTTATGAAGGTTAAGATTCTAGAAGCTACAATTTTTTATAGTATCTTGGACAAAGTAGATAACAGAGAGATAGAAAGGGAAATTTTTAACTTGTTTCATACTTCACTTTTTGAATAATGGTATGACTTTTGCCGTGTTTTCAAAACATCTGGAAAAATCCCTACACGCATGGATAAATTTACCTGATAAGTAGATGGTTTAAAATTAAAATTATCATGAATTAGTCAAGCTAGTCGATTTGTTTCCCGTCCTGTAATGGATTTCCTCTACATCTAATTTTTCTCTGAAACTGAAACTTGTGAGAAATTATTGAAACCTTGATCTGATATGATATATCACCCTCTTTGGAGCGAGTGTGAACTAATTTATGTTTATTTTAGAAATTATTTCACTATTACTCACGCTAAAACAGTTACTGATATAAAACTGTTTTAAACTCTTATTACAGTACGAATAGATTGGAGAATAGCAAGGAATTATTCAAATATATTTTCTTTTGCGCCCTACAAATGTTTATCGTGATAGAAGTAAAGGAGAATTTCTATTTCGGTTGAACACACATTATTAATGGAGAAAATTTCTATACTCCATCTGCCACACATATGTCTCACGCCAATTTCGGAACGAATAACCAATCGAAATGTTTCTCCAATATAAAACGCTCGAATGACCCCAATACCCGATGACACACTGACGTTCGTGGCTTGGCGATAAAATGTCCTGAACAGGGTTAAACTAAGCGCATCTCGTTTATACCGATTCACTCACTCTTCACACCCTCGAACCGTCAGATCTGGCGCCGAGGAATTCGCGTTAAAATAAATTTCGTCGCAATCTTGCACGCACAATTTCTCGTCATAAGAACCTCTCGAAAAAGCTCGTGCCGTGCGGCAATGTCAAGAGATTTCGTAGCTGTCTCTGGATGAAATCTCGTGCTGAATAGTGCAGCCTACTCGTCGTATAAAAGAAGTTATTCACGGAAGGTACAATATTGCGAATAAGGTCTCACTGAATCCAGTTACTGAGGTAAATGCATAAAAGAGCGAGATGATAAGGGAACCCTCAGATAGCTTGATTACTGCTTCTCAAAGCACTACAGAAACCAACATTACGCTGCTTCCGATGAAAACTTCTTATTCGTGTAACTAAAGATTGAACATCTTTGAGAGTTTTCAATGACTATTTTCATCGAAGCTATGTTGATTTAATCGTAAACTTGAGAAGGTGGAGTATTCATTGAAATCAGTTAAATGTGAAGTAGTTTTAGCAATGAACCTCATAATATGATCGTTTCATTTCGTTGAAAAACTCCAAATGCTAAAAGTTGACCCAGGCAATTTGCTTCGAGGTCCAATCATTCTTTACCAATGTTCCCATTCCAGATACCCTTTCTATAATTTCTCAACTGTTACCAGGCAGAAACAATCCAATGGACTTATTACTGTTAATTAAGTTTTGTCTATCTTCCACATATCTTCTGTACGATGGCAAGTTTTACGAGCTCTGGAGCTGCCATGGGTTCATCACTTTCTCGAGTCATAGCTTATATCTTCATGGAGACTTTTGAGGAAGGAGCTATTGACTCATCTGTTTTCAAGCCGAAATGTTAGTTTAGATATGTAGACGACACCTCAATCATTTGAACTCATTACATCCCAATATCCTTTCCACTATGGAATTTAAATCAAATGGTTCACTCCTGTCCCCAGATTCATTAGTTAGTCGACAGACTGACGGTACTTCAGGACATTTTGTATATCGAAAATTCATTCACACGGATAGATACCTCAATGGGCTTTTATACCACCACCCTGCCCAAAAACAATCTGTCATAAACTCCTTGGTCCACAGAGCTGTCAACCCCAATCTTTAAAATCAGAATTAAAACAGCTTTCATCTCTCTTATTATCAATTAATTTCTCCCAATATTACATTCAAAAAGCCACATTTCGCCTATTCCACTGCCATCTTCCATATATTGAAAACACAACGGATCAAATTTATAAAAGTCAACAATCATGATCATAATACAAGAACAAAAAATAACTACATCTGCAATAAACTCAATTATACATATCTCCAGAAAAATGTACAGTATAGCATAATGAACATTTATAATAACATTCCCAAATCCTTGAAAAAATTACCATTGAATCATCTCAAAAACAATTTAAAATCTCTACTTATAAAACGAGCTCACAGAATGAATATTTTAAGTTATTTGAGCTATTCCTATTTCTAAGTATTCTAAGTCACTTTAGTGATATCTGTATGTATCGTTTCCATTTTAATGTACTGGACTACACATTTTAATCTGTTTAGCCACTGTTATTCCTATTGACGATGACAAATGTATTGTAAATCATATTTATATAAAATTTCAAATTGACGTGCTCTACATCTCTCTGAGAGGTATTCTTCCATATATGTTTATTATATATAAAAATTCTCGGGAAATAAGTCACAATAACACTTTGTTTTAACTATTCGTCTTTACGTACGTTTCGGTCTCACGACCATCATCAGAAGACTCACTATGTCTAAAAAGGGGGTTTATTAAAACTAATTATAGCACAAGCGTCCAAATCGCACAATTAAACTTCAATTAAAAGAGCCCACGCCGTCGAAACGAACAGAACCACGAATAATCGAATTGTATCGTCAGAATTAATGTATAAAAAATTATTTTTTTGTAGTAAGAATCCGCTATTCAGTAATATTATTAAAATATATGAGTGCATATTGATTGGTATTCTCACAACAAATGAGAAGAACGAAGTTATTTGTCAAGTATCTACTTTCGAAACCAGATGTGTAGGATTTATGACAAGGCCCTTAAGAACGGTTTCAGGCCTGTACTGGGAAATAACTATTACGAATTCTTCCTAAAAACATTTTCTACACTTATAAAGACGTATGTAAGAATTTGCAAGAGATTATTTAATCAAATTAGTATAAATATGACTTAGATTTTGTGTGTCTACCCTATGATTTACAGATTTGGGGTCCCGTTTTATGTGAATCATCTCCAGGATAGATCTTTTATAATAATTGGTTTCCTTAGTTAAGATATTAACATTTTTGTAATCAAATTGATGGTTATAATCAAAGCAATGCTTAGCAAGGGCGGTGGAATTTTCTAAGTTGTTATTTCTTGTGCTATATTTATGGCCGTACATTCTTTTTTGTAAATATTGTTTAGAGATTCCAGTATAGGTTCCATCACAATCTAAACAATTCAATTTATACACTGTGTGGGTTTGTTTATCTTTGGGTATTAACGGTTTTAGATTTGAGAAATATTTCCCAACACAGTTAGTAGGTTTATGCGCAACATTTATATCATACTTTTTCAAACATTTTTTGATTTTCTCTGAGGTCTCCGGAATATAAGGTAGAGTTATAAAATTGTCTGTATTACCTTTTATGTTATTTTGTTATTGTGACCTATTTCCCGAGAATTTTTATATATAATTCATACTGGGTCAAGAATCTTATTAATATATGTTTATGTATTTATATTGCATCTGAGCATGAAAAAAAAATTAAATTAAATTGAATACCGATACAGTTCAAGCCTCAAGTCTGCCCTGAAGATACCACCTTTGATGGTTGGCGAAACGATAACATCAAGTTGTGCTTTCGTGACGCGAAGTCAAGAATTTTCGAGATTATCTTTCCGCCGAAGTCTACTATCCAAAATAATGTAATAATAATTTTTAAGGTGCTGACCGTTTTCGTAGTTATAATTTTCCAAATAATGATCATTCATATCATGAATACATATCGCATATAGCTAAAATCTGATGCTGTGTGAGTCAATAATCACTGGAAGCCTCGAGTAGCAATTAACTCTCCAGTATAGGGGATAATGAATTATGTGGTCTTCACCTTCCGCTTCACCTTGTATATCTGTATAAACATTTGCATCTCTCTGAAGTATGGAAACTGCAGTACAGTTTGTAAAAATTAAATTAGCAAATAAAACATTGTTAAGTCAGTATGTTGTTTAGGATAAACCACACATTAAATAACTATGCCATACATTCATTGTACTGTGCGAAACTTTGTCGCATAACCAACAAATAAAATAAAAAATATCAACATCAGGTTTTATCCGTGTATTTTATATGTTTTATCATTTTATATGAATTTCCAACAAGTGGAGATACATTCAAGTGCATGTTCTGATGTTACATGAAAACCATTTAATGCGCTTTATTGGATATACGACATTTTTCTGTGTGTGTGGAACAAGCTGCCGTAATTCAACGTCGAATGCCCCTAAGCTCTTTGTGAAACATACGAATGCTGTATGTATATAGGTACTGAGCAAATTGCAATATTGCACACTTCAATAGCGTTTCTAGTTCCCCATTATACCTTTACTCCAGTTCTAGCATGTAATAATGTTCGTGCTTGCCACGTGAGGTATGATTAGCACTGCAATCGTTAAATGTCTGTTAATTAACTGGATCATATAGGCATAACTATCGATGACAACCATGGAATACCCCCCCGGGGAATCTGATTTAGCTACGCATTGGTGAAATTGAGATATTCCCATATTTTCATCTTTTCGAGGGCAGCGCTGAAAATTCCCGGCCAGAAATAGATTCAGCGATTGTTGATAACACAATTTGAAGCCTTATTAGCCTTAGAAAATATAATAATTGATGTTACGTCACTAGTACAGTAAATCTGTAAGGAAAATTTGCCTTTTGTGAAAAAAAAAATGAATGTTTTGCTTCTTTACGGTATCCACTCGAGTATTTTTGAACCTTGTAGGAGTTTGTACAAGTCCTTTACTGGGTGGGAACTGTATAATTCTGGTTCGCTGTTAGGCTTTCCAACAATTAACTGTTTTTTGCGGCCCAGTAACTCGCATTTACACAGTTATTTCTGTATAACTTGCCGCAAAGTCTGCATTTCGAGTCGTCATTGTACAATCCCATTTTGTTTTATTGCCCTTCTACTGGCGCATGACTAGTCATGAGTCCTGTTGCGTTTTTTATTTTTTCCCTGTTTTCATTGTCTGTCACCCAAAACAGCTTAACGCGGTTTCGGTCTGCCAGTATTTCAAGTTCTTCTTTGCATGTTCATACCAGACGGGATGTCACTTCCTGAGTTCTCATTGCCTTAAGTGCAGCTTGACTGTCTGTCAATACGTGGATCTGCTCATCGTCGATGGCTATTGGGTTGTTTTCCTTCACGTATTGAAGGATTGCGTATACCTCTTCTTGGAAGACAGAGGTGGGTTTACTCAATGAATAGCTCAAGCCAGTCTTTGGGTATCTTGAGTATACTCTTCAGCACCTGCACCTTTTTCAGTCTCAGACCCGTCTGTATACCAGATCTTTCCCTATAGAATGTCGCTCAGGTTTGTATGTTCCCATTCAGTCCTTTCTGGTAATGATACTCTGAATGTGTTGTTAAAAGAGTATTGCTTTGGAATGTGATCGGTTCTCATGCTTAACATGCCCCTGGTCACGATTTTTACGATACTCATGTGTCCTGGCTCATTGTGAACATTCTCCAGTGTATTTTGTATTCTGAAAGCACCAAGCCTTGCCTTTGCTTGGATTATCAATTGGAGGGGAGATAATCCCAGTAGTGTCTCTATTGCTTCAGTGGGCGTAGATTTCATGGCCCCTGTGCTCTCAAGACATGCAAGGCTCTGGACGTTGTTCAGTCTTGTCATGGTCCCTCTTTGTTCTGTTTTAGGACACCATACCAAAGAGGCGTGTGTTGTTGCGGGTTTGAACACCATGTTGTACAACTAGCAGAGCATGTTCGGTCGTAGCCCCCATTTTTTCTCGAAGGAGCATCTGGCCACATATAATGAAGTTTTCGCTTTTCAATTACGTTCTCCAGATGTTTGGTTCGGAGTCAGTATCGAGTCTAGTATTACCCTGAGATATTTGACTTCCACTTTTATCTATACAGTTTCTTCTCGAATTTTTAGAGGCCCCAAGCTCTCTAATATGCGTTTAAGAGTGAATGCTACTATGGTGGCCTTGTGGGGACTGATATCCAGTTCCTCTGAATCCGTCCATATTGTTACCAGATTCAGAGGCTTTTGCATTTGATCTGTGACCATGGAGTTGTATTTTCCTTTAACCATATGGCAACTATGTCGTCGGCATATCCAAGGGTTTTGTATCCTTTGTCCTGGAGGGTTCTCAGTAGCTCGTCCACGACGAGGTTTCACAGGATTGGAGAATGTACTCCCCCCCTGAGGGCATTCTCTGGCCACTCGGGCCACTACGGTCTCCTCCATTTTGGTTGCATGTATCATCCTGTTCCTCAGCATTGAGTCTATCTAGGCCACACATGGTTCCTCGATTCCTCTGTGTTTGAGAGACTTGATGATTGAATCAATTGAGGTGTTGTCAAAAGCTCCTCTTATGTCTAGGAAAGCCGCTAGAAGGATTTCTTTATATTCCATCATTTTTTCCACCCTTTCCACATGTTGATGGAGTGCTGTTTCTGTCAAACAGCCAGTCTTGCCATATTGGTCACGGTGCACAGCTCTTTCTATCAGTACACCGTTCCTTTTGTGTCTATCCACTAGCTTTTCTAGAGTCTTGAGTTCGAATGACATAAGACTAATCGGTCTTAGGGACTTCGGCGTCTTCTGTTCAGTTTTTACAGGTTTCGGAATAGAAGTAACCCTACTACTTTTTTTTATTAATATGTTTCCGGAATATACCATAGAGCCAAGCTGGCTCTGAGTGGATTGCAGAGCCTGATCTGCAATAGTTCTGGCACCTTCTGCAGCAGTACTGGGTAAATCCCGTCATAGTCGTTACAGCCCATTGAACCTTGCCATAGGTTTTTAGTAGCCATTCTCCAACTTTCCTTGGATCCGTGTATCAAGGTGTCTGTGTTTAGTGGCATGTTGTTTTTGTTCTCAGTTGTTATAAGAACTATGGTAAATTTGCTTTAGTAATAATTCAAGAAATAATGAAGTATATACTAATCCCACAAATCCTCCAAACGCAGTATAGTGAATCGGTTGTTCTTTCAAAATAACCATTAGTTGTCAAAATATACTATATTCCAATCCTTACTTCGTTCTTGAATATGATGAATGACGTGTTTTGACAAGACTTTCCATAGGGATCGAGGTTTGTTGGAATCCGTCCGCTTTTTAGAACGAAAAAACGATGATTATGTCTAACTATAAATACTGATGTAACAATGAATTTGGGGGGTTCAGGAAATGCAGAAAGTTCATTTTCTTGTTTAGGAGGTCAAAATCGACAGGCTTATACAAAACCTTTCCTATCAGCGAACAAAATTTTCCTTGGAGTCTTGAATGAATATGCGCAATAATCATGTAATAATAATATACGTATCACATTTATATATATCTTAATTTAAATAAGCCACGAATGTATTTGGAAACGTGTAAAATACAAAGGCCACTCTCCCATATTTATGACTTGAATAATACTACCTGTCACCGATACAAATTGTTTGTTTAGTTTTCTATTAGAACGATTGTACCGAAATATTTTTATATCTGCCAAAAATATTTGTCTTATGGAATACGATCGTAAAATTTGACGGGCGGAGGACAAATTTTAAGTGTTTTTAAAGAGTCTATAAATACTTATTTAGATACATAGATGTATTGACGCGACATGTTTATGAGCTGTTAAAGTCTTATTGTCGAGCGGTTCCTTAATGAAAAATAAGAAACATGACCGGTGACCGTAAGAAACAACTCATGAATCAATTA
Source organism: Endomychus coccineus (assembly GCA_958510875.1). NCBI lineage: Eukaryota > Metazoa > Arthropoda > Insecta > Coleoptera > Endomychidae > Endomychus > Endomychus coccineus. The sequence goes on from OY294069.1 coordinate 181,843,107, forward strand.
ACAAGTAATAAAATTCCTTCTCCATTGCAAATGTTATGGAAATAAACCTAACGACAACAATAGTAAAATCACAAACACCCATTTCTATTATAGATGTTTTTAATCTCATGCGCATTTCGCTACCTATACTCATAACAGCGGAAAGATTTACTTCACTTTATTTATATTTATATGTTTAGTTTATTTTACTTTGGTCTAGTCTAGTAAGGGCACAAATAAATTACTGAATGGACTAAACTTTTCGGACAGTATGAAATAATGATAATGAAGCTTAAATCTGTGTAAAACAATATCATCTACTTCTTTACGTGCGAAAGTAAAACATGAGAATTTTCACGAAACAATTAACGTTATGATTCTATTAGTCGCAATGAAACTAATTGAGTTGAAATAGGAATTCATTAAGTAAAGTGTGATGGTCATTAAATCTACGCGCATTTACAGGGAATGTTCGAGTACAATTTATTACTCATCGGAACAACTTAAATATCTTTAAATTACTCACATAACATACAAGCCGAATATACACCAAGTTTTGGTGAATTGCATACTCTATCTCACATATTAATAGAGTTAATAATTAATGTGAATCACACCTGATATTAAGATATTCCACTAGCGTTTATATACGCACACGAATTTGTGCATAGTATGCAAATCGAATATTTTTATAACTTTTAACCAAACTTTAGTGCGTTATGGAAGTAGGTACGTCGTAAATCGACAGAATGTTTGGTCTTGGCTTTGAAGTGTTATGTCCCAGCTAAAATATTTATTTATTCAGTAGTCTTCCGCAAGATCATCGGTTACTGAATAGAAAATTATGACATAATTCAATTAAGTTTATCTATTGTTATTGCTCATAGTATCTTCGATAGAACGTAGCTCATTTTGACGATAATTGGATGGGCTATAAATTGACATTCAATTCACACCTGGGGAATTTGGCCGACTCTTAGAAAAAAGTAGGGCGTCGTATCGGAATAATTCTTCCTACTTGATGTTCTGTCGACGTGGATCATTTGTAAGGGTTGAGCTAAGCTGCTATGGCCTTTCATTCACCCCTAAACGCTAAATTAACCTTATTGTCACCCCCTTTTTGAGGTCATTCTTTATTTGTAAAAAATGAAAATTAAGCCTCCGAAATGGGTTCTCCTGGGAAGAAGGTGATGGATAGATGTGTTTGATACGGATGATCCATATGTTCCGGTTGTATGTAGTAACTTATCTCTCCACATATAATTCACTGAGACACAGAGTCCATAAATATGGCCATCAACCATATTAAGGTACAATACATCGATATTCGGTTCACTAAAAGTGACAATTAGTGCTAAACAGACAGAAATAGACCAAAGGGTTAAAATAGGAGAGGTCTTGGGAGATACGCCCGTTTTTTAGAGTGAGTCCTGCACTACCAGGAGGGATAGATCCAAGGCTCCTGATGTGCTCGAAACATTTCCTCTCCACAGAAAAAAAAGTTATGTTAGGTTAGAAACAAAGATGCTAGGATGAACAATCATTATTGGTTATTATGAGAGGGTTACGATTAGCGGGATTTCAATATTTGCATTATATATCAAGAAAGTTTTGTTAGTAGCTTAGGTTAGGTTAGGTTGGGATAGGTTAGAAGAAAAGGGGATACAGTGAACAATCATTATTGGTTATTATCAGAGGGATAAGATTAGAGCGATTTCGATATTTGCATTATACAACAAAGTTAGGTTAGTAGCTCAGGTAGGTTAGGTTAGGTTAGGGCAGAAACAAAGGGGATACAATAAACAATCATTATTGCTTATTATGAGAGTATTAAGATTAGCGCGATTACAACATTTTCATTCTATATCAACAAAGTTAGGTTAGTTGGTTAGGTTAGGTTAGGTTAGGTTATGTACTTGGGAGTACCAGACGACAGGCTAACCTTTAGGGCAAAACTAACGACGACCTATGTGAAATATGTAACCTTACCGATGACCCAGAGCATGTTTTCTACAGCTGCCGAAGCTGGGCGACCAAAAGAAGAGAACTTGAAGATGGGATGGGACAACTAGTAGAAGTGGGAGAAATAGTTCCATTAATGATATTTGCATCACAGGAATGGAAATTACTCTCTGAACACATCATTGAAATCATGAAAAGAAAGGATGTAGAAGACAGAATGAGACAGGACGAATTAGCCAATCTGAATGATGAGAATAATGAAAGCCAATGAAGAAAACTGAATAAAGCAAACAGCAAATGACAAAGGACGGACATAACAAGTATTAAGTAGCGATAACAACGCAAAGTTCTCATCACTAAGAAGACAGACAGAAAGTAAAGCATAGTGGCGACTCCCCACAACAGTCACGGGAGTACGACCACAAATGCTTCAGAGGGGTTTTAGTGGGTATTCCACTCTTCGGAGTCGGTGAGTCCACACACCACGTACCGATCGAAAGTAAGCTCGTGGAGTGCGTAAAGCACAAAAAAGGGTTAGGCTAGATTAGGTTAGGTTATGTTAGGTTATAGACAAAAGGGGTACAGAAGGGTGGTTGGCCTAGGCAGTTCAAGTAGACTTTAAGAGCACCCGGAACTGAATTTATCTAATAGAGAGGCAATTAATAGATGACAAATTCAATTTACGTCGATTCTAAGAATGTACGTATTATTAAAATTGTCTTGACTGGATAACATAATAGTACATAGTACATAGGAAAACAGATCTTTCAACTTGTGAAGTCACAGCTGATCGGGTGTTTCAGCTTGACTAAGTTTGACATACATAATAATGTCGAACATATTGTAACTTCAGTACGGGAGCTGAAACAGTTCTGCGGATACGTAACCGTGTGTGCATGTTCAAAAACGAATAATATAATACAAACGTTGTGTATTAGATCATACGCCAGGAGACTTTACTTACTACCAGATCAGCGTGGCGTGACGGGCTTTAAGCTTGGTCATTCCTCATCTCTGAATTAGCTTACGAACACGCGGCAGTCAGGCAGGCCGAGTATCTTTGTGCGTGATGAAAGCAACAGCCGTCATGATCTATTGTTGTATTGCGTTGGGACGCAATCCGTCGGAAATACATTGAAATAGCGAATTATGTCAAGAATGAGATTTCTATAAGTTGAAATCCGAAGGATTTGAATGCTTATCCCTATTTTTCTGCCCCTCAAGCTCTAGAGCAATCGATACATTCATTTTGGGTCCGACGTACTTGCTCAATTGTGTGATGAAAGCAAGGAAATTAATCACTGACTGGCCGATGGGAGAAAACATGTGAATCAAAAATATCCATTTCTATAGCTGTAGCACTATTTGTTGCATAACAATCTAAGATAGTGAAGGCCCCAATTGGCCCGTCGTCCCTTTTGTATGTCTGTTCCACATATTTGGTTACGTCTCACTTCAAAATAGTCCAGTCACTCTGCAATTTCTTACCCCTTTTTGGGTCGAATATATGAACCAACATATTAAGGTTTATATTCAGGTTTTCCGGTGTGCTGGATATGAATATGGTGTCAAAATTTATGTAGGAGTGCCGCGCTTGCAGTTATTGGCCAATTTTAGATGTTCAAAATCACCCGAATTGAGTTTTCCGAAAAAACGAAAAAAAAAGCTGTGAATTTTGTATTAATTGAAACAGAAATTCAAAAATTTGGTCATTTCTGAAAACATCCACAGGCCTAGAAAATAAAGTAAGAAAAGCCAAGCAACGTGGTGTTTGACGAAGTATCCTTCGATACAATGGCTATTAACGCTAGTATTATACAGGGATCTGTTTTGGCACACTTCATACCGTTTTCTCATCTAGAAGCTAGAGGAGGTTGATGCAATTAATGAAGTTCTGGCAACTATATTGAAATGAAGATCTGATAATCTGATAGAGTTTAATACAACAACTCAAGATTATTTCTTCTCCCGGCAGGCGGATCCCATAATCCCTATTATGATGATTTCAGGTACAACTATTCCTATCAAGTCTCTTTCATATCCATGAGAGGGATAACCACCAACATCATTCTTAGATTGAATGAGGTTATGTTAGGTTAGGTTAGATTAGGTTAGGTTAGGTCCCTGGAAAGTAGGAGCCTCTTCCCTTGTGCGGAGCCTGAATAGCAACAAGGCGCGTCCCTGGTGGCGGAATGGGGAATACTCAAGGCCCTGTTGCCAGCAGGGTCAAGGATAGAAGTGGAAAGGCTCCCGCGGACCAACAAGCACACAGACCCTGGATAGATTATGGACTCCCAATCATATTTTCCTGAGAAGAAGGTGACGGATAGATTGTGATTGGTACGGATGATCCATATGTTCCAGTAGAGTAAGTTATCCCATCAGATAACATACTGAAACACATAGGAAATATCCACAGCGAGATAAAGTACTAGAACCCAGGAACAATAATATTGGAAAAAAACAATATTATGGTATAAAAAGAAACACCATAGGAAGTTATCCCAACGAGATAAATCATTAAAGACACACAAACTATAAATTTGGGAATCAACCATATTATGACATTAACACACGAAACAAGAGACAGAAAGATAGACAAACGGCGCTATACAGACAGACGAAACAGAAATGACCAAACGTTGACATCAACGGAAACACGAACAACTACGTAAAATCAACGTAAAGCAATATCGTTAACATAAAGTGATCGAACATCGGGAAACACAACAGAGACAAAGTCCATATTCCGAAGCTATGCGAAAAGCGGTCCCGGGATATGGATGAAGATCGGAGAGGGCTTAGCAGGTATGCTGTAGTTTAGAGTGATTCCTGTACAACCAGTAGTGATAGATTGAAGCTGCTGGTGTGCATAAAGCATTTCCTTTCCACATGAAAAAAGGCTAGGTTATGTTATATTAGGTTAGGTTAGGTTAGGTAAGGTAAGGTAAGGTTGCGTTAGGTTAGAACAGGTTAGGTTTCTGGAAAGCAGGAGCCTTGTTCTTTGTGCGGAGCCTGAAGCTGCATCCAGGCACGTCCCCAGATGGCGGACAGGGGAACGCTAACCCTGTTGCCAGCAGGGGAGAAAAGTAAAAAAAACACATTTTAAGCTCAATGTTCAATAGGCTGTAATTTGTCAGGAAATTTCTGGAACATTCTGTATAATTTGAAGGACGTATACCAATGAAATATCGTCACTAGTTTGGTGTAAACACTGGCACCAAATAACTTACAAAATTACCAATAGATAGATAAATAGATCACTTTATTGCAATTACCATTAAAATGATTTACAAAATTTTAATAAAATCGTAAACTTATACCTAAACCTAACCTTAATACTAAACTAGAATATAAAATGAATCATTGATGAGATAAAACAAAATACAATAGTTGTAATAGAAGAATTGATCATTTTTATAAAGGTCAGGTAACAGTATGGCAATAAGTGAAGATAACTGCTGTAGGCTATGGGGAAAATGTGACCATATAAGAAACTAACAGTCTCAAGAGCGAGGGTTGGAGGGCCCACTTAAAGAGGGGGCTCCGGGTTTGGCTACTTTCCTCTATAAAAGTATCACTTTTTGTCGAGACCTCTGTATCCTGTAAGTGATGCAAAAGTATTTCTCTTCGTAATAGCAGCTTGGATAATTTGATACGACGTAGACGTTTCATAAACACTCGCACCAAATAACTTACAAAATTACCAATAGATAGATAGATAGATCACTTTATTGCAATTACCATTAAAATGATTTACAAAATTTTAATAAAATCTTGAACTTATACCTAAACCTAACCTTAATACTAAACTAGAATATAAAATGAATCATTGATGAGATAAAACAAAATATAATAGTTGTAATAGAAGCATTGATCATTTTTATAAAGGTCAGGTAACAGTATGGCAATAAGTGAAGATAACTGTTGTAGGCTATGGGGAAAATGTGACCATATAAGAAACTAACAGTCTCAAGAGCGAGGGTTGAAGGGCCCACTTAAAGAGGGGGCTCCGGGTTTGGCTACCTTCCTCTATAAAAGTATCACTTTTTGTCGAGACCTCTGTATCCTGTAAGTGATGCAAAAGTATTTCTCTTTGTAATAGCAGCTTGGATAATTTGATACGACGTAGACGTTTCATAAACACTCGCACCAAATAACTTACAAAATTACCAATAGATAGATAGATAGATCACTTTATTGCAATTACCATTGAAATGATTTACAAAATTTTAATAAAATCTTAAACTTATACCTAAACCTAACCTTAATACTAAACTAGAATATAAAATGAATCATTGATGAGATAAAACAAAATATAATAGTTGTAGTAGAAGCATTGATCATTTTTATAAAGGTCAGGTAACAGTATGGCAATAAGTGAAGATAACTGTTGTAGGCTATGGGGAAAATGTGACCATATAAGAAACTAACAGTCTCAAGAGCGAGGGTTGAAGTGCCCACTTGAAGAGGGGGCTCTGGGTTTGGCTACTTTCCTCTATAAAAGTATCACTTTTTGTCGAGACCTCTGTCTCCTGTAAGTGATGCAAAAGTATTTCTCATCGTAATAGCAACGTGGATAAATTGATACGACATAGAAGTTTCATAAAAGAATCTAATCAGCTTCTGCATTCGACTTCCCTTGAACCGAGAACAATAACGGATATAATCGAGTTCTTTGCCTTGCGAAAGCACCATACATCGTATATTAATTATATTGATCGAGAACGAAATTCTCATAACAATAGAAAGTCCATGGAAAGAGTCATAAATTATATTACGTGAGTTGCCCTTTCGTTTATTCGCGGACGACGACATATTTTTTATATATAGACTGCTGGATTTGAAGTTTCGATATTTTAGGGCTAATAAAAAGGAAACGGAAACCATTGTAACCAACCCCCGTCCTCATGATTTTATCGATAAGCTGTTTTAGGGTGAATTCACCCTTAAGTATTCATCTTCAGTCTTGACGGTCTTTCTAATTCGCTCGTTCTGTTCCACGTGGGGGACGGATCTAGAATAAGCCCAAGGATGCATTCTGAGAATTTAGTACCTCTATGGGCACTCATGAGGGTAAATTAAAAGTGGAAGTAAGTCATCTCACGATTAAATAATTCATAATGAAACCATTCAGCTCAAAGATATCTTGTTACATCCATTCATACTTTCGATTGAAAATTTCAAGTGAAACATGATTTATGAAATTTTTTGTAAGAAACGAAATGATTTTTGGAAAGAATACCCTCATTTTTAATTTCTATAATTTCTCCAGCATCTGTGGTAAATTTTTCTGCTATTGTGACTTTTCACTTGCTCAGTAATCGAACGACTCGACAAATATTCCCCAATCATTGTTGAATAAATTGCTCCAATGCGTCGATAGCGAACCTTGATGATATTTTCAGCCGGTATTCATCATTCCAATGTGATTCTAAAATCATCCCACGAAATCCATTAAGTGTATTAGGATTTGCATTATTTTTGTTTAATTTTCCATCAGAATTAACATCTATCTAGATACGTAATGCGCCCGTTGATCAAAGCAACAAAGAGTGCCTACTGACGTTTTTGTAGTACGGCCAAAAATATTGAAATTGCAGCTGCGACATCTATATACTTCATAGAGTTTAAAAAAATATTAGAAACTAGTTTGTTGTTCTTGGCCAGAGACGTCGACAGTACAAGCCGACACGTCCGTTAATCATATTCAGCGTTACATCTTCTCGCTTTTCAAAGTGTTCTCTACCATTCAGACTTACTTGAATTCTCAATATACCTCCTGTTACCATTTCAATGAAGCTTCTCGTAGATTAGCGTCGATGAGTTTACTATCTACAACTAGTCCAGTCCGAGCTTTAGATTCAAGAGTTATCGAATGATGCTCATAAATTTGTAATCAACTCGCAACAACGAAAATATTGTCCAATAAATATTGTGGATAGATGAAGCCCAATTTACTCGACGTTTATGGACGAATGAAAACCCTTATGGTATGAGATCTAGCAGTCAGTGTCAATATCTGGTTTCGCATTGACAAAAACGACATTTTTGGACCATACGTTTTACAGACTAACCGCTGTATTTCCGGAATTTTCGGAAATAATAACGAAGATATGTGAGAGAGAACAAAAGCATGTATGCGGTCTTGCTCATACGGTAATGAGTTGGATATTCGATGAAAGATAGACTGGTAGAGGTAGTCCAGTTGGGCTACTAGGTCACCCGATCTAAGTCCTCTGGAATTTTCTGATCGGGGTTATTTGGAAGATAACGTTCATGCCACACTGGTTCTTAATAAAGGAGATCTACTAAATCGTTTTCGAACACCTTGTGGTGAAATACATTATTCGATGTCAACGTTGTTTGAAGTAAATGGATATCATTTTAACCGATATAAAATTGTCTTCACTTTGTAAATAGCCAAAAAATAAGGTTAGGTAAGATAAGATTTTTATTGATGCTAATATTCAATGGAGTATGTACAACACTTTATCCATATATAGAGTATAAAATAACCAAAGTTTCGCTCGATTTTAAGAGATGAAGGACATCCTGGTTAACGAAACGTCATTATTCGACTTCTCAGGTTATAACTAAGGTTGAATTCGAATTCCACACCTAAAATAATGTAAAAAACCAAAGTTTCGCTCGATTCTAAGAGATCGAAAAAAATTTTCCATGCATATACCTTCAAAATAGTGGAAAATATGAATTTTTTATAAAAGTTGCGTAACTTCTCCAATTCGTTCTATGTGACTTTAGAACCTTACTCATACCGATTTTTAAGACTTAATCGAAGCTTAACGTAAATTATGAACCTTCCAATATGGATGACGCCACGATGCAGGACATCCTGGTTGACAAAACGACGTTATTCGACTTCTCAGGTTATAACTAAGACTCTATTCGTATTCCCCACCTAAAATAATGTGAAAACGACACGCAGCTTATAAAATACATGAATTCAATCAAGTCGGACTATAGATTCGTACTGAAAAAAAATTCTAAATGTTTGAATGTAAATTATTGTTGAATTTCATCCTGTGTTGTATCTAAAGAATCGCTTTCAATCAAAATAGACAACAAAACTGACTCAAACTCCGGAGCAAATTATGAGCATATCACTAAATTAATGATCTCAGCCCCCCCGTTTCTAATCTATGAACCTGTACCGTGATGGATAACTCAATAAGGCACACACGTTTCACCGAAATGAAACAATTAATTTCGGAGAACGTTCAGGCTTAATTACTCAACAGTGAAAACCCTTCATCACAGACTACACTACGTAAGTTTTACGATTGCGGAGAGAATGGTCTTTACGTTTACAATCTTCAATATAGAGAGGCTGTTATATCCTACGATACTTACGTACATACGATGCATTGAATGAATTTTACAACTACATCAAGAATTCCATTATATACTGATCTACAACCGCTGAATAATGACTAGTTCATATATACCAGAACAAAAATTGTATCACCTGAACCCTTCTTACAAATACCCTCTAGATGCAATCTAGAGAGTATTGGTCTTTCCCAAAAAAACAAAATAAGAATATAAAAAAGAATGAGGATTGATTAATGGCGTAGGCAATATAATTAAAGTGATAACGCTGTAATAATCCGAGAAATTAGAACTTGAAATACTTCACTTTAATTCGAAATGAAGTTTTATAAAGTATTATATCTTGATAGAACGTACGTGATATCAGGCAGGCTTAGCTACGATCTGTATAATCACCTTTAGAAAAAAAAGAGAGTTCTTCACCACCTACTCGTTCAGTATAGCCTCGAAATTTTCAGGAAAAATTCTTATGCCTATCTTCTCTCCGAAAATTCCACCGTTTCCTCACACACAATGTTCTTCGAGCATTATAGGTTTTCTCTCGAGTAGTTAATATACGAAAAACCTAATATACATGTAATGCTAATATCAGATTAAAACCAAACGTTATTTATATATGTAATTTGCTGAAACTAGCCAGCCTTGATATTGCATTGTACATATAATTACTATTCATTTTGAAGAACGTAATTTGTCATCGAAAATACGTAATTCACTTGTTAACCACATTAAACTCTCCTTTGTCTCATAATACACCGGCAAGACCATTGGCTGATCATTTTTTTTACAAACTAAACATAGGTTTGAGTCAAAGTGTTCTGCGTCTAACTCGAGCTATATAAGAATATATTAATAAATATAATCTATTCATTGCACATTATATATAGAATCCAACATTCCCTTTCTAAGTTTTGGGCTCACATTGTAATTGACTGCTAGTTTGTGACTAATTGGATGGTTAGAATAAGTTTGTTTGGGAATTGTTCCACAGTGTATTTTTCGGTGGAGCGTTCATTCATAAAATAATAGGGGTTCAACATGAAGTAAAAACCAGTTCAATATTAAAAAAGGAAAAGTCACTCAACACAAGAAATAAAAGGATTAATCGTCGTTCAATCAGATCTAAATAAAATATGGATCTTTATTGTTTCCCAACCAAAACGGTTTAACACTTCTTCTAAAAATTTGCTCCTCGACTAGCTACCAAAGAATTCACATCTTGTCAAGTGATACTAATTGTTCTTAAACAAGATTTAAATATGCGCAATTTCCAAGGGGGGCTCTCCTTTGTCACCCATAGGGCTTCTATGTGGTGGCGTTCTGTACTGTTCTCATTTGAATGTCCACAACGCACTTTTTCCCTCTTCTTATATCTTCAAGATGTTGTACGAATGCACGAGCACAGATATTTTGCAGAAAACTACTGAGGATATGGAAGATCCTATTAAAAATGTTGGAATGTGGGTATCAAAGATCTCTAGTCCATTTTTGTCTACAATCTTTGATCAATCGCTTACTGATATAGCAGAGGTTCGAAAATATCTCCTTGTGATACTCCTATCTATGCAATTGTGCATTCTAGCTCCAATTCCAATACGAGTGATCTCATTCAACAGTCAACGATCGAAGGATGCTCAATGGGAAACTTCGAACAGTATATCATCAATCTACGCAGTAAGCATTGCTCCAGCTTTTTTTCTCGTTCTGCGCATCGGTCCGTGGGAGGACTAGCGAACGAAATAATGAATGAGAAGAAGCATCAGTAATGAATTCTGGCAAGTAATCAAGTTTTCTCTATGACAGACCGCACTGAAAGGAATTCATTAGTATGTTATAACTTACGATTTCCAATTAGGTCTCACGATGATTAATCGAACTCACGACGCCTCTCGCAGGTAGCAGAAACAACACACATATTACTATTTACACAAACATTCAAAATATGAATCAAGCTGACGAATATTCTGGCTTAGAACGGAAAAGGCATCATTATCGAGTCACTATTTATGAATTGGCTACGATTGCAAATTATCAACTAGAGCATTCAGTAAGATCTGGAAGGAATTGATTCAATATTAGATGGGAATCATAGTTTTGCAATAAATGTAATATGGTCATAGTCTTCTTACTAAAAGTCATCATACATTATTCCAAAAAAAAAGAATTCATAATATTCTTGTAAAGTTTCGAATTATTAGCGAATCATGGAAAAGAACAACAAGAGGGGACCCAGCAACTATCCTTGAAGTACATCCGGCTTTGCACTAATGAATAAGATTTATAACGCTGTCTCTCTCTCGCTCTCATTACATCAAGAGAACCCTGACACGTTGAAGTTTAGAAAAGAATAGAATAGGTCTTCATTCGATTAGACCTTTACAGCGTAGAATAAGTCAATGGGTTACACATATGTTAATGAAATAATTCAATACGATCATATAAAAAAAAACTTAGAATTTGGTTGTGTTCGTAGAACTAATTTTTAGATTATCAACTTCTACTTCTATCAATGATAGTTCCTTAGCTTTCTACGTTCAATCTCATATAGTTATCTGTGAACCACTGTTGCATTTTTAGAATATTGTCCTGAATATCATATTAAAGTTGGTACCTAGTGTTGCCTTGTACGACCCTCAAGTTGTCATCTGCAAACTGTACAGCTTTACCATTTTTTTTCAATTTCGGGAAACTCATTTACGCATAATATGAGCAAGTGACCTCATTGTAGATCCTTGAGGTACTCCCGCTTCAGGACACACCCATGAGGGTACAGGTTAATTTCGAACTTGCCCGGGTCAAAGTAGACGAAGAGGCTGACTCACTGGCCCAAGAAGGAGCACGTGGGGCCTTAATTGGTCCATAAACCTTCAGTGGTATCGCGAAAGTGCTGCGCAATTCATATAACTGTACATAGATGAAAAGTCAATCTGCAGAATGGTCAAACAAGGCGCCAAGAATAAGACAGGTCGAAGAGCCTATCAAAGAACTAACGCCAAAATGCACAGAGTACCTTCTAAGCTAGAATAGAAGATCAACTAAAATTATGATTAGACTCCTAACAGGGCATTGCAGAGTCAACAAACACGTGAACAATATCGGACTGGCAGATACAACCTTATGCAGATTCTGCCAGGAAGACGAGGAGATCTCAGTACACATTCTGTGCTACTGCAAAGGCATAACAAAGCTGAAGTTCTTAACGATATAAAAGGAAAAACTACAAACCTCCCATTATATGGAAGACTCAAGCTCTGACCATGAAGTCTATTAATGAAGATGGGTCTAGGCAGAGTACTCTAACATAACAAGAGGGCATCATACACTATAGATCTGCAAAGGCCGTGGCTCCTAGCCCACAAGCCCCTTACAATCAATCTATCTATCTATAACTCTGTGATATGTTGCCAACTGTAAAAATAACTATATCTGGCTTAACGAAGATTGTGCGGCACTTACTTAGGGAAGTGAATTGGTTGTAAAAGAAACGAAGTGTGACATCATAACATTCTTAACGTAAAAATACCCTATATGTAGGTATTGGTCGAAGAAAATGTTTTGTTCATTCAGTGTCACAATTCTGTCATTACTTTTGTCCTTAAATTCATGACCGTATTTGACACATTTTCTAATACCAAGATTCGAAAAAACGTTATTCCGTTAGGGGTGAATAATCATTCACATTCAACCATAATGATATGAGTTTTTTCCGTATGTGGACATTTTTAGAAACAGTTTAGCAGTTCCTATTTTCTGTGAAATGAATCGCTCTCGGCATACAGCCATACCCAATTAATTTCGCATTGTTAATCGTGTCATTGCTTGCAGAATGCCATCCATTTTGATTACACCTAGGCCGTGTGGTTTGCGATAATAACACAAAATCGCGATCGGGTTGCCGATTAGCAAGCGTTGCAACGCGCTCAAACGTTCATGTAAATGCGCGTGCAACAACTTTATAATCGGATAATATAATTTAATTCTGGTGAAAGAGTCCCTGAAACACGTTACAATTGAATCAACCGCAATTGCCGACGCTTTCTGTCTAGTTAGGATCGAATGGGAACACAAGAAAGGCAGGTTGGGATGAGAATTCGAGAGCACTAGAAACTGCAACAATAAGATGAAAGGTATCTAACGTTGTTTGTTCATGCATTCTCAAACAGAACCCTTTCGATTATTCCGCATAATAATTATAAACAGTTTACTCAGTTGAAACTTTATTCTGCATCTCGATTAAATATTTTCTTTTAAAAGATTTTTAATAAAATGGATATAAATATTACATTGTACACAGTAAGAGAGATTCCAGCAGTACATGGGGATTGCAGCCAAATATCCTTTATTTGATCTATACCGCTGTGATAAGGCCTATGGTCACCTATGTTGCTGTCATGTGGTGAACGGGGACAACGACTTGTATGTCCCAGCGGTCATTGCATCGACTGCAGCGGCTTGCATGCGTAGGTATATTGAGTGGTATGAGGTAGGCTCCAACGAGGGCTTTTGCCGAATTACCACCTCTACACTTATATATAAAAGCTGAGGCCATGCGAATGGCATATAGGTTAAAAGGCCTAGGTCACTGGACCAAAATGCACTACCCTCGTGGACGCTCAGCGATTTTGAGTGAGGCAATCTCTAAATGCCCCATATTAGAAATGAAGCAAGATAGCATGATTCCTGCTATATGACTCACTTCTCCCAAAATCCTTATCTCTGAGAGAAGAGATTGAAGCGACGAAACTCTCGCACTGGCCCTACTGCCACCAGTTGGGCACGTATGGTTCAGAGACACATCTTCAATCTCTACGACGGAGAATCATCCTTCGAAGGTAGGTAATGGAGATTGAAGAACGAAATGGGGTGATCAACATTCTTACTGATGAGGACGATACTTTAAGCAGAAATCAGTAAGATGACGGGTACTGACATCATGTTTTTCCTTGGATGTGACTCCAACGTCCACAAGATGATTTAGGGCAGCACGGACACCAACCAGAGCGGAGAGCAATATTTAGGATTTATGCTTAAGCCTTAGTGTAGTAAACATAGTGGATTTATCTCACGTTTATAATAAGGATAAGAAAAGAAGTATTAGATATTGTAGTAAGTACACAGAATCAGAAAGTGATAAGCTGGGAGGGGGGTGTATCGAGTGAACCTCTTCTATCTGATCACAGTATAACTTTGTATAAGTATCAGACTGACCCTAAACCTTCAAAAGGAATTTAACAATGGAATGTGGCATAGGGAATGGTATTGAAATTTTTCTCGAAAGTTTGGAAGCTGTAGGTATCAAGAAAGACGGTAGAAAAAAATTCGGCAGATCTCGAGTATAATAATATTTTGATTCTTCTTAGTCATCCTATGTATTTTAAATGTTTACTGTACTATTAGAGGAATTCAGGCATGTTAAGCTGTATTTTCAAGACAAGTTCTATACCACTTATGTACTCTGGGAACAAATGAATTCTATTTTATAGTAGCTCGCAATAAGTATAATTGAACGCAATTCTGGGTTCATATTCTTTGAAAATTGAGGCGATGTGCAGTTAGTTATTTGTGGATTTGAACGTGTTGCAGGATAGTTTATTAGTCTGGAGAAATAGAGGATAAGCTGGTATGTAAAGCTCACGGAGATGGATAGTGGAAACGAACACACATATACTTTATGTCAGATCAATAGGGAATTCGTATGTTCCTTTTCCGTTTTCTTCCGAGAATGGGAATAACTTTGCTGCTCGGTTATCTCATATAAGACTCGACATGTAGATTGTTTACAGGTTTATCAATATTAAATTGAGTTGTCTGTTACTTCGTGGTATTCCATTATAAGCATAAAACAAGTTAACTTCTAACTTGTTTATTCGTCTACATTAATGTTGTCGCGTTCAAAACAGTCCCCATTAGATATTATGCACTTGTGCCAGCGTTTCTTCCAATCCTCGAAACACTTCTTAAACTCGATCTTTGGGATAGCCTTCAGCTCTTTCAGCGATGCGCTTCTAATGTCATCTATGCTTGTAAAACGATGGTTCTTTAAGGTTCTCTTTATTTTTGGAGGTGGGATGAAGTCACACGGATCCATGTCTGGCAAATATGGGGGCTGGGGCATCGTTACAGTATTGTTTTTGGCCAAAAATTCACGCAATGAAGTTTGAGCAGGTGCATTATCATGCAAAAGCCATGAATTGTTTTTCCACAAATCCGGGCGTTTTTTTCGGATTGCTTCACGCAAACGGTGTTCTAACCATTTCTTCCATTTTTTCCACGTTTTCATCGGTTGTTGATGTGCTGGGGCGTCCGGAGCGTTCGTCATCTTCAACATCTTCACGGCTATTTTGGAAACACTTACACCACTGATAAACTCTTGTTTTAGTCATAGCAGACTCACCACAGGTCTTTGTCAACATTTCATATACTTCGTTACACTTTATTTAATTTTTTACGCAAAATTTGATACAAATTTTTTGATCCATTTCCTTTAAAAAACGAAAATTGCCAAGCTCATAAAAGATACACAGATCACAGATAGTAGTGCAAAAGGTTCATAATTATTAGGAAGCTGTTGATGCTTCAGGAGATGCTTTACCGGAAGAACTTCAACCACTGTTGTATTGGTTAGAACATAATTACATAGGACGTACGAACAGGTATGTTTTTTCATTTTAAATATGTAAATAAGTGGATATTTATTATACAGAGCTCTATATTATATACTTATTATGTAGATGCAGATATACGTATCATAAACCTTTATTTTAGAATACCTCAGCCTCAGACTCCTTAGAGCTTCCGCACACAATCACGATTTGTAAATACATGTAGAAAAATACATAACATAAGAATGTATCAGATTCAGAATTCTTTTATTTATCAATATATACAACGACGAATAGGCCGCCGACGAATCGGCGACGACGGATTGCCCTAGATCCATACAAATATCTAGGTAATATAGAAGGGATGAGAATGTATAAACGAAAACGCAATTTATCAAATTGCAGTTTATCTTCTGCTGATGTTAATAACCTCTTTTTGCATTATTATCCCCAAGTAGTATTCAAATAGGCACATTTTAATTCATGATTTAGTTTACTCTGATGATAGCTACGTGGTAGCCAAAAGGTCCTCAGTACTTTAACGGTATTTTTAGTAGATAAGGGTGAATATTTCTTGTTCAAAGTGTCATAGTGTATCCACAGTGTGAACTCATACTTTTTAGTTGACCTGTTTACTACTTAATTCTATTCTACCCAATTTTCGTTCATTGAAGGCAATTTGTTGAGCTTACGTATTCGTTCTGAAGTTATATCATCATATCATTCTCCCATCTATACTTGATTGACGCTCATTCCGTTGTTACGGGTCAATGTGCTGCTTATATCCATCGATTCGCTTCATCTCAATAATTGACATCTTCGGGAAACGCCACGTATCTCTCAAAGTTACACGCACGCTCCCATAAGTAAAGCATTATGTGAAATCGAAACTATCACCGGTTAGCGATAAGACACTTTGACGTGTGAGTTAGCGATGTGCCAAGCTTTTAGCCGTTACCGTCCAAAAAAGTGACATGTTAACGAAGTTTATTATAAATTGATGCATTAGATCGCGTGAGGGATCTATTAAAAAGGGAACGTTCGATCCGTTAAGAATGACGAGAGGATATGAAGGAGATTCCTCTTGTGGAGGATGGTTTTAAAAGTTACCTGGTTTGTTATTGAACGAAACCGTTCTAGTTTTACCGAGTGCATTATAATGCCTTTCCGGATATGGGTTTCATGTATAAATGATGAATCGACGGAGCAGGTTAAATTGATGTTGCACTGAAAACCCATGAGAAGGATCGTTAATTGGTCCTATGATCCTCTAATTAGGACACCTGATGTGAGGGCTTATTGAATCCACACAGTCACTATTGGGCCTCGATGTACGCCCATTGGATGTAGCAAATAGATCACCAACACCGCTGGACATGTGGGGTACGGTATTATCAATGGCTACATAATTGGTCCATACTTTTTTGATTAAGAGCAGTGTAACAGGTGAGAATTACTAACACTTCCTTTGGCCCGTCCTTCCAGTTCTATTCAAAAATGAGACCTGGACAGGTAGATGTTGTTTGTCCCCATTTTCCGAACAAAGTGGAATTATTTTAAACGGAACATAGATGACAGGTGGATCACTTGATGAGCAAAATCCGACCGTGTATCCTCTTCGTGGTATACATTGGGTAGCACTGATACCTACCATGGTTAACGAAACAAATGGTCTACAACAACAGCGATGGTAGACTAAATTGAACACATACTACACGCTTCTGACAACAAATATGTTGGCCAAGTTGCTTGTAGCGACTTAATTGAAGCCTTCGATAGTGTAAATCACGATATACTATTAACAAAATCACAATACTATGGAATTCGAGGAATTTTACTAGAAATAATGAAATCCTACCTTATGTATAGGAGTCAATACGTAAACTCGAGTTACCGAAAATTGAGTCTAAGTAAAACCAACACCGGTGTACCACAAGGTTCTGTGTAAGGACCGATGCTGTTATTAATTTATATCTTTGTAAAAGACTAAGATAATGCTGTTATTCTTTAAGATCTTCGGTAGGTACCTGCAGTCAGAACATTCTATAAACCGTCTATCATGCTAACTTTCATTTTGTAATGAGATACAATATTATAAATTGGGGTTCCTATTCTTCCTCTGATAAGGTATCTATATTCCAAAAGTATTCAATACGTACTTTGTCTGGTATTCAGGTTAGAGAATCATGTAGATTAATTTATTTTACCACCTATGTATATGAATTATGTCGTCTTATTCATAACAATCGAACATATTTTCTAGGAGCTGTGTAGTTAGTGATTATGATACACGCAATAATTCTAATTTCATTCCTGATCAGTATATAACTGCCTTATATCAAAAGAACTTCTCTTATAATGGTTGTAAATACTATAGTACTCTCCCACAGTATATAACAGAGCTAAAGAGATTTTATGAATTTAGAAAACATTTGAAAAAATATTTATTGGATAAAAACTCCCATCATGCTGATGAATTCCTTTTGTGATAGTAAATTAAATTTTGTATTTCATTTTCATTCTATCGTGACACATATGCCAACTACAATGTACAATTTTGTAATTCCATTGGTTGTTTGTAAATAAAGTTTTATTCTATTCTATGGAAAATTACCTCGTACCAAACATTTTATATGCAGCGACGTGTCTATTCGTGTACGATAGCAGTTTGATTAATAGTGGAAATAACTTATGGATCTTATTGGATCAGGAAAGCTCTACCAAAAGGGCCGAAGCATTCTTGCTCGAATCTCCTGGGCCATTGGGAATGGGGTCTCCGACAGGATCAAAGTTAGCAGCCCTTACGTACCTTTCAAAATTCAAAAAACTTGACGAGAGGGGGGGGTAGTTGGAGACCTCTGGGAACATTCCTTATATAAAACCAAGATTCCGTATGGTCTACGGAAGGCACCACCGAGATTGCAAAAAGTACAGGTGCTGGGATAGAAGAGAAGAAGGACCATGGCAAAATAACCTCTTTCAACCTAAGGACACACGTGATCCCAAGCAAAAATTTTGCATAAGCTACACGTGAAGGGACTCAAACTGAAGTCGCCTTTGCCAAAGCGGGTGCGGAACAATCCCTAATTGGACCAGGGCCAACTTGTGGCATCTCTCGCGCCATAGCAAAATATGTAATCCTAGAATGCCCGGAAGCAGAGCACCATGCCGCTGGGAGGGAACTGCCCCGTATATTGAACATCAAGCGATTAATTGGAAACCTCAAGCAGCAACGAGTGAAGACTCCAAATGAATTGTTGCATTCCTGACAGGGCTTGCACCAGGCAACAAACATTTTTTCATACAGGGGTTGCTGCAGTACCTTGGAGATGATCAAACTACACCTGATAAAATCAAGGAAATCTCCTACTTTAGGCTATCGGAATTTATCAAATACACTGGACTGATGAAGAGATACATGTGAGGGTACAAAGGGATACAAATGACTGCAGTGCAGGGGGCTCCTTCTTCTTCTTACGAATGATGGATATTAGTCGGTGAGATTCTGGCATGCTTGGGGTTCCTGATCCCCCCTTCACTCAAAAAAAATGAAATATACATAAGCCTGCTACTTCCAAGTGTTATGTTGTTTCGTGAAAGAATGTATCAATAAGTTACAATTGTTCATATGGAGCAATTTTCATTTCATCGAGTTGAAAAGGAACATATCTGGATTGAATGATTCTATTTGAGATTTCGAACTCACTTCCAACCTCACTCCTGCAGGGGTCAGGATGGTTTAATTTTACCCCCATTAAATCTTTCTCAAAACTATGCATAGAATATCTCCGTCATTTCTAGTACGAAGAGAAGGGGACACAATATGGAGCCTTGAGGGACACCCGTATGAGTTCTCTGCATCTCTGATTTCATTTCCTCTCCATTTGCGGTCTTAGAAATGACATACTGTCATTATTGATTTGGATTGTATTTAGTAAAACTGAACGTAATGCTTTACCTTCTATATAGTCGTAGTAAAGTTTATGTTGGTAGGATTCAATCCAAGAGATGGAAAGTAGCGGATAAAATACCATGAAACTGGTTTATTTGTTATCAAACAATAAACAGAATTATAATGACACATCTGTTATTAAACCAGCTGAAGCTGCAAAACGTCGTAGGAATTGATTTGTAATTCGCGGGTGTAGCAAAATTCCGAAATGGCAACAAAAGTTTTAAACGGGGGCGTCCTACAAAATATGTGCTAACATCTCGTGTTGCGAATCCCGATCCCCATTACTTAGATATTATAAGTTCTCGCCAAGTTATTCTTGTAATAAGATTTTCCCAAGTTTTCCCTCGAAACTACTAATTCCGGCAAAGTTTGTTTTGTATGTTTGTTTCAAGGGAACATGGACGCTGTTCGATATTCCTGGGAGTATAATTCATCTAACTCTTGGAATTTGGATATTCCTCTTTTGAATTATTATTAGATAATGGATAAAATTGAGCGAAACCATGTCCGAGGAATATTTTGGAAGGATTTTTCACGTTATGGTTTGTTTCAACTCTAGGGTCATGTCAAAGTTGGTATTGATGGAGGATTTGAATGAAATTGCATATTAACTATTCTACATATTACGATTTTTACAAAAATAATTGTGATTTTCATTCAAATATGCATGGTTTGAATCAGTTTTTGCTGAATGGCTGGATTTTCAGTACGGGGGTAGGACAGATTTCCTCTTAGAGAAATAGCAAACCGCGTAGACTGTAATATGACAAATGCTTCAAGATTTTGGGTTAGGTGGTGTGAAGTGGCTGACTAAAGGCGTGTAGAACGTCATTTGGAATGTTGACGGTAAGAGACAGCTTTTCTACAACACGACCTGTGGAAAATTATTCGTTCATGCTAAATATACAACGAATACGTCGAATAACTTCACTTGTGAAGAGTGTTAACTTTCACATTGGTAGACTAAGTTCAATCTCATATATACTGAATAGAATAGATTCATCTTCCTCCAATCATATTTCAGAAACAGGACCTACTAATTTAGATGGAGTAAATATTTTACATAAACAGAGTGAAGGTTTTGAATTAGACACTCCAGATTAGTCATAGAATTGTCTAGATATTTATACAAAAATAGATAGATGTCCCAACTGAAAAATCTTTTCAATACAACGCAAAGCATTGAATATCATTTTATCATGGGTCAATCCTTTGAGTTCAATCCCGCTTTCATGATGAGGGATATTACATCAGCAATATTAAGAGGGGATTTTCTTGAAAATTTGAATGTTATAAGCATAGGGAAAGACCTCACTAGGCAAAGAGTGCCACAACTTCGCCGTTCGATAGGAAAATGAAGTCGGCAGGTAAGAGTATAATAATATTTTGATACTTCTTGGTCTACATATTCTGAATCTTTCATGTAGAATTAGCCACTGACTTCCAAACAGACACAAAATGACAGGTTTTCTGGTAAGGACATTAGGATTTCAGTAATAATCATTGTATCACTAATTTTTTCTCCCAAATGCTTCAGTTGATTGTTTATATCTTCTACTTGACTTCTTCGGCGACATGCTAGTCGCAGAACGTAGAGTCGCGTAAGTGCCTCTATACTTATTATCAAACATAAAAAACAACGTAAAAAGTGTTTTATTATATCAGATAAGAAGAGGTTTCATAAACTATAATTGGCCAATATTTAATATGCTCAGATTGTAATAAGAGCAAGAATTTAATATGAAATACGAAGAGACCTTCTCACATATTAATGTTCCAAACTGAGTACAACTGATTTCTACAGCTGAATGATTATTATAATGAATGTACCTTGTTAATTCTAGATATAGTTCAAGACGGCAACAAAGATCAAGACGTAACTCCAATCGTAAATAAGTTATTGCTAATGGAATCTCGGTCGTACTTGTGATGAAGTTGTTCAATCATGAAGTATAACAGTTGATGAAACGTTTCTTTGAAGGATATATTCCCATTCTGTAAACATCGATATTACGCTCCGTATTTTCACATGTTGTAAGATGGATGTTTCGTAATATTATTCCTCATAAAAGAGAAACGATCGCGAAATAAGTGCGGATGTTATTAAAAATTTCGTGATTTCCACTTGTAACGTTAAGTTCCGCAACCAGCAGGGACGGATTCGAGGAGGCAAAATTCTTCATTCTTCTCGCAAATGATCCTCGACAGTAGAGCGTTTATCTATCTAATAATTATTATTCACAGTACAAAATCCCAAAAAATATAAACAATATGACATAATGAGAGCATTACGTTCATTACTCCTTCACTTCTTAATGACAGAAACAGGCTCCTCATAAAAAAAGTTGACTTTTACAAGAAAAATTCAACAATTCCTTTCTCACTGCTTCTCAACCTACCTCTGATATTAATACGGAAGCTGCAGCTGCATCATGGAATGAAAAAGATGAAATATCCTCATTAAAAATTGTCGAAACAATCTCTTACGAACAGAATTGCGATACTGGAGAAGAAAAATCAAGCCGTGAAACTCACCGTTGACAAATTGGGATGTAATCTACATGAAGCAAAAAATGAACTCACTTATCAGCTTAGCTGTAAGACAATATTCAAAGCATTGAAACTGCATTATACAATAAACTGTTTTTCGCTCTCAATGAAGTCTTTCCTCAACGATCTTAAGAACACCCTTATTGGTAAAACGTATGAATGCTACACTCGATAAGCCTTTCAATTGAGAAAATACATCACCCAAATACCCCATCAATTTTTCTAGTACTCAACAGAATACACCAGACTGGAATCTGATGAGACAAAGCCCTGGTTGAGCCTATAATTACTCTAATACTGATACGCTGTCCCGTTCCTCCTCTGAAATTTCCAGATCATACTGGAGTAGTAAGGCCTCAAACAATTACCAACAACTTCATAACAAATAACACTAAGCATAAGAAGATTGGATTCTGGAAAACCACAAAGAATACTGGGAAAAAATCCCAAGAAGCAAACACGGGGGAAAATACATCAAAGGACCTTGTTAACATTAAAGAAGAAAAAAAAATGTCGTAACAAGGTTCATGACGGGCCATGCGTCTGTAAAGGGGCATCAAGATGAGCGACCTGACGTACAGACTTCACGGGAATGATCCAGAAACAGTGACACATATACTGAGAAAATGCGGTGAACCAGAATTATACAGCTCTCACTTTGTAAAGGACTTGTACAAAGTCGTACAAGCCACAAAAATAGTGGAGTGTATACTGTGATCAAACAATACAGATAAGATACAAAAAGCTTGCAGGCCTAAGTGTTACAAGAAGCAACAGCCAGACGAGCCTACACATTGGCTGAAATTTTTAGTGAGTATCGGCAGCAATGTGGTGAACATTAGCAATAGTTCCTCTTCTTGTTCTCTAATATCCTACGGCGTTCCTCCAGGCTCTGTGTTGGGTCTTGTCTTTAGTAATTTATATTGAAGATCTTCTTTACTACCTTGAACCTGGTAAATGTGTCTGCTTTGGAGATGATATATCCTCAAGGAACTCAGCATCAACCAGTAATGAGCTCACTGACAGGCTGAATACTCTTAAAGGCAACATAGCCATTTGGCTCTGCTGTAATAAATTTGAAATGAACCAAGCAAACACTCAATGACTTATCTTTTTTTCTGACATCTTGTTAAGGCCAATCGATACCCCTACTTGGAATAACGCTTGATGATCGTCTTTCGTGGTTCTCCACACATCAATGTATTAAGATCGAGGCTTTCCCCAGGTTTATATCTACTTCGCAGACTAGAAACTCTATTCAACCCCAAAACAGTAATAGCTGCTGATTTCTCTTTATTACCACTCTGATTGGAGTTCATCATAATTTGGAAATCTATATATAAGGTTAACTCTGATTTCCATACCTACCCTACAAGATCTGACAAATTCTTCAAGTCTTCTTCTGAATTACGCTTAACGAAATCAATTAAAAACTCTCCTAATATAAAACTCTACAATAAGCTTACTACCGCAGAAGCCGTTTAAGAAAACTGTAAGTATTTACTTCTATTACACTCATTTTATTCATTCTGAACAATTTTTTTGCTAAGTTTGACCACTCAACCTCTAATTCAACTCTATTTTTGTAAAATTATTTATACCTAATTTGACATGCTGTGAGCAAAATTATTAATGTAACACAGTGTAAATATATCTACCTATTTATTTTTACATCTAAAAGCAACAAATTTAATACTTTTGAAAACAAATAATAGACTTCAGAAATGCAAAATCAATAACTACGTTTCAAAACAGTTTTTAATTTGAAACATGATATATCAACAATGTCAACAATGTGTTGATAAGAGTACCCATGCTAAGTCGGGAGAAGTAAAAGGCCAAAGTGTTGATAAATATTTTCTTTACAGAGGCATTTGCAGTTTTTAATAGCATCTAAGTTGAGTGACTACTACAGTGCTTGTAAAGTAGTCCAGCTCTAAAGCATATTAGGTTCTATACTCAACGACATTTTTCATTGTCGACCCTTGGTTTCGAAATATTTCCTGTGTTAATACTGTACAACATAATAAAATTTCCAATAGCATATTTCGAAAATTAGTTAAAACCTGAATTATTACCAAAACGTAATAGGAGCACCTATTTTTACTGATTGCGGTCAGGGAGATTCTCTATTCATCGCCCGAATATCGCTGATTCCATCTGACTAACCATTCGAATTTAGGAATCTGCAGTTCCACGTGAAGGGATATTTTGCAACGACGATTAACAAATCTCAAGGACAGTCTTCAAAAGAAACAGGAATTGATCTAAGAGAAAATTGCTTTACGTATGGTGTGCTCAGAGTAAATCATCCTTGTTGGTAATATTGACTTCCGTTAATGAAGTTGTCAATATCATCCACGAAGAATCGATAGAAAAGTATGACAACATAGATTAGACAACAATAGATAGTAGATCAGTGAGTAATTACTCAAAAGTGATGTTTTCATTTGATGTTTGGCTTTATTCAAGCTGTAGTTTTACACCTCGGCATCTACTCCGTTCTAGTACTTAGTGGTATGGAGAAAATTCCCTTCCATGAATATAAAACAACATAGCTCACTAGATTCACACCCCAATGGTGGAATAAGTGAATTTTCCTAGATGTAGCCTCTCTAGAAACAAGTCTATGCTCTTTGTTCATAACATCTTTACCTCCAGAGATGGGTAAAATATAACAGTATTACTAATTATTGAACTTATCTCAAGCCCGTCTCTGCCCTCAAAAATATTACGACACTTTGGTAACGATGACGACGAGTAAATTCAGCATGAAAAGAAGTTCTCTCGGCACCATCCAGCATCCTGAGGGCTTCATAAAATTGGTATCGCATCTCTCGACTTTATCAAATGCCGCAAAGATCTATTTCTGAAGGTATATTCACTCAAGCAGATAATATTTACAGATTCTATTCTATTTGCGGGGATAACGACGTCGTCTCGGAAGCTACTGGTCTGAGAGAAACTTTCATATTTAAAAATTCCTAATAATATTGCGAATTGTGACCCCTCAAACTAATTTTCCGCTCAAGAACATCATCAAAACTAGATTACGTTATAGTCATCTTGGTGAATATACCGCGGAACAATTGTTAGTACTGTGTAATGTCTTTTGTGTGTTTGACTGAACGATGGGAAAGCCTCTCTGTTTGTACATCATCGTGTGAGCCAACGAGGGAAGTTTTTTAAAAATTTGACTACAGGAGAGGAAAACATTTAATGTTCGAAGAACATCGTTTGAGCCCGGGGGATGTTGGGAGAGAAGATAGGCATTCGAATTTTTCTTGAAAGCTTGAAAGTTGAAGCAATAGGGAAAGGTTAAGAGTTCCTAATCTTCGCTGTTCGATAGAAAAATGAAGTTCAGTAGGAAAAAGTTTGACAGGCCTCGAGCTTGACAATGAAGGGTGACTAGTTCGAGCTTATCTAGTCCGTCTATCTGGAATCTCTAGTGGTGGAACAACAGATGAGATTTCTGATGAACACCGACTATGGAAATATCTATAGAAAAGGGAGAGATCGCCAACCTTTCTACGTTGTTCTAGAAAGATCAGTCAATCCGTAAGTGTAACATCATCAATCAAACGGAACTCTCCTGGATATAAACATTTACTGTGAATCCAATGAAACAATTGCATTCTTTGAAACCAACAGTTGTTGAACCCAAGTCGAAGAAAAAAATAAAAATAAATATTTGTCATGATGTTACAAATTTTATTCTAATTTTATTTTTTCCTCTAAATTTGTATTTCTAATTCCGCATTCTAAATTAGCAATTATATTGTCGATAGGCGAAATAGTTCTACAAACGTTTTCCAATCTAGTTAACTATGATGGTTGCTACTTGATAGCTGAGAAATCCTCAGTCATTCAACGGTATTTTTAGTGGATAGAAGTAAGTAATGAAGTAGCGCAAGTAATTATTTTGTTACAGTTATAATAGTTATTTGGTATTTCTTTATTTTTTTTTTCCATATTTAATTCCCCTCTATAAGTCAAAGGAATACTCACAAACGTAGAAATACACTTGTACATCAAAGAAAAATCCATCATTCTAGAACTAGTTTATTTAACAAATTTATTTAGATTCTTTCACTGATTTACACATTTCGCATTAAAATAATCTTCAATATAACTTCTTCATTCAATTTCAATCATCAAATTTAAAATAACTAAAGACATATTTCAACAGCATATCCCAAGTATGATGCTAGAGTCACTAATAATAGTTTTGTAGATTTTGAAAGCTGTCCATCAACGCAAAACCAAAAATAGCCCAGAGGTAATTTATTCTAATTATAACTCCCTTCTATATAAACTGAGATAATGATGGAAAGCTGGTTTACTTACTCAAATTTGTGTAAATTTTAATAGATAAAAATAAGCATTGTTTAAATTAAAATTCAGAAATAATACATCATTTCGTATAAACAGTTTAGACAGAGCATTGCTTCCAGCAGTACAGTACTGGCTAAACACAACAACGGTACTATTTCAAGGCACTCTGGTTCATCCGTCAAGTTTAATATCAACAATTCATACCTTCAACAACGTAGTAAATAATATTATTTGTTATGACTAAATACGTTTCTCAGCTTTTCACGAACTACTTCGTAATTTGTGAGGAACCACACTCGAATTTATTCTTCGAATTCATTTCCACATATTTCCATGATTTTCTATGTCTTTTTATCCCCTGGAATTATACTAGAACAGGTTCACTGTCTTCCTATCAAATAAAATCAATAAATCAGCTAATCGTTATTCACAAATTATATAGAAATTCTCGGGAAATAGGTTACACCAACACATATACTTTATTTTCTTCTTCACTCACGTTTCGGTCTTCGGACCATCATCAGTACTTAAACAGTATTTTTAGTGCTACGCCCGACGAACAGCTGACATCAGTAGCTAACAATCAGTTCTTTTTATGTGCACACTTTTGTGAGGGTTCAGACGGATAGTGCGTGGTAACCTTTAAATGAGGTGTATGGGTACCTTCAGGTTGTCACTTTGACAGTTGTAGATTATATTGAGATGAATACGCGTTCATAGAAGAATTTACTATTAGCACGTGTCACAAGTTATTCCATATTATCGATCATATGTCACTTTGACATTTATAGGTTATATATTTTGAAACATCATGACTTGAATATTGCATTTAAGCCCAACAACAAATAATGACATATCTTATTCAACAATAAATACAAAACGAAGAAAATTGATAATTCTGGGGCTTATAAGCTACCTTGTCAGGAATGAGATTCCTTTTATGAAAGCCATCCATTACGCTAATTTTCTATTAGTTTTAATGAACCTAAAAGATGCTTTAGACTTTCCAAAACAATTTCTACATAGTTTTTTCGATAATTATTATTCTTTCCTTGAAATAGACAGCTTACGCATTTTTTATATTTATAACTGATAAAGACTGGAAACTAAACTTGTTGAAATCGTTGGAACCAGTAATATTTTTATTCCAAGAATTATTGCCATAATAAGCTACTATACGATAACGTTACCATTTTGTCAATATTAGAATGTAAAAACACACCATCTAATCTTGTTATTCTATAGTTATAATCCTCTAAGATCAGCCACAGTAAACCCTTGTTACCTATCGATAAGTATATTTCTAGTATTTGATGACCATCTAAAGATGGCGTAATACGCTGAAATTCGAGTTTCTTCAATCAGTTGATTATTCTTACTCTCATACAAACGACGCTAACCCACTAGTATTTTGCAATAGTTGATTCTTGAAGTACGCTTTATTTAATCCAATGTTCGGATTGAGGCATTGATAAACAATGATATTTTTCGAGACGGCCAGAGGTGGGATGTGAGACAGAACATGTTCACTTCATACTTCGTAACAGAAGTACTTATATTAATGATGTTCTCATTCGAATGTAACATGTTGGCACAAAAGCCGGATTATGTAGTTCGGTTTTTAGCGTTCTCAGCGGGATTATCATTTTCTGAAACCTCCATCATGTGTCACAGAGACACGTTACTCGATCTATTATCAACCATAGGCTTCTAATTATATTGCTCTATGACGTAAATAGGAGACTACCAATCTTCAATTAGCACGAACTTCACTTCATATTTATATATAAATTTCAGGTTCAAGTCGATGTTGTCATAGCTCACGCATGTATGCACTAACCAATATCGTAAACAACATTATCATAAAACGCATAAAACCGTTTTTCAACATATAAATAAATAGCCTTTACATTTACTCATCAGAATATTTTTCACTCTTTCATGTTTTCTATTTTATATTTTGAGTACACGAGAGGGAAACCTATAATTATAAGATAATGTGGGCCAGCGATGGAATGTTGAGAGAGGAGGTAGGTATTTTTTTTTCAAATCTTGAAGCTATAGGCATCAGGAAAGACCTCACGAGGCAAATAGTTCCACAACTTCAATAGAAAAATGAAGTTTGGTAAAAAGAAGTCTGACAGGTCTCAAGCTTTACCAAAAGGATGGTCAGCCTCAGCTCATGGTGAAATAACAGACGAGATTCCTAATGGGCACCGACCATGAATATATCTATAGAAAAAGGAGACATCGCCAACTTTCTGGGATGTTCTAAAGACGGCAATGACATCACCAACCCATTCTATCAAAGAATCATGAATTATACTACTGGAAGAGCAACTGTCAACCATAGCAGCTCTCATCAAGCAATAAAGCAGAGGCGTACAATTCCTGGGCACTCGTACCACTTGATTGGGTCCATTGGGCGCTCAGTAAAAAGTGGCATTTCTCAATCGAATTTGAAAAAATCAATTTCAAAAAGATGTTTCAACTGCAAACAACATAACTTGCTGCTTTAACAATTCACTAATTACTAGTTCAAATTTATAACTAACGAAGATCGCTTGGACACAACTGTTAATGTAGTTTTCGCTCTAATTTGAACCTAAAACTGTTCCGACATCAAATTTTAAACAAACCTATTTTTTTTAATTCCCGTATGGTGCGAACTTCAATGGTGACACTTTTATCACATCAACCCTCTTTTTGCACGCCTACGGTCATTATTTATAAATTTTGTTGGAACTAGTCTATTTCTCATTCTGGAAATACCCTGGTTTAAAATTTAGTTTTCTTTCGTGTCAATAGTGTCCAAGAAAATAGGCAAAAACTAATTTTGGGCCAATTTTTGAGACGGTATAGCGCCCACGTGAACATTTTTCGAACCATGTTGATAAGCAAGTTTGTCATTGTAGAAGTATATAAACATTATTTTCGGAAATCTTTCATTATATCAACTGGTTTCCTCCAAATATACGAAGTCTATGCATGATCACTATCCAAACTAACTACTGAAATGGAAATGTTGTCGCACCGTATGATTATTTTGTAATTTGGTAGCTGCAGTTTGATTATATTATACAGAATCAACTAGAATGATTTATTCATAAAAGAACACAGTCAATTATCCTTTCTATACGTTTGTGTTATAATAACGTTTGACGTCATCGACTGAAATAACTTATGATTCTTCAGGGATATTAACTATGTAAAAGTGAATTGAACAATAATGCAGTTGACATTGTGATTGTGAACGATACAATGATAGATATAGAATTATAAATGGTGAACGAACTCCAATTACATTTCATTGTGTAATAAATAACGAATACGTTAGTGCCAAATATCGGGCCATAACTCATATTGCGATTTTTTAATGCGAATCGACAGAGACGGACCTAACACTAAGGAACCTGCAAATTCCCAGTAAATTCAAGATGAACGGGTGTATATAAATGCATTTAAAATTTTAACCATAATATTCATTTAACTTTAGTAAAAACTAAACTTAGTTGGTAGTTCCTTGTCCAGATTGCATAATATCCCACAAGAACCCGTGCTGTGTCCCATTCTTTTTTTACTAGGTCTTTGAGTTGCCTGAATGCAGTTTACGCTGATGATATGGCAAGATATTCGCAAATTCGTTTACGCATCATCGAAAACTTGAATGCGATCTTATTCAGTGGAAAAATGGTCTTATGAATGAAATATTCCCCGTAAACTCAAATAAATGCATAGTTATACATCTTGGTCAACAATCCCAACATTTTTACCCTTTTACGGAAGGGTAGCACATGACTGCTGGAACCCCAATCGATCTTGGGGTTACTATCAACTACATATATCAAACCTCGTGGGAGCCCCACAACGCAGAATATTGGGCCCTATATCGTTCTTGATAATGATCAATGATTCAAATAGTATAGCTAGCCAAGAAGATTCTGCCATCACTAATTTTGCAGACGATACTACCCTTCTGGTGGCAAGCAAAAACCAGAAAAGATTAGAAAAAAATGAAACGATTTGTTTAATCAAGCAAAAAGCTGATTTGACAGAATTGAATTAGTTATTAATGAGAAAAAGACTAATTTAATAATTCTTCAGAGCTAATAAATCAAAAGACAAATCTTCGAGTATGCTGATTAATGGCAGGGATATCCCCACTGTTAAATACACCAAGTTTCTTGGAATCATTATTGATGAATTTTTTAAATGGTCACTACATATAGAACACTTACTGGAAAAACTGAATTAGGTTTGATATGCTATCAGGTTGATAGGGAAATACATAGAGGATGACGTTAAATAAATTCTATACTATGCGAATTTCGAATCTTTAGTGAGATACGGTATTATATTTTGGGGTGTAAACTCAACAACCAACTCAATTTTTTAGCTCAACAAAGAATCTCACGCTTAACACTTGGCATGGTGTTTAGAGGTTCATGTGGAAATAAACAACAAATTTAAACAAACAGGATTACTGACAGTATGTGGTTTATATTTGCACGAATGTCTTCTTTATTTACTTAGAAATAAAATAAGTTTTCTTACAAAATAGCATTAATGTAAATTACAATACGAGGACTTCAGATATATGTTATCCTATTTACAGGTTATTCTTAACTGAAAAAAAAAACATCTTATATGTGCATTAAAATTTATAATAAATTGCCAGATCGTATAAAATAGATAACAAACTTCAGAGAACTAAGAAACTACTAACCAATTTGGAACCTTATTGTTTACAGGATTATTTATTTATTAATTTATATTGACCTCATTTCATTTTGTATTTATGATATTTTTGTGTTCTAAAGACTAAATTTTAAATAAAGATTATTAACATAGTAAGCGAAGTAAGAATCGAATAAGAAATCAAATTAGATTAAAAATGAATGACCGAAAAATAGAAATATATTAGATACGTCTCTGTGTAGGTATGGCAATGTGAATTTTAAAATTTAACCATCCTTAATTGATCGTTTCCTTTAGAAACGATTCGTCACGTTCATCTAACATGATTAAAAAGATCTATTATTATTATTTAATGTTGCAATACGATTCGAGGGAAGTTATACTCGACCGTTGTGACGTGTGCGGAATCGCTTATACATGTATATATATCGCGCGCTCTCTTTCTCTGCATTTGATAGACTCATAAAATACACATTAATGACACACTTCTTCTGTACGTTTTATATCCCATATGCTTTATGTGCGGTTACGGTTCTCATTTTAATTATCTAACCCTGACCAGTTACGCGTTGATTGTTTTACCATAATGTTTGATCTTTATCGTTATCTTCATCAGGACGTGCTACGATTTTTAATCTTTACGACAACTTAAATCTTCCTAGATACCGGCAAATGGTTTACCCCATAACTTGTTATTATCTTCACGATGTTGTACTTTGAGTATATCTCTCTGTCACTACATTTAATAATTTAAATTATTATAATTCGAAGGACTTGGTAGACGAAACAAATATAAATCAAACATGATCCATATTAGCTGGGAAAGCCAATAATCATGGCAGCAAGTCCGAACAACAAATGAATCCAAAAATGACGAACCTGTACAAAGTGCCCCAGTATATATCATGTACATTGGTATATTAGAGAAGTAGTTTCATTAGGACGGTTTTTCTACTCCTTTTAATTTACCTTTTTCTAAATTTATGAAATTAGTGATTTTTTGTTCATTTTTAGATAGGTATCTTACGCTGGTGATATTTAGTTACTTACGTTAGGTTGGTAGCAATGCTTTATTATTAATTTTCACGAGTATGGCGATTGCGATGAGGACTCTTCCTAAAATACGGAAAATTATCGAAATTGGATAGAACAAAACTAAATGCTAAAGCGGATACTGAACGCCAACGGATAAGGACATTCTCTAAAAAGGATAAGACAAACAATATAATCGGAATAGGATATCTGAATAACTCCGGTTTCTATGCAACTCATTTCTCGAAAAATCAGAAAGACAGGAAAACAAACGAAAACCATGCAAGTCCCCTGGTTTCTATGGAATCCCTTAGGAAACATTAGAATGAATATATTCGTCCAAATACCAGGGATAGCATATCTCCAAAAAATAAAGGAGAAGTATCAGAAACAAGAATGGTGGTCTTCGACTCATCGTCGAATCTCATCGTGGAAAGACTGAGTAAGGACAGATAAGGATTCTTCGGTTCCGGGGTATGGATTAAGATCGGAGTGGTTTCAGCCGGTATGCTGTAAACTTGGAGTGAGTCCTGTACTACCAGTAGTGATAGATTAAAACTGCTGGTATGCATAAAGCATTTCCTCTCCACAGAAAAAAAAAAGGTTAGGTTAGGTTAGGTTGGGTTGGGTTGGGTTGGGTGGTGTTAGAGTTGGGTTAGGTTAGGTTAGGTTAGACACAAAGGAGGTACAATAGAGATTTAGTTTTCAAGAGTAAGGAGAATGTGAGACTACTTGATTGCAGTGATGAGCTCAATGGAAAGAGAGAAATAGCTGTCAGGAACTATAAGTTTGTAACGTTAAGGATCGATCTGGACTAGAAAGATCTTACTTCGTTGTTATCTGACAACAGCCAACATGAAATATATGAGTATATATTCATAAATTCCTTTATTTCCATTCTCTCACATTAATTAGAAGTGAGTCATATTATACCATACGGTTATGGTGGAGGGGCTATCTTCTCGCCACTCACGAGAAACTTAAACCTAATATATCTACAGAATGTATCGTATAAAGTTCGCATTATTAGCAAGATGAAATAGATATAAATTTGTATCTCCGTCCGGCAATGAAACATTGAATCAGTGATAAACGATTTCGTGTCACTTTTCTGACAACGAACTCCACCGGGGATACGTTAACGTTTCGCTCTCTTGTTTTATTCGCGAAGTTGCCTCGTCCTTTATCAAGCGATAGCCTAATTTTATTTATCGACGACAGCCGCGACTTTTGACTTGAACAAGGCACGGCGGCGCCTTAGGCACACCTATGATAATTTATATTGATAAGATATACGAAACTTGAGCTTAGAATTTCCCAACACTACGCAATTCTCCTGTGACATCACGTTGAATTCGAAACGATATCGATCTCACACCAACGGCATCCGCTGGATATTCGAAATTATGTTCATTGTTAAAGCAGATTTTATTATTTTGTTTTATCTGGGGCTCAAAATTCCTGTAAACTGTGCTAGCTTTTCGAGGCATGCTCTTCATGTGAATTCACTAAATACTCTAGTATCAGTTTCATGTATCCCTGTAATGCACAGGCCTAATCTCGAACATCAATGAATCAGTCCGTAACTGTCAATTTGAAACTAATATGTCTACCATGGGCTTCATCAGCATCACCGTTTGAGGGGAGGCGGCTTGGCCCCAGATGCATTTAGGCCACTTAGCTAGACCGATTATAGGCCCCGTGGTCAGAAACGACCTTGGGCTCCAGCCCAAGAGGGAAGTCTACCATTTCGTTTCTTTCAACTCCACTGTGTTCAAGGAGCCAGATAAGTTGAACTTTAATTCTCCTGGCTAGTTCAGCCAGTGTATCTCTGCATTCTTTGACAAGCCTTGATGTGACTCTGGGTGATTTGCGTGCTCCCAGAGCCGACCGATTGTCTATGCAAATATATATGCTCCAATTTCTATGGCACAAGTCAATATTGCGCAAACCTCCGCCTGAAAAACCGTGCTGTAAGCGCCTAGAGTCACTGAGATAGTGATTTTTGGCCTTTTGAGGTACACTCCCGCCCCAGAAGCCTGACCTACCTTGGACTCATCTGTCAACCATATGAGATCATCTGGTGGCAGTAGGGCGAGAGTGTTGTTACTCAAATGTCCTCTATTCGGCATGAGAATTTTGGGAGAAGTGAGACATATAGCTGGGATCATGCTATCTTGCTTCAATTCTAGTATGGGGCATTTGGAGATTGCTTTACTCAAAATAGATGAGTGTCCACGAGAGTAGTACGTTTTCGTACAGTGGCCTAGTCCCTTCAACCTATACGCCGTTTTTATGACCTCAGTTCTTATGTATAAGTGTAAAAGTGGTGATCCGGCAAGAGCTTCAAGGTCTCTCGCTGGAGCCGACCTCACAGCCCGGCACCTCCAAGTGGCTCCCGAAGTGACGCCAGTCGAGTCATCGGCATAGGTTCGGGCATAAGACCTCTCTTCCAGTTCGTTCAAGAGTCCATTGACTAGAAGGCACCACGGAACCGTGGGTAGGTCACCTCCCTG
Source organism: Endomychus coccineus (assembly GCA_958510875.1). Taxonomy (NCBI): domain Eukaryota; kingdom Metazoa; phylum Arthropoda; class Insecta; order Coleoptera; family Endomychidae; genus Endomychus; species Endomychus coccineus. The sequence continues at coordinate 181,878,089 of OY294069.1, forward strand.
TGGGCTTACTCTGTATCATATGTAAGATAATTTACCTTTGAGCTTGTTGTGAAGATTTAAAATGAATACATCGAACTGTATTTGAATATGGAGTGATTTTTTTATTTCTTCGTTACTTCTGTTATTTTATAGCAAAGGTGGAACTATGATTATAGTGGAACTATAGAAAAAATAATGATATATATATATTGATAGAACCTGGTATGATGGATCTATCGTATAAGATCATTGTTGCAAAACTTGAACCCTTTGTTTCTATATATTTTTTGCCTTTGTCCTTTACACCAGCCATACCTCAGCCACCAGGGTTCTTGTGTATTCCAGTCAGATGGTTTGCATGTACTTTTTAATTATAGTACCCATATACTTATGGTTTGTACAAGTTGTTCATCGCTTTTCTTAATATAGCTGGAGAGATATCGATCATATTAAACGGGAATTATGTACCCATAGTTTGTTTATGCCTCCTCCCTCATTCCTTCCATAAGGGGTTAGTATGGAATAATTTCGATTTTGGTAGACCTCATCAATTTTTGAACCTTAGATCATGATTAACCATGGCACAGGGTGTCGAGACTGTGAATTTTCTTTTCCCATAGACAGTAGCCCTAATAAAATAAAAATAAAACTCCTTTTGAGATCCTGCTGCACAAATTACAGCGATTATCCCAGTTTGTTTTTATATGGAAAAATCTCCCTTCTGATAAAACTTTGTTTCAATACATATTTGATGATGAGACCTTCGAATCTGCCTTCAGTTTAGGTCATTGCAAATTTACAAATTTGTATGGTAAATGTGCGTAAATTTCCAATTGGATCGATTAACGACGTCAAGAAATAACAAACCAAATATTCGATTCTGGAATCTCATTGTCTTCCTCGGCTCCAATAACTCCTATCATTGCTCTTGAGAGCGCGAGCCGACTGGAGACTATAGAATCTGAAACAATAGCATTAGAAATAATAGAACGTCGCCACCATACGGTAAGCGCACTTCCCGCTCTCGTGTTAACCACAATGTCAGTTACATTACCATTCTGCCGTCGTAACCTGAACTATATATAACGTTATCCGAAAGCACATCCAATAATATCGGAAGTAGCTACTCCTTTCTCAACCACAATAACATTATTCCATTAATGCACGCTCTAAACTGTATCTCTAGCTCTTTCACATCTCGTTGGCAAGTGACATCCGTAAAATTCATGCACTGAGTGTTTCCATTTTCCAATGAAATGTATTATGCTTTTCACGCTAGGATTGGACTTAGATTGGATTACACACTAACTTTCAAACTGATATAGTTCAATTGTTTCCAAATATATTGAGCCATAACTCCAATGTTTCTATAATCATTTACATTTGACCTGCTAGTGTTCGAAAACTATTTTAAACTATTTAAGCTATTGCGTATAGCTTTTATCGCGGGCTTTGAGCGCGGCGACCGAATCAAGAAATTCCGTAACGAAAAATAACAGGAACTCGTTTATGTTACGCTCTCTCGGGTGACTAATATTGAAAAATTGTATATCACGACAAAAAACGATAATTCTACATTCAAGTTTTATAATAATCGAAGGCAAGCTGCATCGACTGCATCTTTGTTGCAAGAATTCAAAAGACTGCCTTTAAATAGTGTTCAGACGACAGCTCAAAGTGTCTTAGATTTCCTTAGTAATAGAAATGGCATTTCAATAATGACTTTCAATTGCCAAAGTCTAAATAGTCACAAATACGATTTAAAAGATTCAGTTACGAGACAAACAAATGTGTTACTTTTTACCGAATCTTGCATGGCGCATGATAATCCGATTGAAATACCTAATTTCAATTGTATTGTTCAATTCAAACGAGATACTGTTCCAAAAGGTGGGGTAGCTATTTACCAAAATAATAATAATGTAACTAATATTATGACTCCGAATATTGAAATAAATATTGCATACGTTAGCGATGTTAATGTTAGGCGCTCATTTTTTGGAGATATTTGTGCGTGCTTATGCAAACTTAGAAATGGCCTACACATAGTCATGGTAGCAATTTACATTCATCCGAATCCAAAATTGGACGAGGTAGAGCATTTTATTCATCGCACTTTACTGGAGTACACTGAAGAAAGGTCGAAAATACTTGGTACAAATGGTGATAAATTTCCACTTATCTTGGTTGGCGATTTCAACATCAACTTCGCTGATAAAAAATCAGAGCGGTTGACAACTTTTCTTTCGGAAAAATTGAATTTGAAAATGAATAATAATCCACAAGAATCCACAACAAAATATGGGGCCACCATTGACGCGGTATTTTCCAGATATTTAGAGGGTATCAAGTCTCAAACGTATGTCTCTTATTTCAGTTACCATAAACCTATAGTTTCAATGATAACAAATTCCTGAATAACCTACATGTATTGTAAGATAATTGAAATATTTTACACGATATTAACTTCTCATTTATTCAATAAAAGAAAAAAATTTGTTTTCTCATCGGTCACCACGCTCAAAAAGTGTAACTTGAATTAATATCAAAGAAAAAACTTGAATTAATATCAAAGAAAAAAAAATACTGCATAAATTAAAAATAAATAAATAATTATAATTGCATAAGTTGAGAAAAAATGCTATGCAATAGCTTCACCGCGGTAGTCCCCGAGTGCCACACGTTTTGTTTCCAACAAAAGTGAGGGAAGTCACATGATCTATTGATCACTGCTTTTGACTGCATGAGAGGAACGCCTGCAATGTTGTGTGAGCCAGCGGTGGAAGATAGGGTGACCAGGAATTTTTCTAAAAAGTTTTGGAGGTCCTCTAGAATAAATTCACTGAGGGAAGAGCTCTGCAACTCGCCATTCGATATAAAAATGAAGTCTTGTAGAAATGGGTTTGACAATGGTGGGGCAGCCAGCTTGAGCTTCAACGTATGTTTGGAAGTTGAACGTCAAACAGGTGAACAGTACTCAGGACAAGCTGAATCTGTGCCACGTACATTTTGGGTATGGAGTGTTTCTTGCAACACCTGTCTTCTACTGCCATTTGAACTCTGACAGATCAACATTTTTGACATCTACAGACTATTAAGTGTTGTAATTCCAATTGATGATCTGATATAGGGGAGATGTGCTCGACTTGGCATACCGGGTGAGTTGGTATACCCTGTTGTTTTACGTTGCTATTTTGAATCTGTGCCAATTTGCTTATGAATAGTTCGCCGAACGTGTAATAGTCATATTTTAGTCGAGGTAAGAAGCAGAAAAGAGGCCAAAGTAAAAAAGAAAAATCGGATTAACCGATTTTGATAAATTTTTTTAAATCGATCCAGTAAATCATTTAGAAAAAATGTTAGCATTTTTTTCCAATGTGCATTTTAGTATTTCTACAGAGGAAAACGCATCTTTTTGAATGCATTTTCAGGAGATAATATTGAAAATGTTGAAAAAATGCCCAAACATACCCAAAATTTCTCACTCGAGGGGTTTTGGCGTCACGATTTCGATGCCAGAATTGAAATACGACGCACTTAGGGCTCAGGACATCCTGCTAATATTTTCGCCATCAGGGAATTCGAAAAAATATCTTTTGCAATGGAGTGTTACTTATTGGGGAGGTTCTCTTGAGGTTGTCTGTCATGACCATGACGCTCAATATTAACCTGGTAGTCAGGATACCTTGATGACCTAGGTCACCTCAAAGGATTGTATTTTAATATGCTCCGAAATGCAATCAAATTCGTAGCTCGGGGGTTTTTGGGACCGCTGAATATGATTCTGATTACAGATTCGTTGATCGCACCTGGGGCTCAGAGCGTCTTGTCGTTTCTAGGGAATTCGTGAAATAGTACCAGGATGCTCTGAGCCCCTTCACAAGTTTCATCCTATTCCAAAAGATAATTCTACGAATCCTCTGGAGAGTGTACCTAAAAAGGTCAAAGGTCACTATCTCAGTGACTCCTAGGAAATGCATAGAGGGGGAAGAAGCTGCCTCTCACATCCTGTTGGAATGCCCTGCTTTGACATCCTCTAGGCACCGTTCCTCCGGCGAAGCAAAACTGCTCCCAGATGAACTGATGGAAGCCAGCGTAAGGCATATTCTGCGCTTCTGACATGCCACAAACCTGCTAGAATAGAATAGGCTTTTGACCACCGAGTGCACTAAGTGGCCCAGGTGTATCTGGGGACTAAGCCGCCCCCCACAACTGATGATGATGATGATGATGATGATGATTAACCAGAATTTAATCATAACTCCGTTCGATATTTTACCACTATCAAAGGCAGCAGCTCTGAATGAGAACAAGAGAAGGAAAAGTACTCCAGGAAATTGAATTGCTGAAGCTTAAATTCGCTGAAAATGCTCAGATACAAAAAGAGGCAAAAAAGGTAAAGTCAAATTTGGCATCACATAACATTGGAATAAAGAGCAATTGCAAATTCAGACGATTAAGACAACATACCCGTACAGCAGCGTCTCCTGCAAAAAAACAAGCACAATGCTAAGCGCTAGAGGAATTGGAGGCTGAGACAGCCTGCATATTTTGCAATGAGTTTTTTTAACAATCCAAGGCTAGAAAGAAACGGATTCGTTGTATTTCGTGTGAAAAGTGGGTGCATTGTGAATGCGCAATTGTTGGGAATGCTATCAAACAGAACATATGTGAACTATGTAAATAATGCTTTTTTTATTCTCATATTTTAATTCCCATTTATTAAAAATTCGTTCAACATTACTTGAATTTCTTTTGTAAAAACATGATTTCATTAATATACCTATGGACTGGCAATGTTCCTGGTGAGGTAGTATATTTATACGTTTTAAAAAAAATAACAGATTCCTTAATTATGAAAATTAAAAATTTATATCAGTGTATATTCTACTTCTTAGATAGATTGGCATTACTATGTTGGGTATTTTTCACAAAAAATTTATAGAAATTATGAATTCATTTTAACTCTGCCCATCTCCCTTAGTTTTGTTGATCGTACAAATAATCCTAGTATAAGAGTTGCGAACTGAACTCAGCTGATCCAATTTCTTGTAATGCTTGTAGAGAGGTCCAGCATCCAGCACACCTGTATTATCGGCGAACATCCTTCGTAGCTTACACAAAAAAAAAATGGACAAAGCTTCAGGTGCCTTAAGGCATGTTTCTCGATAGTATCGAAGTATATTCCGTCCTTTTCGAAGTCACTATGGACAGTAATTATCCTATACCCTAGAAGGTATGTAATTTATTTCATGAACATAAATATTTCCAATTTAAAATTTAATATTGGAGTAAAGAAATATTTGATATCTGATAAATTGGAAATGTGAAAGAAAGTTGACGTTGTGTAAATATTTTCTTTATGTTTGAGCAATTTCTCGTCCTATGAAATATAATAACACGTGGAAGTTTTGTAGAATCAGTGCATATACCCAGATCGGAATCTAGCATGAAACGCGAACTTTCGGCGTGTTTGTACAAAATGCAATCAGGCTGATCGATCTTGGGAATATCGTTCCTGTATGATGAAAGTGTGGGTTGATGGATATGTGGGAATATTTTAGGGTTACGATTGTGGTAATATAGTTACCTATATTGTTTATTTTCATAAAGTTAAATTTGGAATTCTCTACAAAATGTTTTAGCGTGTTGATAAAGTTTACACGTTCTAGTTCTTGCCCTTCGATAGGATAATTAGATTAAAAAATCGATAGTGGAAGCGGTTACTTCATGATAATATATTTGATATTGATATTATAAAACACTCTTACTTGGTTTTATCATCTATATTATATAAAAATAATAACGTTACTATAATTTTTACAACTACCACCAAGCTCTGTCTTGCATCTCTGCCTCCATCGGATGATAGAGCCGCCCTAGAAGACCTATGGATAGCTGCTTCTAACTTATCGTTATTATGGAGCAGAAACAAAGTTGATGCCAAGACAGATCCCTGTTGAACACCAAAGTTGATCGAGAGCGAGATAGGCATGTCTGAGAGAAAAGTGAAATAATTGTATTCTGAATAAACAGATAGAACTCGAATTTATCACAATCGCTTCATTGAGCGATTTTCCTTGACGGTATTAATAAATTATAACCGGTCGACAATTTCCATATTGTTATTAAATATAGTCGAAGATAATTCCGACGGATGTCCACGAATCAATTAAAATGCAGTATGGCTCAACTAATGAATGAATGCCACTTTTTTAATATCATTGATCACATAAGCGTTAATTGTTATTTGTTTATTCGGATGAATTTAATGAAATGAAATAATAATAATATAATCTCGAGATCTAAGTTCCTGGCAAACATTCATCGTGATAAACACATATTTGCATTCATTTAGATAATTAATATTTCAATTTTATCATAGTCAAGGCTTAGAGTTCTTTATTTAGTTGCTTCATAGGATTATAATTTATTAGACGAGTACTTGAACATAACAAGCTAGCTTGTTAACGCCACTACGAATTAACCGTGGTAAATAATCAATAATTCGCTTGTTTGGTGAATCGATGAATAACAATTGTTATTATTCACAATTGATACATTAAGGCAGATCAATAGAATCTAAGGGTAGATTATATACAGGTGTCCTCGAACTGCGTGGCCAAAATAAAGCCGAAGACTCTTTGATTCGAAAAAAAATTGATGAGCCTTTTTACTTTTGCCTCAAGTGTCTTGTTTACCCGGTAGAGGGCTTCAAAATTGCAAAAATAATTATGTTTTTTCGGTATAACTTGAGAACGTTATGAAGAACTTTTACAATATTTAGCAAGTGAGTTACTGTCAATAATGACCATTTTTGAGAGTGGAGCACAGAGCCTTAGAGACCATAGAAATGGCTCAAACTTGAGGATGTAACGGGAAAAGTGTCCAGAACTTTTTTGTGGTCAATGTAATTCACTCATTTTTTATGTAGATAGCTTATCTAATTTGAAAACTTTTTTTACTCTTAGAAAATTTTGATAAAATCAACGGATTAGCTTGAAAAAATTAATTTTTGAGTCTCTACAATTTTGGCTTACTAATTTTACTTGATTAAAATTCCTTAGTTGCCTTTGCTTTTCTAATGTCATTTTGGCATTTGAAGAATTTATTCTCAAAACTGTCAGTTTTTACTTTGCTTTCCGTAAAAATTTTATAAAATTATGGCTCAAAATTTCACTAACACTGAAATGGTTGATATGTTATTGATTTATGGACTTTGTCGTTGCAATGGCCGGAGAAGGGAAAGATATCCGCATCGCAGAATTCCAAATCGGCAAACCTTCGCGAAACTGGCAAATTTGAAGCAAATCGCAGAGAAACTGGACGCAGACGGACAAGAAGGACGTTAGAGCTCGAAGAAGTGATACTGGAAGCGGTTGAAACTGAATCTGGGATAAGCACACTGCGTTTGGGACTTCGTATTGGAGCCTCAAAATCATTAGTTCATAATGTACTGAAAGAAGAACTGTTGTATCCCTACCACATTAAAACAGTTCAAGACTTATTGCCCATGGATCCAGGTCATCGGCTAGATTTCTGTCGGCTTATTGTCTAAAGACAAAACGCAAACCCCAATTTTTGTAGAAGAATTCTGTTCACGGACGAAGATACTTTCACGAGATGTGGTCTTTTTAACCTCCATAATGAACATTTCTATGCTGATGAAAATCCTCATGAAATGGAAGTTACATATTTTCAGAATCAAACTAAAATCAATGTTTGAGTTGGAATTGTGGATAACTTTATTATTGGCCCTACCGTTATACCCGATCGATTGAACGGGGAGAACTACTTGAACTTTTTGGAACAAAGGCTACTTGAACTGTTGGAAGAGTTGCCCTTACACATTCGTCGTGGCCTGGTTTATCCATGATGGTGCACCTCTTCATTTCACATTAGCTGTGAGGCGACATTTGAATGCGGAATATCCAGATCGCTGGATAGGTAGAGGACACGATGCACCAGTGAACTGGCCGGCCCGCTCCCCTGATTTGACGCCCTGCGACTTCATTCTATGGGGCGCTTTGAAGTCGAAAGTTTAGGCAGCTCCAGTAAACACACGAGAGGAATTGTTGCAACGGATTTATTGAAGAATGATTCTGAAGTACTAGCCAGAGTTCAATCCAATTTCTTGAAACGAATTAATTTGTGTATTCAGGAAAATGGGCAACATTTCGAACAATTGATGCCTTAGCGACTTCCCAAAAAGTTTTGTTGTTTCTTTTAATTTAGCATTTGTTTTTCCTGAATAATCACATCGTTTCCCCATTTCTATTGTTTTTATTATTCGTGTTTTACCGAGATATTAACCATTTCAGTGTTAGTGAAATTTAGAGCCATAATTTCATAGAATTTTTACGGAAAGCAAAGTAATAACTGACAGTTTTGAGAATAAATTCTCCAAATGCCAAAATGACATTAGAAAAGCAAAGAAAATTATTTTTTTCAAGCTAATCCGTTGATTTTATCAAAATTTTCTGAGAGTAAAAAAAGTTTCCAAATTAGATAAGCTATCTACGTAAAAAATATCGTGTGAATTACATTGATCACAAAAAAGTTGTGGACACTTTTCCCGTTACATCCTCAAGTTTGAGCCATTTCTATGGTCTCTGAGGCTCTATGCTCCGCTAAAAAACGGCTATTATTGACAGTAACTCACCTGCCAAATATTGTAAAAGTCCTTCATCACGTTGTCAAGTTATACCGAAAAAACAAAATTATTTTTGCAATTTTGAAGCCCTCTACCGGCTAAACAAGACACTTGAACAAAAGTAAAAAGGCTCATCAAATTTTTTTCGAATCAAAGAATCTTCGGTTTTATTTTTGCCACGCAGTTCGAGGACATCCTGTATATCTTGGTCTTGCATCTGGTCTTTTAGTCTCCGTCTTTCATTGTGGGTCTTGGAAATTATCTTGCTGCAAAACTTGCAAAACTTTCGGTTTTTTCAGCCTAGCTAATAGTTGATATCGATTGAAGGGGAGGGTTGAGCAAAAGGCGTGATAGGTCTTTTTTCACTTGTGTGTGTGAAAATATCTGAACCATTGGAACGAAATGTGAAATATGACGTTCCGTGAATGAAAATATTTCGACCACGTTATAAAAATAGAACGACTTCAATGTTCGGTTTGATTTTAACATGTCAAATGGAAATTAATTTCATAAATGACATGAAACAAGGCAGAAGAGAATAGTGAGAATACTAACACCAAAAAATAACACAGTACCTATGACTTTTTTTGATATTTCTAGTATTTATTTGAAATTAGTAATTTAGCTTCCATTATGGACTATCAAAAACCATTTACAATGTCAATCAACCTGTAATCTTGACGTATGTGCGAAATTTTGCCATCTAAGTTGAAACGATTTCGGATAAGTGCTTGCACTGCTCTAACTGGTGACCTGGCTGGCTAACAAATATGTTATTGCTAGCAAAACATAATACCAGCACGAAACCACACTATAATTCCTTCCTAATTAAATACACATTCGCGCAATGCTAATTCGACAATTTCCAGTATTGTATAGATAAATTATCGGAATTAGAAATATAAAGTTAGTAAACAATTAGTATTAGCAGTGACGCTAATTATGGTAGCTGGAGTGACAAGACAAGGACGGATAAAAACTAACCGTTTAATTATACCTCGGGTAACGCATTGTTTTGAATAACGTTTATCTTGAACAAGCGGTTAGACGATGACGATGAAGTTTCTGTAGTCGATTCACAACAAGTACTTGGTCCATCGTTTCTACATACAATAATACTGAACATTCAATAGCAGTGTTCAGTCATCTTCCTTTTATCATTGAAACGTTATTGATAATCGAAATAGAAGGTAATAAAGAATGTATCATCGTATTTTAGAGAGGGTGACATTGAGCGGCCTTCACGGTCACCGGATACAAATCCTGTTGAATTTTCATTGATATCTATTTTTTACTAATTCTATGTGCAAGAGATTCGATTTCATAAACGTAACAGTGCCCCTACTCAGATCTGAGATGAAAAAAACTTGCTGGGTGAACTATATGAATGTTCGAGCCACTCACGAGAAACGTAAGCCTAGCTCCCAGGAATATTTTGCGACCATGGCAGGCCAATGCTAATTCAAATTCATTCTATATTATTGTACACGAATTTTGATGAGGAATCGAACACATTGAATCAGCGAACCAGTTATACTTAAATTTTTCTGCTCGACGGCAGGTAACATTTCCGAAAGGTCACTGCCGATTTGCGAAGCGAAAGCAGGTTCGAGCTGCTCGACCGGAAACGCAATATTGAGGGTGGGTGCTTTTATTTAGGATGGAATGAGGAATTTCTGCTTCCTGATAAAATTTAGTTTGAATTATACCCCTCAGTAGTTTATATTTAAACAGTGATTTTGAGATGTACAGAGAAAAAGCCAAAAAGTTGCTAGTCTTGCAAAATAACAAGTTTTGACTTGATCGTATCGCGAAATGTGGAAGAGAGACGTGGCGTTGTACAAAGACCAACGAAAAACCAAATGTGAGGCGAAACTGTACACAATGGTGAATGACGACGTAATAATAGAGAACCCTTTTCTACAGCACAACCATTCTATCAAAGAAGATAGACGGAATAGACACTGAGACACCTAATTTTGGTAATGTCCTGGCGCTGGATACAGAGATCTGACAACCGAAAGAGTCGATGGACAGGGTGACTTCCGTGTTTCCTCAGACATTGTCAATTATGATAAGGTGAAGTGCGCCAGATCCGGGTTCGTATCGTACAAATCACCAGGCGAAGATAGAATCTTCCCGGCTCTCCTACAAGAGGGTCGGGATGTCATCATCAAGTATTGGTGAAAATCTTCCGATTTTGTATAGCCACTGGTTTTATTCCAAAGCAATGACGGGCAGTGAAAGTCATGTTGAATCCAAAAGCGGATAAAGCTTACCTAAGCTAAGGCATTCCGCCCTATTAGTCTAACCTCATTCCAATTGAAGGCACAGCCTTGCATCATCTAGTCACTCGAATAGATGATGCTATGGCACGAGAGGAACACGCCCTGCGGCTATTTATGAACTTCGAAGGGGCATTTGATAACACGTCCGTCGAGTCTATCCGTTCAGCCTCTGAGAAGCATGGAATCGGCCCTACATGAGTCCAGTGGATTGAAGCCAGGCTATCCACGCGCGCAAAAAAGGCGCAACATAACGGAAGCGTTGTACAAACCAACGGTTGTCCACAGGAGATGTCTTGTCCCCGCTTCTGTGGTGTCTCGTAGTCGATGGACTTTTGGAAATATTGGAAGAGGCTGGGTTTTATGCCCAAGCCTATGCTGATGACTTGGTTGGCGTCACTTTCAAGCGGCACTAGAGGACATTGTGCGAGCCTTGAAACACGCTGCTCAGCGTAGTGGACGGCTGGTGCTCTCCATCGAAGAGTCTGTGCCTAGACTCTCCGAACAGGAGGGACATCAGAGAGATGACTGGAATCCCAACCGGTCACTGTCGTCTTAACAAACTAGAATAAAATAGGCTTCTGACCACGGGGCACACAATGAGCCCAACTAAGTGGCCTAAGTGCTTTTGAAGGCTAAGATAGAGTAGATTAGAAGTAGAATCAAAATGCAAATTAATAAAAAACCAAAATCAGTCACTTAATAAATTATTAGAATTCAGATTTGAAATATCATCTATTTTATACAATATATTGTTCACTAAGTAAGATCTAATAACAATTTTGAATTTGTTAAATGGAAGACTACGAATACATATCGGTAATCTGTTAAAAAATTTGAAGGCAAGAAAATTCGGGCCGTTTTGTGACCTGCTGAGTCTGAAAAATGGCAAATGAATATCATCCTCATGTCTGGTATAATGCGGATGAATGTCGCTATTTGAACTGACAAATTCAGCATTTTTGTGAGCATACGATAAGCATTCAAAAATAAAAAGGCCAGGTATTGTTAAACTGTCCAGCTTGCAATGCATGCAAAAAGAAAGCTGTTGACAATTTATATGGAAAGAAAATAGGAAAGAACATTCACTATGCACGTTGTTCTTCATTGTCGAAGTTACCGAAGTCACTACTGGAAGTGCATCAAGTGTTAATTGATCTTAATTTAGAAGCTAATAAAATTGGAGACTTTTGTCTCTCTAACAACGATAATAATAATAAAGCAGTGTTTTCGTGCTCAACCAATCTGAAATTTCTATGCGACTTGGAAACTGTATCTATCGATGGTTTTGTTTATAATTTTTCATAATTCATGGGAATTATATTTCGCCTGTGTATTGTCTCCTTTCAAATAAGCAACAATCTACTAATAAGAATCTTTTTTAAATTATAATTAATAATTGTGAGGAAAGAGTTGCGTTTCGAGCCGAAAACGGTCTATATAGATTTTGAATTAGCTATTCACAATGCTGCCTGCAAAGTTTCAATGACGTTAATGGCATTAAGCAAGGACTACAAAGAAAACCTGATGTCGGCGAATTGCTACAACTTACATTTGATTTATCATTTTTAAACCCCTTTGAAGTCGGAGACTGTATTAGAGACGATTTTTCTGCCGATTTAATACAGTACGAAGTCACTGTGAGAGACCAGTTGATCCATTCTCACGAACAATATACACAAAAAATAATTCATTCTGGACTATATTTGAAATAAACTATGCCCCATTTATCAAAAATTATTGTTCACGTCTTTCACAATTCTGTATATTTAGAAACGTCTAGAAGCGTACCTGTGTATATTGAGTTAACGGTTGATAAAGATTTATGAGTTGTAAAGTTTATACAAGCTCGATATATTTGCAATTCGAGTTCAATTATTTATATATTCATTTAAATGACAGAGAACAATGTAAACGAGCACCAATTCAAGACCTTGGTATTATTTATTAATACTCAATCTACATAATCAAATTAATGAAGTCCCTTGCTACTATTTATTTCACTTCAATCATAGATATTAAAGAACAAATAACGTCCAATAACCATTTCAGATCCTACTGAACATTTATGCGTATATCGACTAAGTCGATACAGTTGATTTATTCGATCGGTTATAAATAAGCACTAATCACCATTATCCACTAGAAATAGTTTTGGAATACTAAAGACCTATCGGCTACCAAGTGGCCATCATCAGAGTAACCTAAATTATGAATCAAAGTGTGCCTGTTTAAATAGTATTTGGGTAAAATAATGCAAATAAGAGATTACCATCAACAGGAGATGAATTGCTTTTTCGTTTGTGCATTTCCATCCCTTCTAAATTACTTTGATATTAATCCGTACTGTGTTTTAAATGTGATTAACTTTCTTGAGAAATGGTGTGATCTGTTAACGAAATTATCAGAGTACTTAAACTAAATTCTAAGAGATACATTTCGCTATTTAATTTTTCCCCGTACGGGGATGTTTTGAAGCTTGCGTTATCGATTCAAAACCTTCACATTGGCCAATAAGAATCCAAGCTGGTGAAATTTAATTGCTATGTTAATTTTGGAGATTTGAATTTGTGATTGGCTACTTATAAACTACAAAAGATTTCACACTGTGTTCACTATAACAATACAGACAATAAATAATCACCCTTATCCACTAAAACCACTGTGACAGTACTGAGGACCTTTCGGCTAACACATCATCAGAGTTTGCTCCCTCTCGAAATATATAAGATCTAAGGTCTGGCCTATGGAGTCCAGTAATAAGGTCGAGTCTAAACAGAGAATTCTAACATAACATGAGGGCAACACAAAATAGATCTGCAAAAGTCGCAGTGAAGAGCTCCCTAACACATAAACCCCATACAAATCTAATCCAAATAACCAATTGACACATCCAGTAGAAGAATTGAAATCTTTAGAATTAACGGTAAAAGGACAAGCTAAGAAAGTGATGCTGGATATGTTGAAATTACAAAATATTCAATTAATATGATTCACTAGTCCGAGAAGGAACACGTTGTTACCCGAATAGATCCAGAACCTTTCTGTGGTATAGTAAAAGGGCTGCGAAAATCATATAACTTTACTTGGATGAAAAATCAATCTCGAGAATGGTATTACAAGGCGTCGAGAATGAGACATGACAAAGAGTCTATCAAAGAACCAACTCCAAAACGCACGGAGTACCTTCTAAGCCAAAATAGAAGATCAACCAGGATCATGTTTGGGCTCCTGGCACGGCATTGTAGACACAACAAACTAATGAACAACATCGGACTTGTGAATACAATCATATCATGTAGGTTCGGCCAAGAAGATGAGAAAATCTCAGCACACATACTGTGCTACTGCGAAGGCTTAACGAAGCTAAGGTTTTCAACGATAGGAGAGGAAAAATACAACCCTCCCAATATTTAGAGGATCCTAGGTCTGGCCTACGGATTCTGATAATAGGGACGTGTCTATACAGGGAACAACATAACATGAGGGTATATACAACAGATCTGCAAAGGTCGTAGTGAAGAGGCTAATACCTAGATCATAAGCCCCATACAAATATTATCTAAATAACCAATTGATACAGCAGAGGAATTTTATTAACGGTGAAAGGATAGTTGAGGGAGTGATACTGGATATGTTGAAATCGCCGCTTAAAAGCGTAAAAAAAGTTGTAAGCGTTTTCCTCGAATATCTGTAGCATTTCGAGAAATTTATTTGCGGATCAGCTGAAATATATTAGCACTTATGAGCGGTAAAAGTCGTAAAACGTATTATTCTACTGCAGTGAATCATATTATGTATATTTTCTCTGAAGATAAATAATACAAATGAGTTTACATATTTACAATAACTTGTCTACAACTTTTTCAAACATTTTTCACGAATCAGACGGTCGGTTACATTTTCCCGGAACAGTTGACTGAAACGAAACAAAGGAAAGCTAAACACTATACGTCAAAACATTATGCAAGTGACGGTTCATCTGTAACTAATTTTTTTTCATCGACTACGACCGTTCAGAAGACGTTATCAAAGAGAAGATTTATCCCACGATAATTTGATTACAACAACTACTGATATTTCGTTCGTTTATTTAATCCGAGGCGAATTTCGGCGCGCAGGCTGGCTAAAAAAATGGCAGCGGGCCGCGGGATATTCACCAAACAGTTGAATACCGGCGTTCGCGTAGTGAACACCGCGCGGCTCTTCTCGATATGACACAGCTGAGCATGCTACGGATTCAATCGGTGATAGTCTAAACAGATCGCAGAAGAGAGCTCGCGGAATCTTTCGCTTGATGGGAAAACTTACCCAATCGTCGAACGAAGAAAAAGAAGGTACCGTTCGGACGACGGCCGTCGAGACGCGTCGAGTTTGAAAACTAGTTACAAGTTGAAAGTGTGCAAGTTGGTGGCCCAAAGTTGTAAACGCGATTGTTTCGATGCGTCTGTAACTGTTGAAAAATGACAGAAGGAGAAGCGTCCCTCAAATTAATTACGCTCGTCGAGAGATTCTTCAGAACGTGCTTCCGGTCTCGAATTGAATAAAAGCCCTTTGTGCGATGGTAGTGTCATTCTTAGTCAAAACAAGAGGTACATTGAGTTTATCGTGCTGCTTTTGTATATAATATATAAACAGCGTATAGCGATCAATCAAATGGAAAAGAGGAAGTAAATACACTTCAGATTGAACACTTTACTTTACCTTTGACAGTTCACGTGTTAAAATATAAATGGCACCCTATTACAAAAGGTAACCAAAGTAACCCACTTTCGCTACAGACCACATTCCAGTGATTACTTAAAGAGTTATAGTGTGTACTTTATGTATTATATTGATTTTTCAATCAAATTATATTCACAAACACTTAGTGATTTAATGTGGGCTATAATTTAATGGCTTGAATTGTTTTCAGGTAAGTGGACACTAATGATGTATTATTAAGGGAAGTCGTTAACTTGCTTTTAGAAAAACATGAATGTAATTACCTACCTCAGATCCTGGTAAGTTGGATTCGAAAGGTATCGAAGAAAAATCGGGTCTCTGACCCTTGCACCCTGAATTATATTGTGAACATACAATACAGCAGATCAATATTACTAGAATATAACGAATATTCTGGAGATAAATGTTAACTTGTATTTCCCCGGCTGTATGAAGTCGTACATAGTGTAGAGAATGCATTGATATTGCCATTACACTATAAATATGAAGAAATTCAATGGTGGTAGCCATTACTTTGTGATAATTTATCATATTGATATAATAAAATAGAACACTTTTATTTCGTTTTTTATAACTTATATTATAGAAACAAATCGTGAATATGGTTTCAACACTAGCGTATCATCTCCAAACGATACTAATTTATGAAAATATGAATAATCATGACTATTTGTGGTATAATATAAAATACAGGTAACAACTGAGGTTGCGGTTGTGGAGAAACGAGGAAATTTTAATGCGGAGGTATAGTAGGAAGGCACTAGAGGATTATGGGAAATTTTACGTTATCAAGACATCAAACAGGATGCTGTGGTACACATCTAATTGATCCTTTAAAGTATCATTGTCATTATAAATTACATATTATATAAATAGAAAACTCCTCAGATGGTCAGATGTAATTGATCAAACAGATTCTATAACGTATTAGGAGATATTTTTTGACAAATATCTTAAATGGGAAAACCACTCAAAAAACTCTTCAGGAGTATACTAAATAAGAAAAATCTATTGACTATTCATAACAGTCTGGTTGTATGAATCTTATCTTACGGTGTGAATGTTTGGAACTCTGCATATAATTACTCCTCATTGAAACCATTACAAATTATACAAAATTATGTCATTAGAATCATTTTTTCGATCTTCACAAGCACAAACATCAAACCGATATGTATACAAGAATCATTACTATTTATCAAAAGTCTATATATGATCTCAGTAATCCAGTCAATACATAAAAAAAATAATACTGCAAGAGTAAATCATCTACACAACGAGAGCCATACAGAATAAGGAATATAAATACCAAAAATGTAATAAAACGGTTTGTCAGAAAAGAAAAGGCTTTATTGGTATAAGATTGTACAATTCACCCATATTTTTGTATTTTATATTTTGTATTCTATATTTTATCTTCTATCTTTCAACCTGATTTTGTTGACATGATATGTACACCATCTACGATTGGGAACAAGACATATCTAAAAGGTTTTAGTATAGAATCAAATGCTGGCAATTCTTTCACTTACGATACCAAAATATGTGAGAATCAGAATCTTTTTGTAAAAGGATAGATACTTGAGTAAGTTTTCTGTCAATTATTCTGGATATAAGTTGTGGTTGAAAACCTTTGTTAATGGCTATAACCTTGATTATATTCAATTCTTCATTCATGTTTTCAGGAGAAAAAGGAAGTGAAAAGACATGGGCAATCTCTAGGTCTATCATTGGATATCTCCAAGTCATTTGACGGAGTCTGGCAAAGCCTTTTTGGAAAACTTCCATCATATGCATAGTGAAATTCTAACACAATTCGTGTGTTACAAAGTCAATAGACAAAGTTTTTGGTTCACCAGGTTGAACAGTGACAACACGTCCTATAGTCTCAGACAGCTGTTTTGCCATTCTCATTAGGCTCATCAGTGAGACGAGGCAGACGTAAATTCACTGATCCACCAACTCCGAAAGTGATTTTAATAAATCACTCTCAAAGTCACTGAGAAAGCAATTCACAATGCCACGCATTGATAAAGAAGAATTCTCCCGATTCGAAGAATCAAGGCGAAAATAGTTGGAAATACTACCGCCAGGTGACGGTCCCTCACCACTACGCATTATTGAGGGACCGTCACCTGGTGGCAGCATTTCCAACTATTTCCCCTTCTCTGAGGATGCTAGCGTGGCTGGCAAAATGCATAGGATTTAAGAAATCATTTGTGAAAAATGATCTCTTCGACTTAACTATTAGTAAAAATTCCACAGATATAAAGCTCAGCACTTGTATTATTCATCTACAGTTATGTTAAATTGTTACAGGCAACGGAACGAACAGTAGGGAAAATGTTTGATATTAAAATGGGATCATCATCTAACGAATAAATCATGTAATTTAATAGAGAGCATGTTTTAGTATCAAGTACATTAGCATGGCATTGCAGCTGTTGGTATTTCTAAGATTCTAATTTTGGAATTGTGGTCAGTTAACATCTTGCGGACCAGTTTTTAGATACTTCATAATAAGGCTGTAGTGATTACAGGTCTATTAGATAAATTGCCTCTGCGTTATTTCATAGAAAATTATCTATTACAACATCGTGAACGCCAAGCCCAAATATTGTAAATATTTACTTCAATACTGAATAATGATACAAAACTTTGCTCGGAAAGGTCCTTCATACAATGTTTGCAGTGTTACTTAAAATTACTGGAAAATCAAGTTTAATTCATGAGTTTTTTCACATAAAGAAGGCTTTGGTGAAGATTCCCAAAGAGCCTTTGTTAGAATTGCGGTTTTTATGTTACATTATCTATAAATTTGAACAAACAGCGGTAAACTTCATCGGATCTAAAGAACAACATTCTATAATTTCAGATCACAGATACATTTGCTTTCGAAACAAGCATACCGTGTTGAAAAAAAATGGATAAACCTTACTTCACATTTTATTTCAATTTCTCTTATCAATCGTTCTTTCTATCTATAATCTAAGGTTACTCATGTTTATTTGCTTATGTTTACTCTAATTTCAAAACACCAATCAATTGTAATATGTAATCATAAATGTGTCAATTGATGAAGTACAAATAAAACACGCCTGTTTAATTGAGCCGCTATTGCACCCCGAACGTTTATACATAAGTTTGTCAACGTGAGACAACATTTTAGGCACTTAGATTGCATGCATTTTCTTGCATAATATCTTGACGAAACATGACCGGAGAAAGTTCTACTTCACTTCAAGTATCGATTATAACCACAGGAGTATAGACCATATTATGGACATAATGGCAATTATGTGCACATTAATTTTCCTACTTAATACCAGAAGTTTCGAACGCAATAAAACTATTACATCCAATTTACGAAGTCACGATGCATTATTAGACACGTTCGAACCGTCGAAGAGTAAAATATATTCAGCTTTAGACCTAATAATAGATGTAGAATACCTATTTTTATGTAGCAACAAAGTACCGCTTGGATAAAATAAATGATCTTTTATTTTCATTGCATCTCTTGGAATTTTCCAATTCATGGTATCATTCTGTATAATCCTCGGGCACGAAGGTGTATTAATTCAACTGACTGGACGAAGATCTATTACGTAAAATTAGGGCAAAAGAGATCACGGTCTTTACACTCACCGTGTATTGATACACTATAAATAAGAAATAATCATCCTTATTCACTAAACCTACTCACTGTTGAAGTACTAAGGCCTTACAGTTACCAAGTAAGTGGGTTTACTCTGATGATGGCTACTTGGTAGCTTGGTGACCTTTACTGCAATAAACAAACCCATTGTGTTGGTCCCAACATCTTTATTATACTGGGTTCCCCATAATAGACTACCCATTTTAATATTTGAATTAAAATTTTTTTCAGTTAACAAAACAAACTTTTTATTTTACTAAATTACAGCTAACTCTTTGGGATTTATGATAACTTATAAATACATTACACGGCGTAGCAAACCTTCGTCTATTCCTTCAACTTCTTCACGAATTTTGGCTTTCAGTTTCTCGATTGTGCCTGGACGACTCGCAAACACTTTGGCTTTTGAATATCCCCACAGGAAAAAATCGGGTGCCGTTAAGTCGGGGGACCTCGAAGGCCAAGGCAAATCTCCGAATCGAGAATTGAGTCGGCCACTAAACATTTCTCGCAGGACCCTCTTTGAGTTTCTGGCGGTATGAGCTGTTGCTCCATCTTGTTGGAATAGTATGGCATTGTTTAGTGATCCTCGTCTATTTAATTCTGGAAAGAGAAATGTTTCTAGCATATTAACGTAGCGCTCGGATGTTACTGTTAGAGCGCGGTTATTTTCGTCCCCTAAAAATAAGGGCCAATAATACCAAAAGATCCTACTCCACATCACACAACAACTTTTGGATTATGGAGGTTCTGTGTAAAGATTTCACGAGGATTTTCATTCGACCAGTATCTGAAATTCTGTTTATTGACCATGCCGTTCAAATAAAAATTTGCTTCGTCGGTCATTAGGAGACTGTGAATTGCTCCTTGATGTAAATCCAAAAATTCTTGACAAAATGCTAACCTTGCTTCTTTATCTTGATTGCTAAGTTGCTACTGTGCCATTTGGTATTTATAGGGATGAAATTTTAAATCCCTTTGAAGGATTCGATCTAAGCTTCCCTTCGATATTCCTAGGAAAAGGGTTTGATGAAAACTAACAAACTTCTCGTAGAAACATGGCGAAATTATTAATTTAAAATTTATTTGTGACAGGCGCCTACTTGATTAATAATATACTTAAATCCCAAAGACTACAGAAGATAATCCCACAGAGAACAACCTATTTAGTTATCTCGTAGGGAATTTATTAATAAAGTCTATTATGTAGAACCCAGTATATAATTCTTGGCTTGAAAATATACGTAAAATTTTGATTTATTTATTAATTTAATTGAAACTAATGGGATAAGACATTGATAGGTCGTCTGAGGATGGTTGTGAGACCTAAACGTGCGTAAAGGTGTTAGTGTGACCTATTTTCCGAGAAGCAAGGTAAATAGTCTCTGAAAAATAGAATGCATCGAAAAACCCATGTGACATTTGTAATGTACCATCTTTAACTAGAACGCATTAAAATTTTCAGACTGATATATCATTCAGTTCTGTTTTGATGCCCATCGAAAGTAAACAACCTTGAGGATTTCGTAAACATGGAAAAAAGTGATTGTCATGTCTTGATTAAACATTATTTCTTGCGTTGAAAAAAACATTACCCAAACCGAAGCATCGCTTGCTAAACAATATGGGGACCATATCACCATCAATTGGAACGACTAACAAGTGGTTTACTTTCGTTGCGGTAATATGACCACAGAGAACCCTGAACGTTCTGCTCGTCCAATTGAAGTTACAGCACCAGAAATCGTCGGAAAGATTCATAGTATTTTATTGGACGATCGGCGAGTTAAAGTACACGAGATTGCTGAGGCCATGGGCATCTCAACCGAACACGGATACAGAACATTTTGCATACATTTATGAATATGAGAAAGCTTTCTGCCAAATGGGTGCCGCATTTGCTCTCCGTTGACTGTAGGGAGGGGCATACCTCAGGCAGACAGACCGAGACAGTTGTATCAGACGTCGGTCACTGTATTACCGGCCACACGTGTTTCAACCTTTAGACAAGTGCTTGACACGTTTTTGACACCTGCTTTAACATTCAGACATGTGTTCCAACATTCAGACACTTGTTTTGAAGAGTGTTAGCAACGTGTTCCAATATTCAGACACGTGCTTTCGACTGGTAATACAGTGATCTCACCCTAAGACATCTCGGCCGGTAATACAGTAACCGACATTTGATAAGACTGTCTGGGTCTGTCTGCCCAAGGTATGCCCATCCCATACTGTTGACAACAAGCGCGACCGTGTGACAACTTCAAGGGACTGTTTGGCGATGTTCAAGCGCGATAAGAAGGACTTTTTGCGCCGTTTTGTAACTGTGTCCTGGCGAATCAGAGCCGAAAGAGGCCATAGTGGGTATCGGCCAACAAAATCATGGCGATGGTTTTTCGGGATGCACAAGGTATCGTCCATATCCACTAGAACAACGCACCGGCGCACCGGTCCGCAGTCGCAATGGCAAAATTGCACGAATGGCACTACGAATTGGTTCGTCATCCACCATATTGTCCAGTTTTGGCCCACTGCGATTTTTATCTCTACTTCATATGGCGTAATTAGAGTAAATAAAATTTGTACTCCGGCTCTGCACGAAAGGTGGTAGATTTGGTGTCTTTAATGGCCAGAGACTTTACCAATATTTTTAATGAATAATGGTGATCATTCCAATTTATGGTTTTATAGTATATCCACAGTGTGAACTCTTTTAGTTTATTCAGGTATTCATAGATTTATAGACAGACATGTTATATTTGTGATAAAGTGTCGATTACGTTGACCAAATGCTCCTCCATTGTCAAAGTAGATAACGGTTCCATTGTTTATATTCGGTTATGTCGTTTCAACAATGGGATTAGCCGAATAAAGGTGCTTTATTGTTATTACATTCGACCCTCGAATTATGTCGTAATGAAAAATTAATTTGCCATGAAATAAAGATGTGCCATAAATTCCTCCTAGTTTTATGTAGTCGACTCGTGAGGTGAAGTATTCATTTGACCTCCGTATAGCATCGTAATTGTCTAATGGAAGACCTACTGAATCTCATCGTTATTAGTATATTTAGCACAAAGATCAGCGGCAAAGTTCACACTATACTAGATTCAAAAATCAATCAATATTGATTATCGAATTTAACAACGCTGTATTTATTAATAACGTCAGACATAGAATCATCTCGATGATAGTAGAAATGAGAATTTATTCTCGACCTCAAGACCATTGCTACATTAATTAATACTCAGGCTCGACAGATCATCAACTTTAAATAAAACAACTATCACAAGTTCGATTTTCACAAGTTTACTAAGAATGTGACTATAGTTTCGTTACCACCGTAGCTTCTTCAAACGTATGACAAAGTACTGGAACGAATTTGATAAAAAGCTCCTAAATAATACAGACTGGAAGGGAGAAAGTGAGACGGATGGAAGGAAATGTCGATTTTATTCTAAATGCCTTGCATGTATCAAAGAGGAAACAATTCCGTTTCATTTGAAGCCTCGATCGGCTTCATGAAGATTTGCCTTTGTTTTTCGATACCTTTGTGTTGATTCGGTAAAACCTCACTTCATAATGTAATCTTTTCCGGTAAATACCAAGACTTATTGAAAATGTTGTTTTCTTGCAGAATCGACAATGTCAAACGATTTCCTCAAACTTTCCATTTTACCGAATATCATCTGTAGTTATAAATGAAGAGGTAGAGTTTGTTTATTTACATTTTTCTTTCTCCAAAGATGCCAACAGAGATTGAACAAAACTCAAATTTGGCCTATATTTCACGAATATATCTACTAGTGTTCATGTACAGTTTCCGATGATTTAGGACCCTGCCTGATTTAAGAAAGTTTACCTTCGATTTAGGATATTGTGACAATAATAAAGGTTCATAGTTTCCCTGGAAGAACTGGATAAGGCCGCAGTGTTAGAGGAAAAGCGAAAGAATTGGGGAAATCGGCATCGGTCGATTAAAGGTTACCTAAAATACAAGGCATTGCCATGTATCTCACAAATAAATGTATAAGACTATGTCTGGACTTTCTCTGACCTCATGAAATTGAGATCTTGGCTTCACCCCAAATATGGAACATGCCGAAACTGTCGAAAAGTGCTAACAATTGGAGGTAAACATATACCCCTGGGAATATCAATGTTCTTACATGATTTTTCTTTGCCTGGACTCGATTCTAGATGTGCTGACATGGCGAAATTAGACAAAATCGAAGTTATGAAAGAAAAACGGAAATATCTAAGAAATGGGATATTGTGATGATTTATCATATTGATCTGATTCAGAAATATAAGTAACTTCAAGCCTTATTATATGCAGTAAAAACTCTTTGGAACAATCAAAGTCAATAAATAGATCAACTTTCCCTAAAAATGAAATTTTGGTATCTTTCGATGTTTCAAATATGTTTTCAAATATTCCCCTTCCATGAATGTAAAATTTTGATATCAAAATTTATGGAAAAATTACATACAAATCCTGTATTGAAATCCGAAATGAAACAAGCTTTTGATCTTTGCCTTAGCAAAAATTATTGTCAATTTAATAACGAGTTTTTCACACAAAATAATGGATGTCCATTAGGTCCTCTTTGGCAGATATTTTGATGTCTCATATTGGAGAAACTATAATGAGTTACCCTCTAGCTGGAAAACATATTCATTGCTGGTTTAGATATATAGATGATGTTTTATTCTTCTTCAAAGGTACATCACGACAGTTGAATGTTTTCTTATCCTTCATTAATAATATTCATCCCAACATTAGGTTCACTTTAGAAATTGAGAAAGATAACAAAATACATTTCCTAAGCCTTACCTTCAAGCACTATGATAATCTCATTACTTTCAAAATTTGTCACAAATTAACAGCATACAACTCAATTATACCTCAAGCCTTTTCACTTCCTCTCTCCCCGAAAACTTGAATGAGAATTGAATATAATCAATGCTATAGCCATTAACAACGGTTTTCAACTTCAAATTGTATCCAAATTATTTGACAGAGAAAGCGTAAATTAACTTACTCAAGTGTCTATCCTGTTTTTCTAATTCTGATTCTTCATCAAAATATGTTTCCCTCACATATTTTGGTACCGTAAGTGGAAGAATTGCAAATATTTTATCGAAACATAATCTAAAAGTTAGCTTCAAACCTCAAAATAGATTGTCCTATTTTTAGTTCAATGCTAAAGATAAAACAAATATGTTTAATAAACCTGGAGTATATAAATTAACCTGTTCAGAGTGTGATAACTTTTATATCGGTAGATCTAGTCGTAATATAGAAATTAGATATAAGAAACCTTTTAGACTTAAGAAAACAGATCCATCTTTCTCTAATTATATTTTAGAAACAGGGCACACTTTTCCCAATTTAGATGAAGTTAAAACTTTACGTAACCAGAGTAAAGGTTTCAAATTAAACACACTGGAATCAATAGAACTTTTCAAAGGTATTAAAAATAATGACAAAAAAATTTTAAAGGATCAATTAGATGTGTACTACAGCATTTTGTTTGATGTCTTGATAAAGTAAAATTGTGTCTTCCTAGTATACCTCCGCATTAAAATTTCCTCATCACAATATCAACTTTACCTCATTATCCAATTTCAATTATATTACAGAAGTTGGAGAATAAAACTCAAATTTTACACAAAACTTTTAACATTTAATTTAAAAATGCTGACAAATTGTTTCACCACACTGTGGCATTATCAAAGCGAGGAGTTATCAACTAAAGCTAAATCTAAAAGTATGTCCTTAAATATCAGGGATCAGAATGTGGTGCAAATTGAGGGATGGGGGTGGATAATGGTGGGAGTGTGTTTACAAAATTGTTAACAAGCGGTGAATTATATGTGTCGATTTGATCATTTAATATTACATTATTATTGTTTTTTGCGTGTTTCAAAATTTCTATGGATTCTAATATATTAAGTTTATGTCCTTTTTCCTGAATATGTAGAATATCAGGATTAAGGGTGAAATTGTGGTTATGTTCTAACAGGTGATTTGCGTAATTAGAGTCTTCTTTTTTGAGCCTGTAACTTCTCAAATGTTCATTGAACCTTACGCTGAAACTGCGTCCAGTTTGTCCTATGTACAAAGCACTACAGTCATCACATCTCAGTCTGTAAACTCCAGATTTCTTTAAGTTATCTTTTTTAGATTTCGAGTTATTAATATACGAGCATAGGTTATTTGTTGTTTTAAAGGCGACGTTTTTATTCTGTTTTTTAAGGAATTGAGATATTTTTAGTGAATGTTTACCTAAATATGTTAGACATGTGAAATTTGATTTTGTATTATTATTAATTTGCGGATAAATTATGCTTAAGGCTTTTTTATTGAGTTTATTTTGGAGTATTTTATTAATTATCTTGACATTATAACCGTTATTTTTGGCAATATCTACGATTCTGTTTAATTCTAAATGGAAATTATCTTTACTTAATGGGACATTAATTAATCTATGTATCATACAATTATATGCTGCTAGCTTATGTGATTGTGGATGTAAAGAAGTGTTGTGTATTGTGGTATCTGTGTATCTCTAATTGAAGATCTTTTAATCCGCAATAATACTTTACCGGCAATAACACAGGAAATATTAAGTTTAATCTCACTTTGCATAGACCAAAATTATTTCACAATTAACGATAAATATTACAAACAGAACACCGGACTCCCCATGGGTTCCCCATTATCTCCGTTGCTAGCAGAAATATTTATGAATTACTTGGAAACTAAGATTTTAAATTCCAAATTTCAGCACATGTTTGTATATTGGTATCGCTATGTTGACGACGTAATCGCTTGCTATACAGGCAGTAACCGTCAAATAAATTCTTTTCTCACCTATATCAACAACTTACACCCAAATATAGAATTCACATTAGAGATGGAAAACAACAAGTCCTTAAACTTTTTAGATCTGACAATTTCACACACAAATAATTACTTTTCTTTCGCTATTTATCACAAGCCCACCCACACAGATACCACAATACACAACACTTCTTTACATCCACAATCACATAAGCTAGCAGCATATAATTGTATGATACATAGATTAATTAATGTCCCATTAAGTAAAGATAATTTCCATTTAGAATTAAACAGAATCGTAGATATTGCCAAAAATAACGGTTATAATGTCAAGATAATTAATAAAATACTCCAAAATAAACTCAATAAAAAAGCCTTAAGCATAATTTATCCGCAAATTAATAATAAAACAAAATCAAATTTCACATGTCTAACATATTTAGGTAAACATTCACTAAAAATATCTCAATTCCTTAAAAAACAGAATAAAAACGTCGCCTTTAAAACAACAAATAACCTATGCTCGTATATTAATAACTCGAAATCTAAAAAAGATAACTTAAAGAAATCTGGAGTTTACAGACTGAGATGTGATGACTGTAGTGCTTTGTACATAGGACAAACTGGACGCAGTTTCAGCGTAAGGTTCAATGAACATTTGAGAAGTTACAGGCTCAAAAAAGAAGACTCTAATTACGCAAATCACCTGTTAGAACATAACCACAATTTCACCCTTAATCCTGATATTCTACATATTCAGGAAAAAGGACATAAACTTAATATATTAGAATCCATAGAAATTTTGAAACACGCAAAAAACAATAATAATGTAATATTAAATGATCAAATCGACACATATAATTCACCGCTTGTTAACAATTTTGTAAACACACTCCCACCATTATCCACCCCCATCCCTCAATTTGCACCACATTCTGATCCCTGATATTTAAGGACATACTTTTAGATTTAGCTTTAGTTGATAACTCCTCGCTTTGATAATGCCACAGTGTGGTGAAACAATTTGTCAGCATTTTTAAATTAAATGTTAAAAGTTTTGTGTAAAATTTGAGTTTTATTCTCCAACTTCTGAAGTATTATGAATTTACACTACGTAAACGCCGAAACCATAGATATATCAATTATATTATTCTAACAATGTATTTCTCCAATCGGAACCTCACTTGTTACCTGTATCTTATATTGTACCATAAATAGCCAAGATTATTAATATTTTCATACATTAGTATCGATAATCAAGACGCGAAATTCACTTTTTTCCATGTTTACAAAAATCTTCAAGGCTGCTTGCTATCGATGGGTGTCAAAACAGAACTGAATGACATATAAGTCTGAAATTTTTTATGCGTTTTAGTTAAAGATAGTACATCACAAATTTCACATGGGATTTAATATTGTGGTGCCATCTGTTTTATTTTTCAGAGACTTTTTTTACCTTGCCCCGTAAGACTAAAGATCTTGAAACATGGAACAGATCATGGTACAGGAA
Source organism: Endomychus coccineus (assembly GCA_958510875.1). Classification (NCBI taxonomy): domain Eukaryota; kingdom Metazoa; phylum Arthropoda; class Insecta; order Coleoptera; family Endomychidae; genus Endomychus; species Endomychus coccineus. Next base: position 181,905,749 of record OY294069.1, read on the forward strand.
GGGGAATATCGCATTTACAAGACCTTTTGTGTGATTAAAATTGAGAGTGATATTGAGATGAGCAAAGTCACCAGTTATTCAAGGAAATCATTAATCTAGTATTGTCTAATTGAAATAATGTTGACAGACATGAAAGTGGGATCAAAAGAATACCAACGACATGCAGATGAAGACAGTTCTATTACAGTTCCTGCAATCGAAAAAAACAAACAAAAAATACATGTAGTTCTATAATTTCCATCGTAATGGAAACTGGAAGGAATATTTCTTGATAAGTTTTTTTCTTCACTTCAACACTTAATAGTTCAAAGAAAACTGTAAATGAATTTTGAATGTGGATGAGAAAATAGGTAGTCATATAAAAAAACGACACGCTGGTGTCAAAACTTTAGTCACGATTTTCTATAATATATGTGGTAAAAAACAAAGTAAAAGTGTTCCATTTTATTATATGAAATGGGAAAATGTATAAGTACAGGGTGTCCCATTTTGGGTAATTTTGCGGGGTATCTCCTTTATTTTTAAAGATAGAGAGTTGCGGTTTTCGCGACACTGTGCTACTTTTTCGTGAAACTCAAGATGCCGTCAACAGAATTTTCATAGCCCTTTTAGTTTTTAAGATACAGGGCATTTCTGAAAATGTTGCATTTTGTGACCCCCCTCGTATCTCCGTTATCCTTCAACTTATCGAAAAGGTAAAATAACATTCTAATAGTTTTTTTTCCGTAGAATGCAGTGGTGTAGATAACTTTTGTTACATATTTACTGTTTTTAGTTATAAAGTAAACTTATGTTTTTTTAAATGGATATTTATAGACTATAAAATTTGTCTTTTTTTTACATTTTCAAAAATATACGATAGTATAAACTTTTTTTCAGAAACACGCAAATAATTGACAATTTTCAGGAGTTAAATACATATTTAATAGTAGGCTATGGATAACAATAATAAACAAGTGCAAGTTACATATTACTAACAAATAATTGGATACCTTGTATATAGGTATCTATTAAAAAAAATTCCCATAGATCTTTTTTCTAACAGTAAGTTTGTAACAACAGTTTTGTGGCGTAAAGTGACAATATAAAAAAACACAAAAAAATAACATTATTAAAAAAAATTAAATGCGATGTTCAAATTGACTACCATTTTCTCTAATGCAAAATTGGCACATCTTTGAGATTCTTTGAATAGCGTTCAAAAGAACCATTGTTCTCATTCGCAGATTTCGAAAAGCTAAATGAATTGCCTCTCGAAGTTCTGCAATGCCGTCATATCGAGTTTTATATACTTCATTTTTTATATAGCCCCATAAAAAAAATTTAAAATTGAGAGATCTGGTGATCGTGGAGGCCATCTAACAGGTCCGTTGGTACCTATCCATCTTTGAGGAAAGTTATTATTAAGAAAGGCCCTTAAGAGCCTAGAGTTATGACTTGGGGCACCATCTTGCTGTAGGTAAACAGCATTATACTGGGCTAATGGAATGTTTTCGAGCAGTTCTGGAATAACTTCCTCAAAAATTTCTAGGTATCTACGTGCTGTAAGACCTCCTTCAAAAATCATATAAACTATATGTCTACCCAAAATAAAACATGAAACCCCCACTCCAAAGCGTCCTTGTTGTTCCCTTTCAAACATTAAATGCTGATTTTCACTATGCCAGTTCCTGGTATTGTGACGATTGAAAATGCCAGCACTTGAAATAAAGCATTCGTCTGACCAGATAACAAGTCTGCCAAATAAATCGTTAGCATCGATTTGTTGCAAATACCACTGGCAAAACAGTGCCCGGCGCTCAGCATCGCCAGGATGCAAATGTTGTATATTAAATTTGTATGGATGATACTTATATTTCTTCAAGATCCTCTGAGCGTTAGTTTTTGGCACACCAATTTCCTTCTCAATTTTTCTACATGAGGACGAAGGTGTTGCTTCTATATATCCTAAAGTATCTATCTCTTTTCTTTCCCTGTTCTCTTTGTTGTATGTTTTAGGGCGCGGGTGAACAAATGATCCGTGCTCAACTAAATTTGCTTTTGAACGGGCAAATATCCCAAAAAACGGTTGCCTTCTTTCTGGATATCTAACAAGCAAAAATTAAAACGATAATAGAGATTTTCATAGCCATAATAGCTTACTCACCTTTGGAAATATAATTCCGAAGCTTCTTCAGAATTTTCATTACTCTGTATAAAACATACCATCATATCATATTTCTCATAATTTTCGTAAACTGCCATTATTCAAAAAAAATTTATAAATATCTATTGAATAATGATACCAAAAGAACGAAAATAAACAGCTTAAATGCGATAGAGATTTGACGTTTATTTCTGTTTCTTGTCATAAACAATATCAATGGCCTACTATTAAAATATGTATTTAATTTCTGAAAATTGTCAATTATTTGCGTGTTTCTGAAAAAAAGTTTATACTAACATATATTTTTGAAAAGGTAAAAAAAAGACAAATTTTATAGCCTATAAATATACAGGGTGTTCCATTAAAAAAAACATAAGTTTGCTTTATAACTCAAAAACACTAAATATTTAACAAAAGTTATCTACACCACTGCATTCTACGGAAAAAAAAGTATTAGAATATTATTTTGCCTTTTCGATAAATTGAAGGATAACGGAGATACGAGGGGGTCACAAAATGCAACATTTTCAGAAATGCCCTGTATCTTAAAAACTAAAAGGGCTATGAAAATTCTGTTGACGGCATCTTGAGTTTTACGAAAAAGTAGCACAGTGTCACGAAAACTGCAACTCTCTATCTTTAAAAATAAAGGAGATAACCCGCAAAAGTACCTAAAATGGGACACCCTGTACTGCTGCGATAGATTTGAAATGTTGTTTGTAACCCACATGAACTGGAGTTTCTTGGAAATTCTGACAAAACTAAAACTTTGGCCTCACTCCAAACATAGAACGTACGAAAATCGGCAAAAATCGCTAAAAATTGAAGATAAATACCCCTAAATTAGTGAAATTTTCACACATTTTTTTTTGCTTCAAAATCAAAATTTACGTAAAAAGTAAGCACGGCTTCTATCGGTCTGTAAAAACTGACGTCAATTTGAGATCGAAACCGAAAATTTTTGAATCTAGCTTCACTAGATCCACTTTTTGGCTATTAAGACGCATAATTCATGAACAAATAGATCGTGTATGATTAATTTATCCGTATATGCTCACCAATCCTTACAAATAGATGTATGAGGATATTAATGATCAGTATTTGTATCACTTACACGCTAGGCCAGAATCAGATAAAACTTCTCGTTAAGGTCTGATGTTCCATAACGATTAATTACATAGTGCAATTGTTAATATAAACGATCAGCATAAGATCGAACAACCTTTCCACTTTTGGCAGGATGTACTATTTTACACACTGCGAACGAATATTATTTATTACTACGCCGTTATTCGTACAGAAAACTACTCGACCATTCTAGCTTGGCCTCTGAGATGCGCGGAAGAAAGAGTGAAAGAGCTACTGTGCAACAGAGACAGACTTCTTGTAGTTTGCCGATGTAAATACGAATGCACCGCTTACTAAGCTCTCCAGCTTTATGGTACTGCGTATCCAAAACTCAGAGGCCAAGCTAGAACGGTCGAGCTGTAAGACAATAATAATAATTAGTGACTGGCAAGTGGCCAAATCTACTTGTCATGGAACGCAACATCAAGTGGACAATTCTTCTAAATTGGCGCAATTTAAAAATCATTTATATTACTTTGCATGATATGTGCAGATCAGTTATATTATAAAGGAGCTATTGTATAATTTTCTTCCAACAGCTGCCCATATTTCATTGTGGCTATGTCAATTTATAACAGAGACAACTGAATGAAGGCCACGTAACAAAATATGAAAAAGTGAATTCAATTTAAACTTGAAAATTTACATATTCCATTAACTAAAGAATAAGCAACTTAGAAAAACTTCTCTCAAACAAACAATTTTCCAATTTTTTCATTAATCAAGTTAACACTCACTCACTGACTCGTTCATCACGAAATCTTCGAAAGTATGAAGCGGACTGATTTGAAGATAGGTTCCATATACGGCGTAGGCACCCGCTAAAAACGAATACTTCTAGAGGAAAGAAGTGAAATTTTGATTGCGTATCTTTGACAAGGGAATATTTGACGTTATCATTGCATGACATTGGTTAAAGACGTCTTGTTCGCTTAGCTTTTTGGACGTTGGTTGGAAACATTGCGTTAATGTGGGTTGTGACACGTCTCCAGATTTCGTCTTACCCAATTTAAATGAGCAGAAGTTTTCACGTGCTGGTGTCTATTTGAAATTTTTTATCGCATTGTGTAGTTCAAAATATTTATTATTCTTCGAGATGAAAGATATAGATAAAAAACATATCTCTGAGCTTCCGAAACTACATAAATGTGATATACCTTTAAGGCCCATTGCAAGTAATATTGGAGCGCCTCCTACGATTTATCAAAATTTTTATAGAAATCTATCAACAATATAATAGGAAAAAATGAATTATATGTGAGAGACTCATGGCATTTTATGAATTTATAAAAAATCAATCAGTACCCGTAGATCATCAACTAATTTCCTTGGACGTTGTTTCTTCATTTACAAATATACCAGTCATTTTGGCATTGAGTAGCATCAAAAAACGTTGGGCAGAGATTAAAAACCACACACCTGTAGATCAATCTAAATTTATAAATGCAATAAATACAGTTTTGTTTAGAATGCACTTATTTTCAATATGGTGAGCAATAGTTTGGACAAATATTCGGCACAGCAATGGGATTTCCTATTTCAGCTACTATTGCTAACCTTGTTTTGGAATGCCTAGAGGAATCTGTTATAAATTCATTAGATTTTCAACTCGTATTCTTCAAAAGGTATGTAGATTATTGCCTTATGTGTGTTCTCAATGATACAATTCAATATGTGAATAATAAATTTAACAATTTCCAATGTAAGCTTCAATTTACTTGTGAAATAGAAGTGAACATAAACCCAAATTTCGTAGATCCATTGGGCATTGGTCGTAGCGTCTCGTCTTGCAATGACGTGTAGAATTCGGCAGAATCACTGATCCTGTGGCAATTGAGGAATCCTTGGAGAGAGCCTTGCATAGCCTCGTTGCTGACGGCATCTTATTGATGTCCCCACAGTAGGTACGCCACGAATCTCTTTTGGAGCTCCTCGGAGCTTTCTTGTAGTTCTTTTGGGCGACCTTAAAGGTCTCCCAGTCTGAACTACACGACGTCCTCTTCGCTTTGTTGAAGAGTTTTATTACCCATTTCCGATGTTCCTCCACTTGAGAAGTCGTCTTTCGTTTAAGGGGACAGCATACTCCATAAGCAGACTTCCGGGTCGTACTGATTCTACACACTTCCCGACCTCCTTGAAATGCAGAAACATGGGAGAGCCTACCGCTTAGTTCCTCCTTGAAGAGGTCCCAGTTGGTGGCTCTCGGATTCCTGTAATCCTGTATCCAAAGTAGATACTTAACGTAATAGTTTTGGTCTTCAGTGTAAATAAAGTACACTAACATGCGTTTGTATATTATAAGAATATTACTAAATAGTGGATTCTCCCACACCAACTTCGATGTTATTCTCATGCTACCTAAAGCAGCAAGAACTGTCTTGCTATTAGTGCATTAAAAATTCCACAGATATATCAATAGCATAGTGATTTCACCGAATACCATAATAATTTAATGGCTAAGCTTAGCAGGCTTGCGGCCACCTCACGTCAGGGCACGTCAGGCGATAATGCCTCGATGGCCAATCGATGATCATGCTGTGTGTCATGTGGCTTGCTCCGTCCTGTTGAAACCACCTATCATTCCAGTACTAGTCGTTGCCACCTCCGTCCTCAAAAAGGTACGATTCCTTCTTCCCAAAGGTCGAATTGAGTTGAATGATCTTTATTTTTAAATTAATTGTGGAATTTCACTGCCTCAGATGCAACAATTTTGACGATTTACAAAGTCATTCAAATGCAAACGACCTCAAATGCTCAAAACTAGTTTTTGCAAGACTCAGCATCAAGTTCTGTGATCGATGTACATGAACTTGTTATATGCTACGATAGCAACAAGTAACAAGTTACCTACACACCTTGATGTTCTATTTAGATCACCCATATGTGGTTATTTATGAGTACATTCTCTACTTTTTCATGTGCATGCGTTAGTCTGATGATAGGATTCGTATGCTTTAATCATGGATTCTCGATTGTTTCAATAACCATCGAAATATGAGCTTGATAGCTACATAAATCAGTTGTTCCACTTAGTTCCAAGGACCTGGGTTTCGATAATTGACGTAGGTATAATAAATCTCTGGATATCTTGACATCGTGCTTCGGTTTTCGGAATGTTAAAACAGATCGGAAGTATATGATGCCACCGAATTGGATCATAAAATGCAGCAATAAAGTGACGGAAAATGCAGTATATTTCGATTGTGTAGGACATACGAGACAGCGCTGAAAAATTCGCCCCAACTATGAATAAAACGGCGTAAACTCGCTATTAAAATTTATTTTTCAATATAAGTCCTCTTGACATCTATGCACTTATTGAATTGTGTCAGCAGCAATTCCATATCCCTGAAAATATGTTCGTTCGGTTTGTCTTTAAAATATGACTGCAACCTTCACATCTTCGTCCCCGGAGATCTTTTTTTTCAAATTCCCAAACACTAACACGGAGGGTAATCGATTTATTCGAAATCAAAGTACTCGACTGCTTTTAATAATTTTTATCCGTATTAAGTTCTGAACTATTCTTTGCCTGTTGCTTATGAATAAAGCTGATTCATCAGTTAGATTATTAATCAGAGAATGACCTTGACTTCTGTAAATACTTTCGTCGTGGTTGGATACAAAGCATAGATCGTGCTTTTTTCATTTACACAAGTAACAAGATCACCATAAATCTAGAAGTAAGAACATTTTTCACCGACGTCCTGCTACTTTCCCCTAAACTGTATACATGGCATTTCCAACAAAAAATTACTTTCCCCAGATTTCTATGAAAGTGCAATCGTAAATCGTCCCGAAGCGAGGGTTTCTATCTCTCAGCAATCTCGGTCGACCGCGTATCGAGAGCTTCGTACTGTTTTTCGTAGCAACTTTGCTCTGTGGCTTCCAGCCAAAGCATAACAGGTGGTCCCCCTGAGACTTACCCTGTTTCGCTCTAATAGAAAAATTTATTACAAAGCCTATTATTAATTATTAATACGTGAAGAGAGTGAATAAATTATGCAGGATAGCATTATTGATTGTTGTTTATTCTTGAAATGTAACGATGTATTTTTCGAATGTGGCATTTAATTTAAGTCGACAAAATTCCAGTACATTCTGTAACGCGAAAACAAAAAGAATAAACCTATAAAATCTGGAGTATACGGGATGAGTCCGTTTTTAATAGCAGAACTTAAACAATTGACAGAAGACCTTGTTTTAGGGAAAGTTCGAACATTATTGTTAGGTGATAAGTAACAAACGAAAATACTTAAATGTTAAATGGCATATGTAATTGCAAATAATTGATCTTAGGAGTAAGCTTCACTCGTTGTGCCTCGAGTTTCTATTCCACATTGTTGGCTGTCGATGTTGCCAACTGTAAATAACCAAATTACCCAGATTCAACAGAAAATGCTTCACTTCTCCTCACAATAGCATTTTCCTACCTGAAAGGTCTATATCTACGAAAATACTCTTATGTGTGAATGATTGGTCACTGGCTACAGATAATAACATTCCAACAGACGTAATCTATATAGATTCCAGTAACAAGTTTGATAAGGTCTCCCAAATTGCGGTTGCTAGCTAAATTGGAACACTGTGGTTTCCGGGGTGAGTTATTAGGGTGGATATCAGCTTTTCTTTCTGGTCGCAAATTCAGAGCCAAATTTTTTTCACAATATGTATATGTAACTACCGGCGTACCTCAGGGATCTGTTATTGGCCCATTATTATTCTTAATTTATACTTTCGACATTACAGGACTAGTTTCCTCTATATGTTCGCAATATGCAAACGATATCAAGTTGTATACGAACCGTCTTTTACATCATCATCCACTTCAACATGACTTGGACATCATTTTGGAGTGGTGTCATTTATGGCTGATATCATTAAGACGAACAGAAAGTGATTTAGAAAATTTGTCCGGTATTTTTTTTTTTGCGCTGAAAATTTATTGCATTTCTACATCCAAAAAATGCATTTTTCTAAGGCCACTTTTTGAGGGGGTCTTTAGGGGCGCTGAACACGAATATGCTATCAAGAAAATTCCCCGATCTCCCCTTGGACCTCCCCCGGGGTATCCGTGCGTTTTACATTGAAAAATATCTTTTTGTCTTGGCCTGAAAGCTACATTAACTTTTCATTTCTTGAAGATATTCGAGATTTTATTAGATATTGACCCAAAGTACGTCAAGGTAACATAATTTTTTTCCAGAAGCCGTAGTGTAACTCAGTCATAAACGCAGATTTTTCCAATGGCAGATATTGTTACATATGTATGAGAAAGCTTTCTATTGATGTGAAAAGAACTTTAGTTATTTTGTTTTGATATTTTTCGGTCCAAAAAAGTGAATGTTGAATTATTTTCAGTATCTAGTGTGAATTTAATTTCTGGGTGAATGCGATTTACGTTGCAAGTTCATCTGTATCTGTAAAACATGCTATAAAAAAGTAGTCCAGGCAATAAGCACGGAAAAAGACCATAATAAAAAAAATATATAGTAAGCTAGAATTTCAAATTTTTTTTTGCATTTTGTTCCTAATACCCCATAGATCATTCATGACTATCAAGACCGCGGGGATCGACCTTCCTACACCCTCATAACGGAGTTTCAACCCCTCAGAGGAGCATTCTTATAAAAACAGTCCAAAATTGATGAATTAAGAGCCGAAAATGACCCCTAGTATGTTTTTGGGTCGCTGATCACGATTCCGCAGTTAGTTTTCTCGGAAAACTCCCTCAAGATGGTAAATTTGGTAAATTTATATATAATATATAACTTATAATTTTGTTGCAAAAATGACCTCCAGTAGATTTTTTGGATCACGATTCCGCTGTAATTTTTCCCAAAAAAGTCTCTCCAGATTGAAAATTCGGGAAATTTGAGATTTTCCTGAGACGTTTGTGAATAATAAAGTATAATTGTGTTGCAAAAATTACCTTTAGTAGGTTTTTTGGGTCGCTGATCACGATTCCGCTGTAATTTTTCCCAAAAAAGTCTCTCCAGATGGAAAATTCGGGAAATTTGACATTTTCCTGAGACGGTTATGAATAATAAAGTATAATTTTGTTACAAAAATGACCCCTAATATGTTTCTGGGATTCCGCTGTTAGTTTTCTAGGAAAACTCTCTCCAGATGGGAAATTTGGGATTTTCCATCTGGAGAGAGTTTTTTGGCAAAAATAACAGCGGAATCGTGATCAACGACCCAAAAAACCTACTAGGGGTCATTTTTGTATTAAAGTTATACTTTATCATTCATAACCGTCTCAGGAAAATCTCAAATTTCCCGAATTTCCCATCTGGGAAGAGTTTTTTGGGAAAAATAACAGCGGAATCGTGATCAGCGACCCAAAAAACCTACTAGATGTCATTTTTGCAGCAAAATTATAAATTATATATTATATATATATATTTTCCAAATTTCCCATCTGGAGGGAGTTTCCCGAGAAAACTAGCTGCGGAATCGTGATCAGCGACCCAAAAAACATACTGGGGGTCATTGTCGGCTCTTAATCCATTAATTTTCTAAACTTTTGGATTGTTTTTATAAGAATGCTCCTCTGAGGGGTTGAAACCCCGTTTTGGGGAGGTAGAAAGGTCGACCCCCGCGGTCTTGATAGTCATGAATGATCTATGGGGTATTAGGAACAAAATGCAAAAAAATTTTTGAAATTCTAGCTTACTATATATTTTTTTTATTTTCTGGTTTGCTGCCTGGACTAAAGTTCCAAATTAACGGACATATTCAAGTTCTTCAATTTTCAACTTTAGAAGTATATTTTCCATAGATGTTGTATTAGAAGCGTTAGATAATCATTGTTTTAGGCGGAACTAGTGTAACGTAGGTTATGCACGAGGTTATCTATAATAAAAGCGACGAATAGTTGTTTGTTTTCCATTTAATATTAAGTATTTATATAACGCATGTCCTTGTATGTCACACAGGATCATCACTTTAGCTGCTGTACTATGTAACATGAAATACTTATTCCCAGACTTATTCTCAGAACGGTGTTAAAACGTATTCACGCTTCTCTACATAATTTTAGTGAACGGTCCAAATTGGTCTTATGAGCCGGAACAAATTGATATTATGACATCGATAATTCGGATCTTCAAGGTCGCCCGATCAATGTATTCGGATTGCAACATAGACACATCGCCGTTCAAGTTCACGTTATAAAGTTATGAATGGTTTGGTCGAACAGACAGTTTGTTGATCTGTGTATCATTCGAATTCGTAAATGTCTCCAAAGTTGAATCGATAAACGTGGTCCCCGGTGAGAGCGGAACGACGGTTTCCTATTTTTACTAGCGTTTTGTTTGACACGGTTCAATGTTAAAATGTTCAAGGTATTCGCTAGAAAAATATTTATTCAATAATTTGATAACATCAGAACGTCGCACCTCGTACAAATAATATAAACATGCGCCGCTATTATTTATTAAGACTATGGTCCATCGGAATTAAACTATAAATGTTTCTATAATTCAAAAATGTTGAACAGCATACAGACCTTGTTCTTTTGGGAAGGTTTTGACCTATAGAACACTAATTTCCCAACCCACAGTGATAAGAAGAGGGGATTAGGAGCGTTTTAGGTCGTTTTTGCAATCAATTTACAAGAAAACGGAGTATTCTACAGTAAAAACATATCGTTGTGTTCAAACCGATTTTCAGAAAGTATTGCGTTAGCGTCCGTTATGTTTTTAGCTGAAAGCAACAGACAGTCAGGAACGAATCCATTTTCTGCATATATTGGAAGGCATGGTATTCATCACAATTTGATTACGGGGATCGGTCAAGGTCTCAGATAGATTTTAAGAGTGGCTGAAACTCGTCACACAGAGCTTTCTTTGGTGAGAACAGAAAGGATGGGCAGATGTTGATCATTACGGCTAATTAAATATTTGCTTCTTATTAAGGCTAGGCAAAGGCTTGTTTCCAAACTTATAATCATTATATTTTTCGTGTTGTACGTGCTAACAAGTGATGGTTAACATTCTTTTCAAAATTTAGAATGTCGTTTGTGAAAGAATGTGTGAACGCGGAAAACTGTCTTGAGGTGCATCAAACGGAATAAATGTAAGGTTTATTATACCATTGGGGAATCGGGTTTTATTGTAACAACATTAAAAAATCAACATAATCACGAACCTGAAGAAAAAATTGCGAGACAAATTCTTAGTGTTGCCTGCAAAAGAAAAGCGGAAGAAGAACCTACAGAGACCAACTAAAATATTGCTTAACGAATTAGTTTTGAATGGTTTTCCATCAGATTTTTCTGTCAATTGTATTTTGTGAATGGGGGCTTCCTTTTGTGAAACTGGTGTAGTTCCACTCAGCAGGGAGGGGAAGTTAAATTGTCCAGCCTCCTTGTCCTAGTCGAGGGCTTTATAATTGTTTTGTGAAGGTTCATATAGGATTTGTCTAATAAATATAGACTTCACAGCCAGTGCATGTTAAAAAGCATCCATGGAAACATTAACTATGACTGGGGAAGTAACGATTCGATGGCAGTCCTGGAAGATTTTGGTGCCGGAATATGAAAAACAGAAGTAGTTCGACCATAATATATCGAAACGGTAAAATCTGACAGATTATGGAAATGATATCTTCCATAAAACCATTGTTGATAAGCAATTCAACATCCAAACTAAGCAGTAATCTTCCGAATCAACAGCCTTTCGACAAATTAAAAAAAACAGAATACAGGCAGCAGGTATGTAGAGAAGTTCCATCCGTCTCTCAAAGTGTTGAATTTTATTCGATACACTTCAAACGTGATGTACTTATGAGATAGAATAACAATGCTATTACAAACATGGCAACAAAGAATAAATATATCGCATATTTTGACACGGTGAGCGAACTTCAAACTTATCTGTTTACACGCTGATCTCAAAGTAAATATGAAACGTTACATGCAAAGAAATCTGTAAATAGCTCAAGTGAATTATGAAACAGTTAGTTTGGAGCTGTATTAATTTTCTTTTACTGTCGATCTTCGAAAGATAATCAAATTTGAATACGATAAACTCGGTTTTCTTATTTGAAATATACATTTCAACTATTTGATTTAATCTGATTTTCAGATGATGAGAAGTAAGAGTGTACTTTCCATTTCCGATAGAATTTCTAGTATAGTGGATAGTAGTCTTTCACTCGAAAATCATTTGATGTTGTTGACAAAGAAGCAACGGCTTACATTTTCAACAATATTCGGAGGCAAAATTATATACACTCCTATTTGGCGATAATTGCACTTTTTTCAATGTAAAACCTTGGAATGCCTTTTCTCGAGATCAACCCCTAACTATTCCTTCATACTAACTTATATATATATATATACCCCCCATTGCATCTCAATTATTTACTGTCTCTGAACTCCTACGAGGTATATATGATTCTATGCAAATTTTTCATTAATTGTAAATTAGGAATATAACTGTCAAAACTAAAAAACTTTGCTTTATTAGCCTTAGGTCAGATTATCCATTTGTGTTAAGCCAAAACTTTTTCCTTGGTCTTTTCTTAGTCACCATGACAGGCCACTTGGTGTGAAATATGTTTTTCCTCTCTCCTATCCTATTGGTTTTTTTCTATTGTCTCGAACTAGGTTTCTTTTTCTTTATGTGATGGTGATATCTCCACAACCATATATAATTTTGTGGCTGAATGAATGTTGAGGATGCTTTCACTTTTTTTAGATACATTATTACAGACTATGGCAGTAATAATCTAGACACCTCTTTCTATGAATAAAATAAAACCTGAGGGTCTAGGATTTTGGATTTGTATCCAACAGATAGAGGGGATATTTGTTAAATGGAAATATAACCGTGACTCATTGGAAAAAGACCATTCATTTGAAGTTCAATCAAAATCAGTTGAAAGGTTAGTATTGGAGCTAATTTCGCCCAAAAACCTATTATATCTCTAGTATATCGTTTTTTTATAAGAGGATCATCCTCTATATGATGTAATGAGCGTGAAAAATTTTAATTGTTACTCCAAACCAACAAGATTTTTTTTCTAATTAAATGGCTTTGGTCGTAACCTTTAGCCAACAGCCTCTGTCACGTACAGCAAAGGTACAATATCAATAATTAATTGAAATAAAAGAATTCAGAATATAGTAAGGGTGCCATTGCCAGCGTTAAAAACTTAGTTATCACAAATCATCCACCTAAAAAACTCAAGGGATTATAGACAGGGATACTTTTCACGTTAAGGAGTCTCTCATAACATCTTATTACACAAAACATAGGAAGACCATGGGTAATGGCTTATTTCTTGAGTGCTTAGCAAGTAGTTTATATTTAACGGGTAATTTAAGTTGTACGGCCTTAACTGTTCTATTAAGGTTGCAGTTTCCAATTAAACCAACAAGATTAAAAATTAGTTGTTGAACTTGTGAATGAAAATAACCGAAAATATCATCGTCTTTACATGTAGAATTTTCAACCAAAACCTCATTATTTCGGCTTAAGGCACACATTTGTGAAAAATGTATACTATTACGCTGAAACTGCGCTTTCCATTCTTCGAAGGGCTACCATCGTCGAACTGTATTCGCGTAAGAATTGAAAATTAACTGGCCGATGTTCCGTTTTGTTTGAAAACGTAATTTCGCAAAGATTGATCGCGATGAAAAGTTTTTAATTTAAAAGACTGCAGGCTTCTCGGCATCGGATCTTTCACGACTAAAGGACGTTATCACAATTATAATCGAGTCTTGAACTACGTCACGTAGCAGAGAATCGTAAAACTGAATTTAACTAACACTCTTGCGCTGAAACTTTGTAAGAAATTATGGCAAGGCCAGACTTACTAATTAATGAACTAAAATTTCGGATGAAATAGTCCCGGAAATATACCATATGGTTCACAAAAGAGTTATGTTGCTGGCAAAGTATGAAGTGCCGACATTCTATAGAATGCCCAGGTGTTCTATACAATGCCTTCCCCTTTCAGGAAAAGTAAATAAAATATATGTATAAAATGCTTACTCTGTAAGGAATACCTGTGTCCGTAAAGTCTTAAATCAGGGCAACGCAATACCTACTATTTTTTTCATACTTAATGGTTACATGAGTTAAAATATAAATAGGCAAAGATGATGGCAAATTGGCTACTACATCACAAGAAAAAGCCAATTCTTTTGCTGAAATGTTTGCAGCAAATTCTACGTAATCACATTATGTCTAAGTGATCAGTTAGATGAATAATAATAATCAATACCTTCTAATAACATGCATTAAAATGTCTTTATATCATAAGAAGTATAATTTTTAATTATTTTAAATGCTTTTTAATACCAATCATTACCATTACCGATAATTTGTACATGCGTAACAAATTGACTGTCTAATAATATTCGGAAAATCCTACGTCATGAAAATATTGATGGCGTATGGTTTTGTAATTTCTGTGTCTGCAATTTATTTTCATACAAAGGCACACACACACACAACCTTGATCTTACATTGAATAACAGTTGGTGTAATCTACAGAGTACATTTACCGCTGCAACAACCAGCCCAATCAATTGTTGTAATTATCTACTTAGGTTGCATTACAAACTAGTGTTGAATGTTTCGTTAAGAGAAGCTGCTGATGTAACTTATACATCATTTCCATGCACTCAATAAAAAGCCGAAAATAATATTAGCATTACGTACGTAATGTTTTCCTTCTAAATATTTATTTTTCATAAATAACTGCGGTTTGTTGACAAAAACCAGACCAGTCAATTCAGCTGCAAACAGTTATGTCTCTCATAACTTCAATAAGATAATGTACTTACTCATCAGATAAGAGGATACAGCGTGTCGGGCTGTGAGACTGATTCAATGATGTGCTAATAGATTCTAAAAATTTAAATCACGCTTGGACCACTTCCATAAATTCGATTGTACAGTTTCGGGATCATTGTGAAGTTTAATACAATTGAAATTGAACAAGTGTGGACCGGACTCTGATACTTGAAGTACACCCGCTAATGCATGACTAATATTAATTAGAAAAGGAGGAATTATTGATAGTATTACCATCAAATAATGCCGATACCTTTACAAATAAGAAATAATCACCATTATCTACCAAAAATAACTGAAATAAATAACTGAATAACTGAAATAAGAGACATAAGTTTGAGACTTGATATCCTTTAAATATCTGGAAAATACCGCGTCAATGGTGGTCCCATATTTTGTTGTGGATTCTTGTGAATCATTATTCATTTTCAAATTCAATTTTTCCGAAAGAAAAGTTGTCAACCGCTCTGATTTTTTATCAGCGAAGTTGATGTTGGAATCGCCAGCCAAGATAAGTGGAAATTTATTACCATTTGTACCAAGTATTTTCGCCCCTTCTTCAGTGTACTCCAGCAAAGTGCGATGAATAAAATGCTCTACCTCGTCCAATTTTGGATTCGGAGAAATGTAAATTGCTACCATGACTATGTGTAGACCATTTCTAAGTTTGCATAAGCACGCACAAATATCTCCAAAAAAATGAGCGCCTAACATTAACATCGCTAACGTGTGCAATATTTATTTCAATATTCGGAGTCATAATATTAGTTACATTATTATTATTTTGGTAAATAGCTACCCCACCTTTTGGAACAGTATCTCGTTTGAATTGAACAATACAATTGAAATTAGGTATTTCAATCGGATTATCATGCGCCATGCAAGATTCGGTAAGAAGTAACACATTTGTTTGTCTCGCAACTGAATCATGTAAATCGTATTTGTGACTATTTAGACTTTGGCAATTGAAAGTCATTATTGAAATGCCATTTCTATTACTAAGGAAATCTAAGACACTTTGAGCTGTCGTCTGAACACTATTTAAAGGCAGTCTTTTGAATTCTTGCAACAAAGATGCAGTCGATGCAGCTTGCCTTCGATTATTATAAAACTTGAATGTAGAATTATCGTTTTTTGTCGTGATATACAATTTTTCAATATTGGTCACACTAGAGAGCGCAACATAAACGAGTTCATGTTATTTTTCGTTACGGAATTTCTTGATTCGATCGGCGCGCAAAGCCCGCGATAAAAGCTATATGCAATATATGCAATAGCTTAATAGAAACAGGTACTCTCAGGTCTCTGCTACGCGCGTCTAACGTATAAACTCTAACTGACGCGTAGCGAGCTTCTAGAGGCATATGTCAAAATGATTTCGTTCGTAGCTAATTACATAGGACGTCTGGAGTTCATGCAATTATGTTTTTATACAACTCGAACCTTCTAATTTCGATAGGCCACGTGAAAATCCTGGAGTCTAAAGCGCTAGAGTGTTATAACATTCGTATAAAATAGCGAAATTTCTCACTTTTAGAAACTTCAAATTAATTAATTAATTTGACACATGTTAGGTGTTTAGGTCTTACAATATTTTTCGTTACAGAATTTCTTGATTCGGTCGCCGCGCTCAATTCCCGCGATAAAAGCTATATGCAATAGCTTAAAGAAGGTCCTCTGGACACTATCTCAAATCAATCGCATCGCTTCCGAATCTGAGTAAAATATTCGAAAGAATTGTATATAACAGACTGATTGTATTTTTGGAATGATTCGAAATGCTATCTGAAACCCAACATGGATTTAGGAGAGGTAAATATCTACGATAGGGGTATATAATTGAAACCAAGCTTAATTATTAAAATTTTCAACTATTGAATTCAAAAATATTTTACTATTATTTTTTTCGCTCTTGAAAAACTCTATCAAGTTTGATTACTGGGCAAACGTTATTTTTTGAATTTTCTGTTGCCAACATCACATATCGGTTTATAAGATGCATCGTCGATTGATTCCAACTCCACAATCGTGCTTGATGGCCTCAAAAAAATCCCAGAGATTTATTTGGTTGCATTACATAACATATTGAAAAACAATCCTTGTAGATGACCTAGGTCATCAGGGTATCCTGACCATCAGGTGACTATTGAGGGTCATAGTCACAACTGGAAACCTCATAGGAACCTCCCTCGAAAGTTTCATCCCATTCTAAAAGATAATTCCCAAAATTTCAAGGAGACGACATTAGTGCTAGGATGTCCTGAGCCCCAGGTGCGTCGTAGTTGGGATCTGGCACCGGAATCGCGATCAGCAGCACCAAAAACCCTCGACTAAGAAATTTTCAACATCAATATTATCTCATGAAAATGCATTCAAAAAGATGCATTTTCCTCTGCAGAAATGATAAAATAGATATCATGAAAAACTAAACTGGTAACATTTTTAAGCTATTGCATATAGCTTTTATCGCGGGAATTGAGCGCGGCGACCGAATCAAGAAATTCCGTAACGAAAAATAATGTAAGACCTAAACACCTAACATGTGTCAAATTAATTAATTAATTTGAAGTTTCTAAAAGTGAGAAATTTCGCTATTTTATACGAATGTTGTAACACTCTAGCGCTTTAGACTCCGGTATTTTCACGTGGCCTATCGAAATTAGAAGGTTCGAATTATCTAAAAACATAATTGCATGCACTCCAGACGTCCTCTGTAATTAGCTACGAACGAAATCATTTTGACATATGCCTCTAGGAGCTCGCTACGCGTCAGTTAGAGTTTATACGTTAGACGCGCGTAGCAGAGACCTGAGAGTACCTGTTTCTATTAAGCTATTGCATATATTGCATATAGCTTTTATCACGGGCTTTGAGCGCGGCGACCGAATCAAGAAATTCCGTAACGAAAAATAACAGGAACTCGTTTATATTGCGCTCTCTCGGGTGACTAATATTGAAAAATTGTATATCACGACAAAAAACGATAATTCTACGATCAAGTTTTATAATAATCGAAGGCAAGCTGCATCGACTGCATCTTTGTTGCAAAAATTCAAAAGACTGCCTTTAAATAGTGTTCAGACGACAGCTCAAAGTGTCTTAGATTTCATTAGTAATAGAAATGGCATTTCAATAATGACTTTCAATTGTCAAAGTCTAAATAGTCACAAATACGATTTACAAGATTCAGTTACGAGACAAACAAATGTGTTACTTCTTACCGAATCTTGCATGGCGCATGATAATCCGATTGAAATACCTAATTTCAATTGTATTGTTCAATTCAAACGAGATACTGTTCCAAAAGGTGGGGTAGCTATTTACCAAAATAATAATGATGTTACTAATATTATGACTCCAAATATTGAAATACATATTGCACACGTTAGCGATGTTAATGTTAGGCGCTCATTTGTTGGAGATATTTGTGCGTGCTTATGCAAACTTAGAAATTGCCTACACATAGTCATGGTAGCAATTTACATTTCTCCGAATCCAAAATTGGACGAGGTAGAGCATTTTATTCATCGCACTTTACTGGAGTACACTGAATAAGGGTCGAAAATACTTGGTACAAATGGTAATAAATTCCCACTTATCTTGGCTGGTGATTTCAACATCAACTTCGCTGATAAAAAATCAGAGCGGTTGACAACTTTTCTTTCGCAAAAATTGAATTTGAAAATGAATAATGATCCACAAGAATCCACAACAAAATATGGGACCACCATTGACGCGGTATTTTCGAGATATTTAGAGGATATCAAGTCTCAAACTTATGTCTCTTATTTCAGTTATTCAGTTACCATAAACCTATAGTTTCAATGATAACAAAATCCTGAATATGAATAACCTACATGTATTGTAAGATAATAAAAATATTTCAAACGATATTAAGTTCTCATTTATTCAATAAAAGAAAAAAATTTGTTTTCTTATCGGTCACCACGCTCAAAAGTAACTTGAATTGATATCAAAGAAAAAACTTGAATTAAAATATCAAAAAAAAAAAAATACTGCATAAATTTAAAAAAATAAATAATTATAATTGCATAAGTTGAGAAAAAATGCTATGCAATAGCTTTACCGCGGCAGTCCCCGAGTGTCACACGTATCTTTTGTTTTAACGACTTCTAGATTGGATTAAAAAAAGCATCAGAATCGATCATTTTTTTTTTACTTTAGTTTATTTTCTGCTTTATTTATTCGACTAACATGGCAACTTTATGATCATATTTTCTACAAAGTTAATTGGCTTAAACGTCAAAGTAATCTGTAACTGATTATTTTCTCGAAAATGTCGACTCGCTTCGCGGAATGTAAATTCCAGCTAACGTGGATGCCTGCTGGTAATTTTCTAACAAACTTACTGCAGACGGAAATTTCCACATAATTTATAAGAATTCATAAATTCTGCACTCAAATGTCGCTCACTTTCAAAAAGGAGCTTCACGCTCACAATCCGCAACTAATAGATTAGTGACATTGTAAGTTTCTGCTTGTCGAGCGCATCGTCATAATTTATTAGAGCTATTCGGGGCGAATGGAAATTACACACATAAATTCAAGGACCCCATAGGATCGAGTACTTTAATGTCTGGATGACTGATAGAAGGTGTTCCGAAAAAACTGATACCAATAAAATGGAGGAAATTATTATGACACTGATACATGAGAATTATGCATGGAATATAACATCATTTGAATGTCCACATCGGCTATCCTTAATCCTGAGTTATTTGTTTGGAAATAGAATCCCACACACTCACATAAATCTGGAGAAATTCGCAGCATTTCGATGGAGATAAATTCGAAATTAGCTCATGATTAACCACGGTTCAGAGAGTCATCTGATAGTGATAAAATCATGTTCTGTAGGGATGATATACTTATAGTTCGTGTCGGCCTCCTTCTGGAGATCCTGCTGAGCAAATTTTATTAGTTTATTGGTTCCAATAATAGTAGAGTATGTGAAACCAAAAAATAAGTGATATCGGTAAGTTTTTTATGATTTAACGCGACCCCACGGAGATTGTTTGTTTTGGTGTATAAAACAAATGTCTAAAATTTCTACCTCCTAAATTGATCGCAACCCCTTTTTTGTCGCAGCAGAAATTGTGTTAGGTTCCCTGTGAATGAAGGAATCAGGCAGCAACGGCATTTGAATACAATTGCATCAGGAGATGGTGAAGAACCACATTACCATGATGTTACTATTTCTTGAACATGACAGTACCTACCTATAAATCTTACTTTCACTATTTCTGTGATGGAAATTTTGACAAAAAACCTGTTTCCCCAGCAAAACATGTAAATACAATCTACGTAGAAACGCTTTCAGAATAGATTTTCAATTTGCTGATGCTCAAGGGGCCAACTTCAATATTGTGGTAATAAACTGCTATATCTCACATAAATGAAGTACACATTGTGAAATAGAATTCTCAAGCAAAGAGGCTTCAGTGTTGTCTTTTTCTCCTGTGAAAATATCGATTTACAAAAACTGCAGTTCTGAAACTATTGTCAAACAATGTAATATAATTCTCCACCGATAATACTAGTTCTTCCTATTAGAGAAATATATATTAATTCAATGTTTCATTTTTATACCTACATTTAATAAATATAATGAATAAATAGGTGTTCTTTTCGTTTACAATTTTTTAAGATCTCACATCATGCGCTTCTGCATTTACATATGTGCTATGGGTATTTCTATGTAGGAAAATAATGCAACATGTGAAAGTATATAATATATTTATTTGATAATGTCATTCAATACTTTGTTGGGTATATAATAATAATAAATAATAATAATAATAATATTTATTGTTGATCAGGTTTTTTACAGAGTCACTTATTTCAATAGCTTTACGTTTAATTTCTTTATTGAGCGAAGCTGTGGTCACATGTTTACCTAAAAAATAGTAAAATTATCAATCTATAGATTCAGGGTTTACTTGATGTAAATTCATTTCAAAAACTATGAACCATATTGAAATCAAACACAAATTCAAATTTACATGAACTGCACGTTTAATTGTTTATAACACACAGGGACGTTTTCAAAGCGAGCTATCAACTGATGAAAACAATAATTGTACCTAAGCAATTGACCTTTGTAGATCATTTAAATTTCTGTTTCAGTTCAGTATTCTATATGTTTTTTCAAATTATTACTGTGCACAGAGTAGGAGAAAGCATTAACTTGAACTTACGTTGAGAATACATCTCATACAAAGAATTTCTTATTTCCATTTTCGTTGTCTCTGGTAAGTTTTCTGTCTTCTTCCTTCTAGACGTACGTTTCTTGCCTGGAGATTCCAATATTGGCTGAGTGGCCTTTTCATGATTAATTCTGGTAACAGTCCTTACAGAAATATGCAATGCCTCTGCTACCCTCTGGAAAATCGTATTTTAGAACTAGATGATCGTTAATAATGTATTTGTGTGTAATAATATACCTCTCGAACTGACGAAAGTGGTGTTAAAGGGCCTCCGTGTGTTTTTCTCGTTCGAAATATTCAGTAAGTGAACTGATGAACTCACGCGCTTGTCGATGAAGAACTTTATTGTGTGACATCTCAAATTTTTGTTCTTATAAGAACAGATTTTGTAAAGAACGGAAGCAAATGATTGATTGAAATTGTTCACACTTAGATTCGCGATAACAGGAGTCAGGTGTCAGACATAAGATTTGACAATTGACAAGACAAGACAGGCCTGCAACTTGACAAAAATAACGTGATTCAAATACGATAGGACGGGGATGTTTTGTTTGTATACATGAATGCATGGGAACTTGCGTGACGGCTAACTCGGGCAGTTTTCAACCAAATTTAGCTGGAATTTGGACTGAAGGTAGGTTTTATGCCCTCAAAACTGCCCTCCAAATTTCAAGTTAAAATATTGAATGGTTTCCGAGAAATTCGAGTTTAAGTCAATTTTTTAGCTAATTTTCAAATTGAGATATCTCATGTCCTTTTCATCCGATTGACATCTGCTTGGCGTCAAATTGTAGGTATTTGCATATATTGTTACGTGGTGATCATCGTTTTTATACTACATCAGCAATATGATACTATTTTAGGTGACAGATTCTGTGTCAAGTAGTATTTCCAGCAGTACTTCCAGTGTATACAGCGTGGCGAGTTCAAGTGGTCGGAAGAGAAGACAGCAATAATATTGAATAAATATGTACAATTCATGCAAATACCTACAATTTGACGCCAAGCAGATGTCAATCGGATAAAAGGGACATGAGATATCTCAATTTGAAAATTAGCTAAAAAATTGACTTAAACTCGAATTTCTCGGAAACTGTTTGATATTTTAACTTGAAATTTGGAGGGCAGTTTTGAGGGCATAAAACCTAGCTTTTGTTCAAATTTCAGCTAAATTGATTGAAAACTGCCCGATTTAGCCGTCACGCAAGTTCCCACGCATTTATGTATATATATACATCTATTGCGAGGGAGGGGGAGGTCATATTAACTTGAAATTTGAACTGGGAGTTCCTTAAACATTGACAATAAAATGGTTCCAATTTGGTTTCTTAATTTCCAATACAAATGGAGATAGCAATTTTTGTTTGACGAAATTCTCATAAAAATGTCCAAAATACCACAAAATGGCGACAAAAAAGGGGTTGCGGTCAATTTAGGAGGTAGAAATTTTAGACATTTGTTTTATACACCAAAACGAACATTTTCCGTGGGGTCGCGTTAAATCATAAAAAATTTTCGATCAAAATGTATCACATACTCTACTATAAGTTTTCGATGGAGAGAAATTTGAATCCAAAGTTAGTTTCAACCTCAGACTGTCGAGACCATGAATTCTGCCATCCCATGGACAGTGACTGAAATAAAATCATGTTCAATAGGAATTATATACTTATAGTTGCTCTAAGACACCTCTTAAGATCCTGCCGAACAAATTTCGTATTTTCGATTATCGCAAAATTCCATAAGGGCATGGAAAAATCTCGACTGAGATCGACATGATCGATTTTGTTGGATCTTTGATTCAATACGTATTCGATGGGGAGAAATTCGAATATAACGTTGGTTTTAACTTTAGCTATGACTATCCACGACACATACTGTCGAGATCACGATACCTGCACATCTCATAAACAAGGACTAATGAAATCGTGTTGTAAAGGGTTCTATATAATACACATAAACACAATACAAGATTTAAAAATGCAATATGCATAAAAGGAAAAAAAAATAAACAAATTGGAAAAAACATTTTAGCTACCTCCTATATAGAATTTATGATCACATTCCAGTTGAAATAAAAAAAGTTAAAGTCCTAAATACTTTCAAAAACAAAATTAAAAATGGCTACTATTAACACCAAGAAAAACTATACATAATATAATTAACATTAATATATACATGCCTCGAACAAATTTATAATTATAAATATATAACAAAGAATGCGACACAATATCTAAGAACCTAGATATACGATGCTTACTTGATAAAGAAAATAATTAAAATAACTAATTATAAAAAGAAAATGATTCAATAATATCACAAACAAATACCTACTGGGTATTTCTGTGAAATATACCTTCTGTTTGTTTACACCACCAGCATAAACTAAGCTAAACTGTATTTGTATCTGAACTTAGTTTGTAAATGTTTTGTATTTATTTTGTAAATCTGGTAAATAAACATTATTATTATTATTATTATTATTATTATTATTATATATTTATAATCTGTATTGGTCTTCTGAGATTCTGTCGAACAAATTTCAGCGATTATTTATATTATTATATATATATATATATATATATATATATTGTTATGATTTCATTTCCTAAACAACAAAAATGATAAAATTAGAACTTACCGAACATTGAAAATCAGAAAAAATTAATAAAAACATATTATATGGAATTAAAAACAATATTAAAAGTTAAATAATAGTTAGTATAATATAATAAACAATGTAAAACATAATAAACAACAATGTAATTAGAATTAGAAGTGTAAAACAAGAGCTTCAGTGAAAGTGAATAAACGTACAGTGTTACGAAGACAGAAATCATAATTAAAATGATTACAAAAACTATCATGAGATAGCACAAACTATTGAAAAATGTTATAGATATAAGTTAGGATTAGTAAATTTGAGTTATATAATGTTAAAGAAATGTTATATTATGTATTAGTTTTTAAGAATGACAACTGCCAAATTTATAATAATTATTGGAATAATCAAATTAATAATAACCTAATCATAGGTTATCTTATACCAAAGTGTGTGGAAAAATGTAGGCAATATGAATTTAAAAAGAAAGAATCATCATCATTTAAAATAAGTTGAAAATCTCCAATAATTCAAAATTTATAGAATACTAAATTCTGATTGGTCGAGGCGATTTTATAAACGTCAGACCAGTAACAATGTAAACTTATGTCCGTTTTCAACAATCGTCAAAGCATTCTTGATGGGTAAAGAAAGCACCTCATAGGGTGAAAATGACATCAAGTAGCATCGGTTTTGAAGGCCTATAAAAGGCATCTGAAGACAAGCCAAGTTAGTTAGCCATCAACATCTGTAGAGTCAAGGTACTTTTGCAACTCATAAAATTTTCCATAACCTTAGATTATTGGATAAACATCGGTGAACCCAAGTGTTCCAGTAGCTTCGTAAGGTTGAAAGTAACCGAAGCAAATAAATAATTTCTACAAGTCAAGTAGTGTTCCAAGTCTCCGAACAAAGTTTAAAGGTTACAATAACCTTCTATTCATAAGTAACATCGAACGATAGCCAACCTTCGATAAAGTTCCAAGCACCATTGAAGAGTTTTATATCTTTAATAAAAGAATAAAACTGAGTTAACAATTTTCAACAGTTCTTGATTTCAAAAGAAGTAACCAAAATAGTTTACCTGCGTTTATTGTGCATAGCAAAGAAATTGTGTACGGTTAAAGTGAATTATAAAATTAATAAGAAGATCAAGCCAAGTGAACATTGCCTACATTTTAAAACATATTCTGGGATATAAACTAAACGTAAGTTTATTTATTATTTCTCCATTGTATTATTATCTGTCTGTAAATCTGAAAGAAAGATGTAGATTATAACTTTGTAAACAAATATTAATAGTAAATAATTTTGAGGTTAGATCATAGATCTATTTGAACATAAAATTGTTAAAATTGATACCCGAGATAAAAATAGAGTCATAGAAATTTAAATATAAAAGTTTTTAACATTCAAAGAACATTGTGTTTAATTCCATAGATATAAAATAAAAAGATAAAAGTTCATTATTCAAATCAAGCAATCATTAATAAGATTCAAAATACAATAAGAAAGCTAGCCGGTAGAATTAATAATAATTCATAATTAAATAATAAACTAATAAGAGATTAGTTAATAATTGTCACCACAACGTGGGGCAAAATAAATCAAAAGAGTTTACTTAATAATTGTCACCACAACGGGGGGCAAAATAAATCAAAAGAGTTTAGTTAATAATATATTATTATTTATATTAAACTTTTGGGTTTTTTCTGTTTTTGGAAAATTATCATATGGGGTAGGTTCCGCCGAACAAATCTCTTTGGAATTTTTTCAAAATTCCACAAGGGGTCACATTGAACATATGGCTACTATATTTTCGTTGTTACGTACGTTCCGGTCTCTCGACCATCATCAGAAAACGTTTGAAAACTGAGTCACATGAGCTAAAAACTCCTTAAATTGATTGTACTGAGAAGTAAGCGTATTTATCGCATTAATTTCAATTATACAGGGCTAAGTCGCAATTATAAAATAAACACGAATAATTGAAACTGTATGTGTCGATAATATTTGAATAGGTATAAGTAAACAACTACACAGTAATGTTTATATAGTTGATGACGTCAGTTTTGCCTCGCCCTCGAGATATGACATCTTTAATTATAGGAACATTACTGCGTAGGGGTTTTCTAATACATATTCATATATTTTACATGTTAATGTGTTGCAATTTCATTTATTCGTGTTTATTTCTTTGTTGCGACATAGATACTCTCAAGACTTTGGATGTTTTTGGTGCTTACTTGTTGAAAATTCATATCTATAGTTTTAACGAAAAATACACTTGCAATAAATTTTCACGAACTTCGTTCTTATTAAACAGAACGTGACATGTTTCACCACACGGTGGCTTAGCAAACAATGCTTTTACAAGCTATGGTTTATTCCTTACATATTAAAATTAAGATTAAGAAGGAGGGGATGATTGAGGTACGTGTACAGTAGGATAAGAGTTACAATTAAATTTAATAATGGAGAATTGGTAAAGTCTTTCTGATTATTTAAAGGTTTTCCTGTATTTTAAACTTATCAATTTCAATTTTAAGTTGTTTGATACATTACTGTTAACTGACTTATGGAGAATCTCAAAATCATCTTTTAAATGATGATCAGTTTCTTGAATATGGTTTACAACTGCCGAATCTCTTTTGTTCAAATTAAAATATTCTTTAATTCTAGTTTTGAAAGATCTCTCTGTCTGGCCTATATAGAATTTATCACAATCTCCATACTCTAACTTGTATACTCCTGATTCTTGATCTCTTTTACTATTAAATTTTTGGACTTAACCATAACTGAATTAAATAGTAAACATTCTTTTCCAATATATTATAAACCTTCACATACGGATATTATTATCCACAAAGATTTAAACCACCCCATACAAAATAAGCTGGCTGCTCTTCAAAGCGTGATACATAGATTTGCTACTATCCCCATGTCAACATTAAATTATCATAAGGAATTTTCAATTATAAAACAGATAGTAACTAATAACGGCTATAATGAAAAAATTGTTATTGCTTTACTAAAAAAAAAAGATAATAACGAAGCCAAAAGTCTAAGGTGTTGGGGTTTGTTCTAAGAAGTTCTAGGGAATTTTCCGAGATTCAGACATGTATTTTTTTTATACATTTGTAAGATCAAGGTTGGAGTATGCGTCCTTGGTATGGTCTCCATTCTACCAGATTCTTGTTGCCTCTGTGAAAAGCATTCAATGCAGATTTCTCAAATATCTTGCTTTTAAATGTGACAAGATCTACCCTGTTGGTGTCTATCCGCATACCGACTTACTTTCGAGGTTTTCTTTCGACAACTTGGCTTACCGGAGATCCAGGTCGGGTATAGTATTCCTGTTCAAACTTTTTTATTCTTCTGTGGCATGTTCGGAAATGAAAATATAGTAGATATAAGTG
This sequence comes from Endomychus coccineus, assembly GCA_958510875.1. Taxonomy (NCBI): domain Eukaryota; kingdom Metazoa; phylum Arthropoda; class Insecta; order Coleoptera; family Endomychidae; genus Endomychus; species Endomychus coccineus. The sequence continues at coordinate 181,933,087 of OY294069.1, forward strand.
TTAATATGAAGTATTTCGCAAGAGTTCACATACAATTCCAACTGTAGTTTTAACAGTGTATCATTCAGTGTAATGATCATTTGTAATAAAAAATGTTAATTTGGTTTGTATATTTTCGTGATGTTATTCAACGTAGTCAGATATGAAATATGTCGGAGGAAGCAGAGAGAAAAAATAAATATGATCAAAATAAAAATAAACGACGTGGCCGATTTTGAAGAATCATTAACTAAACATGTGAAAACGAAACGCTATCTCTAATATTATCTTGTTTTCTATCTTGTCGAAGCATCTCGGATTAATTTAACGACACGTTTTCTACTCGATAACGTTCTGTATTAGTTATTTATGTACAGAGAGCAGCTACCTTGTATTCGAGTCGGTGGCTCGTAAATTATGTCACACATAAACTATCTGACATAATAATGTATACACCGTCCTTGCCATAACGTACGAGACGTTCCTCGTTCAAGTTGGTGTTGAAAATATGATACATTTACGGTGCTGACTGCTGACGTCTCAATTTTAAGTCGGCAACGTACTTTAATTTATGATTTTCACAATACAGATCGTGTAGATGTTGACAAGCATATACCCTGTTCACGATGAAGAATAAATGACCTCATATTTAATAATAAATCGACGGTGGAAGCTGTTACTTTGTCATAATATACGAGGACAAGGTGAAAAGTACGTGAAAAATTAAACAAGAAATGATTTATTTGGTAAAAATTCATTTTATTTCTCAACATCATCTTCTTGTAGCCCGATGCATTTCGTCCAACGATCTTATAATTTTTCGATCCCTTCCAAATAATCTTGGCTTCCGGATGGATTTCGCGTCACAATAGCTCGACTTGATGCCGACGTTACGCCAACCATTTCAGGTGACACCTTCAGGGCAGGCTTGAGGCTTGAACTGATACTAGTTCTACTTTTTTAATTTTCTCAGGTCTCTGGAATGTATGGTAATGTTATACAATTATCTTATCACCGTTTATATTATTTATATATGACGTTCCATTATAAATTTTGCTTATTCTTTCTTTAATGATGAGGTTGAAAAATTATTTTAGCTACCTATTTGTTTCCAGTTATGGCAATTTTGAAATGTTTGAGATCTGTAAGGCTTTATAAAAAATTTTTTATAACTTGTTTGTGCAACTGAATTAGAGTGAAGATATCGTTGAGAGCAAACTTCTTTAGTAAACCCTTTTGTTTTTCATCTGAATCATACCTAATGTTCATATCTAGGACATTTATATTTTTGTTCATTTCTGTTTCACAAGTTGATTGAAGTTTACAGTGGAAATTGTTAAATTTATTATTCACGTATTGAATTTTATGATTGGGTTCACACATTAGGCAATCATCTACATACCGTTTAAAGAATACGGGTCGAAAATCTAATGAATTTATTACAGATTCCTTTAGGCATTCCATAACTAGGTTAGCGATAGTAGCTGAAACAGGACATCACATTGCTGTGCCAAATATTCATCCAAAATATTGCTCTTAATCTCTGCCCAATGTTTTTTGATGCTACTCGATACCAAAACGATTGGTGTTTTAGGTTGATAATACACTGCAGGTTGTAAATGTGCTTATCAACTTATATACTTCTTGTTATGTGATGATGTTCGGATATATACGGTGAAATCGATTCAAACTTGATGTAAATTAAAATAATACTACTATATTTACAATATATACAAGTTTGGTTTATAATGTTGATGTTAATGATGTAAAGATGTTAATATAGATGATGTTTTTTCAGTTGTAAGTTTGTAAGTGAATTGAATAATGTCGCCTGATCTTTCACTACCTAGACCTATCTTCTCCCTTCAGAGTTGTTTCTAGCGAACGTTCGTGATCGTAAACAAAGTAATCAGACAGATGTTGGAAATAAACAATTTGTATTCTTCCGAATTATGTAAATGAGATATTGTCAATATTGCTTTAAAACATTTGGCACTTCTATTTCTAATGTACATTCCTGAACAGATGAATAAGATTATCGAATAAACAGGTACAAGGGTTGTTCTTGTGACAAATCAGAATTGCAAATGTACAACGTAACAAATAAATATACATGAATAAATGAATGCTGATTGATAAGGAATGACAGTAATAATAATAAAATGATATAATATTAACCTAAAGATTGGCGATCTTTAACAATTGGTATATTTGTAAATAAACAAAACAACGTCCAAGAAAATTAATTTTTATAAACTCATTAAAATGCCATGAGACCTCCACATAAAACACATTTTTTTCTATTATATATTTGACAGATTTTGATAAAGATTGTGAAAAATTGTAGGTAGGTGTTACAATTCTACTTAAAACGGCACCTAATAAAAATAATGAGCATATGTATCAGTGTGACCTATTTCTCAAGAATTTATGTATAATAAAGTATTTTTCATATATCCATTTGTTTTTAATTCTATATCAGTAAGCCTACCGGCTTATTTATGAAATGCCAAAATCCAAAACTAAAAGAGATTGTATGGTTACTGGCATTGCTTCATGTTGATTCGTTAGAATTAATTAATTCCACAAGAAGACAAAGTGAAATCAACTTATGGAGTATGGAATAAATTTTTCAAACAAATGAGTCCGTAAAGATGTAAATTTGATAAAGACAATATATCATGAAGGTTATAAATATAGGAATGTAATTAATGTTGTGGCAAATATAAATATGACTTTGTTGAAGAGGAAACGTGGGTTCTGTATTGCCGATGCATTATTAACTCTTCTGGTAAAATTATCGTTATGACATGCAGTAATTAAATTTCAAAACATTATGACTCCAGGCACACTTATGAACACTCTCTCGAAGATATACTGGTAATTTGAACATGTTGCTCTTTCCATTTCCGCGCATTAATTCCACCTCAATTGATTGGAGTGATCCTTCATATATGACGGTTTAATGCCTAAAAGTTTCGTAATTAATGTCAAATTAATTCCACATAACTGTGAGATTTAATAATTCTGAGAATATAGTTTAGCTATGGAACTTAATAAAATGACCTGCTTGTTGAACAGTTGTTATTCGAGGACTTTCAGATTTAACTGATCATATCGGGGATTTGAATAAATTATGAATATCTTTAAAAATCACATCGGAGACGTGTCCAAAATACAGGGTCATCGACCGATTTTTTTCAGTAACAATTGACAATATTTTCTTGAGGTTCGTTATTCCCGAATTACCCCAAATTCGGCACAAAACTTATTTATTCATTTATTCATTCAATTACAGTAGCTCAACCGTAGAAATCCCTTGGAGAGCTTACGAGTACATTTAATATAATTACAGACTAGGAATTAAAATTAACTAATATACACAGCTTTACAAATGTCATTAGGGTTACAACCAATCATCTCGTACTATCTACACATTTGGAAATTTGGGGAAAATAATAAGGTATTTGTTCTGCAGAGTGGTAGATGAAATGTTTGTGTGGAACGGGTGTGAGCAGATGTAACATTTCCGTCTTGATAAAATGACAGGACAGTCAACCAGGTTATGAATGACCTTATACAGGAATAAAATACTACGAATTTCCCTACGTTTATATAATTCTAGGCGAGAGAATCTATCTAATAGAGTCTGGTGAGAAAATTGAATAGATGGATAATCACCATCAGCTAAATATTTTAAGGAACGTCGATTCACGCGCTCTATTTTATTTATATAAATTTTATAATGGGGGTTCCACACAATTGAAGCATATTCGTGATTAAAGCGAACAAATAATTTGTATAATATTATTATTGAATCACTATTGTTAAATAGGAAGCAATTCCGGATGATGAAGTCCAGCATTATATAGGCGATATAAACAATTGATTCAATGTGAGACGCAAATGACAATTTCATGTATAACTAAACTTCCAAGTCTCTGAAACTAAAGCAACAAGCAAGAGGTGTGTCAACAATTTTGTAATTGCAAATAATAAACGTAATGTTCTTGGTGGAAGTCATTACAGTGCACTTACTGATACTAAGCTCCCGATGATTTATTACACACAAAGTACGGTGTATCCAAGTCATGCTGCAGTGAGATACAACATAAAGAATGCCTTATTGCTGAGTGAAGTTTTAAGTCGTCTGCGTAAAGAAGAAAATAACAGACAAATAAAGAAGAAATATCATTGATACAGAAATTGAATAATAGTGGTCCAAGTACTTACCCTTGAGGTACACCTGATGTGGCATGGAATGAATACGATTTAAAACGTATAAGCCTCTAGGATTCCAAAATTCAATCAAATGATTTGTAAATCCAAAGCTACACATTTTATTCAATAAGATACTGTGATTCATTTTATCAAATGCCTAAGCAAAATTGAGGTAGATACAATCAACCTGGCCACCCTCATCGATAACATCAGCCAAGTATTGATTGTAGCAATCTAAGTTATTAGCAGTTGATTTGCCAGGCATGAGCCCATACTGCTTTGGGCATATCTGCAGTTTTACATGATTGAAGACCTATATATCTATAAGATATATTCAAACATTTTGCAGAAGTTATTCATGATGGCCATCGGGCGATTATTAGTAACCTCATGTCTATTAACAAAATTTTTTATAACAGGTGTATAATGTGACCTCCGCCTTCAGAACGATTCGGCGTAAAAAATTGAAATGCACCCTCCTCAACACAAAGTCGTTTTCTCGTATTGCGTTTACGGCATTTTGAATTTTGTTCCACAGTTGTTCGGAACTATCAATTTAAACCTTGTATACTTGTGTTTTCAACGCTCCCCAGATGAAGAAGTTGCAAGGATTCAAGTCTGCTGATTGTGGAGGCCACTGAATAGGTAATTCATGTCCTCTACCAAGAACCATATTATCACCCCTGATGAAAGTATTAAAAAAATATCAAAGGGGTGAGGGTGGTCTTATCCTTCTACAATTTCCTCCGAATTTCTTCGGTTACTGAAAGTAGGGTAACTTTCTACAATGCACTTTCATCGAATTTGTTCCACGCATTTGGGAATAGCTCACAAAAATGTGATTTTTCAAGTGAACTATGAACTCTTCTCACGGACAAACGGTACATTTTGTTACTATATAAATTGCGTTCAATCGACTCATTTTGACCTCTACAATAAGCGATAGTTTTATTTCCCAGCAATTTTGGGACAGCCTGTATAAATGCCAGTGAAGCTGCGAATATATTGATGCAATTTTTCACGGAAAAAGCAGGAATTTGTGATCTGGACCCCTTCGTGGGATATACGAAATCATTCACTCTATCAGTATGTCGAGAATAGTTTCTCCACCAGCAAATAACAATACTTGAGCGGGGAGTTGTGATTACAGTTATTTCGGTGAAATTGAAAAACTTAAATTTGCAGACCGCCGATAACCAACTGGTGATACAACGTTCACCTCGGATCCATTTTCCAATTTGTTCGCACAAAAACTTCATTCGTCCATTGTTTCGTAGGAAATTATGTTCGATTAATTCCGATGGAGTGGTCATCGATCATTAACGCCCCGGCCACGCGCTCAATCTATTCGAAAAGCTGCTGCACAAACAACGCCGATGCTGCAACGTCAACGTCGTCAGCATGATGGACATTGACAAGGGAACCGTCGAACACATGTCAGAATATTGGAACGAATGAAAACCCCTCGACAGTTCAATTTGCGTTGGAGATTTACAATATTTTCCCTATTTGGAACATTTTAGATAAACACTCGATTCGATAAAGGTTAAGGCCAGTATGCCAACATGTCATGACTGGTTAATGCATCAACGTAGGCGCCTACATACATAATTGAACATGTGGAGAAAAACGTTCTATCTCGGTGAATGGTGAGACAAAATAATTAACTAAACGGTTTTCACGTTAAGAAGGAAATGAGATCATACTTTCTCAACAAACTCATATCAACAATTTAGCTAAATAACCGCCGCGATATCTTCGTCAAACCACGTTTATTCCATTTTAACAGTTGACGAAAGATTACAGAGTTGCCGATATAAACTGTCAATTCATTGAATTGACTTGACATTAGGTTGACAATTCAAAATTCGTTGAAAATCTTAGGATTCACAGAATGAAACTATAAAATACAGAATAAACTATAAATGAGTTCACACTTGGGTTATACTGTAACACTATTGATAAGAAATAATCACCCTTATCCACTAAAAGTACTATCAAAGTACTGAGGACCTTTCATCATAGTAAACCACATTATGAATCAAAATGTGCCTGTTGAAATACTATTTGGGGACAACAATGTAAACAGTAGGTTACCCTCAGCTGGAGATAAATCGGAATTTAATAAATAGTTTTTCCGTTTGGAGATATAACATCTGCACCCACTCAGGTTTCTTCAGAGGTACCGCAGGGATCCCATATGTGCTCACTGATGTTCAACTTGTTTGTATCGGACATAGAGTATGTTTTCGAATATTCAGAATGTTTGAGGACGATCTGAAACTTCATGGAGCAATTACTTGCCAGAAAGATGCAAAATCGGTATAAAAGGATTTCCAAGTTTTTTCCGTGTGGTGTAGAAATGATTTATTAGATGTTAACATCGATAAGTGTCAAATTATTATGTTCGCTGATATTACAAGTTCGATATTTTTTGAAAATAAACTCTTGGAAGAGAACAATATATTCGTCACCTGCGAGTTAAATTTGATAGCGAAATGAGTTTTAATCTTCAAGTATCAGAAATGGTGGCAAAAAATCTCGAATTGGTAGGTTTTGTGCTAAGAATTTTAACTGATTTTTCAATTGAAACAAAAAAGATCTTATATTGTGCTTTCGTAAGATTTATTCTGGAATATTGTTCGGTTATATGGGACACATGCTATAATGTAAAATCAATTTGATTGAGAATGTACAAAAGAAATTCTTTCACTTAGGTCTTCAACAAAAGGAATATGAGTACAGTCAAATCATAAACAGGCTGAATTTAAAATCATTAGAAGACGAATATGAACATGAGTTTCTTTTTCAAAATAATAAATGATATAATCAACTTCACAGAACTACTTCAACTAATAACTTCTCATATTAAACAAAAAGATACCAGAAATTCGAATATTTTATAAACTTTTTCCATACCCATTAAGCAATTCCTCGTCTTCTGAAGCTGGGAAATCAATAATCATAATAACTTAAATTTATTAAATGTGACGCTTCAGGTCTTCAAAAATCAATTGAAAAGGCCATAGCGTCTCCGAAGATTTTCTTTGTCTTACCCTTTTCTTTGTAGGTACCTGATTTGTCACTCCTTTTGATAATGTGGACACTAGACATGAAGATCCAATTGTACTTTGTATTTCACACTCTCATAAATATGTTTCGTAAATTGCCGTTAATGAATAAATAAATAAATAAATGAATAAATAAAAATCTGATAACAATACTTGAGTTTTTTTAAATTTATTCAAGTGTAAATACACTTCTGAAGTTTGGTGCATTCCTACCGACTCACTCTGTATACTGCCAGTTAGGATTTGTATTATTTGACAAAAGCTGAGTTTCTGTGTTGAATTTGTGACTAATGAGGAATGGTTCTAATTGATACTTATTTAGAATATCCAATTAGGTCTCTATGTCTGTGTACTGTGTGTCGCTGTTCAATGGAAACTTCTGTATCTGTGTGTGTCTGTCAATTACCCTTATTACAGCGACGGAAGCTCCGTAAAACGATCTTTATGATCTCGGAGACGAGAACGACGCTTTTCAAAGTTTTGTATACGCGCGTATCAATGCTGTCACCACAGTATCGCTTTCATCCTAGACGAGCTGACTTATCAAGCTTTTATGCAAACTCGTACATTGAGCAACGAGTCATCAATAATTATCCTAACAGTGACGTTGTTACTTTGACTACTGTTCCGACGAAAACTTTCCCTCCATCAAGAAGTTTCTCGTTGTATCTGATTTATCTTGGCGCCATTACAAAGTTGGTCATCCTACGCCCTTCTATAGACGAACATGTAAATCGTCGAGTGTATGATTAATTCATGGCATATTGTAATATGTCAATTTTCATCAATAAATTGCGCAGAGACTGAGCAAATAAATCGATTTCGTAAGTGACGAGTGATTTTATTTTGTTTGGCTTCGTTTTTCAATTTTATTAAGACCTTACAGAGTGTAGTATTGCTTACACCATAGTTATATCGTTAGAAGAGTTATCAATCCAGTCTGTGAGCTCGTAAATTAGGCCGAACAACTAAGTCTTGTACAGACGGTCGAGTTAAAAAAAAGTTTTTGTGTCATATTCTGTGAACCCTGAAGGTCATTCGTGACGAACCTGCCAAACACGATCACCCTTATACTATAAAATACCCCAAATTCTCACCCTCATTTTTAGACTAATATTTAATTTCTGAAAAAATGAGTCTCGAAAATGGGCTGTAGGGTTGGGTCGCTGATCACGATTTTTATACTTAAAATGTTAAAAAAAAGCATTTTTCGGAAAAATGCGGAAAATTTTATAATGAATTACCTTTCCTTACCAATGTTATTTATTGTTCCAGTTTTGTGTTGATTTTCATTTTCGTTTACTTCTTCAATGTTCATTTTAAAATGTCAAAATTATAAATAACGCCAGAGTATCGTTTGAAAATTTCGGAAGAATCAAAGAAATGCCAATCAAAAACATTGTATACGTGTCTTCATATGTGCATTTTGGGGCGCTCATTATGAATTTCATATTTAAAATGATTGAAAGGATCATGTTGTTTGAAAATACTTGAAAACGATGATCCAGTTGATGGAATTTATTGAATTGTAAATAAATTATGCCAAATTTAAAAATATGTATATTTTAATTATTTATAAGATTTATTTTAAACGAAACATTTTGCAATAGTGTAGCTATAAATAAACAGTTACAAACTTTTATAAATAAAAAAAATCTTTGATTTTTTTGAAGCACCTTCATTTTATCTTCAATTAAATGCTAATTTCAGCAATTTTTGATATAAAATTTATAATGAGCGCCCAAAAAAACATATACGAAGACTCATCGCAAGGTCATTTCAATGGCGTTATAACGTCTTCTAGTGAAATTTTCTTTGGTTTCTCCGGAATTTGCAAGCAACATGATATCTTTAAACATTTTAAATATAAAATTTATAATGAGCGCCCCAAAAAACCCATACGAAGACACATCGTAAGGTCATTTCAATTGCGTTACAATGTTTTTATTGGCATTTCCTTTGATTTTTCTGAAATTTTCGAACAATATTTTCTCTGGCGTTACTTATAATTTTGACGTTTTAAAATGAACATTGAAAAAGCAAACGAAAATCAACAAGGAAAGGTAATTCATGATTAAAATTTTCCGCGTTTTTTCGTAAATTTTCTTTTTAAACATTCTAAATATAAAAACTGTGATCAGCGAACCAAAAAACCCTTATGGCGACCTATCACACGATCATTCCAATAAAATTGAGGAACATTATTTCCAGTTTCTCCATAGTCAATCGAAAATCGACTCGGCAATCGTATTTAGTAATATCAGCTTGAAGAAGCTAGAGTTTTAGCGAAACTAGGTTCCATTTAATGTATTAAATTGGTGAAAATCAAACTTTAATAGTTGTTTTATTCAAATTTAGAATGAGTTTGCGTCACTTAATGCTGATTCAATCCAATACTCTAAATCTATTAATGTATTCACGCATTCGATGTTACTTTTAGAGAGGCCTTATGGATAAAAATATGTTTATTCTATCATATTCAAACTTTTGATCACCAGGATCTTTATCGATATTCTGTTTCTGATAACATTCTGAATCGGTCTAGTTACATCCCTATAGGTGTTACAAAAATTCACAAAAGTAAGTATAAACTGTGAAAAACAATAATATAAAGATTCTTGACCCAGTATGAATTATATATAAAAATTCTCGGGAAATAGGTCACAATAACATTTGTTTTAAATTTTCGTCTTTACGGCCTATTGACAATATTATTGGAAATTTAGAATGCGGAATCAGGAATAAAAATTTAGAAGAAAAAAAATGAAATTAGAAACAAAGTTTGTAACATCTTGACAAACAAAAAGAACAAACAGAAAGCAATGGGATCTCCTATTTCAGCTACCATTGCTAACCTCTTTATGGAATGCCTAGAGGAATCCGTTATAAATTCATTAGATTTTCAGCCTGTATTCTTTAAACGATATGTAGATGATTGCCTTATGTGTGTTCCCAACGATAAAGTTCAATATGTGATTAATAAATTTAACAATTTCCACTGTAAACTTCAATTCACTTGTGAAATAGAAATAAACAAAAAAAAACATAAATTTCCTAGATATAAACATTAGACATGATGCAGATGGAAAAATAAAAACTTCTTGGTTTACTAAAGGAGTTTGGTCTCAACGTTATCTTCATTTCAATTCCTTTGCACCAGCTTGTTATAAAAAAAGTGTCATTATCAGCCTTACAGACCGCGCGGTGAAATTGTCCCACGCAGAAGACCGTCCCAAAAATTTAAAAATTGTTCGTAATACACTAGAAATGAATGGCTACCCAAAAACGTTCTTCAATCCTATCATTAAAGAGAGAATAAACAAAATCTATAACGGTTCTTCATATAAAAATAACATAATAGGTAATACAGACAATTATATAACTTTACCATACATTCCGGAGACCTCAGAAAAAATTAAGAAATGTTTGAAAAAGTACGATATAAATGTTGCGTATAAACCTACTAACTGTGTTGAGAAATATTTCTCAAATCTAAAACCTGTAATACCTAAAGATAAACAAACCCACACAGTATATAAATTGAATTGTTTAGATTGTGATGGAACTTATACTGGAATCTCTAAACAATATTTACAAAAAAGAATGTACGGCCATAAGTATAGCACAAGAAATAATAACTTAGAAAATTCCACCGCCCTTGTTAAACACTGCTTTGATTATAACCATCAATTTGATTACAAAAATGTTAATATTTCAACTAAAGAAACCAATTATTATAAAAGATCTATCCTGGAGATGATTCACATAAAAAGGGATTCAAATTCTGTAAATCATAGGAATGATATTCAGGGATTGAGTCAGATTTATACTAACTTGATTAATTAAAACTCTTGCAAATTCCTACATGCATTTTTATAATGTTAAAAGTATATTTTAGGAAGAACGTTTGAAGTAAATTCCAATGCAGGTCTAAAACTTTTTCAAGTACGTCATAAATCTACATCTGGTTCGAGTAAATATCAACAAATAGCTTCGAACTTCAGTTGCTTTGAGACCTTAGCAATATGCGTTTGTATATTATGAGAATTTTACTGAACAGTGGATTCTTGTTACAAAAAAATTATACTTTAATATTAACGATACAATTTTCGATTATTCGTGGTTCTGTTCGTTTCGACGGCGTGGGCTTTTTGATTGAAAATTGTGCGATATGGACGCTTGTGCTAATTAGTTTAATTAACCCCTTTTTACATAATAAGTCTTCTGATGAAGGTCGTGAGACCGAAACGTACGTAAGACGACAATTTAAAACAGAGTGTTATTGTGACCTATTTCCCGAGAATTTTTATATATAACTGTGAAAAACTGAAAATTTAAATAGAAGCGTATCTGGAGCTTTTCAATAATAATTCCAGCTGTTTGTGACCAAATTCATTCCAGTTGAAAGTTTCAGATTATATAAAAAGATAAAATGAATTGGAAAACAACTGAACAGAACTTATGTTTGCGTTCCACTCCCTTCTAACAATCATACATTTCATTTCTACTGTTGATTCTATCGATGATTTCGAAATGATATCTGTCAACAATAAAATCTCGCTCATTCCTTCTATCGCGTCGCAATCCGATTGTACTCTGCCAATTAAATATCTGAAATTGAACTCCTCCGTCGAGTCACTGATGTCTGTACGACTTTTATGCGAAAAAACCCTTAGAAGAAGGCGAATTCTTGAATTTCAGACGAGCTCCCGTATACGGACGCGGTTAGAAATCACGCAAAACCCTAATGAGAAGCTTGTCTCGTTCGTCAATTTTATTATCGTGGATTTACATAAAATGTTTTCGACATTAAGGAGCATCTGACGTCAATCAATTTTGTTATTTCGCGACGTCGGGTTCAGTCACTGGTAGAAATGGTCGCGATCTCTGAATTCCGATCATAATTTCTTGTTTTATCTCGACACATATAAATAAATATTGGTATACATATCTGGGAAAAATAATTTTGACGACTCTATAACAGCCATTATTCAACCCATACTTTTTTCTCTATTAGCTATGCATGATATTTGCGATCCTAGATTCAGGTTTCAATTATATCTTTTACTAATAATGATCCTTGACCCAGGTATCGATTAGATATAAATTTTCGGGAAATAGGTCACAATAACACATATGCTCATTATTCTCGCCTTTACGGACAATGCCTAAAGCGAGATTTCTTAAAACTAATTGTATCAGCACCAATTTCAATTAAGAATGCCCACGTTGCCGAAACGACCAGAAACACGAGTAATCGAAATTGTAGCACATTATTGTTTCAAGTATATGAATATATATCAAGAATCGACATATACAAACATTGTGAATAAAACAATAATGTGTTACAATTTCGATTACTCGTGTTTGTGTTCGCTTAATAGAAATGATGCAATAAGGAGGCTTTGTGCTGATACAATTAGCTTTAAGAAATACCGTTTCAGACGTTGATACGTCTTCTGATGATGGTCATGAGACCGAAACGTACGTAAAGACGAGAATAATAAGCATATGTGGTGGTGTGACCTATTTCCCGAAAATGTATATATAATATCTCTTTTACTTTCGATTATCCTGTACTTAACATGCTTAGTAAAATTGCAGATCTTGATATATCGGTTATGTATAAAATCAAGTATAACGACTGTGATAAAGGTGATGTATTACGACGAACCTTACTCAGAGACATTGCAAGCTGCTTAAATGTATAAACATATAAGCCATTCTTAAAAGAGAGAGAAAGAAAGAAAGAGAGAAAGAGAGAGAGAGAGGGAGAGATCTGCGAAGGATTGTGCAATACATTTTTTTAAATTTTTGAATTCAATAATTTCATGAAATATTGTGGAAGATATTCGTTGAGGAGTTATTTGTCGAAATTTAGACTGAATTGAACTTTAAAGTTCAACTTTTTTTTTTCAATTCTTTGTTGAACAGATATTGTTATTCTCCCGTTGAAATATGTCTTTCATGACTAAAGTTAGGTCTTTCGATGGTATCAAAACTATTTTTTTGTAGAAAATTTTTCTCATCTCTATCGATACGTGAAGCTATTTTTTCTTTCACTACAACAAACCGAAAATGAATTCATTTTAGCACTCAGTGTTAAAATGAAGCACACTTAAGCATAACAATTAGCCTCAACAGGATGAATATCAGTAAGTGAATTGCAAAAAAAATGTTGTTTGTATTTGGTTTATAAAATTCGTGTTTTAATAATATATTCGAGGGAATTTAACACTCATATGCCATTAAAAAAACACGCCCTGAATACAAAATTACTATTCTCTAAAATTCAAATTGTTTGCAATAATCAAATATGCACCACGAAGAGGTGCAATAAAAACTAGAAAGTAGCGTTCCTCAAACGGATATTATCAATGAAAAAGATCAATTTGAATTATTATCATAGGAGATAACAATTAACTATAACTCACGAAATTGTTGCAGGCTATCATACACTTAATCGCGGATGAGAGAATCTGTAATACGCAGGACCGGACCTAGAGTTTAAGGGGCCCCGGGGCAAGACTAAGTTCGGGGCCCTATTTCTCTATTGAGTTTGTCAACTCAATTTTTTCCAATTTTTGTAAAAAAAAAGAAACAAGGCATTATTATTTCTATTCATAAATAATTTGTTTTATTTGTCTTACACATTTTTCACGTTGTATTACATATTAATTTGTAAGTTAAAATATCAGACATTATAACATCATCAATCATGTAAAGTAGTAATATATTCTTAGCTATAATGTTATACGGTACTTTCATCCCTTAAATTACAAAATTATGAATTATATAGAGAAGGATGAGATATTCGGGTAGTCATTATAAATCACCTTTAATTCGCTAATATTCAGAAGTTGTTCGATAAGATTTTAGTATTAAAAGATTAAACTAATGCTCATAATCACGATTCGATATTTGAGAAAAAAAATTAATTAAAAAAAATTAGAACTTTCTTTTTCTTGCTTTTGAAGAGATAAATTGTTGAATGACTTTATCGAAATCAATTGTGCGCCCTCAGATTTTCGATTGATAACAATGATAAGTTGCTCAGCCTTTCTTTTGAATCGAGCTCCGCAAGTAACTTTTGATTAATTTTAATTTGGAAAACGATCTTTCAGCTTTTGCCGTAGTGGCTGGGACTGTCAGAAACACGAGAAGGGCTGTACAAACATCTGGGTAGCTGGAAGACAGTAACGCATTTTCAATTATCAAAAAATGAGCTAGCTCTTTTACGACATGCATATCCGAGAAAAGGGTAACTTCGGAAAAAACGCTCCATAAAATGATAAATTCTTTACGTTTATAAAATCTCACACTTCTAACAATACCGTTTTTTTTTCTAAGCTCAAGATTTGTACAGAATCTTATAGGTTTAGAGGTACCTAATTATATTAGTTAATACATTTTCACATAACGAAGAACATTGAGACAGCGCTAAAAATGCTTGCCCTTCGAAACATTTTTTCTGTTTTTGTCCTTCGCTCAGGGGGCCCCCCGAGCCCGGGGGCCGCGGGGCATTGCCCCGGTTGCCCTATTGTAGTTCCGGCCCTGGTAATACGATAACTCGTATAACTATAGGAATAATACAAGTACTGCGCCACCGGTAGGATTCTCTAAACATCTGTGAACAGTCATGGATTCCTGAGCGGCTATGAGCCCTTAGAGTGTAAAAAATAAATAGATCTATGGAAAAAGCTACAATTTGATGAGATTATGTAGATTGTAATTTCCAGACTTCAGAACCTAAAAGTTTTAGACTTCAAGTTCCCTTCTTGTGACTACTAGATAATGATAAGAGAATAGGAACAATCTCAAATTATGATACTGTAACCAGTTGTGGCCAAGTTAACAAGAATACGAAATTCCGCGTGCATAGTGCCACAATTATTGTTCTTGGTATACCTCCAGTGACAGTGAACTAATGGTGTTAGTTGCCGCGATGGAAAATTGAAGTGGAATGTCTATATTTGGGAAAGCCATTAAACATTAAACAGTTTATAAATGGACACACACGCACACAACTACACTACGTAACTACTTTTATACGGAAATGGTTCCATTCATATATCGTCTCTTATACAATGGAAATTTCCCCGCGATATCACAAGCTAAATTGTTTCTGAATACCTCAAAAGTGCCTCATAGCTGTATTCATAAAAAGGTAATGTTTATATTGTACGAATTCAAATATAATAAACCGTTACTTAGTGAAATATTCTACGAACAAAGTTGATGATTCCGGATTCCATCTCACAAGAGGACTATATGTCAACGTTCTATTAGCCATTACTCCTGGCATCCTCAGGAAATGCTATACCTGCTTTGAGAATGGTATCTCCTTTCATATTTATCATTGTCAAAGGAAATACGATGGCTTCAAATTGAATTTCTGTATGTTTTAGAAATAGATTCTTCAGTCTCATGATAAGCCGCTTTTGGTTGTCTTTTATTTGGATTCTTAACTATCCAGTGTATGGAAAAATCTCGATTTTGGTCGACTTCATCGATTCAGATGAATCTTTGTTTCCATACTTTTTTGATTACGAGAAATTCGGATCTAACGTCAATTCTGACCTTAGAACATGATTAACCCCGATACAGATTGTCGAGACCAGACATTTTGCTCATCCCATAGACAGTGACCCTTATAAAATCATGTTGTACATGAATTACATACATATAGTTTTTTTTTTGCGTGGAGCATGGGAAATCTTGCATAGACACCTCGGGTGCCTGTGCCCCCCCGGGTGTGCCGGATTCTTACCGACTAAACCTGTCGAGAAATTCCACAGGTTGGCTCTGGTCCAATCAATGGTTTTTCCGCCCCCGCTTTAGCGAGTGCGACGGCAGCTTCTGTCCCTTCTCGTTGGTTTCTTCAGACTCCCACACGAGTGTTACTTCTGTTGGGGTTCATTACTAGTTCCGTTAGCTCTTTAACGCAATCAAGTACACATTGTGAGGTGATTGTGTATGACTCCAGTGCCTTAAGCAATGTTAAGTTGCTCACTATGATTGTGATTTGTCTATTTTCATAGGCTCTCTCCCTCATAATTTGAGCACATGTTTTAATTGCAACTATTTTTGCTTGGAATTCTGTCGCAAAAGTCCCTAGGTTCAAAGAAATTCTTTCCCCTTGGTCCGTTTTCTCGACTATTCCAGCACCCGTACTTTTTCTGTTTTGGTGCCTTCGGTAAGCCATATGGAATCCCCTGGTATCATATAATTCAGTAGCGTTCTGAACTCCGTACAGTGCAGATGTGCTCAAGGTCAGTCTATAGTGTTGACGTATTGTCTAATACATTCATAAAGTTATGCAGTCTTATAAATGATTCTAATAGTTTTTAAAAAGTCTAGTTTCTTTTCTTTTATGGTGAAATATTTTTATTTAAACTACCTATCACTAATTCTGGCATATAATTTTTGATTTCCAAGTTTAATTTAGATGAAATACCTATGAGTTCATGTACAATTTGTGAAGTGGTTATCTCTAGGCATTCCTTGGAAAAGATTCAGTGTTGTAATTGCTCTGGTTTTTTTCATTGGCAATGTGTGAACATTTCCGAAGTAGAATTTGAAATTTTGGGAGAAAAGTGGAATTGTGGTAATTGTGTGCAATTAAGACGTCAAAGCAGAACTTTCTCTGATTCTGACATTAGTATGGCAGGTGATTCAAAAAAAAAATCCCAAACCTATTAAATCAGACAGCGGCAGTCAACAGTCTCAGTCTGGGACTTCTAACCAGACACAAAATATTCGTGAATTGCTTGTTGATTTAAGAAAACAAATAAGCGACATTGCTGTGAGAAGCAAATCTAGAGAAAAATATCAATGTCTCACTGAATTCCTGTCATGACAAAATTGGGGATAATAAGAATCTCATTGAAACACAAAATAAAATTATACAAACTCAGCAGGACATTATTACTAAGCTATTAGGTGAAAACGAGGTTTTAAAAAAGGACATTCAGTTATTGAAGGAAGAAGTTGATTTATCTCAGCAAGAAAATCGTTCTAATGTTGTTGAGGTATATGGTTCACCAGTGAGGCAAGGAGAAACCTTGTCTGCCGCTGTTACGAACCTTTCTACTGCAATTGGTTTCAAGTTAAACTGGGATGCGATTGATTCTTGTTTTCAACTTCGGAAGATTCCTGGTATTGAATATCCTACAATATTATTAAAGTTTTTAAGAAATAATGATAAAAATGAGTTTCTTAAGTGTAGAAAGGTGAGGAGGGATCTCAACACTACTCACTTAGAAATGCAACAAAGTTCACCTATTTATGTTAATGAAGCTTTGACACCTGTTAGAAAGAAACTATTATCAATGGCGCGTAAATTTAAAGTTCAAGAAAATTGGAAATTTGTTTGGGTAAATAATGGTAAGATCTATTTAAGAAAAACTGATGGAAGTAGAGTTTTTTCGTTTTCGACAAAAGCTCAGTTTGACACTTTTCTTGCAGGTGTTAAACAATAAGTTTTATGGTTCTCTTAGAATTAATAATGTACATAATACATAATAATATTATTTTTATTTCATATTTTTAAGTAATTTTTCTTTTGAAATGAGAAGAAAGAGTTTTTGTTTCATTTTTGTTTTATCAACAGTTGTTTTGATGTTTAATAATATTATTAGTGATTATAGATAATAAGAATGAGTTTGATTTAT
Source organism: Endomychus coccineus (assembly GCA_958510875.1). NCBI lineage: Eukaryota > Metazoa > Arthropoda > Insecta > Coleoptera > Endomychidae > Endomychus > Endomychus coccineus. The sequence continues at coordinate 181,951,031 of OY294069.1, forward strand.
ATTATCAGAATGTAAGGGGACTGAGGACAAAAACAAATGAATTTTTGTTATCAGTTTCGCAAAATAATTTTAATAAAATTGCGCTCTCTGAGACATGGTTAAATTCTTCAATTTTGAATAATGAAATTTTTGATAATAGGTATGATGTGTTTAGATCCGATAGATTTTTGTTGGAAAGAGGGGGTGGGGTACTTTTAGCTATCTTATCTGATTTGAGACCTAGATTAGTTAAAATAGTATCCGAACCTGATTTTGAGTGTATTATTTGTAGTTTTTATAAATCAGGGGTTATTTTTTTTATATGTACTGTTTATTTTCGGCCTAGTAGTAATAGTAAGAATTATGAGAATTTTGTGCAAATCTTTACTGACTTAATTGCATTATGGAAAAATAACTGTCGTGTTGTTATAGTAGGCGATTTTAACTTGCCGAATATATATAATGTAATTAATCATGCGGTTGATGGTAATTGTAAAACTAATATAATTTCAAATTTAATGTCTCTTCTGAATTTGGAGTCTATCAATAATGTTTTGAATTGTTATGGTAGAACTTTAGATTTGGCTTTAACTAATATTGAGAATAGTACTGTGAACCACGAAAACTGTCCGTTTGTTGTGGAAGATAGGTATCACCCGGCGCTAACTCTTCAGTTTACGATTCCCAGTAATCCTTATTCGGTATCAGATGTAAATAATCAAAATAATAATGTTGAATATTTTCAGTATCACAAAGCCAAAATGAGAGATATTAAGAAATTTTTGAGTGAGTATAATTGGAGTAATTTTTTGCTAATGGAATCGGTAGATCCATTAGTGGATCTATTGTATGATATTATTTATGAGGCGATAAATAAATTTGTTCCTAAAAAAATGATTAAACGTGATGATAAATATCCCCTTTGGTTTAATGATGAAATTAAAAAGTTGTGTAGAGAGAAAAATATGTTGGTTAAGAAAAAGAGGGTCTCACCCTACTTTGAGTCAAGGTTTAAAGATGTCCGTAAGAATCTTAAAGATCGTATTCAAAATGCTTATATTGATTATATTAAATCTGTTGAACAATCTGTAGTGAATGACTCCAAACAGTTTTGGACATATATTAATTCATTAAGATCTAAATCAAAATTGCTTGACAGGATGGAATGGAATGGGCAGGCTTTCAAAGGTAAAGATATTTCAAATGCTTTTGCTGATTATTTTAATTCAGTCTACAGTACCAAAAAATCGTGCTATAGTTTAGAGTCTGTAGTTCAAGATAATGATAATTTTCTAAATTTACATTTTGGTATGATAAATCTAAATGATGTATTGGGAGCTTTTGATGAATTAAAATCCAAAAAAAGTAGTGGTCTGGATGGTATTCCAACCTTCTTCTTTAAAGAACTAAAATATGAATTAGCTGATAAGATGCTGCATATTTTTAATTTATGTTTTCAACAAGGAGTGTTTCCCATGAAATGGAAATTAGTAAAAATTACACCAGTTTTTAAAAAAGGTAATGAGGCTGAGATATCGAATTATAGACCTATTTCGATTTTAAATAGTCCAGGCAAAGTATTTGAAAATTTCATTTACAAGATTCTTTATAACAGTGTAAAACAGTATATTTCACCTAATCAGCATGGGTTTTATAAAGGGAGATCCACTGAATCAAATCTATTAGTTTTTTCTGAATATGTTTCTAGAGTTATGGAGGACAGAGGTGAAATAGATGTAATTTATACTGATTTCAGTAAAGCTTTTGATATGGTTTCTCATGATATATTACTTAAAAACTTAGTAAATTGGGTGCGACTGATGGGGCTATCCGTTTTTTTGCCTCTTATCTTCAGAACAGGGAATGTTGTGTTTCTTTTCTCAAGTTTACATCTTCTCTTTTTATTCCCAATTCAGGAATTCCTCAAGGCTCAAAACTGGGTCCCCTATTTTTTCTAATATTTATTAATGACTTGCCAGAAATATTTCAGTCTTTTTGTCTTTTATTTGCGGATGATGTGAAATTATACCGTAGAATTAATGACGTCAGTGATGCCATTATTCTTCAGAGTGATTTGTATAGATTTAATGATTGGTGTGTTTTGAATGAGCTTACTTTAAATATTAATAAGTGCAATGTTATGTCCATAAGTAGAAAGAAATCAGAAAGGTTGTCCAAATATTTTATTGGGCATTCAGAACTGAAATCAGTGAGGCAAATCCATGATCTTGGTGTTATTATGAATAATAAGTTCAACTTTCATGATCATATTGATGATGTAATAACTTCGTGTTATAAAATGATGGGATTAATAAAAAGGTCGACTAAATTCTTTAAAGATCCGAAAGGAATTTTAATTCTTTATTTTTCATTTATCAGAAGTAAAATCGAGTATTGCTCACTCATTTGGAACCCTTTAAATAAAAAATATTGTAAAAAGATTGAGGTTATGCAAAATAATTTTTTGCGTTACTTTTATTATAAAAAGAATAGGTTTTCTTGCCCAAGGGATTTTCCCACACAGCGTTTGAGAGATTTGGCTGGAGTAAGTACGTTGGAGGATAGGAGAAATCAATGCTTGTTAACAACTTTATATAAAATCTGCAATGGTGTCATTGATAGCCCAGATTTGTTAAGTTATATTAACATTCAGGTGCCTCGATCTAATAGTGTTAGAAGATTTAATTTGTTCTACCTATCCAACCCAGCTGTGCTTGCTTCACCAATCTCTCGGGCATGCAAAATATTTAATCAAAGTGACCGAGATATGTTCGGTTAAAAAATTTTAAGACCACCTAGCTAATTGGAATTTTTGTCTATTCCGCAAATGAATTAAAATTATTATGTTTTTAAATGGGTAGAAAATATGAATAATAATTCACACTTTATGATTTTCTTTTGTAAATTTTAAATTTTAATTGTATTTTTTGTTGTTTAAATTCAACTTTATGAATGGATTATATTATGTTATTAGTTAGAGGAGATTTAATGTATTAGTTAGAACCGTTTTAGGATCTTCCTGTGGTTCTGTAACATTTTGATCTAATGTATCTGTTTACTGAATAAATAAATAAATAAATAAATAAATAAATAAGTACTGTCACCAGCGTTCTTCCGCGCATTCACGGTTTGAATCATGAAAAGCACGGAAGTACTGTGAACCTTGATCCTATCGGATCTCATCCCTAATGGTCCAGGTGATCCAAGCAATCCGAAGATGCTTCGGCCTTTTTGGTCAGCCTTTCCTTGGCCGATAAGATCTAAGCGATACGCTCCTCTTATGGCCTCTGCCTGAACGGCGAGGTGCAGTGGATACAACCCCAACAGCGTCTCCATAGCAGCCGTTGGGGTGGTCGACATTGCACCTGTTACTCCTAAGCATGTCAGCCTCTGAACTCTGTTCAGTGAATGCTGAGATCCTTTGGTTTTTGTTTTTGGCCACCACACGATGGCGGCGTATGTTACAATGGGTCTCACTATGGTTGTGTACACCCAGTGTACCATCCGTAGAGTGAGCCCCCAGGTTCTCCCGACTGTACGACAACAGGTCCACAGGGCCCCTATCGCTTTGTTAGTGGTTCTGTCCAGATGCTTCCCAAAGGTCAGCCTTTTATCTAGACTTACCCCAAGGTACTTGACCATGTCCGTCATCTGTATATTTTCTCCATACAAAACTAAGTCTTGTATGTTTCCAATGTCCCTTCCCTTTGTGAAGGGTACAATGGTTATTTTTGAAGGATTCACGTTGAGTCATTCCTTGTTGCACCATTTTTTCACGGTGTGCAGTGCGTGCTGCATCAGAGATGCTATTGTACTCCCGAACTTCCCTTGTACTATAATGACGATGTTATCCGCATATCCGATTACGCAGAATTCTTTGCTCTCAAGGAGTATCAGAAGTACATATAGTTTGTATTGGCCTCGTTCTGTGACATGTTCCTGAACAAATTTCAGCGATTGTCCTAACTTTGTAGAATTTTCAATTTTTCCAGAATTTCATACGGGCTATGGAGAAATCTCGATTTTCATCCAGGCCGTAAATACTGAAATAGGATGAATAATCAACATGTACCTTCATACATTATTCATAAGAACGTTATTGTTAATGACATAAATATGCATTCTAAACTGATCGAAACATTCCACACTCGCAATCCACCAATACCAATTCGAAAATAGACGCGCTAAAAGCCTTTCTGGATATGTGAAAATAACATCAAACGATTGAAACTGTATAGGAGGCAATAATTGTCCTAATATACATTCGTCGTGATCTGTGTTTGGTTTCGAAATAGGATTGGCTATACGACAGTCTATTGTTTCACGTCGATATATAGTTAGTAGCGACATGATGACTACAGATTCAATTTATATATTTGATTTAACGAGGTACGTTCGATTTTTACAACGCTTTCAGTCGTAATGGATACTAATTCGATAGCTGATTGTATCTACGACTGGAGCCAGTTTTGTGCACAATACATCCCTTCCATTGTTGCCATATCTTTACACCGTGAGTTTACCAAAACAGCTGTTTGGTTAAGAAGGGAGTGGTAGATGTAAGCCAAGGATATTAATCTTAGTTCGCTTATAATATTTTATTCAATTGAATTGACTGTTCATATTTTTTTTTACTTTGACCACGAGGAGAGTGAAACCTATAATGTTGAAAGAAACATCGTGAGAGCCAGGGGTGGAATGTTGGGAGAGGAATTTTTCTTGAAAGTTTGGAGGTTATAAGCATATGGAACGACCTTCCTGGAGAAGATGCAAGCTTAAGTTTTGGTTGCATTAAAGTCTACTAGATTATCAGATCCTCATTTTGAAATCATTGCCAGATCTTCATTAAATGCATCAACCTGTCTCTGGTATTGAGGCTCTAGATGAGAAAGTGGTATGCAGTGTACCATAATGTGCAGAGTTACGGACTGGGCAGGTGGTCACTGTCAGCAGATCGTTTATATGGAGCAGAAACAAAGTTGGTACCAACACAGATCCCTGTGTAACACCGGCGTTGATAGCCATTATATTGGAGGATACTCCTTCAATCACCAGATGAAGTGATCTATCTCAGAGGAAACTCCATAGTAAACGACAAAGATGAGGCAGCAAATAATACATTCGTTATGAATTTAAAGTTTGATAAAATCAAATTTCAGAAATACCAGAACAGTTTCTCGATTTTTAAGAATGAATTACTTTGGGTGGGAGCATGAAAATAGAGAGCCATACCTTCCTGTCACTGCCGTTGTTAAAGACAGTTACTATAGTTACAACTTTGTGTTTCAACAGTCAATAAAATCGCCGGTAAATGAAACAGAAGGTCGAATGGATCCATAACACCCTCAATTGATATCAATCCTATTTATTCATTCCAGACAATTATTCGTTTGATTTCAAGCAGAGATCATAAAAATTCTAGAAAAATAAATGATGATTCAATTTATCTCGATACCACAACTGAAATGAAAGTAAAACCAATTATGCCAGAACTTAAATAAAAAACAAAACCGATTCACATAAAATAAAATGTCACACTAATAAAGAAATCGAAGAATATATTAAATAACTCGATTATCATCAATCATAAACAGATGTATCGAAAATGGATATTTGTCCCGCTCTATTTCAAACAACTATAGTGAAACAATTATTGAAAACAGGAAGTGAGAAAAAAGTTTGAGAATATAGAAGCCTCCTTCAGACATGCTGCAATGATTGAGGTAGAAGGTAGTGGGATCGCTTCGGAAGGAGTAGATAGGTACTATGAGGGAAATTCCCGAGCATAGAAAATTGTGTTCCGATCCCAAGTTCTCACAAATGATAAGTAAGAGCATGCCAAAAATACACGGCCACCAATTAGAATTGCTCTATCAAACATTACTTCGCAGTTAACGAAGAACCAGTGTTTTGTATGTTCCAAGTATCAAAAACTGAAATATAACGTCCCGAGGAAGAAATTTGTGATCGCCAAAGTGGGGAAAATGTATTCCGATGGTTCAGTAACTGTTTCATTTTTTACGTTCACCTACAATTGTTTTTCTCGAATGATGTTGATATGTTCTATAAATACAAACGTTTACTCTAGAAATTAGGTTCAATGACGGATTTATTTCTGGTTTTGGTAATTAATGATAACAATAAATAGCATAACTGCACAGTTATATGTACAGTGATCGATAATCAGATTGTTTGCTTTCAAATCATATACATGTGACTATTATGAAACATAAGTAGAAAAGTAATTCTATTTATAAGGAACATTGTGTAGCACTTTATTTGACTGTCTCTTCTATTGTTGCCCAATCAAGTCATACCTTCAAATATCATATTGTACATTTTCACTTTTTCGAATTCGTGATTCGAACTAGAGGATTCTCGGCAAGAATTTTACTTTGAAGATCCTTCCCCAAACGCTTACAAAATTGCATATCAATAAAAAATTAATCAAAAATGAAATAAAAGCTTACAATTATGATAAAATATGGATAGTCCGTATCCATTTTTTTTTAGTAGAGGAGGGGAAATCTTGCATAGACGCCTCGGGTGCTCGAGTTCCAGGTGTGCCGGATTCTCACCGACTAAGACTCCTCCCCGTGAGGTTGGTTCTCCTTTCCAGAGGCTCCCACTGTATCTTTGAAGTTCAGCTCTCGAACGCACGCTGAAGATATTGGATTCTATACAGAAGAGAGACTAATCTCATCTCATTGATGATGTTAAACTTACGCTTTCATTGACCTCACTGGAGCATCGTAGAAAGGTGAGCGATCTCTCCTTTTCCTATACATATTTTCATGGTTGGTGTTTATCAAGCTCGAGACCTGCCAAACTTTCGCCACCAGACTTAATTTTTCTATAATACAATGAGGATTTGGAACTTTTTACCTACTGAGGTTTTTCCTTATGCCTATAACCTCCTTTTAAGAGAAATTTGTATGCCTTTCTCTCGTACCCACATTCCACCGCTATCCCACACATTGTTCTTCGGATGTTATAAGGTTTTCCTTTCGTGTAGTCAAAATTTCAATAAACTGTTTTATGAAGATTCTTCCAATGAGAAACAAGTTCTCCGAGAACTTCATTCACTCTATTTATTTACCTGGATGAGGATAATATATGTCTATGTGCATTTTATATTGTGCCATTCATTGTTTCCGGAAAGTAAACTTATTATTAGCTATTTTCGGCAACTTCTAAAAACGGTCAGCCTTCACCAACTGCAAAAATTCTTACGAAGAAGCAGAAAAATGCATCAGCTTAACTAGTGCTTAGCATGGATACCAACAGCTTGAAAAATGTTTCTCCTACTACACATATAAGACGTTTTGCAAAGGCGGGATTCTTGGACGTTTGAATATGAGGACATTTCCGATGAGGAACACGAGATTCCATTGGCCCAACTATTTCCTGCATTAAGCATCATTAATGGATTGTATTGACTGAAAACCCACGTTTCGGTATTCAAGGAGTCATTGGTGAATTGCCCAATGTGAAACAGATTCTGACAGTGTAAATGAAACTGAGGAACCTGAAACTCGCACATCAAGCATTACAGATATGGGTGAAATTTGTAAAAAGCTCATCGACATTCGATACTATTTGTTTGAAAACGATGAAACTAAACTTGTCTAAAGTTGTTCAGCTTTTATCAAATTGTGAGAGTCAAGCTTTTCGAATGAATTTAAAAAATCTCTAACAAACATCACTGGAGCATAAAATCACTTTCTTTCCAACCCTCTCAATAACGGTCACCTCTATATAGCAGCCACTCTTACAGCTTACATTTGTGGCCTCTATTTATAGGTTTTTCTGTAGTTAGGTATAGGCCTACAACAGGTTTAACCTTTATTGGAACAGTAATGATTATTGTACAATGATTTTTTAATAAATTACAAAGACAAAATGGTGTACGTTTTCTACATAATATATTTTAATCAATGATTTTGTTGCGCTTATTAAAATATTTGCTGCATTAAAAAACATGAAACGGAGCAATCTGATGCCGACAGTAAGACTTATCAGTAGATACAGTCTAGAATATTAATTATCAACACTCATCAAACTAGAAGAATGTACAAATACTTCCCTTTGAACTTAACGAGCTTATAACTTCCACTACGGAAAATAAGTAGCGTCGATTGTAAGTGACAATTTTCTTTAGAGTCTCGTTTTCAAAACGTAATGATATATTCGTATTTCAACGTTCCGGTGCCTTGAATACGCCTCATATTTTCTTTTACGTTGGGTCGGGTCAAAGAAATCTGTCAACAACGTAGTCGCTCCTTCGCGTTACGGGCAAGATGAGAAGTGCGAATTGCATCAACACACCGATTCAATATGACCTGTCGCGTGTCGATGAAAGCGATTTTCTTTATTATCTGAGAGGGGTGCATGTGTGCGTAAACGATATCGATTTGCTTTCATCATTGATGTACTATAATATAATGCTCTTTTATTTGTCTATCATGATCAATGCTGTATTCCCTTATATTTGTCTTCCAATGTTCCTAATGGTCGAGGAAATGAAGCAGGAAAGGTCGAAAAAAAATTGGCGGAACCGATTTGGATGATTTAAAAAAAAAATCGATTCTGGAAGTCACTTAAAAAAAATGTTACCTGTTTATTTTTTCATGATACGCATTTTAGCATTTCTACAAAGGAAAATACATTTTTTTAAAGGCATTTCCAGGAGATAATATTAAAAATGTTGAAGAAATGGCCATATATATATCCAAAATAGGTCAGAACATCCTACCCGGGGGTTTTCGGGGTTGCTGATCACGATTCCGGTGCCAGATCCAAACTAAAACGCACCTGGGGCTTAGGACATCCTAAGTATCTTTTGCAATGAAGTTAAACTTATTTGGAAGGTTCTTTTGAGGTTGCTGGTCATGAGCATAATACTCGATAGTGAACTGGTGGTCAGGATATCATGATGACCTAGGTCATCTTCATAGTTTGTTTCTTAATATGCTCTGAAATGCACCAAATCCGTCTCTCGGGGATTTTTTGAGGCGCTTATCTCCTGAAAATGCATTCAAAAAGATGAATGCTGAATGCTAAAATGTATATTATGAAAATATGAACTGGTAGCATTTTTTTAAAATGACTCCTGGAAACTATTTTTTCAAAATCATCAAAACCGGTTGTGCCGATTTTTTTGTACTCTGGCATTTTTCTGCTTTATTCCCTCGACTAAGAGTAAGCTTTGTGTATTTTAAAAGAATGTCCCTGTTTTGGAATTGTGTTTGTGAAACTCATCAATGTTATTTTTTCAAATATGATAAATGCACTTTGAACTTGGTAGGAATATTCCTCTCAGTTAAGCCGATATAACATTTATCACATTACATTACCGAATTAAAACTATCACTACATAGTATAAAACAAAGTCACTTTCTCTGTCCCTATATCCCTATATATGCTTAAATCTTTAAAACTACGCAACGGATTTTGATGCGGTTTTTTTTAATAGATAGAGTGATTGAAGAGGAAGGTTTATATGTATGATAACATCCATTAAATAGTGGAGAAATACTGTTATTTTTGAGGTTTCTAATGTGATGTCGTAAATAATGACAGTTTTTCCGCGTACATTGCAAACGCAGGCTGAACCCTACGAGATATATCAAAATAATGTACTAAGTATTGTACACATTGAAAAGGTCTACAGAAAACTCCGCGATGGTATATGTCTATCTCTTATGGTTATCCCACAATACCATTTTTTTGTCATTTACTTTTTACGACAAATAATGGATAATTTTCGAAGCGATTTTAACCAATACAGCATTAATCCTTATCCAATTAAATACCTTAAATACATTGTTGATTTAATATAGATCTATATGGCCCTTCACAGCATACGATTTAAATGAATATTTTCGAAGATATTACAGATTTAAAAATTGCGGGACGTAGCGTTTGCGGCGGTACCGGCCGGAGCAGGCCGCTATGTTCTTATATACAACGTTCACAGTTTTTCTGTAGTGTACTTAGTATCAGCATTGCACCTGTGCGAAGCCGGAGCGGGTCGCTAGTGTATAATTAAAACAACGATACTGAATATTTTGTCAGTATAAGAGGACAAAGTGAAAAGTCCCTGAAAAATTAAACAAAAAATGATTTATTTTGTCAAAATTTTTTACATTCCTCAACATAATTTCCTTGTAACCCGAAACATTCAGTCCAACGTTTTTCTATTTTTTCGATCCGTTTAATTCTTCAACATAGGCTTTTGTTTTAGCGATCACTTCATTGTTGGAGCCAAATCTTTTTCACATTTCTTTAAGCTCAGAAATAAAAATCGCAGGGTGCCAAATATGGAGAATGTGGTGGATCATGAACCAATTTGTAGCGCAATTCATGGAATTTTGTCATTGCGACTGCGGACCTGTGCGCCGGTGAGTTATATCCTGGTGGAAGAGAATTTTTTCTTTGCCAAATGCGGCTCTCGCTTCAAATTGGCGTCGAATCGATCCAACAGCTCTGCTTAATATACACCGGTAACCGTTTTGCCCTTTTGAAGGTAATCGATATGGACGATACTGTGTGCATCCCAAAAAACTGTTGCCATGACTTTGTTGGCCGATAAATTCACTTTGACCTCTTCCGGCTCGAATCGCCAGGACAAGTCAATTATTTCGACTGTTCTTTGGTCTATGGTGTGTTGTTATGGATCCATGTTTCATCCACGGTTACGACACGGCGCGAAAAGTCCTTCTTATCGCGTTTGAACATCGCCAAACACTCCTTTGAAGTCACACGGCCGCGCTTGTCAGTTAACCACTGACAACTGACTGACAGTTAATCATTCCAATCGATGTTGAAGAGTCCCCACAAGGGAAGCTCTGGTTTGCGTAATGTTTTTTCCATGCAAGAAATAATGTTTAATCGAGACGCAAAATTCACTTTTTTCCATGCTTACAAAAATCTTCAAGGTTGCTTACTTTCGATGGGTGTCAAAACAGAACTGAATGACATGTCAGTCTGAACATCTTAATGCGTTCTAGTTAAAGATGATGCATCACGAATGTTACATGGGTTTTTTAATTGTGGCGTCATCTGTTTTATTTCTCAGGGACTTTCCACTTTGTCCTCGTATTATTGCGACCGTTATATGGGAGAGCTGTCATTTAAAGCTCAGTCGACCATGTGTATGTCAAAATTAAATTTGCACTTTGTGAATTTCAAAATTAACTTCCAGAATAGATTCATCATTTTTTTTATACTGTCGAAACACCGTTTAGGTATAGAAACTCTAAGATGTTAAAAGTGTTTGTTGGCGCTGTTCGGGAAAGAGTTTGTGAGCTGGCAAATATCACTTTTTCTCGCCATGTTTATAATTGCTTATGAACAATTTATTTCACTAAATATGTTGTGAATTAATTTGGTGGTATAATTTCAAGTTACAATGATGAAAACTACGTGGAAAAATTGACATGGAGAAAAGATTTACGAGAAATTCTGAAAGACGTGTTGAATGTATCATCTAAAGAGATTGTATTAATATATCGTTTGTCATAAAGCTTATAAGATTATAAATATGAAACAGCAAATAAAAATGTTCTTTAATGTTCAGTTGTAAACCTCCCCTTTGCAAAAAAAACTCCGTGACTCCCCCCATCCAAAAAGAACTCAGGATCCGCACTTGCCTCCTATAGGGTATCGATTAAAGCTCAAAGCTTATATTTCAATATGAGTTTTACTGAAATGAGGATGGAACTTAGTTAGCGATGCTTACGTCGCACAATTTTAAATTTAATATACGCTGCAGAATGCTATTCTCGTATTATTTCGAGCGGGAGTGTGAAAGTAATGAAATGTTTTTATTATTCAACGTTCACCCTGCGGAAAAATCGATGTAAATATCACGTTAAAACGAGTAGAATGGGACATTTTTGCTTTATAATTAATGCATGTTAACAATAAACTCAGCATTCATAATATTGGATGCGTCTTAATCTTCTCATGAGAACACATTTTTTATGGCTTCACATAGAAGCAATTTGGATTCTGACGTTTATTACATGATGGCAAAACGTAGATATTAGATTTAGGTACAATTGTTGCCTGTTATGGACGAAACTGTAATTATTCCAGCGGCCGATAGAGAATATCCTGCACCTGTGTATTTTCTCGTGATGCAGGCACACACCTGATTCGAGTTATTTCACATTCAAGGATTTACGGAGCATCTTAAATTGATAAGGAGTCCAACAATGGAAATGATAAACGTGTAGATTTTACTATTTAAGAACTGTAGTTAACGAAACATATTCGGAGAAAACAAATAACAATCTAAAATCTATAACTGAGGGTGTTTTGTTCACCTAACTAAAAAGGTGAATACAAGAATCCTGAGCTATCTTATCATCGGCTGTTACAATTTTTACACATATTATCATTGGATAAGGAAGCTTCAAGTCATGTACATTTTGAAGAGTAGGATGATTTTGTAAGTCGATGTCCCTTGGAAGGATTCTGGTTCAAATCCCTAAGATATTCTGAGAAGCACGAATGAGTAAATACCTGATGAATATTTGCTGCACAGATGATTATTTTATTGCCCTCATTCAAGTCAGTATCTCTTACCCAATACTGTTCGCCGACAATTACAGACCGGTACGCGGTAAACTGCAATTCACTGTATATATGATGGACCTTAGGCTTTAACTATTGAGATGAAAGTGCGATCGTCGTTTATGATTCGGAATACCGGGCTATTGCATGCATGATGGTTTCCTATTCAAAACGGAACAACCTGAAGGGCTCAGTGAAGTGCCTTAGCTGGAAAATGCACCTGGAAACCCGGGGGACAAGACCGTTGCATCCTTATGGGCATGCAGGAGAGCCTTCGCAAATACATGACCATAACCCTATTATAACCTACGCATACGATGTGTGGTGGCCGGCGAAGGTAACGGTTCTGTCTCGTCTCGTGCTGCATGGAGATAACGTGGGCAACGACGACCGCCCCCACTAGGGCTCTGGAGGTCCTGGTGGGGATCTTCCCCCTACAGATCCACATTAAACGCGGTACAGCGTAAATATGGGATTGGGCTGCTCGAACCTGGACGATGCTTTGACTGAAACAGGATACGATATAGTGCTTGCTGTCCAGCTTTCAATCACCAAACGTTCTCATAGTTCAGAGGACAGACTGGGAGAGCAAGGACTTTGGGCCACTTCCGCCAAAAATGGCACAGTCAGAAGGGAGCTTTCAATTCCCCTAGGAGCTCTAAATGAGCCGTTTTCCAGACCGAGGTCTGAAGTTTTCTCTATCAGCAGAAGAGCCTTAAAACTGGTGACAGGACTCCTCACAGGGCACTGTCATCCGAATAAACATATTCCCAGATTGTAGAAGATGTGAAAAGGTGAACGAAGCTGCCTCTCATATCCATGTAAAATGTCCAGCACTGGTTTCTGTTGGGCTACAACACCTCGGCATCGCATAAATGCAGCTTGAGGCCATAACAGACATCAGTTCATGAATGATCCTAGCCTTCGGCGCTGCGTTAGGCTTGCTGAACTGAGTCTTGCATCAAGGGGCGCATAATGGACCCAATCAAGCGGTCTAGGTGCTCTGGACTTGCTCGCCCCGTTTGGATTGAGTGATTCATTTATATGTAATTGAATCAAGTTCAGGCTAACCCGACCTTTCTGATAACCCCGCACTGCATGGCAATATATACTTTCCATGAAGAAGTTGCAATTTATATAAAGCATTTCATAGTTGTAGAATTTGATATCCCAAGCGTGACAGTTAAAGATTGATTAGAATATTAATTAAGAAATAATTTGCCTTCTGATTTTCTTAATGATCCTTAACCAACATGCGATATTTTTAATTTATACAACGTTTATCAGTAATCTACTGGAGGCAGTTTAGTGGTTTCCATGTAGCGCTAAATTTAATTTCGTGTTAAAATAATTACACAGCATTATGTAGATAGCATTGCTTGCTGCTTGTCATTGATCGTGAACCTCACCTTAGCATATGGTAGAAGTTTCACGCCATCGATACGACTAGCTAATTGAAAGAACACTTCGAAAGGTCATTTAGTTTCGCAAGACTTGACGACTCGTCGCGGGGTTTCTAAATTGGATCACGACCTTGACACTGACATCTGATAATGCTCAGATTCATTCTTATCATGTATCTTAGTGGAATATAATGAATTGCTTCCTCTCGTAACTCAACAGTCAACTGCTTACATGACGAGCAAAGCAAGCAAGTTACCTTCCTGTTGACAAATTGCTTCCCTAATGCTTTTCGATTATACAAGGCGCTCTAAAGTAATTTGGCATTTTACTTTTCATTAGAAGATATGATGATAGCTCAACTGTCTGTCTAACCACAATTTTGTATTGTACTTACCAATTACAGAAAAACTCTGTTTCAATTGATTTATTAACTTATAGATAGTTAGATAGATGTATAGTTGATTATCAATCATCCAAACGGCGTCCATCAGAACAACACTATGACTAATATTCGAATGAAGATACAAGATTTTATCTTTGAAAATACTCTACCTTCCGAAGAAGAAAATCCTCCACCATGGCTTGTAGAAATCCCTCCATGCAACACCTACCTCACATCTTTTCCTAAATCCTCTACACCTAAAACCTTACTTCATCATAAGTTTCAGGAGATAGAAGCTAAGTACAGTGGGTTCAATTTACTCTATACCGATGCTTCCAAGACACTAGAGGGCCAACGAGTAGGTGCTTCAGTCATCACAGGGACAAACATCCTCAAATATAGTATTCCCCCAGAGTGCAGTATCTACACAGGGGAGCTATATGCCATAGCAGAAGCAATGAAACACTCGTCCAAATCTAATGCAAAAGAATCAGTAATATTCACCGATTCTCTGAGCTCCATACAGGGTATAAAACAAATGTATCCTAAGCATCCCATTCTAAAAAACATCAAGAAACAGTTGTACAAACTACGAAACCAAGGAAAGAACACAGAGCTGGTGTGGATCCCCTCCCACATCGGCATTCCAGGTAACGAACAAGCGGACGCAGCAGCAAAAAACGCTGGTGCAGACCCTGCCTCTAAAATGATACAAAAAATTCCACATACAGACATGAAGCCCATTATTCATGAGTATACACAGAACCTTTGGCGCCAAAGATGGCGCAGAGTAGAGAATAATAAACTCTACGAACTTAATCCCAACTTGAAGCCTACTCAATACTCAGGACTGTGCAGAAAATATCAAGTTACTCTTACAAGGCTCCGTATAGGTCACACGAAGATAACACACCAATACCTGATTCAACGTGAAGAGGCCAAGGGATGTGACCGCTGTCACACAACCCTCAATGTGAAACACACCCTTCTAGAGTGTATAACATACCAACCACAAAGAGATGATGCTAACCTATCCAGTGACCTACGAACTATCCTCAGTCCACAAAACATTAATAAATTAGTAACTTTTCTGAAATCCATAAATATATTTTGCAATGTATAGCATTACTGTACCCCGCTAATAACCTAAATGGTTGATGCGGGTAAATTTGAAAAAAAAAATCATACAAAGAATTGACAAACTTTCAGAAGGTACAAGCTAATATCTTGAATAGTAGACTCCAGCTGATAGCTAATCTTGACAATACTTGGCTTTCGGATAGATTCCGCGATACAATAGAACGACGTTTCGCCAACCATTATATGTGCCATCTTCAGGGTAGGCTTGAGGATAGCACTGAAGCTGATACTTCTGGCTTCTGTAGCGGTATATCTACCTTTAATTTGAAAAATCGTGATCTGCACCTCGAAAATTATAAAGATACAATTTTTTAGGATCTAAGAAGTACCTCGGGGTTCTCTCATGGGCCACTTCCATTTCTATTATTTTTAAATGAGTTCCTCAAATACAAGAAATGGTGTGAATGTATAGTTTGCGAATGATAACTTGAGGGATATACAACGTAACATTATAAACCAACTATTATATATATATTATATCCAGGATAATATCTACAAAATGCAACAGTGGTTTACATATACAGTGGTTGATACAATTAGATTTTGAAAATGCAAGAATCGGTTCTACAAACACAGTCAAATTCTTCGGCATCGGAAAGCACATATTGTTCCATGAATACTAACAAGTACAAACAAAACTCCCCTCAAGGATAAAGAGTCACGTTTATCATAACAAATGGGACATTCATCGAAACAGTTCCTTATGTAGATATATCTCCGTCTTATAATAATGTGGGGTAATCATAAAGTAAGTGGTCCATTTTGAATCGTTATATAGTTTTCAGAAATTATGCTGGTAGCAAAAAATAAACAGAATCTAGTTGTTCCAATAATTGGATTTTAGTGTATCTATGGAAAACAAATGAATTGTTGTGACAATTATTGATACAAGTGTCAAACGAAATAATCGTAATTTAGAGAATTGTTCTCAAAATAAAACTCGCGTAACGTAAATTGTAACAATTTGAACATGGATCTGCAAACAAGAATTGGTTTGTTGATATGTTTTTATGAAGGCGGTAGAAATTACAATATCTACTGGATTACGAAGATTTCGTACGAAGATGGGTTTGAGAGCAGGGCCGTGCCAAATGAAGGGGTATCGTAATTTGATTGGCAAATTTGAATGAACAGGGTCCGTAAAAGACCTGCCACGATCAGGAAGACCTGGGATTAGTGATGTTCAAGTTACAGAAGTTCTTCAGGAAATTCAAAACGCAGCCAAAACTAATCTGCTAGCGATCAGTAGTGTCAATGCGATATCAAAACATATACAAATGCCATACACCACGGTTTGGAAAATTTTATTTCACGGAAAATTCTAAAAATGTATCCCTACGAACTGCAGCTCCTGTTTGGATTGAAAGACGCAGATATTGCTGTTAGGTACAATTTTTGATTACACGTATTGGCTCAGATAGAAATTGAACACCATTGGTTATCCTGTATTTTATGGACTCACTTAATGGAGGAATAAAAACTCGAAACTATCGAATATGGTCAACAGAAAATACACATGAATCGTTCAGCAAGGCCTTCATGCCAAAAAAATCACAGTTTGGTGCTGTGAAATTTCAACATTGGTCCATACTTTTTTGAGGGACTACAGAAAGGGGAGGCCGTATCTGTAACTGTTACTGGTGGACGATACCTGCAAATGTTAAGGGATTATGCAATTCCACAGTTGCAAAACGAGCACGAAGGAATTGAAAACATGATTTTAATGCGGGATGGAGCACTCCCGCACATTTATCGACCAGTTAAAGAATTGTTAACTACGATTTTTCAAGATCGTGTTATAAGCAGACATTTTGCAAATCCATGGCCACCAAGATCGCCTGATCTTGACCCAGCACATTACTGGCTGTGGGTTAAATGAAAAATTTGGTATTAAGAACACGGCCAACAATGCAGGACGAATTAAAGAACAGTATCAAAGAGTAAATTCATGCAATTCAACCAGAATTGTTGAATAGTGCTCTATACAATTTGGAGGTTGGTAATTTTACAACAACAAAATGGGGGTCATATCGAGCACTGTTTGATATCAGTACTGTTTGATATCAGAAATCCCATTACGTAAGCAACCAGATTCCATTTACATTTTGTTATTAATTTGATTTGTTAAAAATATATAATAAGTTGAAATATATCCCTTACTTTATGATAACCTTTACTTGTCAATCGTATAAATTTTCCCAAACTACTTCAACTGTTGTGCCGCTTTTTATTCACGAGCTGCTTCCCAAAGTTTTCGTAAATGTGAGGAATTTTCAGAATACGTTCATTTCAAAGTTGGTCTTGCATCCACATTATCTGACAGGGGATGTTTTATAATGCCTCAACCATGTTGCTCTAGTGAATACCGTCTGACACCGTTATTGTTCTCCTTGCAATTTAAAAGCGGTTATTTTTCCCTTTGGAGTTCTAAATTGTAAAAGTTTTCAAATTTACTACCCTCTTCTTCTATCATGTTTATATAAATATTTCATTCCATTACTGCTTGTCTGTAAGGTGTTTGTTAGATTGCATTTATTAACTTACTAGAGAAATACAGTCAGTTGTGTTTTTTTTCTGATTCAATGGCGGCTTCTCCGGGTGGGCGGGTGACGCTGTATCTCACCATTCAAATAAATCATCTGAATGGAAAAATAAGTATCAATATTCAATTATACCTAATTTAATAAGATTCAAGTATTGCAAAGCAAATTATTCACTTTTCAATCATAGAGTCTGAAAGCAACTAAAAAAAGTCATGAAATTCAGCTCAATAGTTCTTTGTAGGCAGATCGAGTAGATGCCTCAACCTTGATTCCAGCGTCCAATCGTATTCGGTCAGGAAAGTTCGATATGTTCATATATCGATGTTGAGATTAAACGAACACACAGAGAGAGAGAGAGAGAGAGAGAGAGAGAGAGAGAGAGAGAGAGAGAGAGAGTGAGAGAGAGAGAAAGAGAGAGTCTCCCCTGAAGCATTGTCCGCCCCATAAAATGAAATAAGAAAAGATAACAGATAGATTGTTAACGAAAACGACGGAATTACGGAAAGCATATTTTTTCATACTTCCCATGGTTTCGTCACTCGTCTGATGTAGGAGTTACTTCTGATTTCCTCGAGTGTAGTTTTATCGTCTCCAAGGTATGTCCGACGACCAACCGCGTATGCCGTGCACTAACACAGCACATGCATGGGTATGTCTTCTTCCACGCCGCAACCACCGCATGTGGGCTGATTTACCAGACCCATTGTGCGAAGATGTTTGTTGCATAGGGGCGTGTCCGCTCAGGAATGCAACAACAAGATTCCGAATTTTTTGTCTGCTGAACGTCAGTGTAGTATTTTCATACGCTGCTGCTGGTGATCTCTCATTAGTCGCTCAGAATGCGACATACGGGGCAGTTCCCTCAAGTAGGCACGGTGCTTTGCCTCGAGCCATTTTTGGATTACAGATTTCGCTGTGGCATGAGAAATGCCTCAGGTTGGCGACTAATAAGTGGTTAAAAGCATATATCAACGTAAACACTATAGTAAGCTGACATCGAACGGACTGGTGAAGACTATTAGAGCAGGTCAAGATACAACGATGAATTGTCTAGCCTATGAACATGAGTAAATTGTGAAGGGATAAGGTCCAGCTGAGGAAAGCCCACCGAAGTCCTAAAACTCGGTAAGCGGTTGATAGGGCTACTCAGCAGCATGCTGTATCGGACCTCTAAAAAACGTCAGGTGGAACTGCTTCGGACCAGTAACCTTGCACCCTCGGCTCTACTGTTTTCACGGTGCTTGACTTTCGGGAAAGGTTTGGCATCGTGGAGTGAACTCAAGGCTTATACGAATACGGTCGTCACAAGCCTAAATATCCATTTCCGCGTGCGAATAAATCAACACGAACTGGAAAAACGTTGGAATTAAATTCATAACGGTAATTGAATTTAAATAAATGGAAATACGATGGCATTTTCGCTGATTGAATAAGCAACGCAACCGCCAGGGTTCACAGCAAACCTACCTGTGTCGTGGGATTTCCAAGACATATTTTTCCACTCGAATTACCTCTTTCAGTTTAAAATGACACAAACACATTTTATCACTTTACTTTTGAATAGAGGCTCATATTTCATGGCGGGAATTTCTATTGAGTCTGGTAGACATGATAAATGATGTAGAATCCCAGTAGGCGTTTCTCATTCGCATCAATCGATCAATTTCGAAATATAACGCGTTCTCGTTGCGCCCTCGAGGAAATTGCACGTTAAGAGGCTTTCGCAACAACAACAAATATGATCTTTAGGGTTGCCAACTTGGGAATAGTACAATATTTTGTTGACAGTGTGGAAACTTCAAATGGATTGATTTCGACAAAAATTAATTAATTTTTCCCTTTCGAACACTTCTGTGGGTTGAACGTATGTATGACTATGATCACTAGCTATTGTCAGCTAAGGCCCACAGAAACAGTTAAGTACCTAATACATTATAAATGATTAGAAACAGCTAAATGCTTGAAAGCGTCAGATTAAGATAAGATAAGATAAGATTTATTAACCATAAGACTTTTACAAGTATTGGTGTCGTCAAATATGAGTATATCACACTAATTAGAAAAGAAAAAAATTACAGTAAAAATAATATTATAATAACATGATAAATAATTCAAACATATACACATATAAGTACAATTATAACATTTATTAAATCACTTACTAACAATAACAATGGCTAAATTGAATATCGAATATTAATGTAGCAAGATTGACTAGAGGAAAGTGTATGTCAATAATTCACCCTGAAGTACTCGTCTATTGAATACAGCGTGGTCTTCAATAACAATGTTTCAACATATTTTTGAAGCAATTTAAACTTGTCACTGTTCTCAACGATGGTGGCAAATGGTTAAACAGTTTTAAAGCAAGTATGTGCGGTCCATTAGCAGTTTGTGATAATCTACATGCTGGAATATATATGTCATTTGCTTGCCGGGTTATATAATGATTCATTTCTTTACAAGTATTAAATCTTGAACTATTCTGTTTAACAAATGTACATCCTTGTAGAATGTAAAGCGAAGGTAACGTGAGTAAGCCAATTCTATGGAACAAAGGTCTGCAAGAACTATTATAAGGGGCCAGAGCAATAATTCTAATCATTTTTTTCTGAACTATAAGCAAGTCGCTGACTCTAGGATCGCTACCTCAGCATAGTATACCATAGAGTAATTTTCTCTGGATAAATCCGTGGTAAAAATTAAGGACAACGTCTATACTAACTGAACACATTAAATATCTGAGAACAAAACATAGAGATGACATTTTTTTCGTTAAGTGATGTAAGTTAGTTTGCCATGAGCAATTAGAATCAAGATAGAGCCCCAAGAATTTTACTTGCTCACACTGTTCTATAGATTTGCCATTTAACCTTAATAAATGAGATATATTATTAGGATGCCTTTTGTGGTAAATAGAACTAAATTTGTTTTCTCGATATTCAAAGACAGATAGTTACGGCTGCACCAGTGATGCATACTGTCAGCCGAATTTTGGGTTAGGAATATGACATCATCTAGGCTCTCACTACAGTTAGGTTTGGCCGTGTCATCGGCAGATAATGATAATAAATTAAAAGATGTATTTAGTTCAAGGTCATTGATAAATAGCACAAATAAAATCGGGCCAAGAATACTCCCCTGAGGGACTCCAGTACGCAGATGTTCATGATTTGAAGTAAAAGTATTACCATCTCCATTCAATTTGACCAATTGGAAACGGTTAGATAAATATGAGGCTATCCAATTATTGGCTATTCCTCTAATGCCATATGAATTCAATTTTTTTAAGAGCAAATCGTGATTAACAGAATCAAAAGCTTTTGAAAGATCATAAAACAAAGCAGAGCATTTTAATTTCTAATGTATCAAGAATGAATCTGTAGAAGCAGTAAAGGGCATCCTGAGTGGAAAGGCCTTTGCTAAATCCATATTGATTCGCAGATATAATGTTGTTAGATTTTAGAAATGAAGACAAACGTGTATAAAAGATCTTCTCAAAAATTTTGGAAAAAACTGACATAATAGAAATAGAACTATAGTTAGAAATCAGCTTTGGGTCACCTTGTTTATAGATAGCAGTAATACAAGCTAGTTTTAATTCATCCGGAAAATATCCCTCTTGAAGAGAATCATTTAGTAAACGTGTAAGAGGATTTGCCAATTCATCAGACACATATTTTTAAATGGAACATGGTACGTCATCGATACCTCTGGAAGATTTATTATTTATAATTGTATTTATTACCTAATTTTTTTCAACTGGGCTAAGAAATATTGATTTATTGCAAACATTGAGTTTATTTGGCGCTGAGCTACCTTCAAGTATTGTTTTCTCATTAACTTTAACGGATTCCTTGAAATATTGATCAAATGCATCAGCTATTGTCTGTGGTTCATGAATTAATATATTTTTATCAGTTTTGAAAATTGATTGATGATTTTTAGTTGAGTCTAAATTTACATCATTTTTTATGATGGACCATGCAGCTTTTGATTTGTTTTTGGCACGTTGCATTATTGAATTATTATAAGATATTTTGGCATTTTTGATGCGTTATAGTTATACTCTATTTATTAGAATCTATAACATATGTGTTTTCCAACTCTATTTTTTATACTCTTTGTACTATTGCAACATCGGAATCATTCTGCGAGTTGAATGTATAACTAAAAATATATTTAATATGGATGGCAAGTTCTCCTTGCAAGAGGGCTGTAATAATAATGTGTTACTAGGAATAAGAAACAATCACACTAAAAATATTGTTAAAGTACTGAGGACCTTTCAACTATCAAGTAGCCATCATCAGAGTAAACTAAATTAGAAAACAAACTGTGCCTGCTTGAATACTATTTGAAAGTAGTATCGTATTATAAGGCCTTTTTTATTACTTTGACTTCACGACCCGATTCGAAGAACGTCGTGTGACCTAACGGTGCAATGTTGGGAGAGGAAATGGTGATGCTAATTCGTTTTGAAGGCTTGGAGGTTATATGCATGGAGGAGCAGACGGATAGCATCGAAGAATAGAATCCAAGACCTTCAGCACATGTTTGGGGGCTGAACTCCAAAAATGAGAACAGTATTTCGGGACAGGTCGAATATGTGCTTTGAAGATTATGAGGAACTGCTGGTATGTAAAGTAGCTATTGGCACGGGTTAAATTGCTGATTGCCTATATATTTTTTATCCTTCAATTAGATATGTGTCATTCCTGTGTTTCAACAGTGATAAACTTTCTTAAGACATGGTGTGAGCTGTATTCAAAATATGTTCGGCTAACGCTAATTTTTCACTACATTTTTCTTCATTTGGGCGAAATGATCTTCATACCGAGTTGTAGTCCACATAGCATTTTGAGCATGATTTACAATCGATTTTGTAAATCCTGAATTTGACGAAGTCTCGATTGTCTACCGACAACGCCAGCTACAATCCTGTCGCGGGTACTGAAAAAGGACTGTATTGAATTAGCGATGTATAGAATGTGTACCAGTGAATAAACCACCTTACCACAACTTCATCTTTTATTCTGAGGTATCCACGCAGATATCCCAACCTCACAATCAAAAATACCACCATTCACAGCGGAAATACCCCTGGACATTTATTCAGCTATATTATCAGCAAATCAAGAATAAAATTAGAGAATATACCACATTTATGTTCATAGTAACATGTGAAAATAGATAGTATAATGCGAACGAAAATATAAGTTTTAGCAGCTTACGGTCTATAAATTTTCATTGTAGGGAAATGGCACGTACGAAGAGGGAAAATGGAGAATGAAGACGAGCTTATCAGAGTAAACAGTAAAGTAATCTCCAACGCAGCACTCCAGTATTGGCTCTTGGCTTATACAAGGGGATATTTAATTCGCAATCCCTTTCCAGTATTATTCGTATCGCAGAAATCTGTCATAAATACTTAAAATCTTTTATGAGATTTATATAAATCAATGACTAGTCCGAGTGTTTGCCACAGCACCGACGTTTCACGTCAAATAAACAATTAATTGTACTCATCCAAGATAGAACATCGTTATTCAAGAAGTATTCATTTAATATATAAGATTATCATGAAGTAAGGGATATATTTCAACTTTTTATATATTTTTAACAAATCAAATCAATAACGAAGAGTAAATGGAATCTAGTTGCTTACATAATGGGATTTCTGATGTGAAACAGTACTTCACGCAAATGCTCTATATGACCTGCATTTTGTTGTTGTAAAATTATCAACCGTTCCTCCAAATTGTATATAGCACTATTCAACATTTCTAGTTGAATTGCATGAATTTGCTCTCTGATACTGTCCTTTAATTCTTCCAGCGTTGTTGACCGTGTTCTAAACACCAAACTTTTCAAATATCCCCACAGCCAGTGATTTGCTGGGTTAAGATCAGGCGATCTTGGTGGCCATGAATTTGCAACATGTCTGCTTATAACACGATGCTATAAAATCGCAGTTAACAATTCTTTAACTGGTCGGTAAATGTACGGAAATGCTCCATCCTTCATGAAAATCATGTTATCAATTCCTTCGTGCTCGTTTTGCAGCTGTGTGCATAATCCCTTAACATTTGCAGGTATCGTCCACCAAGAACAGTTACAGATACGGCTTCTTCATTCTGTAGTTCCTCCAAAAAGTATGGACAAAGATGATGAAATTAGCTGTGAAACCGCACCAAACTGTTATTTTTTTGTCATGAAGGTCTTGCTGAACGATTTCATGTGGATTTTCTGTTGACCATATTCGAGTAATAATTTCACTAATAAGAGAGAAATGGGCCTCATCTGTCCATAATATACGGGAAAACCAGTCAGGTTCAATTTCCATCTGAGCCAATACGTGTAATGAAAGATTGTACCTGACAGCAAAATTCGCATCCTTTAATCCAAATAGCGGTTGCTGTTTATAGGATTTTTCGTAAAATTTAGCAAACCGTGGTGTATTGCATTTGAACTCGTTTTTATATCGCATTCACGCTACTGATTTTTTTTCCTGTTGGGAGGTGATTGAAACCCGTTATGGGCACCTTATGATCCTGTATTGTCCCATGAGGTGTGTGGGAGTCCCTGAGTCTGAATTTAGTCACCTCATATATACCCACTGAACACTCCACCTCGTGTGGGAGGCTCTATCCTGCAACCAGGGCAGTCTCGATGACACTTAGGCTTGACGGCCCATTATTTCTTCACTCACCACTATCTTGGATCATCGGGAAAATTCCACAGTCGCTGGATTCGAACCCGCGACCGGGCGCCACAGTGATTAGAAAATTGATGCTCCTACCACTGAGCTAATGATTGCTAGCAGATTAGTATTGGCTACGTTTTGATCTTCCTGAAGAACTTCTGCAACTTGGACATCACTACTCCTAGGTCTTCCTGATCGCCGAAGGTCTTTTACAGACCCTGTTCTTTCAAATCTGCTAATCAGATTACGATACGCTTTCATTTGGCACGGCCCTGATGCACCGTTTTGTGCATCAGCGTCTAACTCTTCTTCTCAGTTCCTTTATTCTGAACCTCATAAACATATTCCTTTCCTTAGTTTTTGATGTAAGAAACGAGAAACTAGTTGATATTTTGTAGTATTACTGGTTTAATTGCCGAATATTGTTTCTAGGCTGAGACTGGTTAGACTGGCCGAGCCGTAGTGAAAACATTATAAATTTATGTAGATATCAACATTAGTATTCACGATCCATTATACGAGTGATGGATTGTAAAACTATTAATGCGACTGATGTGCAATAAAATATATTATAAAAATATAACATGAATGAAAATACATTATAGTCTCACGAACTTCTCTCGCATTGTTTTAACTCATCCAACAACGGGAGGTAAACTATTCATCGATCATTAACAAACCAACAAATAAAATAATGTTAGCGTGTATCGAATATTAACTAATACATTTTGTTGATGTGTAAATATGTGATATAGATATAATTATTGTATCTGCAGGGTGTAACAGAAATACGCTGTCAAAATTTAACATCGGGTTCTACATCGAAAAATATTTAAAAAAGTTCGTATACACGTATGTCCACAAATGCTTCATTAGTCGAGTCAAATAGGTATTAAAACAGGCCGACTTACGAAAATCGAACGATATGGACCGATTTTGATGAAACAAAGTGCATTCGATTCGGGATGACGTCTAGAAAAAAGCTTACCTGTTAGTTTTTTGTGCAAATTTGTTATTATGTTTTTAACCGAAAAACACTGTATTAATTTGCAGCGTGAATGCTTTATCAAAGCAATGTTTTATTTATTGAACAATATGTTTCTGATAATATTCACTGGACCACAGAACAAAATAATTTTCACATAAAACGAATGAGAAATTTTACTAATCTGAACAACAGCAGCATCCAACAGTAAGTGACACGTGGTGATCATTTATTATGTATCTACATTACAATAGCAGCGTGGTCCACGTATACGTTGCCGCGTCTTTATTTTGGGGGGATGGGAGGGAGGACCGGTTTAGATAAACAGCTGCTCTATGAAGCGGTGGATGTCATAGAGATCTTATTATATGATAGATGCTGTGTTATAGTATATTGTAGACTCCATGGTTTAAGAAAAATACCTACCTGCTACTCCCACCCGGTTTTTATTACGTATATGTCCATAGTATATGTAAAAGATGCTCTGTGGAATATAAAAAGACAGAGTAGAGAAGATAGAAAAAAAATTTAGATGAGCGGGAATTTATTTCGAACTAAAAAATTAAAAAATTAGAATTCGATTTTGTTTTTGATTCGAATTAGTTACGACCCCCTTTTAACAAATTTTTAAACATTTAACATAAAAAAACAACCTCCACATCTCCTAACTGAGGATTTCTGGTTAGTTTTGATGAAATTTTGAAAATTGGTCAATTTTTCGATTAAAAAAATAATAACAAATTTGCACAAAAAACTAACCGGTAAACTTTTTTCTAGACGTCATCCCGAATCGAATGCACTTTGTTTCATCAAAATCGGTCCTTATCGTTCGATAAACCTGAGAATACCTATTTGACTCGACTACATTATGAAGATACTATTATAAATATGTTAAAAGAATATATTATTTTTCAAATATCTTCCAAAGTAAAAGAGATATTAGAGTGAAATTTTGTGCACGACATATTGCCATGAACAGCCACAAAACGTGTTGTTTGTCAGGTAACCAGTGGCGGAGGAAAGGGGGTCTAGTCAAGTTAAATTTGTAAATATGATATTACGGACCTGGGCAAAATAAAGTTTATTAACATTCTTTAACAGATATTTTTACACGGAAATGTCTATATTACTGCTGAACTTTGCTAAATACGCGAAAAGTCAAGAGAGGTTTTTTGTTCACTGTAAAAAGCGAGTAGACCATCATTTCTCCTCCACTGGTTACCTGAGATACAATACGTCATTACGTTTCATGACTGTTTATGGCAATATAGCGTGTACGAAAAAAAAAGCATTAGCGGACATATGTGTATATGGACTTTTTAAAATATTTTTCGATGTGGAACAGCGTAGTTTTGTTACACCCTGTATATCATCTAGAGTACATAACGCAATAGGATATGTGATGTGCAATTATATTAACGACCGTTCATTATTTATCCGACAGACATTAACGTATCAACGTTCCCGGTGTAATTTAATTTTTCCAACTGCACGCAGCTGTAAAGTATTGCTGGCGTTCGCGTAATGGGCTTATACGGTTCCATGTGACACTACCGTTTTGTAAATCCGTATTATATTGACTCCGATACTATGACATGACACACCAGGCGATATACAAGGTGTTTTATTGGAATCTACTAATCTAGAAAATTGTCGTGTGTTCTATTAACACCTGTTTGGGGAAAAAGAATGAGCGTTATAGTGTATCAACAGTGTGAACTCTTCTCTAGTTTATAATGTTCGGGTAGATTCAGCTAGTTTACTACAAAATGATTAACCCCGATTCAGTAACGAGACGTTTTCCTTCAATCTGAGAGTAGCGATCGTCAGATGTTACATGAACTTTGCTGTACTTACGATATTATGAATTATCGCGATTCACTAGCGAAGCATTTTCCTTCAATCTGAGAGTAGCGATCGTCAACTGTTACATAAACTAGCCGGTCCGTCGTATCTCAAGATTAGCGTTTAATCCCCTTGTCCATTGAACGTAAACTTATATATTAGGAGCTAGAGCGATATGATGGGTCTTAATGAATATACCTTGGCACTACTGTATATTGGTGGAGAAAGTCATTTAAAGATTTCATTTCGGAATATCTTTGTACAGTTGATCTTTGTCTGAAACTTGTTGCAAAATGTTTTTGATGTCCTGAGAATCATTGGTCACCCAGTCTCACCATGGGAAATTGACACAACAATTGTTTTATTAACAAATTGACCGTTTATAAACAATTTGAATTAACACATTTTTCAGATCCCTGAAAACTTGTTATTTTGAGACAGAAATACCCACTCGGGGGTTTTTTGGGTCTCTAATTAAGATTTTTTTTTTTACTTTTCTTGCAATAATGCCAATAATCTACTCAATTGGTTTTTTTCAGCGAGCAATCACTATACCGAATCCAAAGATGACCAGGTAATTCATAATCGCCCAGAAGTTGGCCAAACTGGAACCGGAATTTGATGGTATTCACCATAATTTAGACCATTTTCTTGCAAAAAATAAATTCAATTGAATTTTTTGAGCTATCAATCACTATATCAAATTCAAAGATAACGAGATCATTCATAATCGCCCGTAAATTGGCCAATTAGAACCGGAAATTGATGGAATTTATCAAAATTTAGACCTTTTTGTTGCAAAAAATGGATTCAATTGTTTTTTTTTGAGTTAACAATCAGTAGCAGTACGAAAATTGACCAATTGGAGCCGGAAATTGATGTCATTATTCATTATAGATCGCCTTGACACCTAGATCTAAAATTGTTTATTTTGT
Source organism: Endomychus coccineus (assembly GCA_958510875.1). NCBI lineage: Eukaryota > Metazoa > Arthropoda > Insecta > Coleoptera > Endomychidae > Endomychus > Endomychus coccineus. Next base: position 181,979,532 of record OY294069.1, read on the forward strand.
TGATAAACAATAAATAGTGGCACACAAATTTTTAAACGCTATTTTCCATTGATTTTAATATTGTAAAGTGAGTTTTTCATTCATTCGACCTATAAACAGTGATTATTCAATGTTTATAACATTGTGCTAATTGACTATTTGTTAATAAACAATTTCTTAGTTAACCAATGAAGAAAACAAGTTTACTAAATATTCGACATTAGAGTCATTTACGGATAATTAGGACCTGGATATTTTTTTTTATCAAGGAAAGGTTATAATTCTGGAATAAATAAGAAAAAAACATTTCAAATTATATTTATATTAGTTTCAATCAATTGAGACGAAATTTTGAATGTATTATTCATTATTATCATTATTACAACATGGTGTACAAATATATGCATAATTAATAACAAATCAAAATTAAAAAATATGATTCCATATGTTATTTTCAAAATGTTATTTGCAATTTTATGTACTATCAATTACACAAGATTTATACTGAATTTGTGAAAGTATAATGACTTGTTCATTGACTTGCAAATTTGGACACAAATAATATGATTCAATTCAATTTTCTCTGTAGAGAGGATTACATTATATAGAGAATGGTTTCACCCACGGAAAATGGATTCGATTCTTTGTGGCCATTCCTACATACTCTGCGTATTAAAAAAAATGATAAAAAGCATTCCTCATTGTTTTATAAATCTCTGATTTCTTTTGTTCTCATTTCAAAGTTTTCTGACAGATTCAACGGATTAGCCGAGGATTTTTCCCGCAGAACAAACAGAAGCGTTGTTATTCACGATTTCCAACGCCCAAAACATGTTCTGTTTAATGCTCGGAATATTATCTTTCTAATTAATATTATTCCAGTAACCAATTGCGTGCGGACAACATTCAAGAATTGAATAGCATAATAGGGAAAACGTAACTCGTATATTATAGTCGGTCGTGAACATGAAACATTATATGAACGAAAGATTACTGAATGCTTTACGTGATTTACTTTTTCAAATACGAGGAACTTAGACATTTTCCCGTATGCAATTTTCAAGATCCGATAACATTTTAAGCTCACTTTTTTCCGAGCAGTCTTAACGTGGTTTTACTAAGGCGTGTTGGAAAATTTCCAATCTATATCTAACTGACTGACGAGTTACTAATCCCGAAATCTCGAGACTTATAAAGCCGACATACTTGAAATTTGACAGGTTGTGGCAGACCACAGACAAACCCATAATGAAACATCACGTCACAACTCATACACAGGGCAGATGCCGCTGTTCCAGGCTCAAAAATTGGGTGTATATGAGTCAACCAGTGACAAATGTTTTACATCTCACATTAGTCAAACATTAGCAGTTTTCATCCCATCACATCACAAAACTTTTAACCTACAAGATAACATTCTTTTGAATAAATCTAGTGATGTGGGGAACTTACTAACTTCGCTACAGGAGGTCGAATCTGAAAAATTCTTTTTGCATGATGTTCTATGGACCATGAAGACCATTCGTATCTACTGAACGATTTTTGAATCTCCCCCAATTCACCCCTATATGTTAAATTAACCCTATTTTCAACAACATTTTTAAGATAATTTTTTATTTATCGAAAAATTAAAATTAAGCCTCCAAAATGGGTTCTAGGAGGTTTCCGGGGTCCTAGTGATGTGAACTGGTATACAAACGTCTTCTGATTATGATCGTGAGACTGAAACGTACGTAAAGGCGAAAATATTGTTGCCATAAGTGTTACTGTGACATTTTTCCGAGAATTCATATATAATTCATACCTTCGTCAAGATTCATTATTATAGTAAATGAGAATGAAAAAGTGTGAAAACGAAGAATTAAAAAGAACTTGCAGCGATCGTTGAAACTTTCGTGAAAACCGACTGAAAGGTTATCGTGATATGCCGTTCTTGAATATTTTACGCAAATACTTACATATCGAGGAGAATAAGCTGAACTGATCGTTTTTTCAAGGATTTACCGATTTTAAGGGAGGACAGCGTTACGTGGATTAGGGAAATATTACAGACAGGCAGGCGGTAGACTAAAAGCTTATGATTTGGAATTTTAATCTAGGTCGAGACACGAATTCCTCTCGATATCGATCAACCTAGTCAATATTAATAAGCGTTCGAAAATATGCCAGACGTCTAATGGACATCTCACATTCAAATAGATTAACTACTCCTACTCTCTATTTTGTAGTGGAGTAGAAAGACGATGTAAATCTCTTAAATTATAGCTTTTACTTGAATTGAATTCGTTTTCTAATTTTGAATCGCTGACGGAGCGTAGAAGTTGTAAGAGTGAATTCCATAAGTTCTTTCTGTATGAAAGTGGTTACGTTTTTATAGAAAGCTATTACCAAGGTATTGATCACTCAAGGAAACTATGGGCACTCACTTATGGTACATACTTCATTCAATTTATTTTTCTACTAATCAGATGTATGTTATCTAAACTACGCCCGCAGTGAAGTTACTCACAAAGTTTCAAGATCCAAATGGCCGAATTCATATTTCGAATAAGTAATAAGATCTGTGCAGAGCTCTTGTAGGCCGGAATGATGTCTTAGTTCGAAAGCAGTGAAGACCGAAATCCGCCCAAAAAACCGTTAATCAGAACCACTAATACAACATTGTGGCCTGGATATAACGTGCGGAGCTCGAACAGGAGATCTTTGTCAATTTTCCTCTTCTTTCAAGACGATGTTCTTCTCTGCCAGAGTGAAGAATTCAATAACGTACATAGTCTCGGTTTGTTTAATGAAGAGGACAACGTCAGGCCTATTTGCTTGTATGAACCTGATGGTCGGAAATGGGTAATTGTAGTAGATCTGTAATTTTTAGTTTCCGACAACGGACTCAATGTCTCCTGGCATGTAAAAAAGCACCGGTTAAATGGTAATTAGCCCTCGAAGGGCTCCGCATTATGCCGATGGGTTCACGCAGAGACCGTTTTTGTCGGACATGCCGATAGCAGCTGGAAAATCGTCTCGGGCGCCTTTCGACAGACCCTGCAGCTGACAACAGGAACCTGCACATCCATCAAGTTGGGCGCTAGACCAAGGTGTTGATTACGCCATTTTGACAAGTTGCGATAAATCCCTCGCTCTCGGAAGTAAGCCCGGCTGATCTTAGGTAGCCTTGTTGACAAGCAGAACGTTTCGCTATTTCTGTAGAAAACAACGTCTATCGGCTAGTGAATTATGGAATTCATTAATTACTGAAGGATGAGAGATGAAATTTTTGAATTTTATTGAAGTATGTGAAGATACTGGCTCTAATTTGATAAGTTGGTTGCGTTCCAATTCCCGTTTTTATTTAGAAATTAAATTATTGATCAGAGATTTGTCAAAACCATTGACCAACGTTATTTGCTGAAGTTTCTCAACTTGGTTGTTGTAATTTTGCTGGCTCAAAAGGATGTTCAATAATTTATGAACAACACTATTAAATGGAGCTATTTCATATGCAAATGGTGTAGCTGAATTCGCCGGAGTATATCTATTTGTTTGAGTGGGTTTTCTGTATATGTCAAAATTTGAGTGATTACCAGCTTTCATAATATCAATGTCAAGGAATGTAAGATGAATGAATGAAACGAGAGTATCACCAGGTTCAAATTTGAAATTTTTTTATTTGCAATTAGTTTCAAAGAATATTCATATACAAATTAGGTGCGGCTTGAAAGCTTTGTTATACGTAGGATAATTAATGTTTGAAATGATTGATCTCAAGAAATTACCCGGTTTATTAATCTTATAGGTAACCAATATGATTTAGGAAGATTACGATTCGAGAATCTAAGTTTGTAATTTAAATAATCGGAGCTTACATCCCTAAACGATTTTCGTGAATTATTGACTTGTTTAACGCATTTTGACAGAGGGTTCCTGGTAATCTGTTCATAGGAGCTATCATTCAAGAATCTATTTACCCAGTTAGTGTTTTGTTATATTCGTAATTCTTTGCCCAAAATTTTCAGCGAATTTCCCTTATCTGATGCTTTCAATGATGACAGATATTACTGAAGTTAATTGGATGCACTTGTATATGATTTATTTGAATGTTGAGAAATAGTATTGGACTTGTTACGAATAATGACTTTATCTTGAAATTTGAGAGACCAAATCGTATTTTTAATATCATCAATTGAATTTTCAGGAGGTAATTTCTTAGATTTAATTGCAAAATGAAATTTTTTTTTGCGTAGAGATGGGGAAATCTTGCCTCGGGGACTCATGAACTGGGGTGTTCAGGATTCCTACCGACTACAACCCCTCCCCCGTGAGGTTGGTTCACATATTTTTGCTCGGTCGCAAGTGTCCCTAGGTTCAAAGAAATCATTTCTCCTTGGTCCTTTGTTTCGAATATCCTAGCACCTGTACTTTTTTCAGTCTTGGTGCCTTCGGTAAACCATACGGAATCTGCAGGTATCATATGAGCATTGCCCCCAGTGTTCCCTCACCCATTCAAGGTTTCAGTACTGAACGGTACGAAAGTGCTGTGAACCTTGATCCTGTCAGGTCTTATCGCCAATGGCCCAGGTGATCCGAGCAATCCAAGAATGCTTCGTCCTTTTTTGTCGGCCTTTCCTCATCCAATAAGATCGAAGCGATACGCTACTCTTATGCCTGAATGGCGAAGTGCAGTGGCTCTGTTCAGGGAATGCTGTGATGCTTCCGTTTTTGTTTTTGGCCACTACACGATTGCGGCGTATGTTACAATGGGTCTCCACCATGATGGTGTACACCCAGTGCACCATCCGTGGTGTGAGTCTCCAGGTTCTCCGCAGGACCTTTATCGCTTCATATAGCGGTTAATATTTCATTTGACAAACTCTTTCGCGTTTCATTGAAATTGTTATCGGATTCATTGTGACTGATGTTCATACTCTTAGCTTCTTCTCTAACAGTTCTTGTTAACAATTGTTGAAATTTATTGTAGATTCATCTAATTTTCCTATTGGTTTTCGCTGAAGTTGTGTTTGATAATTTAGAATAATAATATAGTTTATCGATGAATATACCTATCTAGTTGTATCTGAATTTCACAACTGTCAATGCTTAACATATTTCCTTCTACAGCTACTTGACACCGTCTCCTCCTAGAGAATGATGTACTTGAAACTTGAAATACCGAATAATTACCAATATTAGTAATGCATGAAGCATTCGTGGAACCTCAGAAACAGCAGGGGCTTGTTATTGTTCGTTTAGGCAAAAATGTATTCACGAATTTCGCCGTAATTTGATATTGCGAATTTCAATGGAGTGTTTTCATCCAGCTATCGAGTTCTATTGTGAACACAAACACAATAGAAATACGCGCACAATCGAGTTTTCGTTTGGCTAATAAGTTTTATTTTGTTTTCAGATTTTTCCCTCACATTGACGAGAAATGTTTCCTGTAAGTATTCCTTCTTTCTAAGCTTTCGTTTTGTTATATTCGTATTCCACACGGCGACGACGACGTTGGCGATTTTATTCCTCCAAACTATTTATAAACCGGTCTCGGATAAAGCGATAGCACAATACGCACGCTTTCTATGAAAACACCTAGACGGATAATGTGGCGACGGCGACGTTCTTTCGCGTTTTTCACGAAAGTGCAATTCCATTTGCACACGCCCATACATCCGCTATTTCGTTTTAGACCAATCGAAAATTTCACTATGATTCCAAAAGAATCGAAACAAAACCGTATACATACCTAGAGTATAACAAGTTTTCAAGTCCTTCTGCGGATAGCTAATCTTGAAAATTCATGGCTCCCGGGTGGATTCCGCGGCACAATAGCACGTGTCAAATCCATGCTTTTTCGTAAAAGTCAAAAGCCTTATCAAAAATTATACATATTTTATTTCAAAATTTTGTACCATCCCTTGATCCAGTGGTTGGTAATGAGACGTAGTGTTGGGAGGTAGAAAAGCAACTTGCACATTTTCCAATTGTACTTTTGTGTGGAAAGTAGCGTTAACTAACAATAGAAGAAATGTTCTACCCTGGTTTTCAATTTGTTTGTCACAATTTTTCACCCAACAATTCGTTATCTTTGTTGTCACTCAAGCTTTTTTATTGGATACCCATTCTATGGGCAATTTATCTACATGTAGCGGTATCCGCTGCAAACATTCCAACAAAAAGGTTGAGTTTTTCTTGTGATGTAGTAGCCAGTGTGTCATCATCTTTGGGAGAAAATGAACTGTAAGTGAAATTTCCACCAATTGTAAAAGTCCAAAACAAACAGGAGGCATTCTGGCATTCAATAAGCTGATTGAGTGATTTTATTTTGATATTATATGCCTCTTTCGAAGCGTTTATTGTTTCATTGCACATATTTCTGGCTTCAACATATTTTTTTCTGGTATCCAGAGATGAGTTACCGCGCCCAAGACGGTATGCTGTTTGTTTTGAAGCGACGGCCCTGGAACTGATTCTATTGAACCATCGTTCACTAGATGACGGTGATTTGTTGGTATGGGGTATATACATTTCTATTCCTAGCCTGATCATATCCGAGATCTCTGTGGACATTGTGTTGAGTCATCAGATTCAAAATATTCGATTTTCCAAGGAACCTCGAAGAAAAACATACGGAGATCATCCCATTTGACTGAGTTGTACTGTCAAACTATGCGTGGAGGTGTTGGATAGGTTCGTGAGGAGTTTCAGGGACCTTTACTTCATAAGGCTCTGGATTATTAGAGAGGAATAAGTCAAGCGCATTCGCCCAGAAATCCGAATATTTTACTCTAGGAGGCTTCTTCATTAGTATTTTCATATTAGGCGTGGAATGAATGAAACGTCAGTTTGGATAGGGTGAAAGGAAAATGGGTATGAGGGTGAACCAGTAGCATTGATCAAACACTGAAACACGGAGTTGCCCACTTCAAAGCATCTTTATCGAGGTGGTGGTGTTATACCGAGCGATGAGGAAAACATCTACTACCCATAGATATCCTTTTAGTCGCCTCTTACTTACCGTATAAAGTCAGATAATTGAGGTGTCCCTCAAGGAAAAATTTCACGTCCACTTATGTTCAAACTATACACAAATAACCTACCTGTTTCACTTAAAGAACATGCACAAAAGTTTGCATATGACAATTCAATATCGATATCGATAAAAGACGCTTCTCATGAAAACACAAGTTATTAATGGTACTGCAAAAGACTGGTTTCACAAGGATAAGTTAATAATGGTAAGATAGCACTCAAGTCATATACGTTTAAAAATAGTATTACTTCACCAAATAAATGCTACTGATTTGGCGTTTATCATTTTCTATGGGTTAATATACTCATGCTAACGATCTATACATTTATGGAACAATTATTTTCATTATTCAAAAGCTTACACTACTATGAGGCCATCTCTTCAGGATCCTCAAGTCCCGTGATGCTGAGTGTCTTGACTTCGACGACCCTTACCACAAGGTCTTAACTTGTCGCAAATTTCATTTTATCAGAGCAGAACTTGTAGACGCAACTTGGTTGGTTTCGCCAATCCTGAGCAGGATTTACCCTGCCTAATGGAGCATCGCGAGGAATATCAGGAGCTCCTTGGTGCTTTTGCACCACCTTAAATCCTGCACTCTTCTGTCGATTGGCGCTTTTATGGTTTTCAGGGTTGAGTTCAAGGTATCTCTGAATTTAATCCGTGTGAATGGATTCACAGCCTCATTCTGGAGATAATTCCAGCTTAAAATTTGATTTGTCGATAGTTTCATCTTCTTGGTTGAGGCATCGCTCATCACATAAGCGATGGGTGGAGGTGAGACCTTATTTTCACTTTTATTAAAGCGTGTATTACTATGAGGGAATTGAAAATACAAACTTTCATTTGCATCGCGCCTTGCAGTTGGTACTCCATGTTCGATATTTCCTTAATGTCAAGCAACTCTCAATCCGCATGGAACAATGCCAACAATAGGGAAAGTTTTATCGACGTCTCCGCGTCTTACGTTAATTCAGATTCTCAGAATGATTCATGGACATTTTTCGGAAGTCCAAAGATTCGGTATAGATTTAAAGCGGCATCCGAAACAAGCGGGATACATTTATAGTAAGATTAATGTCGCCGTTTTTCTTCATTATAGAATAAAACATTCGATCCTAGAAGTAAATCTCTTAATCTCCCAGCTAAGGAAACACATTGCGAAATACGCATCTTTGACCGTATTCTGTATGAGTCAGCTCAATTAGGAACTTAATCCCGTTAGTAGACAAGTCTGGAATCATCTGTTCTTGAAACGGTGGATTATACTTGACGTTTCACTGTCCGACCCTGGTCTACATTCGAAGTAAAACCGTATTAGAGTTTCAAAATTCATTTATACCATATTCCTAAATACGAGCATCTTTTTTCGTATTTTCCCTTGGATACAACACTTTTCCAACCACCACTGTCTTACAAACATATTTATTCAGTTATTTATTCATTCATTTATTGAATTACATTAGTTCAACGGGATAAATCCGTTGGAGAGCTTAGGGGTACATATAATATAATTACAGAGTAGGATTTAAAATTATCTAATATACAATGTCATTAGGATTACAATGAGATAATCTCGTAGAATCTATACACATTTGGAAAATTGGGGAAAATGATAACGTATTTATTCTGCAGAGTGGTGAATAAAATGCTTGTGCGGAACGGGTGCGAGCAAATGTAACATATAAATTCAGCATTGATACAATTACAGAACAGACAACCAGGCTATGAATGACCTTATACAGGAATAAAATACTATGAATTTCTCTACGTTTATATAACTCTAGGCAAGAGAATCTATCTAATATAGCCTGGTGGTAAAATCCAATAGATGTATGGTTACCATCAGCTTTGGAGACTAAATATTTTAAGAAACGCCGATTCATGCGCTCAATTTTGCTTATATAAATTTTATAATGGGGGTTCCACACAATTGAAGTATATTCGAGCTTAGATCGAATAAATGAATTGTATAATATTGTTAATGAATCACTATTTTTAAATAGGCGGCAATTCCGGATGATAAAGCCTAGCATTCTGTAGGTGCTAGAAACAATTGATTAAATCTGAGATGCAAATGACAATTTCACGCCAAACAAAGCTCTTTAGTCTCTGAAACTCTGAAACGGGTAATTTTCTCGGTGTAAGTCATTACAGTGTACTTAATACTAATACTAAGTTCCAAATGATTTATTACACACCAAGTACTGAGTGCATCCAAGTCATGCTGCAGTGAGATATAACATAAAGAATGCTTTACTGTCGAGTAAAGTTTTAACTCATCTGCGTAAAGAAAAGAATTACAGACGAATGAAAAAGAAATGTGATTGATGAATGAATTGGGTAGGAATGTTCCAAGTACCGACCCTTGAAGTACACCTGAGGTGGCATGAAATGAATACGACTTAAAACCTCTACACTCAATATAGTGATATCCACTTAGGTAAGAATTCCAAAATTCAATCAAATGATTCGTAAATCCAAAGCAAAGACATTTGATTCAATAAAATACTGTTATCCAATTTATCAAATGCCTTAGCAAAATCGAGGTAGATACAATCAACCTGGCCACCCTCATCAATTACATCAGTCAAGTATTGCCTGTAGCAACCTAAGTTAGTAACAGTTGATCTGCCAGCCATAAACCCATGCTGCTCTGGGGTTACCATCATATATAGCGTGATATATCTGAGAGAAAACTCGAAAGTGAACGACGTAATTGGGACGGCAAACCATATGACGGAAGGCCTTGATGCCAGACTCGGTCAAAATGCTTTGAAGATGCCACAGAAAAAGGTTCCTCATATTTTTCAATGAGTAAAGGTCATATATGTGTTACGTAGTGGAGCAGGTTTTCGATATCGAGGCCATGTTGTCTGAGTGAAACTCTATTCACACAAAATGGTGTGAACAAAGTCATTAAGATTTGACAGTTGACAGTCTCGACAGAATTCGGTTACATACCATGAAGCGATTGCGATGGAAATAAAGATTGCCCTAGTTTTATCGAGACCCTGCAAGGTCTGCGTCCTTTTGTGTGATAAGAGTTTCACTTGATGAATATTTGTGGAACGAAAAGTGGTATCTAGTATCGTCTCATGTCGTGATAACCTTATACTGAGCATCACCCTATACATATTGTCATTTTTGAACCATTCAGTTCATCCACTTTTATTATATTGAATTTATAACCAGGTCTCAGCTGCTGTTGATCGCATATCGTCTACTAAATTTCTACTTCATCCTCAGTCAATTTCATCGTGATGCAGATGTAAATTCAGTGTAATTAACATACAGTCGTTACAGATTTGATGGGCACTTCAATGGATGAACATTACATCAACGTACGTTCCGAGCTACAGTCTTTAATGACTCTAATAAATATTAGGTTAAAGCTGGGTTTTTGGATACTCGTGAACAAACAAATTATGCGGCACTGGTTGTGAATCAAAAACCAAGACCACTTGTTGTTCGGAATTTGGTCGCACACAATTAATCGAAGCCCACGAAGTATTAAAATAGTGGAGTCTACGATCTGATGAGATTGCCAGATGGTCATGGTATCATTAACTATTTACGATATAATCAAATTGTCGTTATCCACAACTGTGCATGATGTCTTATTTATCATACCGACATCACAACAAGTTTCGTATTCCTTCTGAACTAATGTTATGAAATTAATGTTAATAATGATATTAATAATGGGAATTTTTGGCTTACGGATGGATTACGAGTCATAATAGCAGCCATTTCGCCAACCATTACAGGTATCATCTCTAGGTCCAGCTTGAAGCTAGAAATGAAAGTTTGTGTTTCAATTCAAGCCTCAAACCTGTCCTGAAAATGCCTCATGTAATTGTTGGCGAAACGTCGGCATCAAGTCGTGCTATTGTGACGCGGAATCCATCCTGAAGCCAAGAATGTTCAAGACTAGCTATTTGCGGAAGTCTACTATTCAAGATAATAATAATACTCAATAATGAAGCAGTAGTGCTGTATTGCTGTGAATTTGATCCTAGTCGATGGGCAGAATCAAATATTGGAACTTTTAGTCACTATAAAATACAATACATACATAAATCATATTGAGTGAAACATGAAATGAATAGTTTGCACATCAAACTCATAAATAAGTCAACAAATTCCAACGCTGATTTAACTATAAACCCTTTTTTTTCCAAAACGACTGCTTTCAGCGACAAATACTAAGAGTGTCTTTTGAATGTAAAATCGAAACCAAGTGAATATTTGAGTTTCTCATCATTAGTACTCCCAGTATCCCAAATTTCGTCTATTCGCCATGTTTTTGAACAAAAATATAATCAAAACTGAGATAGATTCTTTTTTGGATGCCCTGCATCTCAAGAACCAAGCCGTTACGGACCCATGTTTATATGAAGTTTTTATCTTGAAAGATTCGCCCTTCAAAGTTTGTACAAGTACATAATAAACACTCTGTATATATCTAATTGTCGGAAATAACCCTTTCTTTGAACTTTGGAATGCCACAGATTTATCTTTTTCATCGAAACCTCCAATTTGATATGAATATAATGTATTTTTCTATCAACGAGGAAAATTATTAATTTTCATGGCATGAAAAAATGCAAAAAACGTATATACATATATTTACTTCAGCGCGATCTAGCGAGAAAATTGTAAACTAAATAAAAATTCAAATGACTCATATCGATCGGAAATTTTCTGCTCTACAATGTTTTATACTTGCGTTCTTCTTAAAAATGCATTTTTTCAGTTAAAAATGCGAAAAAAGACAAAAAAACTGAATTTTGATATTTAAATACATCTATTTCTCGGGAATCGCCGTTTTTTCCACTTACGATTTCCACTGAGTTGTTTCGCATGTAATTATCTTCAATTTGGTATTGGTCACATTGCTGTATTAATTTTTTCACCTCAAATGCTGATTCCGGTGGACTATAATGATTATTTCTAAAGTGATAGAGTTCTCTTATATAAAGATGATCATCTGATTGAAAAATTCTCAATTCTATTGACAATGTGTGGGTGATTTGAGCTCTAAACTATTTCCTCCCTAACCGTGTCTATGAATTAAACGAAGGAATTTCCGCGAAATATCCAACGTATCGGGATCGATCGCATGGTCTTAGTATTATTCCGTAGGGTTTGTTGTAGGGTGACGGGGGTGGTGGCACTTCCACGAAGCTATTAGGAAAACTAATTTCAGGCTCGTGTATGAAAAAGCGTTATTTGTGCGATGTGAGGGCGCCATTAGTTCCTTTCACAAAAGTTTTGGCGACGATCCAAGAGATTATTCATTTCTCGAGTACATTTCGAATAATTCGCTTCAAGACACATGTGTGTGTGTGTGTGTGTTTGTTGTTTTCCCTGGATACATATCATCCGTGAAATGGTTATTCGAAAGTTATAGGCCAACGTAATTTAGCATTATTGGATACTGACTTTCTCGGTCTCGAACTCACGTTCAAATTTGCTCCGTTCTAACTAGGCTTGTTAGATATGAGTCCAATAATCCTGTTCCTCCTACTATCTACTAACGTTTCCTTACAGTTCAAGTAGGGGAAAGCGTCCCCATATGCGTCTTCTTTACCAAGTTGACTATATCTAAAAACATAAGTTCTTGATATTGTAGTAAGTTACTGGTTTAACAGCCATCGATGAAAAACCAGCGTGAGCTCGTCTGGTCTTTCTATCTGTAATCGGTCATGGTGAAATAACAGATGTGATTTACCGACCATGGAAATATTTATATGATGATGAAAATTGACAAAATCCGAACAGAATAATTACCAAAAAGAAATGATTTTAAACTGAATACATGGAACGGAATACAAAATAATTATACTCTTCCGTTGATCGAAATGTGACGATCAACTACTCAATGTGACTAGAATCAGGTACTCACCAGGGAAAAAATCTCTTAATACCTAATCACAATTATAGTTATTTAAAAAACAATGATTTTTTGTGAAAGAAAACCCGCGTGTATCGATCTTTCGCCCGATAAATAAAAAAATATCAAGATCAATTGAAATAAACACCCTGTAGCTTAGTTACTATCAATATTTGCTCAACAACATGTATGCTCAATTGAAAAGATTCTGAACCAAGGTACATACAGCTGCTCTAATGGTTCAAACTTGATGCAACAGCCTCTATATCTGTTATCCGTGAGAGAAAGAACTCCCAAGATGGCATGAGATGAATACAAGTGAAAATTATCGACTAAATCAAAATTTATGAAATTCCCATCCCAACACGATTCATTCATTCTTGATTTTTGAAGCACTTAAAGCCTTAGCACGACCAAACGACCATTCTTAATTTACTACAATAATTAATTGTTCTAAACGCTTCAACAATATCATTATATAACGGGCTTACATAATTCGTAATCGTATTGAACCGAATTCGCACATTGAACTGGCAAGGAAAAACCTTCAGATTTTTCTAATTGATAACAACAATTAATAATGGCCGATCAGAATTGGAACATGTCACCGTTCTATGCTTAAGGCACTATCCAGGAAATAAATAAAAATCTTTCAGCAATAGTAAACGAATGTAGACGATGTCTTGTTTGAGAAGAGTGTAGAATAAAAACGGAAGTATCTTGTAGATTAAGAATGAAGGAGCTTCTGCATCTGCAGATGTCATTTCGAGATTTTTACGTCGCTTGAATCACATTTTCAGCAGTCCAAGTGAAGAGACAAAGTTTGTAGATAAATTCTCTTGCTTACATACATTACTGAAACGTGAGATCTCAACATTATGAACGTAACCAGGTCCGGCTTCGTAATATTCTTCTGAAATATTACAATTCAGAACTGGATGTGCAACAAATTAAGGGATGCACCTCATACCTATGTGTATCAGGCGACTTAGCCATTGGTATGCAATTATAAATATGAAGTGATGGACAAATCATAATTCCGAAATCGACAAAATTGTTTCCAATTTCATCTCTAAAACGTTTCTTTGTTAAGGTTCTCAACACTTTTCGTATGAAGGCGAAAAATGTTTTCCATATGAGGTGAATTATCCCAGTAGTTTACTAAATTTCTTATCAAGAAAATATTTTTTTTTGGTTTTGTTAGTTACACTGTCAACATGACATTCCCAACTAAGAAAATAAGATATCCAAAAACTTTATATAGTCAGGGTTTTCAAAAGTGATGTAATCTTGATAATCAATGTCAGGTAGATGTAATTTAGTCTGACTTTGAAATGGCTTTCGACAGGCTTGATCATCTAATGGGAAATTTGGATATTTTACAACTTCTTGCTTTATCAAGTTGTTATCTTTCTGGATAGCGATTGAAACATATTTCAGAAGGAATATCACAATTGTTATCACTTAGAATATAGCTTTCTGATATAAATTCTCGGAAAATAGGTCACACTAACACAGATGCTTATTATTTTCGTCTTTGGGTACATTTCGGTCTCACGACCATCATCAGAAGACGTATTTTGTTCAAAATGGGATTTCCTGAAACTAATTGTATCAGCATAAAGCGCCCTTGTCACACCAATATCAAATAAAAATGCCCACGTCGTCGAAACAAACAGAAACACGAATAATCGAAATTGTAACACATCAATGTTTCAAGTACATGTAAGAGTTAAGAATCCACTGCTTAGCAATTTTCTCATAATATACGAATTCATGTCAGCAAAGTGTATACGACTGAAACCACAACAAAAAAAACGCTAGAGTATCTACTTTTGAACCAGATATTACCCACGAATTATTAATAATCCCAAATTTATCTTAGTTTCTTTAACATCTCTAGGGAGATAGGAAACAGCAATCTCCGTAATTCATTTGTCAAAAGTCACTTCAAAAATAGGAAAAGAAAGACTCAGAACGCAAATTTCTGTAAAAATACGTTTGGTCCAGTTACAATTAATACTTTCCTCGTTCTCTGAAGGACCTAGTGTTATCTTTTTCAATTGAATGTCTCAAGAAACAATCTTTCCGATGCTATATACAAAATTCACTATACAATTGTTCGATATAACACTCACGTGTTTGCATAGACGCCAGTAAATAATACGGGTTTTGAGTTAATTTAGCAGCAGCTGCACGGATATTAGATTAGGATCGAATAAGCCGGAATAGATTGTGGAGGAACTTTATATCACCATAAATTCACTACAATTAAGCTATACTTTTGCAGTTTCCACATCTTACGACGTTATTTTACCACCACAAAAGCGATAAAACGCAGTTTATACCGATCTAATTTGGCGTGATGAGAGAACGAAGCGCGTAAGTCGTACTCAAGAAGCGGCTAAAGGCTTTTAGAATATGCGACGTACCGCAAGCTAAGAACTAACGTCGCAGTATAATACATTCCCTCCAAGTAGATATTTATGCTGTACTGGTATTGTGTGTATCTTTGCTATGGATACGATCGAATTTCCCGAAGAAGTACCATACAGGTAACTCACCGATTACAAGAAAACCATTTGTTCACATTAAGGGATTGAAATCGGGTAATTACTTTGCGGTAAGATGAAAAATCTATCTGATTATCAAGTAAAAGATGACTGTGTTTATATTTAATAATATTCTAATTTATCTAATAGCTAATTACCAAATGTAAGATATCAAATTTTCAATTAATTGATGGCTTCTCTTCAACAAATGTTTGGTATAATCAGAATCAAGTTTGTTATGCCCAAGATGTTCAGGAAAACCTCTTCACAAAAACTTCCCATCAAGTGCCAAGAGCTACTTTACATTCCAGCATCTCCTTTGTTAGAGATGGGTCACCAATTCAATCAAAGTTTTGAAATCTTATGTGATCAAAATTAAATCAAATCAAAACTAATTATTGATAATTCATCATAGCTTTTTCAAAGAGATATTACAAATTACTTTGTAATATATGATAGAAGAAACTTTGTTGTTAGAGACACTAGTTGCCTTTATGTTTTAAATCGGTGCAGATCAAACGTTTGGTAGTTATTTCATTTAAGTTTGACCTATCAAGAATGTAATGCCCTGCGTATTAGACAAACAGGTTTGATTTTAGAAAGAACATTTCGACTCATTTAAAACAATAATTCTAAATTCGAATAATTCTTGCAATGTTCTGATGAAAATTAATTGTTTATTGTTTCAAATGGAAATGGGCCTTTCATATTTCTCAATGTTTCGAAAATACGAATGATCATCACTCTATACATTGTTATAACAATATTAAAGAGTCAACAATGATTTGGAGTAAGAGTAGTAAGCCTTGCGTCCGTTGCTGCAGTTCAAGTTAGATATATGTGATGATTGGAACTTTGGAGAAATTGTTGAAACTTAGCGAGTTCGCTGATGTAGTCATGACCACTTTGTGGTGCATGAGATTCGAAAGTTTGATTCAGCTCTAACCGCAACAGCTACTCGCAACGTTATAAGTTACTGGATGCTATCAGTTTCAGGGAAGTGATTATGTTACACTCTCATTTATGGACATAGAGGTTTGACTCATTAGAAACAGATTTAACTTGTCCCTTAAATTTCCGAACAAACCCAAACTGAGCCACAATATTTCGACTTTCGAGCGTTCATGATGGTATCTCTGAGTACTCATACTGTATCCTGAGAAATGGATATTCTCGTTGGCCCGTTAACTCCCCAGACCTAAGGCTGCTTGATTATCATGTAGGCAACTACTGGGATAAAATTATATTGTACATAATAATAACAGTCTTCGGTTCTTACCTTACTGAATACACTGTTGATACACTAGAACACTATAGATAAAGAATAATCAGTCTTATACACTAAGAAATACTATTAGAGTACTGAGGACGTTTCGACTATCAAGTAGCCATCATCAGAGTAAACACATTGGTAGCCGAAAGATCCTCAGTACAGTATTTTTAGTGAATAAGGGTGATTATTCCTCATTTATAGTGTTCTAGTGTATCCACAGTGTGAACTCTTTTATCGGATCGATAGAGCATTGCATGTTACAGCTTTAGATAAAATAAGTTGTTGAGTAATAAAGTGAACTCAATGAAGAATAAGAAAACATTCAATTGTCGTAATGTACCCTTGGAGAAGGATAAAACAAAGTATAGACTGATGATCAGTCTACATATCTAAGCCAACAATGAATAAGTTTTTTAGCTAGAGGGGAACTCAATATAGTTTCTTCAATATAAGAAATGAAAATATCTCCCCAAAGAAGACTTAATGGTGATCCCATAGCTAATCCATTATTTTGTGTGAAAAACTCGTCATTAAATTGACAATAAAGGCAAAAACAAAAGCTTGTTCCATCTCGGATTTTAATACGGGATTTGTATGTGATTTTTCCAGAATTTTTGATCAAAAACACTCTCATACACGTTCACTGACATGTACAACACTTTCCAATCACACGAAGAAACCTGAGGAACAAGTGAAACATATAATTTCCCACATGAAACAGCTAAAACACTGATTAAATTGTAATATTTATCACCTGCCACACTCTCATGAGCTTCGTCTCTACTGCAAGCCTTCTGTTAAAGACGTCATAGCAGCGATCAGGCCTTGTGTATAGAGGGTATTGGTTTAACGTATTCTAATATTTTGCATTTGCTAAATTATGCCTGTTCCGATGTCTCGATTAAACAATTCCTGGTTGTTTATAGAATATCTTCGTTATGACGAATATAACTGATATTTCAATAATTAGAGACCGAAAATGTGTTTCATAATGTAGTAGTCGAGTCAAAATCAATGCTAATTAATTCGAGCTATAACAACCTGTCGATTATTATCATTGCTAATAATTCAAACGTTGAGTATACACGGAATTCGAAAACTAAGTACATATAACGTTGAATGAAATTCACATTCAGGGCTATGTTTTTTCGATTATTGTAAACAAATCATATTGATAATGATTGTGGAATATATGGACAGGTTTCAAATCAATTCCAGAATGGATAGTGTGGTTATGTAGAAAAAGTTTTCCCATGAAATTAATTCAAGCTTCCGATTAATTAATCAATTATTTAGTAATTAATTCATTCGTTCGACCGTACATCATTTCCACGTTATTGGCGGAATGTTTCATGAACGAACGCCTGTGACTTCAGCGTTATAGATCATGCCGCAGTATTTGTACCCACAGAATATTTTTTCCTGTAAGATATATGAATTAAATCCCGATATATAGTAATCAGTAAATATCCGTATGAGGCAGACATCGCAGCCTGAATATTCTGGCAACATCGTCTATGGAAACATAAATAGCAGAGAGCACAACATCGTGCCTTGTGGAACACCAGAAAAAACACCATGAGACAATTTTTTTTGCATTGAGGAGGGGAAATCTTGCATAGACGCCTCGGGGCCCTTGCCCCTGGGTGTGCCGGATTCTTACCAACTAAAACCTCTCCCTCGTGAGGTCGGTTCTCCTTCCCAGAGGGAGCCCAACTCCACTGCGGTCATCACTATGAAATTCAGTAACTGAACGATCTCTGTTGAAAGTGGTCTACCTCGATTTTGCTAAGGCATTTGATAAAATGGATCACAGTATTTTATTGGATAAAATGTCTAGCTTTGGATTTACAAATCGTTTGATTGAATTTTGGAATTTCCACCTAAGCGATAAAAATCAATATGTAGAGTATAGAGGCTTCAATTCGTATTCATTTCATGTCACCTCTGGTGTACCCCAAGGGTCAGTACTTGGGCCACTCCTATTCAATATATTTATCGATGACATTTCTTCTTTATTTGTCTGTTATTTTCTTCTTTACCCAGACGACTTGAAACTTCATTCGGCCATAAATCATTCTTCATGTTGTATCTCACCGCAGCATGACTTATATGCACTCAGTACTAGGTGTGTAATCAATCTGGAGCTTAGTATTAGTGGGTGCACTGTGATGACTTTCACCAAGAAAATTAGGCTTATTATTCACAATTACGAACTTGTTGACGCACCTCTTGCTCGTTGTTATAGTTTCAGAGACTTGAGAGTTTAGTTAGACATAAAATTGTCATTTGCGTCTCACATTGAATCAATTGTTTCTAGCGCCTACAGAATGCTTGGCTTTATCATCCGTAATTGCCGCCCATTCAACAATTGTGATTCAAAAACAATATTATACAATTCATCTGTTCGTTCTAAGCTTGAATTTGCTTCAGTTGTGTGAAACTACCATTATAAAATTTATATAATCAAAATAGAGCGCGTGAATCGGCGTTTCTTAAGATATTTGACCTTCATAGCTGATGATAATTATCCATCTATTGGATTTTCCCTCCAGGCTCTATTAGATAGATTCCCTTGCCTGGAATTATATGTACGTAGGGAATTTCATAGTATTTTATTCCTGTATAAGGTCATTCATAAACTGATTTATTGTCCTGTGATTTTATCTAGGCTGAATTTACACGTTTCATCTACTCGCACCCGTTCCACACAAACATTTTATCTACCACTCTGCAAAACAAACACGTTATTATTTTCCCCGATATCTCAAATGTGTAGATTCTGCGACATGATAGGTTTGACTGTTGACATATTTTGTTGTCACCCTAATAACATTTATAAAGCTGTGTATATTGGTTAATTTCAATTCCTACTCTGTAATTATATTATGTGTGCTCCTAAGCTCTCCCAGTGGTTTCTTGTGATGAGCTAATCTAATTAAATAAACAATTAAATAAATAAATAATTAAATTATCTGCTACGGGTTTTTCCTCTTTATGACGAAATCCAGTAAACTTCAATCATGATTTAATAATACATTTTACAAAATTTCTTCAAAATATGCTCTCTCATACAAAAATATTGAAATTATGTAAGTAGTAGTAAAAAAAGGCCTGAATATGTTTTTTCATATGTTCTTCTATTAATACATTTTTCCCGAGGTCTGGTAATGATTGATGATGTTAAGTTGGCTCAACTAAGAAGAACGTTTCTACCGCATGTAAAGAGCATTTTATCATTTTCTTAGTAATAACAAACTATGTTTCACAAACAAGTCATGTAATTATGAAATCGGGACTTTTTCCTTTAAAATATTTCGGGAAGTGAAAATCGACTGATGTAAACTATCCTTATTGCCGAATAACTGGGTCACCAATATTTATACATCCCATTGAAGTCGTTTAAAAAAAATCGGATAAGAACGTCTATAATAGAGTGCCACATTAGAAACCGGCTCATCTTCCAAATTGCTGTCTCACGATCTAAAGCAAAACGTCGTCGTCCTTCGTTCCTACACCCTCGCCGGCGGCGTGGCGGAGGGGAGTACGAGTCTACAGACTCGCCTATATAAGAGTTGGGGGGATGAAGTTAATACATGCACTAGCTGGAGAAACGTGAAAGGTTAAATTTGCCAAGCAGCATACGCAAGAATCACCGTAATTAAAATGATATTAGAACAACCTTAGTAGCTACGGGTAGCGTTTTCGCCTGAATTAATTTTAATTACGGTACTTCCCCACTGATACGTTTCTAATTTAATTAGAAGTTAATAAGCGTAAAACAACAATGGATTGACATCTCATTTCTTCTTCACATATCCGTTAACGTAGGGTCTTGTCACGGCTGATACAGTTCACAGTAAATCGTACATTATGAAATTAAAGTATGTTGGCTCATGTGATTATCCTTGGCGAACAATTGCGTATTGTTCGTTCTGTGTTTCGTAATTTTTGAACTTTCGGGACTTAGATCAGATGATCAAAAAACATTTGGGTTGTAGAAGCGAACAGCAATTCCTGATCTTCTTCTACACCACTTATGTTCTTTTACAAGACTAGCTAATGTGCGATCCGTTACACCAATCCACACTTTCACAAAATATGAAGTTTTGGGCTTAAATAATTTTGTTGGTTATTGCGAAAGCAATGTACTTTACAATCATTCATTCAACTCGCTGAAGTGTTCTAAAGCGGAAAATTTAATTAACAAAATGAGAATGAGGGAAGCTAGTTATCTGGGCAGTATCAGCATATTTTGAATGTTCTTCCTTCCCGTTTGTAGTTATAATTAACATAGTCCCCAGATGGCTCGATACGTTCCTGTAAATTTTTTCTAACGGCATCCATATCGGTCGTAAAGAATGCAAGAGTGGCGCACAAAGTAACTGCTAGTAAATCATTTTACATTTCTTTGATGCTTGATTCTCGCTTCGAGGAAGAAAGGTTTACAGCTTTTATGGCAGCAGGCGATATATCTGGAATTCAACATGGCACTTTTGTGGAAATTTATATCCAGGTGCTGTGTCGGGATCTCAACGTAAATCCATTGGGGAAGGAAATTTTTCGCTATTATTGAGTTCGAACTTATGGTTTTGCTTTCTACAAATTCCACCGATAATTTACCAGGAAATTGAGTGGAGATTGAAAATCTCTCTGCGCTACTTTACTATCACGAACGGTTCGCCTGGAGTACGATCGGGTAGGTATTGCTGTGGGATATTTAGAGATCCAATTGCGTCCAAGTAGTTTGCTGGTTCACATCGATTCTTATCCAATTTCATATTATCGTTACAGGTGCTTATGTGAGATATGAATAGACAGTTATGCACTTGTTGAGAATTCATTCGAAACGTGTTATAACATACGAATCGAATTTGTTTTGTGACACTTTCTATTTCATTTCATCTTCCTATAGCATGTTCTGTTAGACAACTTCATAAAATAGAAGTATAACAAAATGAGAAAGACATCATCTACGTTTTTCATTCTCTCCTATGTAGGAGGATGAAGGTCATCTTCAGCGTCATGGGACAATCATGTGTGCCAAAAATTCATAGGTATGTCAAATAGTCCTTAGCATATTTCTGGTGCTGATTTTTCAAGAACCTCTTTCCTCATAGCCACTGCTTATCCCCCCCAAACTACCATATCTACCAACATCCATATCTATTTGGAGCAAGGATTATCTCTTACTATAGTATTGCTCGTCAAACACGAATTTTGTCCAGCCCCTTGGGTAGCTGCAACCTCATGTCAGACCTGCAGGTCCGTATTCACTAGTATTTAGAATTATTCTTAACTTATCACGTATTAATAAACAATGTAATCAATAATGATATAAGTTATATGTAGCATGATAAGTAATATGCAACTTAAATAATATAATTCCAGACATAATTTATAAGATATAAGCAAGATTTGATGCAATTTGGTAAATCAGAGATTAAGATCGGAAACAAAATTGGGCCTGAATAATCCCTTGGGGGACACCACTCTTTGTGAAATGTTTGATGGACATTTTATTTTCTTATTTTACTATTTATACTTACTTTACTAATCACACATTTGATGAGAATAATAATAAAATGTTATTGTTACTAGCTTGATGATATACTAGATATTGTAGATCATACTGGAGTATTATAATGTCGATTTATTTACACATTCCTGTATAGGTAATTTTTTTCAATAACCCCTGCGGATATCGTTTTAGATCCAACCCTGTCCCGTCGCGATATGTAATATGTTTGCAACCCACCAACGGGTAAGAATACACAAATTTCACAACTTCACTCGTGCGATAAATATATTTCTCTCTCAGGTCTATCGGCACATTGTTGAAGGGTGACTGCAACATTAGTCTTGTGAATTGTTCGAACATCGCCTTTTCTTGTCGCATTAGGTGACGCTCCGTTGCAATAAGTCTCGGGCCCCTTGATGCGGCAGAACTTGCCATCATATCATCGAGAGAACATGATTCCGTGAAAACGAAGGGGTTATTGGTTCCCCTCGCATGAAGGGCCCTATCGGCTATTGCCATTCCGCGATGCCCCAGATTAATTATGTTCCTGTTAGATACGGTTTCAGCATTACCTGTTCCCGGATTCCGATGTACCGAAACGTGTATTGAGTACCGGTTATTAACCCTGGTTACTCGTTCATTAAATTTTAATTAACTGCTTACACAAACAGAATTGTATCATGAAAGGGTTCGTTCCACGATTAGTTAATTGTTCCATTAGCCTCTTCACAAAGCGATAATTTCGGCGTATGTAATAAACGTATTCCATTATGTTATTTAGGAATCAGTGTTGTGTTTAACGGCAGTAAGATCCTTCGAGGAGTTCTTGTGTTATCAACTTTGACGTAGACTAAACATGGCTCAGCTTCCAGCAGTGACGGCGTCTTCGGGATGGCAAGGGAGGCGTTACATCATCATACAAATCAACCACACAAATAGAAAATAATAATTATTATTCAATTATGCCTCAATACAATTTTGTATGCGTGTAATGTATACATACATGGTTGTGTGGTGCGTGTTTGTGTGTATACGTAGGTGTATGTAATCTATGTATGCCTTTTAGAATCATTGCAGTACTCAGCTATGATTTAGTTTAAGCACATGAATAAATGGAAAGCGACACGAACAGTAAAAGTTTTGAATCTTCCTCCTTATTTGTTTGTATCAGACTACTAATACCTGTAATTATTATAATGTTGTATTTATTCTATTCTTAATGCAAATAAAATTATCATTTTTATAAATGTGATTACTATTATTAATTATAACTAATATAACAAGATTGGAATTTAGCAGATATAACTATAATTTTAGATATGCATCATATATTCAAAGAATATGTTAAGTATCCATTTCACACGTATAGAACAACATAGTCCAGGCTATGAACCGGAAAAAAAAACATGTAAGTTCGAATCAACAATTTTTTTTTGCATTAGCTTCAGGAGGTTCTCGAGATCATACATACACCTTAAAACCTCTTGGGAACCCCAACCCACCCCTTGTTGGCGAAAATGGCCCGAAATCTCCAACTCTTGAATTGTATTTTCTACTAAAAAAGGTATTTCGGCATTTCGAATGCACCTAGGAGGTTTTTTGGATCGCTGAAGACGAATCCGTAGCCAAATTTACTTGCGATCCATCGTAGGGGTGGTAAAATCGACAAAATTGGTCAATTTCGCACCCTAATATGTTATTTTGTAATTTACGTGTTTTAGGCATTTCGAATGCACCTTGGGTCGCTGAATACGATTCCGAAGCCAGATATACTCGAATATCATCGTAGGGGTGGGAAATTTACAAAAATGGCTAATTTGACACTTATAAATTTTTATTATTTTTGCATTTTGAAATTACTTTGGAGTAAATATGGCTTCGGAATCGTATTCAGCGACCTTGGTGCATTTGAAATGTCTACAACACGTAAATTGCAAAATAACATATAGGAGTGCAAAATTGGCCAATTTCGTCGATTTTACCACCCCTACGACGGATTGCAAGTGAATCTAGCTACGGATTCGTGTTCAGCGACCCAAAAAACCCTCTGGGTGCACTCGAAATGCCAAAATACCTTTTTTTGTAGAAAATACAATTCAAGACTTGAGAGATTTCGGGCCATTTTTGCCCCCAATGGGTGGGGCTGGGGTTCCCAAGAAGTTTCAAGGTGTATGAATGATCCTGAGAACCTCCTGAAGCTAATGCGAAAAAAATTATTTGATTCGAAATGACATTTTTTTTTCATTATAGCTAAAATCCCGGCTCACAGCCTGGACTAACAACAATAAAGACATACATACTACTTTGTTAGTGACCTTGATAAAATCATTTTGTATGGGGACTGTACTACACTTATAGTTTGTATCGGCAAGCTTCTGAGATCCTGTCGGACAAATTTCAGCGATTCTGATGAAATTTCGTGTCAATACGGTGATGAAAACTCGGAACCAATATTGGTTTCAACCTTATATCATGATTAGCCACGATACAGAGTGACTAGACCATGAACCTCTTCTCATAGACAGTAACCCTAATAAAATCATCGTCATTCTGAGATCCTGCTGAAATAATTCCAACAACAATGGGAAATAGCGACAGCGAGTATACGACACACTCATTCGATTGCAATATTTCGAAGAAGGTCTACAAAATAAATAAAAGCTTGATTAATACCACCACTAGGAAGCTCATTCAACAAGTGATCGATATCTATATTTTCGTCTTCGCGTACGCACAAATTGACGTATGTGTAATGACTCGATACATTATTCACACAACGCATGAATCTAATAAATTGTTTTGTTGGTTGAATGATGAAATTAGAAAAGTATTTAACATTAATTCCTTATCATGACGATGTATTTGTAACCCTCTAGGAGCGTTCGATTCAGTTCATTCAAGTATTCTTGCTATTAAAAGCTGTTCTCGAAATCCGTATAAACTACTTGACAACAGTGTTCGCAAGAAGTATTCTAAAGTTGACAATCCGACTTTCCGATAAACGGAAATTCGTCGAACCAGTATTGACACACGGTTAACTTCCAATAAAGAGATGCACTTCGGAGCTTTTCACAAAAAGCAAATGCGTAAACAGTCGATATCAACTTGGAGTGAGAGACAGATTATCATGATTCTGTCGTGGCTAGCTTTTATTGAAAAGAAGGTCTGTTGTGCGGGTGAGTACTCGAAGGGAATCGATTGATGATATAGTACATAGTAAGTTAATGTGGGAATTGGACCGCATACTTGACAATTGAATTGAAATGGAGTCGTTAGATATCTGGCATCACCTGTGAAATTCTCAGGCTTGCTTTTGTTTAATTTGACATGGTTTAGTTTGCTTCAAGGTTGTAGCATTCGGATGTTTTTGTATTTATGGAATCCAATTTGTTGCGATACTGCAGTGAATGCCTCAGTTGAAAGGTACACTGATGCATCGAATACCGATATCGGCGCTGTCATCCATATTATCAAATCCTCGGGGTTCATCCAACGATAGACCAGGCAGAATTACTGGCCATAATGAACTGTGACTAAATCATGTAAGATAGAGCATTGAGCAATTCTACATCATAACGGATAGTCAGGCAGTCATGAGTTCATTAGTAGCTTATGAGATTAACATAAAACCTTAAATAAAATAGCCATTGAAAGTTCAATTTTCACTAGTTTGATAACTGAATGTAACTACATTTTCGCTTACAACGTACAATGTTCAAAAAAAAATAATAAATGACCTAACCTAATATATAATAGACGGTTATTGAAATTTCACCTATTCAGGTTTGACCCATCGAGGCATTAAACATTAAGCTGGTAGCAAACGGAAAATCTTATTATGCAAATTTAACAAGGGAAAATTATTAAAATAGTCCAGTCAATGAGCTGGGGAACTCTCTAATAAAAAAGCGAGAGGTCGTATCAAAAAAATTCTTTTTGCATAATGTTCTGTGGCCGATTTGAATCATTCGTAAGGGTTGAGCTAAGTGAACACGGCCCCTCATTCACCCCTAAACGCTAAATTAACCCTATTTTAACCCTCTTTTTTAAGATAGCTTTGAATTTATAAAACAATGGGTTTTTTGAGTCGCTGAACATGAATCCGATATTATTTTCATGGAAAACTCATTCAATGGGCTGAAAATCAGGAAAATCTCGTCATTCTCATAAAAAATTGCTCGTTTTTCACGCGATTATCATTTTATACATGACAGATGTTGGCAGTCGCGTATTCCGATCCGAAGTAGACCAAAACTAGGAGAATTCGCGGAAAACTGTGGAAAACCTGGAAAGAAGATCTTTCCACGTCATTGAAATTATCGTGTGATGAGTCGCTATAGGAGTTTTTGTGGTTGCTGATTACGAATTTCATAATTAAAAAATTGCAATATTCAGAGACTACTTATAGGAACAAGATCATGGCACAAGATATAAAAACAACTATAAGTGCAACAAATTGAACTATACGTATCTATAAAAAAACTTTGAGTTCACTATCCTGAAAATATACAATAAATTGCCTTCCACAATGCAAGAACTGCCTACTCTAATATTGCATAACAAGTTAAAGAGAATACTGATTCATAAAGCATACTATACGCCTAATGATTATTTAATTGATCCCCCTTTTTCTCATGTTAACCAGCTTATTAAGATGTTCTTGAACAATGTTTCTTTCAAATGAAATTTCTAAAATTGAGCCAGTAGCATTGATTTTATATCTGCAGGAGAGGAGCGGTGGAGCCTCCACAGATGATGTGCCCAAGGGCCCTTTCAAGGGTTTATGCACTAGTGTGGAGGTTACATCCTACGGTCGTTCTAAAAAGATTATTCACTTATTGAATAAAGCCTTCTATATAATTTTAGAAAGCGGGCAACCAGGATGTAGTTATTTATTTTGCTACTATCTCTTTTTTATTATGCATACTGTGACAACAGCTCTCAACTTATCCGGAAAAAGACTGTTTTCAAAAAGAATTATTAATTAAGTCAGTTGAGGTTGTACTGGATCGATAGTATATTTTCGTAACAAGCATGGTAAGACATCCATCCCGTTATTTGTGCGCTTTATGTAAAGTTTCAACTATTAGATTCAATCGAATCGTGTGGGCCCTCTCAACCGGAGTTAGTAGAGCTTATGATATTGAAATTCCCGGATACGATTTTTATTCAAAAGACTCCGCGAGTGAATTTCAATTTCACACACGCACAATATTTCGCCGAAGGTATTCTTCTCGCGTAATCTAAACGTTCGGAAGGTGAATCGAGCAGTGACAAAACGAAAAAACTGTCTTCGATTTACTTTTCCATTGAGACAGATCTTCAAATCGAGAACATCTTATTTGTATGCGGAGCAAAATCGTTGTATATATGCACATAATGAAACTGCCGCGTCTCTGCAGGATATCCAATATCCTTTTTATTTATTTGATGCTACCTACGTTTGTTACTCAACTACATTCAATTTTACTAATAGTCCATCCTATTGAGAATGCAATGTGGAATTATGTAAAATATCATTCGGAAGAATGGGGAGGTGAGAAGCTTCTCATTTGTCCAAAGCTTGCTAAGAGCGCTCAATTCCAGCGCTTTGATTATTTTAGTGTTGTTTGGCTGAGTTCCATATTCATAGTCCGACAGCGGTTTTTGTCACCAGGAGTACAGGTTCCGGTCCAACATATGAGCTGATTGACCTACTCTGACTAGTTGATTGGGTTTTTTGTTAACCTGAATGTCAGTGACCTTAAGCCCACATCAAAGTTATTTTGTTGGTTTTTACCACAGCCCTGGGATCTTCTCGGCACTTCCATTCTAGTTTCGATGTCATTTTCGAACTCTAGAGTGCCTTCGTTGACGCCTGGCTGTGTAGATATTATAATCAGAAGGGATGGCGGCGATTTGACCAAACAGTCTTATCAGATTTCGGTAAGCATACATCAAATTCCCGGCTACAAATATGGAGCTAACAAGAAACATTTTTTTTTTGCGGAGGTGAAGAAAACCGTTTATGGGGAGGTTATGAGCCTTTGGGTTTCATGGTCTACTATGAGAGTTACCTTTTCAGGCATATTCACTAAAAACTTCACCCCCTTTCTAGGCTTGTCTGGCTTTTGCCTCCAGTGACACTTAGGCCTGCTGGCCCATTGTATCTCGCCTTTATTTCGTTTCTTTACGATATTCACTCGAGTATTTTGTACCTTGTACGAGTTTGTACAAGTCCTTTACTGGGTGGAAACTGTATCATTCTCGTTCGCCGTTGAGCTTTCCAAAAATTGACTGTCTTCTGCGGTACAGTGCCTCGCATTTACACAGTATGTGTGTCACTGTTTCTATATTCTTACCGCAAAGTATGTATGTCAGGTCGCCATTGTACAGTTCCATTTCGTTTAGGTGCCCTTTTACTGGCGCATGGCTAATCATGAGCCCTGTTATGACTCTTATTGTTTCCCTATTTAGTGCTTATAGGTCTGTGGTTCTTTTGTTTTGATGTATTCCTTCCCATGTTCATCTCCTGCGATTTTTTCCCAGCATTCTTTGTGTTTTTCCATGATCCAGTCTTCTACAGACCTTCGTGCTGTTTGTTTTGGTACCCGTGGTCTGTTCTAAACCTGGAGCATTCTCCGTTCCTCTTTTTGCAAGTTCGTCGGCTTTTTCATTGCCTGTTATTCCCTGATGTCCCTGCACCCAAATCCCACCCAAATTTTGATCTGTCAGTATTTCAAGTTCTTCTTTGCATGTCCCCATACCAGACAGATTGTCACTTCCTGGCTTCTCATCGCCTTAAGTGCAGCCTGACTGTCTATCAATGTGTGGATCTGCTCACCTTCGATGGCTCTCCTATTGTTTTCCTTCAAGCTTCAGAGGATTGCATCTAGTTATTTCTGGTATTGATACCCTGAATATGTTGTTAAAAGAGTATCGCTTTGGAATGTGATCTGTTCTCATGCCTATCACGTCCTTGGTCACGATTTTTACGATGCCCATGTGTCTTGACCCAGCCTTGCCTCCCCTTGGATTATCAATTGGAGGGGAGGTAATTCCAGTACTGTCTCCATCGATGCAGTGGGCGTTGATTGTGATCCCAAGACATGCAAGTCTCTGAATCTTGGTTAGTCTTGTCGTGGTCCCTCTTTGTTGTGTTTCAGGTCATCATACCAGAGAAGCGTATGTTATTATGGGCTTAACCACCATGTTGTACAACCAGTAGAGCATGTTCGGTCGTAGCCTCCATTTTTACCCGAAGGAGCCTCTGGCCACAAATAATGAGGTCTCAGCTTTTTCAATAACTTTCCCCAGACGTTGGTTCTAAGCCAGTTTCGAGTCTAGTATAACAATGACATATTTGTTAAATTCGTTTTTGTTGAAACGCAGATCCCTCCTCTATGAACTAATCAATAATGTGCTACTAAATAATTTTGAATTGGACAACATTTATTAAAACTAAAGAATAGTCCTGGTGAAGACATCTCGACATATCCCGTTTCATCTGGATTGGTTTTGCCTCGTCTCGTCTCGACCTCAGAATCGAGATAAAATCCAGGGGAAAAAAGAAAGTTATCTCGTGTGGAAAGCATCAGTAACATAGATGGACTATTTCTATAGATACAGATATAGAACAGAACTCAAGAGCCCTCGAAAGGTGTAAATCTAACGTAAACGAGATTTATGTATTTCAAACGAAAACTGTCCTCACCTACTAGTAACAAAGAATGGTAAATCTGGCAAATTAGGAAAGACAGAGTGGGTCATTTTCAACTAAAATGGTGCCAGTTAGTGTTCACAGTCATACTGTACATACTGGATTAACGTGCAACATTCAAAAAGTCAATAACAGATTTTATGTTTGCGCTACGTTCAAAGCCGACAAACATTCATTACAATCACGCGTTCAAACCACGAACGTGGTGGTCGGTATGACGGTCGAATTCGAACACACACAATCTGCGGTAGGCGTTTGCAAAATTTATAGGTGCCAACACAATGTGCCGTTGCATTAACCTGCACGTGGCTGCTAGAATAAAAGAGAGGGTGAAAATACAATTTTAAACGAAGTCAGGAACGATAATTGTTCTACACTGCGAACTGTGTTGCTTTACACACGTCTCGTATGTTCGTTCCCAATGGTCACTCGTGAATGTTTGGATTGAAGGCAAATTTACAGTGCCATACAATTCATGGATGGAAATTTACATTTTTCATCAAATTTCAAGCTGGCAACTTAAGTAACCACGGTCATATCATTCTATATTATATCTATAAGATCTAGAAAGTTATTCTATAATCAGAAAGCCTGGATATTTTTTAATGGAACTTATCAACGCAGCAACCTGAACGACCCGGGTGTGGAGATCCCAGGTATGTCCGAGTGATTCCTGGATATCATATTCGTGTTCAGCAAACCTCAAAAACTCCCATGAATTTAATTTTGCTGCATTAAATTCTGAATTAGAGTGTAATTCCTCGTGGTGACCTAGACGACCAGGGTATACAGATCCCCAGGTGCCCGGAGAAGTTTTTAAGTGTCATATTTGAGTTCGGCGACCTAAAAACCCCCGGGTGACAAATTTGAGCCACTCCTGATATATTTTTGATAAAAAAAAATATTTTTCATAATTATTGAACTCAGGATGCATCATTTTGATGCATTTCTACAGTGTTTATCAATTTGAACTAATAGTTCAGAAATGTTGTAGTAAAAGCACACCAAATTGTTGTATATTTTTGACGTTTATTGAAAACGAATCTAACATGCCGAATAAAGCCTAAATAGAAACTTGGCAAATGAGGTTACAAGGTGGTTTAACACAAAAATGTAAATATTGTAAATTTTCTAAAAAAAATTGCGAAGCTGAATCCCAAGTAAAGAATTGGATGATTTGTATGCAAACTATTGGAGATTCAGTAACCATTCGGCGTGTTTCATTGAGCCTTCCTGTTGTTCGATTATTTTTGAATGAATTTTTACCGCCAAACGCGGTAAGCGCTATTTGCGATTTTCGACGATGTTTGCTTGTTTCAAGTTAGGGGTGCTGTCGAAGTTTGTAACTTGCAATTAAATTAGTGAAACATCATACCAACCATCTTACATTCCTGTCTAGCTTCATGTGGGCGTTTCAAGTAGAGACTGCTTTTTTGCAACATTTCTGTATAAGTAACATAGAAACATGAGATTTATCGTAAACTGTTCCGTAAGTAATGGGGAGGTTCAAACATATATTATTATCTCCCGCTCGGATAATTTTACAAAGCTCAACTTTTCCAGGTTTAGAGGTGGGTGGTAAACGTATCCTACTTCAAACACTTCTGTTTCATATTGTCATATTATCTAGTTAGGGATAAAGGAGGTAGTCTCTGTTGAAGACGAAAAAACTAAAATTATCTCACGGCATCTATGAATAAGTGTCCCACTGAGAAATCAAACAATGTACTGTATTGTCTGACAGTATTCTCGGACTTAAAAGTTACCGGGAATGATAGGCTACTCGTGTGCGCCAGATGTCGATACTGAACCAAACTTATGTAAAAAAATTAGGAATAAATGAATGTATGAATAAACTCCAGCATTTCGTTTAAAACAAAAATAGTTGAACAGTATTTATTTGAAGAAATTGCGTAAAACTAAACATACATTTCATTGACAACCTAATAAAACCTACACATAATAAGTCAAAAGCGGTGTGGGATTCAATCAACAAATTGAAAAACAAAACTGTCGATAAAAAAAAATTAAAATTAGAAGAAAATGATAGGCAACTGTCTGATATTGAATCAGTCAATATTCTTAATACTTCCTTTATAGATATCGACACAACAAAAGACGATATTGACTTTAATTTAATGGAAAATAATGTTCCTACAATAGCAAATTCCTTTTTTCTTTCAAATATTTCTGAATCGGACATTATTAATATTATCAACAACTTCAAATCTTCTAACACATGTGAAACTGACAACGTATTTGAGTTGACGTTCATAATACGTTAAATTACTCAACGGTGCCATTAGCGAAAAGCAAAAATTGTATAAAGGAGTACCCCAAGGCGCAATCTTAGGACCAATCCCATTTATTATCTATTCAAATGATCTCTTCTTTCTCATTAAGTCTTTAGATATTGATATTACAATTGCCAGCTATGCTGATGACAGCAACTTCGCAATAAAATCCGAGAATACAGAAGATGCAGAATATAAAGCTAGCATATCAGTAGATAATTTTTTATTATGGTCAACTAAAAATGAATTGAATTTAAATAAAGATAAGACAAAAACAGTTTATTTTCGATCAGTTGGATCAAATATCAACATAGAATACATCGGCCTGTGTAGTGTGTAACGTTGGAAAGCCACCTCCTCAGGGATGAACATGTTGATTCACTCTGTGGAGTCTGAGAAGAGCTGTAACTCTTTAAGATCTTTGGTAGGTACCTGCAGTCAGAACATTCTGTTACCGTCTATCCTGCTAACTTTCATTCAGTAATGAGCTACAATATTATATTTTGGGGTTCCTATTCTTCCTCTAATAGGGTATTTATAGGGCTAGCATTTTAGTATGAAAATAGTTTTAAATGAATCTCCCACGGACGCAGCAAAAACTTCCAGACATTTGATAAATAAAAATCTTCTCGGAAAACAAGGGGAATATCGAAAAAAATCATGAGTGTAAAGGTAAATTTCATGGAATTCTGAACAAAAAAGTCTCTACAGATTTTTCCGTAAATGTTGAACTATCCGCGTGAACCGCTATTCAAAATAACGCCTGATCTTCTTGAAGGAGAGAAAAGAGGAAACACAAATTCTTTATTTACAACCAACAAAGTCTTTCTAAATTTCATGTTGTGTGAATGTACCTATAAATAGGTATACTCAAAACTAGCGATTCGAATTTCATTGAAAAAGTATCGTAACAAAGTGTTATCAAAATTATAAGTACATAATCTCTATACAACATCATTTTATCACGTCATGTTAATATCTATGGGATGAGCGGAATTCATGATCTTGACCCTCCGTACCGTGGTTAATCATGATCTAAGGTTAAAACTAACGTTAGATTTCAATTTTCCAGCGACAACGTATTGGAACAAAGTTTCACCAAAGCCTATATTCCTCGATACAACCAATACGATGGCTATCAAAGCAGATGTCCCACAAGGATCTATATTGGCACCAATTTTGTTTCTGTCCCTTCCATAGCTTTGCAGAGAATATACTTCATAATACCACGTTCTCCTATAGATCCTCTATATCATCTGAAAAAAACTGTGCTTTTTTTGAGGGTTAATCATACGCATACATTTAACAACCAGAGGTGTCCAAAATTTCAAATTTAAAGTATGACGTTATACAGTTACATGGAATTAATTGTTTTGTGGTGTCGCGAAAGTATATTATGATTTGATGAATTCACAGCTAACATATGGGGAGGGGTGAATGATATTCACTTAATTGACTCAGAACTTACTAGTTTATTACAATTTCGAAAGCTCGGCGAATCGTTTGCTCCAATTTTCAAGATCAATTTTATAGCGCATTTGAATTGAAGAAGCCACAAAAGTCAGCTTCATATTATGTAGACCAAAATGCGAATTCACGTTTATAAATTATACAGTTACGCTTTTATTACTCTAGTATTATAGTCCCTCAATCCGATATTCAATAAGTCGATTAGCACAGCTTTTCAATCGGGCCCTGTGAGCTTAAATTTATTATACCACAATGCGAATCGATTTAATGGGCCGGAAATACATTGCCTTTGTATTTCATATCATAATTCGATGTAACTATTGTGCGAATTGTGTTTTTTAGCACGTGCAGCCTTGTATAAAATTTTGTATTTAAATCAAATAATGAAAATAATGGTTAATCGATCTGAATAGAATAATTAGCATCCAAAGTATGATAGACGCAGTTTATACAAAATGAAACAAAATTCAAGTTTGAACGTCGATTTCAATCATGGGTTTGATGGACGGCTGGTGACTGTAAAATATTACTGTCAAGCTTGAGACATGCCGAATTTCTTCCTACCAGACTTCATTTTTCTATCATCAACAGCAAAGTTGTGAAACTCTTTACCTAGTGTGGTATTTTCCTATTCCTATAACCTTCGAACCTTCAAGAAAAATCCGAATGTCTATCTCCTCTTCCAACATTTTACCGTTGGCTCACACGATGTTCTTCGTACATTATAGGCTTCCCTCTCGTGTAATCAAAGTATATTGAAAAAATGACAGACAGACTAATGAAACATTATATTAAGACGCTGTAGGGCTGTTTCGATTATCATGACGAAGACTAGAGTAATAAGTCCAATAAATAAGTCACCCTCCTAAATAGATCGAGAATATAGAAGGGAAAATGTGTTACGCCGGAACTGTACGTTTCTGGCAATAATATTGATGTCATAAAATTTTCCAGCATGTTGCATGAAACTATTGACAGAGATTGACCTAGACCCAACACAGTCCAACCATAAATTTTTATTTGATTATTACATTGCATATTATATTTATATAGACTGCAAACAAGTATCAAGGCTACGCATCGCTTGGCGAAACTTTTCCTTAAACGCGCATTAAGCTCCGAAAACCATAAACACTTTCATATAATAATAAATTTTATTTACGCATACACTCTTAAGTATAACGAGCTCGCTCGAAAATTTCGCAGACATTCAATTCTATTTGCTTTCTAAATTATGACAAATTCTAGCAATGCCCCGGAATCCCTAGGAGATTATAATGATAAAAAGAGAATTTTACGAGTAGCAAAATGTAAACGTCGGAAAAATGTAATCCTGCAAGCGGAAAAATGCTCATGTTTAATTCGCGAAACGCTAGAGGTTCTGCTTCAACTTTCAAATATACATTCCGGCACAATACGCTAGGTACATGAGATACAGTTCACCAAACTTCGACGACGTAGAGAATACGAACGTGTCCTTTGTAATTTTCTATCTGGTACTTTATTACAACACTTCCTGATCGTGTTAACTCACTACAAAAGACATAATTACTGTACTACTCGGTCATTATGGAACACTTAAGCTGGCTTCATTGATAATAGACGCTGCCAACAATTTCTAAATTGAAAAGAACAAGGAAACTTCAACAGGTTTTCAATAGAAATACGAGTAAATGACTTATAATTTGGCAACTTTACTCAATTCGCTTATTTCCTCGTCCTGTTTATTAAAGTAATAGTATATTGTACAACAAGTGAGAAATATGTCGTTTTCTCACGAATTGTACATTGTACTTTTTCTACGGATGCGTTGTTTTCAAGTATTGAAAATTAAAATACATATACAATAATACTTGTAAGTCATTAACTCATTTTTATATTTTATTTAAAATAGTAATTAACGGTTATATTTGAACTATTTTGTAAAGTAATTCTTGGTAGGTTGTTTTGTTTCAACATGTTTTCGGTAATTGAAATATTAGCTGCGGTCGAAATTGAAGTTGATGGAGAAACGTACTGAGCTTCCACCGCATTGTTGTGTCCAGGTTCTAATGGCACTGGAGGCTGAATGGATTTTACTATACTTTTTGAAATTTTCTTTTTGTTAGCTATGGAGTTGTCGATATAAGATTCAGCAACATTGCTGGATTTCCAACCCCCATGGCGTTTTAAAGTAAAAAGATCTGCCCCTGCATTAACTAAAATAGTCGCAGATGACCTTCGAAAACAGTGGCCAGTATATAATTCAGGGTTCGGTAATTGCAAAAATTTCGCTATTTCTTTCGCCATGGTGCCAAATTTATTTATCCCCACAGGCTGTTTCGTACATTTGCTATTTTTGTAATTTAAAAAAAAACGTGTTTCATTTGTGCATGGTCGAAGCTTCACATATTTTTTGTAAATTTGGTAGAATTCTCCTGTGACTGTGAAATTTCTAGGAACCTTGGTTTTAGTATCTGGTAATTTTATTAAAAGGGCCGAATTAAGATCTTCCATTTCATCAATTTTTAATTTTCGAAGTTCATCACAACGGCATGCCCCTGTAAGGCCAATAGGTAAAGCAGCCTGAAATCAAAACCAAACATTCATTTTCCGATAACAATTTAAAAATTTTCAATTCATACCTTTATCAGCAAATACTTTTCATCAGGTGCATCTTTTAAAAATTGTTGAATTTCTTCAGAAGTTAATGTTTTTGACTGTTTTGGAACATATTTTCCAGATTTGCGTTTTAAAAATGCACGTAGTTTTACGTATTTTGATATATCAACACAGTTGTTAATCGTTAAAGTACTCGTTAGCATCGAGTACTGAGACCATAATGTTGATGATTTCAATCTTCTTGACAACTCTTCAAAATAAACTAACAAGGTATTTTCGGAACAAGAATTTATCTTGGCTTTCATTTTCCAGTCCATAAAGTTTCTGTAAGCGATTTCATATTTTTCTCTTGATGTGCTTGGTAGCAAATTATTGCAAACATCTATTGCTTTCTGAATAATTTCTGGAGGTGTATTTTCCGACTCTAAATCTTCGTATTCCATTATATTCAATATTTAATGAATCTGAACAGTTTATATTATAACAAATAACAATAAAACTATTTTCGTTGGGTAAGTTGACAGCAATAATTATGCAGTGCTTCGGTTTTGTTGTTATAGAAACGCCAACAATGGGCTACTTGGATATTGAACGCGAATCGTCGGCGTAGCGTTGTCAACGTGGAGAACGTGTCATATCAATCTGACATGTAATAATTCATGACTGACTTGGGTTATCGTGATAACAGTGAGAAATTATTTCTCACTGTGAGAAATTATATCTCACTGTATTGGCGGATATTTCTCACTGCGTGAGAAATCTTTCGTTTTGAACGTATGAAAGCGATTAGAGAAGTGGCACATTGTATAGCATCCGTAGAAAAAGTATATCTATGGTTTCGGCGTTTACGTAGTGTAGATAATGTCTTAAGTATGCACATAATTGCATAGATAAGTACTCCTTGAGTGAGGATTTCCATGATTACAATACTCGTAATAAGAGAAATATTCGCACAGATTTTCTTAGACTTAAAAAATCTCAAAATAGCCCACAATTTTCAGCGTTTCAATGTTTAAGTAAATTGCCTGAACCCATTAGAGAATTACCATTGGAATAATTCAATAAATCATTTAAAAATATTTATTTATATGATGTATTTTATTCCACAGAAGATTTTTTTAAGATAAGTTTCTAATATTGTGATCTTATATATATTTTATGATGACGAGTGTTAACATATTATGTACATTATCATGAATAAAATGATCTATCTAAGTATCTATATATCTATGAATAATTCCTTAGTCAGTAAGAGCTGTATGAGGAGAGCGAAACAGCTGTCTAGAACTATAAGTTTGTAATGTTACTGACGATCTGGACTAGAAACACCTTATCAATAAATCTATCTATATATCCAACAAATAATCCATTTTTTTATCTCGCATTAAATTAATTATCTAAAGTAATTGAAATATTCAGAAATATACAATGTTTTAAATCAAATTTTCTATTTATTTTCAGAGCTCAGCAAGGCGTCAACACTTCAACGAAGAAATCAAAGTCTCTACAGTCGAAACCAGTAACCCTTTCAATGAATAGGACAACTTTTCTATCATATGGAAAACGATATTTGAAGGAAACTAAATATTCTCGGATCAAACTTATACGATCTTCCGAAAGAAAACGATGATTCGAATATAATAGCCAAGTGTCTTTCAGCACGCATCCCTCTGACGATGCGTAGACGGCAAGATAACTTGGAGAAAATGTTTCCAATCTTGTTGTGAACAGTCAAACCCGCGTATGGCGTCCAATACGACCAACATCTTTGAAACGAACGCATCAAGCACAAATGTGTCACAACTCAGCAAAGAAACCGTCGGTTACAGCACGGGCGAAACAGTCGCCATAACGATGATCTTGGGTGCCATAATACTCAGTACCATAGTCGGTAACATCCTAGTGTGCATTGCCGTTTGTCTTGTAAGAAAACTAAGGAGGCCCTGTAATTACTTGTTGGTAAGCTTAGCGGTCAGTGATTTGTGCGTCGCGATACTTGTAATGCCCATGGCTATGATCTATGAGATTAATGATCGGTGGTTATTCGGAGACATAGTTTGCAATCTATGGGTCAGTTTCGACGTGCTAAGTTGTACCGCGTCCATCTTGAACTTGTGCATGATCAGTGTGGACCGCTATTATGCCATAACTAAGCCCTTGGAGTACGGCGTGAAAAGAACGCCGCGACGTATGATCATCTGGGTTATCGCGGTATGGTGTTTCGCCGCTTTTATATCCCTCCCGCCGTTGCTCATACTCGGCAATGAACATACGGAAGACGTTTGTTTGGTGTCGCAAGACGTCAGTTACCAATTGTACGCCACAATGTGTAGTTTCTACATACCGCTAACGGTGATGATGGTGGTTTATTACAAGATATTCCGCGCCGCCAGACGGATAGTTATGGAGGAAAAAAGGGCGCAGACACATCTGGAGTCGCATTGCTATCTGGAGATTAGCGTCAAGAATGGTGGTGGGCCTCCGGAGAATAAGATCTCGAGTCAGTCGCCGTCGCCGGCGAATCCAGCGCGGGTTAATCACAGGTCCAGTTCGGGAAGCACTAACACTACTGTAAGTTATATTTGGTTTATTTTCTTGATTCTTGATGTCATCATTGCTTTTCGCACGATTGATGTAGCAAAAGGAATCAATATATTATTGTGCTTCCATGTTTATATGTATTTCTTTATTATATAACCAACAGGCTTAACCTAATTTGTAAAAGGGGAAAGTTTTGGGGTTGCTAAGCTTGGCTTCAGTGGTTTTTGCAATAGCAACCGTTACCATCTCATCCAATTTCAGTATACTTTCTGCTTCGATGGCCGTATCCATATATGCAGCACTTGTATGTAATAAAGATTCTTGTATGTAAAATATATGTAAGTTTTTGGGAAAAGGGTCACATTAACACATATGTCAACTGTATTTCGTCCTTACGTACGTTTCAGTCTCATGACCACAAATTGCACCAAGCACATTCACGTCATCCGTATAAACGTATTCGATCGGTTTCACGTTCTATTCAAACAAATTATTCTTGAAATACCATGCATTTCCAGTGTATGTTTTAGACCTGGGTTCCTTCATCAGTAGTTGTAACAAATATTGTGTTTCGTGGTGTATCTATTCGATTTGTAGGATTGTCATGACATATGTGGGTGTTAGGCATTTCTATCATTTTACTATAATTTTTTCTATCCGGCAAGGTATGATTATCGTGTAGAACATCTCTGAGGATTATCAAATTATACAATACTGTGGTGTTTTTGAACGGGGTGCCCTTGATAATTATATCACTCTCATTATCAATCTCTATAAGTTGATTGCCCATGAACCATTTATCGGATGTTAGATTGTATTGCAGACCGATTTTATTGTAGTATTTTTCGAGATCATCATCCAATAGAAACCCCTCCAAGTAATAACTCGCTAGCCGCTACATTAGCTTGCTTAAGTTGTCACAAATCTGATCGATAGTGGGCTCGGTTAAACACATCATCCTCAGAATATGGACGATTATATATGAATTCTTCTCCTTGTGACAATATTCGAAATTGAAAAGTTCTTCATTTTTGTTGCCGTAGAAACAACACTTCTGATTTATTGTATCAAATTTCTACATTAACATAATTTTCAATATTATAAAAAATACGTGGGAATTTGCAAGTGCTTAATTGATTAAATTCGTATAAATTTGACTTAATGATTGTACATCGGTTTCATGATTCACAGATTCAACTTCACGTTTAGTTTAAGTTTATGAGTAACATGTATGTCATACTTTTTTAAACATTGCTCAATTTGCACTGAGCTCTCCGGAATGCATGGTAATCTTTTAAAATTATCTTCATTTATATTATTTATATATGATGCACTATTACAGATTTCCTCTATTATTTCTTTAATAATGTGTGTTCATACAGCAGTAAAGAGGATGATACAGTACATTCCAGATAGAGAAGACAAATTTATGCCATGTGGTCATAATATTCAAATTTTATCTCAGGCTTACATCATTCCCGTAAATTCGATTCCCATAAAATCTATCGTCTTTTCTGAATAACGAATATTACGCTACATTTTACATGCTTCTATCCAGTTTTATGAGTATCTGGAGTATCCTTCCCCGCATAGATTGGATCTGAATGTTTTTAAACTTCCGCAGATAAAACAAAACTAATATTATTCGACATACCGCGCGCAGCCGTTTTATATACCGCTCCATATATTATTCGGACATTTTATATAAAATCAATACTTTCCGTAATTTCCAGATCATATCAATGGTAGATTTATTTCCATCGTGACCCATAAAAGTCAAAAGTGAATAAGCAATGACTTGCGATATTAATTGAAGTCGGCCGCTATACATTAGCGTTCGTTCGTTTTGTACTGTTTTCTCAGACCCGGTAATTTATTCACGAATCGAAATCTGCAAAGGCGTTACGTTATACAAATAAAAGCTCGATCTATGTTATCGTTATCGGGAGTTGCAGTCTATTCAAAGTCAGTGTATAGCATCTGTTTTTGAAATATTGCAAACACCAATAACTTTTAAACTAAATCAAAGTATATATATATCACCTCCAATTTCAGATATTAGATAAATAGTCGAGGAAATAAAGCAGAAAATTTGAAAAAAAAATTGGCAGAACCGACTTTGATTTTTTTTTATCGATTCTAGAAGTCATTAAAAAGAAAATGTACCAGTATTTTAGCACTTCTACAGAGGGAAATGCATTCAAAAAAATGCATTCTTTTTGAATTCATTTTCGTCAGATAATATTAAAAATGTCGAAAAGATGGTCAAATATAGCCAAAATAGGTCAATTATTTCTTACTCGGTGGTTTTCAAGGTTGTTCATCATGATTCCTGGTACTATCGTCGTCTCCAGGGAATTCGGAAATATATCTTTTGGTGTGGGATGAAACTTGTGAGGGAGGTTCTCTTGAGGTTGCCGGCAGTGGCAACTCCTCGAAGGAGGCTAAGGAGGCTCAGCCTCCTCACCAATTTATCTTAATGATCATTCTCCATTTTATTTCCTGTTTCTCTGATAATTTTTAAAATTTTACAATTAATTCCCCGTTCTCAGTAGTTATTTTTAATCTGGCAACAGTGCCCTGAGGCTAGACTCTCTATATATCTCAAACGCTGAGCATGTGTTGTTCAACGCAGTTGCCGTTTTTCCGACCAGTCCGAACGCCAACTGGGTAAATCAGCGAAATTGGCAACACCCTCTGGAGGCTAGCCTGCGGCAGCCGCTCGCAATCTATGAAATACGAGACGTGCGTTCTGCTGACTGCTGAGTAGGTCAGTCAGTGCTTGTTTATCTGTTGTCACGCCACGCGAAGTAAGGTTAGATTGTTGTCTGTTGTAAATTTAAAATGAGTGTTGGTGAGTTAGTTGCTGCCTTTTAGAAAATCCATTTAGTGAATTACCATATGATAAAAGTGTTTCTTTTAAATGAACGGCCTTTACCGGATTTGAAAGGATTAGAAATGTCAGGTAACTATCAAAATCGATCATTGTTAATACTAATATTAGTATTGACAAGATGAAGTTTAAAAAAAAATCATTGATTTCCCTGTAATGCTCCAACTCGATGGAATTTTACATCATGTGCAGTATTTACCATCCATAAAAATAAAGACAAATTAATTGAAACATTTGATTTTGTATTAGACAGTGATGACTTTTCAACAGATCAGGTTTCATTAAATGCTGCTGTTGGTTTAAAATCTTATTTAGAAAATGAAGAATTTTTGTTTTCTCTTGATAATTTTAAATTAATATTTGAACAAACTGATTTTATTCTTCAAATTTTACAACATAAATTCACTGATATAATTTATTCAAGAGATGGTTTGAAACATCTCGTTGGAAAAATTTCAAGTTTCCGTAATACAGAATTTCATTTTAATATTTTATTTGAACATTTTTCA
Source organism: Endomychus coccineus (assembly GCA_958510875.1). Classification (NCBI taxonomy): domain Eukaryota; kingdom Metazoa; phylum Arthropoda; class Insecta; order Coleoptera; family Endomychidae; genus Endomychus; species Endomychus coccineus. The sequence continues at coordinate 182,021,787 of OY294069.1, forward strand.
ACTGATGAGGCTCCTACCGCGAAAAAGAGGAAAACATATAATTTGGTAGACAAGAAACTACATTATAAACAACTTTTTTATGAAATTTCAGATACTATTAAAGGTCAAATTGAGATTCGATTTTCCGATTTACATGAATTGAAGTTTTTTGACTTGACGAATAGAAGATTATTCGAATCTTTTTCAAGAGAGTTCCCCAATACACTTTAAGATAACTTAGTTCTAAAATATAAATTTTTTGATAAAATAGCACGGCACAATGAATTATGCGTTATATACTCGGATAAAGATATTTTAGGCCAGTATGACAGTCACGACGATATGATAAAATATATGATAGACAATGATTTGCAACAAGTTTTACCTCAGTTTCATAAACTACTTTGTTTGACAGTCACCATTTCTGTCACGTCAGCATCGGTGGAGAGATCATTTTCTACTCTCAAACGAATTAAAACTTACATGCCAAATACAATGGGCCAAAATCGTTTATACAATGTTAGTTTAATATCTATTGAAAAAGATTTAGTAAAACACTTAAAACAAAATGATACATTTTTTGATAATATTATTGATCATTTTTCGCAAACTAAAGACCGTAGAATTCCGTTAATATATGAAAAAAGTTAATAAAATTAATAAAAAAAAACAAAATATGAAAAATTCCAAAAAAAAAAATATAAAAAATCAAAAAAAAATAAAAGACAAAAAACGAACAAAAAAAATGTTTGGCAAGAAAAACTCTATACCTCCACGTTGGTTCTTGCTGGGTAACAATTAATTTTGTCACTGAAGTAGCTGGTACGGTCGCTGCGGAAAGGTTAAATTGAATATAGCATATTTTTACAAAGACGTTTTATGTCCAGCCTCCTCTCTCAAAAATTCACGAGCCGCCACTGGTTGCCGTTCATGACTATGACCCTCGATAGTCACCTAGTGATCAGGATACCCTGATGGCCTAGGTTGTCTCCATGGATTGTTTTTCAATATGCTCTGAAATTAAACCCAATCCGTCTCTCGGGGATATTTCGGGGCGCTGGTCACGATTCTGAATTCGGAATAAAGAATAATAAAAATAAGAATAATAATTAAAACTACGTAATTTTTACTTATATAATAGTTCCAATGAATGATTCAAAAAGTTGAAGTTGAAGTTCGTGTTTCACTATATTGTATTTGTTGTTGTTTCTTATAAACTTATCTGTTGTAGATTGATTCCTAAAAAAACAAACTTGAAATCAAAATTTTCAATATTTAAAATCAAAAACTATTATTTATTTCCACTTGGAGAACACAATCGAGTTTGATTACTATGTAAAAGGTAAGATTATCTCATGAATCCTTCGTCCACTCATTTTTTTCAAAGAGGTGACATACTTGGTTCCATGCGGTGTCGCTATCTGACAAAATTAAAGTGACTGTCCCTACTCCTGATACCCTTGGAAGGAATGATGTGGATCAGATAAATTCATAAGCTTACCAGATGAATAAGCAGGAAAGTAATCGACGGATAAGGCAAAAAATGTTATTTAAATGTCCACAGCTTCTATGATAATACAACATCATCTATCTAGATATGTTTCTATTATCAAAGGAAGTGGAGGCCTAAAAATTTTTCAAAGCTCCTATTTTAGGACAGCTTAATAGATTCTGAGTGGATTCAGTCACCTATTCGTGTATCAAACAAATTCGTCATTAACTTACATTTGTTTTCTTTTGTTACAGTGCAGCTTGGACAAAAGCACCTTGGGCAGATGTTTCAAGAGTCGCCACAGCAACGAATCCCAATGTCCCATGCTGTCCAACAAAACACCACCATCGGGAATCAACAAACACGACAAACAGTTGAAATCTAACCTGCTATCGACGATGAAAACATCTCCCAGCACTAACACGAACCAGAAAAAATTACGCTTCCAGCTGGCCAAAGAAAGGAAAGCTAGTACGACGTTGGGCATAATAATGAGTGCGTTCACCATATGTTGGTTACCGTTCTTCGTATTGGCACTAGTGAGGCCCTTTTTGGGCACGAAAAACGCTCTGAAAACATTAAGTAGTGTCTTTCTTTGGCTCGGCTACGCCAACAGTCTCTTCAATCCCATCATTTACGCAACCTTGAACAAAGACTTCCGCAGACCCTTCCAGGCCATCTTGTATTTCCAATGCGGTAGTCTTAATCATATGATGCGCGAAGAATTCTATCACAGTCAGTACGGTGACCCGAGTCACACCATTAATAGGTGTCACATAGACTACGAGGAAGGCGTCGAATATATAGAAGCGGATGGTGACGAAATCAAAATTCCCGAAATAAACACAGCGCACGAGTCGTTTCTATGATCGAAATTTGACGCGGAGTAAAGAAATATGCGCATATATAACGCGCACACAGTTTTCTACATAGACGGCCTCGATTTCACACTTCAAAACAAACCCGTTACAACGAACTAGGAGACCGCACGTTTCTTCCTAATCGCATATTATAATAGGGTCCTGGTATTCTTCCAAATCAGGAGTAACTCCGTTTCGATTAACGCTAAATTGAAGTTTTAATTCTTATGTAATCTATGAACGAGGAATGTATCGTTCTATGTAATATTACCACAAAATCTTGATAAGACCTGGTATGTAGACGGCTATGTGTGCGTCAGCGTAGTCTGAAATATGAGAAAGAATTTAACGACGGAATGAAGACTCCACTCTGATAAGTTATAAAATCGAAGACATTATTTCGAAGTACGTAAGTTCGTCATAAAAGTGATGTTTTTCAATAATAATAAAAACCCGATGAGTTTTATGAAATCTACCGCGTATTGAATTATCAATATCGACGCTTTTATAGGTACTCAGCTAACTTTATTTTGCTGTTGCATTGATTTTTAGCAATATGTTGTTCATCTTCAATCAAATCGGATTTGAAAGTTCGAGTTAATATTGAATTTTGATGCATATCTACAATAAATTGGTTTATCTTTCAGTAATTACTATTTCGAAGTTGAATTTTGCCTTGAATATAGTATCAAAATTAAGAAACACTAAGCACTAAAAATAATGTTGAAGTAAAGTTGCCAAGTAGCCATCATCAGAGTTAGCTAAATTATGAATCAAAATGTTCCTGTTTAAATACTATTTGGGAATAATAATGTAAACAACGGGATACCTTCAGCTAGCGATGAATGTGAATTTGATAAATTGTTTCTTTATACATTCCATCCTTTCCAAATTACCTAGATATTTGTCTGTATTGTGTTTTAGAATTGATAAACTTCCTTGAGAAATGGTGTGACTTGTATTCAAAGTATCTTCGGCTAATGTTCATTTTCAACCATTATTTTCTTTATATGACTAGAATGCTCCTTTAACATTAGACAAAATAGCATTTTGACAATCGATTTTGAAACTTCTGGTCGCTGATCACGCATCAGAGGTCGGTTACCCAAAGAACTCAACCGGAACCCAGAAAATCGGAGAAATTTGGTTATTTTTGACTTCAAAAATGACTTCTAGGGATTTTTTAAGTATTGAAGCTGTGAATATAGGATTAAAAACTTCAATTGTTTGAAAATAAAAAAAAATGAAACGTGTGGCACTCGGGGACTGCCGCGGTAAAGCTATTGCATAGCACTATGCCACTGGAAAAACATCCACTACTCCTTCAAAATCTTCACGAATTATGAGTAAAAAAATTTTTTGATCGCATAGAACCTAGTTTGCTATGAGTAGAAAATGTTCGCGAAAGATGTTTTCTGTACGATAAACAGTTCCGGAGATATTTGCAAAAAACGAAATTTTTGTTTCAATTTCAACACCCTGTATCTCAAAAACTAAGCCTCTGAATATATGTTAATGGGAACTTTTTTCCTCAAAATCAAATTTTCTATCGACTGTTGAACATACAGTGTAGTACCAAAAGACGCCACATAGGGGAAACATAAAAGGCGTCACGTAAGAGTATCATCTTGATCTCTATGAAGAGTATTCTATGACAAGCATAGATAACTCTACTACCGGTAGTAGAGCTATCTATGGTGACAGTTGACTTGCAAACACAATTTTATACGAAAGTGTTAACGTTCAGATCTCGATAACGCTTCCGGCTCCGGGATTTCCACGTCTATCGAAATTAGAAGGTTCGAATTGTATAAAAACACAATTGCATGAACGCCAGACGTCTTATGTAATTAGCTACGAAAGCAAACATTTTGACATATGCCTCCAGGAGCTCCCTGCGCGTAAGTTAGAGTTTATACATTTTACCTCTATTTTGTTAATTTGGGGCCGTTTCGAACCCCGTGCGGCCGGCGCCAGTTGTAATAAAGTATTTTGAGCTATGGGCCGCTAGCTTTTACCCGCTTTCGGTATATTTAAGTAGCTAGAAAATTCCCTTTTGTACGTGGCATGTCAGTTGCTAGTAGGTGACAGCTCAAAACTGTTTTAATTCAATTTTCCTGTTTAATCGACATTTTGGGGCCCGAGACTAGGCTATTTAGTTGGCCCCGTTCATAAACTAACGACATGGAGCGAAAAGTCTTCGTTAAGACGTTCTATGTACCGTAAATTTGCATTTTTTCTAATTCGAATTCAAAACAGTTTTCGACCCAGTTTGGGGCTATCACGACCTTTTAAAAGGTTCAAAGTCAACATTTCGAAACATTTCGACAATTTTAAGCTCGGCCGAGCTACATGGTAGGCGGAATGGTGGGTGTCAGGATATTTCGTTAAGCTATTTCCGTTACGGTATTAGTTTTTTGTTTTAAGCTATTTCCGTTACGGTATTTGTATTTCGTTTTTTTTTCTTGATTCGGTCGCCCCGCTCAAAGCCCGCGATGAAAGCTATATGCAATAGCTTAAAAAGTTAATGAGTTTTTTGCACAACTGACCTTGGATCATGATCGGCGACCAAAAAAACCTCCTAGATACCATTTCGAAGCTTATAGCCTAGACTAAGTTGTACGAACAAGCTGAAAAACCGTTCAGGCAACACCTTTGACAAAGTTTCCGATTTCAACAAATCTGAGATTCACAAAAGCGATTGTAAGCCGTGTTAAGAATCATATGTAGGGTAATTTAGAGGGAACAATCTAACTCGGTATGAAGAACACTCTGGCCATGTGAAGTCCTCCATACAGCTGAGGGTAACTCCTTGTTTGCATTATCAATCTCAAATAGTATTTAAACAGGCACATTTTGATTCATAATTCAGTTCACTCTGATGATGGCTTCTTGGTAGTTGAAACGTCCTCAGTATTTTTGTGGATAATGGTGACTACTTATAATTTATATTTTTATAATGTATGTGAACTCTTTTATGGTTGATATCAGCTATACCTAGATATGTTCAAGGGAGATTCAAAAACAAGAAAATGTTCTGTTATACAATCTTTCAACATGAATTCATGAATGGAACGAACGCGAGGACGTCCTGTAAATACTTCGATACCGGAGCGTCATAAATTATCCTCGATGAAAAGAGCACAGTCAGACAGGTGCGGGGGGACGTTATGAGGGAGAGTAGAATGAAGAAAACCAGGTTAGACGAAATTAAATACCAGGAACGGACGACAAAGGGCCGCGGTAAAACCGATGGGAAAATTGATCGGGGACCACTTCGAAACGATGAATATAAATCGGACGGCACGCAACCCAAAACCCAACGTGTCTCGCTCATTAATCACGTTACAGGCAACTTTCGTTGCAACTCAGGTTGAGGTCAGAGGGTCAAGAAACTACAGTTTGATAAGATATTATCGACACAATGCGTATTATGAGTTATTTGAAATCCGGCGCAGAACAGATATTGACCGATAAGTCACATTTGTTTACTTTCATTTCTGACGCTGATACATCTAGAACGATTTTCTATACTATATATATCGGATCGAATTGACAATCATGTTTTCATTCGTAAAATTCACCTAGTTGAAAAGTGCGGTTAGTCCAAACACGTATCCCTTTTTTTCATATTTATTTAGAGAAATATGTAAGGATTCCTAATGAAATTTAAGGTTAACGGTTTTTTATATTCTAACTATATGAGAGGAAAACGTATATGTTAAGAGAGGAGATAGCAATTGAATAGAATAGGAGGTTATAGGCACCTAGAAGAATCTCACTAGGCAAACTTCGCCGTTCCATAGAAAAATGTCGTCTGGTAGAAAGATGTTCGACAGAGCTAGAGATTAGCAATGGAAGATTGACCAGCTTGAGCTCGTCTAGTCTCGTGATGGAATGATAGATCAAGTTTCTGATGAACGTCGACCACGGGAATATCTATAGTATCTATACAATGGGCCAAAATCGTTTATACAATGTTAGTTTAATATCTATTGAAAAAGATTTAGTAAAACACTTAAGACAAAATGATACATTTTTTGATAATATTATTGATCATTTTTCGCAAACTGAAGGCCGTAGAATTCCGTTAATATATAGACAAAAATTAATAAAATTATTGAAAAAAAAACAAAATATGAAAAATTCCAAAAAAAGGAAAAATTATTAAAAATCCACAAAAAACGAACAAAAAAATGTTTTGGCAAGAGAAACTCTATACCTCCACGTTGGTTCTTGCTGGGTAACAATTAATTTTGTCACTGAAGTAGCTGGTACGGTCGCTGTGCAAAGGTTAAAAGGCTGTGAATAGAGTATATTTTTACAAAAACGTTTTATGTCCAGCCTCCTCTCTCAAAAATTCACGAGCCGCCACTGATGAATCTATAATTGGAGCATCACCAATTAGAATTCTGAATTGAATTTAAGAGCTTTAGCTCCAGAACAGGTCTATCTGTGCTTTGTATCTACATGAAGAGCTGCTGTGATGTAAAGTAGCTCTTGGCACGGAATGGAAAACCAAGCGGTTTTTGCAATGAATCTCATATGATCGTGAGGTTTTGAAGAGACCTTTTGGGCTTAATGATACCAAATACTCACTAGTATATTTTACGCTCAGGGCTCGTAATGATATTTGTCCTTAGATTCTTGATTGATTCGATTACCCAGAGCGCAAACTGCTGTTCACTCCATGTGGTTGTTGACGGAGTACCTTTCGATACAATATTTATCAACGCTGGAGTTCCACAGGGGCCTGTCTTGGCGCCAACTTTGTTTCTGCTCCATATCAACAATCTGCTGTAGTGACCACTTGTCCTGTCACAGCATTGCAGAAGATGGTATAATTCATACCGCTTTCTACGGTTACTTGCTATTTAAGCGCAGCTTTCGCTTGAAATTTATGTGTTCTATTTTTTTGTTACCTACGTAACTTCTTAGCGATACACAAGCCCAAGTCTTCACATGGATTCTCACTTGGACTCATAATAAGTCTTCGCCTCAATTTAGAGTTCATTTCTGGTTGAGTAATAACATTTCTTTATGGTGTTTTATCTCTTGATGGTTGCATTATATTAGGTCTGTCATATTTAATAGATGACCAAGTTATTGGTCTTTGCCTTGGACCCCTCTGTATAATTATCATCTCGTCTGTGCTTGTAGTTTTAGTAGGAGCTTCCGACGCTTCATAAGTTCTGTACAGGATATGCGTCTCAAAGATCTTCGTGGTATAGACGGCTCATCTGCAATTTCCATTATCGGAAGAAAATCGTTACAACTCTAAATCGTTATGAATATATGCACCCTTAGGAACAAAACCTTCCTCAAATTTACATTTTTGAACGCCGTTATTCTTGTTTTTCAATATTTGTCATTATTCATGTCATTTTGTTAAATTATAATAGAAGCAGATGACGAAAAAAGTAAAATAATTTCAATTCAAAGACATTATTCCATTACGTAACACATTTAAAACATATACTTTAAATCTAGAAACTATTTTAATTGTGAAACTTTCATTTTGAAGTATAAAATAATGAAATAACATAAATGTTGAATTTCAATAGCTAATATTATGATAACATAATACCCAACCTATAACAATTGCCACAAATCATGATTTATTAACTTCTTTCCGAAATTGTATAAATGAAAATGATAAGTCGTTGGTTCTTTGGAATTAGGAAAAGCGCGGTCATTTCAGGGATTCCAATTTCGCATCGCGCTCCATCAATTAGTAACCACTTGGGTGATTAGCATGTCGCTAATCCACTCCGCTTATATTGCATGGTATGCTCTTCTACAGGTTATGAAAGTTTGTTATGTTATCTCTACTGTTTTGCTCTTCTAGATAGAGCCAATGGCAATGTAGACTGAAATGCACACTTCTCTTTCTATATCGCACAAGCTCTCCTCCTATTCTATCTCAATAAACAATAGAATGCCAATGCCTCGTTTACACTCTCACAGGACTCCTATATACCGCTCGATCTGACTCAGGCTGTATATGATTATCTTTCATAACAGCCTGTTAGACTGGGAGAGCGTAGCGTGCTATACAATATCATACAACATACAAATTCAAGTTCCCAAATTACAAACGCCAAGCTATTGCACAGGTGATTTGACGTAGTTTAAAATTCATTTCCCATGCTAATAGCTGAAAAGCTAACATAGTCTCGTACATGAGTGTTCCATGTATAATATAATGGTGTTATGATGTCGTGTTTGAAGCGTTCACGCTTTACCTTCACCAAAATATAATTCCATTGCTTCTGGTTGTTGACTTTCTGGAATCAATTATAACCTTAATAATGTTTCCCGCTTCATACGAGCAGATGATTTTCCATTGGCTGTGGCACTATTATTATCATTATGGTTACCATTTTCGATAGTATCATTTGTTTTCGTCAAATGAACGGTTACTTTCAACACAGTGTTATTGATTTTCAGATACTGAAGTTATATTGAGTCAAATTAAGACGACCAAAACAGATCCTCGAGGTCGTGACGTAAGTAAAGAAGCATCTGATATTGGTATGTTCAATTCGATCTCTCTTCCTGTATGCCGTATCAGAACTATTTGATCAGTGATGCATTAAGTAACTGGGAATATGTGTTTACGTTCTTTGATGGATGATTTGGAATTGTGGAATGCATCTGAACGTTCCTGATATGTGTCATTACATACACTGCGTCCTGTTTGGTCTAAATATAGGCTATTGTGATCTGAACAGGTCAACATATGAACTCCCTGTTCATTGAAGCTTACAGTTTGGGCCTATTATTCACTATTAATTCGAGAACTATTTCAGTATTCTGGATGTTTCAAATATAGAGCACTTAACAATACACTAGAAGAGTTCACAACTGTGTATACACTGTAATACCAATAAGTACGAAATAATCAGCCTTATCCTCTAGAAATATTATTAAAGTGCTACCAAGTGGCCATCATCAGAATTAACAAGAGGTACCTGTTTGAATATTAGTGAACCAGCGATGGAATGTCGTCATAAGTGAAGACCACACTAGGCAAAGAGTTTCGCTTTTCGATAGAAATATGAAGTCTGGTAGAAGAAGTTTGGCAAACAAGCTAAAATCTAGTTCTCCTATCTGGAACCTTCTTTAGTGAAATATCAGACCATATTTTTGATGAACACCGAACATGGAAATATCTATAGAAAAGGGAGAGATCGCCTACCTTTTTCAATGTTCTAGAGAGTTCAAAGAATTCGAAAGTGTGTCATCATCAATCAGGCGGATAGCTCTTTTCTGGATATAATTCAAGAGCTTCAGAGTATATTTGGGAGCCGAATACACAATTACCATCCAAAATGACGAACGATGTACTTGAATCCAACGGAAGAGAAATCCCAAAATTCCAGTATCAAAACATCAGTTCACGCAACCCCTCCCGTTGGAGACCCAGAAATATTCAAACCTGACATCTCACCAGCAAAGATCTAACGTAAGTGACCACCACATTCACAATATGGCCACGGTCACAATATGCAGAGCATGTTACAGAACAACTTGGAAGTAGACGTAGGAATAGAACTCTTCGGTCGATACAGAACTGAACGCGACTAGAATAATATACTGCGTATTAGTAGATAGAGAGTCACTTGAGGCGGGCAGTCTTATGAGATGTCGGTCACTGTATTACCGAACGAGAGGTTGGAGGTTACTGTATCACCGATCGAAAGCACGTGTCAAACACATGTTTCAACATTCACACACCTGTTTTGACAAGTGTTTGACACATGCTTTTGGCCGGTAATACAGTGACCTCCAACCTCTCGTTCGGTGATACAGTGACCTCAAACTTTTCGACCGGTAATACAGTGACCGACATCTGATAAGACTGTTTGCCTCGAGTGACTCCCCACCTACTCGTGTCACAAATATCAGTGGAGTCGGCAACGCTATCGTTTTCTATTATAGGCACATGGACTCGCCCGTTAATTAGAATTTACACGTTGAATCGGTTAAGCTAGCTCAGAAATACCGAATCACAAAATTAAAATAAGTGAAGCTGAAGATGGATTCATATATTCTAAGCAGGTATCTATAGTTTGCAATCAATCAAAACGGAGGCGAACTAGTTCGGAGCACTTGGACCGATTGATTGGGTTCATTGTGCGCCCCTTGATAGAAGAATTAGTCCAGCAGGCCTAAGGCACTGCCGAAGGCTGAGATTTTGCATGGATTGATATCTCTTATGTCTTAAAGCTACATATGCGTGTTGCCGAAGTGATATAGTCTAAGAGAAGCCAGTGCTGGACATTCTGCTAGGATGTGAGAGGTAGTTTCATCCACCTCTCTCCATGTAGATGTTCATTCAGATGTCCTAGGAGAAGTTCTGTCACCAGTTTTAGGCATCTCCTGCTCATAGAGAGTACGGTTTTAAAGAGTTTTAGGCGAGAACTTTCTAGTGTGGAGCTTAGCCTGCCTCAGGCTGGGGGCACTAAGCCAGACCGAGAGCCACTGTCTATTCTGTAGCTCCTTGAGGTTGTGTTGTTGAATCGGGACCAGAGGAGCTCAAGGAACCTCGTTTGGTCAATTCATTGACCACTTCGTTTTCCTTCACGCCAGAGTGGACGGCTACACACACTAGCTGGAGTTTGTTCCTTCTGGCTAATGCAGCCAGAGTTTCCCTGCACTCCAAAGACAAGCCAAGAAGTCACTCTGCTGTCGGTGCAGATGTAAATCCGCCTACCTCGGTAGTTTAATCTGAGGTTTTCCAAGGCACAGGTCCGTATTGCCCAGACCTTAGCCTTGAAACGGTGGCCTGGGCACCTATAGTCTCAATAGTGTATCTTCAAATGCATTTGCCTTTTTAAAGATGACGTGAAACGTCGACACTTAAGTGAGAGAGTTATAAATAAATGTGACACATGACATCAAACCTGGGACATCCTGTATATCTGATGATATCACGAATAACTAATGTCTATACCAAATGTGACCATTGGGAGTAAAAGCCACGTTTACGGAGTGAAATTTATCACCGCCCTTCAGGTTAGTTCAAAATGCGCGATAACAAAGGAAGCCACCATATCTTTTCCGCAATATCATATTTTCCTTGCCGCCACGCCCGCGGGTAATTTATAATTCAAAGAAAACGATCCCTTTTTACCATACACGACTCGGGAAGTAACTGTGGTACCTGGCCCGGGTGAGCTCTGCATCAATTGAAACAATGACAAAACATAAAAGGGTGTCGCATTTCAATGGATTTTTTCTCATGAGCTCTGATTTATATGCGAATCCGTTTATTTCTAGATCGGGGATTCCCCGCCACTCGCCATGATAAACGGATAATTAACAGAATCATATTTCTTTAGGTTTTACGTTACATTAACATTAATTAAAATGAAACGGATCTATCTCGTTATTCTATCCGACGCCCGTTTCGTGATTATCATTGTACATGGCCAGTACGAATTTCAACCAGTTACTTGATTAAGAAGGGTTGACGCAGAGTTCTGACGAAGCTAGGGAAATTCAAGACAGCTTTGAAGTCTTAGCTACTTTATTCACTTCCGGTGTATGTTGAGATACTGATTTTGATAAAAAAACGCAACACCTAGTAAAATTTAAGCAATTTAATTGAAATTTTTACAGAAGAGGCACATTAATGTAAACAGTTAATGATTGAATGTTTGTGCACTCATTTACTTGATGAGATACAGTTAGAACAAGCTGATGAATGACGCTCTGAGGTATCCCATCCCAAGCTTCTTGGATACGAAGTCGAAGATCATCTAAATTTTGTGAGGGGTAGCATAAACTACTCAGACATGTTCAATTGGCGAGAGATCCGGTGAACGTGCAGACCATGGAAGCATCATCACAAAATCGCGACACGTCACTGAAAGCCACATGATGCCATTCCTGCACCCAGTTCATTCGCTCATTACACCACTCCAGCCTACGGGCGTGATGACGTGAGGTAAGGGGAAGGCATAAAAATGTGCGGTAAGAACGTAGCTCAAAAGACCTTATCCGTCGATAGACGGACGTCATGGACTATTTGTCCTAAAGCTTCCATCTTCCTTTTCTCCAACGGTAGCTACCAGCTAATATGTCTTGTTTGATTTGCATTTTATACTGGGTTCAGATATTCCGATATGTTTGATTAACCTAACAAATCGTACAATTTGCAAACTGGATGTTATATCTTCCGAAGTCTGGTACTTTGTCATGACGTATTCTACTTGGACAATTTGTTGTAGCTTTGAAAAATGGTTGAATGTTACGTTCAGAAGAGAAGTAACCAAATGTTTTTTATATTAGAATAAGGTTTTTTTTACAAATTCTCCTATATTAATTGTGAGCAGATCTTATTTCTCGTATTTAATGTTGAATTCTAGACTATGCAGATAATTCAATGTGAAAACTGTTACTTTAATTGAACCAGATATTATGAAAATTTTCAGCATAGCTAAAATATTAGTGATAGCTTCAGTTCATACAAGTCTACAGGAAAGCTCAACCATTTCAACATATTCCATAGAACAATGATTCTAAACCACCAATTGTTTCCAGTTCGAACTCAGGATTCAATAATCTCGAGCATCAGTCTTTACTTTACTGAAAGCTCTGTTGGAAGATTCTCAAATTTATGATAATATTTTGGTTACGAGCTAGTCACTTTGATTAACAGTAAATAGTTCCCATTGCACCAGGAGCTCTAACGAATTTATATATTTGTTCGCAAGAAACTAGGACATGTAATTTGGAATCGAGATATTTGAATTTGATATGCTCGACTGTAAGAAGAATATAGATAGAGTTCTAGCCTTCTGCCTTCTCGAAATCTCCTTTACCATAATACAAATTATTATAATTTTTATTCGTAAACATCATTCACAATAAATTTAATAGATTTGCCTTGTATTCCCATTTTATATCTCTGAGCTTGTTATCAAAACAGGTGACGATCATCAATGTTCGAAGGAAAACATCTCGCTACTGAATCCAAAATTAAAATAATCAATCATGAGAGTTGTGATAACCTAAACCACAAGAATTTATATTTAATTCAACACTTGTGTTCAAAATTAATATTAACAGTAATATCGACAAATTGGCGAATGCGCGCTAGCATTATCAAGCAAATTTGCATTTGAATCGTATGCATTATTCAGTAATAATGGAAGCTCGCATCGTGTTGATCGTTGATGTGGATTCACAATTACAGTCATTTGAATCGACAATGCACGTGAATTGGAGCAAAATATCCCTAATTCAGGTATTTTCACACGTCAAGAAACTGGTATTATATTTTCTTCCATCGAAACGTGAGTATCCTGAACAGCCTGTAGAACTTTAGAGGAACGTTTATCTCCGTCAAATCAATCATCAGCAAATCTTAATTTTATGATTTCCACTGAAAAATACTTTTATTACGCAAATTTAGAAAACAAAATATGGAATCACAGCTTTTTTCATTGTACAAATACATACATAACTTTCTCCCGAGTGTTCAAGATATTTTTGATCGAATTTCAGTTTTTCATTGAACAAAATACTAGTTGAATTAATTATACCACGATAATTGGTTTTTGAATTCCTATAAGAATTAGCTACTAAATGCCAACCATTGTTCAATAAAATCATGTATATACATGATTAAATCCATGGAACACGGAGCCAAATACACTGTATACGAAAAACGAATATATTTTCCACAAAATCTAATTAGCGTAGAGGAGAACAAAGCAACTCACGAATATGCTATCGCATGAAAAATAATATCTGCCACTGAACAAAATACAAAATAAACAAACCGAGAGCACGTGCGCCTGTCGCCGCTACGCGGCATAAAATGGAAGCAAGAACGCTAAACGAGCAAGTGCAGACCGGTTGTAGTTTACAAGTTCCGACACTGCATACATTTGGAAGATTAGCAATGGAAGTAGTCTCCATTTTCTTGCTAAGAAATTTGCATTTAAAGGAAAATTCAGTTAGAGGAACATTCTATTACATCAGTTTCAATTAAAATTTCACTAAAGACATTTCTGATGTTAAATTCCGTATGCTGTAGTCAACATTCCATTCAATTCCTTAACCATGTTTTTTCTGGTTGTGTCTTCGAAAAGGTTGCTACACCAGCCAGTTCTAGGTGATACTAGAGTGCTAGGTTAGGCAAAAAATGACTACATGTAATAATTATTATTGTATTACACTTGATTATTGTTGAACCCCTTCTGCTTGCTGTGATTCCTTTCAAACTCTTTATTTTAAAATCTTCCTTTGATTTGTTCATTCATCCATCCCTTAGTCTTCTTTTACCATTTCTGTCTAGGACTAACCTTGGAATTTTCTCTCTTACTTCGATCTTTCTTCATATCTCAGAATTCCTAACCCCTCTGAACTACGAAAACTTCTGTGATAATCGGATTTTTATGCAATTCTTCCTCTCCGATTTTCGCTAAATTTCTTGAGGTAATTATGAAATGATCTCGATTTTGGTCGACCTCATTGATTCTGTTGACGCTTTGTTTCAATACGTTTTTGATGGAGAGTAATCTGACTCCAACCTTAGATCATGATTAACCAGAGACCATGAATTCCGCTCATCCGATAGACAGTGACCCGAATAAAATCATATTGTACGGGGATTATAATACTTGTAGTTGTGGCTCAACGTGACAACCAACAATGCAAAAATACCGATCGCTCTCAGATACCTTTTACGAGTTTTCCGCAGATTTTCCAACGTTCACGCCATCCTCGTAAATATCGATTAGACGTTAGAAAATTAATAACTCGAGAATGTCGCAACGAGTTAAGGTCCCAAGCACTTCCGGTAATTTGTTTTTATAGGCAATATAGACTGCAAGCTTGCGCTACGCTTTCGCTGCAACAACATGAACGGACGTATACAAACACTTCGAAAATTTACCAGACGTTAATTCAGTTGACCCAGTGTTGCTTCGCCCTGTTTCGTTCATTTTCCAACGGGAAAGAGTTCTATCAATGCTTCTTGGAGCTTTTACGAGCGTTTTATACATTTTTTATAATGAAATTGTGGAAAATGTAATCCGTTCAACGGTATAAAATCAAAATAAGTTCAAATTCACCAATAAACTATAATATTATGTTGATATAAGAACAGTTATTATTTAGAACGGGGAAGGTGTGGAGCTCTTTGGCCTAGTGAGGTCTTTCCCTATGCCTATAACCTCCAAATCTGCAAGAAAAATGCGAATGCCTATCTCTTGTTCCAATATTCCACCGCTGGCTCACGCAAAGTTCTTCGAACCTTACAGGACTTCCTTATAGAAAATTTCAGCACACTTAACGGTGATATTATTCAGCATTGTATATATACATACTGATAAACAGACAGTATTTTATGTCCTTTACATCCGGTTTCGGGCTCATAATAGCTGTGCATTACCGTGTATTAATTTACCCTGTGATTCATTTTAATATACGGCTACCACCACATTACGTGGTATATGTAATGGAAAACGGTGCACAGGGAATTGCTACTCAGCCTTTTAGTTTCTGATGCAAATTGTGTTTTCTTTTTCGTCAACCGTACAGCAATAGCAAGGCAAATACACAGATATTATAAAAAGGATTTTATCATAAACGTAGTCGCATGAATTTGAAACCATATGAGACCGTTTTAACAAATTTTTATCCTTTGATCTTTACTCGTATACTCGGCAATATAAAATGTTATGTGGGTCTTGTTAAATTGTCGCAATTCATCATCGTTATGGCTCTTTATAATTCAATCCGATATAATTCGAAGTTATACCAATACTGTGTTATGTTGTTACATTCGAATATTTTTGATGAATTAGCTTTCAGGTGAGTGGAAACCTATTGGGTTATAATTTGGATCAAACTATGCATGACTGGGAATGGATGAAATATAATAGATAAGATAGATAATAATGTTATTGTTTTTAAAAAAATTCTTATTACAATATTCACAGATTATATAAACGAATAGTTCCGACAGTGATTATTAATTCAAAAAATCATATATAAATTCTCGAGAAACACATATGTTCATTATTATCGTCTTTACGTACGTTTCGGTCTCACGACCATCATCAGAAGACGTTTAATGTCTGAAAGGGAGTCCTTATCGTACTAATTTTAATTAGAAATGTCCGCGGTGCCGAAACGAGCAGAAACACGCATAATCGAAACAGTAAAACATTAATGTTCCAAGTATATGTATATGTGTCGAAAATCCACTGCTTAGCAATTTTCTTATAATAAACGAACTCATGTCAAACAAAGTCTGTATTCGACTGAAACCAAAAAATATAACGCTGAAGTATATACTTTCGAACCAGATGTTAGAATAATAGAAAAAGGTAAGACTTTAATAGAAATATTGCTATTCGAGCATTCTACCTAAAATATACTTTTAACATTATAAAGACGCATCTAGGAATTTGCAAGGGTTTAATTAATTAAATTAGAATAAATTTGACTTAATGATTAAATATCTGCTCTATGATTAAGAGACTTGGAATCATGTTCCACGTGAATCATAGAATTGAGGAATGTTTTTGGGTAGTCATTCGTTTCCAGTGTATTACGAACAAAGTTTAAATTTTTGGGACGGTCCTCTAAGAAATCACGTTTTATACAGTGAACATAATTCTTACCTGGGTCAAGAATCATTATTAAGAACATAGTGTATATTCTTAAAGCTAGATGTCACAAAACTGTGGCTAATCTGTGAATCCCATGATTTGCGTGTGAATATACAAAAGTTTTCCCAATAGTATATAAATAGATATGCATCAAAATTGAATATATTACTCACATACCTTCCACGAAAAAAGTATCCATAACATCAACGTTGAACGTGAAAATACAAAGATTGCGAAACACCCAATGAGAATGTTCACCCGTAAACTAAAGTGACAGCCAGCAGCTTTAACATGGATTCTATATTTTTCAGATTCAACGTCGGAGGTTCTATTCCAAATCCCATCTAACGCAGGATTGAATTCTAAACACAGATCAGACTGCTCCAAAATGTACCCAATAAAACAGTTATTTGTTTCTGTCATATTTGTATTATATATTCATCCAAAGAAACGAATATAATATCCGACAATTAGGTACTTTGTTTCGCGCTACTGCCTTCTTCAAGTGCGATCCTTAGTTTCGGGACTCCTGTATATCAACCGGTGCTTAAATTTTCTAGTTTTTCTATTGTATATATTAGAATGTGAGATTTCCAATTGGCCGCTTTCCATTGGCAATCTGAAGAGTAGGCAATTTTCTGCCTTCCGAAACCTCAAAACTAGTCATGTATTATTGTATATATTATCTATAATTATGAATTTAATATTAACAAATAGGTACTAATGTAAGAGACAATCCATAACTGTTAGATGAATAAACTATGAAGCTTGTCTGTTCCTTCTAGTCAATTTTTATGCTTTTTATACAACTTGAATTGCGTTAAGATTTAAGAATTTTTGAGGCTGTCGATATAGTTCTAAGAGAAAAATAGTATTTATAATTGTTATTCAAGCGGGTTTCTCGACAATTTGTTTTAAAAACGATAAAATACTTGTTTTCTTTTCCAACACGGTATATGACATGTATATCTAGTTTTTCCACATTCTAAACTCATGTTCTTGGATTCTAATTCTTGGATTGAATGCTAAACGGTTCCTGTTAATCCAATGGAAGAATATTCACTACCGTACAGAATCCATAGGATTCAAGCTTGGTGGGTTAGAAGGACAAAAAGAGACCAAAGAGTTTGATATATTTCTGGACAATTCGAAATATATCAAACAATTCCAATAAATAATGAACGCCAAACGTACTACTTGACGTTTGTAATATGTTACTTAAATAGTTCGTTTGGCCTTCGAGAACAGCAATATAACATAGGTATTTTACAGTTTTTAAATGATGTTTTACCAAAAAAATAGGTCTAGAAATTATTCGAAACAATAGAAACAAATTTTTATTCTTAGAAATGTTCTTCGCCATTGTAAAAAAGAGATTATTCATATTCTAAATGCGGTTACTCTACTCTTAACTGGCTAATGGGAATTACATTTGAGGTATGATGGATTTTTCTTGATTTCTCAATATATGTTGATAGCATGTCATATGAGATCAACTAGATTACAATGTGATTGCGATGAAATCAGACAAATCGTTATACTGGATGTGGCAGCACTTTTTGAACCAAACCGTTCATCATACTAGATACAGAAGAATGTTGAATTCATCAGCACAAAATGAGCAAAGCATAATATTCTACCATATACGTTGTAGGTAATAAAAAATATAAATTATCATGCATAGGTATAATAACATTATATCTCGAGATATTTCGTGTTATATTCTTGAAACTATTTACTAATACTTCTATAGTTGCTTAATTCATTTCTAGAAAGCTCTACAATTTCTCAAGTCAATTACCAAGCGAGCTCTCAATGATTTTCTGTATTCTTTTAAAACTGATTACTGTTCGATAGACAATCGTTGGTCATATAAACTGAATGCTATTGAAGTTTCTAAGCAAAGCGAAGGAAAACTTCTGTCTTCAACATTTTTGCGTATCTAGTATGGTAAATTGTCCTAAGCTTCTATTTATATTTCTGAAAACTCACCTCAATAATGAAGGTAAACTCCAAAGAACTCACCCTGTACAACTAAAATATCTACATACTTGATTATGAATATTGATTTCTTAAATGTTATAAAATTTAAATTTGTTGGATGTAAAACAGGGTAGGTCATATTATTATTATCTCTTGATATTTGAATAGTGTTTTCGATTGGAATTGACCATTAGATGGAATATTTCTAGAACTGTAACATTTATTATATATTTATGACATGAACATAAATAAATTATGATACAAATGAACACATTTTCGTTTTACTTAACCTCTTCATTTTAGATATGGGAACATTTGCAAGGCAATAACTTAACATCCGAATAAACCATGGGCAGTGGCTGATGGTGACTCTAAAATATGGTAAGGCAACATTTCTAACCTGTATTATAAATACCGAATTCATTCACTCCTTTTAATCTGTAGAGTTTATGTGCTTGATCCTGTTATGTTTCTCTTAATAACAAGATTTTCCATATCTAAATATCCTGTTCAACAACATATCGTGTCACTACTTTTTGGAAAAAGAACTCAAGACCCACAAAATAATTGGGATCTATATTAATGAAGGTTTTAGGTGGAACTTATCTTCGTAACAAAGATTACTGACATTCAGTTACTAAAAAATTAACAAACAATGTCTATACAATCTCTCACATTACACAACTCATCACATCCTATTTGACTTGTTGTTGCTGATTCTTTTACACCTTCACCTCATCACCGGAATAATAGAAATAATCTACAAATCCAATGATGATAGTATTATTAACACCAATAAGGTACCGATCCCACAGATGCAAAAGTTAATATCTATCCAAATTGTTGACTGGGGTCCGTTCTCGGGACCCCTGAACCACAGAAGTCTGAAATTTTGGAAAAGAGCTCTATTTCAAAAGTGTATCAACATCAAAAAATGTCAGTCAATTTGCCGAACTACGCGCGCAGCGATCTTTAAATAATTCATGGATCTCTTCATATGCATTAGTGGGTGCACATAACATTTTCGAAACACGCTTTCGTTGATTGATTTCAAAATACAGACTTTGACTAAGTACGGCCCTGTTCCTGTCAGACATTAATCACTAAAGTATCTGAGCAGGCTGTTCCATGATGCCAGTTTATCAGTGATGAACGAGTTCCCTCAAATTAAGAGAAATAAGTTAACGGTGTGTGCGCAAAACAATGAAGAGACCAGAGAATTTATAAGACCGTAGCATGTAATTAAGAAGCGATCCCCGATTGTTAATTATCTCGTTGCATCAAGAGAAAAGTGGGTCAAGCACTGTTTCTCGAACTTTCGAAATATCGTGGAATCAAAGATGCTCAATCTTTGGCCATGGCAGCAAAGGCTTTTCTATAATATTTTGCAACGAAAATCCGATTATAGAGGGCCTAGGTCCACTCGAAGCGCGTTGTATTCAAGTATTCAATAGAAAACCTTCTCTATCAACAACCCTCTTAAATGAACTTAATTACCTTATTGAATAGGAAACAAATATTAACTGACAGAATGAATTTCACATTGTTCTACTCACAAATCCAAAATATACCTTAGTGTCTAATTCCAAAGATTGTGTTTACTATTTACGTTAGTGAAAAATACGTTAGTTCAAACAAGTTGTCTATAAGCCAGTCATAAATCAGATTGTGATTTTCATACCTTCTTGACTATGAGTTCAAAAATTACTGTAATATAGAAAAGGTATACAAGTTCATCCGCTTTCAATCCTGGTAGATATCGTATACCTTTGAGGACTAATCTAGCATCTGCCCATTATATTTTTAATAAATCCATTGGAATTTAACTGTTCACCAACATATTGGTGCCCTTATTACAATAGATACGTCATGTCACGAGAACGAAAGCGAAACCTAGAAATTCTTTCTCTAATGCGAAGCAATACCAAAGAGTAATCTTAATCAATCTCAATCAATCCAGGCTACTGCATTAAAAATCTTGTTACATCACTTAAATGTCACGTTCGAATGTTTGAAAAGGAATATAGAACACGAAAAATATTGAATATAAAATAAAACCTGACCTAGTTACAATTGAAATTGGAAGTTTGGACTCGCGCTGCGTTTGTTTCTACCGAAATTTAACGACGCCAGGAAAACACAGTTGGTCGCGAATATCGATTTAATAATGTAAACATAATAAAGCTCGAGAACTCAGAAATTGAATATTGAACGAATTTATCGGGTATTACGTTCCGGATAGTTCTTGGACCAGGAAATATCCAACAGAAATTGATATGGCATAGAAGGTGCGAAAAGCTTTAAAATTTCCCAGGGTGTAATTGTAGAGGCACTTAAAACATACACGCGCGAATGAAAATTCACCTTTAGCAATTTTAAATCTCGACCAAAAGACAGAGTTTGACAAAATACAACATACATATCTTTTTCACGTCTTAAAAGTGATGGGGTGTGGAAACTTCTTCATTAATGCAGTCAAAATATTATATACCAACGCTTAAAGTCATATCCGCGTAGGTCCTCTTCTAACAAGTGCAATAGATTCTTCTACCGACATCAGACAAGGATGTCCATTATCAGGCTTATTGTATTCCATAGCAATAGAACCGTTCCTCTCTTTATGTGACAAAAATCTAAAAGGCATAACCATTCATGGTAGTGAAGGAAAAAAGCTAACGACAATAGCGGACGATGTATCTATTTTTATTCAAGAGGAAAGTTATTTTTGGCTTTTAAAAGTATTTATCAGATATATGCCCAAGAATCAGGCTCCGAGTTAAATTACAAAAATAGTGAGCTGTCCACCGGGACAAAAGCTGTTGGCTCTGCAGTTAATATTAAAACGACAGAAACTATGACTCTCACCGTTGAGGGCTGCAACATATCTTCGCAGTCATCATTAAGATACATGGGAGCTTAGATAGATGGCAGACTGCGATTCGATGAACATCTACATGTGGTGAACATGAGAGCAGGTGGCAGTGGCCAACGAACTGCCCAGAATTATGCCCAAATTTGCAGGACCTACTCAGAGTCACACAAGGCTACTCTCCAGCATCGTCAGCTCCACAAGCTGTACGCAGCCCCAATCTGGGTATCAATAGCGTCGATGGCATCGTACGTATGCCAATTAACCTCGGTGTACCGTAGCTGTGCCTTGGAGTGACGCGCGCATAGTGCACGGTCTTTTATGATGCCGTGTGTGTTATTGCCGACATGCCACTAATTCGTCTGATGGTGGAGGAAAGAGCGGAGATATACAGGCGTAGGCGCGAAGTTGGAGATACCGACAGACGCACCATAACCCAGGATGCGTGGATAACGATGTCAGCACCATGGTAGCGGCTCTGGAATGTATCCACCAAGGGGCGGTGGACCCATAGCCTTATCAAATGTTCCAATAGGTTATGAGCGTAAATTGAGTAATTTGTAACCTTATAAATGTTCATGAAACCTTTTACTGAAACTGCTTCCAGTTTGTCTTTTGTTCAAGGGATTACAATCCTTACACATACATTTTTGTACCCAGGAACTAATGTCCAGCTTATTTCGATAAATTGGACAGTAACCGACAACCCTGGTAAGTGTTACAAACTGTTTGGTTAAATTTCCTGGTTTTACAAATATAGCGCGGCAATTGCTTAGGGAAATTTCTCTAGATTAGTAGCTATGGCGTTATTTCTTGCTTTTGACGAACATACCATAACATAATAGAAAATCTATGAACGCGAATCATTCCCTGAATTATATTCGTTCAAGTCCAGCTTCGATCTCAATATCCCGTTAGAAGGAATTGACACGTTTTGATAGCTCCGCCTCTGAACGGATCAAACGTACGTCGGATAATACACCGGAGAAAATTATATTTGAGTTGAGCGAGGAACCCTTTTGGTATCTAGCTATTTATACCGGGAACCGCCAGGGGACAATTGCGACTGTGTTGCGTAGTCTACGTTAAATTGAGTCACGTATGTCCCTTTAATATTTAATAATTTATGAAAGATGATTGCATTATTTAATAGCTAGGCAGACGGGAAGTTTAACGACTTCATCAAGGTCTTCTGTAAAATTGTGCATACAAATTCAGAACAAGAAACTGTCTTAAGACATAATTTTTTTCTCCAGACACTGTTAATAACCTTTATCACCAATACAATCGTATTATGTGTTTTGGAAGAATCATTCTCAAACACTTTTTTCTCCATCGTTTATATACAATATGTCATAGTAAACTATAAAACAGTTACTGTGAATAGATCCAATAAGGTCTAAAATTATGAGATTGGTACAATTAAGAATTAAAGCTCATCGGAAATCAAAGCAGGTAGATCCCGGTGAAATGTAGTGTAAATTAAGAAACACGTTGTCCGTTAGGCTGAATATTATTTATCATAAGTACTAAACATTATTTTAAGGATGCTCTGAAAGACAAAGGAAAAGATCGCATTAGCTTAGGTCTGTCTCATCATTTAGGATATTGTTATAGCAGTTTTTGAGACCTTTACAAACCTCTATTGATTCTGAGGTATTCAATTTAAAACCTTTGGTTTGATTTTGTAGAATTCTCAGACTATCTAAATTAGGAAAAGTATGACCTGTTTTAATATGATTAATAAATGTTGAGTCAGTTTTGTTGAGTCTAAAAGAACGGAAATGTTCTTGGTAGCTAAGTTCATATATATATATATATATATATATATATATATATATATATATATATATATATATATATATATATATATATATATATTTATTATTCATGTCTTTAGCATTAAACCAAAGAGGAAGCGAAATACAAAAAATCAAACAAGGCTTATATCCAATTGTAATATCCCAATTAGAGATTCATTCGAAATTGGATGACTAACAATATTCTATTTTCTCATGTCATAATAATATTTATTGTATATAAGCATACAACACATTTGTTATACTCATTATAGCATAACAAATGATGAGTCTACAAGGTTCTAACAATGGTTGTCAATGCCGACACATAGGTCAACGTTCCCCGAACTAGAGCATGGATTATTATTGAAGTAGCAAGGTTTCCTTCTTGAGAACATAACCCAGCACCGAACCTCGCAAATCAAAGAAGGAACCTTTTTCCAGATATTATAGGGCGACACTGCCAGTCCTTTCATCAGTTATTATACGATATCCAATCAATAGCCGACATACAATATCGATAACATCATGTTTTCGATTATCAACACAAACATTTCAACTAATCTAACACGTGTATCGTAGCATCAGTGGAATAGTCGGGCATATTTCACATATATCATCGGAGCTCATATTCCAAAGTTATTCATTGTTGAATGGTACCCGCGTGTGGTTCAAATCTTGCGAGAACATCCAGGCTATTTAACTCCGAGTTAGAGACGTGGAAACGCTACGTCATTTCCCTACATCATTCTTGTAAAATTATAAAATTTGTACTCCAGATTAATTTCGTAAGACATCCGGGCTAATTGTTATTTAAATGACTGCATTTTCGTCCCATTAATTTCTTCATAAAAGCGTCTGAAGCCTTTTAATTAAGATCTGCAATGTGACTGAATCCAAATTGAAATTTATAATGCGAACCAGACTTATACTGGTCTAGAGATGGCTCGAAGGGAGACGAACAAAAAAATATCGTCGATGAAGGACTGTATTTAAGGAGCAAAAAAAACAACACACCAGAGACTAAAGAACAGTCGAAACAGTGGACTCGTCCTGGCGAATCGAAGCCGAAAAAGGCCAAAGTGGGCTCATTGGCCAACAAAGTCATGGCGACAGTTGAAGAAATGCCTCGGTGTATAGAGATTTGGCTCTTACGATGAGGGAGGGCATCACTGAAACAAACGCCTATTTTGAAGGATTGCCTGAAAGGAAGGATCGAAAATTTAGAAAAATGGGCGAAGTGTATCAGACTACAAGGAGATTATGTTGAGAAATAAAATAAGTTTTGACCAAATAAATCATTTCTTGTTTCATTTTTCAGAAACTTTCCATTTTGCCCTCGTATATCACTAGCCTTACATTAATTACCATCTGTATGGTACTTTTCTTGATGGTTATAGAATGAATCGCACAGACTGATGGAAAGTATCCCCGTTTAACGGTAAACTAGAAAAGAATACGTCCTAAAATAGAATAGAATAGAGTTTTTGAAGCTACATTTCGTGGTTAACATAATCAAATACTTTGGATAGATCCATAAATTCATAATAAAATATCGAGCAACCCCATCGAAACCCATATCGATTAAAATTTAATAGACCGTTGCTCTCAAAGTAGTCCAATTTCCATCATAATATTTCTTCAAATATTTTGATAAAACACGTATATCACTTAGTGTAATCTTCTCTAACCCAAGCTTAACAACATGAGGTGCTTCACGCCCAAAGTTTTCCCAATGCATATTCACTTATAACTCAAATCGATGAGTGTACATCTTCCCAATTCCACCAAGAATAGCTTTTCGTCATTTGGCAAGAAGCTGTATTTCTAAAATGCACACAATACGTGGTATTCATGAAGAGTATTTCGAGGTTACATAATAGATAAATTCACGACTCATCCCAACAGAGACGTTCTTTATATTTAAAGCAATGATAAATCGTCCTGAAAAGGAAAGATATTAGTTACGAGGAGAGGAGGATGGATTCGAGGTGGGCCGCTGAGCGTTTTCGATAATGCTCTATTACGTCATGAATGACAGATAAAAGAAAATTGACGCTGGATTGATATAAAATTCCTACATACACGAAACGAATTTTTACTTCGAATATTTCTTATCTGCAATGTTAAATTGCCGTCATAAACACTTGTGTGTTATGTACTGGATTTAATGGACCTAAGTTTACTTTTTGAACGCGTTATTAGTTTGTTGAAATAAACAAAATCCTTGACTGGCATACTTTATTAGTGAAACGATCAGCGAAATTTATCTCGCCAAAGTGTTATTCATTTTTCATCTGGCCTAGGAATTCCCGGCGCCATTAGATGTCGAAGAATATTTATTTATGCTCATTTTTATAGAAAACATATTTGTTTATCTACTGGAGCCATCAATTCACTTCGAATTTCATGCCAGCTGCGAACTGGACGTTTATCAGCCGGCAAAGTTTTGTCTCCGAATAAAAAGTGAACATCCATCGTCATAATATAACAATTATTCGCAGTCACTATTACAATGCAACCTGATATATCAACTATGCCGTCATTATGTAACTTTACCCAACCGCATCAAACCGAAGCGTACTTTCGCATTTCCGTTTTGTAATCGCTCGATGCGTTGTTTATTTGTTGACTTGCAGACTCCACATTAAAACAGTGGCTGCTGGTACGGCGTAGCGGCTTGCTGGTATGGGTCAGTGGGTCGGTGCGTCTGTGCTTCGCGGTCGTGGAAAAATTTGAGATTGGGCTGGTGGAAGCTGCCCGATCCTCCGACTGAAGCTGGAAACGATAGAACAGGAACACCAGATATCCTCATAACCCCCAGAAGGGAGCTTTCAGTTCCCCTACGAGCTCACGTAATCGTTCTCCAGGGCGATGTATGTGCAAACCAGACCTGTGCCTTGGAAAACCATCAAGGTAGGCGACTATATATCTGCACTGATAGCCAAGCGGCCCTGGGCGCACTATAGGAAAGCTGCCTTATTAATTGTCAATAAGGATTCATTCGGATATCAAACAAGTCGCTCGAATTTAAGCTGGTTCTAAGAACACCCAGAACGTTAATAGAAATAGAGGATATTCTTTGTTGCCTTTTATTACGGACTAGTCAAGTATATGAGTTAATTTCTTAGTACGACCGTCCCATCATGAATTAATACAGTTTGTTCTTCATATCTGTGGGATGGAAACAAGATGTGTTGTCTCAGAATCCTTGTCGAGGAAGGATCATTATAATTTGTGAAATATTTACAAAGTCGAAGAGGTTCCTCACAGTTTCAATTAGAAATCATAAATCACGTATTCAATAGAAATGGTTCTGAAGAAAACAATTGCTTTACAGTATATTGGTAGTTGAGACATATGCTTATGACCTAATTTGTAACGGCAGGTTGATCGCTTGCTATGGTTTAAACAAAGGCTTTCACCCTGTCTTTCACCTTTGAAGCCACAATATATTTACGTTATCATAACATGAGACGTGCAAGACGCAGACGTTTCTTATTGAACATGCAATTAGAGTATTAACTTGATATAATTTTCATTCATACCTAAATACAAGATAG
The DNA here is from genome assembly GCA_958510875.1 of Endomychus coccineus. Classification (NCBI taxonomy): domain Eukaryota; kingdom Metazoa; phylum Arthropoda; class Insecta; order Coleoptera; family Endomychidae; genus Endomychus; species Endomychus coccineus. The sequence continues at coordinate 182,048,968 of OY294069.1, forward strand.
TCTAAATAAGGTCATAAAATTAAGGTCCTTGTCAATAGAAATAGAATTGTTTGTATCCAACTCACTAGACTGGGGCAAGTCCCTCTCTTATTGCAGAGAATTGAATACACATAATTCCCAAAAAAAATTGAAAATCTCAAATGTCATATTTCCAACAACAAAAATAATGATTATCGCCTAGAAATATTCATAGAACAGAAAATATTTATTTTTCTTCCTATAAGGAACAACTGAAATTACGTCAGAGTTAGTTGGGTCATAAAATGAGGGCTAAATCCGTCCCTGGCCTGTAGTTTCTTCCATTCTCGAGACTGCTACATTTTTAATACTCCTTACAAATTATGAAATGTACTGTAAAATGGGAGACATCATGTAGTAATTCCATTTTAAGACCAGGTTTTATACGTTTTGCTGCCATTATCTATCTTAATATGTCTTGAAGGACGAACGTAATGGCAAAGTTTGTGAAATAATGATGGAATACAAACGGTTCTTGAGGAAAAGATTGCAGTGAAGTGTTTAAGGATACACTAGGGAATGGTTTTATGGCGTTATGGTTGCTTGCATGAATGGCATTGTAATTTCTGCGAACAGATATGATGATGGTACCTTGTAGGACTCTCTTCGATAATGTTTTTATTGACTAGATCTAAGTAAGTGAAACTATTGAACGTTCAGTTCAATTTGGCTTTATTGGTTATCTACTCGTATATGATAGTCATTCTTCTACCGTTCTTTCATGAAAACTTACCCTCCAGCTTCAGTTATCGCGATGGTTTAGAGAGGTGTTCTGTATTTTGCGCTTTCTTAATAATATTTTCTGGGAGCGGAATATAATTTTCTTCATAAAAATTCCATTATGTCGTCCGTTGTTTGTATTGAAATTTGTAACAGTGAATTTATATAATAGCTATGAAACAGTTTAATTATATGAGGTTTCGTCAATCTATATACACTTTTGATAAGAAAAAATCAACCTTATTCACTAAAAATACTAATAAAGTACTGAGAACCTTTCGGCTATCGAGTAGCCATCATCAGAGTAAACTGATTATACATCAAAATCAAATAAATAAATCAAAATGTTCCTACTTAAATACTGGGGATAATAATACAAACAAGCGGTTACCCTCAGCTGGAGATAAATCGAAATTCAATAAATTGTTTTTTCGTTTATACATTTCTATCCCTTCTAAATTACTTAAATATTTGTCTGAACTGTGTTTTAAGAATAATAAACTTTCTTGAGGAATGTTGTGACCTGTATTTAAAATATGTTCGGCTACCGCTGATTTTTCACTATAATTTTTCTTTATATAGGGAAAATGTAAATCCCGGATTTGTCGAAATCGGGAACTTTATCAATGGTGTTACGTAAACAGTATTTTAGCTTGTTCTTACATCTATAAACTGATTGTGTTGCAAATTTAGAAAACAAACTATGGAATTTATCAATTACTGAAGAATGATAAGTGAAACATTTGAATTTTATTGAAATATTTGAAGGTAATGGCTCTAATTGTTTTAAGAAATATCAAGTGTGCAAAAATGAAAGCATTTTATTTATATGAGCGGTTTGTAAAACTACAACTAAGGTTACATTTATAGAAAGGAATAATAAAATTATATTATGTAATGTATGTGTTTTATTTAGAAAAATATAAGAAAAAAATGGATTAAATTGTTTTGCTCATCTTCATCATGTTCCTCTTCATTCCCTTATACTGATGATGAGGGAAAGTTGATTCGTCTGCCAGTGTATAATTTTTTCTTGTTAGGTCTCACCCACCATGTTAACCCTATACATTTTCACAATCGTTCGCATGATTTTAAATAACTCTTCACTTTCAAGTTTTTCCTAATAAATTTGAGAGGTAAATTCCTCAACTTTCTTTTGAGTGTTGTTGCCCATAGACAGTATATCAGGTGCAGATGGAAACGTTGTCTTTCTTTACTTCAATGGATTTTACTCCATACCTAAATATAAAAACAATAGTGTATGGTAATTGTCAACAATTATATAGGACATTAAATGGATTGATTTTTGACTATTAAATCAAAAATTAATAGGAAGAATACCCATAATTTAACATAACAATAGTATGCAAGTACTACGTTCCAATTTCCTTTTTTGTTCAGAAATTAAATTATTGATGGAAGATTTGTGGTTACCATTGTCCAACGCAATTTGCTGATGTTACAATTTTGCTGGCTGAAAGAGAAATTCAATAATCTATGAACTAGGCTATTAAACGGAGCTATTTTGTATCTAAATGGTGTAGCTGAATCCGCCGAGGTATACCTATTTGTTTGAGTAGGTTTCCTCTATATGTAAGCGGGAAAAAATACAGATGACACTTAACTTCTTCATTTAATTCCTGCCGTTACTTTGTACTTCATTATACACGTAAGAAAGGTAGAAAGGAGCAGAATAATTCACTCAGAAAAACTCGAGATTCAACCACAATAAAAATATTTAATAATAAATATAAAACTTAACAATGATAACATGAAAGATTCACGATTAATGCTTGAAGGTATTAGGAATAACATTATTAAAAGAATTATTCATTGAACTAAATCAAAAATCTGTCGAAACTGATTGAAACTTCTAATTCAAATTTCAATATCTAAATGAAAACATAAATATAAAATGATTCCTAAGACCTAGAAGAAACAAATCTAAAAACTTTATTAACTTCACGATTGAACTGTACAGAAACAAACTTTATTTAAATTACAATATCTTATGACTTTGTATACTCAGAACATCCTCAAAGATACAATTTCTTAACTGAATCGAAACTTATAATTAAGGGGCGAAATTAATTTATAAAGGAAACTACTTAATCGAATACTAAAATATGACCTAGGTTTTAGAAGCTGGTTTTTCTATTTACTTGAATTGGTATTCTAGTTTCTCTGTCAGTTACTCTAAACATGACAATAAACCATATCTTCTACTCTCTCTAGTATTATATCTTAGGAAATCCTTTTCTATTTGACTGAAGGTACTAAATAATCAATATTTTTTGATTACCGTAATTTAGAATTAATTTATATTACAAATGTTTAGTATGTCGGATGGTTTCGCGTTAGGTAAGTCTCCCTCTTCTATTTGGTGTGCCCCAAAGTATCGTGCTTTTGGGTTTTGCGAGGTAGTCAATTCTGCGAGGATGTGGATGGAAATTGCATCCTTCTGCTAATCCTAATCTCTTAAGGTGTCCTTTCAATCGGCAGTGCTCTGTCAGCATGCCCATTAATATTCTGATTTCATTTTTACTTAGGTTTAGATCGTCTTTGGTTGTAGTTTTCCAGAAGTATTTTCGCTTATGTAAGTCCTTGCAGACCTATCCAGTGATGAAATATTTTGTTATCTACTTCTCTTTTGAGTTTTCTCAATATTTTGCTGGCGATCATCCTGCATGAAGGCTTCAGGTTCAGAGAAAACTCGACAATAAGCGATTAAGCTGAGGCAGCAATCCATATGACGTGATTGTCCCTGGAAGGCCTTTGTGCCAAACTCGGTCAAATACTGGTTGTACAGTGTACATTGGGTATACTCTCAAAAGAAATAAATTAACGTATATTGTACGACTGGTCGTATAATGAAATTAGATGTGACACTGCTGGAAGGAATGGCACCGTTTTAATAATAAAAGGATGATCATTCCAGACTTGTGCTTTACTAGAGAAACGTTTCAGGTTCTCACCAATAAAACTTTATTTCTTGCGTGAAATCTACCTACGTTTGTAAATTGCCGTTAAAAGTGAAAAAGGGCGAGAAAACCTGCAATAAAATTCGCATAAAAAGTTTAACTATCTCGAAATACAATCCAATTGGCTGATTAGAGTTTATTATACGAGGAATACCTTTATGTGGATCGAATTTCTGGAAATAACCGTGCAAGGGGCCGCAGCTATAGGCTGTATACAAAATTGCTCGATTATAACAAGTTGAATATAGATCAGCGCGATTATATACTAATCGCCTTACGTGATTATGGGCTTCAGTTTGAGCGGCTTTCGCTCGTTTGTAATGTATGCGGAGTTGCTAAATCGATTCAGAAACATCATTTGATGATACTTTAGCTACAATTTAAGTTGCCAGAAATTTATGAGAACAATAACTCTCAAACTAAAGCCACTATGACTACCAGAATGGGCAAATACAAAGGTTCTGCATTGAACTGTGATTGGAAATAATTGATTTCGTCATATTTTTGTTGTGATTGTCATTTTATCACGGCGGAAATATAGTTTCAGTCGAGGTTATAGTGAAAGATCAGTAATGTTTGCCTTGAAGGTTAGTAGTTAGTGTAGAGATGTAGAATATTGTTAATATCATACGTTTTAAATGCAATGAAACCCTAATAATACATTTGGCCATAAAAGGCACCAAATTTACCACTTTTCCGGGCGGAGCCGGAGTGTAAACAAATTTTATTTACCTGCAACCCATATTATACCATTTTGTATCGAACCGATCGATCTCAACAATCTAGCTTACAAGATACATGTAAATATGATGGCCGGTAGATCTTGAAGACAATATTGGAATATAGACATTCCAAATAGATATATACAGGATCATTCACGAAGGATGGACTATCAGACGTTTACAGAGAACTACTGTGCATAGAGTATCTGAAGGCTATTTATATAAGGGGATGTGATGTCTCTTTTTAAAATATTTCTGGACGTGTAGTGTTGACGCTCCTATTAGAAAGTAGCAGATTCTTTGTGAATTGAAATGCAACAACCTGTATCTAATATTTGAATTACCTATGTGTTTGAGGTTAAATTTACTTGATGAATATGTATGCACGTGTTGCACGGTTTTTGAGATATTATTATTTTGTATAATTTCATCGACAAAGACAAAACACTACTCTTAAAGAATCTGTTTATCTTCATATTTTATTCCATAACGTGGTATCGTCCCTGCTTTGTACGACAGTAAAAAATTTGCGGAAATAGAACAGCAGAGAAAAGACGTTGTTATCTATTCAGCGACGTTTCGACCATATATTTTTTGGTCTTCTTCAGGCTAAAAATATGGTAAAGCATAAGAATTGACACTTTACACTCATTTAGAGTATCATTCATAATATCGTGTGATAACAATATTCACAAGTTTACAGTTTGAACGTTTGAAAGACACTGAACTAATCTGAGAAACAACGTTACTAACCTTAGTAATATTCGTAGTAATTTATTGAATAAGGCAAAGAACCAAACTGTATAGCACGGCTCTAAACATATTAAAATCATGCTGTTCTATTGACCATCGTAATTATTTACTTGGTAAGATAAGAATTTTCAAGATATTGCATATAGCTTTTATCGCGGGCTTTGAGCGCGGCGACCGGATCATGAAATTCCGTAACGAAAAAACCCAAGACCTAAACACCTAACATGTGTCAAATTAATTAATTAATTTGAAGTTTCTAAAAGTGAGAAATTTACGAACGAAATGATTTTGACATAGGCCTCTAGGAGCTCGCTACGCGTCAGTTAGAGTTTATACGTTAGACGTGCGTAGCTGAGACCTGAGAGTACCTGTTTCTATTTTAATTAAATTTTCCTATTTAATCGACATTTTGGGGCTTGAGACTATGCTATTTAGTTGGCCCCGTTCATAAACTAACGAGAGTGAAAACCGCATGCGAAAATTCCTTGCAAAGACGTTATATGTTCCGAAGATTTGCACTTTTCTAACTCGCGAGCTACGCGCCCCTCACGTGAACGTCATTCGATTTATCGAAAATTAACCAATTTAAAACAGTTTTCGACCCCGTTTGTGGCTATTGCGACCTTGTAAAAGGTTCAAAGTTAACATTTCGTTTTACATTCCACAACCACCCTTGACCAAGATAATTTTTAATTTGTAGTTCATTACTGTTTTACAACTGAAATAAATAGGTATGAAATTTGTAGGTTATTGATGATGTCAGTGCGACAGTGACATATTTGAGGCAAAAATCAGCCGCTCTAGCAGTGCAAAATAGAGTCGGCAATCTCGCTGTTCCCATTGAATTACGAACAGCAAATATTTCATTAACATCGAATAGAAAATGTATAGCCAAACGCAAACATTTTCCATTAACTTCAGCTCTTGCTATAACTATACATAAGTAGCAAGGTGGGACTTTTGACGAAATAGTATATGAGTATAGTAAAGCACATTCTCAGGAACTCGTTTATGTTGTGCTCTCTCGGGTGACTAATATTGAAAAATTGTATATCACGACAAAAAACGATAATTCTACATTCAAGTTTCATCATAATCGAAGGCAAGCTGCATCGACTGCATCTTTGTTGCAAGAATTCAAAAGACTGTCGTTAAATAGTGTTCAGACGACAGTCACATAGTCATGGTAGCAATTTACATTTCTCCGAATCCAAAATTGGACGAGGTAGAGCATTTTATTCATCGCACTTTACTGGAGTACACTGAAGAAGGGTCGAAAATACTTGGTACAAATGGTAATAAATGTCCACTTATCTTGCCTGGCGATTCCAACATCAACTTCGCTGATAAAAAATCAGAGCGGTTGACAACTTTTCTTTCGGAAAAATTGAATTTGAAAATGAATAATGATCCACAAGAGTCCACAACAAAATATGGGACCACCATTGACGCGGTATTTTCCAGATATTTAGAGGATATCAAGTCTCAAACTTATGTCTCTTTTTTCAGTTATTCAGTTACCATAAACCTATAGTTTCAATGATAACAAATTCCTGAATAACCTACATGTATTGTAAGATAATAAAAATATTTTAAACGATATTAACTTCTCATTTATTCAATAAAAGAAAAAAATTTGTTTTCTTATCGGTCACCACGCTCAAAGTGTAACTTGAATTAATATCAAAGAAAAAATATACTGCATAAATTAAAAATAAATAAATAATAATAATTGCATAAGTTGAGAAAAAATGCTATGCAATAGCTTTACCGCGGCAGTCCCCGAGTGCCACACGTCTTTTTTTGTTATTAAACTACCTTGATCAGACTGTGATCTGGTAGTTGCGAGAGGTCTACAGAGTTTGACTTGATGCTGCAATTCTTAATTAATTTCATCAAGTATTTTCCAGCTTTATGTTTTTATGTTTTCATTTGCTATATATGTAATTTCAACATTTTAGCTATGATATCATATTTGGAAGGTAGGTGACTCCAAATTATTCCAGTTATTTCAGTTGACTTTTCAAACGTTCAAATTGTAAACTTGTAAATATTGTTATTACATAATATTATGAATATATACTCTTATTAAGTGTAAAGTGCCAATTGTTATGTGTATATCATATTTTTAGCCTGAAGAAGACCGAAAAGTAAACGGTTGAAACAAGATAGCAACGTCTTATTTTGCTGTTCTGTCCCCGTTAATATTTTACTTCATATTTTATAATTTTCGATAGATCAACTCAACTATGGGTCCCGAAGCTTCATATCTCACATTTCAATCTTAGATGCTGTAACCTTATAAAAAATTCATCAAGCTTTAAACAACTCTTATCACTAAACGATTTGAGTCTGTAATGTTGAATATTTGTCCACGCTAAGGGAGTCTCTGGTACATGAATATTATACTACATTGGTACTTATTCTTCATCCATCTTTTTCATCCTCGTATCGTATGTTTTTCGAGACAATCTCGTTACCACCACAAAATGATTTACAACGTTTTCCAGAACGGATCGACACGATCTTAATTCCGCATTTCAAGTTGAGATGAATCGTTTTCCGAATCTCTGCGCTAGTAGAAAAAGTGCCACGCGCGGAACGATAATTAGAGTAGATGAGACATTTTGCAAGACGGATTGTGAGGAAAAACGTAGGTATATAAATTTAAACCCATCCTCACGGACGTGTTATTAGTTCACTTTGACGGTAAAACTGGATTTTGAGCGTAAAATTCAGCAACTTAAAGATTCATAATTGAAATAGTCGAAAGTAAATATACGTTAACCGGAGTTCAGAAAACTCAATCCGGAAAGTTTGGTAACTGAAGATATCAAGTTCAGGGAGACAAATATTAGGATGAGTATCGCGAATTTCACTTCGCAACTGAATTTAAATATTATCAGGGTATTGAAAGGGGGAAGTTCATCATCAAGAGATATTGTATTTTACATAATAGAGTCTTCTGTTATAACAATTGTCCGGTGAATTCTACGAAAACAATTCTTCAAAAACCATTTCTTCGAATTAGCTTTTTCCCAAAAAACTATTTTTTGGAGGACATTCCTTCGAAAAAATGGTAGGTAGCATACAACTATAAGATATAAATGGGTGAAACAACACAAGAGAAATGAATACAAAAGTCTTTTATTGGAAACAACTATAACTTAATAAGTGATATTGCGTGCAATAGCTCTATAACATGTTCTTGTATATTAGTGGAGTCAAACTGTTAGGCTAATCATAGTTTTCTTCCTTCGGTGTCTCGGTAATTTCTTTTTGAGGACAGAGATGGTTCGTCTGATATATATTGTTCTATTTTCACTTCATATAGTCCCGATTCTATCTTAATTGCCTCAATAAAATTGCAAATGTTGGGGTGACTGGGAGAGCTATATTATAACAATTCCACATAGAGTGTGAAAATAGTGGATCTCGCCGACGTTTCTGTTTCGTGGGTCGTCCTATCCAGGTATCTTCGAAATAGTCGTAAGCTGTCACTATACACTAGCGACTGAAATGCTTCTTCTAGATATTTTAACGGCACAAAGGCTAAAGCGTTTAACAATCTCATTCTTGGAGCAAAGTCTGCATCTGTGTCATATGTCCCTCATTTTGTTGTTTTCTTCAGAGACACTGACAAAAATGAAAGCCGCATACACGAACCCGACTTTGCGGAAGATTTCTAGTCGATGCCTTGAACGCTGCTTTTCTGAAATCGATCATTATGCTGGAGGATCTGGCGTTCGAACATCTTTCCATTATCTGTTGTATAATGTTGTTAATGTTGTTCAGTCTTGTTTGGCAATACTGCATAGATCAGGGCAATTGAAATGTTTTCCTTCAATCCATTAATTGTATATAATTGGGCGAACAGATGTGGTATGCTTTTGAAGGTTCCATCCATAAGCCCGTTGGTACACCTATCCAATTGCTTTGGGGGCTGTGCTGTTGCAAAAATCAATATTCAGTCATCAGTAAGCTTAGAGTCATACATCAAAAAATTTTCGGCTTTCATCGTTGGTGTATATAACTGGGGTAGAATTATGTCCGTTCATGTTAGGGACAAAACTGCTCCAGCATCGTTCCGTCTTCGTACGTTCCTTATTGTCCTCTGCAACTGAGGGATGAAATTTGTTCTGCACAACTGCTGCTGACTGTGCTAGACAATGAAGATACAATATATTGCGGAGTATATCTTGAAGTGGCTGCTGTGGCTCATTTCCGCTCCATCAGTTTTGATACCTGTATACTTGCAGCGTTTGCAGCATATTTATGCTCCCCAGTTTTCTTATATAACTGTCCTCCGTCGATAATATCTCGACTTCTGCAACTCTTCTTCCTGGTTTCAAATTGCTCGCACTTCCAGTAGGTCCTTGTATCCACTTGTTTGTCCTTTATGAATGGATGTCCGTCAAGGACTGATTTCGAGTTGCTTTTTTCGCTTGATACAGACTCCATCTTCAGCTTATCGATGTCATTCAAGTGTCTCTATGAGGGTAACAATATTTGGAAGGCCTCTTTTCTTCATGTCTAGTCCGCATTAATTACTCATTGTGATCGGGGTAGATAAACCACTTGGTATTATTATTTGCAAGTTATCCTTCCCAATATTCGGAACAGAATGGTGATTTTTAATCACATTTGAAAAACACTAACGATGAAGTGACTACGGCAACAAGCATATAAAGCGAATATTACTTATCTTCTCGAATTGAAAACATTCTAATAGTACATCTGTCTCCGTAAAATGCTATAAGTCAGTTCCAAAAGTGGGTGGTTGAACTATTATGTGGATTTACGAAGTTAATTTGCGAAATATCCCGTCATCCTTGAAGTTTGGCTCTCGTCCAAGTGAGCAGTTATTAAATTTGTGAGGTGTGCCGACGGTAGCTCTGTCATATCATACGATGCTACAGCATTGAATGGATTATTATATTCGACATCAACTCTATGAATGCTATACCGAAATCCGTACTACAAAGCTTGCAATATATTTTCCAATTATACCTGTTTTCATCTTTTTCGGTTCTATTCTTATTTTCTCTTATTAATATAATATAATATAAATGCCTTAGAGATTCCACGTCCCTTCGAACAGATCGTATCTTAGTCTCATCAACGTGTGAATCTACCTGATACAGCTGGTCACGAAATAAGATCATTCAACTTATTATTATAGTCCATACGTACTTGTCTATATGATATTTTTGCGATTGTTATAAGAATTGACAAAGCAACAATAATCTGGTGATAGGTTAGATTAGAGCTTGAAGAATTTGTAAAATGTGTCATTCCTTCATAAATACCAGATACTTGATATATAATCAATATCGATAACATCATATCAATATAAACCAAGCCACCTCATTTCGGAGTAGGAATTTTTATTCTTGGCGAACCCGGAAACTTGTCTGGTCACTAAAGTACCGGGGAACTCCCGGCGCATTCACCAGATTGTCACCTCGATAAAATAAAATATAGGCGTTATTATTTACAATAGACTGATAACTTTTCAAATGCTTATGAAATTTTGGCTGAATCCAAAATGAATTTAAAGAAGACAACTCAACTACCAGAGCTATTTACTAAACAATTCGATATCACTTGAGACTTTGCTACTGTGTTAACTTAAGTTAAAAGTTTGAATGACATATTAAGGAAGACGTTTGACAACGTAAAGCATTGAACGAAATTGGAAATGTATAGCTTGAGAGCCATTTCCGTGGATTTATTGTGGTCTTATTTTTCCCAATATGTCATCAATCAAGTTCAATAATAAGAGGGCAAGGTGAAAAGTACCTGAAAAATTAAACAAGAAATGGTTTCTGTGGTCAAAAGTTATTTTATTTCTCAACATAATCTCCTTGTAACCCGATACACTTCGTCCAATGTTTTCATGATCTTTCGATCCCTTCCAAGTGATACGATTTCGGCAATCCTTCAAAATAGGCGTTTGTTTCAACGATGAGCCATTCCTTCAAATATGGAGAATATGGTGGATGACGAACCAATCCGTAGCGCAATTCATGCAATTTTGCCATTGCGACTACATACCTGTGGTCCGTTGCTCTTCAAATCGGCGTCGAGTCGATCCAACAGCTCTGTAGAATAATAAACGCCCTTTTCAAAGTAATCAATATGGACGATAACGTGAGCATCCCGAAATACTGACTTCCATTCGCCAGAACAAGCCAACTATTCCGACAGCTCTTTGGTCTCTGGTGTGTTGTTATGGATCCATTTATCGTTCACGGTTACAAAACGGCGCAAAAAAGTCCTTTTTACTGCGTTTGAACATAGCCAAACGCTCCTTTGAGGTTGTCACACGGTCGCGCGCTTCTTGTCCACAGAGACCAAATGCGGCACCCATCCATCAGAGTTTTTTCATATTCAGAAATGTATACAAAATGTACCGTTCGGGTAAGATGCCCATACCCTGAGCAATCTCGTGCCCTGTAACTCGCCTATCGTTAAATATCATACCATGAATTTTATCATACTATAGATTTCTGGCGTGGTAACCTCAGTTGGACGACAAGAACGTTCGGCGTCCTCGGTGGTCATACTACTACAACGAAAATCAGTAAGCCACTTGTGAATCGTTCCAATCGATTGTGAAGAGTGCCCATAATATTTAACAAGCGATGCTTTGGTTTACGTAAAAACATAATGTTTGATCAAGACGCAAAATTCACTTTTTCCCATGCTTACAAAAATCTTCAAGATTGCTTACTTTCAATGGGTGTCAAAACAGAGAAAAATGACATTTCAGTTTGAAAATGTCAATGCGTTCTAGTTAAAGATGGTACATTACAAATGTCACATGGAATTTTCGATTGTGGTGCCATCTGCTCTATTTTCCAGGGACTTTTCACTTTGCTCTCGTAAGCTGTGAAAGAGTTCACACTGTGGATACACCAGAACACTATGTATAAACAAGAAACAATAAGTCTCATCCTCTAGAAGTACTGTTAAAGTACTGAGGACCTTTCTGGTATCAAGTAGCCATCATCAGAGTTCACTTTAGCTACTTGGTAAGGGGAAAGTATTCAGTAATTCAACAGTATTTCCAGTGGATTGGTTGGAAACATCCAGGGGAGTTCCTAGTGTTCCATTCTGGAACCCTCGTGTAGATTTTGTATACCAACGACTTACCTGATTGTTTTGTAATAAACATAGAACAAGTCAGCGATGATACATCTATAACTAACACTTGCTACTGGTAAAGAACTTGGAGTGGAAGTATTTAATACTAAAATCAGTTTAAAAACGTGGTATTACCAGCAATACGAAAACGACACATATCAACAAATAGTAAAACATCTTTGCTGGCATATCATGCTTTTATACAATCAAACTTGATACTTAACACTATAAATAAGAAATAATCATCCACTAAAAATACTCTTGATGGACAGAGGACCTTTCGGCTATCAAGTAGCCATCATCACAGTGATTCAATTTTTGCAATCCTTCAAAATAGGAGTTTGTGTCATCGTTGGAAGTGTAAATGACATATTCGATGCAAAAGTTTTGCTGCTTCTGTTCTTGGAGTGCCCAGAAACACTTGCTCATTCCACCATAAATAACTTCCTGGTCACAACTTAAATGCGAACTTACCTTGCGTATCCACCAAATTGTATTTTCGGTATTATGGTGGATCCAGACTTAAACATTTCAGCCCGAACGAACCAAGCGCGCAGGAATAAGCAGAACAAATATTCCGAACAAATGCTCATGCGAATATTAGTGTTTCAACTTGCTACAAGTGTTCGAAGTGCCTAATATAAGTCTGATTGCTTAAAAGATGACGGAAACACGAGTACAGACAAATAAAACCCCGTTCGACATAAACATGGAAATATTCACCTACCGATCAAAAAGGTAAATGTAACCTCCTTCTTACCATTGAATAATGGAGCTACTTTTCCCGAGACCTGTGAAGAGAACGTTACACCATCCCTAGATTCTTGCCAGTACAATCAGTATGCCCTCCTTCCACATCAATCATCGCCCGACTGATCCAGATAGCCTTCCGGAATAAAAATATGTTAGACATTATTCAATTAGACGGAAATATCAAAATTCCAATCGAAATTAAATTCGCATCCAATTTCAAAGGTCATTAATCAACAGACAAATTCGATGTTGCACGCTTCGTAACACCAGTAGGAATTAATGAACTGTCAACACAAAACAAAATAGAAAATAAAAGCCTACTCGTTGAGAAAATTCGCTTGTCAAAGCTGTCAGTAGTTGTTCGTTTCCACGATCGAAATATTTCCTAGTTAGCTGCGTTTGATAGAACGTGAAGGACAAATTAACTTTCCTTCAAATTGTGTAATCAATTTATGGTAGAAACCTTCATGTAGATGGCGCTAATTCACGAACTAATCATACGTTTCTAGTACCCATTTCGGGTATGTTTGACGTTAAGTTGCAAACGAAAACAACCCATTAGCGTTATTAGTTTTGACATTATAGTAATGTTCCTTGGGATTCTTCATTGCCGCGAAATTGTAATCCTCAGTTTGCATGTTCAATGTCATTTCTGCCTTGGAGATTTCAGCAAAGCTTTGATTCATGGAAATGATACTACATATTTACTGGAGAATATACTCACGATTGTTGTATTTCCAGGGGTAGGAATTATGTCATTTTATTCTGCCTGGTCTCGGTTTCTATAAATATTGTGTGACAATTTGAAATATGGGTGCCATATTTTAATGTAATGTTTGGAAAAACATGAGGTCGACCTCATCGATTCTGATGATACTCTGTTTCAATACGTTTTCAACGATGAGAAATTCGGAGATAATGTTAGGTTTAACCGTAGGTAATGTTTAGTTTAGTTTGTTCAAGTTATTTTTCTTCCTCAGATACAATATAAATATAGGAAAATATATGGAAGAATACCTCAGAGAAGTGTGTAGCACGTCAAGTTGAAATTTCATATAAATATGAATTACAATACATTTGTCATCGTAAATAAAAATAACAGTGGGTAAACAGATTAAAATGTGTATGGATCCAGTACATTAAAATGGAAACGATACATACAGATATGACTAAAGTGACTTAGAATACTTAGAAATAGGAATAGCTCAAATTTTCATTCAGTACAAGTTTTACAAGTAGAGATTTCAAAATGTTCTTGAGGAGATTTAACAGTAATTTTTTCGACGGCGTGGGCTCTTTTAATTGAAGTTAAATTGTGCGATTTGGACGCTTGTTTTATAATTAGTTTTAATAAACCCCCTTTTTAGACATAGTGAGTCTTCTGATGATGGTCGTGAGACCGAAACGTACGTTAAGACGAATAGTTAAAACAAAGTGTTATTGTGACCTATTTCCCGAGAATTTTTATATATAAGTAATTTTTTCAATGATTGGGGCATTTTATTATAAATTGTTATTACTCTATATTGTACATTTTTCTGGAGATATGTACAATTAAGTTTATTGCAGATGTAGTTATTTTTTATTCTTGTATTATGGTCATGATTGTTGGCCTGTTCCTGAAATAGATGCTTGTTTTGATGAGTGAATGATAACTGCTTCATAAATGTATTGTTAAGATTATTTACTTACTTTTTTTATTTTGCCCCACTTTGTAGTGACAATTGTTAAGAATACTCTTATTGAGTTTTTATTTATTTAATAATTATAATTTTTGATTCTACCGGCTAGCTTTTTATCTTTTGATTTGATTATATTTGAATTTTTTAAATCAATGTTTATGAAGTTTTGAAGTTTATCTATAGAATAATTTTTATATGGAATTAAACACAATGCTCTTTGATTTCACAATATTTAATTTCTATGACTCTTATTATCTTGTTCAATTCAACTTTATGTTTACAAAATCTATGACATAACCTTCAGACACTTTTTCAACTAATATTTGTTTATATTATTATAGTCAACAATCTTCCTTTTTCTTTACAGATAATACGAATAATATGATGTAGAAATTATAAACAAACTTACGTTTAGACAATATCCAAAAGTGTGTTTAACAATGTGGGCAATTTTCAATTTACTTCCTTTTATAATTTCGTTGATTCACCTTTTACACAACACTATGCTATTTCACGATGATCACAGGTAACTAATTCAGGTTACTTCTTCTTGAGGATCAGGAACTGTTGATAATACTTTGTTTTATTCTTTTAGATAAGACATAAAACTTTTCGATGCTTTATTGAAATTATGTTGAAGAATGGCAATCGTTGGATATTTCTTATAAATTTGAGGTTATTACTACCCTTTATTTGGTTTGGATACTTGGGATACTCGTTGACTTTTAATAAAACTTATTAACTTTGGTTACTTTGAACCTATCGAAGTTTGGAACACTTGCGTTCTCTGATGTTTATTTTTTTATAAACTTAGGTTAGAAAATTTTGGTGAGTTGCCAGAGAAGAACAGTCTCTGCTTGAATATTAATGCAAACTGAACTTGTCTTTACTTTCAGACCTTTTTATAGGCCTCCAAAACCGACGCTACTTGATGTCATAAACAACCTATCAGGTGCTTACTTTACTTATCAAGAATGCCAAGTTAATTGTTGTTAAACTGACAGAAGTACTCATTGTTACCAGACTGACACTAGAAATTCCTCTCAACCAATCAGAATTTAGTGTTCTTTAATTTTTGAATTATTGGAGATTTTCAACTTATTTTAATTGATAGTGATTCCTTCTTTTTAAATTAATATTGCCTACATTTTTCCCCACACTTTGGTATAATATAACCTATGATTGGGTTATTATTAATATGATTATTCTCATATTTATGGTTTTCTTGACAGTTACTTATTCTTAAATCTAATACATACCATATTATATCAATAACATTCTTTTAACATTACATAACTCAAATTTACTAATCCTAACTTATATCTATAACATTATTCAATGTTTTGTACTATCTCATGATAGTTTTGTAATCACTTTAATTATGATTTCTGCCTTCGTTACATAGTACGTTTCTTCACTTTCACTGAAGTTCTTGTTTATCACTTCTTATTCTATTACATTGTTGTTTATTATGTTTTACATTGTTAATTTTAATATCCTAACTATTATTTAGCTTTTACTATTGTTTTTAATTCCATATAAATATCTTTTATTTGATCTTTTCTGATTTTCAAAGTTCGGTAAGTTATTATTTTTAAACTTTTATTGTTTATGAAATGAAATCATAACAGTATATACTTGACAAAGTAAGTATATTATTTCCTATAAATATTTCTTCGCAACTCGTTCTTTGAGGCAGGTTGAAGATACTACTAAGACATCTTTTTTTGGGTGCGGAACACTCGATCTACACCACTAGAATTACCCCCAAAAAATTATCCCATATCTCAATGTTGACTGCACAAACGCATGATAGTCACCGCTGCCTCAGTGTTCACCAAGACTGTTTTTTAGGGCGAAGCAATATTTTGAAAAATTTATTTTCGAGAATTCATTTTCCTCCGTATAGAAGTGGTATAGTAGTCCCCGGTTGCAATAAATTATTTCGGTATCAAAAGATTCTACACGTCAAGGGCATGCCTTCCGATATTTTATCGTTTTGGCAGTCGCTTCAGAAAGTTGAGGAAAAAACTATTTTCGAAAATTCATTTATAATTATGGGGTATGGAGAATACTCGATAGCGATCGACTTCACCATTCTGATGAAGCTTTGTTTCAATACGTTCTCGAATTGAAATTCCCTTGCAAGTTGATCAAGGACAATTACAAAGATTATTTGTCCAGCCTGCAATCAAGAATCCAGGAAGTTCAACGATTATCACTTGAAACAAACATAATGGCTTTCGTGTCAGAGAAATTTCGGTTATTAATACTCCGTAGAGTTGTCCGTGTCCTGCGTGAAAATAAATGGTCTCAAAACTGGAATTAACTGGAATCTGGATTGAAATAGTTGTTAGAAGACGGGTTTTGTTCGATCGGTAGTTACCGCTGTTTCATCATCAATCACCGGTGTGACGCGTATGGATGTCTTACATCCCAAGTTCTGAACAATTTGCAATGCCACATAGCCGCCTTCTCATGAACCTTTACTACAGAGTCCAGTATCATCCAGAGAGGTGATTGTAAAGCCATCTATCTTGCAAATCAGGAAGTTTATATACTGTATGTTTAGGTACATCTAGCGTTATTTATAATATAAAAACATGTAACTTTATTCAGTTGGATTAATCTTGAGAAAAGCGAAATGGTGCAAACACCAAGGAACACAAGGAAGTCCCCTAAAAGAGCCGTCATTATTTGATGAGGAAGAATGATAAACTGAGCCAAATTTTTTCTGGACCTGTCGCAGGACTCACAGTCGCCATTGATGGCTCAATGCTGGTCTGGTGCACTGTCTTCATATGGCGGTAATTATACCATAGCCCACTACTGCTGCGATTGTTTGATGGCCACAAGGCGAGCTCAAGACAGGTCTACTGTCTCATGAACTTGACAGTGCTGGCGCTCATAACTATCACGGAGGGGCTTCGGACTACCCCTGTAGTGTGTCCTCTTTGAACGAAGAACCCCCGCGTTTGACGGTAAAGGCCAGGGCGGTTATGGACAGCCAGTGACAGCCTCAAGACTCTGGAAAGGGGGATTCCAGGAGGTTAACCGGGGTCTTATAGACATGGTGAAAATTAGTTCCGAGTTCAGGACTCTTGTAACCCAAAAGGGAGACTGCAACAAGGCAGGGTACATAAACCGGTCTACGAATGATAAGATCTGAGATTCTCCCTGTCCAAGTACATCACCATTTTTCAGGCAGAAGTTGTAATGAAGCACCCTTCATTACTTACAAATAAATTTGAATATCTCAGTAGAATCGAATTACATAGGCAAAGTTAAGAGATCAAACTTCGTGCACATCTATGTATAAAAACTGGTGAACAGAATTCGCCAGCCGGTCACCTGTTCACGTTACGTCACACGCCGGGATCTGTATAAAAGCCAGCCCATTTCATAGCGAAAGGGGACTGACTTGCCAGACCAGCACCGAGATTGACCTGCCGTAATCTAAACAACCCGAAGCCGTTGCTATTGTGCAAATCCGAGAAATAGAGAGTGAGTATTAATTGCCGTTTAAAATCCATTCAAGTCATTGAATTAACATTCCAGGATATAAGTCCGATTTCAAATTCGAACTTTGTTTATAAATTCAATAGTCTACAAAACAATCCTGATAGCTTGGACGAATACGATTCAGCTTCTGCGAATTGTTTTTCTAGAGACTAAGTTAGGATATTGTCCGAGACCGATTTGTAGAATTGTGAATAAACACACAGCCGAAACCGCTGGGAAAATCAATCCTTATAGCTTGGACGAATACGATCCAGCTTCTGCGAATTGTTTTTCTAGAGAATTAACATTCCAGTATATAAGTCCGATTTCAAATTCGAACTTTGTTTATAAATTCAATAGTCTACAAAACAATCCTGATAGCTTGGACGAATACAATCCAGCTTCTGCGAATTGTTTTTCTAGAGACTAAGTTAGGATATTGTCCGAGACCGATTTGTAGGATTGTTAATAAAGTCACAGCCGAAACCGCTGGAAAAATCAATCCTTATAGCTTGGACGAATACGATCCAGCTTCTGCGAATTGTTTTTCTAGAGACTAAGTTAGGATATTGTCCGAGACCGATTTGTAGGATTGTTAATAAAGTCACAGCCGAAACCGCTGGAAAAATCAATCCTTATAGCTTGGACGAATACGATCCAGCTTCTGCGAATTAATTTCAGGGGCTACGTGGTGATTCTCTCCGAGACCGACTTGTGAAATTATTAAGTCAGTCATAGCCGAAGATAGCTGACAAATCAACCTAGTCCGTTATACCCCGTTCCGTAATAAATTACGTCTAAAATACAGGTCAGAGCGAATACACGACCCACGCTCCGTCGAAGTTAAAAGTGTACTAAATATTTAGATTGTCGCGATTCATTTCATTTCTAGACCTAGGGACAAAAACTTGTCTACCATCTCACGCAGATGGTGGAGACTCCCGACGATAGGAAAACATCTAATTAGCGCGTTATTTTATACACGGAAAACGAACACATTAAACGGCCTGTTCCTAGCAACATTTTGTAAATAGATTGTACATAGCTGGTGTAAATATAAATAGTGATAATTAATAAACTTAGTTAAGCAAGAAATATCTGTTTTATTTGGCAATCCACACGAAAGAGAAACTGCAATTTTAAAACCTATATAAAAAGGGAACCTGGACCCTCAAGAAACCCGAGCAGGTCAGTTACTGTCATAAGAGGACAGTAAGTGACAACCTCCCCACTTGTAATTAACCATTCAAGCGGAAGGAGGTTACAAAGTGAAGTCGACCAAGGAAATTTTAGCAGCCCTAGCAGCTCCAACTCAGTGTGCCGGAGATGAAGCTATTCACTCGTATTCATACCGGACATGGAGGCCCGAGATATCACTGAGCCGAAATAGTGTCTAGAAAAGTAGGCTATACAAGAAGGGAGGAAACCCCTATCCATGGACTGCGAGGCTTTAGGAAGCTTCATGTTAACAGGCTTCTCTGTACTTACTCTTACGATACTAGGTTTTTGGAAGACTGGTATCGTGGATTGAAGCTTAGGGTTGAATGGAAGCTGGGATCACAAATGATTTCAAAGTCTACGTGATATTACCCAAGTCTCCAAGAGGCCTCAGTGGGGTGCACCTACAGTTTTATTATCATCTGATGCTCAATCTGGAACACCCTTTACAAATCCTGCTAATAATACGATAGATTTTAATTTGTCCGCGTTGTACCCCAGGCGTGCTGGCGTCGCTGGCTTGATGCTGCCGTCAGTATTGTCTGTGTGTACTATACGATATGAATAATTTGATGTGATATTCCAAGGCCGGCTGAGAAATTTAGCTTTACATTATCAATATGGAGGATTTAACATGGATTATTAGAACGGTAACGAAAGTTACTGAGCTTCCCGGCAAATTATTAAATACGTTATTAAGTCGGAAAAGCTTCCGTAATATCCTTTAACAATGGAAGTTGTTCTGGAGTTTGGATAACAGACTGCCGTTCAGTTTGATGGATGCCCATATCTCTATCACGTCTTGCTGAATTTGGATTAAAGTGTTTGACGTTCATACGAACTTCTAACTTTCGATGTTTGAATTCATGATTAAGTAAGTCGATATTTTAATGAGTTGTTTATAATTTGGCCACTTTACTCTAGAATGTGCTGCATAGAATTCTGTTAATATTTCGGTACGGTCGAAAGTTTCACAATTAATAAACTGTTCACATATTTCGCCTAAATTTGACTTTCGGTCTGGAGATCTAGTCGGGAGAATACTTCAATTTGATTAATCCTCAAGCCTAGGTTGACATATGCCTCGATGGTGTAATCAGGGCTGGAGAATCTGAGAAAGCTCATCCTAGGGGGGTTACGGTCACAGATCCTTCATAGGATCCGTACGGCCGTGATTAGGCACATGGTCATCTATGTCGCACTCGTGTTATGGCCAGGGACAAGGATGGTATGTCTCAACGTCCTTTGGCTGAACTACAGCGGTTTGCATGCGTAGGTAACTTGAGTGGTATGAGGTCGGCTCCAACGAGGGCTTCTGAAGCTCCAGCCGGGATACTACTCCTAACTTATACATAAAAGCTGAAGCCATGAGAACGGCTTATAGGTTAAGAGGCCTAGGTCACTAGAATGGAATGCACTACTCTCTTGGACACTCAGTGATTTTGTGTGGAGCCACCTCTAAGTGATCCACGCAAACACATCAATCCTAAGATGATGAATTTCTCTCAAGTAGAAAAGAGTGACAGACACGGCGACCATAGTTCGTGAGTTTGGCGACGTCAGTTCATACAAAATCCTATGCTTCGGTGCTGAGTTTTGCCTCAAGGGGCGCACAATGAAACCAATCAAGCGGTTTCAGTGCTCTGGACTTGTCCGCTTCAGTTTTGCTGACCTGGGTTGCTCCTTCAGTAGAGCCCTTGATCTAGTTCTGTCAAATTATAAATTTAACATATTATGTAATGCAAATTTGTTCGAGAAAACCGACTTTGTGCCCGCCGAACTTTGGAAAAACCAGCAAGTGTCTGCCTTGAATAAGATAAAATCCCCACCCTATAAAGTCTATAATCATTTTGGTTTTAACGCTCAACCAAAATTGTACCTTTGAGTCATTGCTACATCCAACATGGACTTTGTGAAAACTTGTATTCATCATCCTGTGAATGTATAGCAATAAGTCGAAGTAGCTAAACATTGTGAATTATTATCGGTTTAGAAAAGATAGAGTAATAACTTTCAGTCAACACGTCTATTCCAGAAAAGGAATGGTTATTATCGAAAAAATTATCTGCAAATGTGGAACTTATTTTCAAAAGTCAGAAGCATCTTTATGTTCATTCAACCTTTCAAGGATCATAGTGTGATAACTTTGAATTGGGAGATCAAGTCGCAATATAGGGAATAAATATTAATTGATATCACTCTAAATATATTATGGAAACAGGACATACTTTTCCAAAATCCGGAGTTATAATTTTGCATTATTAGAGTAAAGGTCTAAAATTAAACACCCTACCATAATAATATCCAGTTCATCCAGACGGAAAATGAGAGTCTATGGATTTCAATTATGGAGATAATATTAATTCTCAATTGGTTGATATAGTCCTTGCAAACATTTCAAAGTGGGAAATCAGTTGTTCCCCGACGTGTCTTTATGAGTTGACGATGAGATATGAATTTCCTCCTGATTGAAATAGCTTGAAGCAAGACACTCGTCGTGAATGAATAATGTAACTGTCGAAACTGGAAGACAAACCTAACTTGTTCGCACTGTTTCATCTCGGAGAACACAAAAAAACGGCACACCACAAGGGTCTATCCTTAGCGCTACTCTTTTTCTAGTAGCTATAAACAATATTCTCGAAAATGTCAAACCTCCAGTGAAAGCAAGACTCTATGCCGACGATCTCATCATTTTTACCAGAGGTAAAAACATCTGTTAGATGCGAAACAACTTACAAAGAGCGATCAATAACCTTATAAGGTGGACCGAAACCAGTGGCCTCCAGTTTTCCTGCGAAAAAAACAAATGTATAATGTTCTCCAAAAAATACTACTACGAAACACCTCAACTGACTTCAAACGACCGCCCGCTGGATTATGTCAACAATATTAGATTTCTAGGAATGATTTTTGATAAAAAACTAAACTGGAAATCCCACATCGATAACCTAAAAAATTCCTGTCAAAATGGTTTGAATCTAATGAGAACACTAGCAAATAGAAACTGGGGTGCCGACTATAACAGTCTTATATTGATATACGGATCTCTAATCAGATCGAAGTTGGATTACGGCTCTATAGTGTACTCGTCCACAAAAAAATCACGTCTGAGGAGCCTCGATATAATTCACAACACAGCACTAAGAATCGCAACAGGAGCTTTTCGTACAAGCCCGATTGCTAGTATATACTGTGAAACAGGAGAACCGTCCTTAAATGATAGAAGGAAATATCTCAGCCTATCCTATGCAACAGCAGCATCGTCTAATCCTCTCAACCCCACTGGACACAACATATTTTCTGATCGTTTCCAAACGATATATACTTCAAAACCAAGAACAGACCCTCCCTTCTATGAAAGAATCAACCAGTACCTCTCTGAATACCAACTAACTATTCCCAAAACATTTCCAATCAACATCCTCTCTCCTCCTCCTTGGACTGTCAAACTTCCTGATATCGACCATACTCTAACTCAATACATCAAGAACGAAACCAACTCCCTCATAATTATTCAAAAATTCCACGAAATGATTGAAAAATATGAAGACTATTATCAGATATACACAGACGCGTCCAAAACTGAAGACGGCACAGCATCAGCCTTCGTAACCCCAGATGATGGAATGACTTTCAAGCTCAATAATACCAGCAGTACATACAACGGCGAACTTCTTGCTATTCTCAAGGCATTAGAATACTCAAAGAACACTGACCAACGAAAAATCATCATTATATCGGACTCCCTTAGTGCAATTGATAGTACCTCCCAGCTATTTCCGAAAAACCCAATTTTAATCTTGATTAAGAACGAATTACATGGTTTACAACTCATGCAAAAAAACATCAAATTCATATGGGTTCCATCCCACATTGGAATTGAAGGTAATGAAGCTGTAGACAAATTAGCTAAGAGTGCAATCCGCGACGAATCGCTTCCTATGATTGAGCAAATTGTACATACGGACTTCAAACGGACTATCAAGAAATCCATACTGAATAAATGGCATTCCCAGTGGAATAACACCAACTCCAAACTTCTCAGAGTAAAGGAACACGTCACCCCTTGGCAATCATATCCCAATAAGAGAAAGGATCAGCTCATCCTCACCAGATTGAGAATTGGTCATACCCAAATCACCCATGGATATCTCATAACCAATAGCGATCCACCAATATGCGAAGTATGCCATGCCCAATTATCCGTCATACATATCTTACAAGAATGTCCAAAATATAACACCGAACGACGCAAACATCAGATCCCACAATCAATCAAAACAATGCTGAACGCAGAATGTGACATGGGAAAACTAACAGCATTCCTCACAGACATCAAAATCATCAATGACATATAGTTTCTATTTATTTGTGAACTCTGTTGATTTACTTCATTGTTATTTTATCTTTCTTCCCGTCTTTAATAACCTTTAAGGTTGATAAGACTAATAAACAAATAAAAAAAAAAAACTTAACTTGTTCGTTCGTAGATCGTATGATATCGATAGATGAACATGAAGATAATAGGCTTGATGAGCGAGAAAACTATTTTCCACGATTCAATCAATCACAATAACGAGGAAAATGGAAAAATAAGTCTGTTATTTGTTTTTTTCTACATAAAACTATATGCCGAGTTTCCCCAAACGCTCACGACCTTCAGGCCAATGGATGAGCCGACTGAAGGTAGAAGTCTTTCGGGTTCGTTGGAATTCGTTATGTTAGAATTATACGAAGGTTTCTACACTTCGTTTTAAACAAGTGGCTCTAATGATTGATTTTCGAATCAATCTTCGAATACGATAGCATCCTTGTAGCATCAATTATCTGCGTATGAATGCTCTATTGTCGTATGTTATTTCCTACCATTGGGCGAGGTCGATTATTATACAATAGCACATCACGACGACAGGTAGAATTCGCTACCTTGAAATAACATAAATATTTTATATGGTTCAATATGTGACAACAATTATGTTTATGATTATGTGTAATCCAATTCCTTAACGAAATTCGATTACCCATGAATTAATGAGTTTCAGGTATAATTAAATGTATGGGTGGTATCCGTACATCACAAAGTGTCAAGATAAGCTGAGAGAATGCTTTCAGTGTTGTATGTCGCTATACGAACTTGCACATCTTAGAGAACATTACACATAGATTGCATACCATACTATGAAACAGGTTGTGAACCGAATATTGTCAGGAACTCCAATTAGAAATTTGCTAGTATGTAATTGTATCAGTATTGATTACGAGAATAGGAGCTCTATGAGCTAAATGTAATTATATGGAAATCTGGGCATTATGCAGGAAATGATTATATTATTTGTACAGCGTTTAGAGGGCGTGTTGTACGTTGAAGTTTGCATTCAGTTGTAACGGTGTGCCTGTGCGTGTGTACACTGCATATAGGGCAGTGGCTCCCGGAAGGGGATGAAATAATCCTTCCGAATAATTGCCTGTAGATGAGGGAATGAATCACGAATGTGTCAATGCTCATTATATATTTATTTAATGAACCACAATGAATAATTGCAAACAGCTTGAGTGGAATGTGTAAAATAGAGTAACTGTGAGCTGGAGGCTCAAGTTATTTGATATTTTGAAATGTTAGTGATAGTGCCATCATAGGATAAATTTGAACATCAGAAATTTCATAAGCAAAACTTTAAAATAAATATAGGAGATTGTAGATATTCCCTACTTCGAACATATTTGTCACATGTTCTTCGTTTTTCCCGCAGAAGGAATAACTGATCGGTGTTGTTGCTTCTTCGAAATAAAGGAGCAAATAGGGCTATGCCAAAATTCATTAACTCCAAATAATACGAAGCCGAGGAGTTTTCATAATCGTATATAACATTATCCAATATAAAAGCAAAGAGTTAAAGGCCGGATTGAACGAAAATGTTCCTTATATTTAATTCCTATATTACGACTTAATCTACCGATGTAAAAGTTATCACACTCTGAACAGGTTAATTTATTATTTGAACTGAAACAGATGCAGTTCGAGCCTCAAGCCTGCCCTGCAGATTCCACCTGTAATGGTTGGCGAAACGTCGGCATCAAGTAGTGCTATTGTGACGCAGAATCCATCCGGAAGCCAAGATTTTTCTCAATTGTTGTTGCATGTTTTAATGCACAACAGACGATTTATTGTTCAATTCACAATTAGTTCACAACACGCAACTCTCGATTGAATCTCTTCGAGAATTTAAAACACCAATTATGTGAATAAAATGGATTTTGCACAAACTAACCCCAAAGCATCCAGAACTCAAAACTAAGCGGTGGTTCGTGGTCGCTTGAAATGGCGTCTCCTGTCTTATTTATATCAGGGGGCACGGCAGTGCCCCCGCCAAGTCGAGCGCGAAGCAAACACTGCAGTACCATCCTTTACTGGAACCATTTCGCCGCATATTCAGGCCCCTATTTGAGAACCTCTGGATCAGAACGCAGAAATTCGTCATCCAGTAAGCTATAAAATCACATACTTAAAATAAAAAATTTCAAGTCTGTAGGTCATTTAGTTTCGGAGTTAAGCGAAAGCAAAGTTTCGCATTTATGACACTCACTCATTGACTCACTCACTCATGATCATCATAATAGAACTAGTACTTCTCATAAACTCAGAGAGCTGAAATTTGGTACAGAGTTAGGGTTTAATGGCCACATAGAGGGAAAACTATAAAAACTAGGATAATCGAAGATCTGGAGTACCTGGTGACCCTTATTTGAAAACACAAGAGCCCATTTGTGTCCTTAATAATATCTATGATATGAAATGGTCTGCCACGGACATTATATGTGACCACGGTCGTATATGTGTCTATCAATGTTTCAGCTGTCTGTCATATAAACATAAACGTTACGTGTTTGATTTCGCAAGATAATATCGTAAAAAATGTCGATAATATTAAAAGACGATGATGAACTTAGTGGCTACCAAGTAGTTGGTATGCCCAAAGACGGGTCTTGTCCCTTCCATTCAATATCTTTCTTGGTGTATGGTAGAACTGACTCAACTTGCAGTATCAGATCTGCTATAGTTGCATACGTTGCTGAACATTGGGACGAAATGCAAGTGTACAAGTGTAATGCTGATAGTGAAATAAATCAATATGCCCACGTTTCTACAAAGAGAAGCGAAATCCTACCAAAAACATTCTGTAAAAAACTAGCCAAGTCTCGATGGAGCTGCTTGTTTATCCCTAAAAAGTAATGAAATCTAGACAAAGTCGTACCAAATCTATGGTTCCTTACTGCGATTTCTTTATTATTATAGTTAATGTTGTGTAACTTGGCCGTTGAAGGGTACACAAGGGTACAAAACCAGGTGCTCCATGACACCATTGCACCAATCTGTCGCCAGAACCGCTACCCATTGACGATGGAAAATTGCTACTTGGAAAACGTTGGTTCAATAACCAGTCAATTGTAGGCTTGATAAAGCTGCTTATTTCAATAATATTTATGTGTAGGTGTAGGCGAGCCTGAAACAAAAGTATAAAAAATTATTTCCAGTACAGACGGACTTCTTATCATTGATAGAAGTCTGTCTGTACGTCTATTTTATGTTAGATCGGTGGTCGATTTGACGCTCCAAAAAGAAGACAGCAGAAGTCAGCATTGTCAATGCTGAATGCATGTGTTGCACAATCAACAACAGCCTAAAATGAGACACTACCGTCCAATTACCAATAGCAGTATGGGCTACTATCTCGCTTAACAAACATAGGTAGTTACAACAGATAACATTACGTGTAAACAAAATTGACTTGTACCCACTAACGTATAAAGAATGTTCAACAAGCAGTTCCATCGAGACTTGGCTAGTTTTTTACAGAATGTTTTTGGTGAGATTATATATACCCCTTTCCTATGATCTTTCCTGGGATTCTATATTCTACTGAGTTGCAATGCGCTACTGAATTACAATAATGCAAATAAATATTCTAAGCGCGGAGTTGGTAACGTGCTTTCACATCGTTGAGTGGAGTCCCAATATGAACACTTGGTAATCATTATCGCCATTAACTTACTTACGTGAATTTCACACAAATATGCAACGTCATGGAAATATCTTGTCCTCCATTTCACAGTACAAAATGTTAATATTAATCCTCCCGAGTCCATATTTCAACTAAAGACTTACGACATGGTAATGCATTAGCCGAGCACAGCTTAAAAGGACAACACCGTTCGTCGTGTTTTGTCAACTTTCAACAGAATCACATTAAGAGCTTTCGCCGAACTTTCGTCAAATATAATAATAATCCTTCGTGTAATACCCGCGTTTGTGAAGTCAACTTTTCTCATGAATAATAATTAAACAAACAAAGAGTATCGCTCTGGAAAACGTTACTTCTGAAAGCGTCTAGCGAGACAAAAGGCACTATGTATAGGTGGGTGGATTTTAGAGAATGAGCTAGCTTATAGTTACAGCGAAC
Source organism: Endomychus coccineus (assembly GCA_958510875.1). NCBI lineage: Eukaryota > Metazoa > Arthropoda > Insecta > Coleoptera > Endomychidae > Endomychus > Endomychus coccineus. Next base: position 182,076,927 of record OY294069.1, read on the forward strand.
ATTCATCTTCCTATTCCAAGAAAGAAGTCTACCTTACTCTAAACAAAGAGTAATTATATTGCAGTAATATATGACATATTATAGACAATAGCCTCGCCCACCTGAAAACAACAATGAATTAAAAGGCATTACTTGCAATAATAATTGTTACTTGCAATTTTATGGATTTTAGATGTAAAAATTCTACAATTGCAAATAAATAAGTAAGATCATTGAAGTTTTCATGGAATGGGAAAGTCTCGATTTTGGTCGTCCTCATCGATTCTGTTTCAAAACGATGTCGATGACTAATTGTGCTCATGATATGCTAGAATAGAAGAAATTATGTTAGTTCCATCCAACGAATATTTTTCCTACAAATCCTCCATTCAATATAGCGTTACTTTTACATGTGTAAGGTAGGTCTATTCTTAGTATCGGAAGGGTTGGAACTCGTTGAAACTTGTCTATAATAAATGAGACATGTTAACAGACGGAAGCTCGACCCATTCGACCAAGTTTATTAAGAACGTGGTAGACGTTCATTTCATTCTTCATCAATACGTAATTTAGACTTTATACCAACTTATCCCCAACCGTGCTGGCAAAAGGAGTTTAAAGTGAGGAATCCTGTTGGCCGTACCCTAAAGTTTCTTTATGAGTTGATGTCTACTTTGCGGTTATGAGTTACGCGATAAGAATAGAAAGTAAGTGAAATTTCTTTTAATTGAAACAATTTAAGGCAAAAGCCTGGCCGTAAATTGAAAATGTAACTGTCCTAACTATTTATATTGTTCATACATCGTGTGAGTAGACTTTGGACCGTTAATTAAGAATTTAGTAGGCGTGATGAAGAGGACAATTAGTTTTCATAATTAAATCGATCAGAATAGCGAGGGACTTGGAAAAAAGTATTGCATAATATTTAATTTTCCTTTCAGTCGTTAGAGCCGTGACGAATTTAATTTGAAACATAAAGACCACGCTTGCAGTGGAGGCTGATACTAAAGGACACAAAGGCACGTACGTATTCCTTATGCATTTACAAAGATATGGATTATATATATTTAATAATAGAAATAAGATTGTATTCGCTAATTGAAGGATTTTAGGTAATCTCGTATAGGGATGGAAGATTCCTATACTATGTCATCGTGACATGTGTGACGTAGGTGGTATTTTACCACTTTTAGTGTTCATTGATTTCACGGAAACATACAAACTGTTGGATATTTTTTGTACAACGCCCATGTCGACAGCAGAATGTGAACGATGTGTTTCCACTTTCAATCGCATTAAAACTTTTCTGAGAAGCACAATGTCAGAAGATCGACTGAACGCATTGGCGGTCCTATCTATCCCGGATTTTGACAACAATGTCATAGACGTTTTTCCATCAGCATGAAAAATAGGTAAGTTTTTTCTTGTGCTCACCCTCTTTCATGACTCACAGGCCGCCACTGCTAATTAAGAAGTTAATAGGCGTGATGAAGTGAACAATTAGTTTTCACAATCAAATCAATCACAATGGCGAGGGATTTAAAAAAAAAGCAGTGTATTGTATCTAATTTTCCTTTCAGTCGTTGGAGCCGTGACGAGTTTAATTTGAAACATAAACTCCACGCTTGTATCTATGTTATTTTCAGTTTATTGACTGAGGTAGATAAATTATCGTGCTGGTATCTGCAATTGAATTGAGAACAAATGAACCGTAACACTCGGTTAACGTTCCATCGTCATTCTAGTGGGGGATTTAGAGATCTTGTTAGATTAATAGCGTGCCCTGACCCGTAATTATTTCGATAGCCTAGGCCCTTGCTACCTTACTACAGATTATGAATAGAGAATCTCATCTCTTGTGCAAATTTACCTTTAAAAATGTACTTGTAGATCCAATAAGCGCTGATTCGCTTATATTAAATTTTACGAATAACAGATTCAGAAGGAGGGTAGTAAATTCAAATATCTCGTGGAACTCGTGGAACTGAACACAAGCTCTTCGAATATACAGTGAACTTCCATGTAAAATAAATGTAGTACGAAAACTATTTTCAGTTGAAATATCTAATTACGTTATTTATTTAGGTAACATAAGCAAGACGTTGAATTGAGTTTTGAACTGACATATTTCCAAGTAATCTCAAACATCAGCAATACATTCCCATAAAAGACAATGGGATTAAAAAAAAACAGAATACAGCAATAATATTACAATATAGATAAAATTAAAAGTAAAGAAACATTTTTAGTCGAGGAAATAAAGCACTAAAATAGGAAAAAATTCATTGCATTTCTACAGTCAAGAAATGCATGAATAAAAAAAACGGACTCGAATCGGTTTTTCATAAGTTTTGAGGTCGCCGATCACGAACATGATTTCCAAAAAATTCCCTTAGGTCCCCTTGACCCATCCCCATCTCTAGATGTGAGTATTCTGCCGCATGCATTTGTGTGCGTGCGTTTTATCTTGGAAGTGAAATATTTTTATTTTTATTATAGTGAGCTACAAATCGATGAAAATGAATCAGTCGGGATCAAAAAAAGAGAGCGGCTTTGGCATACAAAGTCCAGACATCTGCAAAGCCTAGTTCTCCGAACGGCCACCCGTACATTGTAGATAACCCATTCAGCTTCCTTGTGCGATGTTTCATCATGTAGCAAAGTACATTCCTGAAGATGTGAGCTTTCATTCGATACTATACACAATACGGCACAAACAATATAGCATACTCAGAAGGAATTAAAAAAAAATACGTGTGGCACTCGGGGACTGCCGCGGTGAAGCAATTGCATGGCATTTTTTCTCAACTTATGCAATTATAATTATTTATTTTTTTAAATTTATGCAGTATTTTTTTTTCTTTGATATTTTGATTCAAGTTTTTTCTTTGATATTAATTCAAGTTACACTTTTTGAGCGTGGTGACCGATAAGAAAACAATTTTTTTTCTTTTATTGAATAAATGAGAAGTTAATATCGTTTAAAATATTTTTATTATCTTACAATACATGTAGGTTATTCAGGAATTTGTTATCATTGAAACTATAGGTTTATGGTAACTGAATAACTGAAATAAGAGACATAAGTTTGAGACTTGATATCCTCTAAATATCTAGAAAATACCGCGTCAATGGTGGTCCCATATTTTGTTGTGGATTCTTGTGGATCATTGTTCATTTTCAAATTCAATTTTTCCGAAAGAAAAGTTGTCAACCGCTCTGATTTTTCATCAGCGAAGTTGATGTTGAAATCGCCAGCCAAGATAAGTGGAAATTTATTACCATTTGTACCAAGTATTTTCGACCCTTCTTCAGTGTACTCCAGTAAAGTGCGATGAATAAAATGCTGTACCTCGTCCAATTTTGGATTTGGAGAAATGTAAATTGCTACCATGACTATGTGTAGGCCATTTCTAAGTTTGCATGAGCACGCACAAATATCTCCAACAAATGAGTGCCTAACATTAACATCGTTAACGTGTGCAATATTTATTTCAATATTCGGAGTCATAATATTAGTTACATTATTATTATTTTGGTGAATAGCTACCCCACCTTCTGGAACAGTGTCTCGTACGAATTGAACAATACAATTGAAGTTAGGTATTTCAATCGGATTATCATGCGCCATGCAAGTTTCGTTAAGAAGTAACACATTTGTTTGTCTCGTAACTGAATCTTGTAAATCGTATTTGTGACTATTTAGACTTTGGCAATTGAAAGTCATTATTGAAATGCCATTTCTATTACTAATGAAATCTAAGACACTTTGAGCTGTCGTCTGAACACTATTTAAAGGCAGTCCTTTGAATTCTTGCAACAAAGATGCAGCCGATGCAGCTTGCCTTCGATTATTATAAAACTTGAATGTAGAATTATCGTTTTTTGTCGTGATATACAATGTTTCATATTAGTCACCCGAGAGAGCGCAACATAAACGAGTTCCTGTTATTTTTCGTTACGGAATGTCTTGATTCGGTCGTCGCGCTCAAAGCCCGCGATAAAAGCTATATGCAATATATGCAATAGCTTAATACAAACAGGTACTCTCAGGTCTCTGCTACGCGAGTCTAACGTATAAACTCTAACTGACGCGTAGCGAGCTCCTAGAGGCATATGTCAAAATGATTTCGTTCGTAGCTAATTACAGAGGACGTTTGGAGTTCATGCAATTATGTTTTTAGATAATTCGAACCTTCTAATTTCGATAGGCCACGTGAAAATCCCGGAGTCTAAAGCGCTAGAGTGTTATAACATTCGTATAAAATAGCGAAATTTCTCACTTTTAGAAACTTCAAATTAATTAATTAATTTGACACATGTTAGGTGTTTAGGTCTTACATTATTTTTCTTTACGGAATTTCTTGAGTCGGTCGCCGCGCTCAAAGCCCGCGATAAAAGCTTTTGCCATGTCTTTTTGCGACTCATTCAGCCTCTTTGTGCAATGATCAAACTTCCAATCTACATGTATGATGATGTTAACTTCAATCTGATACTATACACAATACAGCAGAAACGAGATAGCATACTTAGAAAAAATTAAAAATATATGAGAAGTCTGAGTTTTTATTTTTTCTCAGTATGCTATATCGCTTGTGCCCTATTGTGTATAGTTTCAATTGAAAGCTAACATCATCAGGAATGTACATCGTGTGTTTCATCGTTGCACAGAGAGGGTAAATGGGTCCTTATACGTAATTTATTGTTTAGAAAACTATCTCGTCGCACTTATTCCCCTTTGTGGGAGAAGCTATTATTCTCATGGTAAACGGTTGATAAATTACTTTCTCTGCATTGACGTGAAACACAAATCTTTTCCACGTTTTCCATACATATTTTGTTAGCAATACTATCTGCGTACAAGCAGTTGGAGAAACGAAAGCGAAACCCACGCTTCAAATCTCCATCCCCGTATCGAGGTATCACTGGCTGTAGTAATCTATCCCAAATCGAACTTTGAACTATCTCCTCTGTCGTCGGTTCACACGATGAAGAACTTTAACGCGTGTTATCGTGACTGGGCTTAATTAAACGACGAGCGATATCTTGATTGTACAACGGACGATTTTTACGGAGCTTTAATTGTCAAACTATATTTAGATCTCGCCAAATGGAAAGATTGTAAATTTCAGCTTATTCTCGAGTTATTTACGGTTGTATTTGCGTCACAGATCTTATCGATATGCACTCTGTCAAGTTACACAAACCACATAAGTAATTGGTTGCGATAATTTTTTGTCCGAAAAATATGATCGCCTCGAAGCATATGGACGGACTTCAACTGTTCATAAACAACCATATAGAAGTACGTCCGTAGGAAATTTTCCATATTACGTCATACTTCGGTGGTAATTATATAAATGTAGAAAGCTCCTAAACGTCAATATTAAATTATTATTTATTTATATGGACATTAGGCATGATGCAGATGGAAAAATAAAAATTTCGTGTTTTACTGAAGAAGTTTGGTCTCAACCTTATATTCGCTTCAATTTCGTTGCATCAACATCTTATAGATGAAGTGTTATGAACAGACTTATAGATCGCGTGATTGAATTGTCCCACCCAGAGGACCGTCCCAAAAATATTAAAATCGTTCTTAATACACTGGAAATTAATGGCTACCCAGAAACGCTATTCAATCCCATCATTAAAGAAAGAATAATGGATCGTCATATATAAATAACATAAAAGGTAATACAGACAATTTTATAATATTACCATACATTCCGGAGACCTCAGAGAAATTAGGAAATGTTTGAAAAAGTATGATATAAATGTTGCGCATAAACCCACTAGCTGTGTTGGGAAATATTTCTCAGATCTAAAACCTTTAATACCTAAAGATAAGCAAACCCACACAGTATACACAAATTAAATTGTTCAGACTGCGATGGAACTTATACGTGAATCTCTAAGCAATATTTACAAGAAAGAATGTATGGCCATAAGTATAGCACAAGAAACAAGAACTTAGAAAATTCCACCGCCCTTGCTAAACACTGGTTCGATTATAATTTCCAATTCAATTACAAAAATGTTGATATTTCAACCAATTATTATGAAAGATCTATTCTGGAGATGATTCACTTGAAACGTGACTCCAAATCTGTAAATCATAGTACAGATATTCAGACATTAAGTCAGATTTATACTAACTTAATTAATTAAAACTCTTGCAAATTGCTACATGCGTCTTTGTAATGTTAAAAGTATGTTTTAGGTAGAATGTCAAGAGTAATATTTCCAATAAGGTCTGGCAACCTTTTTCTATTACCTCATAAATCTTAACATCTGGTTCGAAAGTAGATGCTTAAACGTAATGCTCTTGTTTTAGGCGTTCATAACATAAGTTCGTATATTATAAGAATACTACTAAACAGTGGATTCTTGATATATTATACTTATAACATTGATTTGTTACAATTTCGATTAATCGTGTATCTGTTCGTTTCGGCGACGTGGGCATTTTTAATTGAAATTGTTGCGATAAGGATGCTTCGTGCTAATACAATTGGTTGCAAGAAATCCCGTTTTAGACATAATAAGTCTTCTGTTGATGGTCGTGAGAGTGAAACGTGCGTAAAGACGAAAATAATAAGCATATGTGTTAGTGTGACCTATGTCCCGAGAATTTATATATAATGCATACCTGGGTCAATAATCTTTATTAAAGTTTTATTTGTCTATATCATTCCTATCCTAACGGTCAATTTCTGTATTTCTAAATCTATCTTAAGTGTGTATTCGTTGAGGGTTGTAAAGATTACGTTACTGGGATGTTTATTAGTTCCTGGTATGGTGGGAATCACAATCTAGCATTTGCCCTTTATCTTTTCTTAAAACTGTGATATTATCGTTATGATTCGAAAATCGTTTCTCAATAAATAGATAAGAAATTGACTGTCTACCGATATATTCCCTTCTCACAAAGTGTTATATTTAAGTCAAGTAGAGGGCCCCTTCTACCTTAGGTACACACCGTTCGCGGCATACGTGAATTACAAGAAGAATCATATATCTTTGGAAAACAGTTTTGCAAAACAAATTTAGTTGTTGCTTTGAGATTACTCCAAAAATGTTGGGTAAATGAGGAACCACAACTGTTTGAAATAATCTCCAGAACTCGAAATATGTAGGTCAGAATTCACATAAATGGTTCTTGACCAGACAGATTGGATCTAAAACGCTCAATATTCGATCTCGTAGGTAAAGTAAATTTGTATTTTGTTACTTTTTGTGGGTTATTTTCCTTTCCAATTATTTCATATCCACATTCAAACATCGTTTCTTGAATACTCTCAGATACCTTCAAGATTAAGCTCGATGAAAATGTTGCACAAGGATTTACATATCATTTTCTTTTGATATAATTATAAGTGTTTCAGTAATTTCAATCTCAGAAGAGGGCGGCTGTGATCTTAAAATTATTATAATGAAAACGCGTATCGCAAACATACAAACTAAAGGTAAATGAGAATCGATAAGTAATTTGTGCTGAATATACAATGGGGTTAGTTCATCCCACCATTAGCGCCAAGTTTACGGTTCATTTTCGGAGGTTTCTATTGGAAATCTGTCTTCTAAATACCAGCGAGGCTATGTTGCCGAATGGCAATCAAAGCAAACTAAACCTATCTTATAAAAAGTCCAACAACAACCAGCTATCTGATTACTTTGCATGCGCGATTGAAATTTCTTAATCTTCTACTTATTTTTTACTTCATTCAGTCTCATCTAAATGATGGCATTAGAGTAAGTATGATGGTAGCATATATAAACTTCAAAAAAGCAGATATATAAGATATGTAGATGAATATCAAAGTAAAGAATACGCAAATCTATAAATAATACGTTTCAAGCTATATGAAACTATATCATTTAAGAAGAAATCGAGTAGGCCATCAGTTCAAATTTTTTACCTGCTCTTGGGAGGTGCAATGGATGAAAAGTTGGGGTTTAATCGTCTCAGTAACCCCACTCTATACCGATGCCGTCCCGATGTTGGGCTAACAACCCAACAGGGCACAGCTTTTGTTCCTGGCAGCAAAAGATTGGTCTCTTACATCAGCTCCTCGTCGGATGAGGAGCAGAGACAGGTAGGTGTGGCCCAACAGGAGGACAGTCCCGAAGCCGCACCAGCACTACCTATGGTGCGACACAACAGATCTGGTAGAGCAAGCCTGCTCCAAAACACCGAAGTTGATCTTAGAACTAGGAGAACCCGAATCAACGTCAGGATCTCCGTACGACCACACGAGCTGGTTGAACGTTGGAAAATCAACTCACAAGATTCTTCTATACACCGTAAATTGTTTAAACACAATGTGTTTACGTGTAGATGTCACATAATATATCTTGAATATATCAAACATGAATGCGCTCTGATAATTTCATATTCCCAACATCATTCAAAACCTAATTTTGGAAGAGTGTGATAATAAATAATGTATCATTATTTTCTAACGCAGAACATAGCATAGAATGCCCTCGGCATAACGTCTGAAATGCGTAAAATAATTCACAATTTTCCGTCTAGAAAGGAAATTCCTGAAATTCAGGAATATCCCCGCGAATTGGCAACGTCGTAGGCCAACGCGTCGCAGGTGTCCACCTTTTGTTCCGCCGAATAGAAAGTATTGTCATTACCGTTCGCCAAGAGGACGTCACGGCCTACGGTTTTTAATTATTCTACCTGTCAGAGGGGCATTTCGTTCACCCTTCTAATTCAGTTATAACTTATAAGCATCATAATTCTAGGGGGAAATTCGGACGGAATCTCTTACAGAAACGGCGAATTTCATTTGTTCTAGTCCAATTCGCATGGAGAATCTCATCGAGGAAATTAAATTGATTAAGTTAGATCCGTAAATGATAAATTATCACTCTTCAGGCGTACTTCGACTAATTTCCGTATAGCTGGCTGAAGAGATGAGAATTAATAATTCTTCAACAGCGCGAAATGGCAGTTAAACAGTAATATGAACATTTGAAGGCTACGTCGATCCTTAACGCAAAAATTAAACACTATTATTTTCGGAATCACCCAGTTTTTCCTGTGAGGTTATTCAAAGAAAAGGTTTATATCAACGAACCCAATACGATTCCAGAGTTGAAAGATGAAATTGCATTTATTCATTCATTATTGACAATAACGCCTAAACAACACATCAGGTTAGTCACCTAAGGGAGTGCATTCAAGCTAGGGCCATAGCTAACTCTGATACTAGCCAGGAACAAAGCTTGAGCTGGCAACACTGTGTAGTCCGGCTCTATTACGTTTCTATCAAGGTCATATGTTATTCGGTTAATTTTTACTACATATTTTACTCATTTCAACCAGTATTTCTCGTCTTGTCAATACTACTATTAGTATTAAATGATCGATTTTGATAGTTACCTGACATTACTAATCCTTTCAAATCCGGTAAAGACCGTTTATTTAAAAGAAACACTCTTATCATATGTTAATCCACTAAATAGATTTTCTAAAAGGCAGCAACTAACTCACTAACACTCATTTTAAATTTACAACAGACAACAATCTAACCTCACTTCGCGTGGCGTGACAACACATAAACAAGCACTGACTGACCTACTCAGCAGTCGACAGAACGCACGTGTCGTCTCTCATAGATTGCGAGCGGCTGCCGCAGGCTAGCCTCCAGAGGGTGTTGCCATTTTCGTTGATTTACCCAGTTGGCGATCGGACTGGTCGGAAAAACGGCAACTGCGTTGAGCAACACATGCTCAGCGTTTGAGATATATAGAGAGTCTAGCCTCAGAGCTTTGTTGCCAGATTAAAAATAACTACTGGGAACGGGGAATTGATTGTAAAATTTTAAAAATTATCAGAGAAACAGGAAATAAAATGGAGAATGATAATTAAGATAAATTGGTGAGGAGGCTGAGCCTCCTTAGCCTCCTTCGAGGAACCGCCACTAGATTACAATATTCCTTATGATTACAACAACCTGGCGCATTCGCCATTCTCCTCGGAAATATCAATATTGGATGAGGGAATATTGAAATAACCTAGCCTGTGTTCCATATAACACTAACTTCCCTCACTAGTGAGGATCGTAAATATAATTAGAAACAGATGAAGACGTATGAGGACGTCAAATTATGCTCTGAGTCTTTACATAGGGAGTATATTCGAATTGACAACATTTGTGCTCCACAAGGGACATTTATTGTACTACTATATATGTTCGCATGAATATCCTACCTAAAGAACTTGTCTAGAACGTTTAGATAAATCGGATCGTTTGTAACTATATTCTCCATGGTTCTATAAAAAATAACTGTTCTCACTCGACAATTTCAATGTCGATAACTGTTCTCACTCGACAATTTCAATGTCGAAGTTATTGATAATAACGCAATCATTGGAAAAATGGTCAGTTAGTTCACGCACTTCCTCATTTTCGGGAATGATCCGTTAATCGCCTGTTGAAATTTCAAAACTTTGTCTACAAACTACTATCAAATGACAAACGTTCTAAATAAAAAAAATTAGAGAAGTGTTGTCACAAAAATATGACCACAAAAAAAACAAATTCCTGGTTTTCTTCCATCCCTTTTTATTGAAATATGTCTGATAGTACGCTTTGAAGATGATGCGTAACATTTTTAGAGAATCATTTGTGAACAACTTGCGCCCAAGCAGAACACAGAAAAATTGTTTAGGAGAAATTAATTTTATAAAACGAGCACCTCACGAACAAAACAAACTTTTTTTAAATTAAAGCTAACAGTTACGAATATGAAAAAAGAGTATTCCATTGATGTTGTTAAAATTTTTTAATGTACATATTTGAATAATTTTACAACGATTATTCCAATCAGCGCAGATATCTAAATTGAAACTATTAAAATCTACCGGCGTACCTGAGCCTGAACCGCATTTACACGCAGCCTATATATATCCGAAACTATAGGCCCACATCACAGAAGGAGCCACAAAAAACTTGTTGAAACATTTTGATTTTCAAGAGGTAATAATCATGAGACGTTGACCCAGTTTGTTCCATTCTTTTGCTCAACTTTTTTACTTAAAATTGCAATATTATTTTTGAAACAAATACTGATTGTTGCATATAAATATGAATCTCAAACTTGTGTTATTATTTCAATATAGTTGTTCATCGCAAAGTTGATAAATTGTGTTGAATATCTTAATGATTTTCAATTCTTTTCATTTTTATCTCAGCAATTCATTAACTTCTGAATACTGTATAGCTAAATTTTCTACAATTTAATAATAAACTTTAATTATTACTTTTAGGTTTTTAGTTAGAACATTTATCTAAAATTTCAAAAGAATTTCATGGAGAGGGCCTTCGGCATCATCACTTGGGATTATTGTATAACCTCCAGACCACCATAGAGTCAACACCATAGGTTCGTCCTAGGGGTTAGTCGTTTAAATAAGTGAATTTTTTTGTTTTCGTAAGAAGCATTATATTATAATCAGTCAATTATGCCTTGAAATAGTTGTGTTCCAGAAGGTAAATCCAATTATCTCTCTTCATTTAAGAAGAATGAAATAGTAAGTTTGCCTTCCGCAAGGAAGGAACATGCCATGCTGCGGAGAGGCATGGAATCGACCATACCTTGTGGTTAGGGGGATCAAGACCAAGTTCTCATAGGAATTGATAATGACGATTCACAATGGTAGCGTCGCATTAATACATGTCACCTGAGGCTCACTCAGAGATGAGTTCTGTGTTCTCTCCTTTAGTGTCTGGGGGCGGACAGTTCGTTAGTCGAGCTGAATGCCTAATACCTAATACTTCAATGGTAACTAGCAGAACACTTACTTTTCGATATAGGCAGTACAGCTGGACTCACTCACTTTCTCTTTAACTAGCTGACCATATCAAACTGGCTCAGGCTGACTAATTAACTGACTATATCTCACCGCTTGCTAGTTGTTCTTTTATACCAATCGAAGTGCTGGTCAAGTCACCTCCACCAGTTCCAGCAGACTTTTTTTACTTTCGCGCGAATGATGCTCCACCAATTCCTAAATTTTGTGCCGTAGTTTTTATGCTTACATCTGTTTCGTCATCTTATGGTGACACGAAATATGCACGGTTTCAAATGAAATCAATACATAATTCAGCATTATGAATTCTTCATACTAATATAAACGAAATCTTCTTAAATTTATGGCCAATATACGTGTTTCCCATTAAATAATCATTCAGTATTTTTGACCTCCGTTACAATTGAAATAATGCAAATATCCTGCATCTACAATTATCACGCCGCTTATGATAAATATTCAATCACCACCTACTTATCAACTGTTCAGAAATGTCTTCTTAGTACTTATTAAGAGATATCTTCGAAAATTTTCATCTAGCTTGAATGTTTCTTCAAATGAAGATGAAACTAATAGACATTATCAGTCCAACTTATCTTCCCCACTCTGAATTAAGGAAATCGTTATTTATGTAACGTCAACAGTTAAAGTTGTTTGAATTCGAATCCCCCTCGATCCGCCACTGATCTACACTATTAGTAAAATGAAAGAATACAACACCAGCCGGAGTGTATTGCAATCGACAACGGCAACTGTGCGGCAATGTCCATCGGAAAAGAAGGTTTACTTTCGGAATTGAAAGGAGATAATCGTCTAAAAGCGTCCTCAGTTAAATGGAATGTTCTGTATTCAGATTTTGGATTTGATGTTGGTCTAATTAAATTCTCTTCGAACTCATCCAGCTTTAATACTAACTTTTTCATAAACAAAAGCTTCACTCGACTAACAAATGAGAATCAAGATAAACACAAAGAAAATAGATTATAGTGGTTTTGTTCTCGAGAAGGAACATCTGCATTTCGGTTCACGTATTTCCCTCTATCCTTCTGTAACTTCATAATACAATTATTAACAAACACTCGCTGTGTATTTCGACGAAAATATTCCAAATTAATAATTATTATCCCATAGAGGTACTATATGAAATTAATTATTGATTGAAATTGACAAAATTCGTACACCTCCCTAGAACATCATAGAAAGATGGATCATCTCTTTGTTTTCTACATGCATTTCCATGGTCAGTACTCATTATGAAACTCGACTATTACAATAATATGTGAAGTTGTGGCAAAGGGATGGCTATATAATATCCCGTGATTGCTGAGTGCCAGGTTCTATAGAGGTTATGATTGATAATGTTGTGGTAAGACGCAAATTATAGCATTGTAGGTTTTATCGGTTTATTGGAAACACTTACACGTACGAATTGTACCATCATCTGCGTAACAGTGAACGGGTCACTTCAAACAGATTGTTGATATCGAGCAGAAACAAAGTTGGTGCCAAGACTGATCCTTGTGCAAGACCAAGATTAATAGACATCATTGATTGTGTCGATCACGAAATTCTTCTCTATAAAATGTATAGATATGGTATTCGTGGTAAAGCTAACCATCTTTTCAGATAGTATCTGAGTAGACGTTCACAATACGTTGATTTACCCAACGGTGTTATTAGCGAAAAGCAAAAATTGTAAGAAGGAATACCTCAAAGCTGAATCTTAGGACCAGTTTTATTTATCATCGCAACCACCTCCTCTGGGATGAACATGTTGATTCACTTTGTAAAAAACTAAGAAAATGCTGTGACTCTTTAAGATCTTTGGTAGGTAGCTGCAGTCAGAACATTTTATTAACCGTTATGTCAAAAAACGTTTTGCGAGTTCTTAAGCGTTCCGCGATATCGTTTCACGTTTTCCCGTATCCGCTTTTTCCAATTCGTCGAGAGAACCCAACAAGTGCTGCAGCTGTAGCTTTCGTCTGGACGATCAAAGGAGGTTTCAAGATTCTCGCTATAATTCATTACGTAAGTAAATTGATTCCGGCCCGTTTAAAACAAATTAACAATTAGCACGGTAATTATCTCATGCCGCGTCGTTATAAATCCTAAGCATTTCGAAAATGCAAATAGAGTATGAGATTCTCTTTGAAATTTAACGAGACTTTAACGAAATTACACGGTGGGAAATTGTTTTGCTGAACTCTTAGCTCGAGAAAGTATGAACATTATAAATTGCTGATTCGTGTTCATCGAACTTCAGATCTCGACGTAGTTTTTTGTATGAATTTTTTTCTGCTGCAGGCTTCGTGAGTGGTTTCTTTCATGGAATAAAATTTGGGCGAGGTTATTGCAATCGCTAACACAACTTTTCTATGCGTGTATCGACCCCAAAATGCTGAATAGCATTTCATTATTCAATCTGAATCAAATGTTTCAACACCGTTCTTCACCTGTATGTATTCAAACAAATCTGGGAAGTCAATTTTCAGCGACTAATAATTGTCGTATCGATTAGCAATTGTGAAAATACATGCAATATACAATCAATTAATTAACACGCTTCTATTAGCTTCATATGTGTTAGTGCTTGAGAGTGTTTGAGCCGCTTCTAGCGCCCTCTCGCAATCGCTGGCTTCTCGTTTTCGGAACTACTGAAGCATCTGAATACAAATGATTGTTTGTCATCTACATCAGAGGTCTCCATAAGTCTGATAAAATGACACAGAATGATAATAACTCGGTTTTATTTACATTATATAAGATACTAATGAGATTTATGTAATTGTGATTTTCCACTGCCAATAGTTTGTAGTTGTGGATCAATTTTACTTGTACCAATTATTAAAAGAGATTTAAGATGCTCATCGGTTAACTTAGATCTGTAAACATTCTTTGTGTACTTCATTTTGGAGAATGTTTTCTCACACAAGAAAATAGTATCAAAAACAGAAAACAGCCTACGGGCAAATTCATGCAAATTATCAAATTGTACCAGTGGAAGACTCTTATAAAATTCCACCAAAGATGAGTTTTGATATTTGTTCTTAATTATATCACTGCCCTGTAAATCAATATTTCCATTTGAAGCTCCGGGGCTATGGTTTCAACGTCAGTATTAAAACGATCTTGAAAAATATTAATGTCATTCGCAATGACATCGAAGTCTGAGAAACGAGTATCAAAATTTAGCTTCAGAGCACTCAAAGCTTCTATTACAAAATTGACGGGAAACTAAGTCTCAGTAGTGTGGCTGAATATTCCACATATTTTAAAATGTGTGAAAAATTTTTTACGTAATTGTTATTGAAACCGTATTATTTTCTGCCGGAACGATTTGATATCAGTGTATAAATCAGGGAGAAGCTGGTTTTCTCCTTTCAATTTCAAATTCAGTTCGTTCATATGTTTTGTCAAATCGGCATAGAAATAATAAATTGTTTAAGACATTCGGCTTCTTCAAAGTCACTATCATCACGCATAAAAATACAAGAGGCACCTTTATCCACTTTATCTTCTATATATTGAAGATATAGCCTGCCCTGAAGATGCACCTATAATGATTGGCGAAACGTCGCGCTATTGTAACGCGGATATCATTCAAGATAATGCACCCAAGTGCAGGACAGTTCTATAGGCAAAGCAGACTACTCATATAGAAATAACGCTATAAAAACTTAACGTTTTAATGTTCCTAGGATCTACGAAATATTGTACAGAATAGAAGTAGATATCCGAAGCGGCAAAGAGAAGATTTATCATGTCGTTATTCAAGATTACACCACAGTAAATAGCATCGCCGTGGTAAATAGTATTTGAAACTGTGGCGCTAGAGATATATAATCTTTTTGGAATATTTCATAAAATGCAGATGATAAAAGGCAATAATGGATTACCTGAAGTGTGAGTTTAATCACGGCTTTCTGTACGGTACAGCGAACGAGAATAAATGAAAAATCTATCCAACAGTGAAACCGCACAAAAGAAAAGAAATAGACTCACTTATTTCACTTATTTCTCCTATCACTGATCTCTATAAATAGAGATCAGTTCTATATACTCTTACAAAGGATGTTACGTTCTATAATACAGACCACACAATGGCCACCTATTTCCTCCACATTATCTCGAGTTATCTGTTGCACTAGTAGATATTTCCACGCTTCCCTTGCGGTGAGTTCGGGAACGGTGGTAACCTTTTTTAAAGCGTAAATCTGGAAGCCCGAGTTTGAATCAACCAACACGTACCACGTAGGGTGGATGAATTCTCTTTTATTCTCTTCATTCATAGCTAATGTAGCGCGTATTGTTGGTTCTATTCGTTATTATATTGCTTATGATACGATCGTATTCTTTATATCGAAATAGTCTTGATGAAGAATATAGGAAAGGTGAAGGTGGTCCTGAAAAATAGTTCCGGAAAATAAAGATGTGGCGCTTATTCGATTTGAAATTATGAACACTCTAAGTGGATTTGATTTTGAATAGGTCATTCGCCAGAAAGTTCATCAATATGGCTACCACATAGAACACCTTTCTGAAAGCGGCCGATAAAGCAAATTTTTGGATATTCTAACTGAAGTCGCACTTAAGTTATGTGTTCTTGTTGAGATGCGATGGCTGTGTTGCAAGAGAGATTATCTCTAAAAACTGCTTTGAACGTATGGATGTCGATGTGCATTAAAAATACAAAATAAAGGTTTAAACTTGTTTAGATCCAGATACTTTGAAAATGTTGTAGTTGGACGATCATTTAGACTCATTGCCTATTGTCCAGCATAGTAGCAGCATAGACCTAAGAATAAAAGTTCATTCCAACCTGAACTTATTGAGTCTCTAGGTTTTAAGAATATTAAAAACTGGAGGAACAAAATTATGTCCGATTGTCAACAACAAAAATAACACTCAGATATCGTACCAGCACCAGCAACCCGCCTTCAACATCATCTTCCCAGAAAGATATTTATGGATTCTGAATAAAACCAACGTACTGAGGGTGGACATCTGTTGGTTTTTACATACGGCTCCAACATTCCCCAAGGTTTTGGGGTCGAAATATACGGTGGCAGTCCAAAGACTGAGCTATCGGCCAGTCTTTGTACTTGCAACTGTTTTTCAACCAAAAGTACATACCATCGAGATGTTTCCACGAGAGCTACAGCGAAAGCAACATGCTCGCAGATGCCTGCGGCAGCTAATAGCTACTCTCAAACAGATTGGCTCCTATCAGAACTATCACAAGTATTTCAAAGTATCAAGTATCAAATACCATAAAGTACTTCTAGTACTATTCCTAAGTACTTCTTAATTTTAAGAATACAAGCTTCAAGCACCATAATAAACTACTTCGATGCTTTCAATTCAAGTAAAGTAATTCAAAGATCTTATGGATATTTTAGGTACTTGCATGTATTTGAATTAATAATAAGTATTTTAGGTACTGTAATAAGAAGTAATTCAAGTACCTACTAAAACGTAATTCAAATTTGGGAAAAATTTAATACAATTAAACCATATTTTTTAAGTAAGATTACACTAAAAACAGAAAACAATCATAGACGTGGACCTGGACTGATCCATTGCTCTGAGGTTAGCAGTAGACGATCTCAAGTACCTGCCTTAAGCTCCAGTAATTCAACGTCAAATTAAGACACTTATAAGAAATAATTACCCTTTTACATTAAAAATACTATTATAGTACTGAGGACCAAGTACCCATAAACAAAAATGCAATTTATTGAATAACGATTTATCTGCTGCTGAGGGTAACCCATTGTTTGTTTACATTATAATCCCCAAATAGTTTTTAAACAGGCATTTTGATTTATAATTTAGTTTGCTCTGATGATGGATACTTGGTAACCAAAAGGTTCTCTGTACTGTAATAGTATTATTAGTATATAAGAATGATTATTTCTTATTTATAGTGTTATAATATATCCATAGTGTGAATTTTTTTATAGTTTATTAGTCAAATTAAAAAATAATAATAAATCCATATGATAAGAAAGAAAAATAAGGTTTATATTAGCCGTTGTGACTCGGGTTTATTGATAAATATCTAAGGAGTTGTTTTGGAAATGAATCTACGAAAATACTTGAGAATTTTTTATTGGACACTCTTCTCTCTAAGAGGAACTCTAAATGAATTAAATGCTTTCATTATTAAAGTTAAACTGGGATGAAATCCGTTATTTAATATGATGATGTTTCGGGTTACTAAAGAAACGAAAGAGCCTGTAATAATAAAGATCGATATAAAGTTCAGGACCTTACAGAAATAAAAGCAACCTTTTCAGAATGAAATTTTATTTTATAAACATCTCAGCGAAACAAAAAAATTTATATTAATCACTCCGTGCTCTGGATTATTTCAAATTAGAGAAATTCTTTAATTTTCTAAAGTAGAGGCCGACCGTCGACTGTAACGTACTTTCATTAAATTCAGTAAGAAGGTAAAGAAATGAATAAAACATTCGAATAAGCTACATCGATCCAAGTAATCACTTATTCACTCCGATAACATTATTAAGCAATCCGCAATGTTGCACACCGAATGAAGAACAGTGGCGTTACTGACCAATTTGCTGAACAAAACTATCTACACGAAATTCGCTTGAGATGTTGGTCGTGGATCATATCATAGTCTTTTTTTTGGAGGAAAGTGTAAGATTACCTTTTAAGAGATTCAGAATAACTATCTGAGAGTTTTTGACTACGATACGTGACGTTCATTCATTTTGCTTTCTGCTAAACGATTCTACCGCTATCATTGTGCGATTTGGCCGTTGGAAGCATATCAACATATTACAACACAATAAATAAGAAAATAATCACCCTTAGCCACTAAAAATACTATTAAAGTACTGAGGAGCTTTCAGGTACCAAGTAGCCATCATCAGAGTAAACTGAATTATAAATCAAAATGTGCCTGTTTAAATAGTATTTTGGGATAATAATGTATAAAATGGATTACCCTCAGCTTGTGATAAATTGGAATTGAATAAATTGCTTTTTGCTTGTCTGTACTGTGTTTTAGAAGTGATACACTTTCTTGAGAAAAGGTGTGGCCTGTATTCAAAATATGTTCGGCTACCGCTGATTTTTCACCATTATTTTTTTTTGTATTTGCAAAATGTTTCTAATAACGAGTTGAAATGTTCCTTCTAGTTTGATCCACATAGCATTTTGAACACGACTCGCAATTGATTTTGTAAATCTCGGATTTGGCGAAATCGGAAACGGTGTTGCGTGAACGGTGTTTTAGCTTGTTCTTACATCTATAAACTGGTTGTATTGCAAATGTAGACAACATACTATGGAATTTATTGATTACTGAAGAATGATTAGTGAAACTTTATTGAATAATTAGGAGCTCTAATTGGCTACGTTCCAATTTCCTTTTATGATTAGAAATTGAATTATTGATCAAAGATTTGTGGTAGTCATTGTTCAACGCAAAATGCTGAAGTTTCTCAACTTCGTTGTTATAATGTTGCTGGCTCAAAGAGACGTTCAATAATAATCTACGAACTGATTATTAAATGGAGCTATTTTATATCTAAATGGTGTAGCTGTATCCGCGGGGTATACCTATTTGTTTAAGTGGGTTTTCTGTATATGTCGAAATCCAAGTGATTACCATCTTTCATAATGTTAACTTGTTAACATTATTGGATAATGGCTACCATAAATCGTTGATCAATAATTTAATTTCTAAACAAAAACGGAAATTGGAACGTACCCAACTAATCAAATTAGAGCCATTATACCTTCAAATACTGCAATAAAACTCAAAAGTTTTACTTATTATTCTTCAGTAATCAATGAATTCCATAGTTTGTTGTCTAAATTTGCAATACAATCAGTTTATAGATGTAAGAACAAGCTAAAATACCGTTTAGGCAACACCTTTGACAAAGTTTCCGATTTCGACAAATCAGGGATTTACAAAATCAATTATGAGTGTTCAAAATTCCTTATTCAAATGTGTTATCATTCAATAGATCCACTAAATATTCTTATGAACCCTCCAACCTGCATTATCGACTGTTTTCTTACAATGAAAATGAAAATACATGAAATTTTCCATTTTCCGCTCAACCTAAACCCAAATAATATACCATTTCATTGGTTAAATTACTCCAGAACTGTTGATAATTACATATATTCTGGTGGTAAGTCAAATATCCAAAAAAAGGACTGACTAAATTTTGGCGAGCAGTGTATGATAATAAATTATTTAAAACTCACACTAGCGACCTCTAGAAATTTGTTGATGAAGCTCGATTGATGAATCGTGAAGTTCTCTTCCAAATATTTAATTGTTATATTTACTAAGGCATATTGAAACAAATAGATGTCGCCAGCCCCACATGAACATCTAAAGTGACAGTAAAATTAAAAATATAAAAATTTGTTATGGATTATTACTTATTTTTATGTTCTCTTCATTAATTTAACCACAAATTCCACAACGAAATGGACAAATACGAAGTAATCGGTTCCCTTGGCGAAGGTTCATTTGGAAGAGTATACAAAGCTAAACAACTATGCAACGGTGATTTTGTAGCTTTGAAAGTTATAAGTAAGGTTAGAAACCATTATAAAAATTAAAAATCAACGTTCGTCAGTGTTGTAAATGTATGGGAAATGTTTTAGAGAGGCAGATCTGGTAAAGAAATTAAAGATTTGCGGGGAGAATGTGAAATTCAGAGGCGACTAAATCATCCTAATATCATTCAAATGTTGGATTCATTCGAAACCGAAAATGAGGTAAGTTAAGTGCCTAAAAGCTTCAGGTGTATTATTGCCCTACGCCTTTCATTCTAGATTGTGGTGATAACGGAATTCGCTCATAAAGAATTAAATGTGATTTTGGGGAAAGAAGGATATTTATGTGAGGAACGTGTCAGAGCTATAGTTTGGGATCTGGTTTCGGCTTTATATTATTTACATTCTCATAGAGTTTTGCACAGGTAAGAACTCATATGCCCCTTACTCTAGGTTCAGTAAAATTGTTTTGCAGAGATTTAAAACCCCAAAACATCCTTCTCGATGCAAAAAACAAAGCCAAACTTTGTGATTTTGGCTTTGCCAGAAATATGAGTACAGGAACTCATGTATTAACGTCTATAAAAGGTGAGAATAATTTATAACTGTACCATAACTGAGAGGGCCCTTCACTGAGATGCTGTTTTTAGGTACTCCTTTGTACATGGCTCCAGAACTTATAGACGAGCTACCGTACGATCATAATGCCGATTTATGGTCACTAGGTTGTATTATTTACGAACTGTTGGTCGGTGCACCGCCGTTTTGCACCGCCTCCATTTTACACTTGATAAGACTGATTCGACACGAACAAGTTCAATGGCCTACATTTCTATCGGAAGATTGCATTTCGTTCTTGAAGGTAACGAAAAACGTTCTGTTCATTCACAACATTCGTATGATTCAATTGTTTTTTCAAGGGTCTGCTCCAAAAAGATCCAAAACGAAGGTTTTCGTGGCCTCAAATTTTGAACCATTCGTTTGTGAAAGGTCGTATACTAATATCGGAGAACAACCACGACATGCCTTTGACGAGGCCTCTATCCACCAACACCATGCAACTGAAAGATCAGCAAAGGAAGGATCACGTGAACCAGAAGAATCATCAGCAAAAGTGAGATTTAGCACAATTTAAGTTGAAACAAAAGCACGATTTACAGTTTTAATCAAGTAATATTATTGCAAATGAAGTAAAATTCGGGAATTAGGTGTTTTTGAGGTTACTCATTACGAAAATATACTCAGAAAGTGAATAAATATTTTTCAATTGCGAAACCCTTGACGAGTCAATTGTTCGAAATTTTTTAACTGTTTGAAATAATTTAAAAAAATTGAAATGGTTGAGGTTGATAGCGGATGTTTTTGAGCATTTAATTCCCTCAAAATTTATGTGTAAAGAAAAATGTTTTTTTTTAATGCGATTCATAGCTAAACTTTGATTTAAGGAATATATTTTGTCCGAATTTGGGCGAGTTCTAATTTTGGTCTATTCTTATATATTTTGACGCGCTGAACACGATAATCGGGTTTAAATTTGCTTTAACACTGTGCTCGAATAACTGGCCATTTTTTGGACCAAAAAATGGCGGAACTTGCCGGGACAATTTTTTTCCGTATCTACGTCGTATTTGAACACGTTTACCGGCATTTAGAAATTAAAATACCCTTTAAAAAGTGTTTTATGAATTTTTCCAATTTCTTGGGTTGTTTTTCAACGAAAATGCCAAAAAACAGTTTTTGACCCCAGAAATCGACATTTTATAGTAAACTAGCGGACCCGGCCACGCGTTGCTGTGACTAAGGTTTTTATTATATTACATAGTAGTAAATTATTCAAGGGAAACTGTAGGAGAACACCAGTCATGGGGACTACCATGCTTTTTTACACAGATGTCATTTGATAAAATACGTGGCGACCGCCATCATTGATTTTCTACTACCGTTGATATTGAGCAAAAATCAATACGAAAGAAATAAATTTAAATTTTTTTATTTTTTGTATCCAAGTCTGTAACAAATGAGTACATTACAAAGTTGTTAGTAAATAACACGTAACACTTAAACTTATTAATGAGGTAGGTAGGGCAGATAGTTTTAAATCTTTAACAATAACGTTTATTATTTTGAATTATAAATACTTTTAATTTTAATTTAATTTAACACTAATCGGTGCACAATATTTTTGGTTAACCTGTCTTTAGCTAACACAAATAGATTTGACGGTTGCCCATGAAAAAAACATGGATTTTCCAAATCTAAACCACAATAGGCCATTGTTTGGCCTTGAGACTTGTTTATAGACATGGCAAAAGCTAAACGAATTGGAAACTGTAACCTTTTGAAGGGTATCGTAGATTCTGATGGTATCATCGGAATACGTGGCAACAGGACCACTTCTCCTCTAAACTTTCCAGTTAAAATGGTAGCTTCAAGAATATTTCCGGTGATCTTTTTGATGACCAAACGCGTACCGTTGCATAATCGAGGTGGATTCAAATTACGCAGAAGAATAATAGGTGAACCAACCTTCAATCGAAGATTATGTGGTGGCATTCCAGGTAATTGAATTTAAAAATTCAATTGGAAAATTTACGCTATCATTTTCATCAACAACAGTGTCGATAGATTTAAAAGACATCAGATCGCCTGGTAACAATTGTAGTATCTGGAAGTTAATTTCGTCAACATCAACATTTTTGGCTGCCAAAATAGCCCGATCACTGAGCCAGTTATGATTCAAGTAATTACTCTGTATATCCGGAAAAATACTCTGAATCAATTCGTTTTTTCCCTGAAGAACAGTGCAGAAATTGTCTGGTAGTTTAATGTATTGCGTATTTGATTGCAGTTCTATTTTACCGTTCCCAATATCTAGCAATTGTTCAGAAAATAATTGTGCTGATGGATCATTTTGCAATCGAAGTGTTTCAACACTTCGCCTTAAGAATGATCGTTTTAAACATGCATTAATCTCATCCGCGAAAGTAGAGCGAGGTATAACCGGTAAGGTCTGTCGGAAATCACCAGACAAAAGTAAGATAGCACCACTGAAAAGTTTATCATTGCCGTTTAAATCTTGCATAGTTCTATGTAATGCTTCAAGTGAATATTTGTGAGCCATTGTGCACTCATCCCAAATTATGATTGAACTCTTCCGCACCACGGTTTATTATGAATGTCCAAAGGCAGCTTGAATGTTGAATGTGCCGTTCGCCCACCATCTAGCAAAGTAGCCGCAAATAATATAACTATGTGATAATACTTACATGTATATACTTTAATTTAAGATTGTTAAATAATGAAGCACTAATAATTAAAAAGCAAGAAGAATTCAACTGTATTACTCTTACTATAATATGAATTCAGTTTATAATTCAGTCTAAATAACACGTGGCCGGCTATGGTAATACCAAAAATTAAGAAAGTAAGAACAATTGAACTTCACTGTATTGCGTTTACTACGAAATAAATTTAAGTTATACTTTAGCCTCAGCAACACGTGGTGGTTATGCCATTAAATTGTAGCTTATGTGAAACGTTAGTACTTTTAACACTGCGCCATCTGTTAGAATACTTACTCAATCCAGTCAACAGATACCGCCATCTGTTAGAATCGTTTGGGACTGACAGATAATTGTGACTGACGAATAATCAACAAATAATTTGCAATAAAATAATATTGCGGCTATAAATTGAGATGTGAGCTATCCTATCTGTTAAGTTAGATCGAACTGCACACGGTGTGCAAATTTGATTGTAATCGGTTAAGTAGTTTAGGAGTCTATAGCGGACAAACAACGTGACACGTAATTTATATATATTAAGATAAACGTCTAAGAAATCATTTCCGGTAGAAAATTGGCCTCTGAATCCGAAAATAGTGTCAGTTTTTTTCCATAATCCTCACATAGCGCATCATTTTCTATCCATTGGCTGATTTTCGGGAAAATTCCTTTTTTTTACGGCGTCATATCGGTGTGAACAGCCACTTAAAAAAAAATATTAGCGAATCCTGCGTGTTTTTACCTCAGCTTTACGATAAAATAAGAATTCTTGTGACTAAATGGATTTTAGAGGTCGAAAAATCGAAAAAACTGAGAAAATCGATATTACTGTACAAAAATCTACCGTCAGGTCGCTGACAAGTCTTTTTTTGGGACATATGACCTCAGAATCGGATTCAGCGGGAAATTGCACGATAAGAAAATAGTTCTCGAACGTCATCCAACAGTTTTTACACTCCAATATACCATTAATTTTACGCCAATAAACCAGGTAAACGTAATTTTCTTCCAGTTTTTGACCTTTTTCGATCTCAAAGTTGCAGAATTTAGAATCGTAAGTAGGATATTTGGATTACTTGGACGATTTTCGATCGAAAACATGCTATTACATTATTTTTCCAAATATTTTGGAGCTTTGGAAAAGCAGTTTGGAACAAAAGCTTTTTCGTAGCTGCAAATCTAGAGACTTCGTTTTGTTGTTTCTTAAAACTTTAAATCGACTAAAATCGTTATCAAAATAACTGATTTTGATGTAAAATTTCCCAAGCAATCTGATTTTGACAATTTTTCAATCCCACATGATGACCCAGAGCCACAAAATTCAACAAAGCGCAAAAAATAGGAGGCAAAACAACGAAACGGAATATAAGTTAGTTCAATTTAGTAACCGAGACAACCACAGTATCATCTACAAAGCAGTGGCGGCTCCTCGAAGGAGGCTAGAAGGCTCAGCCATTTTATTTCCTGTTTCTCTGATAATTTTTAAAATTTTACAATTAATTCCCCGTTCTCAGTAGTTATTTTTAATCTGGCAACAGTGCCCTGAGGCTAGACTCTCTATATATCTCAAACGCTGAGCATGTGTTGTTCAACGCAGTTGCCGTTTTTCCGACCAGTCCGAACGCTAACTGGGTAAATCAGCGAAAATGGCAACACCCTCTGGAGGCTAGCCTGCGGCAGCCGCTACCAATCTATGACATACGAGACGTTCTGCCGACTGCTGAGTAGGTCATTCAGTGCTTGTTTGTTTATGTGTTGTCACGCCAGGTAAGGTCAGATTATTGTCTGTTGTAAATTTAAAATGAGTGTTAGTGAGTTAGTTGCTGCCTTTTAGAAAATACATTTAGTGAATTAATATATGATAAAAGTGTTTCTTTTGAATAAACGGCCTTTACTGGATTTGAAAGGATTAGTAATGTCAGGTAACTATCAAAATCGATCATTGTTAATACTAATAGTAATATTGACAAGACGAAGTTTAAAAAAAATCATTGATTTCCCTGTAATGCTCCAACTCGATGGAATTTTACATCACATGCAATGTTTAGTTTACCATCCATAAAAATAAAGACAAATTAATTGAAACATTTGATTTTGTATTGAACAGTGATGACTTTTCAACAGATCAGGTTTCATTGAATGCTGCTGTTGGTTTAAAATCTTATTTAGAAAATGAAGAATTTTTGTTTTTTCTTGATAATTTTAAATTAATATTTGAACAAACTGATCTTATGTTTCAAATTTTACAACATAAATTCAAGAGATCGTTTGAAACATCTCATTGGAAAAATTTTAAGTTTCCGTAATACAGAATTTCATTTTAATATTTTATTTGAAAATTTTTCAACTGATGAGGGTCCTCCCGCGAAAAGGAGGAAAACATATAATTTGGTAGACAAGAAACTACATTATAAGCAACTTTTTTATGAAATTTTAGATACTATTAAAGGTCAAATTGAGATTCGATTTTCCGATTTACATGAATTGAAGTTTTTTGACTTGACGAATAGAAGATTTTTCGAATCTTTTTCAAAAGAGTTCCCCAATACACTTTAAGATAACTTAGTTCTTAAATATAAATTTTTTGATAAAATAGCACGGCACAATGAATTATGCGTTATATACTCGGATAAAGATATTTTAGGCCAGTAAGACAGTCACGCCGATATGATAAAATATATGATAGACAATGATTTGCAACAAGTTTTACCTCAGTTTTATAAACTACTTTGTTTGACAGTCACCATTTCTGTCACGTCGGCATCGGTGGAGAGATCATTTTCTACTCTCAAACGAATTAAAACTTACATGCGAAATACAATGGGCCAAAATCGTTTATACAATGCTAGTTTGATATCTATTGAACAAGATTTAGTAAAACACTTGAAACAAAATGATACATTTTATGATAATATTATTGATCATTTTTCGCAAACTAAAGACCGTAGAATTCCGTTAATATATACAAAAAAATAATAAAATTAATAAAAAAAAACAAAATTCCAAAAAAAAGAAAAAATATTAAAAATCCAAAAAAAAAATAAAAGACAAAAAACGAACTAAAAAATTTTTTGACAAGAGAAACTCTATACCTCCACGTTGGTTCTTGCTGGGTAACAATTAATTTTGTCACTGAAGTAGCTGGTACGGTCGCTGTGCAAAGATTAAAAGGCTGTGAATAGAGTATATTTTTACAAAAACGTTTTATGTCCAGCCTCCTCTCTCAAAAATTCACGAGCCGCCACTGCTACAAAGCAGAAGACACTATCCTCATCATCCAGGATAGGTAAAATACCATTGACATAAACACTAAACAAAAAAGCATCAAGCACTGTGCCCTGTGGCACACCATACTCTGTTCGAATAATCTGACTTAGAGGTTACCGATTACGAAAATATACACTGAAATTAAAAAATATTTTCCAATTGGAAAACACTTGACGAGTCAATTGTTCGAAGTTTTGAAGCTGTGAAATAATTTTAAAAAAATTGGAGTAGAGGTTGACAGCTTAAGTTTTTGAGCAAATAATTGACTCTGAATTTATGTGTAAAGAAAAATGTTTATCTTGAAAGCGATTCATAGCTGAACTTTGAATAATTTGCAAAAACTATCATGTAGCAACAAAAGAATACAAAATTCTTGATTCCAGATTCAGTTGTTAGTAATAATTCTGCATTGTGGATTAAAATTTGATCCTAATTGAAAGAGAATCTTTCGTTTCATCACGTTTTTATCTGTCGACCACAGGTCCGTATTCGCAAAAACGACGGAACCCGAACAGAAAAAATCGACCGCTTCTAAGACGAGTAAAGGTTCGCAAGGATCCAACCCCAACGCCAGCATGTTCCCCAATCCCAGTTTGTCCGTCAATCAGGATATCGAAAATAATAATCCACCCCTAGCCGAAAGAATGAATCGACTATCCCTGGACCAAAACAAATCGGCGGACAAGGCGGCGTCAACGCCGGCCAAACCCGCCGCCGCAGCCGATACCTTTCTCAAACACAATTTGACCGAAATGACGAGCGGCAGTACCGACAAAGAACCGTCTCACAAATCGATCACCGGTAAGTTTTTCGCGTCCGACGAGCTACCTTGATCGAACTCGGAGCGTGTCACGTTGTTGTTGCAGTTATCGCCGAAAGTCTAAAGTTTATGGAAGAATCGCATCCGATCGAAACGGAGGAGTGGATTGTGTTCTTGCAACGTTCGATCGAGGAAATAATGAACGGCGAAACGGCGTCGCTGACGCAACCCAATCTGATGAACGTGTTGCTGTCGCCGCTGAGGAATTCGAACGCCAGTGCCAAAGTCTTGACGCACGTGGCCAAGCTTTTTTCGATACCGTTCGTTATCCGAGGAACGTCCAAAGACACCGT
Organism: Endomychus coccineus; assembly: GCA_958510875.1. Taxonomy (NCBI): domain Eukaryota; kingdom Metazoa; phylum Arthropoda; class Insecta; order Coleoptera; family Endomychidae; genus Endomychus; species Endomychus coccineus. The sequence continues at coordinate 182,104,956 of OY294069.1, forward strand.
CGAACTGATTAAAAAGGTTAGTTCATATTCTGTAATCTGTTTCCTGCCCAGGTTTAATGAGTCGCATCGTGTTAGGTCTATCTGGAGGTCAAACTGGTGCCCAATTTGGTTTACGCGTCGAAATTGCTGCTACGCCAGAAATCGACGAGTTCCATCGAGTCGTCCGGTAATTCCCCGATTTTCACCGGCGACTACAAACATAAGTCGATCAACGAGATAAGCGACGACGAACTAGACGGCCTAGAGTATATCCATCTGCTGATTTCGCATCTTGTTTTCCTAGACGAAGACTTTTTGGTCCAATTTTGCGACGCCGTCGTCGTTTTGAACGTGTACGGTTTGTTTCACACCATGATGAATTTGGGTAAGTTCGAAACGCAGGACGCGAACAAATAAAAAGACGAATCGATGCAATTTTTCAGATTAATCATATTTTCAGCTATTTTAATGGCAATCCCCAAAGAGTTGTATTTTCATTTGTTTAATGGTAATATTTAATAAATTCAGGTACGTATTTACAGCTTTTCAAGGGGGGAAGGGGGTTGTTAACTATCAATTTTCGTTTTGACCCCCTATGTTGAAGCCGAAATAACGCTTTTTACGGAGTTATCGTATTTTTTTGTTTCGAAATAGAATAGCACTAATTTAAAACTAAATCGAATCAATTTTGCAAATTAATTATGTTTTCATTCATTTAATAGTAACATTCAACAAAGTTATTGTATTTTTCATTGTTTAAAAATGGAATATCAAAAATTAAAAGACAAATCAATGAAAATTTTCGATTAATTGTATTTTCAATCGTTTAATGGTAATATTTAATAAATTCAGGTACATATTTACAGCTTTTCAATTGAGGAAGGGTGTGTTAACCTCCAATTTTCGGTTTAACCCCCTATCAGAAGCGGAAGTAACGCTTTTTACTAAGTTATTGTTTTTTTTTTGTTTTGAAATAGAATAGCACTAATTTAAAACTAAATCGAATCAATTTTTCAGATTAATTATATTTAAATTCATTTGAAAGTAATATTCAACAAAGTTATTATATTTTTCATTGTTTAAAAATGGAATATCAAAAATTAAAAGACGAATCAATAAACATTTTCAATTAATTGTATTTTCAATTGTTTAATGGTAATATTTAATAAATTCAGGTACATATTCACAGCTTTTCAATTGAGGAAGGGCGTGTTAACCTCCAATTTTCGGTTTAACCCCCTATCTAGAAGCAGAAATAACGCTTTTTACAAGGTTATTGTATTTTTTTGTTTTGATAGAATAGCACTAATTTAAAAATAAATCGATCAATTTTTCATATTAATTATATTTTCATTCAAAGTAATATAGTTATTGTATTTTTCATTGTTTAAAAATGGAATATCAAAAATTAAAAGAGAAATCAATGAATATTTTCGATTTATTATATTTTCAATTGTTTAATGGTAATATTTAGTAAGTTCAGGTACATATTTACAGCTTTTCAATGGGGGAGGAGGGTGTTAACCACCAATTTTCGTTTTGACCCCCTATGTTGAAGCGGAAATAACGCTTTTACAGAGTTATTGTATTTTTTTGTTGATTTGCACTGATTAAAAACTAAATCGAATCAATTTTTCAGATTAATTACATTTTAATTCAATATTCAACAAAGTTTTTGTATTTTTCATTGTTTAAAAATGGAATATCAAGAATTAAAAAACGAATCAATGAACATTTTCAATTAATTGTATTTTCAATTGGTAATATTTAATGAATGGAGGTACATATTTACAGCTTTTCAAGGGGGGGGGGGTTACCACCAATTTTTGTTTTGTCCCCTTATATAGAAACGGAAATAACGCTTTTTACAAAGTTATTGTATTTTTCATTGTTTAAAAATGGAATATTAAAAATTAAAAGACAAATCAATGAAAATTTTCGATTAATTATATTTAAATAATAAATAACGCTTTTCACAGAGCTATTGTATTTTTTTATTTTGAAATAGAATAGCACTAATTTAAAACTAAATCTAATCAATTTTTCTAATCAATTATGTTTTCATTCATTTGATAGTAATATTCACCATAGTTATTGTATTATTCATTGTTTAAAAATGGAATATTAAAAATTAAAAGACAAATCAATGAAAATTTTCGATTAATTGTATTTTCATTTGTTTAATGGTAATAATAAATTCAGGTACGTATTTACAGCTTTTCAATGGGGGAGGGAGTTGTTAACTATCAATTATCGTTTTGACTCCCTACGATGGAGTGGAAATAACACTTTTTACAAAGTTATTGTATTTTTATTTGTTTTAAAATGGAATAACACTAATTTAAATAATAATAATTATGTTTTCATTGATTTAATATTAATATTCAACAAAGTTATTGAATTTTTATTGGTTAATAAATGGCATATCAAAAATTAAAAAGGCGCATCAATTTAATTTTTCAGAGCAATTGTATTTTTTTAAATTTAAAATTGAATATGACGTATTATGTATTGTATTTCAATTTTTTTCATCAGCTAAACACAGACTCAGGATCGTACTGGATCTGGTGGCGATACTAACACACATCTTACGTAAATTTCCCGAACACTGCGAGATAGTGGAGAAGATCCTGATGGACAGTTCGGTCAACGAAAAGGAATCGTTGAATTTCGTGAATTTATTACGCCACGAAGATCTGCTGCTGAGAGAACGGTGCTGCTATTTGTTTCTGTTTCTGGCGAGGTGTTCCTCGAAAATGTTGGTGAACGTTTGGAACGAAAATATAAAGGAGACCATCGAAGCTTTGATGTACGATTCTATGGCCACCGTGAGGAATGTAAGAATTCGGGTATTTCACATCAATGTTATATTTAATTTAAATACGTCTCCGTTTCAGGCCGCAGAGAAATGTGTGGAAGAATTAAAGAACAAAGATTTTTATTGAATTTGTCGAAAGACAACTTGAGGAACGAATTTGATGAAACAGAATTGCCGAAATTTATTAAAAGAGGTGGTGTGAAGACTGACTAGGACTATTTTGCTCCAGAAGAAAATATACTCCGATAAAATATGTTTCTTAGACAACAGAAATGTATTTGTACATTTTATTTATTTATTAATAAATTTTTATTGAACTTTTGTCAGTTTTATTTTCAATTTCCTGAGACCATGCTGAAATTTATTCATTTCTTCGTAATATCCTCAATATATTATATTCTAAACATAAAATGATAGTCAATACATCAAACCCAAGGTCAATGTTCCATACGGAGCATAAAGCTGAGTCGATTATAAATTGGCGCCCAACGTGAGGCCAGATCCAGTTGTCGTTTTCAAGGAATGAACTAACACCAGTTTTCTGCAGGTTGTTGGAAGAATTAAAAAATAAAGATTTTTATGGAATTTTTTCGAAAGACAACCTTAGGAACTGAATTGCCTAAATTTAAAGATTCTTAAGAGATGGTGTGAAGACTGGGTAGGACTACTTTGCTTTAGAAGAAAATATGCTACGATGAAATATGTTTCTTAGACACTAGAAATGTATTTGTAAATTTTATTTATTCATCAATAAATTTTTATCAAACATTTGTCAGTTTTATTTTCAATTTCCTGAGACTATGCTGAAATGTATTCATTTCTTCGTAAGATTCTCAATATATTATATTCAAAACATAAAATGATAGTCTATATATGATCCATACGAAGCATAAAGCTGATTCGATTATAAATTGGCGCCCAACGTGAGGCCAAATCGCAGAATTCCACCTATCGGTTTCAAGGAATGAATTAACACCATTTTTCTGCAGGTTGTTTGAAGAATTAAAGAACAAAGATTTTCATTGAATTTTTTCGGAAGACCTTAGAAACTGAATTGCCGAAATTTAAAGATTCTTAAGAGATGGTGTGAAGACTGGGTAGAACTACTTTGCCTTAAAAGAAAATATACTCCGATAAATTATGTTTCTTAGACAATAGAAATGTATTTGTAAATTTTATTTATTCATTAATAAATCTTCATTTGCCAGTTTTATCTTCAATTTCCTAAGAACATGCTGAAATTTAGTGATTTCTTCGTAAGATCCTCAATATATTATATTCTAAACATAAATGATAATCATCATCAAGCCCAATGTCGATGTTCCATACGAAGCGTAAAGCTGATTCGATTATAAATTGGCGCCCAACGTGAGGTCAGATCACAGAATTCCAGCTGTCGTTTTCAAGGAATGGATTAACACCAGCTTTCTGCAGGTTGGTGGAAGAATTAAAGAACAAAGATGTTTATTGAATTTTTTCAAAAGACAACCTTAGGAACTGAATTGCCGGAATTTAAAGCTTCTTAAGAGATGGTGTGAAGACTGGGTAGGACTACTTTGCTTTAGAAGAACATGTACTACGATAAATTATCTTTCTTAGACAATAGAAATGTATTTGTAAATTTTACTTATTCGTTAATAAATTTTTATTGAACATTTGTCAGTTTTATTTTCAATTTCCTGTGACCATGCTGAAATTTAGTCATTTCTTCGTAAGATCCTCAATACATTATATTCTAAACATAAAATGACAGTCTATACGTCAAACCCAATGTCGATGTTCCATACGATGCATAAAGCTAATTCGATTATAAATTGGCGCCCAACGTGAGGTCAGATCGCAACATATTCTTAAATAGACAAAATAAAATCATCAAAGCCTTTATGCATCCCTGTCGCTAGTACATGATGATTATGCCTATCCAGCGACATATCCCTATGGCTAGATTATGTCGCTTTCCAAGCGTAATCATCGTAGTAATGTCCTTGCTACATGAAGAGAGGTTTCTGTACAGTTGAATTGTCGAAATCATTGACATAAGGACAATTTATTAGATATTGTAATTTAATTGTAACCTCATTATAAGCCAACTATGGATTTTAATATTATCTCTACGAGGAGGAACCCAGAAATGTGTCATTTTTTATACTTGTGAAAATCAATCGGGTACAGGTTATATGTATGATATATTCAAAACTGACAAAACGTTGTTGGTCAAAATGATTAAAAAAGTACTGAAGATGGATTGCAAAAGTACCAGGTGCAAGCGGGCTACCGCGGCCAAAAACAATTATCAAAAGAACATGTCCACATGCACATTATATTCACTGTTACGCGCATCAATTTAATTTAATTATTGAACGAGCGGCACAGTGCAATAAAAAAGTAAAAATTTTCTTTGCAAATTTGTAGTTATTTTCAAGCGAACGGTAATTCTTGATAAAATAGTCAAACGTAGAGTACCAAGCGCTGCTCCTACACGCTGGATTTTCAAAAGTCGAACTGTGAACACATTATTTGAACACCAGGATTCTTTCAAAGAATGTTTACACAAGACGAAGATGGGATGGATTCAGTTAATATTAGTGAAGCAAAATGGTTTATTGAAACATTTGAATTGCCCGGAATTTCTCTACTGGTTGAAATTATTTCATTTGATCGTGCCACATTTTGAAATATTATTTAATCAGACTCAAATGCGCGGGATTGACAGTGCTCAACTGAAAAAGACGATTGAACAACTCCAACAGCAAATTATTCGAATTGGAAATTCTACTGACAATAACAATCGAGAACGCAATAATGAAGAACTTGCTAGGAAAACACAAAAAACGACAGCTGGAAATGCAAAGGAAGTATGTGACACTATTTTAAGCCAAATTAGCGATTTTTTCTTGAGTGCACCCTCTTTCATAACTCACGAGCCGCCACTGGGGTTCGCATTATCGCGATTTGTAAATTAGCAAATTCACCATCGTCTCCACAATGGGTTACACAGACAGCAAGTTAGAAATCGTTTAGATGGATTCAGAAAGACTCTAAACGTGAGATCCAATTTTTTTGCTCTACTCCATTAACAATACCTACGTATAGTGAGGGAACTAAAAATAGCCAGTAAAGGCAGATGTCTGTCATTGATTCAATTTTAACAAAGAATTGAGATCAAATGTAAGCGCAGATTACTTGGCGAATTGTGCGATTTGTTACTACCGATCAACAGATAGCACCACATTCAGATGCATGCGGCATGCCCAAACCCGAAATAGATAATTGACAGTTTATAATTCATTGTGAGTGAATAGTTCCAAATAAAGGTAAGTAATCCAAACGTCTAATTTTTTCGCAATACAAAAGAGCACTGGTGGACTGTCGTTGCTCAAATGAATTTTTCCACTTGTTTCGAGGTTATCATTTTGGCAATTAGATTAGAAGGGATCTTCCAAGAAACATCTTTGCGTAAAGTATTCACTGCAGAGTTGGCAACCCAACATTACCCAATTGGTAATAGCAGTAGTCGTTTCAGCGCTATTTTGAATGGTTTATTTCTCGACGAACTCTGTTCAAATTCAAAAAAAAACAGTTAGAACCATTGTTAGTGAACGAAGTCTATTTTTCTGATGTAGAGAGGCGGCAGTCTTTCCTTACAGAATCACTTTTGTTTATATTCCCTATACAACATGCTTTTATTAGGGTCATTGTCTATAAGATGAGCAGAAGTCATGATTCTGACACTCCCTGTAGTTAATCATGATCATGATTGGAATGTCTCAACATCAAAAACGTATTAAAACCAAGCTTCATTAAAATCAATGCGGTAGGTCAACTAAAATCAAAGTTTTTCCATGCCCCACTTACGAAATTTTGCCAAAATCGAGTTTGGATTATCGCTGAAATTTGATCAGAAGGAGGCCGATACAAGCTATATAATCTCTATACATGATGATTTTATTGAGGTCATTGTCTATGGGATGAGTAGAATTCATAGTCTCGACACTTTATACCTTGGTTGATTATGATTTAAGATTAAAACCAACGTTAGATTGCAATTCCTTATCATCGAAAACGTATCGAAACAAAGTTTCATCAAAATCGATAAGGTAACCAAAATCGAGATTTTTCCATACCTACCTCCATGCAATTTTGGGTCCCAAAGAAAAAAAACATTATTCAAGATTTAAACTAATGTTAGAGTGTAATTCCCAATCATCGAAAAAGTATTGTAACAACGTTTGATCAGAATCGATAAGGTAACCAAAATCGAGATTTTCCATACTTGCCTACATGAAATTTTGGGTGGCAGAATTCGTAGTCTTGATACTCTGAACCGTGGTTAAACATGATTTAAGATCAAAACTAATGTTAGATTGTAATTTCTCATCATCGAAAACATATTGAAACAAAGTTTCATTAGAATCGATAAGGTAACCAAAATAGAGATATTTCCATACTTACCTCCATGAAATTTTGGGTCCCAGAATCTATAGTCTAGCCACTCTGAACCGTGGTTAAACATAATTCAAGATTTAAACTAATGTTAGAGTGTAATTTCACATCATCGAAAAAGTATTGAAACAAAGTTTCATCAAAATCGATGAGGTAACTAAAATCGAGATTTTTCCATACTCACCTCCATGAAATTTTAGATCCCAGAATGTATAGTCTAGCCACTCTGAACCGTGGTTAAACATAATTTAAGATTTAAACTAATGTTAGAGTGTAATTTCCCATCATCGAAAATGTATTGAAACAAAGTTTCATCAGAATCGATAAGGTAACTAAAATCGAGATTTTTCCATACTTACCTCCATGAAATTTTAGATCCCAGAATGTATAGTCTAGCCACTCTGAACCGTGGTTAAACATAATTTAAGATTTAAACTAATGTTAGAGTGTAATTTCCCATCATCGAAAATGTATTGAAACAAAGTTTCATCAGAATCGATAAGGTAACCAAAATTCAGATTTTTCCATACTTACATGAAATTTTGGATGTCAAAATCTAATGTACCATGGTTAATCATTAGCTAAGATTACAACTAAAGTTTTACTCAAGGTGATTCTTAATGGAGTAAATGCGTAATTTGAAGTGCTGATTAAATGTATATATTCTTCAAATTACCTGTTTATGCTCCATAAAAGTGCAAATGAAGTTAATTCCGTCATTCAACTCCTACATTGAATAGATGGGAAATGAACAAAAAAATATTTAATGACTTACTTTAAATGTAATTCAAAGTGCAAGCAGCAATTAGAGACTGTGTTTTTAATCAATTCAAATACAATTAATTCATTAGACTGAAATGCTAATAAAAATAGTTATATACAACACTATCATATTATGTCTTAAGCTTCAGTGAAAACTAATGGGATAAAGTGGAATCCAGTGAGATTGAACAGCTCTAAAAATCAGCACTAGAACTTATAATCATCCACAAAAGTGAGTTTCAAGTTTCCATTTGCGTTTTGTACTGACTCGATAATCTGAATATTTTCTGAATTATGAACCGTAAACGTTTATTTTTTTATTATCCGTCTTCTTGACTCATAATTTTTTTAATCGTAATCAGTGATCCGGAACTCTTAAACACCATATTTTCGTTAAAAATTGCTCGTATACTTTTTGAATTGCAAAATTTCTAATAACATATTCCTGTATCTGTCAAGATTTCACTACGTTCAGCTTAATTACTTTATTTTGAATATTCAAAATATCGGGAGTATAGAATTATGGTTTCCTATATTCTAAATTAGGGTTCTGCAACCTAAAGCACGCGTGGTCATTGTGGTACGCAGAACAGATTTAAAATATGTCTGAAGCATAGAATTGAACATAAAAGCCTGTACACAACGACCACACAATGAAGATCTTTAATCTATGGTTCAGCTTAAGAAAGAAGAGCGTCTTGTGTTTACTTTTATCATCGTTACTTTCTACAGTCAGGGTATAACCCTTTTACTGTTCTATCTCATGAGTTCTTCATTAAATATATGTATTGCATTTGACTATATTACTATAGCGACCGCCTTTCGCGTTATATTGACAGTGGGGAATAAATCTCCTATAGTTACTGATAATCGCCGTTAAGCAGAATACTCTTCTGTCTCTTGTATTTCCTGTGTCCGTTTTCGTCGTAATGCACCGCCATTCGCCATTCTCCAGAGTAATAACAGCGATGGGTGTTCGCCGAGGCCGCCTTTACCGGACATGCCGACAGCAAGTGGAAAATCGTCTCAGGCGCCTTTCGACAACCCCTGCAGCTGACATCAGGAACCTGACACCCATCATGTTGCGGCGATAGACCAAGGTGTTGATTACGCCATCTGTGGTACATCCCCCGGTCGCGGATGTAATCCTGGCTGGCCTTGAGTAAGCGAAGGTCAGCCTCGTTGACAAGCCGACCGGTTCGATGTTTCTGTAGAGAACACCGTGTATCGGCTCGTCAACATGCCGCCTGAGTATATAAGATCTTGCTCCGTGGCATCTATCGGGACTTTCAGGCAAGAAACTCGCCCTCTAGTTGGCCTTGTCGACTAAGGTGAACTTCGAGATCAAGTTCTTTTGGAGCTTGTTGTGCTGCCTGAACGTTATGCGCCCCCACTCCTACCCATTCGTGACTTTTGACAAGGCACAGGAGGGGATTCCAACTCCTAACAACTTTACACGCTATACTCATAACCATACTTCGATGCAGACCCCCCAGACTAAGGAGTCCCCTATCTCCCCGACGTGGAAACGGACGACCTAGGATGCAAACTGTGATGGATACGCAACATTTTCTGGGTGATTTTGTCGAGTATGCAATTCATCGACCGCCCATTCCACCACTCCAAAGGAGTGAAGCAGGACTGGAACGGCAAGCATATTTGTTGCAGACGCCTAGTGTTCACTCGAAAGTTCCGAAGACCAAATCTTTCGAACAAGGTTTCTGTACTTGTCGCAGAGAGGCACATTTACCTGGGAAGCGTTATAATCAGGACGCTGTTCCCTGGTATCGACAGGTCTCTCCGGCAGCAATATGTTTAAAGATGCTTCCGTCGGCAAGCTGCACTTCCGGAGATCGTCCTATCCTCAAATGAAACACTGCGCACTTGTCCAATCCCAACTTCATGCCTACGACTTGTGTATATTCTTGAACCACATTGAGAGCCTAATGAAGGGTTTTATCCCCAAAAGTATACAGTTTTAGATCATCTGTGCGAAATAAATGGGTGATCTGATGCCTCCGGTCGTTTGGTGGTCCAGAGTAATATCCACAAGTCAGTCTTAACGCAATGGAGAGCGGCAGCAGGGTGATGTTGAACAAGAGGGGACTCAAGGAGTTTCCTTGGAGTACACCCCTCTTGAAATGTTGTCAAGACTCGTCGTATACCTGAAGTGATGCAAAACGGATCTTCCAGAGTGGCAACAGGGCATTGGAGCAAGTATAATAATAGCCCATGTGGAAATTGATGTTCACCGTAAAATGCTTGGAAGTGTGATAGGGCCGAAGTGTCCAGGTGATATGCACGCGACATCTGGTACACTTGTAAATGCATCACAATATTCACTCTTAAGTTTGTAGACTCCACAATTTTTTAACTTATTAAGCTTTGATTTCGAATTATTTCTAAAAAGATAGAGTTTGAGGTTCTATAAGCAACAGTTAATTTCGTCATTTAATTGATATCTTGCCTAACAATAATTATTAGAAGCACGTGCGTTTCCATGCAATTGAAATAAAATTATTTATTTATGTTAACATGAAAAGGGAACAAAGTACATGAATAGATGAAACGAATGTATGTAACACATTGTATCCAAACCTAACAAATTTTGACATGAATTTAAATGAAAACTAATAGTATAGAATGAAATCGAACATTTGATTCGTCAGATCTAGAAATCTATATGAAAATTCATTATGTACATATGAACTAACACTAAAATTTTAGTCACTTCGTCTTCTAAATTTCTCAATAAGTGGCCAAATTAAAGTTTGGCATATCCTTCTCATTTTAATGATGAAACAGTATCTCATGATCCTACTTCATGTGGCACCCAACGTGAGGCCAACTCCTGAATCGATGAAATCGCTTTCATCCGAATGATATGACAACCGATTTATTCTTGAAATTATTTGTTGTAATATGGTGATAAGAATTATCCACGTAGCTTTCAAAATTTTGATAATAGTTATTTGTTGTGAAGATTTTGATTTGTTTCTAGAGTTCAGAAAAATGTCGTAATATTGATCATTTCTCATTTTTGTAATCTTCTTTGAATTTAGGCAAGTTCTGATGTGTTACAATGTTAAATGTCTTGTGATACTTAGAAAACCTGGCTAGCTTTTCCAGAACGTCGATTTGATTTGATTCACGAAAATTGACGTTATGTCTTAGTTTTCCATCCATTTGTCTGTTGTAATCGATAAGTAATACGAGGGTACACCACTGCGTGTTCGTAGAGTGGCATTCAGGCGTGTGTAAAGGTGTCGCCGTGATTGTTTCGGCAGTATGTGTGCACACAACTTGGTAGAGGTGTCGCCGGTAATGATAACAATACGGTCATCTAAAGTGGAGGCTGATCCGGCGGTTCAGCGACCCCGGGTACACAGTCCCAATTCCGGGTTTCCGGTTATTGGTCTGACCTACCTGCTGCACTAGGGTCTGTGTTTACTCATTGCTGCCCTACCTGCTGTACCTGATGTCTCTACACGGACACGCACTTTGGCCGAAAACGATTTCTTGTATTGGCTATTTTTAGAAGCCATTCAATCCGTCCACGTTCAAATATAAACGCGACAAGAAAATGCATTCCTTCATTCATGGGCGTACGTTGGATTTAATCGTTAATAAAAAAAAAATTTGATACATAAAGTATTTCTGGGTCACTTTTAAATCCGGGTGTTGTAGTATTGTTCATATTATACCGGTGAACTTTTGGGAGGGACATGACCTGAGACGATACTTGATATGTTTATAACACTGGGATGCTCTAATCCCGTACATGTACTAAGATGGTTGAATGTAAATGTAAACTATATTAAAGAAAAAAAAAAGAGTGTACAGAAATGTCCAACGACGTTCTTTATTTCGTATCTAGCCGATTGTAGGAAACTCAAATTTGTATAATCCCTTATTGAAAACACTTTATTTCATATTGTGCCTTGATATGAGCAAATCATTCGACAGTGTGAACCACAATATTATATTAAATAAATTGGAAATGCGTGGTGTGAGGGGTATAGCACTGAGCATCTTCAGATCATACCTATCAAATCGCTACCAATATGTAACCAGCAAAGATAAATTAGGAAATCTAGTTAGATCAGACAAGTTGGAAATATACAGGAAAGAACCGCAGGGATCGGTGTTGGGGCCTCTTTTTTATGTAGTATATACACATGACTTACCTGATTATCTGCTGGAAAGTTCTGAACAGTTTGCTGATGACACGTTGATTGCACTTTCAGTTTCTCCGTCTGATGCACTTGACGTGGGGGTTTTTGAAACTCTATCAAGGGCAAATAGTTGTTTCTCTGACAATAATTTGAAAATGAACTGCGGTAAAACACAGCTAGTGCAATTTAATTATCAATCAAACAATGAAATTATACTTAACCACTCTGGAGACACCCTCAAATCTGTGCGGTATTGTCATTTTCTGGGTATTATCATTGATACAAGACTTGACTGGTCCATACACATTGACAAAGTGACGAAATCGCTATCAAGGCATTGTTTTGCCCTAAAAACTATTCCACTCAAGCCTCCATGACTGCCTATCATGCTTATGTCCAGTCTACTCTAAAATATGGAATGGTTGTTTATTGCAAGTCGGGTGACGTTCAAAGGCTGTTCGCTCTTCAAAAAAGATGTGTTAGATGCATATTTAAGTTGCCTCAGAGAGAAAGCTGTAAACAGTATTTTGTAGGGAATGGAATACTTATCTTACATAGTATATAACGGGCATTTGTGTATACTTATACGAGCATTTTATGTTTTACTTGTATTGTAATTGTATATATATGAACTAATAAATTTATTTACTTACTCACTTACTTATGTATCTATGGGGTATAGTGATTTTTGTTTGCAAAAATCTGGAAATATTCAGAAACTACTTACAGAAACACGATCATGGCACAATATATAAATACAACCATAAGTGCAACAAATTGGACTGTACGTATCTACAAAAAAACTTTGAGTTCGCCATCCTGAGAATATTCAATAAATTTCTATCATCACTGCAAGAACAATCTACTCTAATCTTGAAGAACAAGTTAAAGAAAATACTCATTCATAAAGCATACTATACGCTTAATGATAATTTAACTGATCCCCAATTAGATATTCTTTGAAATGTGTATCACGTTCCATAAAGTTTGCTTTGCATATCTGTAGAATAATTTTACTAATTTTAATTATTGAATATTTCATTTTATTACAGTAATAAAGATTCTTGACCCAGTATGAATTATATATAAAAATTCTTGGGAAATAGGTCACAATAAAACTCTGTTTTAAAATTTTTGTCTTTACGCACGTTTCGGTCTCACGACCATCATCAGAAGACTTATTACTTCAATAACCTGATTACTTAGATATAATTGTATTAACACAAAGCGTCCTTATCGCACAAATTTCGTTTAAATGCCAACGTCGCTGAAACGAACAGAAACATGAAATCGGAATTATAACACAGCAATGTTACTACTACAATGCGTAATATTAAAAATCCACTATTTAGTAGAATTATCAACAAATACGACCACATTTCATAAATGTCTACGAGAGACTAACAGTCAACAGACAAGACCATCTCAAGAGTTAATTTACGAACCAGATGTCATGATTTATTAGGTAATAAAAGAAGGTCTCTGGCCTCTGAGAAATACTTTAGACAATTCTACCTAAAATAAACTTTTAATTTGCAAGAATATTAATCAATTAAATTAGTAAAAACATGACTTAGTGTTTGAACGTCAGTCCTATGATTTACAGAAATGGATTTTTAATATTACGCATTGTAGTAACATTGCTGTGTTATAAATCCGATTTCATGTTTCTCTTCGTTTCGGCGACGTTGGCATTTAAACGAAATTTGTGCGATAAGGACGCTTTGTGTTAATACAATTATTTCTAAGTAATCTGGTTATTGAAGTAATAAGTCTTCTGATGATGGTCGTGAGACCGAAACGTGCGTAAAGACAAAAATTTTAAAACAGAGTGTTATTGTGACCTATTTCCCAAGAATTTTTATATAGTATGTAAGTAAGTAAGTAAGTAAATTTATTAGTTCATATATATATATACAATTACAATACAAGTAAAACATAAAATGCTCGTATAAGTATACACAAATGCCCGTTCGGGCGTAGAACAACGTCAAACAATCAATAAGACCTACATACAATTATTAATAAATACTAGCACATAATTACAGATAAAATAATTCAAAATATCGTCAGATAGTTTAAATTAAAATTTCTTCATCATTGAAATAATCCTGAAGTGAATAGTAGGATTTTGAAATCAAAAATGTTTTCAGCTTTGCTTTTAATATTTCTTTTGGTAGGCATCTACTTCTAGGTGGTATTTTATTATAAATTTTAGTTATTATGTATTTTACATTCTTTTGCAAGTACGAATAATTAAATTTTTCAACAACGACATTATTTTTATACCTAGTATGGTATCCATGTTCGTCATCATGTTCTTTAAATAAACGCTTATTATCAATCACAAACATAACCGAATCTAAGATTAGGAGACTGTATAAGGTGAGTATTTTTTGATCCACAAAATGTTGTCTACAACTTTCAGTTCGCTTTATTTTCAAAACACTTCTAAGGCACTTTTTTTGTAGAATGAAAATGCGTGAAGCTTCATTAGAATTGGCCCAGAATATCAGTCCATATCTCAATCTGGATTGAACATGCGCATGGTAAGCTGTTAAAGCGGTTTTTTTATCAATTTGATTTGATATGACTTTCAGAGCAAAAACATATCGAGTGATATTTTGTGCCAATTCACTGACATGACATCTCCAATCTAATCGACAGTCTATATGAATTCCCAGAAATTTTACACTATCAAGACAATGCAGTGTCTGACTGTTATGAGTAACTACTATTTTATCATTATTTGTCTGAAAATTGAAATGTAGCAGTTGAGTTTTTTCAATATTCAGGACTAAATTATTATTCCTGCACCATGTTAAGACTTTCTCTAGACAATCAGATATTGTAAGTCTCAGATCTTGTGACATTGGCTCACTGGAAATCACAGAAGTGTCATCTACGAATTGAATCAATATTTGTTGTACTTCTGCTGGTAGGTCATTTATGTATAGTAGAAATAGCACTGGTCCTAATATGGAGCCCTGTGGTACACCACGTTTTATGGACTGATTAGAAGAAGTTTGTACAACTCCGTTGATATGTTTTTCTACTACCATTTGCTGTCTGCACGTCAAATAGGATTCAATGAGCCTCAGAGAATCGCCCCTAATGCCATAACGATCCATTTTTGTAAGCAATATGTCATGTCTTACACTATCGTATGCTTTCGATAAGTCTAGGCACATAATCAGTGTACTATTCTTTTCATTTAAAGATCTTATTACATTGTCTAGAAGTTGATAAGCGGCAACGATTGTAGATTTATTTTTCCTACCCCCATTTTGACATTCAGATAAGAATTTTTATTTAAAAAACTCACGACTCTAGTGGCAATAAGCTTTTCAAATATTTTACTGAAGTTAGATAAAATCGATATAGGGCGATAGTTTTCTAGTTCAGATTTGCTGCCTTTTTTATAAATTGCTGTTATTTGAGAAATTTTCAGTGCCGCAGGAAAATTTCCCGTTCTGAATATGAGATTAGCTATAAACGATAAGATAGGAGATAACTCTGACGCTATATGTTTCAATAAAGTAACAGGTACTTCATCCTCCCCTGTTGAATTTGTATTTTTTAGAGATTTTATAACATATTCTACTTCTTCCTCATCGGTAGGGAAGAAGAATAAACTATGTTCATTTTTTTTAATGTCAGACTGGTTTTGATTTGGAGCAATATCTTGACATTGATTTATAAAGAAATTATTTATATAATCTAAGGTTTTTTTTGTATCTTCATTGTTACGTTTTAGATTTTTAATAATAGACTCATTGGTGTGGTACTCTTTACCTAATGTTTCATTCACTAACTTCCATACTGCCTTTCCCTTATTATTAGATGAATTTATAAAAGAAATATTTGAATTTTGTTTCGCTTGAATAATTAGTTTTTTAAGTATTCTGCAATAGATCTGGTAGAACTCTTTCGTTATAATTCCCTGTTGTAATTTCGTATATAACTCTTTCTTATTTTTACAAGAAGTTTTTAGACCAATAGTAATCCAGGATCTTTTTTTTATTGGATTGATAGCTTTAACCACAAATATTGATTTCATTAGGCTCTGAAAAACATTCATAAAATAATATATATATTTTATTACAGTATTATATTTTAACTATATTTTAACTATTTAACTGTTATCTGACGTATTCTACGCCACTTGAGTGCATATCTGTAAACTTGAACGAAAAAACGATATATCTATCTATCTATTTATCTATAAGCACCCACGATTCTAGGAAACCCAAATTTTTGTACTCCCCTAATAAAGTGTAAATATTGGGTAAATTTCCGGCTAAAGGATCAATGAAGGAATATTTTGCAGATCTTAAGAAGATAATTGCAGATTATGATAACAATAAAGGATTAAGTACCAAGAGATAGTATATTTTTTTCAATTCAGCTAATTATTTTGAAATTAACATGAATGATAAGCCAGTGAGGGGGAGACTAAATCGTTTGCGAATACAATTTCAAATATTTTAGAGGTATTTTGTTGAACAAAGCGGAAAAAAGAAAATGACTGACTGCAACGCCAAAGTTCACACCATTGGATGTAATTTTACATTTTCGTGACAAACAAGCAACCATAATAATGCTAGCGTGAACCCTTCCAAATTGGATCGACAAAATTGAAACCATCGCTGAAATGGTTTTTAGTAACATGTTGTCATAATATTTAGGTACATAAACCATTGAGAACATGATTTTATTACGGTCAGTGTCCTTATGATGTGTAAGCTTTAGGGTCTCGAAACATTGTACCATCGTTAATCATCTTCATATGTCAAAACTAACGTTAGAATCGAATTTCTCATAATCGAAAAAGTGTTTTAAAGTAG
The DNA here is from genome assembly GCA_958510875.1 of Endomychus coccineus. NCBI lineage: Eukaryota > Metazoa > Arthropoda > Insecta > Coleoptera > Endomychidae > Endomychus > Endomychus coccineus. The sequence continues at coordinate 182,121,980 of OY294069.1, forward strand.
TTTCATCAAAATCGATGGACTCGACCGAAATCGATAATTTTCCATACCCCTACCCCTTATAAAATTTTGGAAAATCCAAAAATTTTCCAATATTGAAACAATCACTGGAATTGTTTGCGTATGTTCTTAATAACATGTCGACATTATATTCGGGTACATAAACCAGTGAGAACATGATTTTATTAGGGTCAGTGCCTGTATGATGTGCAAGATTTAGGGTCTCGAAACATTGTACCGTCGTTAAACATCTTCAGATGTTAAAACTAACGTTAGAATCGAATTTATCAACATCGAAAACGCGATTTCATCAAAATGGATGAACTCGACCGAAATCGAAAATGTTCCATACCTACCCATTATAAAATTTTGAAAATCCAAATCTCTGGAACTGTATGCGTATGCTCTTAGTAACATGTCAATATGATAAACCTTTCACAACATGATTATATCATAGTGTATCCATTGTGTGAACTTTTTTTACATGTTACTATAACATCTCTAGTTGCCTCACAATCGAATGCGCATCTCAACGGCTATGGCATCGTCTTCGGAACGCATATGCAAAGGAATATTCGGATCTATATTACAGGCTGTAAGAAGGTAGTTAGATAATGACATCGGATGCACTCTCAGATAGGAATGTTAGATTACATAACTAATTCCTCCTCTACGATGACACATTCACACACGACAAGAAACAACTCCTTAAGTTGATGGAATATAGAAGCGGATGTGCCATAGTGAGAGACTGGGTGGTGGGTGTGTGTGTATGTATTTATCTGTGCCATAACGGCTCGTCGCTCGTAGCCACTTTTACTCTTATAGGTGGATGATCGAACTTGATTCTTCTACCGTTGGTCTTTGTCGTGTGTTGAAGATTCAGTTGTCGCTTCGACGTGTGTATGTGTACACGATAACCTAGGAAGGCTTTGGAAAGGCCATCGACACCAACTGTTGTTATATTACGAGCGACTTATGTAACGTTCCAATACATTATTGGAATTCATAAATTGAAAACACACTTCACATTGTTGGATAAATACCACATTAATGTCTCTATTTTTATTTATTTGTTGAATATTTCACATTTAAGTTTATGTTGATACTACTAGGTTGCGTTTTCTTTTGTTTCCTTCATCTACTGACCAGCATTGGTGAGTATTTATTCTGAAAGAAACCGATGGTTGGAGGTTACTGGGAGATGTTGATACATGTTGGCATTATAAATATGAAACAATCACACTTATAGGCTACAAATACTGTTGAAATACTGAGGACCTTTCGGCTACCAAGTAACCATCATCAGAGCAAACTAGATTATGAATCAAAATGTGCCTGCTTAAATACTATTTGGAGATAATAATGCAAACAAGTTACCCTCAGCTGTAGATGAATCAGAATTCAATAAATTGCTTTTTCCTAATACCCCTTAGTAAATGGCGTTTACGACCCCTGAATTAAGATAGAAAACCACACTTTTCCTCCCTAGAACGGTAGAGTCTCTTTCTCCAGCCATTTTTTTAAAAGTTCGTACTCTTTCTCGTATCTTTCACTAGATTTTGGCAGAAGAATTAGCGATACAAACGGGGCAAATTCTAAAATGTCTTGAGGATTACTATCTTCAGCTTCATTGATAATTTTTATCAATGTATCTGTATATTTTGAGTAATTTTGAAAATGTTTCGTTTCATAATAACATTTAATGTTATATTCTTTGAGAACGGATATGGTTTCATTGCAAATCGAACATAGTGCCTTCTTACTGGACTCAATTACGAAATATTGAAAGTTCCATTGATCTTTGAATGTTCTGCATTCACTGTCTATTTTTCGCTTCTTTTCCATACTAGTAAATCACACACAAAAACAATAAGTCAAATCAAAATACTGTTACGAAGATGTCTTTTAAACACGCACAAACACGTTTCCAGAAGTTACGCACTACTTTATTTCACAAAAGACAGTTTCGCTTCCTTCGCCTTCCCTAGGCGGACTGACTCGCGGTCGCGTCGCTAGCCTTTTCATACTCAATTACTGCCATCTAAAAGAGAGTGGAATACACCGAGATTATTCGCGAATGTTTAATTGTTCCTGCACTTTCGAAAGTACTACTATTGCTATCTGTTAGCAATAAGGGGTACTACGACTACCCATTCCCGCGTGTGACCAGCAGGTGTCGTCGAGTGTCGCGGTCGTAACAATGAAGTACATTTAGTACACAATAGCGATTGAACTAGCGAATTTACCAAGCGTATGCTCGCTCAGGCCACGTACTCGGCGACTAGTCTAGAAATTATAGATAATGGCAGGAAAATTAAAACGGTTTTGGCCCTTGCTCTAGAGAAAAGAGCATTTCCTCCCTCGAATTTCGATGCCCAACGCGAAGCGTTACTATCCGCGGGAGGGAAAGAGACACTTTCCTTCCTTAGTATGTAAATAACTATTTTTTTATTGGAAAACCTTGCCAAATATCATATTTGCGTATTTTATTATCAAAAATGTTCCAAGAAATGGCGGCAATTGACTCGATCAGTTAATGTCACGATAGAAGTAGATCTGAAAGTACCCTTCGACAAGAAGAAGAGACGACTCATAATAATAATTATATAATTGGAGAAACAGCGATTAAAGAAACTATTCTATTTAAAAGTACCCAGACAAGGTTAACTCGGAAAAGTAGGTCGTCCAAATAACGAAAATATACCTACCCTTCTTTTAGTCACAGTTCGATTTTTAAGGAGCGTCATCTCCATATTTACTTCTGTAGTATACTAGAATGGTGGTACGTGATTCTTATAAATATTATACGAAAACCAGTTGAATGAAATCGACGCATACGGTATTCGGGTTTAAAAATAAACTCTGATGATTCATTGCGTGCATGTGGTTAAAAATAAAGCTTTGCAAGTAACGCTGTCGTAAGAATCGATGGAGAGTTAAACAGTAGCATGTCACACAAGCAGGCTTTTCGACGTATGTTGCCTAAATTCGTTGAAACGCAGACTAAATAAATTGTTTAATATCACCTTATACGGTGTTCTTGTACTTCAATGACCGACTGTTTACTTTTATTTCAGTGTCGCTTCCAGACAGTGTTCGGATGCCACCCTATTGTAAATAAACTATTTCAAACGTCAAAGATGATGGCACACTGGCTACTATACTATAAGAAAAAGCCAACTTTTTCGGTGGAATGTTTGCAGCAAATTCAATTTTGGTTTCACAAATAAACTAATATTGCTGTCATGGATAGTCTTATGCCTGAAATTGTCTTTAGTCAGCTTAATCTCAACACCAAAAAGGCCCAAACTTTTTTCGTCCCTTCCGGCTAGCCAAAAAATAAAATGATGGTTTTCTCAATTCCTATTCATTGATATTTTTTAATGGAAGGCCTTATTTACATTCTTCGATGTGTCGAAAAGCACTTCTTTCAGCTATCCGCTGGTGTGGAATTTGCTAAAATCGATGCAGAATTGTTTTTCTTTATAAGTAAGTACCATTTTCATGCAACAACATATGGTGAAATAGAACGTATAAAAAGAATTATGACACTTATGTTGGAAACATACCAGGGGTCACTAAAAACTCAGGAATAACCAATTGTTTCAACATTATTTGCTCAATTAATTTCATTTCAAAAAATTTATACCGACGGACAACTGGAAGAAGTATTCAAATAAAAAAAGAACAATAGATACAAATTACGAAAATCGTCTTGAGGTTTGGCTATACGAAAGTGACGAGCAAATAAGGAAGAGTCCTGACAAAATTTGTCATTTTCAAGCATTTCAGTAAAAACCGTATATCAGCTTTCCCCACATTCCATCGAAGTATGTAAAAAAAGGAATGTATTCAAATGCTTATTAGTTCCAATGAAACGTGCTACGTTGTCGTCAATTCAGACCAAAATATAAACCTCTTCATAAATTCAGTTTCCAAATTATCCATAAATATTTCTGCTGATGAAGGGCTCCACGGTTTTCCCATAACTGTTAATCACCAAAATAGTTCAGTTGACAATAAAATTCCGTTATCAAAAGGTGCAGTTAAGTTTAAGTAAGTAAAATCCATCTGGCTACCCTTGTTAATAATTTAGGACATTCATTAAGTGGAGATATAGAATATTTTCTGTGAGATTATCGAACTAATTTCAAAATAACAAATATAATTGTTGTTGATTTCAAATTAATTCATATCGTGATGATTAAACAATCGTTTTTTTACTGCAAAGCTCTTGTTCAGGTGTCGTAACCATCAATTAATATTTGACTTGTGTATTAAATTCTAATAATTCATGTTATTAACGAATTTTCACCAATAAATAACGTCAAAACGATAATGATTCTGGTGTTTCGAAAGGTTATTCTTCGTAAATTGAAATCGTTCATTTCGTGCCTGTTACTGGGTGCTGATGATTACAGGAAGTTTATACGTGAAGTTCATTCACCTACCGAAAATAGTGGTGGGAATTTGAGAGAAAAAAAAACCAATTTAGGCAGTCAGTAGGTTAGTGGACCATTATCTATTCATTTCTTATTGTCACTCAGGTATTTTACATCTATCTTTATTTGTAACGTATCGAGGCTTCGGCCATACTCTCTCGCAGCAGTATAAGCAACGGTGCCAGTATCGTCGTCGACCTGAACCATCCTTGTCGTAATTTGGTCAGCTTTTGTCATTCCAACAATGGACGAACATTGGACGTATTAGGTACGATGTTTGCTCGAGGGGAAAACGACGGCACGTAGTTCGGTAGCGGTAGCACCTCAATTAGGAAAATGTTGTACCCGAAAGTTGTTTATTGAAAAAAAAATGCGAAACGTGAAATCATTTCGCGCTTGGAGAATGCAATCTAAACAGTTTAGACGACACTTCGACGTTTTATTTGAACTAGATCATCTTGAATATTATCGGATTTCAGATTCATCCATTTGACATAATTTAAAAACAACACTGGTATAAAAATGTGTGAAATCCGTTTGGGATTCTTTCGAATAATAAGGGGTATAAAAGAGTTCACACTGTGGATATATTGTTTATTGATAAGAAATAATAAATAATATAATAATCACCTTTATCCACTAGAAATACAATTAAAGTACCTACTGAGGACCTTTCGAATACCAAGAAGCCATCATCAGAGTAAACTAAATTATAAATCAAAATGTGCTTGTTTAAATATTATTTGGGAATAACAATGTAAACAATGGGTTACCCTCAGCTGGATATAAATCGGTATTCAAGAAATTGCTTTTTCGTTTATACATTTCCATCCTTCTAAATTATCTAGATATTTGTCTGTACTCTGTTTCAAAAGTGATATACTTTCTTGAGAAATAGTGTAACCTGTATTACTGTTTTGCATTTCCCAAAAACGATGATGGGATCTACTCTTTGATAATTTATCATTCTGCTTTGTTTTTTTATCAATCATGTTATCTATAGAACAGAATTGTGACTATGCTTTTGGTGTCGTACTGAAGATTACACTTTAGTGTTTCTATAATATAAGTGATAAGAAACAATTTAAAAGTGTGTTATTCTATTAATATTGTTTTGTAGTCCAAAATTTCCATCTAAAGCAAAAATAAACATTCTGGTATTAGAATCAGAAAAGTAGCCCTACGAAATTTAATAGATACAGATCTACCAGAATCAAAAATTATGATAAAGTGCCTAAACAAAATTTGATAGATACCACATATAGTTAAAGTCGTTCAACACAGAATCACTATAAACAACTTAATAGTTCCAAAGCGGATAAGTGAAACGCAAAAATAATTCTTCTGAAGAACACATATTTGGAAAAAATACAAATTTCATCGACAGAAAGATCCGACACCCCATTTTCAATCAAAATTGAAATATTCATGATATGGTGGTTGACAGAGTATCCTCCGATACAATGGCTATTTACGCTGGTGTTCCACAAGGATCTCTCTTGGCACCAACTTTGTTTCTGTTCCGTATCAACGATATGTTGAAATTGGCCACATGTCACAGCTTTGCAGATGATGGTACCATTTTAGAGCCTCTATACCATCCAACGAAGCCAAAGGAGGGAGAAGGACGCACGTTGGCGCAGTTATAATGGAGATATGGCAATCTAGTAGAGTTTACTGCAACCAAAACTCAAGCACGCATCTTTTCCAGGAAGGCGGATCCCACAATTCCTAATACGATGATGTCTGGTACAACTATTCTTATGATGTCTTCCATATTCATGCTCACTTCACAACAACTTGGCTTTCTATTCCGTGCCAAGAGCTATTTTACATTCCAGCAGGTCCTCATAAACTACAAAGCACAAATTCGTAATGTCCTGGAGTTCTGTTCACACGTTTGAAGTTTGGCTCCCAAACATACGCTGAAGCTCTTAGATTTCATCCAGAAGAAAGCTATTATATTATCTGATTGATGGTGTAGAAAGGTGGGCGATATCTCCCTTTTGTAGAGATATTTCCTTAGTAGGTGTTCTTAAGAAAAGATTTAATGGCAAGTTAGAGCAAATCAATTAATAATTATAAGTAATTTAATCTAATTCCAAAAAACTTATTAGCGAAAGAGTGTTTGTAATAGAATGATAATGTTTTCTTGGGAGGAAAACGTACGTAAAGAAGAATACCAATTATCATCGGCTTATAGTGGTGACCTATTTTTCGATAATCATATTAAAGATATTAGTACCAGTGGATGTGTGTTAGCGTGCTGCTTGTTCCACGATGTTTAGAATGCACGAGACAGATGGTCTCATTTCAATTCTGCAAGTCAGAACGGATGGATTTATTAAGCGGATTCGCGGCTAATGATCCTGATAGCAGATACCTACGTTACCCACATGCGACACCGACTGCTCCCTTATCGTATCGCAGTTGTATTGTGTGGTACCAAAAGTGATAATTGTGTCGACACGCTCTTTAACCACGAATCCTACACATTACGTTGTTACTTTACAAGAATGTCACATAAAATATACCACAAACCAACTTATATGACATTCGTGCTGACCCGATTTCATCCTTCTTTGTTCTTTTGTCCGTTATTTGTTTTGAACGGCTATTGTTGATTCTACTAATCGATTTACAATAATTAATAAACACTGGTATTTTTGGATTTCAAGATGGCCAATAAATAATTTTCTTGGTGAAAGTCATTACAATGCACTTACTAATACTAAGCTCCAGATGATTTAATACACTCCAAGTACTGAGTGCATCCAAGTCATACTGCAGTCAGATACAACATAAAGAATGCTTTACTGCCGAGTAAAGTTTTAAATCGCCTGCATAAAGAAGTAAATAACATACAAATAAAGAAGAAATGTCATTGATAAACAAATTGAGTAGGGGTGGTCCAAGTACAGACCCTTGAGGTACACCTGAGGAGGTATGAAATGAATACGATTTAAAACCTACATATTGATATCTATCACTCAGGTAAGAATTCCAAAATTCAGTCAAATGATTTGTAAATTCTGTGATCCATTTTATCAAATGCCTTAGCAAAATCGAGGTAGATACAATCAACCTGGCCACCCTCATCGATAACATCAGCCAAGTATTGACTGTAGCAACCTAAGTTAGTAACAGTTGATCTGCCAGGCATGAACCCATGCTGCTCAGGGGATATCTGCAATTTTACATGATTGAAAGTAGCATCATATAAGATATATTCAAATATTTTGCAGAAGTTATTGATGATGGCAATTGGGCGATAATTAGTAACCTTTTGTTATTTAGCTTACTAAACTAACTTGCCAGCTCCAAGAAATTGCCTCTTCAATATACAACAGCTCCGAAAAAGGGTTCGTGCAATAAAAAAGACCAACATTTTGAGGTGGCTGCAGCTTTGAAATGCCTGATAATACACGATTCGGCCTGTGAGAGGTATTGTACATTGATCTTTTCTCCACCAATATACAGTAGTGCCAAGATGTATTCATTCAGGCCCACCATATCGATCTAGCTCCTAGACTATAATATCGATACGATGATTTCATTCTAGACGGATACACCACACACTAGGATTGAGGTAAAGGAGTGTTCATGAACTGATAGAGATAAACGTTTGCTCCGACTGAAGTGCCTGGTTCGGAATTTCTGTGGCCGCTATTGAAAATTTCCATATCGGGATATTTTCGAACGCGCAAATAGTATAATCCATTACATTGTAACGCACCTTGTTTCACGATTTAAACAAGTTATCTTTCTCTCTCTCGGATGAAGCATATTAAGAACGCGGTGAGGAGGCCGTCCTCCCGCTCCTTCCCACGACACGTTCTCTCGCCAATCTCTCTCGCTCGCTCTCTCTAGCGGTCGTAATGCCGTGGAATTGAGATCGTGAAATACCATTAATTCTCCTGTTCGAGAATGTAAACACATTATTCTAAAAAGTCGAATAAAAATATTGCAAAAATAACAATCGACACGCGCCGCTTGTGCCGGGTCGTTGCCCTCTCTTCGACACACTCCCCGTAGCTCAAGGAAGTCTGATTCTTGTTACAGACGGACGTAAGGACATAAGTCGTGCATCAGAACTTGCACTGACACGCATTTCTGTTTTGGCAACTTTCAACACACTCACAGACACACACATAAACATATTACGCTTAAGCGAGAGGAACTCGACATGACCCACTAATAAATACCAGAGACACTCACCGGTAACACCTTCCTAAGGTACTCGTCGAGATCGTTTTCGTGAAATCAACCCGACCATAGTTGAGTGTCCCAATGGAATCATTTATTTTAGTCTAATCCATCTCTGTCAGCGTGTTCAAAACAAAGTTGAGTAGGTATTTGAGCATAAAATAAGAATTTTTACGCATATCATTATATCTACCGAAGTGTTAATTCATTTATGCCCGTATGCAATGACCTCACTTAAATGACATATTTTTTAAGAGACGTTTCGAAAAATTACCACGAGTTGTTTTGTTTAAAACAAAAAGTGTTGAATAAGATGTCAACAGCGGTCTGGGATTTAATCAACAAATTGAAGAACAAAACTGTCAATAAAAAAGATGAAAAATTAGTAGAAAATGATAGGCAACTGTTTGATATTGAATCGGCCAATATTCTTAATACTTACTTTATAAATATAATATCGACGCAACAAAAGACGGTATTGACTTTAATTTTATGGGAAAAAAATGTTCTTACAACAACAAATTCCGTTTTTCTCACAAATATTTCTGAATCGGACATATACTGCCCGACAAAGACCAACTCCTTAATTGCCTTAATTGGAGAGGAGACGGTCTTTTGAACCATTTGGGCCCCTATCCCTCTGCCAGTGCTAAATTATAGCATAAGCTTGACTAAGCTATAGCTTAGGGCCACGACATTTTGGAAATTGTAAAAATTAAAAATTAAAAAACTAATAATGACAATTTTTCTGGGAAAAAATAACGAAGTAAAGAAATTACTGGAATATTATAAAAAATTCTCGGGAATTAGGTCACATTAACACTCTGTTATAAATGTTCGTCTTAACGTACATTTCGGTCTCACGACCATCATCAGAATACTTATTTTGTTAAAAAGGGGTTAACTAAAACTAATTAGCACAAGCGTCCATATCGCACAATCTTCAATCGAAAAGCTCACGCCGTCGAAACGAACAGAACCACGAATAATCGAAAATTGTATCGTTAATATTAAAGTATAGATTTTTTTGTAACAAGAAACCACTGTTAAGTAATATTCTCATAATGTACAAACGCATATTGCTATGGTCTCAAAGCAACTGAAGTTCGAAGCTATTTGTTTGTAATAACTCGACCCAGATGTAGATTTATGACGTACTTGAAAAGGTTTTAGACCTGCATTGGAATTTAGTTTACTTTAAGCGTTCTTCCTAAAATATACTTTTAACATTATAAAGACGTATGTAGGAATTTGCAAGAGTTTTAATTAATCAAGTTAGTATAAATCTGACTCAATCCTTGAATATCATTCCTATGATGTACACAATTTGAATCCCTTTTTATGTGAATCATCTCCAGGATAGATCTTTTATAATAATTGGTTTCTTTAGTTAAAATATTAACATTTTTGTAATCAAATTGATGGTTATAATCAAAACAGTGCTTAGCAAGGGCGGTGGAATTTTCTAAGTTATTATTTCTTGTGCTATACTTATGGCCGTACATTCTTTTTTGTAAATATTGTTTAGAGATTTCAGTATAAGTTCCATCACAATCTAAACAATTCAATTTATATACTGTGTGGGTTTGTTTATCTTTAGGTATTACAGGTTTTAGATTTGAGAAATATTTCCCAACACAGTTAGTAGGTTTATGCGCAACATTTATATCGTACTTTTTCAAACATTTCTTAATTTTTTCTGAGGTCTCCGGAATGTATGGTAAAGTTATATAATTGTCTGTATTACCTGTTATGTTATTTTTATAAGAAGAACCATTATAGATTTTGTTTATTCTCTCTTTAATGATAGGATTGTAGAAAGTTTTTGGGTAGCCATTCATTTCCAATGCATTACGAACAATTTTTAGATTTTTGGGACGGTCCTCTGCATGGGATAATTTTACCGCGCGGTCTGTGAGGCTGTTTATGACACTTTTTTTATAACAAGCTGGTGCAACGGAATTGAAATGAAGATAACGTTGAGACCAGACTTCTTTAGTAAACCAAGAAGTTTTTATTTTTCCATCTGCATCATGCCTAATGGTCATATCTAGAAAATTAATGTTATTGTTTATTTCTATTTCACAAGTGAATTGAAGTTTACAATGGAAATTGTTAAATTTATTAATCACATATTGAATTTTATCGTTGGGAACACACATAAGGCAATCATCTACATACCGTTTAAAGAATACAGGCTGAAAATCTAATGAATTTATAACAGATTCCTCTAGGCATTCCATAACGAGGTTAGCAATGGTAGCTGAAATAGGAGATCCCATTGCTGTGCCGAAAATTTGTCCAAAATATTGCTCACCGTACTGAAAATAAGTGCATTCTAAACAAAACTTTACCGCATTTATAAAATCCGATTGATAAAGAGGTGTGTGGTTTTTAATCTCTGGCCAACGTTTTTTGATGCAATTTAATGCCAAAACGACAGGTATATTTGTAAATAAAGAAACAACATCCAAGGAAATTAGTTGATGGTTTACTGGTACGGATTGATTTTTTATAAATTCATTAAAATGCCATGAGTCTTTCACATAAAATTCATTTTTTCCTATTATATTATTGATAGATTTTGATAGAAATTTTGATAAATTGTAAGTAGGCGCTCCAATATTACTTACAATGGGTCTTAGGGGTATATCATTTTTATGTAATTTAGGAAGCCCATAGATATAAGGTGCAAGCCCATTATGGCAAAGACGAACATTTATAACAGAGTGTTAATGTGACCTAATTCCCGAGAATTTTTTATATAATTCATACTGGGTCAAGAATCTTATTATATTATTACTGGAATATAAAAGTATGCGTATGCCTAACGACTGGTAATATCTAAAAGTAGTCAAGAATTAGTTGATTTTGTATTAAAGGCGAATAATTGGGCGCTTATAACTACTCTCCATCTTGGGTGCAGTACAGTGGCAAGTTAAAACGCATTAAAAACCCTTTGAGGACAAATATGCGACAGGATAGGTTAGACTCGCTTGCACTACTGTGCATGGAAGCTAATGTATTGCGTCGAATCAGCTTTGATGACCTGATAAAAGATTTTGCGGCTAGAAAGTGCAGGAAAGGATTGTTCTAAGTCACTTAGATATAAGCGAATCATTCAGCGGATAAGTTTCCAAAAGTGCAATTGTAAAAGTGATTAATGTAGTTACGCATTGTATATTATGTCAAATTAAGAAGACGTACTAATAGAGTGAATATTCTTTTATGTACTTATTTTCCTGGCAATAACCTTCTCCACGATTTAGAGCATTATATTACTCTACAAATTATTTTATTCTATGAATAAAGAGTAATTTAAAAAAAAAGGGGGAGGGGCCCTCAAAATCTGTTGTGCTTAGGGCCCCTCATAGTGTTAATCCGGCCCTGCCCCCTGCCTACTTCTGTTCAGTGTTAAACAGCTTTCGTTTGACGAGCAGCCGTCGGCCTCACCTGGGATAGGAATCACAAACACCGGACTTTAGGAGTAAAGCCATGTGGTGCGGCATTTACCCACGCAGAGACAGCTGTTTTTTCGCCCCCGGCAGGACTACTTTAGGTGGACCCACTACGGGCTCTGCTTGCTTGACTATATTACTGCCCCTTCTGGGCTATAGCCAACTCCACCTCCTCGTATTTACCTGTTTCACCAGGAGCGTTACGAGTAAACGTTCGGCTTCGTTCAAGTAGCCTACCGCAAATGTCTACCACGGCCGTGAATCCATTTCGACCAGACGTCTGGGATAGGAAGGCACTGCGCCGTGGTTTTTATGGGTATACGTTATATGGTGCACCGTTTTGCAGCGGCACCTTTTTTTTCACCCCGCTCTAGCTGGCAGAGGCTACTTTAAGCGAGAACCTACATACTATGGTGCAGCAGGCACGGTACTTACTGACTATTCCCCCTAACAAACGAGGAATAGCCTCTATCGCCAGCTCGTGTTAGACTAAGCTACGTTTACGAACCATCGTCGCCCTCGTCCAAGTTTGGCCTTCCGCATGTGTCTACCACGTCCGTGAATCCGTTCCGACCAGCAACCCTGTGATAAGGCACGGGATCGTGGTTTTAAAGGTGAAATGTATGTCGTGCCCAGTTCATCGGATCTTTTGCAGTGGCAACTGTTAGTTTCGCCCCGAGGGGTTATTTATCTCGAGTCTCGCGAAGAGGACGTTGCTTGCTGAAGCTCTTGCCTAGTAGTTCTCTCGAGAGAGATTAAGACATACAGTGGGTAATAATGACACTCCCTTCTGCATGAGTTGCGAGGGAGACAAAGTGGAGTCGTCAACAAACTTCTCTGTGAACGTCGTGCGTTCATTCGAACCAGATTAATCGGACTAAGTCCGGGGATCATTACGACCAATGCCATGAAGGACCCAAGCGGAAAGCAGATCCTCAGGATACTGTCAGCAGGGGATTGTTTTGAAAGGTGTTCGGCTATGTGCACTTTCTATTGAGCACGCTACCATTACATCCAATAACAATACCAGTATTTCATAGTGGCATGTTAGTCCAGTGGCGGCTCGTGAACTTTTTAAGAGAGGAGGCTGGACATAAAACGTTCTTGTAAAAATATACTCTATTCAGCCAATAAATTTAACCTTTGCACAGCGACCGTACCAGCTACTTCAGTGACAAAATTAATTGTTGCCAAGCAAGCACCAACGTGGAGGTGTAGAGTTTCTCTTGGCAAAAAATTTTTTTGTTCGTTCTTTTTTCTTTGGATTTTTGATATTGGCAAAAAATTTTTTTGTTCGTTCTTTTTTCTTTAGATTTTTGATATTTTTATTTTTTTTTTAATTTTTCATATTTTGTTTTTTTTTATTTTTTTTATTAACTTTTTTTATATATTAACGGAATTCTACGGTCTTTAGTTTGCGAAAAATGATCAATAATATTATCATAAAATGTATCATTCTGTTTTAAGTGTTTTACTAAATCTTTTTCAATAGATATCAAACTAACATTGTATAAACGATTTTGGCCCATTGTATTTCGCATGTAAGTTTTAATTCGTTTGAGAGTAGAAAATGATCTCTCCACCGATGCCGACGTGACAGGAATGGTGACTGTCAAACAAAGTAGTTTATAAAACTGAGGTAAAACTTGTTGCAAATCATTGTCTATCATATATTTTATCATATCGGCGTGAATGTCGTACTGGCCTAAAATATCTTTATACGAGTAGGTATATAACCCATAATTCATTGTGCAGTGCTATTTTATCGAAAAAATTATATTTTAGAACTAAGTTATCTAAAAGTGTATTGGCAAACTCTTTTAAAAAAGATGCGAAAAATCTTCTATTCGTCAAGTTGAAAAACTTCAATTCATGTAAATCGGAAAATCGAATCTCAATTTGACCTTTAATAGTATCTATAATTTCATAAAAAAAGTTGTTTATAATGTACTTTCTTGTCTACCAAATTATACGTTTTCCTCCTTTAACAATATTCTGTTTACCGGATAATTTAAACTTAATACTCGATGTAATATGTTCCTGCGATTTTTCATGTCTGTCGATACCACGAGCTAAATTTTTCAAATCATCATAACCCGAGTGCCCCCAACATGAAGTTGTATCAGATGTAAATAGCAAGCAATATAATTTATTGTGTATTTCGGTTTTGAAACATACCTGTCATCGTCACCACTAATCCTTTCAAATCCGGTAAAGGCCGTTTATTTTTAACAAAACACTTTTCTATCATATGTTAATCCACTAAATGGATTTTCTAAGAACCCAGCAACTAAGTCACTCATCATTTTAACGTTCACCGATTAGATACATTATAACTTAACTACTAATATAATAAGATTCTTGACCCAGCATGAATTATATAAAAAATTCTCGAGAATTAGGTCACATTAACACTCTGTTATAAATGTTCGTCTTTACGTACGTTCCATCAGAAGATGATGGTCGTGAGACCGAAACGTACGTAAAGACGAACATTTATAACAGAGTGTTAATGTGACCTAATTCCCGAGAATTTTTTATATAACTTAACTACTTAACCTTACTTCGCCTCGCGGTACAAAAACAAGAACTAACGGAACACGACACGTGTCGCATTCTTCTAGCGGAAAGGCGGTAGCAAGTAATCGTATTTCATTCGACCGACGATTCCGTACGAGAAGCTAGCCTACATAGGGTGTTGCCATATTCTTTTACCCTATCTGGCAATTGAACTGCTTGGAAAACGGCAACTGTGTTGACCACACGTATTTAGCGTTTGAGATATATAGAGAATCTAGCCTCTGGCCACTGTTGCCAGATTAAAACTGAGAACGGGTAATTAATTGTAAAATTTAGAGAATTATCAGAGAAACAGGAAATAAAATGGAGAATGATCATTAAGATAAATTGGTGAGGAGGCTGAGCCTCCTTAGCCTCCTTCGAGGAGCCGCCACTGCATGGTACCCAGAAGAGGGTGGGTCTTTATCGTCTCCGGTATGGTTGTGCTAATCCAATCCCACACAAGCTTTGATGTTATTTTCCGCGCAGCAAGAGGAGCTTTGCTTTCTGTGCATATGCTAAAGTGGTTTTGCGTTCTTACTTCAAGCACTGTTTGGGCATAGCGTATTACAGCCAATATTTCCACTTGGAGAATAGTGGGCTTTCTGCCTAGTTTATCACATTGTGGTCTACGTAATAGTTCAAATGATCATTAAACTCTATATAACTGAGAAATTTCAATGATTCCGCTCAGATTACAAGTATCCACGTTCTTCTTTGAAAGGAACTGAATATATGAATTTCTTGGTTTCAAGGTAATCATTCTTTTGTCGAGCTACATATAATTAATTATATGTATAATCTAACGCGCAATTGTTACTCCACTAACTAGATTCAACGTACATATCGAATTGTACATGCAGTGTTGCCACTATTACTAACTTACTTACTGTTCTATGGGGTGATTACAGTGGGAACCTCAACGATCGGCTAGGCATGTAACATATTCCTGAAATATACACGACGAAACAGAACCAATTTGTTTCTAAAGATTTTGGTTTCCAGACGAGAGCAATAGTGTAGAAAACATTCTGACTACGCTAAAGGAGAAACCCTCGAAGGCCCAAATTATAAATATTTATGGTACCTTTTAATGAATGTAAAACGTTGGTTTGTAAATTATTTTCCTCGAATAGGAAAATTATCGTTCCAATTTGTTTGTGAATTGCCTATTTTTGTGATTGTGAGAAAACGTCATACATACCCGATGTTGATCTGTTCAAGTAGAATAATATTGTGTATTTATGAATTTTTTTCTTACAAACTTACAAACATTTCTTATCGAGAATAGACGAATTGGAAGTGTTTTATCTTGAACCCATATCGGTTATAAATCAACTGTAGTCTGATGATTGAATTGGAGTTGAAATTGTAGAAATTAATATAGTATAGCAACCGCGTAAGAGAGTCATAGTCAAGGCTGGGTCATCGACCTGCAACAAACAGTACTGCGAGTATTTAAACTGTACTTGTAGTAATCCCTACTCCTTTACAAAGGACCTCCTCTTTCTGTACTTTCAGTGGTCTAATAATTCCATCCTGGAAATCCTTCAGAACCGTCTTCCACTTCATTATTGCAACTTGTAAACCACACAGATATTCTCAACTCTAGAAATCACAGAAATACTCTCCATATACTGCGTAATCATTCGTTCGTAGAATAACCATATGATATAATATAATATGATAATATGCGCACCCTTAATTGGTTTGTAGTCGACCATCAAGAATAAATTATGTGAATAGAATTACTTCCCATTATAAATATTGTAACATGTAAAATTCTTCTAAAAGATTATTATTTCTATGTCATTTTTATATTTTTGTTCGTCTAACTTTTTCTGATTATTCGATCCCTTTCAAATAATATGATTTCGGTAATCCTTCAAAGTAGGCGTTAGTTTCAGCGACGACCTCATGTTGAAGCCAAATATCTTTCCGCAGAACCATTTGTTCAAGTTTGGAAATAGATAAAAATCGCAGGGGCCAAATCTGGAGAATGTGGTGGATGATGAACTTGTAGCGCAATTCATGCAATTATTGAAAAACTGTCGCCATGACTTTGTTGACCGATAAGCCCACTTTCGCCTTTTCCGGCTCCGATTCGCCAGGACAAGTCTATTTTGGTATCTGGCTGAAGAATCATCGCCAAAATTCACGGAGTACCCACTAAGCCAGAATAAAAGATCAACTAGAATCATGATTGAGCTCTCGACAGGGCATTGTAGACTCAACAAACACATGAAAAACTTCGGACTGGCAGATACAACCCTATGCAGGTACTGACAAGAAGACGAGGATACCTCAGTATACATACTGTGCTACTGCGAAGGCCTAACAAGGCTAAGGTTCTTAATGACAGGAAAGGAAAAACCACAACCCTCCCATTATATGGATGTCCTGACTGCGAAGGCCTAACAAGGCTAAGGTTCTTAATGACAGGAAAGGAAAAAACACAACCCTCCCATTATATGGAGGTCCTGAGGTCTGGCCCATGGTGTCTAGTAATAGAGACGAGTCTAGACAGGGAACTCTAACATAACAAGAACGCATACACAATAGATCTGCAAAGGTAGCGGTGGTGATCCCCATACAAATCTAATCTAATCTAAACAATTGCCTACCCTCATTTCTCCATTTCATTCAGTTTTGAATTGTGATATTTAAGGACTTAATTTTACATGTAGCTTCAGTAAAGAGCCCATACTCTTTGGATAATGCCACAATATGGTGAAACAGATATTTGTTAGCATTAATTGATTAAAACTAAATGTTACAATTCGAGTTTGATTTCTCAAACTTTAGAAAGTTAAAAAAAAATAAATAATAACATACTGCAGGGGATTTACAATATGCACAAAGGTGAATTTACCTGTAAAGATATCTCTTGAGAATGCATTTCAAAATAATGTTGAACGAATCAGTGACAGTATTGTAAGATGAATATATCCTGAAGTTACATAATCGATACACCGATATCGATGCCAATACTGAGTATTATCGTTAAACTAATTAAGTTGAAAACATTCCAACATAAGAGAGTGGTTGGTAAAAATGTAATTTATATGTTCATTGACATTTTGGTATGAATTTTGATGAGGTTGTTATGAAGTCAGCACGGAAAGGTTAATCAAGATATGAAAAATGAAATGTATTATATGTATATATATATACAGGTTATTATAAAGTAAAGGAGAGTACTAACTGCGTAATATTGTTATGATTTCGAAGGCATTATTATCCCTCTGCACCCATCCCTCTCGACGATTTGCCATTCAATAATTGAACTTAATGATCTGTAACTAGTCTATGTTCGAGGCGATTATGAATAGCGAACTCGCCCATAAATTTATAAGCATTAACATTGTATTGTTAATGATAAATTATTCCTTTGGCAGTGCAAACATTACACATTTTCGAATGACATAATGTACTGTAACCAGGTGGAGCGCCGTGGGACAATACAGTGGCCACCACTTACACCAGATCTTATACCTCTCGATTTCTTTTGGTGAGGTTATGATAATCAAATGGCCTTATAAAATTGTCTTAGATCTTAGTACAATGCCGATAAAACATTTGGTATATTATCCGATGGAAATTTCATTTTGTTAGGGTCCAACCTACACGTCTAAAGTATAAAATGATAGTGGAATCTAATTCCCCCGAATTGATCGACCAAAATCATAATTGTTAGATACCTAAAGGGTAGGTATCGCAAAATTGTGATCTTTAGGACACATTAGTCAACCTACGTATTTATCTGAAAAATACCACTTATCTCGAAATCTCCGAATCTACAAAGCAGACCGCCTTGTAACTTGACAGATATGTTCATTATACGACGTAGACACCCGCCAAGAACGGATTTTTGAAACTCAATCCCAATGGGGCTAAAAGAGATTCGATACATTTTGCTGTTTGTGACTGCTAATATAATCACGATCAATTTACATGACAGACAGATCCATAGATTAATGGATCATTTTCACAGTTCAGACTGTCTATGCCATGACAGACACTACACATAACCCATCGACATCACAGATCATACATTGACTGTCACATAATATCTGTAACAGACCATTCCACCCTAGCTGTTTCTTTATACCACATTCCGTATTCAAGATGATTGCATTAGGGTCACTTTCTACGGGATGAACAGAATTTATGATTTCGATACTCTGTACCGTGGTTGATCATGATCTGAGGTTAAAACTATAGTTATATTCGGATTTCTCATCATCAAGAACGTATTAAAACAAAGTTTCATCAGTATTGATGAGGTTAACCAAAATCGAAATTTTTCCAAACAATTTTGCAAAAATCGACAATTCCAAAAAGGTTCCTATATTTGCTGAAATTTGTTCATCATGCTCTCAGAAGGAGGCCGATAGAAAATATAATTGTATAATCCCTATGCAACATGATTTTAATAGGGTCATTGTCTACGGGAGGAGCAGAATTCATAGTCTCGATACTCTGTACCGTGAAAACGAAATATGCCAGATCTACTGGAATTACCCGTTTCCGACCTTCAGGTCCATACAAGCAAATAGGTCTGACGTTGTCCTTCTGGATAAACAAACCAAGACTAGGTATGTGATCGAATTCTCTAATATGGCAGAGAAGAACATGGTTTTGAAAGAGGAGGAAAAATGAATAAAGGATCTAGATCTCCTGTTCGAGCTCCGCACTCTATACCCAGGCCAAAAGGTCGTATTAGTTGGTTCTGATTATCGGTGTTTTGGGCTGGAATTCCGTCTTCGCTGCGCTTAAGGATCATTCCGGCCTGCAAAAACTCGATACAAATCTTGATAGACCGGATGCAGAAGGCAGTCATTCTTGGTTCAATAAGACTACTCAGGGCACACGATCTGGGAACCTGAAGCTACTCAACGAACGAAGAAGAGGAGTAGCTTCGGTTAACTGATTTAGTTTTTCTGGAGCGATTGATGCGATGCTGTGGCAGCGCCGACCAGGTATTGATGTGAAGAAAGTATTTATATATATAACACATTTCTTTCCATTCACCTTTAGATGGCGTTTCTTCCTACTCGAACATTTTCAATTCATTTGCTGTTATTCAGCAGCAATATTACCTACTTATATTCAAAATAGCACTGCTCTAATAGCTTCGTTTATTCTATAATGGTATCCATTACTTGTGACTGTCGCAAACACCAAGAGATGTCGCTGTCGGTAAAATCGTGCGTCCGTTCGAAGGAATTGGCAATTTGGGTGACAAATATACGAATTTTTGCTTTCTACAATGATATAATGCGTAGTACCACGGCAAGGTTGTTAGCGATATAAGATTGTGGTGAGTTCGTTGACATTTTGTGACGGTCGGCGCGGTTATTCACCCACTGAAAGTTGAGGTAAGGCAAAGCACAAGACGTGTGTGTGTGTGCAGTATTCTTAACGTGTGTACTCACTGACCCAGTGCCGATAGCATGCCATGTAAATGTTCCTCAAAAGAGAAACAGATGCAACATAAATAATGTTATCTCCACGAAGTTATATTTTGTAAGCTTCGGGATTTGTTTTTTTAATGAAGAACGAATTATCGAAATTGTTGTATGGGGATTACTTACAAACTTATAGTTTGTATCGGTCTACTTTTGAGATCCTGCTAAGCAAATTTCTCCGATTATTCCAACTTTTTGGAATTTTCAACTATTGCAGACTTTCGTCGTTACTTAGGTACGTTTTTTGGTACTCTGATCGTGATGTTGCCAATAAAAATTTCGTAGACCGCCGCTCTCCAAGATGCCATATTTTCAGTTTTTCGCATTTGAAACAAAAACTATGGCCCGTATGATAAGGTTATTGGAAGCAATATATAATAAAAACACCTAGATTTAAGGTACTTGATTTTATTGATATAAAAAATTCCCATATCGATAAATAGACAAATATTAAGAATGAGAGTCTTTCTCACCTAACTTGAAACCTCCTTAAAATCAAAATTGAATCAGTTCCCAAAAGTTTGGTATAGATATGGTGACGATATTTTCGCAATTATAGGTAAAGATGTTGATTTACATGGCTTTTTAATAGCCAATTTGATTCACTGAAATTCACTATCGAAATAAAACAGTTTCCTTTCCATTATATTAACATTATAAAACATGTTGTTTAGTACATTATTGTCACGTATAATACAGAACATTTTGTATCCAATTTATTCTAATATCAAAATAATTGACAAAATTCACACTTACTGCGGTACTACTACGAAAATCTTGTTCTGTTATTGTTGTTACCATGAAATGTTCCACAGGGACAACCGATATCCATTGTTTCCGTATTTGTGCTATCATTAGGAAATCTAAACATTTGAGCTTCCGGTTCCTTGTCATATGAAAGAAACATCAGTAAACTATACGTAGGACACAAAACTCGGGACCATTTCCACTTGGAAGCCATTTTACAACGAACTTTATCCACTCATAATACCCTCATATAATCTTATTCACAGGTGAAAACATGTTTTCCACAAGAAATAGATGAAACTGATATATGTATCAGACACGCTGAAATGCGATGCTCCATAATAGTTGAAATAAAGCACAAAATTGACTCACATCTTTTTTTTGTGTGGAAAAAACAAGCAGCAGATAATTATTCAGACAATTAACTCCTTAATTTGGACTTTTCACATTTTCTCAGATCCACATTTGCATTCACCACAGTTAATCATTATCATCCACAAACTGGAATTATTGAATTGTTACAATACAATAAACAATATAATCTTTATATCAAAAGAGATATGTTCTTTCTAGTGAACTAAAGTTGAAAAGTGTTTGAATCTTTGTGGACGCTTGGGAGGTACAAAAAACAATAAAAGCTTTGAAAATCAGATTACTTCAGGGTTATAATCTTGTGCTGCACAATTGAAAATGTTGAAATCGCACCATAAGTGCGGAGAAGATTGAATTCATGGATATAAATATGTGGAATTATTATCTAGTTGAAGTGAATTTAATGAATGGATTTATAGATTTCGAATGGTTGAAATTTAATTGACTTGAAATGAAAATATCCAGTCACGATCAGTCGAGTGTGAAGAGGATATAAGAGCAAAGAACTTTGTTTCATTGTCGGAAGGCTTTGACATTTGTGGTCGGGTTTCACCTAGTGCACTAGATCTGTCTCGCTAAAATAGGTCAAATCCACATACTGTTTAAACAATCTCGGGTCGGCGACCTTTCTTCATCTATCGATGTTTAGAAAACGAAAAGAACAAAAGAGTGACAAGCTACATACTAATCGCATAGGAGAAATCTCGATGGACGCGGGCACACACTTTATGAATACTTCGCGGGATGAAATATAACAACGAGAATATTTATGATGTAAAGTCGTACCATCAGTACATTGGATCTCTCTTTCTATCATCATTAATTATCGCCACAACATCGTTATATACAAACTCATTTTAATACACGATTAAGTTGTTGCCTTTGGTTCAAAAAATTAAAAAAGTTTGTCTCCTGTCAGAATATACAAAATTATAAATGGAAAAACTTCTTTCCACATCAAATGATGTAATAGGGACCTTTTTACAATTGCTTTATATTACAGCATCCAAATCAATATTCAGTAAATTCAATGAGGTAAGATTTTTGCACCAATCAATAAATGAGCAATATAACGTCCTCTTGAATCGGCGATTTCATCAATACATATGTAAAAAATTTGCTTCGAATTTTCGTTTTAAATTCGGCAATCATCTCCGAATATAAGGAGCTTCGTTTCACCTGGGACATTGAATTTGGAATACTTCTGGAGAAAAGAAGTGAAGTTTTGATTACGTAACTTTAACAAGGGAATATTTCACGTCATCATTGCATGACATAGGTCTCGGTTAAAGATGTGCTGCTCGTTTAACTTTTTGGACTGGTTGGCAACAATGCGTTAATGTGGGTTCTGACACGTTTCCAGATTTCATCTTACTCGTTTTAGCAATATGAGAGAAGGTTTCACGTGTTAGTCTATTTGGAATTTTTTATCGCATGGTAGCTGCAATGAAAAAAAAACAATAATTGAAATATTGAATTGAAAAGCAATAATATCAATACTTAGATCTAAATCCCTAGTAAATAAGTTCAAAATATTAAACGAAAGCGCCCAGAGTGTCCAAATGGTTCGAAATCGGTTGATATCTCTGTTATTTTTCGAGATAAAAAAATATAGATTAAAAAACAAATAAAAAATATACCTAATATGTACTTTTCTCTGTGTTTTCATTGTGTATGTCTCTCAAGAAGATTGTAACTTACTTTTAACTTTTTTTTGTATCTCAAAAAAAACAGATATCGACCTATTTCGCACCAGCCTCTATATTAAATATATGACTTGTCCCATGTATATGTATATACGTAGTTCCTTGTATGGCTTAACCCACACTGACGCACTACTAGCTTTTTACTAATAAAAATAAATAAAACACCACAACACTACAAAAGCACAATCATTACCTCCTCCCCCTACATTCTACTGCTGGCTCACATGATGCTCTTCTAACCTTATAGGTTTCCCTCTCGTGTAGTCAAAGTAAAAAAAAAAACTCTTATGAACGACCGTGGGCAATCTACTTGGAATTTATAAGAACTGCAAATGGAATAATAAATTAAATTACTGATAGAGGGTTCATAAAATTTATTTTTCTTAAACTCTTTTACTCAAAATTCTTTCAATAATGCACACACAATATGCTATTTATTAAGAATGTATGCAAATATTTGAAAAAAAAGGATGTTCCTAACGATAAGTAATGAAGATGGAAACTCGAGACTATCTCTTTTCAAATTACCGGCATTTAAAACAGTAACTCTGTCTATCATTTCATTTTCCTATTGTCTTTATCCCTATTGAACTGTATCACATATGAAATAGACCAGTTTAACCCATGTATATGGCAGTGCCATCATCAAAGCCTAGGTTATATTCTAGAATCATTGATATATTTTAAATTAGTTTGAATAGTTTGCAGTATTAAAAACAAATTGTTCATCATGTTTTTTTAGAAATTTACATTTACATTTCAATAAATGCCAATGATTACCTAAAGCTACTTAGTCGGAACAATCACTTCACTTTAGCTATCCTATCACATTCCAGATACGTAAAAACGAACGTAAAACCGTTGAATCATCATGAGAAAAACTACCAAATGATCTGATGATAAATCAAGAACGAGGTCACGAAAGAAATCAATTCAATTCCATAAACACAAGTGAATAAGTAATTTTGTTTCAGGCGGCAGTGAAATTGTTCGAATCGATGTCACGCATTTTTCAACTCTTCCTTAGAAAATGTTTATCGAGCGAGCCGTTTCACATATTATATTCTGTTGCAGCTGAAAGTTTCAATAAGGTCGAAAAATCGCACGCTCAACCAGAGGACGATTATCAGCGTTATCAACACGCTCGTTGACACAGTTAAGTGAACAATGCGAAGTTCCTGCTTCCTCCTACGTTTCTTATGGTTGTCATGGCTTACGTCGACCCACGCGCGATCTTATATAGAGATTTCAACCGACGATAATGCAAAATTAACAGATCCCTAGATCACTAACTTCCATCACCCTCTTTTTCAGCACGTTTCTTCGTCCAGCTAACCCTCACGAACAGTTAACTGATGTATTGCAAATGATTAGAAACATCTGAAGACGTTAAAAGACTCTGTAAATTATACTCTGTAAAGGAATGAACCAATTTTTTCAACGATGATTATTACAAATAATAACAAGATATTGGATAATAGGGCACATGAACACAAAAATTAGAAAAGCATAAAATGTAAAGAGAGAATTAATAAAATACGCAAAGTGAAATAAAGTGAGGAATGTTTTTTTTTCTAAGTAGACTCCTAATAACAGCAACGATAAAATCTATCAATTATCAAAAAGTCAAAAAGTAACATTTATAAATTAAATTACAATAAAAACGCAAACATAATATACGAAATTAGACACAAGAATAACACTAAATTAGATTCTATGGAATAATTAATGTCTAAAGATGAATGATATGGCCATAAGTATAGTATAAGAAACACCGCCCTTGCTAAACAATGCTTTGATTATAACCATCAATTCGATTACCAAAATGTTAGTATTTTAACTAAAAACCAATTATTATAAAATATCTATTCTGGAGATGATTCACATAAAACGTGACTCCAAGTCTGTAAATCATGGAACAGATATTCAGTCATTAAGTCAGATTTATACTAGTTTAATTAATTAAGACCCTTGCAAATTTGTACATGCGTCTTCATAATTTTGAAAGTATATTTAAGATAGCAATATTTCTAATAAAGTTTGACCACTTTTTTCTATTACCGCATAATTCTTCAACATCTGGTTCGAAAGTGTATATTTGAACGTTGTTTCAGTCGTATATAGACTTTGTTTCACATGAGTTAGTATATTATAAGAAAATTGCTAAGCAGTGTATTCTTGATACATATTCATATATTTAAAACATTAAAGTGTTACAATTTCGATTATTCCTGATTCTGTTCGTTTCAGCGACGTGGGCATTTTTAATTGAAATTGGTGAGATAAGGACGCTTTGTACTGATACAATTAGTTCTAAGAAATGCCGTTTTAGACATAATAACGATGATGGTCGTTAGACCGAAATGTACGTTAAGACGAAAATGATAAGCATATGTGTAAGTGTGACCTATTTCCCGAGAATTTATATATAAGGCACCTTATAATAATATAATAGTTTAATTGGCCAAAAAAGTATCAAGTTTAATAACAATTCTTCTGTTCCAATATAAGGAGGTACTATAGAAGATAAAGCATGGGAAGAAAAGAGAAGAAGATATGATTCAAAGATTCAATGATGATGTAACATATTATATTATGTACACACTTTCAACTCTAATGAGTCAAACAAACAGGATAATACATCACAGAAGCACACAATAGGTGATTATAATGTTATCCCCAAATAGTGTTTAAACGGGAACATTTTGATTTATAATTTAGTTTACTCTGATGATGGCTACTTGCTAGTCGAAAGGCCCTCAGTACTTTAATAGTATTTTTAGTCAATAAGGGTGATTATTATCTTATCAATAGTGCTATAATATATCCACAGTGTGAACTCGTTTATAGTTTATTAGTATTTTGGTTATAGGTTAACTACACCTCAACCACAATAAAAATTAACCCTTGGGGGTTTTGATCCCCTTGATCCTCCAAATCTACGCCACGGCTGAGATTTACTAAAACCAAAATCAAGTAATTCAATTACTGACATTTTTGAAAAACGTCAACATCATACTTTAAAAAAAAATGTTTACATCTAACTTGCCACAAGCGTAACTCATTATTCTTTTTGTTTTCCGATTTTCCGATACTTATAATGAAAACACCTTTTTTGTTCAGTCAATATCGATCAAATCGTAACAGGTCTGTGACATTTTATAGCCTGTAGTATGCCGATATGCTCGCACAGATCGATATGCATTTTCCGACGAACGCTCAAATATAATTCTTAATGATTTTGTACAATTCTCGCCAGGAAACATATATACAATTGAAGCGATTAAGATCAAGAACTGAAATGGAAATGGATCGACCACAAAAATGTATATACTGGATCTGTATTCTGTTTAAGTCCACTGAGCTTCCAAGTCGGTAGCTACTCTGGTACATGCTGTCCTCTAGCGGTTCTTTGCTGAACCCAATACCACTTTCCGTTTCATATTAAAATAATTCTAACGTCGTTTCAACTGTTAACATAGTTACTAAACAGCTGATATTGTTGTGTATTTTAAGCAACGTTACCACCGTTGGATTCGATATTCCTCTAAATTGTGTATTTTCGTATGGTTTCAGCAAACTTGAAACACAATGAAGAATTTATCGCGTTTCGGCTTTCTCGTTAATTAATTAATGAGATGTATGAGGGCAAAGAATTAATCGAATATGGTAAAAAGTTAATTTTTACTTATCAAAATTTGAACCATAGAAAATTCCGAAATACCACCTTGGGAAATTCAACATTCTCATCAGGCTATCGCACAATCTTTTTTGGAAATATATCGAAGCAAACAGGAATTTTCATTTATATGTGCTGAAAAAGAACAAGAGATAGAATTAGCTTTTTGGAGTTTTTAATTCTGAGTACGGAGAAAAAAATTGCTTCAAGTAGATAATTATGTTACAAATAAGGAACTAAAATCGAACACTTTTCGATCGTCGCAAATGGTCCAAAACGAATGGGAAAAATGGCCAAAACCGGTTTTTCGCGTCGGACATCGTCGGATTGAGTTAAAAAGAAAAAAGCTTTCAATAAGCGGATGCACCGCAAGAAGACGGAAAAAATTAGCTGCGGATTAACTCGATTGGTTCAGCGGTGACCCCGTACATTGCAAAAAACCATCGATTTTGCTCGAAATTTGAAAAATTCAAAACTCTTGTTCTTTTGAAGATTAAGAGTTGAAATTTTAACAGGTTGAAGCTTTTGTGCCCACCAAGTACCACACAAAATTTCAGCAAGATCGGGTGTACACTTTTTTGCAAACCACAGCTTAATGCAGAATAAAGCACTTTTGTAAAATGGCCCTAAAAAAGTTGTGGTGCGGTAGCGCGCTATTTTTTCACGGTATCATCTTCTTCAATAGTTAATGAACAACTTACCGAAATTCCAACCTCTTATCTTCCGTAAAAGTTGCTAAAACAATTATTTTAAATAGTGGTATTTCGTGCGCTTGGCTGTGCGGCGCGCGTGGAAGGGTGAGCCGTCGCGCTAGGTTCGTAAAAAACAACAATATTTCGGGAACCTTTGCTCGAAAATCGATGTTTTTTTCTCTAATCCGTACTACCATTCAATAATATCAGGAATGCGCCTATTTTCAAACTTCTAGTAATGTCGGAAGTACTCTTAAAAAATGCATTGCGCTATTCTATCTATTCATTATTACTATTTATTATTTTGCCACAAAAGTTATTTCAATCAAAAAGGTCTGCTTACAAAATTCAAAAGCAAATTAATCATTTTTGATGAATTAATTTTTCTAAGCGATTTAAACAGACTGACACTTTGATAAAAAAATCATATTTAAATTGATTTCGCAAAACTTATAGGAGTTGTTTTCTGATTCTCAGTATTCAGATGCAATTTTTATCTGCGACATCTATTCTTAGAGTTGAAAAAAATCGAAACTAAACTAAAAATATAATTTTTTTCTCGGAACCAATTAAAATGGGTCTCCTAGAATTTCCCATTTGATCCGAAACGCAATGTGAGATCGTGTTCGTCGTATTTTTAAGAAGTGCTTATCTAAAGACTTATAAGACGTATTCAAAGAATCTACAAGTTGAAAAATATCGCCTGTCGTCTTGTTTTAACAACGTTGGTTCTGTTAATCATGATAAATGTAAAACGTATAGAATATTCTAATGCGCTCTTCTTTGTTCGGCCTTTTTAGACTTTTAATTTCGCAGAAGCAACACACTTCGCCTGTTATAAATTTATTTATTCCACATTGATCATTTCTTAGAACTGTCTTCATTGTCTGATGTCAGATAGTAAATAGGGGATTCTGAATAGTGCTTTTGTATCCAGCCATATTGTCGAGTAATATTAATTTTTTTTATATCTTTTGACCATGCAGTAGGAAAATCTATAATCCAAGTTGAAAAATTAAGCACTACTACACTTTTATTTGTAATTTCCGTTACTCGAATTTCAGCGTTATCACGCCATTTTCAGACGGCATTCACATAAAATTAAAATACTTAAATTAAACTATAAATATACTTATTGGTAGGTAACAAAGGAATACTGTGGTTGGTCATTCATGGACTTAGACGGATCATTGATAATATTACATGGTAAGAGCTTAACAGGACAATAAGTCCTGGAATAAATACACAACATAGCTTTAATCTAGAAATGTGTTGCTGCTGGGAGGAAGCAAAGTTACGCAAATCATTTGATTTCGTTACTGATTTTATATAATTGTTTCGTATTATATAAGATACGCTTCCCATTTGTCTGAAGATAATGAAATAAATTATTTCTTTCACTAAATTAATAATGTTTTTAAGAAAATGTACAAAAATAAACTCTCTGTTTCTGGGAATCGAACTCGAGTCTACTGAGTGGGAGCGACATATCCTATACCCCTAGACCACAACGCCGCTGTTTATAAACTGTTAAAGAACGGTGTAAATTCAAGTTTACTTTAGTAATCGTTTTTGTTGTTGTTGTTGAACAATTTTGTTGAAATTTGGGTGAAAGTAGTTTTAACCTAACTTAAATTTAATGTAAAAGTTCGATTCAATGTTCCCTTTTTTTAATTTTCAACCCTTCAGTGTATTTATTTCACGG
The DNA here is from genome assembly GCA_958510875.1 of Endomychus coccineus. Classification (NCBI taxonomy): domain Eukaryota; kingdom Metazoa; phylum Arthropoda; class Insecta; order Coleoptera; family Endomychidae; genus Endomychus; species Endomychus coccineus. Next base: position 182,151,017 of record OY294069.1, read on the forward strand.
ATTTTTCCCAAGTTGCTTAGAATTCGATGAAAAATACTGTATTTGCTTTATGGCTTTTTTCAACGATTTTAGTAATAGCTTGAGTAAATGCAATATAGTTTTTGGACTTTGTCGCGTATTAATAATGAATAAAAGCTATGTTTGATCTTTAAGAAGTAGGATATTGTTATTGTGCTTCTAAAGATTTCATCAGTTCCGAGCTTTTATCATCAGTTGCATGTGAAATATTTAAACTGTCTATTTCAGGGAAAGAATGATTATTATCGAAAAAAAATGGTCAGCAAATGTGGAACCTGTTTTCCAAGTCTAGAGCATCTTTTTTTGGCTATTTGGTTAATATTTGAAACGGTATGATGTTTACTATCAACTACAAAGCGGTGATAGGATGCCACTTCCAACAGATCGTTGATATCACGAACAAAGTTGGTGCCAAGAAAAATCCCTGTGTGACACCGGCTTTGATAGTCATTGTAGTCAACCTCCATATGGAATGATTTCGTTTTTCATTTATATCAATGACCTCTGTAACTATGTTGAACCAGACCAGACCAGATGCAGACGATACATCCTTATCCCATTCAGCAACTACCAAAATCGAACTTACGAGGGCAAGGTGAAAATTCCCTGAAAAATGAAACAAGAAATGATTTATTTGGTCAAAACTTATTTTATTGCTCAACAGCCCGATACACTTCGTTTTCCTAATTCTTCGATCCCTTCCGAATAATACGATTTCGGCAAAACAGGCGTTGTTCCGGCGATGACTTCATCGTTCAAGTTTGGAAATAGATTAAAATCGTAAGGGGCCAAATCTGGAAAATATGGTGGATGACGAACCAATTCGTAGCACAATTCATGCAATTTTGCGACTTGAGACTTGCGCGCCGGTGCATTGTCCTGGTGGAAGAGCACTTTTTTCTTTGCCAAATGATGCCGCTTTCGCTTCAAATCGGCGTCGAATCGATCCAACAGCTGTGCATAATATACGCCGGTGATCGTTTTGCACTTTTCAAGGTAATCGATATGGACGATACCGTGTGCATCCCAAAAAACTGTCGCCATGACTTTGTTGGCCCATAAACCCACTTTTTCGGCTTCGATTCGCCAGGACAAGTTCACTGCTTTGACTGTTCTTTGGTCTCTAGTATGTTGTGATGGATCCATATTTCTTCCACGGTTACCAAACGGGGCAAAAAGTCCTTCTCATTAGGCTTGAACATCGCCAAATACTCTTTCGAAGTTGTCACACGGTCGCGCTTGTTGTTAACAGAGAGGAAGGGGCGCATCCATCTGGTAGATAGCTTTCTCATATTCAAAACTTTAAGCAAAATGTCCCGTACGATCGGTTGAGATGGCCATAGCCTAGGCAATCTCGTCCACTTCAACTCGCCGATCATCCAATATCATACCATGAATTTTGTCCACGTTTTCTGGCGTTGTAACCTCATTTGGACGACCAAAATGTTCGGCGTCTTTTGTGGTCATACTGCCACAACGAAAATCAGTAAGCCACTTGTGAATCATTCCAATCGATGGTGAAGAGTCCCTATAATGTTTAACAAGCGATGCTTTGGTTCGCATAATGTTTTTGTACACAAGAAATAATGTTTAATGAAGACGCGAAATTAACCTTTTTTCCCATGTTTACAAAATCTCCAAGGCTGCTTGCTTTCGATGGGTTGCTAAACAGTCTGAACATTTTAATGCATCCTAGTTAAAGATGGTACATCACAAATGTCACATGGGATTTTAGATTGTGGCGCCGTTTGTTTTATTTTCCAGGGACTTTTCGTCTTGCTCTCTCTCGTCAAAAATGGACACAATCGAATACGGTTTCGTTGCAACAATCTCAAAATGAACCAACATAAGACCAAAGAGTCCAGTTTTCTCCAGTAATATCAATATCACCTTTGATGAGTCAGCTACAATTTTAGGTAAAACGTTTATAGGCATTATAAGACTATCTTCAATGCTATATCTACTTCGGAGATTAAAATCAAACTTTCGAGTGGATATTCCTTTCAAAACTTGAATAATAATATATTTCTATCATCATAACAGAAACGAATAGTTTGCTATTTCGCGATAGAACCCAACGTGACCTCATTACTGACCCGCGAAGGTCATCGTTTGATCCGAAAAATTCGCTCAAAGTTGATCTTTTTCACATATCTACATTGCACCATAACTTGAATAAAATAAGTGACAAAACCTGTATTCACCATCATAATCCTACTATAAATAGCTATTTTAATTCCACAAATAACACGTGGTTGATTAAGCAACGTGTTTCTAAATTAGATATGAGTTAGCAAAATTTTTAAGTATTATGGCCTCCTAATATCTGTCTAAGCGCCCTTTGGTACCATTTAAATTCTATAACTAATAATAAATATAATTGTATGACATTATTTAAATACTAGTCACGCAATAAATTATTGATATTTCGAATTGATATAATACTTAGATATTTTTTTTAGAAATTAAATCAATTACTAGAAATGAGTATGGATAAATTTACTTTGGATAGTCGGATTAATTTTTAAGATAATACGTGAAAACACCAATCTAGTAACACTTTTTTTGCCTTTAACTATTTTCCAGCAATCGCAGATTCCTCTCTACAAAATAGTGGAAAAAAGTTTAAAAGTTAACCTTATTATTTTTTCTTTCAATTAGGTATCGGTAATTTTAAACTTTTATGTCGTTATTCCCTAAAAATCCAGAAACTACTCCTTTAAAACTATTCCAACTTTTTTGTTGAGCACTACTAAGTAATTTTGGAAATTCTTCACTGGCAAAGAATTTTTTAATTTGTGGACCAAAAAAAGTTCCAGCTTTAACCTTTGCTTCTGACAACTTTGGAAAAAGTGTTTTAAAAATGTAAAAGCTTCAGATCTTTAATCCAGCTTTTTTACGAACTGTTTCACAAGTCCTAACTTGATGTGTAAAGGCAGCATTAATACATTTTCAGGTTCAGCAATAGGTTCACATTTAACGTTTTGTTTCCCAACACAAAATTCGGTTCTTAGTGGCCATGATCGTTGAACATAGTGTTCTTCTACGCTCTACTATCACACAAACAGAGATAACACGGATGTTTTGTATAATCACCCTGTGGGCCCATTAAAAATCCTACCATCTTGAAATCTCCCATGAACTGCCACTTATACTACTGATATTTCAAAGCTTCGAGTAAAATTTTGACACTTTCAGATGTACATAATGAGCGACTGGAACAGATGGAAATTTATTTCTGTTATTTAATAAAATGGCTTTCAAGCTTCTCGTCGAGCTATCAATAAATAAACGCCACTCACTGGAAACCCAGGGCACCCTAATTACTTCAAACAAACGTCTTATGTCGTTACAATAACAAAGTCCATCTTGTTTGTGGAGAACGTAGCAATTATTTTGACATCAATAAGCAAATCCCATTGCTTCAAACGAGAATCTATAAGCTCTGCCTTACTCTTCGGCAAATTCAAATCTCTTATTAAGTCATTGAAGTCTTCTGAGATCAGAAAATTGAGTTTTGGTGGTTCCTGTGACAATATTTTCATTTGAACTACATGAGCTTGATGGAGGCATTTTTTCAGGAGGTTCAGGTACTGCAGAAAATGAAGCGAGGACAGGATATTCGATGGCTTCCGCATTTTTGCCCTTACGTCTTTTAGCAGGACTAACTACGCAAAAATAACAGTCAAATAACGTGGTCTTTTGGCTCTCGCCAAATTCTTGGTACTGATAATTGGTGGTAAAGATAAAAATAAACATATTATAAACATTTATTTATATAAATAAACATATGTTTTTTACTAAAAATTGTTGACCTTCTAAACATATTTTGCAATTACTGCAAGTCATCCATCAGCATCATATTTACACTTTCTACACGACATTTCAGCCTCTTTGGGTCTTCTACAAAACAGTTAATATTGTTGTTTATCACTTGAGTGACATCTGTAGATGCTGTGTGAAAGTTACGACCCCTCTATTTTTTCGCGGCATTTTTAAATATACCTTAACTCAACAAAATGTATTATTGTCATAACTACCACAAAAGCAAACTTTATGTGGACTATTGGTATTTTTCCTTTATTTTGGAGCATAATGAATAGAAAAATCGTGTAATAAGCTTCAGGACCAAGACAAAAAAATGTTTTGTAGAGTTGTGTTGTGAATCTATCCATTATTTGGAATATTTATGTTTTATTTATATTTTTTGATTGTGCTATTCAATGTAAATAAATTTAGAGGTAGTACACCCGCCGGACACTCTAGAAAACTTACGTTTGGTTAGATCACGATTCGATTGTTTCTTATGAACGCATAATCAACGAAATAAAGCCGTAGACCCGAATCCAAGTATCGAAGAATGCCAAAACATGTCTCGCGTTTCTTGTCTCTATTATATCGTGACTGTTAGAAGAATTACAATCGTCCGCGAAATGGTGTTAATTGACTTCAAAGACCCTGTATTTGATTTAATTGAATTTGAATTCAATTTATAAAAAACCGTTGTACTCAAATGTCGAGTGTTTACGCGTGAGCGAGCGTCTTTTGCGATCGGCCTTGATAATGACACTAATTTTTGTGTGCTAAAATAGGTCATCATATAAAACATAATCTAGTTCACACTACTGTGTGTGTATGTTGTGGTTGGTACTACTTTAGATAACTCGCTGTGTTGCGTCCGCCATAATCTTCGAAACGATCTTTTCTGAAGGCCAAGACTGATAACATCTAACGGGTATTCTCAGTCAGTGAGTCAGGGTTAATAAGATAAAACGAATTTAGAGCACACACTCACTATGTTGGAGTATGTGAATTTCTGTTGATAAACTCGTTCATCTTAAAAAGATGCAAATAAAACACTTTGTTTAGTTCCACTTTGATCTTGATCGTTATATCAATTTCAAAGATTTAGCAGTTTTACTATCATTTGCATCTCATATTGAATCAATTACAGAAAAAAATCGGTATCATCATTGGCAATAGTTGTTAATATAATAATATAATATATATTCCTATATACAAGGGCAAAGGGTGAAAAATCGGACAAATAGTTATAGACCTATAGCATTACAGAGCCAACGACTGACCAAATATTTAGAAAAGTAACTTTTTTCGAAATACCAAAATGGTTTTCGGGCCGGACACTCAACTCAAACGGCTTTGAATATGGCTATTGACCACATACACGATGCCCTTAATAATAAAAAACAAGTTATGAGACTGTTTTTTGATTTGTCCAAAACATTTGACACCGTAAACCACCATCTGCTAGCACACAAACTGGAAACAGTGGGGATAGGAGGCCCAGCATTAAATTGGGATCTAGTATTCTTACAGAATATGTTAATAAACAAATTAAGTGCGAAGTTATAAATCCCCAATGTACCTTACCTCGAACCGATAGATGATCGTTTCCTGTAAATTATTAGTATTTACGTTGCGGAGAGTGTAAATTAGATGTAATTATAATCTCATTAAGGCGAAGCGATGCATCTTCACTCGTATTAAAATGAGAAAGTGCAAAGGTGTATCTAATAAGCGCCAGTACGCTACGTTAATATAGGCCAAATATAGGCAGCATACATTCACTCCAAAAATGCATCTCTGTGATTTCACTCGTCGTTTATAAATAGTAAGTAGTTTATCAGAATTTATAGCGGAAAAGTGCTCCACATCTTATATCATTATATCGTTGGAGCCATTCGATTAACGATGGCATTAAATCGAGGCACCCTTCCCCGAATTTTCAGTTCACCACTCTATTAATAACCAGATCGTGTTGTCATCTAACCGATTAAAAGAAAGGCGCGTTTCGAAACAATTTCCTCTGGGAGGTAAGTGAACAATGATATAGCTAGAGATTTCCCATGTTTTTCAATCGTTTTCTGCCATACATGTGTGTTACGTAGGCTAGCTGTTGTTGATTGCTTTCTCCATCACTTTAGAGATCACAGATAATAGTGCAATTATTAGGAAGGATCTTCTTTCCTTTCTTTGGAATTGGTTGCACTCTAGCTGTCTTCCAGCTGGAAGTAAACTCACCAAGCTTATATGAAAGGGTAAACAACCTGCAAAAAACGACAGGTGGAATTCCGTCTTTTTTTTTCTATTGAGATCAAGCAGAATTGTGCGTCTACGAAAAACAATTTCAGGCATATGGCTATCGATGGCAGATCTTCAAAAAGATGAGGATTTTTCCTGGCTCCAATGGTACAATTACCTCCATGGTTGTGCTGTATGTCCGGAAGAATTTGCTTTGGCGAAGGAGTGTTGCAAATGCATCGATATGTTCTCCGCTGTTCTGCAGAATGTACACGTGCCATCTTCAACAACTAGGTCAATTTTGCTCATGCGACCATAGAGTTTCCAGGGCACCATCATAAATGCCTTCTTCCTTCACGTGTCTGGGAGTGTCTTGAACCGTCTATGTCGCGGAATAGAACTACAGTATTTGGTACTGAGTTCTTTGTTTTCCACTAATTATGTTTGAGCGCTTTTATGGTTAAGTGACTATAGGATATGATGTCTTTGTCCTTCTTTTGTATGCTTTATCCAGATTAAGTTGTGCTCGTCTGTCGATTACTTGGACTTCCGCTTGAAATATATTTCTCTATTCACACATTGGGTTCAGAGTATTTGGTATTTAGCCGAAAAACTCCTACCCCTACTTTCTGATCTTCTGAATTCATCGATATACTAACCTTTCCTAACAGGGTGCTTCTTTGCACATCTTCACGCTTCTTTGCTTCCAACGTGGGTTTGGGAGTGCTTGCCCATACCGTCCCTTGGTGCCATTATAATTGGGTGCTCCATTTTCAGAAAACTGTTATCATTTCGCCAAAATTGTAAGCCTCCATCAGATTCTTCTTCGATTATGATGAGCATAGTCTTTTTAGTACATCTTTTTCTTGCTGTATTGGAGAGACCCTGAATTTAGCTTATGTTCTACTCAACTAGTTCAAACGAAGTGACCAAATTGGGAACATCAATTTAAAAGAGGTGGATAATATAAGAGATTTGGGTGTGTTATTTGACAAAAAACCTAAATTTGATCTTCACATAAATAAACTTGTTAAAGAAGCCTTAGTCTATTGGGATTTATAATACGTTGCAGTAAACCATTTACCAATATCAACGATATTAAAATGCTCTATAACTCTCTGCCAAGAAACAAATTGGAATACTGTTCAATAATTTGGAGTCCTCAATATGGCAAGTATAATCAATTATTAGAAAAATGTCAGAATAGATTTATAAGATACCTACACTATCAGGAGGATGGGGTTTATCCAACCTCGGACCATCGGATTCTTCTTCGATTATGATGAGCATAGTCTTATGAGAACATCTTTTTCTTGCTATATTGGGTGAATCCTGAATTTCACTCTTCCTATAGAGAGTGACCCAGATAGAATCATGATGTATAGGGATTATATACCGAAGTTTGTATCGGTCTCCTTCTGAGATCCTACTGGATCCTGAGATCCTACTGGATCAGTTTCAGTGATTTTCCCAACGTTTCGTAATTTTCGATTTTTGGGAAATTTCATGAGGGGGATATGAAAAAAACTCAATTTTGGTTCACGTCATCGTTTCATCAGTTTGTATCAGCTTCCTTTTGAGATCCCAACGTTCTAGGTCTAATTCTATTATTTTATTCACTTTTAAGGTATGCACAAGTAGCAATATGAAAATATATCGGTACATTGTTCATAACGTATTGTTTTCAATACATTCTTATTAATTTAATCAGATGATTTATAATCATTCTAACGTACATGGATGTAGCACTTGGTGCAATATTGAAAGGTACCTTCAATGTAGTGGCGGACTCATACCATCTCTTATAGACAGGCGAATTTTTTTTTTTAGTTATTTGAAATCATACTTGCTAGGTTGAAGGATCAACCGTATGCTAGGGTGAATTGAATAAACATGAGACGAAATCATTGTCATAAAGGTTGTTATTGGAATAAACAGAACAACTCATTTGTCCGATGCGGCAGCGATGCTACCCCTGCCTCGGATACGCCACTGCATCGACGTAAACACATATATATTCCGGTTTGAACTTCTCGTGGACAGTTTAGATATTCATTCGAACGTCAAAATAACCACATATCATAATTATTGTAATAACTAATCTTTACTCTATGAGTGCGATATCACTGGATGAATAATCAGTAGAAGAAAAAAATGCAGAAAACAAAACGATAACTAGAAAATATATTGAAACGTTTTTACATCAAACACCTGACCAAAACGATTAATCTCATCGGGACAATATTGAATCAATACTGAATAAAATCAAGAGGTGAGGTCAACAGTCAGCGGTAGTCCTGGGAAATGACCTTGCTCAGCCAGACGACGGTGGTCTACCTGCAGGATCAACCCACACAGAGGACATTGCCCATCAACCCTCTCACGATTTCATTCCACCACGGATCGTTTCTTCCTAATGATTATTAACTATATTAGACATAACAATGGATGAAGATTTGACTGCTCTATTTAATATTTTTATAAACTACTTCGATCGTGGAAGAAGACTAGTCGTTAAAATTAGTTTCATGGCTAAATATTGAACGTTTTATGCATATCCTACTATTTAATGACAAAAGTGTTAATATTATTTAATAAGACATATCTTCCATTACTCTTCAACATAAATCTAACAGTGTTTCGCCGATACCACCTCGTATGTTACATTTTAATTCAGGAATCGTAAGAGGCTTATCAACAAAGGCTTCTAATTTACTCCTCAAGTTTCAGTCCCTTCGCGTCCTGTTTCCTCAGCCACTTTATTGGATTGCTAGTGCCGTTAGTTGCTTTACACAATCGAGTATACATTGTGAGGTGATTGTGTATGACTCCAGTACCTTAAGCACTGTTAGATTGCTCACTATGATTGTGATTTATCATAGGCTCTCTCCCCTCATAATTCGAGCACATGTTTTAATTGCTAACATTTTTGCTTGGAAATCTGTGGCAAGTGTCTCTAAGTTTAAAGAAATCATTTCTTCTTGGTCCTTTATCTCGACTATTCCATTACCTGTAATTTTTTCGGTCTTGGTGCCTTTGGTAAGCCCTACGGAATCCCCTGATATCATAGTATTGCCCCCCATCGCCCGCCCTCCCATTCAAGATTTGGATCGTGAACGGTACGGAAGTGCTGTGAACCTTCATCCTGTCGAATGAATGATCCAATGATCGAAGCAATCCAAGATCGAAGCGATATGCCCCTCTTATGGCTTCTGCCTGAGCGGCAGCCTTTCCATCGCAATCATTGGGTCGATCGACATTGCACCTGTTATCCCTAAGCATGCCAGCCTCTGAACTCTGTTCAGGGAAACTTTCGTATTTGTTTTTGGCAACCACACGATTGCGGCGTATGTTACAATGGGTCTCACTATGGTCTATGGTGTAATGTCTTTACTCTGTGACGACAAAAGTTCATGTTCATATTTTAACATGAATTCCATTATTTTACTTTGTTTTTATTTTCAAACATCAATTCTTCTCCCTTTCAATCAGTAACAAAACCAACTTTTTATTCTGACGGTAGTTGTTAGCTGAAAGGTCCTTAGTACTTTAATAGTACTTTTAGTGGGTAAAGTGATTATTTCGTACTTATTATTTAAGTTTTTTTTTATGGCAGAACACAATTGAATGTTTCATAATATGGTTAGGTATTTGCATTATTTTATATTAACACAATGGATGTTAAAGTTTTAAGAAAAACATACAACAATGTATCTATGTTGTTGTCAACTATATACTGGAGGGAATTGTCCTCGTTACGCCTATTATACCGCATAATCAGTGAATACTTACTATATAGACTGTACAACGACAGATTGTCAATTACTGGGTCAGTTTTATAATGATCAAAAATGCAGTTACAGCTATTATTGTTTCAAATTGGCGTCGAATCGATCCAACAGCTGTGCATAATATACGCCGTGGATTGTTTTTCCTCTTTCAAGGTAATCGATATGGTCATGCCAAAAAACTGTTGCCATGACTTGGTTGGCCGATAAACCCACTTTGGCCTTCGTCCAGGGTTACGGAACGGCGCAAAAAGTTCTTCTCATTGCGTTTGAACATCACCAAACATACCTTTAAAGTTGTTACATGGTCGCGCTTGTTGTCAACACAGAGCAAATGCGGCACCCATCGATATACTAACCTTTCCTAACATGGTGCTTCTTTCCACATCTTCACTCTTCTTTGCTTCCAACGTGGGTTTGGAAGTGCTTGCCCATACCGTCCCTTGGTGCCATTATAATTGGGTGCTCCATTTTCAGAAAACTGTTATCATTTCGCCAAAATTGTAAGCCTCCATCAGATTCTTCTTCGATTATGATGAGCATAGTCTTTTTAGTACATCTTTTTCTTGCTGTATTGGAGAGACCCTGAATTCAGCTTATGTTCTACACAACTACTTCAAACGAAGTGACGTTTACTTACCAAATTGGCAACATCAATTTAAAAGAGGTGGATAATATAAGAGATTTAGGTGTGCTATTTGACAAAAAACTTAATTTTGATCTTTACATAAATAAACATATTAAAGAAGCCTTAGCCTATTGGGATTTATAATACGTTGCAGTAAACCATTAACCAATATCAAAGCATTAAAATGCTCTATAACTTTCTGCCAAGAAGCAAATTGGAATACTGTTCAATTATTTGGAGACCTCAATATGGCAAGTATATTCAATTATTAGAAAAATGTCAAAATAGATTTTTAAGATACCTACACTACCAGGAGGATGGGGTTTATCCAACCTCCATCGGATTCTTCTTCGATTATGATGAGCATAGTCTTATGAGTACATCTTTTTCTTGCTATATTGGGGGAATCCTGAATTGTGCTCTTCCTATAGACAGTGACCTTGATAAAATCATGATGTATAGGGATTATATACCAAAGTTTGTATCTCCTTTGTCTCCTTCTAAGATCCTACTGAATAAATTTCAGCGATTTTCCCAACGCTTGGTGATTAACGATTTTTGGGAAATTTCAATAGAGTTCTTCTCATTGCGTTTGAACATCACCAAACATACCTTTAAAGTTGTTACATGGTCGCGCTTGTTGTCAACACAGAGCAAATGCGGCACCCATCTGACTGATACCTTTTTCATATTCAAAAATGTATGCAAAATGTTGTGTACCCGTTCGGTTGAGATGCCCATAGCGTCAGCCATCTCGTGCACATTAACTCGCCGATCGTGCAATATTGTAACCTCAATTGAACTACCAGAACGTTCGGCGTCCTTAATGGTCATACTACCACAACGAAAATCAGTAAACTACTTGTGGATCGTTCCAATCGATGGTGAAGAGTCCCCATAATGTTTAACAGGCGATGCTTTGGTTTGCGTAATGTTTTTTCCACGCAAGAAGTAATGTTTGATCAAGATGCGAAATTCACTTTTCTCCATGTTTGCAAAAATCTTCAAGGTTGCTTGCTTTCGATGGGGGTCAAAACAGAACTGAATGACGTATCAGTCTGGAAATTTTAATGCGTTCTAGTTAAAGATGGTACATCACAAATGTCACATGGGATTTTCGATTGTGACACTATCTATTTTATTTTTCAGGGATTAGTAATGCTTATTTGAGAATTTTAACAAGTTGATTGTAATAACTTATGCCTTTTGAATAATTTCCGATTTTCGGAAAGTTAGTACCTATGTATACCTCGTAGGAAAAGTCACATTACCGTACCCTGTATTACCAGGCAATCTTTACATTGGACCGGGATTGTTTAACTTTTCGAAGTAGGTACAGAATGTACTATTCACCATGTGGACTGGATAATAATTATGTATAAAAATGAATCGGATCAATTGAATGATTATCTGAAAGAAGTCGTTGTTGGTGGAAAAACACGAACACTTAGGATCAATGCACCATCGGCGTAAGTGATGCAGGATTCCGTACCGACACTGACCACTACCATCGCCGCATTACCATAAGAATGGCCGTTCCGGGCGATCACCCTGATCGTTCTATCACTAACACCCCGATTCTGCTTGTCGATATGCAGATTAGAAGGCTATTCACACGGAGCCTGCTGTTATTAATGGCTGTACTGGTCCATCTACTATCAGTACTATCTACATAAAGTCTCATCATTGCTGGAATTCACACACGGGGATGCTAATACGTTAAATATAGCTTGTGTACTAAATAGTCGTTAAGCAAAAATTGTGAATTATGAAATCATTCATACACTTTTTTGTAATGTGTGTTTAATAATGAACAAAAAGATATGCAGCTGTGAATGGTATACTAGAAGGTCTAATTAGAAACTTAGGGAGGACCTAAATTACTTTAGATGGTAGGTCATATGGATGGAGTTACAAGAACTCAAAAAATCAAGATATATGAGTGTGTTATTTCCCCACGTGAGAAGCTGCTCATTTCTTCATTGTGAAGCTCTAGATCTGCTGATCTTCGTTCTACCTAACTTAATTTTTTATTCACGGCGAAGTTGTGGTACTATGTGTCTAGTTAATGATGTATATAACTTCCAACCTTTCAAGGAAAATTCTAATGTCTATCTCCTCTCCCAACATACCACTACTGGATCACACGATGCTCTACAAACATAGGTATTTCTCAAGCGTGTAGACAAAATATAGAAAAATTGTGATTCATAGATCACTATTGATAAAAAGTAATCAGCAAACGGGCCGGATTTCACATTTTCCGACTTCAGATTCGAGTTCAACGGACCAAAAAAGCTCCTGATACCAATTTTCAGAAACTTTGGATCATAGGAGCCCGATGTATTCCATTTGTTATAAAAAATCCATTTCCTAATTGAAAATGGTTTTTCATTGTTCATCAATTAATAATGCTTCTTGACCCAGGTATTATTTCATAAAAATTTTCGGGAAATAGGTCACACTAACATATATGCTTATTATTTTCGTCTTTACGTACGTTTCGGTCTCACGACCATCATCAGAAGACGTATTATGTCTAAAACGGGAATACCTAAAACTAATTGTATCAGAACAAAGCGTCCTTATCGCAACAATTTCAATTAAAAATGCCCATTTCTGTTTTTGACTGAAATCAAAAAATATAACGCTCTAGTATCCACTTACGAACCAGATGTTGAAGATTTATGAGGTAATAGAAAAAGGTTGTCAGACCTTATTAGAAATATTGCTATTCGAGTATTCTACCTAAAATATACTTTTAACATACCTGTAATAGAGATGCATTTAGGAATTTGCAAGGGTTTTAACTAATTAAATTAGTATAAATCTGACTTAATGACTGGATATCTGTTCTATGATTTACAGATTTGGAGTCATTTGTTATGTGAATCATTTCCAGAATAGATCATTTATAATAATTGGCTTCCTTCGTTGAAATATTAACTTTGTTTCTTTCACTATACTTATGGCCATTCAATGTTTTTTGTAAATTTTGCTTAGAGATTCCTGTATAAGTCCCATCGCAATCTAAACAATTTAATTTGTATACTGTGTGGGTTTGTTTATCTTTAAGTTTTAAAGGCTGTAGATTTGAAAAATATTCCCCAACACACAGTTAGTAGGTTTATGTGCCACATTTATATCATACTTTTTTTAAACATATCTTAATTTCCTCTGAGGTCTCCGGAAAGTATGATAATGTTATAAAATTATCTGCATTACCTTTTTTGTTATTTATATATGACGTTCCATTATAGATTTTGTTTATTCTTTCTTTAATGATGAGATTTGAAAATGTTTTAGGGTAGCCATTCATTTCTAGTGTATTACGAACAATTTTCAACCTTTTATGACTTACGATGTGTAAGCGATCCTGAACACGATGCAAAAAGGATTTTGCATTTTCGTGCGGTCCATAAATTTTAGTAATGACCCCTATTTTTTCACAATTTTGACTGGACTAATATCTAGATTGAAAATACGAAGGAAAAATGTTCGGTAATTATTTGGCTACGAATAACAAAGTTATTGCATGTTTCATGGCTCTTTGATATGTGACATCTCTGCATACGAAGATGTTACGGATTGCACATTGACATTTCCAAAACAACTTCTGATTACCTCAGTCTTGTTTCGGTGCTAACTAGATATTCATTTTTGCATTAGCTGCGATTTGTTTTCTCAATTAGCGGTTAGAATAAGATTTCTTGAACGTGAAATATCAATTCCATTTCATTCATCGCTGCTTATCTATCAATGTGATGGAATGGTGTCGATCCCCAGGCCCGTATATTATTTATTTCCAGATAGTAAAAGCTTCAAGCGGAGAGTGTGTAGATCCGCTGTTCGATTCACCCTTGAACCTAAAGACCTTGCTACGATTTTCGAAGTTATAAAAACCCAATTAATTGAACAAGTGGAACAGTGACCTAGATGTGGCATCTGAAAAGCCGTGGCAGTGCTAGAGCTACTGCTATTTATGAAAATATACGTGTACTTTCATGGAGGTGTCTTCTTCTACGTCCACTGACCCTCGGATTTCACTGTCATGCGACCTTTCTCCATTACATTAGGCCGTTGCCCCTCACATTAAGATGATCCACATTGTTTATTTTCATCGTGGTTATTATTTATTTAAACCACATACACAACACGTCTAATAAGAAAGTCAGCAGTTCCTTGTTGCTATAAGTTGGGTGTTGTACAGGGACGTGTTGAACGAATTTTACTTCTTCTTGTACGAAATTAACTTCCTCAAGCTTCTTATGAATGTTGAGACAAAATATTTGACGAATGTAACAGTTTCATCCTCGCTATGCGCATGCCAATAATAAATAAATATAAAAGAACTATGATCTATCGATCACTGACTTCCCTCAGTTATGTAAATAGCATTTATAAAGACCAATTGCAATACTCCCCTTATACTAGGTATGTATAACCTGCAAATCTCTTTCTCATTCAAAACATCGAATGGAACATATTTTTTGTTAGTCTAATTAAATACTATTTCTCAAGATAGTTTATCATTTTTAGAACACAGAACGGACAAACGTCTAGACAATTTCATCATCATCATCATCACTTGAGGGGACTTAGGCCACTTAGTTGGGCACATTGTGCGCTCCGTGGTCTGAAGCCTATTCTATTGTAGCAGGTTTGTGGCCCGCCAGAAACCCACAATATTGCCAATGCTGGCTTCCATAAGTTCTCCTGGGAGCAGTTTTGATTCTCCAAAGTGTCGGTGCCTGAAGTATGCTAATGCTGGGCATTCCAACAGAATGTGAGGGGAGTATCTTCACCTCTACGAATTTCCTACATATTGAGTCATCTGTGATGCCCATAGTATGAAGGTGTTTGTTAAGACGACAGTGACTGGTTAGGATTGCAGTCAACTCTCTGGTGTCTCTTCTGTTCAGAGAAAGGAGTTTCTTTGAGAGCACAGGCTCTTTGATGAAGAGCTTGGTCTGCTTCATGCGTGGTAATTCTCGCCACAGTTGTGAACTCTTTTAAAGTTAAAAATTGGAGAAATAACATTCTAATTCTAATCATTTTCTTCAATTTCAACATTATCAAAAACCGGATTAAAGATAGTAACCATATTTTATGTAATTGAAAGAATTTGATTATAGATAATCACTATAAAGTTTGATGATTGTGTAGTTTTTATATGCAGTTATTAACTGTTCATATCAAAATTTCAATTCGCTTCACTTGAATATGTAGGTTATTATATCAATAAAGAGAATGAACCCCAAGATTCTTAAATAAATTATTGCGTAAACATTTGAATTATCTAATAATGTACGACCTTGCGCTACATATTTAATAAAGACATCATCTTGGTTTGTGTATAATACTTTGATATTCATAGGTTGGAGATTGATTGAACTTAAACGTAGGTTTCAACATCACCCATCGGGGTATCGATAACAGACAATAAAAATGAATGAATTCTGAAAATAACAATGTATTCACAAGTTATCATCCCACCGGTTTATTGTACAACCACATTGAAATAATAAATATAACCTCATTGTTTCACATACATACATAGCTCCTTCAAATATTGCACATTAACCAATAAGTCGTAATTATTTTTCTTAGTCCAGATTGAGCAGTAACGTCACAAACTTATAGTTCCAGACAGCTGTTTCGCTTTTCTCATAGAGCTTATTAAAGTATCTCACGCCATCTAGGAAAAGATATCCCACTAAGGAATCAAACAGTGTGACACATTGTCTGATATATTTCTCTAACTTAACAAAAGTTACGGGGAATGTGATACTAATTTAGTGCTCCAAATGGCGACAGCAATCCAAACCAATGTAAGAGAATAAGAAATAAATGAATATATAAATACACTGATTCATCTCATGTTGGCTTTGCCTAATAACAATGTTAAGGTCTTCCTAGTCCAGATCAGTATCAGTAACGTCATAAACTTATAGCTTCAGACAGACATTCGGCTCTTCATTACAACCATTAAAAAATCAACATAATCACGAGACTAGAGAAAAAATTGTTCTTGGTGTTGCCTGGAAAAGAAAAGCCGAAGAAGAACCCACAGAGAGACCAACTAAAATATTGCATAAAGAATCAGCTTCAAATGGTTTTCCCTCAGATTTTTCTTCAGAAACATTGACTTTCCGTCACAGAAAATATGTACATTAGACGGCGCAAAATATTGCCAACTTTGCCTCGCTCAGCCAATGAAGTTCACAGTTATCTGCAAGTACATTCGTACAACACGCAAGAAAGGAAAATTTTTTTCTGGATTATGATTTCCGAAATGGAATTATAATTTTTAGCTGCCATACTTTTTATGTAAGTCGAGTTTTATATACATGGATGGCACATTCCAATACAGCACAAACTATTATTTACCACACATGGTAAAATAAATGGACACTACATACCGCTAGTGTTTAATTTACTGAAAAACGAATCAGAAGAAACTTATAGACTCTGTTTGGAAAAAATTAAGTTTATTCCTGAAAAAGTTATTGGTTGCCGCATCCATCTTACTCAGTCTTGGTAGTCTCAAAATACAAAAGTTGGGGTTAAGTGGTGAATATAAAAACAAAAATTGTGAAACTGGGTGGCTTCGTTATTATTTTGGTACGGTGTTTTTAAATTCAAATTTGGTAAACGAGTTTTTTGTTCTTGAGTTACTTTCGATAAAACCAAGTGATGATAAGTTAACGGTTTTTGCTGATTATTTGGTGGATTATTTTATATCCGACTTTACCACCCTACATTTGGGCTGAAGCTTCTTAAACTCTAAATGAAACCACGAACGCTTGCGAGTTCTTTCACTCTCATTCAAATAAGTCTTTTTATTATAGTTCGCGTGAATATTTTTTATTTCATGGATGTTTTGTTAAAATTTCAAACAAAAGTGTACATAAAATGTAATAGTGTAGCTACTCCTTGTAAATCCAAAACTCAGCCACAATTCGGAGACAAGATTTTTTGCAAAAATTATTGTTAAATATTGTCCATAAAATATGTAGTATTATTATGTATGAATTGTCAATGTTTTTCTTCCGAGTGTTATGTAAAATTTATGTATTATAAGTACATTATATTCTTGATCATATGTTACACATTTCTTTATTACACTAATTTAGTGAATAAATAAATTAAAACCGACCACATAATTTGATTTCTCAATCTTGTTAATTTTTTTGTTAATCTAAAAATATTACTTGGACGCCTATGGTGGCAAAGTTGTTGCATCAACAAGGTTTTCATTGTACTTTAGAATATTAAAATCAATAATTAATTATCTTTGTGACGAATTTCGTAATCCCAAAATCGGACGAACATCGTACACGAGTTTTATGTTTACCTGCGTACTGTTAGGAATTTCGAATCCCTCCATTTAATCAGGTGTCTTTAAAGTGACAATTAACAAACTGTTAGACACATTTCGTGTATAAAAATCTAGTAGCATGCCACTAAGGGAATTTATATCGTAATTACGTATGTCGGGTCGATGTCAACGTGATAAACGCTTATTATTCTAAGACCAATCAAAAGATAAACTGCATCTAAGAGCAAAGACACAAACGAATAAGTTAAACCAGCAGAACAGGCGACATGTGTGTGTGTAAGAGGTGGCCGCCTCTCGTAGAGGGTTTTCTGACCCCCTATAGATGGTACGTTGATCGTCATGTACTACTAGAAACTCGTTCGACTAAAAGGTCGTTGTGATCGTTTCCGATTTTTATGCGGTAAAGGTCACTTGCTCGCGAGATAAATGAATTAAAATAATTTCATCAATCATAAATATCTATCAAACGAGCCACTGGCATCTAGAAGAACAAGAATTCTTTCTTTGGCAAACACGATCCTTTCCTGTTCGTTCGGTAACGTCGACTGTTAATATTATCGGAAAAATGATAGACAACGTATTTATTTCTGTGAAGAAAACCCTTTATGGTGAGGTTATAAGCCTTTGGGTCTCATGGTTTACTGTGAGAGTCACCATTCTAGGCATACTCACTATAAACACCCTTTGTAGGCTTGTCTGGCTATTGCCTCCGGTGACACTTAGGCCTGCCGGCCCATTGTACCTCGCCTATGTTTTGTTTTTTTTAGGCATACACTCGAGTATTTTTGTACCTTGTACGAGTTTGTACAAGTCCTTTACTGGGTGGGTGAGAACTGTATAATTCTGGTTGGCCGTTAGGCTTTCCAAAAATTGACTGTCTCTTGCGATCCAGTGCCTCGCATTTACCCAGTATATGTGTCACCGTTTCTGTATCCTTACCGCAAAGTCTGCATGTCAGGTCATCATTGTACAGTCACATTGCTTTGATGTATTTCTTCCTATGTTCGTTTCCTGGAATTTTTTCCCAGTATTCTTTGTGATATTTCATGATCCAGTCGTCTATATACCTTCGTGCTGTACGTTTTGGTACCCCCGTGGTTTGTTCACCCAGATCAGCTTAGCAGTTTCAGTCTGCCAGTAGTTCAAGTTCTTCTTTGCATGTCCATACCAGACGGGATGTCACTTCCTGACTTCTCATTTCCTCAAGTGCAGCCTGACTGTCCTCCAATATGTGGATCTGCTCATCTTCGATGTCTCTCCGATTAGTTTCGTCCAAGCATTGGAGGATTTCATATACCTCTGCTTGGAAGACAGAGGTGTGTTTACCCAATGACTAGCTGAAGTCTAGTCTTAGACCCGTCTGTATACCAGATCTTTCCGTGTAGAATGTCTCCCAGGGTTGTATGTTCCCATTCAGTCCTTTATGGTAGTGATACCCTGAATGTGAATATCGCTTTGGAATGTGATCTGTTCTTATTCCTAACACGTCCCTGATCACGATTTTTACGATGCTCATGTGTCCTGGCCCAATGTGAACATTCTCCAGTGTATGTTGCTGAAGGCACCAAGTCTTGCTTCTCCTAGGATTACCAATTGGAGGGGAGGTAATCCCAATAGTGTCTCCATTGCTGCAGTGGGCGTTGATTTCATGGTCCCTGTGATCCCAAAACATGCAAGTCTCTGGAAGTCGTGGTCCCTCTTTGTCATCACATATTATACAATGTAGCCTGGTTTTTTTCACAATTTTAAGGAAATTGTGAAGAAACCTGTCTACACTATATATATGTACTAAGTAGCTGAGATTTCTCAGATTTTTACCCATGTTCTACGATATTGTGTTTCCTCTCAATACCCGCTCGAGGCGTATATCTTCAATTTTACAACATGATACCCAACTGTATTGCAAATATCTGAATAAAAATAGTCACTTATTCAATAATAATGCAACTTATTATTTATCGCTTGTGTGAATTATTTGATTTCCCATATGTAGGTCACCTAATTCAGATACGTACGTAACACTCTAAAAATACACTCAGATAAAAATTAAACAATACTGCGTTCTTAGTTAAACATAAGACAACAATTATCAACCATTCCAACGATAAAAAGAACAATAAACAATCACGCTTTCGTTACGAGGGTGGTTTTAAAAGTAATTTCATTCCGCTATATTCCACAAAATGTTTCTCGAACCTCAATGCACATCCCCAAAGTTCATTAGGATCCATAAGACGTGTATTCCTAAACAGGAAGAAACTAGATCTTGTGACGTTCTTCCTCGCTCGACGGAGTCATTTCGTCCAAAAGAGTTCCCAAGAATAGTTTTCGCAATCTGAAGATGACTGCGGTCGAGTTTGAAAAAACCTGACCGCCTTACCAGCGGATAGAAAATACTCTTCTTGAAGCCGTTCGCCATTCTTACTCCACTGTTTGTATATTTGTTTTATTCCCGCTGTATAAATACCGGTCGTATGGAAACTCTTCAATTTTATTTTAAACACTTCCATACAGTCTGCTAAAGCCCATATCCTTTTCGTGCTTCTGTAACGGAACTGGTCCTCATTCAGCAGAACTATCCAGGAACTGAAATTATCATCATTGGGGATTACAACGTCAACAACTCCGCATGGCTCAAGTTACCGAACAAGACGCCATTTCCTATGGTACGAGCCAGTGAATTAATGAACCAACACGGATCCCTGATAACAACTATCATGATGGCAATACGCTTGACTTATTCCTCACTAAGAATCCAGATCCATATGAAGTAAAGGCTATCAAAGGTGGTATTCCACAGGGATCTGTCTTGGCACCAACTTTGCTGAACTTCTTCCTACCAGACTTCATTTCTCTATCGAACGGCGAAATTGTGGAACTCTATTCCTAGTGAGGTATTTCTCTATACCTATAAACACGAAACCTCCAAGTCTTCGAATGCCTATTTTCTCTCCCATTATTCCACCGCTGGCTCACACGATTTTCTTCGAACATTAGTTTTCCTCTGGTGTAGTGAAAGTATAGAGAAAGCAACATAGTAATCATTTCATACGTTTTGTCATATTCTCAATATCCAGCAATGGGTACTACCTAGGAGCCTGTGGTGCTTCCTTCGTCTCAAGAAACAGTTCTTACCCAAAAAAAAAGTTCTCTTACATGACTTTTCTCTTGCTGGATTAAATTGTTTTTCAAATTACGATTTGAGGAGGAAAGCCCCAACAATCATTGATGTAGGCAAAACACCTCTATCTGCTCACTCTGGCATGCAAGAAAATGAAATGGCTGATGAATTGGCACTCCTGATCATCATATCGCGGAGTTCTTGCCCAAACGCTCGAAAATTCATCTTCCTATGAGCAAGAGAGGCTGAAAACTGGTGACATGACTCCTCACGGGCGATTGCCATCTGAATGAACATCTACACTTAATGGGCATCATCGATGACCAAGGTTGTAGTAAATGCGAAACCGCATCTCATATCCTTGTAGAATATCCAGCACTGGCTTCCCTTAGGCTAGAACACCTCGAAAACACATACATGTTCCTGAGGTCATAAGAGACATCAGTTCATGCAGAATCGGCGCTGCTTCAAACCTACTGGACTTAGTATTGTATCAAGGGGCATACAATGAACCAAATCAAGCGGTCTAAGTGCTCTAGACTTGTCCGCCCCGTTTTGTTGATTGATTGAAGGGACATATTCATCTTGAAGCGCTTAGAATTACAGATTATTCTAGACACAAAGAACTCGATTTCTCTTAATGTAGTGCCCATAACCATAACCGCCAACTTATCATTAACTGGTCCTATTCCAGAATATTAATGATATAAAATAATATAATATTCTGAAACATACGTATTTGGTATTCGGTAACATGGAATTTTTAGCATACGATGTGGGCAAACTTTTATCTCATAATATTCAGTATGTAGTGTGAAAAAAAGTTATAATAATTATGCTTAAAGAGGAGTTGAATTGCCTCTTTCTTCGAGACTATAAGAATTTCGGTTACTACCATTTTGCAAACACGTAGCATCACCTGAAATCTGTAATCAAGAAATGATACCATGAAATACCCCGGACCAGCGTATTAGAACCCTCACGTCTACCAGCCTGTACATTCAACTTGCTCGAAAGTTGAACGTATGATATGGCGGTTTATAGGACGATATACCCGTGTTCGATTGTGATCACCCATCAAGGGTCAGTTACCGGCAGTGCAATGTTTCCATTTTTATGAAAATCTAAGGATAACCACTTCTGGGGTTCAACGTATTCTAGCCCAGCAGACGTAGGGCAAAAAATACCAACACATACATATAAGCATACATTTACTTGTATTTTTACTATGTCCATTCTTATCTTAACGCATCAGATGTTTCACGATGCACGTGCGCTCTTTTGTACGATCCCAATCACCAATTAAGGTTATCTAGTTGAAATTTTAAAATTATGTCACAACGAAAGCGATTGGCTATTTATTTGCGTATGATTATTAGCCTAGAACAAAGCGTAAGGACGGATAAAATATGTTTTCTTGATTTCCAGTCATAATCAAAGCAATCATACTACCCCCTTACAAAATGACGTTTATTACCCCTGAATTAGGGTAGAAAACAGCACTTTTTCGCTCAAGTTTAACTTTAAGTTATGCTTAGATTTTCCTCCAACCATTTTTTAAAAAGCTCGTACTCTTTCTCGTATCTTTCACGAAACTTAATTGGTCGAAGATTTAGCGATACCGACTTGGCAGATTCTAAAATACCTTGAGGAATACTATTCTCAGCTTCATATTCCATTTTCCTTGACAATTTTCATCATTGAACTAACGTAAATACGTTGAAATAGGGCCATTACTATGTTTTGAACAACGCCTTGGCAACGGCAGGTTCTGTAATGTGTACTGATTACAAATGCTATATTTTAACAGAAAAAAGAATACCAAGATCATTTAAAGTGCATTTCCTTAATTGCATTTTAATGGTAAAGATGCACATACCTCCCACTATTACTTCCCGTTCAATTTGAAAATTTACAGCTATCTAATGTCTAAAACTTCAACAATAACTGAGTAGTTGCTGTCTATGCATAATAATAATACCGTTTCATTTCCTTAGGAAATAAGTATCTTCGATCCTCTTCCTCGCTGGTGGTTCAGACTGGAGGTACACCAATAATGCGATCGATCTATCATGCCTTGGTGGTAATTTTAACTATTGCTAACACTACTCACTTACCCAAAACTTGATTAGAGATGGGATTCAAACCATACCTTGGCAAGTTGAGCTACAAATAGAGGATAATAGGTTATTATCATATACACATAGTTCCAGAGTATAGTTTCAGGCACCACAAGCTCTCTAATGTCTAAAATATCAACAATAACTGAGTGGTTGCTGCCTATGCAAAAGAATAATACAGTTTTATTTATTACAGATGGTTTTTCTCTACATATTCATGCTGCTGATTGTGGCTTACGTGACACATCTATGGTGGAAACGGAAAAACCTACCGCCCGGACCTTGCGGATGGCCTATCATTGGATCACTCACTTTACTGGACCCTAAAGCACCCTACAAAAGTTTCACAGATTTAGCTAAGAAGTACGGTCCTGTATACGGTATGAATCTGGGCAACATTTACACGGTGGTACTCACCGATCCTAAAACTATAAGGAAAACTTTGGCTAAAGATGCAGCGTCTGGTAGGGCACCGCTTTTCCTCACCCATGGAGTGATGAAAGGATATGGTAAGTTCATAACCGCTGAATAATTGTTCGGTCGTTGATTGCAAATCCATTCAAATAAAACAGTGAAATATGTAACCGAAGCGAGTGCTTCTCGGTTTACATGTATTGGCTCTACGCTGGTTAATAATTGTTATGGAAAAACATTCAGTTTGAGATATATCTTTTCATGTTATGGCGTGTTTCAAAAATATGTGTGGAGATAAATGAAAAAGAAAATAAATTATCATATTAAATAGGAGTAATTATATATTTTTATGATGAGCTTAAATGGAATTTAGACGTAAATTAGAAAATGGACGAAGTGCGATATTTTAAATAATCGTGCTGCTTCAATCAATAAATCAAAATGGAGGCGGACGGTATCGAGACCATGAATTCTGATCATACCGTAGACAGTGACCCTAATAAAATCATGTTGTATAAGGATTATACGACTATAGTTTGTATCGGCCTTCTTCTGAAAGAATGATGTACAAATTTCAGCGAGTATAGCTGGAATTCTCGATTTTTGCAAAATTTCAAAGGAGTATGGAAAAAATCTCGATTTTGGTCGCCCTCAAAGAGAACGTGAATCGTTCGGGTATAAGATATGTTTGGATCTTATCTTAGTCTTATACGCTCCATTTGGCGAGTCAAATATCTGATTTTAGATATTCCTGACTCCAACATATTTGGTTCTGGTCTCCAGGCATAGGTTGTCTTTCGGCACACGTCGATATGCTGTTTCTTCTTTAAGCGACTGCTCCAGCACAGAGGTTTTTGAAACACTATGTTTTAAATAATGGTGATTTGTTGGTTTGGGGTATCTAAGTTACCGTGATCTGCGAAATCGCTTCGGAACGTTGCGTAGAGTCTTCAGATTCAAAACAGACTCTTCTCCAAGGAAACCCATTGAATAACCGACCTTCCCAGTCAGTCGCGTTTTAATTCCAAAATGTGGTGGAGGTGTTGGATTGGTTCTTGGAGTGACACATGAACATGTCATGGAGTCGTAAGTAAGGTTGTTCATTACATTATTCTTAAGGTTATTTCGTATTCGACTGAGTTTTAATGCTAAATCCAAGTTGCATTTCGGGAGAGTGTTAGAAATCCCATCAGATATCAGCCCAAAGTAAATCATTATCATAACTATTTTGTGTCATTCTTCTTATATATGAGCTTCACGTATTAATTCATTGTTTGTGGATACAGGGTAGCTGTTTCACGTTGTAATTTTTCCTATACTCTTTTAACAATCTGTTCTGGATATGTGCTATCGTCTTCACGATCTTATGAATTACCACCGTAATCGTAGAATGTCAGATATCGTGCGATCTAAAATAATCAATAAACACCGAACAAAACGGTTACCGTACAATGAGAATCAGTGAATATCTTCGCGTAAAACATATAATTAAGGCCTGTAAAAAATCGAATCAGTCGGCAGCTGAACCAATTACATGTATAAAATCAAATTTCTTTTTAATCACATCACACGATTCAGATATCATGGTGCCCAAAGGTAAAAAGAAACCGTATCAATTGCGTGTCGTAATAATATACCTCTTACATCCTAGTCGGCCTAGCAACAGCGGCATTAGATGCGTCGTCTAAATCTTACATCGCACCAGGCCATAACGATGTGCGTAAGCTACGATGTTGCCAAACCGCCTTACCATAAGTTTGGATAGCTCCCATTTCTCCATCACTAAATGCCAGTGACCCTCGGAAAAAATATTAATCAAACAAAAGGTATATAGTAATCTTTATTTTTGCCTAAAACCGATGAAGAAGCGTGCTGTCTTAAGTATGTAGAACGACGTAACGTTACAACGCTGGAGTTAGATCAATCAATTGATTTCAATGAATGCTTGGATTGGGCAATCTACGCTGTTCTCTCCTTCAAATTTGGCACCTCTCCTTTATTCGAACGGTTCAGATGGTCCATTTTCTTTTTTGCATCGGCACTTCAAGGAATCCTCTCGTCGTGAAAAACACAATGATGGGCTAGGAAGAATTCCAAGGACTTTGTTCCTTTCCTCCATCTAACCAAGATTTCTTCTAGACATCGAATAGAAATGCCTCGTCTTCCAGATGTTGTAACCGTTCCATATAGATGGTCTCTACTAATGGTGGTCTCTTCTCATCTTTCTAAGTTTAGTGTGCTTCCGTTTACTGATAAAAGTCCTTGTAATCGCTTATTGATTTCAGTTGGTGTATAGTCTCTTGAGAGTATACCATCTTCGTTGGCACTCCATCTAATGCTATGCCAAGATGCCAGAAATATTTCAAAGAGACAGCTTCATGCTACCCATAGAACCATGGAAGGAATAGAGAGAAAACTAAATACCACACTGCCACACTTTCGGAACAATGGCAAAACAACATTGGACATAACATTACAGTAAATCCCCCAAATTTCTGAATTCTAAGTAATACCCTATGGTTTATAACTTTATCAACGGTTCATGAAACTCTCCATCCTATAAATTGACCGATTTTTACATCCAAGAGGACATATTGTTTTTTTTTGCAAAGAAATGTCAGCTTTTTATCTAAAACTTCACGAACCAAGAGCACATGAAGCTTGTCAGTGATTTTGTTAGCTCGAAAATGAAGATCTCGTACACCAATCTAAGTATAACTACAAAGCGCAAGGGAACTCATTGAAAAAGATACTCGAATTGAGAATACATTCTTCAAATGTGGAATAGTCCAAACTTTGAAAAGTAGAACCGCTCAGATTACCAACACTTCGTAAAAAAATAACCTAATGGAATTACCATCGAAGTTCGGGATCACCAACCAACAGCATCCTCTCATGGGACGCTAATGTGAAGTCCATTGCCAAAACCGCTTCACAAAAACTTGGTTTTCTATTTTCTATACAGAAAAATTTCCCTTCTCCATAGAATGCTTCAATTATTAACTTTACAAGTGATTTTACTTTTATGATCAAATTAGCTGGTTCTTCTGATTCAATCGGAAACGCTCAAACCGTGATCGCCTCGAATAACGTATTTTAGAAGTGTGCAGTTAAAATCTCGATTAGTTATTTTGCAATTGAAGAAATACGATCGTAAACTGCTTGTACTTGTCGACAGCCAGAGGGTTACAAAGTGTTACATTCAGATAATTGTATAAGGTACGTTAGATATGTTGGTGTTACAATTTCTTTCACATCGAAAGTACTTAACACTGACTAAATCCGCGAAGAAGTGGCAACACGGTCGAGGAGCTCCAGGACAATAAGCGCTGACGTAAGCGCCTGTTCGTGGCACACTGACCCACTGTATCGACTGTGGCGAGATATTCTGTGACCAAAAGGTCGACGAACCGACGAAGACGAGGTCCTAAAGTAAAGAGAAACGGTACACGCGACGACTCTGAAAATTTCACCGAAACAATTTCAGATTAATGACACGGCACTCTCCGCGATCGTTTTCGCAAATGTGCCTGCCTCCTGCCTTCGTTCTGGTCCGATTTGCACGCGTGCAGGACCGACGTCGTCAGATTTGGTTGGTGTTCCGGGTTAGAGTTCCTCGAAACGCGCAACTTCCGTTTGAAAGGGCCTAACTACACATAAACCGTCATCACATTAGGAAATTAATTTTCAATCTGATGCTGTTCATGTATTTCTTATCAAATAAATCCCATTAATGAATCAAATACACATTCAACTTGATTGGCAATGTATGAGAGTACAAATCTTACAGGGGAAGCTAGATTCTTATACAGGTTTCCGTAAATATGTGGGCGGACCTACAATCCATCGAATTGCATCTGTTTTCAGCTCGTTCTATTTTTATTTTCCACTCTTCTGGGATATTGGCAGTTTTAGTGGTTTTCGTGGACTTATTCTATTTCAATGCAAATATAGATAGTCCAAAGTTTGCCACAAATTACAAGCTAAATATTTTGGCTTCAGAATATTATCTGGGTCGCTGCAAAAAACTCCAAATTCATTTTTTTGCTTTCGATAGATCTACTCTTTTTTATGTGAAGAAGGAACATTTTTCTACGATTATTAGGTAAAGAAATCTTTGTCTATATTGACTTCACGCTCCATTACTAAAAGTAGAAGTAAAAACAAAGTGGAAGTTTTAGTTTTGGGTTAGTACTTCAAGATGCTTTTTAAGCTATTGCATATAGTTTTTATCGCGGGCTTTGAGCGCGGCGACCGATTCAAGAAATTCCGTAACTAAAAATAATGTAAGACCTAAACACCTAACATGTGTCAAATTAATTAATTAATTAATTTGAAGTTTCTAAAAGTGAGAAATTTCGCTATTTTATACGAATGTTATAACACTCTAGCGCTTTAGACTCCGGGATTTTCACGTGGCCTATCGAAATTAGAAGGTTCGAATTATCTAAAAACATAATTGCATGAACTCCAGACGTCCTCTGTAATTAGCTACGAACGAAATCATTTTGACATATGCCTCTAGGAGCTCGCTACGCGTCAGTTAGAGTTTATACATTAGACGTGCGTAGCAGAGACCTGAGAGTACCTGTTTCTATTAAGCTATTGCATATATTGCATATAGATTTTATCGCGGGCCTTGAGCGCGGCGACCGAATCGAGAAATTCCGTAACGAAAAATAACAGGAACATGTTGCGCTCTCTCGGGTGACTAATATTGAAAAATTGTATATCACGACAAAAAACGATAATTCTACATTCAAGTTTTATAATAATCGAAGGCAAGCTGCATCGACTGCATCTTTGTTGCAAGAATTCAAAAGACTGCCTATAAATAGTGTTCAGACGACAGGTCAAAGTGTCTTAGATTTCCTTAGTAATAGAAATGGCATTTCAATAATGACTTTCAATTGCCAAAGTCTAAATAGTCACAAGATTCAGTTACGAGACAAACAAATGTGTTACTTCTTACCGAATCTTGCATGGCGCATGATAATCCGATTGAAATACCTAATTTCAAATTGTATTGTTCAATTCAAACGAGATACTGTTCCAAAAGGTGGGGTAGCTATTTACCAAAATAATAATAATGTAACTAATATTATGACTCCGAATATTGAAATAAATATTGCACACGTTAGCGATGTTAATGTTAGGCGCTCATTTTTTGGAGATATTTGTGCGTGCTTATTCAAACTTAGAAATGACCTACACATAGTCATGGTAGCAATTTACATTTCTTCGAATCCAAAATTGGACGAGGTAGAGCATTTTATTCATCGCACTTTACTGGAGTACACTGAAGAAGGGTCGAAAATACTTGGTACAAATGGTAATAAATTTCCACTTATCTTGGCTGGCGATTTCAACATCAACTTCGCTGATGAAAAATCAGAGCGGTTGACAACTTTTCTTTCGGAAAAATTGAATTTGAAAATGAATAATGATCCACAAGAATCCACAACAAAATATGGGACCACCATTGACGCGGTATTTTCCAGATATTTAGAGGATATCAAGTCTCAAACTTATGTCTCTTATTCCAGTTACCATAAACCTATAGTTTCAATGATAACAAATTCCTGAATAACCTACATGTATTGTAAGATAATTAAAATATTTTAAACGATATTAACTTCTCATTTATTCAATAAAAGAAAAAAATTAGTTTTCTTATCGGTCACCACGCTCAAAAAGTGTAACTTGAATTAATATCAAAGAAAAAAAAATACTGCATAAATTAAAAATAAATAAATAATTATAATTGCATAAGTTGAGAAAAAATGCTATGCAATAGCTTCACCGCGGCAGTCCCCGAGTGCCACACGTTTTTTATTTTGTAATAACTTGCTTCAAAAAAACCGTATACAGATTTGAAGACCTAAATTTCATTCTACTCCCGGACACGGCGGTAGTATATCGTGCGTAAGGCTTAGAGCGATTCTTGTTTTTAACTTTTTTCTCCTTTCTAATATGTGTTGAGCTTATTTATAGGTGTAAATAGTACATATACTCTATATATTTTTTCAAATACATAAATCATACGGATATTTTGATTGAATTATTAGCTGTGTTTACGCGTTTTCGCAATTTTGAGCACTTTGACACTTCTAGACGCCAATTATACGTAGATGCGGTCCTGTAAATCTTCATGTAGGTGGCACTAGTCTCGTGTAGAACAAAAGAAAGGGGCCATCGAGCACTGTTAGAAACAGCTATCGAGCATCGGCGAAATTTGCAATATTCTAATGACCCGCCGTCCAAATATAAAATATCACTTTTTATGTAACTTCCACAAACGTAAAGCGAGACAAGAGTTCAACAAACCTATCGATTGGTTATTCGTTTACGAAAACCAATACAAATAGCATAACTTTCTTAATTACTTGAGATAATTTCACATTCGTGCGAAATTCGATTTAGTCGACTTCAGTTCATTTGAGTAAACTTTGAATACATATTCGCGAATGGGGTATTTCGAAATCTGGTTGTACGACGGCAACGAGAAAAGTCCACTGGTTCGACTGTTCTTTGGTCTCTGATATGTTGTGATGGATATATGTTTCGTCCCCGGTTACGAAACGGCGTAAAAGGTCATTCTTATCACGCTTGAACATCCATCTTCCAGATAGCTTTCTTATATTCAAAAAGTTATGCGCATCCGTTCGGTTGAGATGCCCATAGCCTCAGCAATCTCGTACAGTTTAACTCACCGATCGTTCAATATCTTACCATGGATTTTATCGACGATTTTTGGCGTTGTAACATCAATTGGACCACCAGAACGTTCGGCGTCCTTAATGGTCATACTACCACAACGAAAATCAGTAAACTACTTGTGGATCGTTCCAATCGATGGTGATAATGTTTAACAAAGCGATGCTTTGGTTTGCGTAATGTTTTTTCCACCCAAGAAATAATGTTTAATCAAGACGCGAAATTCACTTTTTTTCATTTTTACAAAAATCGTCAGAACTGAATGACATATGAGTCCGAAAATATTAATGCGTTCTAGTTAAAGACGGTACATGTCATTCTCGATTGTGGCGCCATCTGTTTTATTTTTCGGGGAATTCTCACTCTGTCCTCGTAAGTATAAAAAACATAAGAGGAAAACAGAATTTTTCTTACTAGACCATATCATGATTATTTTTCAATAATGATTCTTGATCCAGGTATGAATTATATATAAAATTTAGAGGTTCATTTCAAATTTGAGGGGGATTTGCAGCTCTATCTGAGGGTTATTTGGCGAAGTCACTTGGCAACTCTATTCCAAAGAGCCATATAACGCCAAACTGAGATCGAAGCTCATATTATGCCCGAATGACTCTCGTTCGTTTTGAACTTTCGCCAAAGCAATTGGTAGACCATTCGACTTCCAGTTCATTCCCTCACCTGACCAAAGATGATGGCGCACTGGCTACTACAGCACAAGAAAAAACCAACTTTTTTGCTGGAATGTTTCCAGCAAATTCCACTTTGGATTCATAAGGGAAGGATCCTCCTAATATTGCTGCCATCGATAGCCATTTGGTTGTAATTGTCTTTTGTAAGCACTCTAAGTTTTGATTGGGTCCATTGTGCGTCCCTTGAAACAAGGATCAGTCCAGCAGGCCTAAGGCAGTGCCGAAGGCTAAGATTTTGCATGGACTGACATCTCTTATGGCTTCAAGCGGCATATGTGTGATGCCTAGATGTTGTAGACTAAGAGAAGCCAGTGGTGGACATTCTGCTAAGATGTGAGAGGCATTTTCATCCGCCTCTCCACATCTACTACAAGCTGGGTCTTCAACTAAACCCATTCCCTGTCGCCAGTTTCAGACCTCTCCTGCTCATAGAGAGTAGGGTCCTAGAGAGTTTAGGCAAGAACTCTCTAATGTGAAGCTTCGCTTGCCTCATTCCGGAGGCACCACGCAAGACCAATAGCCACTGTACCGGTCTATACAGTAGCTCCTTGAGGGCGTGGAGCCCGGTGGTCGATGAAAGCCCGATCGTTAAATCGGGGCCAGGGGCACCCAAGGAACCCCGTTTGGGCCCCCACATCGGTCCGTATTGCACATACCTCGGCCTGGAAAATGGTTGCGTCGGCATCTAGGGGTCTGAAATCTCCCTACTGGGAGATATATCACTTCTCCCTGTGGTGGTTGACGGAGTATCCCCCGAAACAATGGCATCAATGCTGGTGTTCCACAGGGATGTTTGTCGGCCAAAATCTGTTTCTGTTCCATATCAACGATCTTTTGGACGTGACCACCGGTGATTTAGAGCCACTATACCATCCAATGAAGTCGAAGGAGCTAGGCAGAGACAGGTTGACGCAATTGATGGAGATGTGGCAACGATTTTGATATGGGGATCTCATAATCTGGTAGAGTTTAATACAACCAAAATTCGAGTTTGCATCTTCTCTAGAAAGGCGGATCCCACAATCCCTAATATGATGATGTCAGGTACAACTATTGATATGAAGTCCTCCATAACATTTCAGAAAACCAATACACATCCTTCTACGGAACTGTTTAAACTTGTAAAGGTACTGGTTTCGAATGCCATATTGACAACTGATTTATCGCATACAGGGTATCTAAAATTTAATGACCAATTACATCATTTTAAAAGTTGAAAATGTTCGTTTTTTCAAATAGGACAACCTGTATTTTATTGGATGGTCGGATGCAGAATTTGATTCTGCATCGATTTGCTATAACATTTCCTATACCGATTTCCAGTGGTTTTCTTGTTAATCCATATTTTTTATTTTAATGTGGTTTTTTGGCAGAAACCGAAACATCGCTTGCCTTTCGAAGCCAAATAAAAATCAATGAAACGGTAAAAGAATTACTTTAATTAGAACATGACATTAGTACATAACATTTAGAGCGAAATATAAAATAAAAACAAAAAATTGGAACATAATGACATAAAATAATAAGAGAATGTAAAATTACAATAATTGTTCTATATGACCTCCATTTTGGTTCAAACACTGAATAACTGTCATATATTCCTCGCGAAACAGACCTCCGAAGTTCGTCTGGACTTATATTAGTAAGCGCATGGTGAACACGGTTCAACAATTCCTCTCTAGTTTGTACCGGCCTAGAGTACACTAGTTCTTTTATGCGACCCCAGAGGTAAAAATCCAAGGGGGTCAAATCGGGTGATCTGGGTGGCCAGTTCCAAGGTCCTCGCGGGCCAATCCAGCGATCCTCGAACATCAGTGACAATTGCCGGTGTACAGCTATAGTGGAATGTGCTGGAGCACTATCAAGCTGATACCAACTGTTTACTCTATCACGTGGAGGTGAGGCATTTAGAAAATCACTAACAAACCCTCTCAGTATCTCCAGATATCTTGCCGCATTTAAATTTTGGTAGAACTTTTGGAGTTTGATCACCTTTTGATAAAAATATAGATTAACAAGAAAACCACAGGAAATAGGTATAGGGAATGTTATAGCAAATCGATGCAGAGTCAAATTCTTCATCCGACCATCCAATAAAATACAGGATGTCCCATTTGAAAAAACTAACTTTTTCAACTTTTAAATCAGTTGTCAATATGGCATTCGAAAGAATCATTCCTGTGCTTCCGTCAACCCCAGAAGCGCTTTCCACCAATCGAAATTGGTTAAAGGGCGCAATTCTCAAAACAGCGCTACATCTGTCAAAATTTTCAAAAAAATCAAGATGTCTAAGAAAAAATTGAAAATAGGTATAGGGAAACCTGATGGAATCCACTATGAAATTTTCTCAGGAATCTAAAAATGAAATAATATACCGGGTGTTCTATTTAAAATAAGGAAGTTAATGGTGACTTTCGATGTAACCGGAAGTAGTATGATCTTGAAAATATTTTTAAAAGAAAGAAAATCTTGGATAACCCTGGAACCCAAAATTTCAGAATTGTAATTTTTTTCTAACCACGAAAACTTCTAACGAACGGCTCTCGTGGAATATCCTGTATATTACGTACTGTATATTGTATTTTATTTTAGTTCTTTTTTGATAACCAATAAACTATATTATTATTATTATTATCATTATTATTATAACAATGCTCGGGATCACCACCAACAGCACCTCCTCATGGAACGATCATGTGAGGTCCATTGCGAAAACCGCATCACAAAAATTTGGCTTTCTATTCCGTGCCAAGAGATACTTTACATCCCAGCAGCTCATCATGATCTGATAAGCACAGATTCGACCTGTCCTGGACTACTGTTCACATGTTTAGAGTTTGGCTCCCGAACATGCGCTGAAGCTTTTGAATTATCCAGATGAGAGCTATTCGTCTGATTCATGATGTCACACTTACGACTTCATTGTCTCTAGAACATCGTAGAAAAGTGGGAGTTCTCTCCCTTTTCTATAGAAATTTCCATGGTCAGTGTTCATCAGAAATTTCGTCTGTGGTTTCATCCCTTCATTGTCAAACTCGAAACCTACCGAACTTCTCCTCTACACATTTCATTTCATCAATTTATTTTCTATTATTTCATATAATTTCGAAATTGCACCGACTTCGACATACACGCAGACAGATTGATTCGATTCATTAGGTCGTCACATTTCAAATTAGTGCAACCTTCTAATTTCATTTAATAGAATATTTGAAGGGTGTTACCGCTCATCTATCGTTGTAACTTTGTACTAACTTGAACATACGCTAAAATTATGAAAAACGCGGAGCGAAGCATTGCGAAACATTGGAGCGTTTAACGCTTTCAAAGATATTATTCCGAGGCGAAGTCGGTTTCCATCTGTTCGGGCATTACATGTTCCGGGGTCGTTGCCTGTTTCCAAGGTTTAACATCGGGTTGGAGACTTACAAGGGCGGTCGTCGTTCGTTGCACATAATAACGAACTTATTCACTGTCACTTTCCAATGCTACGACCGGTGTGCTTAATGACGTGTACAGATAAAAAGAAGGGTATACTAGATTCTGACTGGAATTTTTCAGATTTTAGTCTCTAATTGTCACTGTTACCATACAATGTTGAACCGGTACTGCGTCCTTAGAATGTAGCGTTCTCTGGAATTGAGTTATTAACTTAAGAAGGTTCGGTATAGATAGTTTTTCCTTCTGCTTGGAAAGCATCTAAGGCCATTCCTATTCCTAAAAAAGGAGCTGCTTCCAACGTCACAGACTACAGGCAGATAGTTATTCGAAATAACTTCTCTAGAGTTTTCGAAACCCTTCTCTCGAACGTAATATATGTAAAAATTCTTGGGAAATAGGTCACAATAACACACTGTTTTTCTCACGACCATCATCAGAAGACTTATTACTTCAATAACCTGATTACTTAGAAATAATTGTATTAACACAAAGCGTCCTTATCGCACAAATTTCGTTTAAATGCCAACGTCGCTGAAACGAACAGAAACATGAAATCGAAATTATAACACAGCAATGTTATTACAATGCATAATATTAAAAATCCACTAATTAAGTAGAATTATCAACAAATACGACCACCTTTCATAAATGTCTACGAGAGACTAACAGACGAGACCATCTCAAGTGTTCATTTACGAACCAGATGTCATCAGTGGCGGCTCCTCGAAGGAGGCTAAGGAGGCTCAGCCTCCTCACCAATTTATCTTAATGATCATTCTCCATTTTATTTCCTGTTTCTCTGATAATTCTTTAAATTTTACAATTAATTCCCCGTTCTCAGTAGTTATTTTCAATCCGGCAACAGTGGTCAGAGGCTAGATTCTCTATATATCTCAAACGCTGAGTTGTGTTGTTCAACACAGTTGCCGTTTTTCCGACCAGTCAATCGCCAAATAGCGTGAAACGGCGAAAACGGCACCATGGTAGGGAGGCTAGCTTTTCGTATCCATTCGTCGGTCGAATGAAATACGATTACTTGCGCTCCCGCCTACCGCTGCTAGAAGAATGCGGTTAGTTGTTATTTTTATTCCATGAGACGTAGTAAGGTTAAGTAGTTGATTTTTAAGTTATAATTTATCTAATCGGAATCGGTGAACGTTAAAATTATGAGTGACTTAGTTGCAGTTCTTAGAAAATCCATTTAGTGGATTAACATATGGTAGAAAAGTGTTCTTCAAAAACAAACGGCCTTTACCGGATTTGAAAGGATTAGTGATGGCAGGAAAGTATCAAAATCGATCGTTTAATACTGATAATTATAAAAAATATGTATGGTTAACGGGATCTGATGTACACAATAAATTATATTGGTAATTTTAGGGAATTGTTAGATTTGTTTTGTAAATACGACAGTAAGCTTCGCGATTTTATGACTAACGCGTCAGTATTTGCAGGCATTTGTTTTGTTTTATGCGGGTATAATGGTTGAGTGACACCACGCGAAATAAGGTTAGATTTGAATTCGTCTGTTCGGTAAATTATTAATTGTAAAAATGGACAACTAGTGGAAAGATTTTTAGGGTTCTACGATGTTAGTTCGGGAAGAACAGCGGTCAATTTATTCAATTTTTGAATGGAAACATTTCAACGATTGGACTTTGCGAATAAATCGGACTTACGACGGCATCTGTAATGGCGGGACATTTAAACGGTCTTCAAACAAACGTAAGTTTTAAATAACATAGTAGGAAACAGAATTCCCTGTAATGCTCGAACTCGATGGAATTTTACATCACATGCAATGTTTAGTTTACCATCCATAAAAATAAAGACAAATTAATTGAAATATTTGATTTTATATTAAACAGTGATGACTTTTGAACAGATCAGGTTTCATTGAATGCTGCTGTTGATTTAAAATCTTATTTAGAAAATGAAGAATTTTTGTTATTTCTTGATACTTTTAAATTAATATTTGAACAAACTGATCTTATTTTTCGAATTTTACAACATAAATTCACTAATATAATTCATTCAAGAGATCGTTTAACACATCTCATTGATAAAATTCAAGTTTCCGTTATACAGAATTTCATTTTAATATTTTATTTGGAAATTATTCAACTGATGAGGCTTCTCCCGTGAAAAGGAGGAAAACATATAATTTGGTAGACAAGAAACTACATTATAAACAACTTTTTTATGAAATTTTAGATACTATTAAAGGTCAAATATTGAGATTCGATTTTCCGATTTACATGAATTGAAGTTTTTCGATTTGACGAATAGAAGATTTTTCGAATCTTTTTCAAAAGAGTTTCTCAATACACTTTCAGATAACTTGGTTCTAAAATATAATTTTTTTGATAAAATAGCGCTGCACAATGAATTATCCGTTGTATACTGGGATAAAGATATTTTAGGCCAGTACGACAGTCACGCCGATATAATAAAATATATGATAGATAATGATTTGCAACAAGTCTTACCTCAGTTTTATAAACTACTTTGTTTGACAGTCACCATTCCTGTCACGTCGGCATCGGTGGAGAGATCATTTTCTACTCTCAAACGAATTAAAACATACATGCGAAATACAATGGGCCAAAATCGTTTATACAATGTTAGTTTAATATCTATTGAAAAAGATTTAGTAAAACACTTAAAACATAATGATACATTTTATGATAATATTATTGATCATTTTTCGTAAATTAAAGACCGTAGAATTTCGTTAATATATAGAAAAGTTGATAAAATTAATAACAAAAAACAAAATATGAAAAATTCCAAAAAAAAAGAAAAAAAATTAAAAATCCAAAAAAAAATAAAAAACAAAAAACGAACGAAAAAAAAATTTGTGGGCAAGAGAAACTCTATACCTCCACGTTGGTTCTTGCTGGGTAACAATCAATTTTGTCACTGAAGGTTAAATTAATTGGCTTAATAGAGTATATTTTTACAAAAACGTTTTATGTCCAGCCTCCTCTCTCAAAAAGTTCACGAGCCGCCACTGGATGTCATGATTTATTAGGTAATAAAAGAAGGTCTCTGGCCTCTGAGAAATACTTTAGACAATTCTACCTAAAGTAAACTTTTACATTATAAGGACGTAAGTAGGAATTTGCAAGAATATTAATTAATTAAATTAGTATAAATATGACTTAGTGTTCGAACGTCAGTCCTATGATTTACAGAATTGGAGTCACGTTTTATGTGAATCATCTTCATGATAGATCTTTTATAATGATTGGTTTCCTTAGTTAAAATATTAACATTTTTGTAATCAAATTGATAATTATAATCAAAGCACTGCTTTTAATTTAATTAATTAATATTCTTGCAAATTCCTACTTGAGTCCTTATAATCTTAAAAGTTTATTTTAGGTAGAATTGTCTAAAGTATTTCTCAGAGGCCAGAGACCTTCTTTTATTACCTAATAAATCATGACATCTGGTTCGTAAATTAACACTTGAGATGGTCTCGTCTGTTAGTCTCTCGTAGACATTCATGAAATGTGGTCGTATTTGTTGATAATTCTACTAAATAGTGGATTTTTAATATTACTCATTGTAGTGTTGTAGTGACTTTGCTGTGTTATAATTCCGATTTCTTGTTTCTGTTCGTTTCGGCGACGTTGGCATTTAAACGAAATTTGTGCGATAAGGACGCTTTGTGTTAATACAATTATTTTTAAGTAATCAGGTTATTGAAG
Organism: Endomychus coccineus; assembly: GCA_958510875.1. Taxonomy (NCBI): domain Eukaryota; kingdom Metazoa; phylum Arthropoda; class Insecta; order Coleoptera; family Endomychidae; genus Endomychus; species Endomychus coccineus. The sequence continues at coordinate 182,189,056 of OY294069.1, forward strand.
TAATAAGTCTTCTAATGATGGTCGTGAGACCGAAACGTACGTAAAAACAAAAAACTTAAAACAGAGCGTTATTGTGACCTATTTCCCAAGAATTTTTATATATAATTCATACTGGGTCAAGAATCTTTATTAGAACGTAATATATTTCAACGTCAAACCGTTGTTATCTGAGCAGTAACATGACTTTGTATCGGGTCGCTCCACAACTATCAATCTGATCTGTATTACAGACTATATTACAAAGGCAATTGACGAGGGACTGCAGACGAATGTTCTCTACTTAGATTTTTCTAAAACGTTCGACAGACTAGACCATGGCATTCTTCTTAATAAACTTGACAACTTCGGTTCCTCTGCTAATCTTTTTTCTTATTTAAATCTTACCTGAAGTCAAGAAAACACTTAGTGTGTTATCGTGGTCGAACATCGGCCGACATTTTTGCTACTTCGGGGATGCCAAAGGGATCCATTCTTGGCCCTCTATTTTTCATTTTTTCCATTAATGACCTCTTGGCGAACTTGGATGTCCCCCATCTTTTGTATGTCGATGACCTCAAAACATATTCCAGGGTATCGGATCTCGGTGACTGTCTCAGACTTCAATCCAATCTGTCAACTGTAAATGCATGGTGTTATCATTCATTGGTCATATCAGTCATATATGCGCCAAAGCGTCTGAGATGTTGGGGTGTGTTCTAAGATGTTCTAGGGAGTTTTCCGAAACTCAGACATCTATTCTTCTCCTTGATACATTTGTAAGATCACGGTTAGAATATGCATCCTTGGTATGGCTTTTAAATTCGACAATATCTACCCTGTTATTGGCTATCCGCATACTGATTTACTTTTGAAGTTTTCTTTCGACAGCTTGTCTTACCGGAGATCCAGGTCTGGTATAGTATTCCTGTTTAAACCATTCTTCTGTGGAATGCTCGGAAATTTTGCGGGCTTTATGTTTCCATGTGCCTAGATTTGAGTCCAGACTTAATTTATTTTTCAACTTGCCCACACTGAGAACAAACATAAGCAAGTGCTCGCCAATCGGAGGCTTGACTTATCTGAGGTCTGAAGCGTTTCGTGCAATCCTCAGTTCTCTATAAATTGCATTTCCTCTCTTCTTTGTTTAATTTTTGTTCTAGCTATATGATTATGTTCTGTTTATAGAATGTTATGTTATCTCAGTTTAATGTCTATGCCTGTTATAATATATTATCATCCATTGTAAACATCCCGGTTTTCCAATGAATTCCACTTCACAGGAAAACGACGTTTAGTCAATTGTTACGGTGACATCTTAAGGACAGGCTGGATGTGATTCTAGTATTGTTCTGAGGATGCCACATATAATGATTAACCAAACGTGTACCTAAACCTATTGTAAATTATTGTAAATTTATGTTTTCGAAAAATAACCACCTTGACTACAGTGAATCAGAAGTGATAATATATGCAAATCTTCCGAAGCGATTGGGGAGAGTCTTGGAACTCGAAACGCGATATTTATGCGTTAAAGCCTTTCGGACATTCACAGATTTCGAGGAACGACGAATCTGAGAATGTTAAATTAGGAGTGAATACTGAAAACGACTTTCCTTGACGCATCGCGCGTATCTTTGTTCAAGGTTAGATACATTTCGATTTCATGAAAATAAGTTTAATGGATTCGCTGAACGCTTCTAGTGCGCGAGATTGAATCGTAATTCTTCAGCTTTTCCACGTATAGTGGAATGGAAATTACGTTGTTTACTTTCGCTGTATAGTGGCAAATTTTATTTGTCACAGCGTGAGATTAAAAAAATGTGACTTTGCTCGGAATCGAACGCGAGAATTCCCCGGGCGGTATAAAATTTTAAAATATTCAAATATTTGGCTGGAATAACGTGGGTATTTTCCAGTAGAGTATCTTGTTCCCATAAATTTATGGATCTTCCATCATCGAAGATAAAATGAATGTTGAATCTTTCTTCATTAGACTCGCATCCCTTCAGCCAATACTACTAATTTTTGGAATCAATCATAAGCGATTTTTGTTAAGAGCGAATTTTTATCCAAATCGACCATATATGTTCTTCAGCAGCCTCCTCAGTTGGAGAATAAATTGCATTTTGTTTTTACAATTGTCTTTTTGAAACATATGTATGTATGAGTCTTACTTTACCTAGATCATTCATAGCTTCGACCTGTCTCTGTGTTGCTCCGCTGGCTTCATTGGACGGTATAGGGGCTCTAGTTGAGAAGGCATTATGAAGTGTACCATAATCTTCAAAGCTGTCGGAGGGACAAATATGCTACCATCACAGATTCCTGAGGAACACTAGCGTTGATAGCCATTGTATCGGAGGATACTCCGTCAACCACTAGGCAACAGAGAACGTGAATGAATGGAATCCGCAGGTCAGAGAATTTGGAGTTCCACAACGAACAATCTAGAGACTGATCTTGTTCTTACTATACATTGCCTCTATTTTTGACCTCAACACATATGATAAAACAAACAATTATTTTTTCACGCTCACCAACGATATCCTTCTACTGACCAAAGAAATATTGAATACAATATTAGCTAGGACCTACATGTCTTAACTCCATTCCGGAACCAATGAAAGCATTAAATAAAATCATATTCAAACAGGAATCAGTTCTTGCTGAATACAAGCAGATAAACAATCCATTCTAACATTGATCTGGAAACAAATACAATTTATAATTCACGATATTAACACTGATACTTACTTCTTTCGCAGACGGACTCCGAAGAGTGTATTATATTCTCTCAAGCTATTTCTGAAATCGTTCCTTCACCATAGTATTTTTCATTGAATTTTAAGCAACTTTGGAAAAATCCGTCTGCTTGTCTCGATGTTCGTCACGAATTGTTTGTCTATGACGTTGAATTATAATGGGGTTCACATTATCGCCCTTGTTCCACTGAAATTGAAACTCATCTAAAGCTTTTTTTGGCAGCGATACTGTGATTATCAAAGATATATGTAAATGCATGTCTTTCAACTGCACGAAAACTCTATTGTGGGGGTTGATAGACATTTATTCTCTCTATACCAGCCTAGTACCGTGACTGAGATTAGTTCTTCACCTTTTATTAGGTCATCCCTTTGATCAAGATTACCAGATTACTTAGTCGTCCGCTATTGTTTGTATTCCGAGATCCCATTGTGAGAAGAGAACATCGCTCTGTGGACACCCTCTTGAAGCTCCAAAACTACAAGCTACCCATCGCAATGATGTCGGAACAGTTCTATTTTGGAGTATGACCCGTATCCAATTCTCATCCTCATCCTTTTCTCTACGGATTCTGTTCATAATGCGCTTGTGAGCAAGCAAACTTAGCAGTTCGTGTAAATTTAAATTTGTATATTAATTTATTAATGTACATAATTTTGAACTGGGGGATCATTTGTACGACCAACTCCTAAACTCCTTCAAATTTATTAGAACTAAAAGGAATAAATGCTGCAATTTGAAATGCCTTTGAAAGTCCTCTCCATACGTGGATACTTCTTGGTGTAGTGACGTTGGGGAATGCCGCTTATATCCGGCGATTTATCTAACTGGACACTACTTGCACTCTCTGTCAGCTGGCTGCATCACGTTTCTAAAAGAAGTCACTCACTGCACGCATTCCAGAATCACGAATATCTTCATGCATTTCTAACATCCTACATAGATGTGTCATAGAATATATTCCCACGTCGTAAGCGTTGCATAATCCTCGATTCTACGAAACAAGATTATAATTTAAGAATAAATTTTAGATAAAACACTTGAACACTTGAGCTATATATCGAATTAGTTTGTCAAATATTTTAATCAACCATCACATCAATATTCAAAAATCTAAATTTCTACGTATTTGTTATTATTTTCAGTAAATGACTGAAGAAAATGAAATAAATTTTTTTTGTCTACTTTCCACAAGAGATTTTATTTTTCACACCATTCATCGGATAGTTTTGACCAATCTGTTAAATCAAACCTGCAAATGAAGGATTCATTAACCATCCCTTGGTGTTGCAACAAACAATTCTAATATAAACTGAATTGGATCATCATTTCAGGAATAATTTGTTCCGAAGGGGAGCTGTGGAAGGACCAAAGACGATTCACCGCAAACTGTCTAAGACAAATGGGAGGAACGAAAATAGGTCACCAACGAGAGAAAATGGAAAGCATGATCCTGAGTCATGTTTCTGATTTGATAACGGTACGTAGTCACTAGATATTTATTTGCACCACAGTATAATCTTCCGTAATCCATAGCACTTAACCAATTTGGGAGAATCCTTTACAATCGATCCTTTGGAACCATTGCGACACAGTGTAGGTTCCGCGGTGAATATGATCGTGTTCGGAGAATGTTTCGATGAATCTAACCCAACATGGAAACATATACAATATTTGCAAGAAGAAGGTACGAAATGTATGGGCGTAGCTGGACCTTTGAATTTTTTGCCATTCCTGAGGTGATTTCCCTTTTTTTTGTTCGTACCTTTAATTGCCTAATTCTCATATCCTTCTAGGTTCATACCTTATTATAAGAAAAATGTTACGTTCTTATTGGAAGGTATAATAGCCACTCATAAATTTTACGATGAGATCATTGGAAGGCAGAGTATCATATTACAAGAGAAACTCAAAGAGAATCCGAAGCACGAAGCTACCACGATATTACATGCATTTCTGATGGAAAAGGAAAAACGTATGAATACAGACGACAACCAACATTTCTATTGCGATCAGCAATTCCGTTATCTTATGGCAGATCTTTTCGGTGCTGGGCTGGATACTACCCTATCCACTCTTACGTAAGGCGAACAATATATTTTAATGTATCTCGAGATAGATTCGCTCAATTGGTGTCATGTCATGAGAGGGTGTTGTGGGTTGTAATACAGAGTAGGGATATTGAAGGCTTCGTAGGACACCATATTAGGGAGTATTAGATCAACTCTCCTGGAGAAAATACATGCTCGAGTTTTGGTAGCATAACACTCTAATAGATTATCAGATCCTAAATTCATAATTGCAGAGCTTCATTTGTCGCATCATCCTGTCTCCATTTTGTACCTCTGGTTTCTAGAGGAGAAAACAAAAAAAAAATTGTATATGGCGAGATCTAGGTTATCTAGGCACATTTTAATTTAATGAATTGCAGGTCAGCCTGAGCTGTCTAGAGATCACTTCCAGACCTAAAGAAAAAACACGCTAACATAACTTACTAAAATACAATCAATACAAGAAACATGATCATAAATGTTTCATCACATTCACTGAAAGGTACAAGGTTATTAACCAGAATGTATGCTTCGCAACTGAATTTATCTTCATGAAATGGAATCGTTTCATAAGAAAGACGGAAAACCTTCAACTGATCTCCTCTAAAATCCTCTTATTTTCCAGGTGGTACCTTCTATACATTTCAATTCACAAAGACATTCAAACGAAAGTTCGAGAAGAATTAACCCAAGTTGTGAATAATAAGTCACCAACGTTTAACGATTTGGAATTCTCACCTCTGACTGAAGCTTCCATAGCGGAAACCTTGCGAATCCGATCAGTTATACCTACAGGTATACCCCATGGATCCCTCAGTGAGCTAGATATTGAAGGTTACACAATCCCAGCGCATACTATGATAATACCATTACAATGGGCCGTTCATATGGACGAAAAATGTTGGAACGACCCGGAACGTTTCGACCCGCAGAGATTCATCGATGAAGAGGGTAAATTTTACAAGCCCGAGTCGTTCATTCCTTTTCAAAATGGTGAGTTTATCGGAAAATATTTTGTCGCGTGTTAATGGTCATATTTTTCAGGTAAACGAATGTGTGTCGGCGATGAGTTAGCTAGAATGTTTTTGTTTCTGTACATTTCCAAGATATTGCTGAATTTCGAGATGGACGTGATTGAACCGGAAACAGTCGATTTGACAGGTATCTGCGGATTGACGATGACGCCTCAGCGTTATGATCTCAAGTTCAAGAGAATTTCAAACTGACTGACCAATCGGGTGTCTACTACCGTCCATTATTTAGTGTTCATCTGAAAGATTCACTTTATCAACTAAGTCAACAATGTTAAACTATTTCATTTTATGTATTTTAGACTATTTTTCAATAAAATTTATTTTTCAGCCGATACTATTTCTTATACCTTTATACAACGTGCTATAAACCATAGAAAATACAGGATGTGTTCTCGGGGGAAAATATCGAAAAACCCTTATAAATATATTAAAATATTATAACTAATCATAAAGTAATTAATGCTCAGCAGTCGCCTTAAAATGAAATTTAAACATATATTCATAAAATATTCATTCGAACAAGAACATTTATTTGCAACGTTCAAAGCTGACATTTTTAAGCTTTTATCGCGGGCTTTGAGCGCGGCGACCGAATCAAGAAATTCCGTAACGAAAAATAACAGGAACTCGTTTATGTTGCGCTCTCTCGGGTGACTAATATTGAAAAATTGTATATCACGACAAAAAACGATAATTCTACATTCAAGTTTTATAATAATCGAAGGCACGCTGCATCGACTGCATCTTTGTTGCAAGAATTCAAAAGACTGCCTTTAAATAGTGTTCAGGCGACAGCTCAAAGTGTCTTAGATTTCATTAGTAATAGAAATGGCATTTCAATAATGACTTTCAATTGCCAAAGTCTAAATAGTCACAAATACGATTTACAAGATTCAGTTACGAGACAAACAAATGTGTTACTTCTTACCGAAACTTGCATGGCGCATGATAATCCGATTGAAATACCTAATTTCAAATTGTATTGTTCAATTCAAACGAGATACTGTTCCAAAAGGTGGGGTAGCTATTTACCAAAATAATAATAATGTAACTAATATTATGACTCCGAATATTGAAATAAATATTGCACACGTTAGCGATGTTAATGTTAGGCGCTCATTTGTTGGAGATATTTGTGCGTGCTCATGCAAACTTAGAAATGGCCTACACATAGTCATGATAGCAATTTACATTTCTCCGAATCCAAAATTGGACGAGGTAGAGCATTTTATTCATCGCACTTTACTGGAGTACACTGAAGAAGGGTCGAAAATATTTGGTACAAATGGTAATAAATTTCCACTTATCTTGGCTAGCGATTTCAACATCAACTTCGCTGATAATAAATCAGAGCGGTTGACAACTTTTCTTTCGGAAAAATTGAATTTGAAAATTAATAATGATCCACAAGAATCCACAACAAAATATGGGACCACCATTGACGCGGTATTTTCCAGATATTTAGAGGATATCAAGTCTCAAACTTATGTCTCTTATTTCAGTTATTCAGTTACCATAAACCTATAGTTTCAATGATAACAAATTCCTGAATAACCTAAATGTATTGTAAGATAATAAAAATATTCTAAACGATATTAACTTCTCATTTATTCAATAAAAGAAAAAAAATTGTTTTCTTATCGGTCACCACGCTCAAAAAGTGTAACTTGAATTAATATCAAAGAAAAAACTTGAATTAAAATATCAAAGAAAAAAAATACTGCATAAATTAAAGAAAATAAATAATTATAATTGCATAAGTTGGGAAAAAATGCTATGCAATAGCTTTACCGCGGCAGTCCCCGAGTGCCACACGTATTTTTTTATACTTTGACTACGCGAGAGTTTTACGTAGGCAAGAATATCTCTCAGAGCCGTAACGAGGATTATGCGCACCCGGGGACAGCTATCATAAACATCTTTAACGTACTGTATAAGAAATCGGAGTAGTTCGATGGGGGTATCGATGGCATTTTCCCGTGAACGTAGTAACATTCTGCAGTCAACGATGCCCTTATACAAGCCAGTGCCGTCAACGTCAGTAGAGTAAAATTCTCCGTAACTTTCACACTGTTTTTCCATGCAACCGAAATCTGAACCACTCATCAATTCTGCAACATTCAGGAGGAAGTCAAACTTCTTATTCAGATCACGAAGACCATTGTCGAACTCAACCTGGAGCCTATCAATAGCATTTGCCAAAACGCAACGTTGTTCCTCCTCTGCTGAAAGGCTTGCATCTTCAGCTAACTCTCCAGGCATTTGGCGACGTCTTCTTCTTCTCCGTTCGACGTTGATTCCCCATCGTCACATTTTTGTTTCGCGTCTGCAATCGCGGAAGTGCACAAATCGTCTCGAATGTGTGCTAAGTTGTGTTGAAGAGAGTCGAGGTCGTTTGCAGCATGTGCAAAATTCATTGCAGGATCTTGCAGTCTTTTTTGAACACATTCAATTCTCCGCAAAACTTGGTCCCAAAAGTAGAGAAGGCTGAGAAAGTCGAACGTCAGCATTCTGTGTGCAAGGCTTCCCGCTTCATTCCTAGTTTCCGGCGTCAATTCTGAATTTTCACTCATTTTTTCGAGCAGATCCAAAATAAAATCCAGATGTTCAAAGACAACACTGACAGCATCATACCTAAGCGCTCCATCTGGTTTGAAATGCCTCTTTCACTGTTCTCTTCACTGCACTTTTCAGCAAGTCCCACCGTATAGTTGACTGAGAGAAGAACACGTACAAAGCCTCTATGGTGCCGAAGAAAGTGATGACAGATGCCTCTTGATTAGCTGCATGAAGTCCTGCTAGATTCAGTGAGTGATTGTCCCAGTTCAAAAACAACGCTCGCGGATTTTTATCAGTTATTCTTTTTTGAACACCGGAAATACGCCGGACATCACTGCTACGTTGTCATAACATTGAGATCTGCCGTCGGTCCGACAGATTTTTTAAACTTAGAGAAATTTGGTGCTCCCCTGGAAAGTCATATAGCCGGTCATTCGCGATATTAGAGCTCACTAAGTATTGGATGATCTCGATGTTGATTGCTTTCTTCATCACTTTAGAGATCACAAACATTAGTGCAATAGGTCTATAATTATTAGGAAGGGTCTTCTTTCCTGTTTTTGGAATTGGTTGAACTCTAGCTGTCTTCCAGCTGAAAGGAAACGCACCAAGTTTGTATGAAAGGGTAAACAACCTGCAGAAAATTGGTGTTAATTCATGCGCACATTCCTTGATAACGTGGAATTCCATCTGGCCCCATAGCCTTTTTGGTATTGACATTCAGCAGAATACGCCCAATTGTGCACTGACAAAAGACAATTTCAGGCATATGGCAGCAATATTAAGATGATCCTTCCCTTGTGGATAATATCTTTCAATTCAATAATAATCCATTCGAGTACTAAACCTTCTGAGAATAATATGTATTCATTTTAATGATTCAGTAAAATCAAATATTTATAAATATACATCAATTAATAATTTTCCATTGGCTTTTAACAAAAGGGAAATTTTAAAAATCGTAATGAATATATGAAAGAATAAAAACTTATTTTATTCGTCAACATTATTTTTAATTAATTTACAAATAGCTTTCGTTGGGTGGTTGTAGTTTGCGGAAGGAAGAGACTTATTCTAAAAATTCGAATAATTCTATTTATTCATCTTAACCTTTTTCAAAATAATATTGTCACCTGAACTCGATCGAGATGGGCCTGTAACAAAATTTCCAAGAGGTTGTAAAGAGATAAAAACTTCAAGTTATATTGAAATTATAATTTATTTATAGTATGGAGGTAAGTTAGAATTATTTAAGTAACATAGAAGACTTAAGCCTAATAGTCTCGGTCTCAATAAAAACTTAATACTAACATGAAAAATAGTAGATATATGTACAATTTTAATACTAACTAAAAATATGTTATATAAAAAATGGTATGAGTTATAATGACCTAATGTGTAGCTGCCCTGCATTCTAGTATACTTAAAGTAACACTGGTTTACAAAGTAGGTAACAGCAAATGGGTAACTCCAAAAATTCAAAGTAACCCTAATTTTCATCGAAACAAAATAATAATGGTGAACATAAGCATTGGAGTTACATGGTATATGAGTGTGTGGCATGACTAGGATTTCTTAAACTAACAATTAAATTGGGTTAAATAAAATTAATACTAAGGCCGCTATTGAACACTTGTAAGCACAGCCTACTCCAGAGAGATCTGTTGTATATACGGAATTAGGTAAGTACAGTGCCTATTTATCTTTAACCTAACCTATAGGAACCACATTCAGTCACCGTACTCTATATCAATTTAATTTGTACATCAACGCCTCAACACGAGAACTGTCTCAACAAACTCAGGTCAAAAATTGTTCGAAGCAAATCGAAAACAACAAAAAACCAGAGATTCAGTACGTGATTCAATTTTTTTGTGATATATTTTCGGTAATTAGACATTCTATTCCAAAATTAATGCATTCAAAGTCATTTTCTGTTTTAATTGGTATTTGAAACAAATTTATGCAATAATTTTGGCATATTCCAAAAAAAAATTAATAAATTATTATTAACTATCAAAAACGAACTTAAATCCTTAATTCGGTTCATCCATGGGATGAACTTTACACTCCATAGTACTAAATATTATTTAGCGTTTCAAGCATAGTACTTTTTAATATAAAAAATTGAGCAATCATTACTCATTATTTCAACTTGAAATTGTCGTAAAAAGTTGTTCAACGAATTGAACCGTCCGTCGAACTGTCCAGACCTGTATCCAATCGAAAATTCTTGGTGGTTTCCTAAACAGCTCGATGTGATTCGAAAATTGTGAATTTCGTTGAAATCGACGTTGAACGAATACCTATATGGACGAATGACATGGTACTCTTCAGTGACTACCCGCCGTTCGCAGACACGTATCCCATTCGGCCGGTCTGGATTTCAGACACACTTTGAAATCGATAGGACTGATAGTGACGCCGGCGATTCCTTGCAAACTTGGTAACGTTTGACCTTCGGGCACGGAAATGTCGAAGGAGTGTAACAGAGACGAGAAGAACAGGAACAATTCCATCCTGGCTAGAATTTCGCCGAGGCACATACGACGACCCACGCCGAACGGCAGGAAATATTCGGGTTTGGTTACTTTGCCTTCGGCGTTTATGAAACGAGACGGGTTGAATTTTTCCGGTTCGTCCCATAGATTTGGGTCCATGTGAATGGCGTGCAATAGCGGTACTACTTGGGCATGCTGGGGTAGATTGAATCCATTCAGTTTCAGATCTCTGAAAATAAAAATAAAATAAGATATCTCTGAATAAACTTGCAATGGATTAAAAGTAAATATAATAATAATCGTTTATCACATCGACTTATTCAAGACTAATAAAAATTAAATAAATGTCATTTTTGTTATTTTTATCCAATTAATTTCTGGTACTTTCAAGTGTGTATATATATTTTTTTTTTAATTTCATATGCTTGTTTTTAAAATTATTGCCCTTGAAATGAGATTCTCCTTGTAGGGTAATATATGGAAATAAATAAATAAATAAAATGAATAAATTTTCAGTGCAGGATAAAATTCGAAATTGATTTGGTTGGATCCACTAAAATTTGAAAGCTGTGTACCAATGATTGCAGAATAATATAGAATATAGATTAAAATCAAATTTAATGGAAAAACCATCTTTAAAGTATATTGATAATTAACCTACATCGCAAGGCTATAGTTGTTTAATTTACCTATTTTTGTATAGAATGTTATCACAAATTATATAATAGATTAAAATTGGAAAAATATTAGACTTAAGTCAAAATTTATCAAAATCGATATTGTATTGAAATTATTTGATAAAATATAATCTATCTGAATGAAAATCGATTGTAGCGCAACATCAATATATTAATGCGAGGTGAACGACCTCGCAATTTCTATAATAATCGAAAAGTCCCCCGTATGTCCTCATTGCACACAGAATTTTCATAATTTGGTATATTATACGAGGTGATTACTTAAAAAATCGTGCCTTCGTCACAGCCGCTATTTGTCCAAAATTAAATAATTAAAAATAAATATTCCGACCATGCGTACACTATTACATAAACAATATTGTCTTTTAACCAGTTTGTCTTGCGTGTGGTTACGAAATATTTGAGAAATCGTCTGTGAACGTTACACCGGGGTCAATAAACTGTTCATTAATGAATTTTCGGCTTTATATACTTTCACTTTTTTCGCAGGTGCGAATAATTATGAGCCAATAACAAACAGAACCGATCGTTCGGCTACTTGCACGCACGTGGTACGTACTGTTAATTTTCGTAACGGTTTAAATATAGGTGAAATATTTATTTTAATCCCTAGACCGTTCGCAATGATCGATCATTAATTGATAATTTATTCTAATTTAATAATAAATCATTCGGGCAAATAAAATTTCTAAAAATAATATATACCTATTTTAATAATTTATTTGATAATTTAAAAAACATTTCCATACAAATATTCATCAATTAATAATGTAATAAGTCCGTAAAAATTAGTTTAAACTTGGCAAAAATTGTTAAAGACATTTAAAAAAAATTGTCATTGGTATTTTACCCAGAAAAAATTGAAAATTCATAATAAATTTATGTAAAATATTAATTAATCCTGATTTAAATATTTCTCGGGCTAAGAATAATTTTTGAGGTTCATAACACGTCTCAAAATCACAGATTTGAAAAAAATCATTCTTACCTTGTGGGTGCGTGTGTCGTGCCCATGGGGACGATGCTCGATCGCCTTAGTACTTCCAAAATGGTCGATTCGGTAACTGGAAGATAAGCTAAATCTTCCAATTTGGGAAGACGATGCCTTCCGATCACTTGGTCCAATTCCTCTTGTACTGCTTTCATCAGATGAGGATGATGAAGCATAAAGAGAACGGCCCATTGCAAGGAACTCTTGATGGTTTCCATACCAGCGGAAAACATGTCACCCATGATCTGCTGCATTTGGCGATCTGGAAAAAAAATCAAAAAATTATTATTTATTCCAAAAGTTATCTGTAGCTAGATTTTACTTTCAATTTTAATTGTATTTGAAGTTGATGATATTCGAAACTGTTTGATATCTTACCATGGTCTTTTCCTTCGAAAAGGTGATGTCCTGTGCCTTCTTCATCGGCCTTTTGGATCTCATATAAATAGGTATCCAGTAAATCTCTCAAGTTGCTAGGATCGAAACTCTTGCGATGATCGTCGATGGTTTCTTGTAAAAATCCTGCCATTTCATTGCGATTCTGCAAAAAAAAATGTTCGATTAAAATCAAATCTAGAGGCGATGTAAATGGATTCATCGATTATGTCCAAACAAAATCACTTGGCTCAAATCGGGTACAAATGAAGTGTCGATCGTGAAATAACCTGCTCACCTTTTCAATTTTCGAGAGAGTCTCCATTTTTCCCGGCAAATACTTGAGAATGGGAATGAACAGGGCCGCTTCCAGGGACCCGAACAATTGGAAACCTTCGTCGATCAGATGCATGAATCTCCTGAAGCGTTGATCGTTGTGCGAAAATCTCACCGACATCAGAATATCGCATATCACGTTCGATACGGACACGGAAAGTAGCGGGTTCAGGTCGATAACTTCGTCTTTCATCGATGTCAACACACACAGGAATTCTTCTACCTCGTTCATGATGCGCGTTTCCATTTGGACCTTGCGCGCTCCCAAATAGGACATGCCGAAATGGCGGAGGCCGTCGTGCAAGAAACGTCTCTGATCTTTCCAGAATTTTCCGGCTGTATTTATAACACCTGTAAGGAAAGTTTGTGGTCAAAACACTATTACAATATTATAACTTTTAGGAAGTTAGAATTTTAACGTGAATATATTTCTTTAAAATCATTGTTATTGATAAGACTATTTTATTTTTTGTCAAATAATAATGAAGAAGTAAATAAGTTGTAATTTCAGAAAATACGTGATTATTCATTGAATTTCTGATATATTTTTTACATCGCCAATAGTATCATAATATGTTATTGCGATTTTATTATTATTCTTAAATGGAGTACAAGAGATTTTAATAATAAAAACAATTATTGGCATTATTTTTAACTATAATGGTTTGGTTGTTAGAGAATAATATTATTATTTAGAGGATATACATTAATAGCAAATAAAATTGTTTTTTTATTCATCAATGTGTTTTGTCAAACTGAATTATAATATGTTATAAATGAATATTAAAATAAAGCTATAAAAATGTCTATTTCATACAATATTTCCACTAATTAATTCTGTTATTTGTATAAACGGGTACTGACTTATTTTAATATTCCATAGTTTGAGAATAATATTATTATAACAAATACTACTACTAGTACTACAATCTAAACTTGAAATAATAAGCAATAATCACGAATAAGTTTGTGAAATCAGAAATAGTAGTGTTACGTATTTCATCAAAATTATGATTTTTTATGAATTGATTTATCTCTACAATAATGAATTTTGTCGATAGAAATAGTTTTAATTAAAATTATCACATCTATTAGATTTAACGATATTTTTAATTAAATTTGAATGTTGATAGTGAATAAAATGTAGGTTATTAAAACTATATCGTGAAAATATAAATGGAAGATAACAATAATTATATTCTAGCATTGATCACTTTTACTGAGAGATGACCTGTGAAGGCCACTAAAGTGTGTCAATAGTATACGCTTGCCATTCTTGTTTTATTTATTAAGCGAGCTCGTGAGAGACGTATATCAGACGGCGACTTACCATAACCCCCCAGGATATTGTTGAATTCCGTCATCGGTCTTCCTGTGAACTCCTCTTTACGGAAGGTGTCTCTTATCAATTTGTAATCACTCAAAACCACTATCAATTGTGAACCGAGTCTGGTGGAAAACAAGGAACCGTACTTGTGTGTCAAGTCTCTAAAGTGCAGATGCAGATCGCCTTTCAAAAAAGGCAACGAGCCTAAAATCGGTAGTCCCCAAGGACCGGGAGGCAGGGAAATAGCCTCCCTAAACATTTGGATCACTCGGGCCACCAATAGGAACGTGAAGAAAACGGCTAATATTCTCGTGGAAATTTCGTCGGAAACGAAATTCCAGGCCACTATAGCACTGTACACGAACATGTCGCACAGGGTTTATGTCAAATTTTTTTTTCGTTAGGATAATTCGTGAGTATACACGGCAATCTGTAATAACTGAAATGATACCGTAGAGTTAGCTTTATATACTTTAAGTCGGTGTATACTCGAAGCGGCACTTAAGATGCCGTGGTGGGGATGAGCTCGCAGAATCTGTCTGGGAGGAGCTTACAAACGGAGCCAATAAACTATACGACAATCCCTTCCCTCATTGGATGCACTTGAAATGCATTTCGATTCATTCATCAGTTTGGCTTTAGCCGCGGAAGGTCTTGTGTGCAGCACGGAGCTCTTACGAATCAGATAATCAGCGTGATTTTACGAATAAAAGTTCTTGGTATGCCAAATTTCGAGTATTGCGCTAAGAAACTATGATGTATATTCTCTATAAATGATATTAATTGGAAACTCTGAGGTTAAAATTTATTTTTATTTTGTTTTATTTATTTACGGACATGCCAATTTAGAAAAATCGTACATATTCAAGAGACAATTGAACAAATGTACAAAAAAAATCTAACTAAAAAACTAAGTTCAAAAAACAAATTAATGTGCCTCATTTGCTTTTAAAGGGAATATGTGGATGTATCGAATGAATTAATTAATTCACTATTTTTATTTGCAAATTTATCCACTCTTGTAATTGACACATTTTGGCCGTAGTTCTTACTGTGACGCGAAACCATGAACTATTCTGGAATTCTCGTTTTTCTGAGATTGACGTTTAGATGAAATAATTGGATTAAATTAGGACAATTCAACCAACTTATGCAGAAATCTCAAATCAAACTTGATAAATTCGAAATGATCAAAATATTGAATCAATTATAATTCTTCTGATATCCCAGTAGCATGCACATAACCTTAAAAATTCATTTTGTACTCTCTCAATTCCTTCAATAATATTTAGAAATAATATAATCCATCTGTGCCTTGAACGTCTTAATTTGGCGTCAAATAAAAGTCCGAGATCTCGAAAACTATTAAAATTAAGATACTGCTTGGTTTTGTAAGAAATATCGATGATAACACCTTTATTTCTTAATTTTAGTGTTTTTGCGTGCACTATAATGCACTTTAGGAATTGAATTATAAATTCTGAATGAATAGCAATTTGACAATATATTGTGCCATATTTTATTTACTATACTAATTTAACCTCTCTTCAAATACCGGTAGACATAAAAAGAAACCTGTCTTCAATATTGTTTTGAACTCAAGAAAATCGATTTTTTATTTTCTGGTACGTTCAAGAACTCAATAAGGCTAAAAAAATTATGACCAACATTAACTTAACCACTAAAAATACTATTAAAGTCCCGAGAACCTTTCGGCCACCAAGTAACCATCATCAGAGTAAACTAAACTATAAAAAAAGGGGCCTGTTTAAATACTATTTAGACAATGGGTTACCCTCAGCTAGAGATAAATCAGAATTTAGTAAATTACTTTTTCGCTTATACATTTACAATCCTTTCTAAATTACGTAGATATTTGTTCGCAATGTGTTTTAAAAGTGATAAAGTTTATTGAGAAATGTTGTAACCTGTATTCAAAATATGTTTGGCTACCGCTGATTTTCAACATTATTTTTCTTGACATGGGCAAAATGTTCATTCTAACGAGTTAAAACGTTTCTTCTATATATCATTTTGTGCCCGAATTCAAACAAATAAGTATACCCCGGCGAATTCAGTTACACCATTTATATATAAAATAGCTCCGTTTAATAGTCTGGTTCATAGATTATTGAACATCCCTTTGAGGCAGCAAAATTATAAGAACGAAGTTGAGAAACTTCAGTAAATTGCTGGATAATGGTTACCACAAATCTTTGATCAATAAATTTAATTTCTGAACAAAAAAGGAAATTAGAACGAAGCCAAATTAAAGCAAATACTTCAATAAAATTCAAAAGTTTCACTTATCATTCTTCAGTAATTAATAAATTCCATAGTCTGTCTTCTAAATTTGCAATACAATCTGTTTATAGATGTAAGAACAAGCTAAAACACCGTTTAGGCAACACCTTCGAAAAAGTTTCCGATTTCGACAAATCCGGAATTTAAAAAATCAATTGTGAGTCGTATTCAAAATGCTATGTGGATCAAACTGGAAGGGACATTTTAATTCGTTATAAGGAACATTTTGCCCATATAAAGAAAAATAATGTTGAAAAATCAGCGGTAGCCGAACATATATTGAATAAAGGTCACAACATTGCTCAAGAAAGTTTATTATTTTTAAAACACAGTACAGACAAATATCTAAGTAATTTAGGTATGAAAATGTTCAAATGAAAAAGCAATATATTAAATTCCGATTTATCTCCAGCTGAGGGTAACCCATTGTTTACATTATTATCCCCAAATAGTATTTAAGCAGGCACGTTTTGATTTATAATTTAGTTTACTCTGGTGGCTACTTCGTAGCCGAAAATTCCGAAAAATACTTTAACAGTATTTTTAGAGGATAAGGGTAATTATTTCTTATCAATACTGTTATAATTTAACCACAGTGTGAACTCTTTTATAGTTTATTAAATATTTCTTATCAAATTTTAGATACCCACTTACCATAAACTTTATTTACCTTGAAAGAAGCAAATACATATATTATTTGTTGGGAACCGACAAATCTCTTTTAAATGGATGAGAATTAGAATTTCCCCATCAGAATTATATTTTCAACTAAAAAGGTCGACTTTAGATGACGTCGCTAGAGCATTTCAAAATGCAATTACAAGAATTAATAATACGATTTTGAATGAATAGAACAATACGAGATGGCTTTAACAATCATCCCTAAGAAATTAGGGTATTAACAGTACCTACGTAGCGTTCAATTGTTTGCAAAAGTGACACGAAAGTTCATTGAACGTGTTTTTTATTTATAACAGTTCACACCGAGTATACTTAATATCTATTATGCCTAAACTAAGTCAGGTACCTATTTCCTCCTTTGTTTTTATTTTTCGGATTACTGGGTTAATTTGATAAATGCAATGCAAATAAAAATAATCACAAGACATAAACTGATTCATTAGATACAGTTCACTGACCTGTAGTCGATATATCGTAGATAGCTTCACGCATCTTTCAAAACTACATCAATACAAAACAGCAATATTCTGGTTGTTCCAATAAACAAGCATATCGTATTGGAGAAAATGCGATCCAAAATTTCGATTGTTTAATAGGTTATGATTATGAGATATGTATAACACTCTATATAACAGTTTACTTCGTTTATCTATTATATAGAGATACTGGTTATCGTAATGTTACAGATTTGAATTAAATCTTGGAACAAGAATCGTATTAATTTTTCTGATAAGGAACAACTGAAATCAAAACTCAAATATCGAAAATAACGTCGATCGAAACACGCGTAAGAAGCTAGTTAGTCTTTCTAAAGATTTGATCCCTTCAATGGGTATCTCATAGATAGGTTCGCTGGAGTACATCATTTTAAATAGAAATTCGGTTCAAAGGATATGTTGAAAATAATACATAGCTACATTATTATTATTATACTCTTCGCAGACGAGTCCGAAGTTTGTGTTTAATGTCTCTCATTGAGAACATTATCGCTTGGCTTTTTGTGACGTTCACTTCTATTCGCCATTTACCACTCTTCGAGGTCGGTGATTTATTTTTGAAGCCCTGCTTACACGCATTTTATTTGGATGTGTTGACATAAGGCGCCTATGGCGTTTGCATATTGCGCCAAGTCCACTCCTATTGTCAATAGATGCATAGTTATGCAGTTGTCTTCCTCTCCGAAAATGTCCTCATGTTCAATAGCGCCCAAGAACTCGACCTTCGCAAAACTTCTTGAAATTGTTGTAGGAGAAATTTTTCCAAAGCTGTTGATATCCATACTGAAGCACTCGTTAAGTTGATACTTTCTTCTGCTTCTTCGTAAGAATTTTCGCTGTTGGTGAAAGTGAGAAGTCTTCTCAACAAATATTTACCACCTTAATACTATGGATAATCCCTTGGTCTAGTGGTTGGCAGTGTGAAAATGTGTTTGGCGACAGGAACACGATTTTCACATTTTGTAATAGCAGTTTGGGATGGGACGTGGCATTATTCAGAAATAATATGAGGTCATTATTTCTGTCGTCATCCAGGCTCTTTTATTTCACACCCATTCTGAAGGCAGGTTTATAAGGGGTTCATATCTTTCCCAATTATTAACAGGTTTTCTTTCCAACTTTCCATTTTTGGGCAAAATGAAATGATCACATATCACTTTTTGATGCGGAAGGTCTTGTTGAGTATTGCAAGGTGTCTTCTAGCCATCCATTTGAAGCTTTAAAATCTGCGCCTTTCACACTGTTGGCTACTCCCAAAGCTCTTTCTTTTATCAAAGGTCCAGATATGGGTAGGTTTTTAATTCTTGCTTCATAAAACCAATTGTAAATAACTGCATCTATCGACAAAATCTTCCGGTTTTGGAATTTTTTTGTTCTAAATTAGAATCTTCTTTAAAGAATTTCTTTAATTCATGTTTATTTTTTTATGATGTCGTTAACTTGTGTTCTTCCAACACCAAATTTTTCAGTAATCGCAAGTATTTTTTCTAAGAAATACTGGCTTTGGTGACCGATGCCGCTATTGGGAGTGTCATTATAATGGGTATTCCCCATCACTGTCAAGCTCGACACCTGCCCGAATTTCTTCCTACCAGTCTTCATTCTTCGTGTAGTCAAAGTATATAATAAAAAGTAAGGAATTCAAAAACAGACCGTTCTTAGTGGTGACCGCTTTAAAGAGGTGGTCGAAAATAGAGGTTTTAGTAATAAATGGGTATATCATCCTATTAGTATACCAACTACAGCCATTGGCCATTTGAAAATCAATTTGTGACTTTAGGATCCATTTGCCCAATATAAGATAGTGTGTAATGGTTTGCTGGGAGTTTGTCGAACACAATTCAAAGTCAAATCTTATGTAGCGACATAGTTTCTATTCTAGACAATAGAATTTTTAATAGTTTGATTTACACCATTTTTGCACTGACAGTTTTAGTACAATCATTGAATAAAGTAGAACGTTTGAGAAGCACTATTGAAGCAATAATAATACAAAATACATCATTTTATATTGAACTCTACTTAAAGGACCTCTAAAAAAACCTTCACCCATATCCAGATGGATTTGTTTATTTGTATGACATATACAATTATACGGAACGTGAAATAACCATTTCCTATAGCATAACTCTTTACCGATAAGATAACGATTATGCTTTCATTATAAATTGATAATACAACGCATACTTGATATACGATTCACAATTAATGATGAATTATTGAAAACTGCAGAGTTCGATGAACCATTCGCGTAATCCATGTTATCAACTATACCTATACCTGTTGTAATAATTCTATAAATAGCAGAAAATCGCGAACGAATCATTGGTTGATCTTATGTGCTTATTGAAATAAATTGGGATATTACACAACATTCAATTGTTCTCGATAATTTACTATCAAGAACGAAAAGAATAGATAGTCAAGTTCAACTTCAACCGTGTTTATCAGTATAGGTTTTATGCGACCTAATGCTGGGACAGCTCCAGTTAATGTATAGTCTAGGAGTTTGAGCGATATGGTGGGCCTGAATGAGTATACCTTGGTACTACTATACAGGTGTCCTCGAACTGCGTGGCTAAAATGAAACCGAAGATTCTTTGATTAGAAAAAAATTTGATGAGCCTCTTTACTTTTGCCTCAAGTGTCTTGTTTACCCGGTAGAGGGCTTCAAAGTTGCAAAAATAATTTTGTTTTTTCGGTATAACTTGAGAACGTGATGAAGGACTTTTACAATATTTGGCAGGTGAGTTACTGTCAATAATAGCCGTTTTTGAGAGCGGAGCATAGAGCCTTAGAGACCATAGAAATGGCTCAAACTTGAGGATGTAACGGGAAAAGTGTCCAGAACTTTTTTGTGGTCGATGTAATTCACTCTATATTTTTTATGTAAATAGCTTATCTAATTTGAAAACTTTTCTTACTCTTAGAAAATTTTGATAAAATCAACGGATTAGCTTGAAAAAAATAATTTTCGAGTCTCTGCAATTTTGGCTTACTAATTTTACTTGATTAAAATACCTTAGTTGCCTTTGCTTTTCTAATGTCATTTTGGCATTTGGAAAATTTATCCTCAAAACTAGCAGTTTTTACTTTGCTTTCCGTGGAAATTTTATAAAATTATGGCTCAAAATTTCACTAACACTGAAATGGTTAATATCTCGGTAAAACACGAATAATAAAAACAATAGAAATGGGGAAACGATGTGATTATTTAGGAAAAACAAATGCTAAATTGAAAGAAACAACAAAACTTTTTGGGAAATCGCTAAGGCATCAATTGTTCGAAATGTTGCCCATTTTCCTGAATACCCAAATTAATTCGTTTCAAGAAATTGGATTGAACTACGGCTAGTACTTCAGGATCATTCTTTAAAAACAATAGAAATGGGGAAACGATGTGATTATTTAGGAAAAACAAATGCTAAATTGAAAGAAACAACAAAACTTTTTGGGAAATCGCTAAGGCATCAATTGTTCGAAATGTTGCCCATTTTCCTGAATACCCAAATTAATTCGTTTCAAGAAATTGGATTGAACTACGGCTAGTACTTCAGGATCATTCTTCAATAAATCCGCTTCATGATTAATTCGTTGCAACAATTCCTCTCGTGTGTTTACTGTAGCTGCATAAACTTTCGACTTCAAAGCGCCCCATAGAAAGAAGTCGCAGGGCGTCAAATCAGGGGACCGGGCCGGCCAGTTCACTGGTGCATCGTGTCCTCTACCTATCCAGCGATCTGGATATTCCGCATTCAAATGTCGCCTCACAGCTAATGTGAAATGAGGAGGTGCACCATCATGGATAAACCAGGCCACGACGAAAGTGTAAGGGCAAGTCTTCCAACAGTTCAACTAGCCTTTGTTCCAAAAAGTTCAAGTAGTTCTCCCCGTTCAATCGATCGGGTATAACGGTAGGGCCAATAATAAAGTTATCCACAATTCCAACGCAAACATTAATTTTAGTTTGATTCTGAAAATATGTAACTTCCGTTTCATGAGGATTTTCATCAGCATAGAAATGTTCATTATGGAGGTTAAAAAGACCACATCTCGTGAAAGTATCTTCGTCCGTGAACAGAATTCTTCTACAAAAATTGGGGTTTGCGTTTTGTCTTTGGACAATAAGCCGACAAAAATCTAGCCGATGACCTGGATCCATGGGCAATAAGTCTTGAACTGTTTTAATATGATAGGGATACAACAGTTCTTCTTTCAGTACATTATGAACTAATGATTTTGAGGCTCCAATACGAAGTCCCAAACGTAGTGTGCTTATCCCAGGTTCAGTTTCAACCGCTTCCAGTATCGCTTCTTCGTGCTCTAACGTCCTTCTTGTCCGTCTGCGATTTGCTTCAAATTTGCCAGTTTCGCGAAGGTTTGCCGATTTGGAATTCTGCGATGCGGATATCTTTCCCTTCTCCGGCCATTGCAACGACAAAGTCCATAAATCAATAACATATCAACCATTTCAGTGTTAGTGAAATTTTGAGCCATAATTTTATAAAATTTTTACGAAAAGCAAAGTAAAAATGACATTAGAAAAGCAAAGGCAACTAAGGTATTTTAATCAAGTAAAATTAGTAAGCCAAAATTGCAGAGACTCGAAAATTATTTTTTTCAAGCTAATCCGTTGATTTTATCAAAATTTTCTAAGAGTAAGAAAAGTTTTCAAATTAGATAAGCTATCTACATAAAAAATATCGAGTGAATTACATTGACCACAAAAAAGTTCTGGACACTTTTCCCGTTACATCCTCAAGTTTGAGCCATTTCTATGGTCTCTAAGGCTCTGTGCTCCACTCTCAAAAATGGCCATTATTGACAGTAACTCACCTGCTGAATATTGTAAAAGTTCTTCATCACGTTCTAAAGTTATACCGAAAAAACAAAATTATTTTTGCAATTTTGAAGCCCTCTACCGGGTAAACAAGACACTTGAGGCAAAAGTAAAAAGGCTCATCAACTTTTTTTCGAATCAAAGAATCTTCGGTTCTATTTTGGCCACGCAGTTCTAGGACACCCTGTATATTGGTGGAGAAAGGTTCAATGTACAACAGCGCTCACAGGCCGAAACGAGTATTGTTAGGCGTTTCCGAACTACAGCCACCTCAAATTTTGGACTTTTTTATTGCACGAACCCTTTTTTTTTCGGAGTTGTTGTTGGATTTCGATCTTAACCAGTAACTCATTTGCTATAAGTAGTAATTTTTGCACAGTTTCAAAGTCTGATGTTTACTTATTGCGTGAAGATTTGTACCATCCTCCATTGTTTATTGATTTTTTTTTTTTTTTTTTCTAATTATATGGCTTTGGTCTTAACCTTTAGCCAACAGCCTCTGTCACGTACAGCAAGGGTACAATATCAATAATTAATTGGAATAAAAGAATTCAGAATATAGTAAGGGTGCCATTGCCAGCGTCATAAAACTTAGTTATTACAAATCATCCACCTAAAAAACTCAAGGGATTATAGACAGGGATACTTTTCACGTTAAGGGGTCTCTCATAACGTCTTATTACACAAAACATAGGAAGACCATGGGTAATGTCCAGGTTTTTAACATAGGTTGAGAGGGAGGTTACACAAATACTAAATATCTAACCTAGCAGAAACAACAAATTTATACAGCAGTTGGTATAAGCTTATGTCTTGAGTGCTTAGCAAGTAGTTTATATTTAACGGGTAATTTAAGTTGTACGGCCTTAACTGTTCTATTAAGGTTGCAGTTTCCAATTGACGGAGCGGACAATTAAAAAACAAATGATTAAGGTCACCTACTTCGCCACATTCACACAGATTTGTGGGAAGTATTTTAATATAATTTAAATGTGCAGGAAAGCGACCATGATTAAATTTCAATCTGACGATAGTGGTGTATATTTTTCTTGGCAATTGTAACGTTTTGTGATACCATGATTTTCTTGGAATTTCTGGATGAATCAAAAAATAGTTTGTAGGTTTTCGCAGATTTTGCTGTTTGTAAAGTAATATCCATGTTCTCCTAATCTCTGATTTGTAGTTGCAGATGAAATCACTGTGTGGTGTGACTTTATGTAGATAGTTTTCACAATTGGTGGCTTGCTTTGCGTACAGATCAACCTTTTCATTTCCCTTTATTCCACAATGCGCTTTAACCCAAACAAAAATAATACTATAATTTTGTTCAAGTAATTCCATGTATTTCCGGACTATCATTAGAATAAGGGGCGAACTCTTACGGTTAACGTTTTTTAATGATTTCAATACGCTTTTGCTATCTGATAATATAATCGTTTCTTTAGCTACACAACGCTGACAATAGTTCAAAGCTTGTAATAGCGCCATAGCCTCAGCAGTAAATATGGAAGAAAATTTACATAGTCGAAAATTTATTGTATGATTATCATCGGGAATATAAATAGCGAGACCCACTGATTCAGGCATTTTTGAGCCATCTGTGTAGATTTTTTTAAAATTTTCGTAATGTTCCAATTCTTGGAGTAATATTTTATGGTTCAAGTTATCTATCTTAGAATAGCTAGGTAGAATGACAGGGATATCTAGCAATATTTGCTTGTAGGGTCCGCAAAAATAGTTATAGCAGCTGTTATTAAATAAAAATTGTGATATGTCACCCATTGATTCAACAGCTTGTGCACAAGGAGGAGAATTTCGGTTTTTCCAATATGAACTTGTCAGGTTATCCGTACATAAATTTGTTATTCTAATACTCAGTTCTTCATCAAATGATGCTCGCAGTTTAATAACGAATTTATACGCAAGGAATTGTCTACGTAGAGTTAATGGTAATTCATTGCACTCAGCCTGTAAGGCACAAATTGGGGTGGAAATCATGGCTCCACAACATATACGTAAAGCTTTATTTTGTACACATTCCAATCTTTTCAGCATGGTATTGTTGCAAGATCCATAAAAAATACAGCCATAGTCGATAATAGAACGTATAGTGGTCCGATATAATAATAGAGCTGTACTTATATCTGCTCCCCAAGACAATTTTGTGACTAATCGTAAGATATTGAGTGTCTTTTCACATCTGGAAATTAAGTATTTAATATGTGGAGTCCATAACATCTTTGTGTCCAAAATGAAACCGAGATATTTAACTTCCTTGCAATATCGAATGTCTTGATTGGCCAATTTAAGACTGTTGTACGCTGGAATTCTGTGCCTCGTGAAAATGGTTACACAGGTCTTAGTAGCGGATAAGTTAAATTGTTTTTTGTTAGCCCAGGCTAAAATAATTTTCATACAGATATTAAGAGACGTGTGACAGTTTTCCATGCTCCTTTCAATGCAGTAAGCAACAATATCATCGGCGTATTGAACAAATATAAATCTACCAAATGTGGCCAAATCGTTGGTATAAATATTAAATAGAATAGGGCTGAGGACTGAGCCCTGTGGTAAGCCAGCTGAAACATATCTGGGACCTAATTTAGATCCGTCGTTCGTTTTTATATATAGCTTTCTATTTCTGTACAAGTTCACTATGTTTCTAGCAATTTGAGGTGGTATTTGAATATTACGCAATTTAGATTCAAGAATGTTTAAATTAACAGAATCATAAGCTTGTTCGATGTCAAAAAATAGAGCTCCAAGATAATCATTGGCAGAAAGTGTCTTTTGTATGTCTGTTATTAGCTGTCCTGCGGCATGAATTGTACCTTTTCCGCATCGGTAACCATATTGATACGTGGGATAATACTTATGGTGTTCCAACCACCATTCCAAACG
Source organism: Endomychus coccineus (assembly GCA_958510875.1). Lineage (NCBI taxonomy): Eukaryota > Metazoa > Arthropoda > Insecta > Coleoptera > Endomychidae > Endomychus > Endomychus coccineus. Next base: position 182,214,893 of record OY294069.1, read on the forward strand.
TAATTTGATTAGTCTTTCAAGTGTTTTTGATATACATGATATCAATGAAATTGGCCTGAACTTGGTCACGTTATCGTTGTGCTTGGGAATAGGTACGATTGTAATAGTTTTGAGCTCTTGCACATCATTGCCAAAAAGAAACATTTTATTGAATATTTCAAGAAGTAAATATTCACCTATCTCAGGTAAGTTCTTGATCATAGGATATACTACATGGTCGTAGCCAGGTGATGTGTTGGTATTACTTTTTAATACGGATCTCAATTCTGCCAAGGAAAATGGTTGCAAAAAATGATGATTATTTGGAAAACTATCATTAGGTACGCTTGAAAAAATAGGCAGCTCTGCAGTATCTGGTGTAAGACTTGTTAGAAGGTCCATAGCGTCTGAATTGGTGATCTTTGAGGTGCTTTTGTTAGATATAATACCCTTCATTTTCTTCACCTGTTTCCAGATTGAACTCGTAGGTGTGCTTTTATTCAATTTGCTACAATAACATTTCCAACTTGCACGTGCTTTGGATTTAAGAAATTTTTTGGTTGTGGCAAAAATTTTCTGGCACTCTATGTAGTTATCTGTAGACGGTTGTAGTTTATACCTATTCAACGCATTTTTACGATTTTGAATTGCTGCTGTACATTCGTGATCCCACCACGCTGGTGAGGGCTTACGTTTTGGAATAAAAGGAACATTTTTCTTGAAAACTTCTTCACCTACTTCATTCATACCATTCATAAGAATTTGATATAACTCATCTGCGTTAGCTTCATCATTATCAATAGTAACATTTTTGAGGTAGATGTCTAATTTTGATTTGTACATATGCCAGTCAGTTTCATTGAAATTCCATTGACAAGAGGGATAAACGGTTTTTGTTTCTCCATGGTCAAAGTTCATTAGTATTGGATAGTGATTTGATCCAAGACTATCTGGCAATACTTCCCAATTGATATTTGGTACTAAATTCGGTGTACAAATAGTTAGATCAATGACAGATTTATTATTAGTTGTGGTTGGACTACCATCATTCAATATCACCAAATCGTTATTTTCTATCGCGTTCATAATTGCATCACCTTGGCTATCATTCTTATAACTGCCCCATGAAAGTCGGTGGGCGTTAAAATCACCACCAATAATAAAAGTATTTTTACATTGTGAAAATAAATTATTCCAAGTTGTAGAGTTGGTGTCATTGTCTTGCGTACGATAAATGGATAAGATGTCTAGAGACATTCTTGTTTCAAGAGTAACACCCACAATCATTATGCCACCATAATCCAAATCGTCAAACGTTTTTACTGAATACAATAAATGATTAGCTATTATGATAGCAACCCCAGCTTTACCATCAAATCTATCTACCCTCACAATATTATATCCATTAATGTTAAAATTTTGATTTGGTTTTAACCAAGTTTCAGACACTAAGACAATATCGACCCGTTTCTCGCTCAGACAATTGAGCAAACTGTATTTATTCGATTGTATAGAACGTGCATTCCACTGCAAAATTGATAATGAATCCTTGCTGTCCATCATTTATGTATGAAATTAGTTTGCAAGTCAATTACTTCTATTGTCTAAACTACTAAATAAACTTTCTGTTAATATAGATGATAAGCTATGCTTAATAGTAGTTTCGTTGATGTGTACTAAATTTTCCTGATTTGGTATACTACTCACAAGTACTTTTATAAAAGATGTTAAATTATCGACTGTTTTAAATATTACATTCTCACTTGTGTTTGTATCTGTATATTTGGGATTTTGTAATATTGGTGCTAAAGGTAAGTTACTGACGTTAAATTCTCTACGTGGACTAGGAGTAGGTGGAGGAGATAGTAATTTCCTTTTCCTACTCTGATCATTTTTATGCTCACTATATTGAGATGTTGAAGGTTGTGTAGATTTAAGGTTTTTTTTGGTGTTTCTTAGATTAAGTGAAGGAAATTGAGAATCATAATTATAGTCATCATTAGAATCTTCTAATACTTGAAACTTGTTAGTGGTAGCCATTTTAGCATATGAAGGGTTATTAATTATTTTTTCTGCCTCCTTAAATGACAAATTATTCAAAACCATTGCTTCTTTAATTTTTTTTTGTGTAGCATATCTAGGACAATCTCTAGAAATTGCATTGTGAGTGGTTGACTGACAATGGCAACATAGAGGACTAATTTTATCACACTCTCCTTCGTGTAAATCACCGCAAGTTTTACATCTAGTCTCTTTACTATTACACTGCATTGCTACGTGACCAAAACGCAGACATTTGAAACATTGGAGTACATTAGGTATGAATGGCTCAACAGGACATCTGACACTATTGATAAAAATGTGTGTTGGTAACTTATTGCCGAAAAAAGTTAGAATTACTGTTTGCCTCGGAACTAAAGTTGCGGTATTGTCAATAGTTACTTTGCGCAAAACACGTTTACAGTGTTTGATTGGACATTTGCTTTCAATATTTTGTTTTAAATAATCCTCGGAGAAATCCGTGTCAACAAATCTAATAACGCCTTTTTTTTCGGTTAAATGTTTGGGAACATATACAATGAAGCCTTTTGCTTTTAAAATCGGATTCACTGTTAATTTATTGATGTCTTTTATTGAGTTCATCTGTACCTTTATCCTATTTTTTCCTACCGCACTGACTTCTTTAACATTATGTTTTAAGCCTAATTCATGATGTATAAGATGTCCTATTGACATCGGGTGGAGTTTTCCGACATTTTTATTCTCATGCTCAATGTAAGCATAAAATGGACCTTCATATAATTGAATAAAATCGGTATTATACTTATTACTAATTAGTTCTTTATAATAATTCATTGATTGAGTGTTTGATGTATTGTTGATATCTGGAGTCAACGTATAATCAGATTCTTTTTCATTTGAAGAATAGTGGTTTTTATCTACTTTATCAGATAATATATCATCTGACATAACTTCATCGTGTATTATGTCGATATTAGAAATATTCTTACTTACTGTAGTTTTACTATTAGATTTCTTAAAATCGGGAATAAATCCCGCTTCCCCATATTGTCCACTATCCATCCTATACTAGTTTTATATTAGGAATACCAGAAATTATATAGAAATAAATATATGGAACGAACTTACCAATCTGTATATCAAAAGAATTGATAAACGATATGATTAAACAACACACGACCGTCACCATGCAGAGATATCGTACGAATGATTGTTTATTGAATTTCAGTATTTCGGCCACGTACCTTCCACATCATTCTGCCATCATAATGATGTAATAGTAGTTTACGTAACAAGTCCCGAAAGTGGTCTTTTACTGAACGAGTGGGCAAATTGCAAGGCGAGCCGCAGGCGAGTCCTGCAAGCCTGCGAGTCCAGTAAAAGCAATTTTGGGACGTATTACGTACAATATTTTTTTTTAAACGGGCATTGTTGTACCATAAACTTCATATTATTCAGTTGACATTTTTATAACAAGAACTCTTTATTAACTAATTTTAACAATTTTTTTTAACAATCGTTAATTTTTGGTTTACAAAAATAAACATTATTTTTGAATAGTTATATTAAACGTACAATTATTAGCATTACTTATCTGTAAGCACGGTATTTCTAAATTATTCGTTGACGTGAGATTTTTTGAACAGCTTACATTATAATGAGTTTTTGAGACAATTTCTGTATTTGAGTTACCTGCTTTTTGAATTTTGTTAGCTATATCAATCTTACCCTGAACTGAATCCTCAATGTAACCTTCGGCAACTTGAGATAAACTCCAACCACCACGTCGTTTTAAGTTTATGATGTCAGCACCTCCGTTAGCTAGCAAAGTCGCCGGACTACGCCTAAAGCTTGGGTGGCCGCCTTAACAATTTCATCTTCCATTAATTCACAATCAAATGCATCATTTTGAATATCCATTTTATAATAAATGTAACGTTTTCAACTAAACGTCAAAATATGTCAAGTTATTTTATAGTTTTAAATGATACAAAACTCGGTTACTATAGAAACTATTTTATTATTTTTTTCATTAAAGATAGGCCGGAAAGTAAATAAAAATGAGTCCGGTAATAGTAATTTTCCTAACAAGTGCGGAAAGTGATGCTTTCCCGCACGCGACTGCCGTTAACCCGAACGACGCGGAGCGGAGTTCGGGTAAGCAGTCGAGTGCGGGAAAGACACTTTCCGCATGAGTTAGGAACAATACTTTTTCTACAAGCGTAGGAAACAAATTCATTTTTTCAATTATTTATTCATGCAAATGGAAACAACTAACAAGAGTAACATTTTCTATCCACTAATTATTCGTAATATTTATTGTAAATGTACAATTTGATGCATTATGTAAATTTATAGCGGAAGCCAGCATATTTTTTGAAGATGGCTGATTTCCTGAAGAAGAAGGTAACTCGGGCAAGGTGATTTTCATAACAATACATTTTTATTTATCAATATTTGTTCATTTTTTCAATAAATAGTGCAAAATGATGGATGATTTTGAACAAACTCACTTAGTATTGCAACAAAAAAGCTTGAACTTTCATATTTTGTCACCCACCACTTATATTTTACGAGAATATCATATAAATGTTTTTCCCGCACTAGTGTGGGAAAAAATTTCCCGCACTAGTGTGGGAAAACTTCTTCCCGCACAACTGTGGGAAAATGACACTTTCCAAACTGAATTGCGTGCGGGTAGAGGGTGAATCACGCACGCTTGTAGGAAAAAGCTTTTACCGGACTATCACAATAATTTTCTGGCTCGGTCCGACAAAATGAGATTTTCTGACCTAAAAATAAACCGGAAAGTACTAATTTCTGGCCGGTTTTAAAAAAACATTTTTAATTTCAATAAGGCAAATTATCCATTACTTTATAACCTGTTACTGGATTTTGACTGGTCTGTATTATATCATACAAGCAAGGTTTATGTCGCAGTACAATTGTTCTATTAACATCTTACCAATTTGCTAACAATATGCATTCCATACACTTCCCCCAAGAAAAACAACAAGTTTCCACCTGGATTCACGCCTAATATAATAAGAAATATCAGACTTAAGAAAAATTATTGGCATAAATACAAAAAAGATGCTAAACTGGATGACTATAAGGCATTTAAGACTTTAAGATCGGCAATCAAAATCGATATTGCCTGTTCATTTAGGCTCTATATATCAAAAATAGAAAATAACATAAAACGTCATTTCAAATCTTTCTGGGCATTTTTTCATACCAAAAATAAAAGCAGTTCTATTCCTGAACACGTTCAATGTGATAATCTTAGCTACTCTAGTCCTCATGATATTGTTAATGTCTTTGCAAAGTATTTCCATGTATATTAACTCTAATTTAACTAGTAATAGATCTTCGGATAACTTTAATAACTTCAATAATAATATTCTATCTGTTTCAATTCTTAGTCCCTCTGAAGTAATTCAAGTTACTAAAAGACTTAGATCAAATAAAAAAAAGACTCCGGATCAAATTCCTGCTATTTTGTAAAGCAGTGTTCTTTATTTTGACAGAACACTATTTTCAATGATTTGCCTGTAATAAATTCACATGGATACGCCAACACACCAACCATAATTACGAATATGTCATTCTGGTAGGATGAATTTAAAACATCCTTGACCTCATCCAAATCTGTAACTAAACAAATAGTATTTTTACATGAGTGACCGTGACCGTATAAACGCGTAGATATGTTATGATTCGATTTCCTGTTCTCAACAATTGTTGTTGACGTGTTAATTCATTCCAGCTTGCAGGAATCAGGAGAAACATGTTACCTGACACCAGTAGAAATGCGCTCTCTTTTCAGAATCATCTGACTCAGAAGCTTTTATTATAAAACGTGCGCTTCTTCAGATTCACCTGAAGAGGCCATTATGTGGCGAAACATATTGTGTTTACTTTTATTCTTATAAATAAGTCCAGTGTATCATTCAGTATTGTGTTCATTTGTAATATAATGGATTTGCAACAAGTCAAGACCAGTTCATCATCATCAATTGAGGAAAGGGGGCTTGGCCCCCAGTTACACTCATGCCACTTAGTTGGGCCCATTGTGCACATCGTGATCAGAAGCTTATTCCATTCTAGCAGGGTTGAGGCCCGTCAGGAACCCAGAATATTGCTAACGCTGGCTTCCATAAGACGACAGTGCCCCATTAGGATTCCAGTCATCTATCTGATGTCTCTTGAATTTAGAGAAAGGAATTTATTTGAGAGTTTAGGCACAGGCTCGTTGATAAAGAGCTTGACCTGACATAGGTGACCATAGACCTGATCACAGAAGGCATAGATCCAGTAAAGGATCTTTGGGGCTTTAATCCACATATTCTGCTGAAAGTTCTTTTGCACACCCCGAAACACTGGATAATATTTTTGAATGCTACGAAAACAATTCTGCTACAATAGTTATTGACGTTTCAATGCAATCACAATAATGCAAGGTCTGACGAGCGCAATTCTGGCGTGAAAGGAAAAGATGTGGTCGATGAATTGCCCAAACGGGGATCCTTGAGCGCCGCTAGCCCCGATTCCACGATCGGAATTTCATGGACCTCCGAGCTCCAGGCCCTCAAGGAGCCACTGGATAGACAGTTGCTCCCGGTCTGCTCCACATTGGGAAGTTCTCGCCTAAACTCTCTAAAACCCTTCTCTCTATGATCAAGAGAGGCCTAAAGGCTGGTGACAGGATTCCTCACAGGACACTGTCATCTGTATGAACATCTATACACAACGGGCATTGTTGAACAACGGCGTGACCACCATGGGAATGCGTATCAACCCATTCGTCGGGGTTTATACCAAGGTCGTCTTTCTGCATGACATGATCATACAAATTATATAAATGTGGAATTTAATATTCATCAACTTCCTTAACGATCACTCTAAATCTGACTTGACCCATTGCGTCAACCAGGAGACTGTTTTTAGATCAGTTCTGTTGCTAAACAAATAAAAAAATCGGTGTATTAGAATTGCTCGACTGCTCCAAACATAGTCCTCAAGTTGCTCGAAGGACTGGAATTTTATGAAGACCGAAATGCGTGACAATAGCGGCAAGTGCACAGGTAACATCAATTTATAAAAAAAAGAATTTTTCACAGACAAGCATGGTGCGGCTTGTATCTTGTCGGTATGGTATATGTAAGTTTTCATTCCTAGCCTGATAATATTCGAGATTTCTTTGGCGCATGGCGTTGGGTCACCAGATTCAAAACATGAACTTCTTCTAGGAAACTCTCTAAAACCCTTCTCTCTATGATCAAGAGAGGCCTAAAGGCTGGTGACAGGATTCCTCACAGGACACTGTCATCTGTATGAACATCTATACACAACGGGCATTGTTGAACACCCAGCTTGCAGTAGATGTGAAGAGGCGACGAAACTGCCTCTCACATCTTAGCAGAATGTTCAGCACTGGCTTCTCTCAGGCTCCAACAACTCGGCAGCACACATATGCCGCTTGAAGCCATAAGAGATATCAGTCCATGCAAAATCTTAGCCTTCGGCACTGCCTTAGGCCTGTTGAATTGACTCTTGTATCAAGGGGCACACAATGGACCCAATCAAGCAGTCTAAGTGCTCCTGACTTGTCCGCCTCCCTTTTGATTGATTGGTTGACGATCGCAATTGACTAAAATACGCTAAAAGAATGATAATATTCTGTTAGCGTGGTCGTAAAAGGCATTTTACTGATTTATTCCATCTCTAACTACTGGGTCTATATTTTCACTCATAGCAAAAGTATTCATTGAATTTAATCGCTACCACACTCAGGGCTTGTTTCTTACAAGGATTTGCCTCAAGACGGTGTTCTTTATCTTAACAGAACCCTATTTCCAATGATTTTCCTCTAGTGAAATCACATGCATGCGACAAACAATATATAATAACGAATACTTCATTCTGACAGGATCAATTTATAACATCCTTGACCCCATCCAAATCTGTATTTTTACATAAGTAACCGTGACCGTATAAACGCGTAGTTATGATTCGATTTCCTGTTCTTCAACAACAATTGTTGCTGGCGTGTTATTCCATTCCAGCTTGCAGGAAACACTATTAGAAAGGCGCTCAGAATAGGTTGACTTATAGAAGCTTTTATTATAAAAATAAAAGAAAATAAAATGTGTTAAGCCACGCAGTGCCTGCTTCAGGTTCACCTGAAGAAGGCACTGTGTAGCGAAACATGTTGTGTTTTCTTTTATTTTCATAATAAAAGTTTATTTAGGAATTTTTCTACAATGTATTACTCAGCTTAAAACAGGGTTCGGTAAAATTTAAACAGGTTATAAAAATTCATTAACTTTCATAATAAAACGAATAAATACTCATTTTTAAACTAGAAATATAATGCTTCGTAAATGATCGCAATTGTTCTCAATGCATTTTTTTATTCAAAAATTCAATGGTGGAAGTCATTACTTTGTAATATTTGATCATATTGACATTATAAAATAAAAGACTTTTACTTTGTTTTTTATCACATATATTATAGAAACAAATCGTGACTATAGTTTCGCCACTAGCGTGTCATCTTCAAACGATACTAATGTATGAAGGTATGAATAATCTTGGTGAAAATAGTTCAACATCTCCTATCTAGAAGAACATATACTCGATCACTTATTGTATATTTACAATACGTATGTTGTGTATTGTGTTTACAATATTATATAATATAAATGTAATCACATGACGCAAACCATAACAAAATTTGCAATGTTTACGAGGAATATCGATGACGAATCAATGACAAGCTAAAAACTTGCAAGCTGGCTGTTTATTGTTTTGTAGAAAGAAAAATTAAATTCTTGTACCTCGTTACTCACGTGTATTAACTTCAGACAAGCAAAGATCAGTTTGCCGAAACGCTGAGTCATCCATTCAACGAGTGGATTCATTGAATTTTCTAAAACACGGCGTGACCACCATGGGAATGCGTATCAACCCATTCGTCGGGGTTTATACCAAGGTCGTCTTTCTGCATGACATGATCATACAAATTATATAAATGTGGAATTTAATATTCATCAACTTCCTTAACGATCACTCTAAATCTGACTTGACCCATTGCGTCAACCAGGAGACTGTTTTTAGATCAGTTCTGTTGCTAAACAAATAAAAAAATCGGTGTATTAGAATTGCTCGACTGCTCCAAACATAGTCCTCAAGTTGCTCGAAGGACTGGAATTTTATGAAGACCGAAATGCGTGACAATAGCGGCAAGTGCACAGGTAACATCAATTTATAAAAAAAAGAATTTTTCACAGACAAGCATGGTGCGGCTTGTATCTTGTCGGTATGGTATATGTAAGTTTTCATTCCTAGCCTGATAATATTCGAGATTTCTTTGGCGCATGGCGTTGGGTCACCAGATTCAAAACATGAACTTCTTCTAGGAAACTTCGAAAAAAAACATGCGAAGACCATCCCAGTGGGCTGAGTTGTAATGCCAAACTGTGCGTGGTGTTGGATTGGTTCGTGGAGTGATATAATGACAGATCGTAGTGATGAGCGAATGGTCAGAGTTTCCCAATGGTGCACGAACTTTTACTTCATAGTAAAATATAGCCCTGCTTGCAATATTGAAGAGTGTAGAATTTTTTTAGTATTGAACTATTGTTAAGTTTTGTGCTATTTAACAAAGCGATTGTATTTTCTTTTGTTCAAGACCGAATATCACGAAGAAACGGAAACTCAATTTATTTTTATAATTGATATCGGATTTAGTAAAACATAATTCAGATAGTCTTCGCATCAATTAGGAGTATCCGAACGAAATAACTGCTGCCATACTGTTGTTTCATTAGCATATAACAATGAGAGAACATTTTTGCAAGAAGGTACATCAAATATTTAAATCTTGAACTTCAAAAGCGCTTAATCAATTTATCATTGGGACGCACGCTCCAACCTATTTGAACTTTATGCGAAGATGCTCCATTGCATTTTGTTTTCATGATTAAACGATTTTGTTCGTTAAATCTATTGTTGGCAAAATCATCTACATGGGCATAATTGGTGATTACAAGTGGCTGATAACTAAAGGTTATTAAGTAGAAATTAAAGCGAATGTAACTGGAGGCATACGAAAAATTCAAGGATATAACAGAGATCACCACGAAAGAACTCAAAGATTGCCAGTTAGCACCGTACCAATTGTATCCTAAAACATTTAATTGACCTTGAGTATTAAAAAAACCCATAGCCCATAGGTTGCAACCCCCGGTTGTTTTCCAAGAGATATAAAGCTTGCATATTAAGATAACTCGTTTCATAGTGTGGAACTTCACAACGGCAGGTAGCAGGTGAAGAGAATGTAAGGGTTCGCTATCAGTCTTAAGGGACCGTTTTTTTTATACAGTTTTTTATAACACCTTTATTAAAAACGTACATTTTTTCAGATACTGTCGGTAAAAAACGCTTGTCTTAAAGGTCTTTAACCTCTGTGGCAGGCAGATGTATACCCTTAACGGACTTGCTAACCCCTGTCATCCCTAACCGATCATCTTGAGGGTAACAACCTGAAATATCACAGAAATTGAAAAATTTAGATGCTTCAAGTGACTTTATCTAAAATGTTAGTTCTTGACTGTAATTAAAAGGACATCATCTCACCATTTCGAAAATTTACGATTCTTGCAATATTTCATAAGGGGTAAAAGTAAAAACATCCTGAACAACAGACAGCAACATAGTAGCCGATATGAAACATATTTCAATAATGAGTGAAACGATCAAGCCATGATAAAATACAATTCAAATTTTTGCCATGGCCTCTAACAAAAACACCTACTAAATGTCAGCTCTAAATTAAAAGTAAATGCTTTTGTACTGTTTTATTATCTCGATTTTCTATCTTTTCATCCAATCATCAATTATAGATATAACAATTTGAGAATTGTTTCATAATAGATCACTTTTACCGTTTTCAAAATTTGAGTGAATTTTGGGTAATAAATTAATTTGTGATAGATGATCGTACACATATCTTGAGTAATATGTTCCCGAACAAGTATTTCAAAACAATTACTGTTAAAAGTTTCCAAAACCAGTTGAGCTCCATTTTCTCATGACGATTCGAAGACAATACCAGACCATAAGGTGTTAGTTCAGAATAAATGTTTGCTATATATTACACACTTTTTCTTCCCAAAACGATCCATGTCAAGCAAAGTTCCATTTTTGATACAAAATAAATAAATTTAATAGATTGGTTCTAAAACGACAATAACATTTCTTATTTTTTTGAATCTAATAGTTTTAAATTTTTCATTACGTAACCAATTTTTTGAAAACCCGAAAAAAAAATATTTTATGACAATACTCTGAAATTACTGTATATTGGGAGCAATCTACATTTAGTTAGTGCTATGATTTATCGAAGAGTCTCGAAGACTAACCGGGTGGTTTGTTAGTTCAATGTATATCAACCTTTTCGAAAGCAGGGTGCATTTTGCCTTGAGTAAAGTTTAATAAACTACCTAGATTTGTTGAGTTTAAGGGCAACAAACTTTATCTATGTAATAATATTATTGTCTAAACTGAAACTTTCTAATGAACTCTACACATCATGTTTATAATATTATTGACCAATGCATACCGATTAAAGTACGACCGATAATTCGTCTGTGGTCATGACGTCACAATGAGGAACTTCTGATTCATCGTTGTAAAATCTCAACTCCTTTACATTAAAAAAATCAATTGAATGTGGAAAAATTCTGTAATCGCATGAAAAAGCGCAAGGGGAATTTGAAAGGTTATCGAACATTTTTCCTTGTTGCTTAAAATGCACGTGACCGATTCATGATCTATTTTGTTATGTTCCACTCCTTATTCGAAGCAATGAATACATAATCCGAGAATAACGTTAAGATACTCTAGTATTTTTTTCATCGCATAATTTTAAGAAAAAAGGGTAGAAACGTAGCATCCAAAAGAACCTACATTCCCTCTGAAGGAGTGAATCTTGAAGGTCGATCCTTGTGAATATCTTTGAATTTGAAAAATTTTGGAATTTGAGGATTATGTTTCTATAAAATACTTTTACTATTTTTGTTAAATACGGAACGGTATGATTTTTTTTAACGTCAAAACGTTGACAAATTCGAACACGTGATACGTCAATACGTTCGTCAAAAATTTGCCTATAGACAATATAATTGCTAATTTAGAATGCGGATTTAGAAAGAAAAATTTAGAGGAAAAAAATGAAATTAGAAATAAAGTTTGTAACATCTTGACTTCGAAAAAAAGAATAAACAGAAAGCAGAAATAGGCATAGCAAAAAATCGTTTTCACTATCACACAAAAAATACAAAAAGTTCTTAGATGCTAACCCTCAAATATTGGTTTTGAACACGGGTAAATGTAATAAAACCGTCATAATGCATAGAAATGACTATGAAAACGAAATAGAAAATCTATTAAATGATGAAACAGCTCACAAAAAATTAAAATCTGACCCTACATTATGACATGAACAAATTAATAAATAAATGGTGCAATAGCAAGATAATTCCTATTGAATTGAAAAATAAATTAATTTGCCATAATGGGCAACCACCTTATACCTATGGGCTTCCGAAAAGTACCTTTAAGACTCATTGTAAGTTATATTGGAGCGCTTACCTTCAATTTATCAAAATTTGTATCAAAATATATCACTAAAATAAAAATAATTTTATGTGAAAGACTCATGGCATTTTAGTGAATTTTTTTAAAAAGAATCCGTACTCGTAGATCATCTATTAATTGCCTTGGACGTTGTTCCTTTATTTACAAATATACCTACCAGTCGTTTTGGCATTGAATAGCGTTAAAAAACGTTGGGCAAAGATTAATAATAATCTGAATTTATAAATGCAGTAAAGTTATATTTTGAGATATCATTTCAAATACTCAGGAAAAAATTTGAAAATCTTTCAAATATCTTCTGAAGCATTCGAAATTTCCAAGTGGCATTTTGTTAAGCATCAAAATGCGCAACTTTGGTCCAATTTAACCATCCTCGTATATCTTATAGTTTCCGAAAGCCGAATGATGTGGCTCGAATTTGAAACACCCTGTACAACCAACTCGAGTTATCGACGCACTTACATTTGAGCATTATTGTCTTGTAAAATCCACATTGATGTTTACTTGAGACTAAAACGTACAATCAATATGGTTGTCCTGGAATCCTTCTTAGCTGCAAATATCAAATGTCACTCTTCAGTGAGAACAGTTTGCAGAATCACAAATGTAGTAAATAATTCTTAGAAACAGTAGGTGTTGTAACAGTTGCATGTTATTTACTATAAGATTACTACATTCTTGTAATTCAATAGTTTGTAGTCTATCTGATAATGTTGGCTGTGAAACGACCGTTATCTTCATTCACAAAAAAACGTGGATCTGCCCAGAAAATCATATGAGTTCCAAAAAAAATTATAAACTTATTCATTCACTCACTAAATTGGCAGTTCGATTATAAGAAATTCGCAAAAGTAACAAATAAAATATAAATAAATATATCTAATGTTTTTGCCTTTCTGATAATTAAATTTTGAATCAAAAGTTGGAGAAATAAAATTTGGGTTTAACTTGTAGATAATAATGAAAATACTTCGAAATAAACTTGATAAAAATACCGTGAATCAAATGTATCGACAGGTTGTGATGGTCATCCGCGAGGTTTTCTCGAAATTTGCTTGAAAATTGAACCAAAAAATGTTTACTCGGGGGTTTTTGGGGTCGCTGAACACGATTCTCATATTGAAAAAATTCCACAATATACCTGGAGGACAAGGTCTCGTGGTTGTCTAGGTCATCACTAGTACAGGTGAATCAGTTTTCATAAAAAAAATTGGTTGTACGATAAAGTTGATGAATTGATATATGTATATGCGATATAATAGAATATGATAAGAATCGATAGACAGGTAATTGAGTTTTCATTAAAACGCATTAAATTTTATCATATAGGAGTGTGTAAGTTCATGAATAAGGTGATGAAAATATTCGTCAATTTTTTTGGAAATTCAAATTAAACGTCAAGTCAAAGACATTTTATATTTAAAATTTTGTGATATTTGAAAAGATTTCATTTTTAAGCGAGTAATCAAAAATGTACCTATGTATAATTAAAAAAAAGTTATGGTATGATAAATTTTGATATTCGGTGAAATAATTTGCAAGATATAAATATAGACACATATATATCACAATAAGTTAAGCAAATGTCTTCAAAAAATTCATTAAATTCATGAAACATGAAATAATTGCTATGAAAAAAAATATATTTATTTTAAAAAATCTTAACCTATCAGATGGGAAAAATGTATTTTACACTTTTTTTTTTTAATCCATTCCCTCAAAATATTATCATTATTCTATTTAATCATAGAAATTTTTGTACATTGTATGAATTTTATGATGAAATCAATTTCATTTATCAAAATTCACTTATTTGTTCAACAATTCTTATCATATCGATAATATATAAATTCATTAACTTCATCGTACAACCAATCCCATTTATTTCTTTTAAAACTTTCAGAATCATAATTTCATTGAAAACTGCCCCACCTGTCCAACAGATGACTTAGACGACCAGGACACTCTGGCCTCCAGGTATATTGTGCAATTTTTTCAATAACAGAATCATGTTCAGCGACTTCGAAAACCCCCGACAAAACATTTTCATTCAATTTCCGACCAAATTTCGAAAAAACCACATAGATGACCCTCACAACCAGGATTTCCTAGTCCCCAGGTACATTATATGGTTTTTCCGACATCATATTCGTGTTCAGCGACCCAAAAACTTCCCGAGTAACAAATTTGGGTCGATTTCCACAATGAATTACCGAATAATGATTTTTTTTTTATTTGCTCCAAAAATTGCACATGAAAAAATGCATTTTTCGATGCAGAAATGCAGTTTCTCATTTGTATAAGATTCAAATATTGGGCAAATGGATTTCGATTCATCTTACTGCACAAATTTTGGACCTAAAATGTTTTTCCTCGACTGTGATCAATATAATAACAACATTCCAGTTCCTTGTAACTGTGTAGATGACTATAAACATGGCAACAAACGAATAATAATTATGAAGTCACGCTGGTAATCTGTAAACCGAGCCATCCAAACTTGAAAGGTAAGTAAACTGAAAATATGATGTGTGTGCATTTCTAGAAAATCATCAGTTTTGCTATTCAATCGTAGTGGTGGGTGGTACTAAAACTGGTGCTATGACCCTTGATACGATTATGACATCATGCGTATTAGACGCAATACCGGAGATGATTTTGTAACGCAGACAGATTACTTTTTTTTCATAACAAATAACTTAGATGATTCGTTGAGTTGATGCCCTTTAAAATAACAACAGAGCCATGAAAGAAAACACCCGAGTGCAATGGCATTTAGAACTGTGGGAACGTCTCTTATATATTGGTCATTCCACCGAGGTTAATGATACTCTAGTTTCTAGTGCGATACAGAAATGCATCTAGATATTAGTAGTACACTGTATTTGGGATGGATAAAATACAACTCTCGAATCAAAACCTGTACGCAGCTTACACAATTCAGGATTAAAGAATAACAATTTACACTTTTAAGCTGTAAAATTTTCTTGTAATTTGAATAATTATTGAATCATATTTTTCGAGTCGAATACGTTTTCTTGAAATCCTTAATTAGTCCAGGGAAATTATAGAAAGAAGTTATATTTCCAGAAATCGAGATAACATTACTTTTTTTAGATAAAAGCGAAATATGTCTTCCCGTTTTGCCATCACACCTGACACACGACGAGGTTTGACAGATTTGGTAACATTCAAGAGGGGTGTTTTCCAAGGAGACTCCTTGAGTTCCCTCTTGTTCAACATCTCAATGCTGCCGCTCTCCAACGGACTCTTGGATATTACTCTGGACCACTGAACCACCGGAGGTATCAGATCACTCATTTATTTTACACGGATGATCTGAAACTGTATGCCTCTGGGGAGAAGAGCCTCAATGAAGCTCTCAACGCTGTTCTAGAATATACACGAGCCGTATAGGCATGGAGTTGGGATTGGACAAGTGCGCAGTGTTTCGTTTGAGGAGAGAAAGATCTCTGGAAGTGCACGAAAAAATGCACCTTGCCGACGAAAGCATCTTTAAACATCTTGATGCTGGAGAGACCTATCGATATCTGGGAATTGAACAGTGTCCTAATTCTGACGCTTCCCAGGTAAAGGTGGCTCTCCGCCGCAAAGAAAGATTTGGTCTTTCGAATTTTCGAGTGAGAACGAGGCGTCTGCTGTCGGCATGACCGGGAAAAGCGGTCTCAGTGTATTCCCATAGCCATAATGCGGCCCTATGGGTGCTGAATTATAGCCAAAATGATCGAATTTTTTACTGGCAACCTGTATCGAGATGCGGTTTTCGCCATTTGCTTCGGAAACACAATAGAAAAAAATGTTACATATTTATTTTACCAGGAAAAGCTTGGCTGCATTTGTGCATACAAAAAATGCATCTAAATCATGCAATTTGCTGATCTGTGTAAATATTATATTGTCGCTCATCAAATATAGATCAAAATTGGCCAGAATTTGTTACTCGGGGGGTTTTTGGGGTCGCTGATTACGGATTTGATGTTTTCATAATGCTAAGCTGCACCCTGGGGCAGATTTCAGGGGCTTGAGGGGGGGGGGGTTTGCAATATAAAGCGGAAATCCTCAAATTTTCTCAATCATTCGGTATTTTATGGCAATTTTGGGATTTTCAAACACAAACTAAATGATGTTCGTTAACTCAAGTGCCCGGGGCAATGTGGGGCACTTGTGACTATTATCGAATTTCAACCATCAAACCTAAAAACCTTGTTCTCTGTGGGTTTTTGTGGTCGCTCAACACGAATTCAAGGTTCATTTTTAGCTCAGATGCTCCTGGGGCAGAGTGTCCTCTGGGGCAACGGGGGCATCTGGGGCAGTGAACCAATTTGAACTGTCGAACATCAAAACTTCGTTACCCATGGGTTTTTGTGGTCGCTGAACACGAATTCAAGGTTCATTTTCAGCTCAGATGCTCCTGGGGCAGAGTGTCCTCTGGGGCAACGGGGGCATCTGGGGCTGTAAACCAATTTGAACTGTCGAACATCAAAACTTCGTTACCCAAGGGGATTTTTGTGGTCGCTGAACACGAATTCAAGGTTCATTTTCAGCTCAGATGCTCCTGGGGCAGAGTGTCCTCTGGGGCAACGGGGGCATCGGAGGCAGTAAACCAATTTGAACTGTCGAACATCAAAACTTCGTTACCCCAGAGAACAAGGTTTTTAGGTTTGATGGTTGAAATTCGATAATAGTCCCAAGTGCCAAACATTGCCCCACATTGCTCCACTTTGCCCCGGGCACTTGAGTTAACGAACATCATTCAGTTTGTGTTTAAAAATCCCAAAATTGCCATAAAATACCAAATGATTGAGAAAATTTGAGGATTTCCGCTTTATATTGCAAATCCCCCACCCCAAGCCCCTGAAATCTGCCCCAGGGTGCAGCTTGGCATTATGAAAACATCAAATTCGTAATCAGCGACCACAAAAACTCCCCGAGTAAAAAATTCTGGCCAATTTTGATCAATATTTGATGAGCGACAATATAATATTTACACACATCAGCAAATTGCATGATTTAGATGCATTTTTTGTATGCACAAATGCAGCCAAGCTTTTCCTGGTAAAACAAATATGTAAAATTTTTTTCTATTGTGTTTCTGAAGCAAATGGCGAAAACCTCATCTCGATACAGGTTGCCAGTAACAAAAATCGATCATTTGGCCTTTTTACGGCTATATTTCCTCGACTATAAGGCACTCGTACGGAATAGACCAAGAGACGATGCTACCTTACATACCAGGAGATATTGAGTCCGTTGTCGGAAACGAAAAATGCCAGATCTACCGGAATTGCTCGTTTCCGACCTTCAGGTCCATACAAGCAAATAGGCCTGACGTTGTCCTCCTCGATAAACAAACCAAGACCATCTATGTCATCGAATTCTCTGATCCAGCAGAGAAGAACATAGTCTTGAAAGAGAAGGGAAAATGGACAAAATATCAAGATCTCCTGTTCGAGCTCCGCACGCTATACCCAGAACACAAGTGCTTGTTAGTGGCTCTAATCATCGGTGTTTTAGTCGAAATTCGGTTTTCGCTGCTTTCGAACTTGAAGATCATTCCGTCCTGTAAGAACTCGCCTCAGATCTTGATAGACACGATTTAGGAACCTGAAGTAGGAGTAATTTCGGTTATCTGACATTGGTTTTTCTGACGCGATTGCTGCGAGGTCGTCCGAGCGCGTTAATGATGCTCGATACTTCACTTTTATCTAAACAAAATGAATGTTATCTCGATATCTCGAAAAAAGCTAATTGCCCTAGACTACATGATATATGAGGTAACACAATTAAGTTTATAGACTCTAGCCTTTTCGAACTTATTTAAAAAGTATAAAGATAGTCTGAGTTTATGAATAGTTTAAAATCATAATAAAATAAGTTCATAGATTCAGCTTAGTTGAGAAGATTCTGTTGCATTATACATAGGCCAAACTGGACGGAACTTGCATTCAAGCTTATTCAAATTACGCCAATGTAATCATAATTTAACTAAGCACATTTCACGTATTCCAACAAAAGCCACCAAGCTTAATATAACTGTGAGCTTCAGAAATACGGAAATATACAGTGGCGTATCTAGGGTATGGGCGACGGGGCGCGTGCACTATGTGCCAAAGCCAAGGGGACGCCGCTTGGGGCCTCTGGCTCTGGATAAACTGGGCCCAAGTTCTATTCTTTGTCAAATAAACTTAATTCCTTAAAAACCAGGCTAGAAACGTCTCCTTTAAAACAACAAATAATTCATACTACTGAAAAAATCTGGAGTTTGTAGACTAAAATTTGATGACTGTAATGCCTTATATATAGGACAAACTGGACGCAGATTCAGCCTATGGTTCAACGAATATTTGATAAGTTCTAGGATCCATTGACATTTTAAAACATTCGGAAAACAACAGCTACAATATATTAAACTGCCAAATTGATACCTATAATTCACCATTTGTCGACAATTTTGTAAATATCTCCCACCCAAACCATAGTCTACCCCCTTTCCTCAATTTGTATTAAAAGCAGAATGATTTCTAATAATTAAGGACATAATTTTACATATAGCTTTAGTTGACTCCTGACTTTGACAATGCCATGGTGTCGTGGAGCAATTTGTCAGCGTCAATTTTAAATTAAATGTTACAGGTTTTGAATAATTTTGAATTTGATTCTCCAACTTCCGGAAGTTAAGAGCTATAAATTTGTGATTTGTTAACACTTAACTACACAATGATAGGGGGAGCTGTAAAGGTGACGCACGTCTTGTTATTTAAAGTGATGTAAAATAATGTAAAGTAATTTATTAAGCTTCAGTAAATAATTATAATGAAACAGTGAGAATCGAATCAGCTATAATGAGAATGAAACAATCATATTAATATTTTGAAAACTATCCAGAACAGAACACATATTGAAATTAGAATTATATCTAACAATGGGAAAAAACATTCAGTCAATATAAAATCGGGTTTAAAATGTTTTATTTACATGGCAACTAATTTAAGGGTGACATATTTAGTAATTAAAAATTGTCCAACGGAGTAGGGTTCTAAAACACATATACAGTTAAACATTTCACTCTTGAATTGTTTTTTAGAATCAATCAATTCATGTAGACCCTTGGGAAGACATTTATTAAAACGAATGCAAACATAATGAGGACTTGTTTCGTTAAAGTTAATCTATGACAAGGATAATTATAGTTATTTTTATCTCTCGTGTTATATTCATGATCTATCAGTTCCTGTGAAACTATGTGCTAATTTTTTCGCAAAAAAAGTAGGCATTCAAAGATATACAGGCCTGGTGCTGTTAAAACTGGTTACTAGCAAATTTACTTTTACATGACTGATTGAATTTCATTTTTGGAACTATTCTTAGAGCTCGTTTCTGCAGCTTAAAGATATCTATTAGTCTTGAAGACCCACCCCAGATCACAATAGCATATTTAAGGGTGGAACGAAAATTGGTCAAATAAACACTTAGGAAACTAGGGCTCACCGTTCTGGATAAAACCCTCAATGCAAAGCATACTTTATTCAGTTTTTTCGAGAGAACGTTAATATGTTCGTACCATTCGAGATGTTCGTCAATTGTGACGCCTAGGAATTTTTTCACTTTCGGAAATAGAAAGGCATATTTCTCCATAATCGGAGAACTCTGGAGCCTGACACTTGAATCTGTATGTTCTAAACAGTAAGCAATTTGTTTTCGACTCATTAAGGAGTAGTTGATTCATATAAGACCAGTCCTTGAGCTGCTTCGATAAGGGCGTACCTGTCTGTTTAATAGCATCCAGTGATGAACCTTTTACAAGCATATCTGTGTCGTCTGCATAATTTGCTAACTCAGTATTTGTGCCAAGTGACACATTATAATTGTCATTGATGAATATTATAAATAAGGGGCCCAAGGACGTTCTTATGTGGAACCCAACGTTTGTTACAAGCACGTTAGGCACAAATTGTGTATTGTTTTGTGATCGAAATATAATAGGGGAAGTCCTAATCCTTTGTTTATTTATAAGATGGCTCGTGCTGTGTTATTGGAACAGTCTTCGTTGAAATTGAAATATTATTTCTTCAAATTTCGCGATATAAACCCTAGATGACGTTCTAAATGTTTGTTTGAGTGAGATACGACGCAAATATTAGGTCGTGAATTAAATTATGCAGACATCCTATCAAAATAGTTCTCAAGAATCTTCTGGCTAGTGAGTGGTTTTTATGTGAGGCGCCCACTCGCTAGACGGATTAATTATTTCTACGAGCTACGTAACGTAGGCAAATCAAGTTTGCTTACTTCTGATGATTAATCAATCAAGAGGCCAAACACACGACCTGGCATGCACGAGTATTTGGCGCGTATTCGTGGGGGCAC
Source organism: Endomychus coccineus (assembly GCA_958510875.1). Classification (NCBI taxonomy): domain Eukaryota; kingdom Metazoa; phylum Arthropoda; class Insecta; order Coleoptera; family Endomychidae; genus Endomychus; species Endomychus coccineus. The sequence continues at coordinate 182,235,947 of OY294069.1, forward strand.
AATTTCGAGAGAACAGTCGTTTATTGCGTAGTTTATTGCGTAGACCTTGAAACAGGCGATAGAAGGAAATAAAGTCAATAACCACATCGGTGCCATAACATACTCCATGCGTCCTTTAAATTTTATCCATACCTATACCGTCTAATGTATTCTTCCACTTGTTGTCTTCTTACGCTTATTATGATCACTTTCGTTTCGCGCTACAAAACAAACAAGCAATCTCTCGATTCTCGGAAACGATTCACGTCACTCGACAGTCGACTTGTTTTTTTTTTACTTCCCATGCGAAACTGAGTGATAATTATAACAATTGGAACATAATTAAGTTTGCGTACTGTATACTTATATTGTTCTTGACGTATTGAATAACGTAACTTACCAGTTAAAGTTAGTGGATTGCCCTTTTGAGCTGGGCATAAAAAAAAATAGAATCGGCTAGTCGAATTGAAATTCTGTTGGAAAACAGTGGCACTTTCGTTAATTTGATGAAAGATTACAAATTAATACGAAATTATTTAGCCTTGTTGCTTAGTAAGGTCAACTATACAGGATACTCCATCTGAAACAGAAATTAGAAGTACACCAATGAAACTGTAATCAAGATGGTGGTTACACCGGAAGTTGACATAAACTTCGTTATTTTAAACGGAAAGCAATATTTTTATTCCTTTTTTAGATTCCTTATGTTTCTTCTCAAGTGAACTTAAGGACTGGTGTTCTACAAGGATCCATTTTAGGGCTCCTCCTGTTTGATATATACCTATACCTTCACAAACTTATGAGGTCTGAAACATATTGATGATAATTGTCAACTTTATAAAATTTTGGAACCGGGAAGTTCACTAGTCACATCCCCAAATGCATAAGATTCTCAATTATTTCTTTAATTATATACACATTCATACCTGGGTCAAGAACCATTATTAATTATTTCTTTAAAGGAATTATATCATTGTAAGGTAGTTTACTATCCATATATAACAGCAGCAGATAAATCCAGACTCAAAAAAATACAAAATACTTGTATAAAGTAAATTTACGGCATTAGGAAGTATAAAAGGGTATCTTATAGCTTACAGAATCTCAAATGGTTAAATATAGAGAATAGGAACTGTGTGTATTTCCATTTTCACAAAATATTGACTACTATTTTCTTACAACATCTTCAAATGTTGTAACTCCCTTCCGGCTACTATCAAATCCTTAACTTTAAATCAATTCAAAATAACTATTGATACTAAGAATCTGACTACCAAAAATTCAATCATAGACTAGAAATTATTTCAATTAATATAATTATAATAAATAGAGTACCTATAAATGTATATTTGTTAAATAAAAAAATGATTATGATTTCATTTATCCTAAATTGTTATTAAAGAGTGAATTTTTGTTAGGTTTTTCAGCACTTTCTAACTTTACATATCCATGAAAAAGAAATTTCATCTAACGCTTTTCGACTTTAACCTCATGAGTAAATTTTTCTGGAACACTCAGTTATTGTGACTTTGAATTCAGACAAAAATCAATTTTTTTTTAGACTACAAATAATTTCAATTAATATAATTATAATGAATAGAGTACCTATAAATGTATATTTTTTGAATAAAAAAAATAGTTCTGATTTCATTTATCCTAAATTGTTATTAAAGAGTGGATTTTTCTTAGTTTTTTCAGCACTTTTTAATGTTACGTATCCTTGAAAGAGAAATTTCATCTAACGCTTTTCGACTTTTGCCTTATGAGTAATTACAATTATTGTAACGTTAAATTCAGACTAAAATCGATTTTTTGTTTGTAACGCCAGAACAGTAGAATTCAAGTGAATTAAATCGTGTATTTATATATAACTGATGTTTTCCAAAAAATGTCACTGTTTAACTCTACAGATAAACATTTCAATTATTTACAGATCTTGTGTATACAATCATAGTCTGTGGGTGAACAAACTCACAGCAATTCGAGAACACATTTTAGGAACTAGTTGTTTATTTGCGAAGGCGGTATACTTTGGATAGGGGCGGTTGACCTTTAGTAATATTTGCTTGGTCAAACCCTTGGCGGTTAATCTTCCACCGAATTGTCATTGTAAAGTTTATATACGGTTCTTTTATTGTCTACGGTTTGATGCTAAGTATTCGTACGTTGACCTGGCAGGGACTATCTATTCTAGCCCAAAATTCTACAAATGCTAAAATGCTTACTAAAATTTGTAGAAACTCAAGTCATTGAGTCATGAATAAATGAAAAATGTGTTCAAATTGTAAAGAAGACATTAGAATAGATTACAAATTAAGGGACGAGGGAAGGACGAGGGTAGACAATGGTTCGGGTAGGAGTTTATTTTACAAAATTCTTGAGAAGGAATCGAAAAATTAGAAAATGTTGGACGAAGTGTATCGGGCTACAAAGGGATTATGTTGAGAAATAAAATAATTTTTGACCAAATAAATCATTTTTGTTTAATTTTTCAGGGAATTTTCCCATTGCCCTCGTATACTCATCAATCATTTTTATCTTGTAGCTCTCTGCAGTTCTTACAATGGTTGTATTTAATTTTTTTTTGCAACTCGTATAATAACTGATATATTGCACTGTTGGAACACCTTAGTTGAGGAATCGTAGACTTTACGATTTTGAATTCCATAATTTTATCTTAGATCTGTTCATGTAAAGTTTTATTCTTAAAACAATTCGAGAAATAAGATTCTGAAGTATATCAACATGATTTCCAGACACCCTGTACTAGTCCATTTCCGTTGTGTATAATAACAATGATACAATGATAGGAAGTTTTAATTTGTTTTTATTTGACTTTAACTAACACAAAGTAACAGTTTAGAACTATTCGAAACCCACATTCTTAAGATCAAGTTTCAGTCAATTAACTCTATAATAGTGACTTTTCATATTGTTCATCGAAGGTGGCATCAAACTGAAATTTACTGCTGAACGTTTACGACTGCGTGTCCCATAAAATTTCACAAACCCGGTTGTATGCGGTTTTCTTTTTTTTTTCGTCTACCTGAAAGAAACAAATAAATTTTTATGGCCATTAACGCAGCTGTCTAAAGCACATAAAATCCTGACCTGAAATAAATGTAGGTCCACGCACGATGCGGAAGTCGATGCGAAAATTTTTAAAACATTCATTATGTCACGTTCGTGATTTAGTGGGAAGTTCACAATAATTTAGTCGTTGCTCGCTCGCTGAATAGGCGAAAAACAATATAAAGTCCTTCTACATCAAAAAACTATAGGCAGAGATTAAAGACTAGATTAGCCTGAATTTATAAATTCAATAAAGTTATGTTTAGAATGCACTCTCCGCGGCGAAGTCGGAGGAGTATATTGCATTTACTATTTCTACAATCGTTATAAAAAGTTCTAGAAAAAAATTCCTTCACCATATATTTTTCATCGAATTTTAAGCAACTTCGAAAAATTCGTTTGTCCATGTGATGTAGTCAAGAAACTTGCCTATAGGATAAGTCAAAAACGAAAGGTGCTGTAATATTAAAATTTTTGACAAAAAATCGTTTACTGATTGGTGACAAAACCTATTATTTTTTTTTCAAGGAAATCGTGCAAATAAACACACCATTTTCTGGATGGTTGAAATTATGAGTCCCAAAGTATAAATAAAATCGATTCAAAAATTTTACAGTAAATTTAAGTTAATTCAAAACTGTTTTCACCCAATTTTCAACATAAGCTTTCAACAACAATAACAACAAAAACAATTTTTGAACTACATGTAAATTTGCATCATACTTCAACAACAGCTTATAAGAAACGGCTATGTGGTTCAGGGGCCAGATCATCCCACTCCCGCCCAACAGATTCGGGTTCGATTCCCTGAACGGAAGAAATTTTTTCGTACATTTTCTTAAAAACATTATCAGTTTGAATATTATTTAATTGTGTAAAGATAATGGGATAAATAATTTGTTTCGTTATCTTTACACAAATGGGAAGAGTATCTTTTAGAAAGCCTTCATTCGAAGATTCAAATATTTCAGAAAGTAAATGGTATCGGTAACGCTTTTTCTATAATTTTCACCCTTCCACAACGTGGCAAGGTTATACTCTGAAAGGTTCGATATCAAAAGGGTGTCCACAGGGGGCAGTACTCTCCCCCCTTTTATGAACTTTGGTCGTAGATGAGCTACTAGTAAGGTTAAACCGTGCTGGTATTAAGGGGGTAGGTTATGCGAATGACATCGCCATACTCTCCAGAGGAGCCCACGAGGCTACCTTGCAGGAGTTTGTTCAACAATCCTTGATAACCAAATAAGTCTGGTATAGAGAGAACAAATTGTTCATTCAGCTGGAGAAAACTACCATTATCATCTTTTACAGAAGGTACAAAATCGAGCGTCTGAAGAAAATGGTAATCGGGGACGATTCAGTTAACTTTTCCGAAACGGTGGAATATCTGGGAGTCACCCTGAACAAGAAAACTACTCTGGCAAAAGCAACTGGAGATTAGGTACTTTTGGCAGTGTACGAGAGCAATAGGCATGAATCTCGCTACCATCTTAACCAATACAGGTAGGTCTCTTTCTGAGATCCTACTGCTTCACAAAAACTTGGTTTTCTATTCCGTGCCAAGAGTTACTTTACAAATCAGCAGTTGTTGATGCGACCTGATCTGAAGTATTGTTCACTAGTTTTGTGTTCAGCTTCTAAAAAATCTCTGAAGCTCTTAAATGGTATTCAGAATCTAACTATTCGTCTGATTGTCGTCACAATAACGAATTCAATGACCTCTCTAGAACATCGTAGAAAGTTTGGCGTTCTCTTCCTTAACTAGATAAGTCCATGGTCGATGCTCGTCTGTTATGCCACCACGAGAGATTCTAGGTAAGCAGACTAGAGAGCTGAGACTGATCACCGCTTCATTGTGGAGCTCTTTGCCTCGTGGGGTGAAAAATTCCAATGCCGTCTCTCCCACCATTCCACCGCTGGATCACACGATGTTCCATAAACAATGTAGGCATTTGTCTCGTGTAGAGCAGTATAAAAAAATCCAAGACCAAAGTATGTAAAGAATTATCTCTTAGTTGAATAAAGTTAATAATAATTTCTGAGGGTACCACTGTGTGATACAATATTAATCTGTTTTTAATATATTAATATTATTTGTGTTTTTTTGTGTTCTACTCAAATTTTACCATTAAATTTGTATGAACGTAGTAAACGCCGGAACACTAGAAGTGCGATTCTGTATAGCTTCATTTCAAAGAATAACTAAGTTGACTAAGTAAAATAACCTTCTGTATTCGGTAAATTGACTAAGGTCAATCGTGAAATTTAAAAAAATTCTAGAAAATTCCATCTCAAATGACATTGACAGGTCATCGCACTATCAATGACGAACAACGATTTTGCAGAATTACAATCTAATCAAGAATTCCTTGTGCCTTCAGCAGAGAATGTAATGTGTTGATAATATGTATTCATTTACACAAATAACGATCAGAAGTTAATTAAGTTATGTACACGCGACTAGTGGAGGGTACAAAACGTTTCAAAGATCGTTGACTGTCAACCTTTTCAGTTGTAAAAGATGTTTTTTTTTATGGCGGTGACATTTAGATTTTGATATAAGACCATGCTGAACCAGTCAACATTATTCGCATTAATTATGGTGCCTAATTTGAATTACTCGACTCATTGAAAATAGATTTCATATTTATGGACGTCAAGTTGATATTCAGGGTCTGAACCGATACATACTTGACAAAACGCGAACGATGAGGTCGACATCATGAATAGTTCAAACACTTTAGAAGAGTGTTCGAATGTTGTGTCTCACTGCAAACATAATTTATGTTTTCTAAATAATTGGTGAATTACTAAGCACGTGGCACTTAGTATATGGTTTCTTGGAACAACGTGTAATATGGTGTGCATCAGGGGTTAGTTATGGGATCAACGTTATTTTCACTATGTACAAACGACATTACGTCAAGCGTTTCATACTGTGAACTTTAAAATGTAGTCAGGGTAAATAAAGATTGTTCGATTAAATCAATTTAGTCTAAACGCAAGCTCGTCCATCAGTGATTCATTGATGATTGATTATCGCTGAATGTAGATACGACTTCTTCTCACAGTACTCACTTCCAGTTATCAAGTTTATTGGGATAATTTTAGAGTGTTTACTTAGGTTCTTTGACTACACACACGAAGATCATCACGTTATTTATGTCGAAGAAAGTCTGGCTGTTTACATATTGCGCCCTAATACATCCTGATTCTAACATGATGATGTCAGATACAACTGTTACTATTCCTATGAAGTCGTCCATATCCGTGCTAAGGATCATCACCAACATCATCCTCCCATGGGACGATCATGCGAGATCCATTGCGAAAACCGGTTGTCTATTCCGTGTCATAAGCTGCTTTACTTCCCAGCAGCTCCTTCATCTTCAGACTACCCTGCCGTGCTGATTGTACGAAAGCATTCGTAGCCTTGTTAATTTTACAGAAAATATTGATACATTCGAGACTGGATAGAAATGCCTGATATTTTAGAACTAATGCTAATTTACATCTGTACTTTTTAAGCTCGAAAGAAGTAGAAATAGCGTCAATAATAATTACTGAATAAGATACCCTTCAATAATATACGTGTAATGGCGCCATTTTTGTTTCATCACAGCTAGCAGAGGCTTCAATTCTGTTGTTCCGATGGTTTGCTTTAATTACTACTATTGGTATCAGATAGAAGTAAAAGAAACAGTTGCATGGTCTTTGTGTGAATGGGAACAAAACCGTAAGAATACTTTTTTCCTTAAAGGCAACAAATAGTTTTAATAAACATGCGAACATTTTAGGTGTGCATATAGATGATAGACTTACTTGGAATGTTCATATAGAAAAACTAAGTATATTTTAGGTAGAATGCTAAAATATCAATATTTTTAATAAGTTCTCACAACATTTTTCTATTACCTGATTAATCTTTCTGGTTCGAAAGTGGATACTTTACAATAAAATTGCTAAGCAGTGAATTCTTGATACATATTCATATAATTAAAATGTGTTACAGTTTCAATTATTCGTGTTTTTGTTCGTTTCGGCGACGTGGCCATTTTTAATTGAAATTGGTGCGATAAGGACGCTTTGTGCTGATACAATTAGTTTTAAGAAATCCCGTTTTAGACATAATACGTCTTTTGATGATGGTCGTGAGACCGAAACATATGTAAAGACGAAAATAATAAGCATATGTGTTAGTGTGTCCTATTTCTCGAGAATTTATATACAGGGTGTCCTCGAACTGCGTGGCTAAAATAAAACCGAAGATTCTTTGATTCGAAAAAAATTTAATGAGCCTTTTTACTTTTGCCTCAAGTGTCTTGTTTAGCCGGTAGAGGGCTTCAAAATTGCAAAAATAATTTTGTTTTTTCGGTATAACTTGAGAACGTGATGGAGGACTTTTACAATATTTGGCAGGTGAGTTACTGTCAATAATAGCCGTTTTTAAGAGCGGAGCATAGAGCCTTAGAGACCATAGAAATGGCTCAAACTTGAGGATGTAACGGGAAAAGTGTCCAGAACTTTTTTGTGGTCAATGTGATTCACTCTATATTTTTTATGTAGATAGCTTATCTAATTTGAAAACTTTTCTTACTCTTAGAAAATTTTGATAAAATCAACGGATTAGCTTGAAAAAAATAATTTTCGAGTCTCTGCAATTTTGGCTTACTAATTTTACTTGATTAAGATACCTTAGTTGCCTTTGCTTTTCTAATGTCATTTTGGCATTTGGAGAATTCATTCTCAAAACTGTCAGTTTTTACTTTGCTTTCTGTAAAAATTTTATAAAATTATGGCTCAAAATTTCACTAACACTGAAATGGTTAATATCTCGGTAAAACACGAATAATAAAAACAATAGAAATGGGGAAATGATGTGATTATTTAGGAAAAACAAATGCTAAATTGAAAGAAACAACAAAACTTTTTGGGAAATCGCTAAGGCATCAATTGTTCGAAATGTTGCCCATTTTCCTGAATACACAAATTAATTCGTTTCAAGAAATTGGATTGAACTCTGGCTAGTACTTCAGGATCATTCTTCAATAAATCCGCTTCATGATTAATTCGTTGCAACAATTCCTCACGTGTGTTCACTGGAGCTGCATAAACTTTCGACTTCAAAGCGCCCCATAGAAAGAAGTCGCAGGGCGTCAAATCAGGGGAGCGGGCCGGCCAGTTCACTGGTGCATTGTGTCCTCTACCTATCCAGCGATCTGGATATTCCGCATTCGAATGTCGCCTCACAGCTGATGTGAAATGAGGAGGTGCACCATCATGGATAAACCAGGCCACGACGAATGTGTCAGGGCAAGTCTTCCAACAGTTCAAGTAGCCTTTGTTCCAAAAAGTTCAAGTAGTTCTCCCCGTTCAATCGATCGGGTATAACGGTAGGGCCAATAATAAAGTTATCCACAAACTTCCGTTTCATGAGGATTTTCATCAGCATAGAAATGTTCATTATGGAGGTTAAAAAGACCACATCTCGTGAAAGTATCTTCGTCCGTGAACAGAATTCTTCTACAAAAATTGGGGTTTGCGTTTTGTCTTTGAACAATAAGCCGACAGAAATCTAGCCGATGACCTGGCTCCATGGGCAATAAGTCTTGAACTGTTTTAATATGATAGGGATACAACAGTTCTTCTTTCAGTACATTATGAACTAATGATTTTGAGGCTCCAATACGAAGTCCCAAACGTAGTGTGCTTATCCCAGGTTCAGTTTCAACCGCTTCCAGTATCGCTTCTTCGAGCTCTACCGTCCTTCTTGTCCGTCTGCGTCCAGTTTCGCGAAGGTTTGCCGATTTGGAATTCTGCGATGCGGATATCTTTCCCTTCTCCGGCCATTGCAACGACAAAGTCCATAAATCAATAACTTATCAACCATTTCAGTGTTAGTGAAATTTTAGCCATAATTTTATAAAATTTTTACGGAAAGCAAAGTAAAAACTGACAGTTTTGAGAATCAATTCTTGAAATGCCAAAATGACATTAGAAAAGCAAAGGCAACTAAGGTATCTTAATCAAGTAAAATTAGTAAGCCAAAATTGCAGAGACTCGAAAATTAATTTTTTCAAGGTAATCTGTTGATTTTATCAAAATTTTCTAAGACTAAGAAAATTTTTCAAATTAAATAAGCTATCTACATAAAAAATATCGAGTGAATTACATTGACCACAAAAAAGTTCTGGACACTTTTCCCGTTACATCCTCAAGTTTGAACCATTTCTATGGTCTTTAAGGCTCTGTGCTCCACTCTCAAAAATGGTCATTATTGACAGTAACTCAACTGCTAAATATTGTAAAAGTTCTTCATCACGTTCTCAAGTTATGCCGAAAAAACAAAATTATTTTTGCAATTTTGAAGCCCTCTACCGGGTAAACAAGACACTTGAGGCAAAAGTAAAAAGGCTCATCAACTTTTTTTCGAATCAAAGAATCTTCGGCTTTATTTTTGCCACGCAGTTCGAGGACACCCTGTATAATAAGATATTATGTTCAATAAAATAAAGTCATTATGAAAGTTGATTGAGTTCCATTGGAGCTTAGGATAATTATGCAGTGATACAATCAATAATTCAAACAGACAAAGTTTTTTAAAAAAAAATTATGGAATTGACCACAATTAATTGTTAATTATCAGGTTGAATTGGAAATTACACTCACTATTAGTTTTTCTATTGGACTTACCAAAATTTGAATCATAATTTAACATGTTTACCCTACTACATTCGGAAAATCTGATTCGTAATCGAAGGAAATGAGAAAAGTATGTGTTGAATGAAACCTCGCTTTGCAGACAGATTAATGTGATGATAATGGACTACGTCATCGTTTGTCCAAACAAGATAATAAAATTTGGCTAGTTGAGGACTCCAAATTAAATACAAAGACGAATTGCGACCATACAAATTATACGGTTGGAAAAATCCATTCCAGACCGGATCAACGTCAACAATTAATATTTTAACAGGTTTTTTTCCGTCAAAAGCGTCATGCCGAACTCTACAACAATCCTGTATAGTCAATGATAATACAGATATTAAGTATTTAACTCAATCGGTCGATTCATGAATACATTTCAAAAGTTTCAGGTCTACCTACATTTATCCAAGGATACTAAATCGAGGATTGCCATAGGTCAGTGTTGGGGAAATCCAATATTAAACGAAAGTCGTATTAATATTTTTGTTGTTTGAGTTGTGCGTACACAGCCTAAATGAGTTTATTAACTCTGAATTCCATTGAATTACTTATTGAACTTTCCCGTACACGTTGGCTAGTTCAAATCCATAACACACCCGTCGTGGCTGCTTTCGACCGTAATTAGTTCAAATATTCGGTTAATCGATCTTTCTCTTTCTTTGGAAGAAAATTCGGATATTGTACTGTATTGATCAAAGAAACAGAATTGAAAGAACTATAAAAGATAAGGTAGATCTTGCCGTAACATAGCAGTTAGATATAAAGAACATTTTCGTTCCTTTAAAAATAATAAAACCGATTCTTCATTTGCAAATCATATTTTAGAAACAGGCCATCCATACCTTTCCTAATTTGAATAATGTCCAAATTTTACATAGTCAATATAAAATTTCAAAACTAAATATATTAGAGTCAATGGAAATTTTCAAAGGAATGAAGATGTATGATAATAAGATCCTAAACGATCAACTAGATTTATATTATAGTAATCTCTTCAATGTATTAATAACCTGATTTTCGTATTTAAAGTTCGTTAGTAAATATACCCGCACCACTAAGTTCCTCACGGAATTACCTAATCACCCCTCTCTAGTTTTTCCTAGAACTATTTCCTATAGTCGTAAAATTGGTTTGTATTCCTTCTTCAACCTATATATAGTAGATATAATATTTGTTAAATTCATACCTTCGTTTTCGTCTGAAGATGAGACGTTTAGTGTTGAAACTATAGTAACGACTATATTAAATTTCAGTGATAGTATAACAAAGTAGATTTATTTATTATTTCGTTATAACTATAAAAGAGTTTACACTGTGGATACACTATAACACTATAAATAAGAAACAATCACCATTATCCACTAAAAATAACCATCAAAGTAAACTAAATTAGAAATCAAAATGTGCCTATTACTATTTCGGGTTAATCTAGGTGATTTAGAAGAAATGGAAATGTGTATAATCGAAAAATCCATTAAAAATACAGATTTATGGCTTGAAGTGGGTATCTGAAATGATTAACCACAGTACCAAGTGTCCCTGAATACGGCTCATCATCCCATAGATGATAGATAGTGACCCTACTAAGATCATATTGTCTAGGGATTAAATACTTCTAGGTTGCATCGACGTCCTTCTGAGATTCTGCAGAACAAATTTCAGCGATTAACCCAACTTTTTGGAATATTCGATTTTTGCAAAATTTCCTAAGGTTATGATTAACCATGGTAGAGTGTGTCTAAACCATGAATTCTGCTTTCCCCATAGACAGTGACACTAATAAAATCATGTTGTGTAGGAATTATCCCTTATAGTTTGTACCTCCTTCTGAGATACTGTTGAACAAATTTCAGCGAGTACCGCAACTTGTTTGGAATTTTCGATTCTCGCAAAATTGCAAAAGGGGTAAGTAAGTATGGAAAATCTCGATTTTAGTAGTTGCAATACGTTTTTGACGATAAGAAATTCGAATCTAACGTTAGTTTTAACCTTAGATTATGATAAGTCACGGTACCGAGTGTCGAGATCCTAAATTCTGCTCACCCCATAGACAGTGGCAATTAGAAAATCATGTTGTATTAGGGATCTATTGTTTGCATTGCATTTTACTGAACAAAATTTGCGATTATCCTAACTTTTGGGCATTTTCGATTCTTGAAAAATTTCATAAGGAGTAAGTAGAGAAAAATCTCAATTTTGGCCGACCTTTTCAATATGTTTTCGATGATGACCTTACATCTTTCTTCATTTCTCAGTTTAAAGATACATATTTCGCAAAATAAAAAACAATTGTTCATAATTTCTTCTTATGGGTGTCATATGCTATCACAGACGTTTCAGTGTTTACATAATAAGATATTGTGCGGAGCACAACATGGTTTGGATGAACCTTCCAACATAATTTGTGTATACGAATTCCGAAAAATGAAGCTTATACTTAGATACATGCTATCGATAAGTCATCATTTGATGATTTTCATTTCAAGAATCAAATATAATCAGATTAAACAAGTATCCCAAGCATCTAATGAATGAAGTATTTTTTTATGTTACAGAATTTTCGTCGCGATATTGACATTTTTTCTTCAATAATTCCTGGAGTCCAAAATATGTAGCCCTGCGGATCTCCTACGTGTATGTATTTTATCTATGATTTTATAATGTAGCTAGATTCATACTGATATCTAACATCTAAGTAAGGTGTGGATAACGGTTTCGCAGTGCTTCTAATTCCCTATTTATTGCTCCAATTTATTTCATAGATGTTAAGAACTCGTATGTTCATCTATATAGTTATATTGTGTTGGAGAAGTCAGTCTAGTTGCCGAAACTATATACATATAGTCGCATAAGTGCTTGTATTATATTATTAATTGATAAGCCCTCGTATATAAAATACAATTCGACGAAAAATTATGTCATCCGATTAATCGAAGGCTGTTTGAATTATTGTAAATCCGGTTTTATTTCGGAATTTTGGATATTAATACAACTAAAAGACATCGCTACTTCTTTTGTTAACCTTGGTTCAATCTGCAGTTTAAGTACCAATTTAAAATTTCACAATTAACCTACTTTGTACACGCACTTTTTGCAAACCCACTTGATTAATCTTTGCATAAAAATACCTATCGCGATGAATTAACACATTTTGGCTTTGTTAATATGTTGATAGTGTCTGAATTAATAAGACGAGAGGGGCCCCCTCTTACCTAACACGACAAAAGTATATGTAGCTTGAAATGATAATTAGGCAAAGATGTCTAATATACAAAGTAGGCTGAGATGTTGACATTGACATTGTTAGTGAATTATTGAATCGATGTCTTACGAATATATGTTGTTGAAATGTTTCTCATAAGTCTATTGTCATTAATTAGTCGCTAAAAGATTGTGGATTACTTATGTAACGACTATAATGTCTGGAGGTGACCAAATATAAAGATTGCTAGACTGTGGAGTTAATTTTTTGTCTTAATCCTGCCAATATTTGAATCATATAGTAGATCAAATCAAACCAGCAAACCAGTTATTGCTTCTTGTGCTAAGATCATTTTAAGAATATTCTTTCAAAGATTTTATACTTGTATGTGTATGTACAGGGTGTTCAGATTTCTTTGGTGTTGTAAGATATCTCGCTTATTTTTAAAGATGAAAAGATGTGGTACTCGCCACCCTATCCTATTTTCCGAAAAAACAACACTGGCGAAGATAGAGTTTCGACATGCCTTTCAGTTTTTAAGCTACAGCCATAAATTGCTAATTACTAATTTACAACGAAAACTATTCGAATTGAATCACAAATTTAACTACAAATATTTCACAAATACTCTTGCTTGAAAGAAGTATATGAAGCCAAAATAAGATCAAACCTTTTCGAATGCTCGAATGGCTACCGTTCGCCAAAGTGATTGGTAGAAATTTCGTTTTCAGTTCATTCTCTTACCTAACCAAAGATGACAATCAGACCAAACAGGCTATGAGGCCAGATGGAATATCACCAGACATTCTCAAGGAATGAGCACCTGAATTGACAGCAGTCTTCTGCAGCTTGTTTATACTTTCATGCAAACTTTGTGTGTTTCCTTCCAGCTGGAAAACACTGGAAGGATAAAGAATGGTAGCGAATGAATGGGTTTGGAATGAGGATTTAGCAAGTATCTAACACAATGCTTTATCTATTTGGTATATAACACATCTAACAGAATAAATCTTCACATATAATTATGTTTAGATTCAAAGTGTAGGGGTTAGACTGTCCCAAAATTATTAGTATAGTGAAATTGCCCCATTAGTTATTATGATAGTTGGAGAACTATATGAATGAACGTGACATTACTCATGTTTTTCTATTTTTTAAAGATTGACTCATTAGGAAAACCATATCCTTATCGAATTGAGAAAATCAAAATAAACCTTTGAATTACCCGTTTATGTTAAAATCGTATGGAGAACATGTTGTCTGCCTGTGTATGATGGGAAAAGACACATAACCTTGACCTCTGTTATCAAACATCGTTTCAGTCAATTATTATGAAGTTCATCCACATATTATCAGAATCCCGAGAAGCAAGGCCAGGGTTAAGATAATGTGTCACGACTAAGTATTTTTTTCAACGTCTGAGTCAATCCTACAATAATTGCCGTATCTGTTTGGTTAAGGAACTTCGGAAAAGGTATATTTTGGAGTATATCGAAACATTGAACATGGAGGTGCCATCCTAACTGTACAGAACAAGACTGAACAGAGAAAAACAAATCTTCGGTAAATGAGGTTGAACCTTCTATGCAGTACATACAAAATCGAGTTAGAAGTAACATCCTGGTAATTTCAACTAAATAAAATCACGTCGCCGAAACGAACAAAAACACGAGCAATCGAAATTATAATACATTAGTGTTTGAAGTATATGAACATGTATCAAGAATCCAATGCTTAGCAAGTTTTTTATGAAGTTCGAAGTCATTTCAAGCAATGTTTGAGTACGACTTAAATCAAAAAATGTAACTCTCAAGTATCCACTTTTGAACCAGATGTTGAAGATTTATGAGGTAATAGAAAAAGGTTGTCAGACTTTATTAGAAATATTGCTATTTGAGCATTCTATCTTAAATGTACTTTTAACATTATAAAGAGTTTTAATTAATTAAATTAGTATAAATCTGACTTAATGATTTACAGACTTGGAGTCACGTTTTAAGTGAATCATCTCCAGATAATAAGCATATGTGTTAGTGTGACCTATTTCCTGAGAATTTAAATATAATTCATACCAAGAATCATTATTAAGTTATCTAGAGTGAAAATTTCACTATAAATTTTTTACTGTGTAAGAAACTGAAAATACTGTTAAAATATTGAGCAGCTTTCAGTTACCAAACAGCTATCATCACAGTGAATTAAATTAGAAATCAAAATATACCCGTTTTAACACTATTTGGGTATAGTGTAAATAAATAAGGAATTATTCTCAGCTGGAAATAAATCTAAATTAAACTGCTTTCACGTGCATCTCTTGTAAATTACCTAGATATAATGTGTTTCAAGAGTGGTAAACTTACATGAAAAATGATGTGACCTATATTGAAAAAATGTTCGACTAATGCTGATTTGCATTATGTATTGTCCTTTTGAGACATTCAGGTATATACGTAAACTCGACCGTGACACAGCTCTTTGAAACATTCCAGAATCTTATATCGTCTATGGTGAATAACAGAACAATTATAATAATCATTTTAATTAGTTTTGTGCAAGCACCCATAGATGTTCTACATACAATAAGCTAGTTCCTTATTTAGAAGCGGGTGAAATTAAAAATAAAATCTGTTAATTACGTCATTCCATAATTATTATTTATAATGAACTAGATTAATGTAAATTATCAAGGCATATTCACGACGATGAAAAATTCCCTAGAATGTGTAATATACCTGTCAGTTCTCTATTAATTATTATTGATATTTTACCCATAATAATATGTTGGTTCATTAGAGTTCAATGGTTTTATTAAGTAGAGAGCCTTGACTGAACTTTTTTAGCAATGAAAAAAGTTGATTGTGTGAATAAGTATACTAGGATATATTGAAAACAAGTAGACTCGAGTCTGCTTTGTAGAGTAACTTTTTGTACCTACTCAATATAAAACATTCTTCTCCATAGACTATTACTCATCACGAAATCAATTTGTGTAGACAAACTGGGTCTTTTTTTGTTCATCTCTGTCAACTGGAAGACAGCAAGAGTGCAACCAATTCCAAAAAGGAGAGATGACCCTTCCTACAAATTATAGACCCATTGCATTATTATTTTGTCATCTCTAAAGTGATGAAGATAGCAATCAACATCGAACTTAACAAATTCCTAGAGAGGTACAGAATTGTGAATGACCGGCAATATGGCTTTCGTCATCAGAGATCAATAGGAGATCTGCTTGCCCTCTCGCGAAACTTCAGTCATATGGTTTGTCGCCTAAACTTTGCAGCTTACTATCGAGTTTTCTCTCAGATAGATCACTCCATGTAATGGTTGACGCGGTATCCTCCGATAAAATGGTCATCAACGCTGGTCTACCACAGGGCTCTGTCTTGGCACCAACTTTGTTTCTGCTCCATATCAACAATCTGCTGGAAATTACCATCTGTCCCGTTCACAGCTTTGCAGATGACGGTACACTTCATACCGCTTTCCCAAAGATTTTGAATTGGGGATCTGATAATCTAGTAGAGTTTAATGCAACCAAAACTCAAGCTTGCGTCTTCTCCAAGAAGGCGGATCCCACAATCCCTAATATGATGATGTCAGGTACAACTATTCCTATAAAATCTTCCATAACAATACTCGGACTTACCACCAACAGCACCCTCTCTACTTTACATCTCAACAGCAACTCATAATCTACAAGGCACTGAACTTTCTATTAACAACCCCGACAATCTGTTTTTATCATAACCTTTGTTCAAATGTTGTACAGGTGATACTGAGATGTATACCTATGATTCAGTGGAATGAACTTTTACAAAAGCAATTCAGTGACTTAGATACAGGGAGGCTTTTTCCTTCCTTCCCTCCGTAATTTGTACGCCACTTATCATACTTAGATATTGTTGCCTTTCAGGAAGTAAGTCAAGTTATCGATCTACTTCAAAGAAAGTGAAATCAAAAAGCACATGCGATGTTGCATGTTTTACTTCCCGGCTTATATAGGGTCAGCTGTGACCGAGCACAGATCTCGCCAATATTAGAGAGTCCATGTCGGGGAACCTCTCCGAGTTCTATGCGCTTGTTCGTCTAACACCTAGGATGGTCGGACAACTAGCGACATACCGAATGGGATAGAAAGTTCCGAATGAGAACTAATTATTCTGAAGTTACAATTTAGAGCTTAACATTGCCTGATTTTGGCATTATTGAATAGATAATACAAGAATCCAGCATATACTACTTTGCATCCAAATAACCATAACATAAAATACCTGATAGCTGTCAGACACCATACTTTTACTACCTCATAGACTGTCCAGGATGTGCACTTACCGACTTACATCATAATTTTGTACAATGTATCACTTTATCGATATTGCTCGATAACAACATTGTTTCGTGGGTGTATGTTATTAAACAAATATTTCGAATTGTATTCCGATTAAGAAATCAAGTTGACCATGAGCAAAGTTCTACCCCTGACCCATTGATCTGATTACATGCCGTATTCTATATACTACACATATTTTATGGTGTCATGCACATTAATATTAACCACTTTATATTCTGTTACAGACCAGACGTCAGGTCTACAACGTACGACAAGACCTCCAAAATATGTGCTTCCATCGTTCATATTATATACATCTGTGATTCATCTGTCATATCGCTGGAATCGTTCAAGACATCTCCTGCGTCTTGAATATAGTATTCTTCGTTTACTATTGTTATATTATCAAGCAGTTGGATCGACGCCACTTATTAATTGCCGTTCTATGTAGGTTAATTCAGTCCCGGGTGTTTTAACGTCTACGTAAACTGAGTCCCAGCTATGTAACTGATTGTCAGATAGTAGTAACATGGATTTAAGAGAAATGGAGTTGAAATGTGTTGTGTCTAAGAGCATACGATACGATGACCATAACGATCGAAGACCTCTCTACTCGTGGGGCCGCGGGAGCTATTTGTTTCACTCCTACCCCCGACCCTGCTGACAACAGGCCCTATCTGCCACCTAGGGGCGCGCCTGGTTACGGTTACAGGTCTCCGCACAAGGGAACATACCCCATGTTCCACTGCTACTACCGTAACCTAACCTAACCTAACCTAATGGGAGTCAATTTACGTTTTCCGAAGCAGCTAACTATGAATTTGGTAGTCCAACAAATATAATCATAATATCGCAAATGTTTTACATTTAAAAAATGTATGCTCACGTGTTTAACGATGAAGGATGGGACAAAGTTGCCTCAGAGTTCGTACGAGACCCAGCAAGTTGAAACGTTGTGAACATTCCTTTGTTATTAGAGTTGTACTTGTTGAATAAATTGTTTTCATTCAATACTAATAACCATAGATATAGTTGTTCGAGTATTATTACAATCTAACCTAGTGAATCAACTCACTAATATGGGATACCACATTTTTGTCTTTTCTACATTCTGGGTTATATGAACATAATTATTATTTGGTCCGGATAAGTGGTAACTATACATTCAAATCTATATTGCATCTTGTTTCTAACTTGGTATTAGTGAGTGAATGTGTTACACTGTAAATTAATCTGCATCAGAACAATGTAGCAACATCCATTGCCTAAATTCGACTATATTGGGTAATATTTCGTGCTAAATTAAATACATTAACATAACTTGCAGAATATACATACTTTTGTACACATTTTTTGCAGTCGTTTACGTATAATAGAATTTCGTGTTTTTTTAAATAATTTAAATACACTTGCTTAATTTGGGAAGGTTCGATAACTTAGGAAACGTTTTAATACAATAAAGAAACGACTTCACGAAGAAGCTAGGATCAATTCACCAGAGATAGGTGATATAAAATGACAGTTAGACATACGTTTTTGGCCGTTTCTAACATTTCGATTCTACGAGATTGTCATTCATTTCGTTTTATTTACCATTAGCAATCAACAAGGGAACTTTGAAGATCAGGTCATGAAGGGAATATAGTACTAAGTTATTGTCCATAGGTCCATATACCTAACAAAAAGACAGGGGACCCAGAATGGGGTGAGCTTGCCTTCATCTCGGCCAAGCAAGGGCTGCCTTGCTGTCTGTGCATATACTACTATATATACATATGTAGGTTTGCATTCGTAATAATACAAATCAATGGTTCATTAATAAAAGTATTTTTAAATCTAACAGAACACTGATTATAAGTTACTTGCTCTCGCTAATAATAATAATAATCGTGTGTTATCGGAATTTCACAGACTTCTTCCAAGAAGAATGTTTCATTTTTCAAACCAGTTCACAATCTACATGTTTGATAATGGAGGAAATATTTCTTTCATTGCTACATTTCATCACTTACACATTTATCATTCTTCCCTTCTCATATGTAGAAATTAACAAATTAACATATACAAATTATAGACCAGCTGATAAAACTTGTATTTTTGCTAACATTTCGAAAATAAATTGGATTCATGCCATTGAGATCTACTTAATCTAATCTTACTACTTACGTTGTAGAATTTTATCGGAGCGCTTGATATAGATTATCAAAAAGATGTAGTATAGATTGATTTTTCTGCAACGTTGCCAGTGTACATGCTAAACAAATTGGGTATATGTGATATATTCCTTATAAGGATTTAGTTATTTTAAGTGAATCGCTCGGTGTGAATTTCATTGTAACATCTAGGGTTCCCCAAGGGACACATTGTGTTCTTCTTTTTTTCATTATAATTATTGACGATTTGAAAAATGTAGTTAATCTCGTTCATTCAAACTGTTCGTTTTTCAAACACTTATTATGGAATAAAGCTCTTCAAATTGATGCCAGACACGATCTATCTCAGTTTATTTTTATCTAAATATCGTCCAGTTACTTAGTCCTTGAATATTTTTTCTGAAGTTCCATTTTCATTTTATATTTCTAAATAAGCGACTAAAGATTGACTCGGAACACGCTGTATAAAGCTTGCTGGATAAATAGTGTAAATAATGTTAAAGTACATAGCTCCCTTTTCTAAAATAGCGTTTTTAGAAAATGCTCAACTTTCAATACCTGCCAAAGTCCAATATATCTACATCGGTTTACAATCTGACTAACAGATTGTTCTCAATAACCCATATAAAGGTGAAACCAGGACCATAAACGAACGCGTCTCGGTATTAAATATATGGGTTTTCGGAAGCTGTAGGGAAAGTTTCGATTGTTGGAAGAGTGAAACTAATACATTTGTAAAGATTGAAACCTTTTAAAGTCCTTCCGAGTAATGTGATTGTTATTTATCATCCCTTGACCCAGTTGTGTCGTTTATTTAGGTTATAGAACCTTATTGCATGTAATAAATATAGGTTAATAATAATAGCGTTTGAGGAGCCACTGGAATTTCTGGTAAGAGTTTTATACAAAGCCTGTTCAATAAATCATTTTCAAAATAGACAATTTCGACAAGTACTATTCAGAAATCTAGGTTCATTAAGAGAATGAAGACCTTCAAACTTCAGAGGAGAATAAAAACTTAAAATTTGACCGAATAACAAAATAGTTCCAGAAGTTTGGTGTCGAACGTCACTTTTCTTTATGTTAAGATATTTCATGAAATGAATACTCGACATTCTGAGAAAATAATGTTTAACTTATTATAAGATTTCATAGATCCACTATATTGGTCAGAATCCTTGAAAATTAAGTGGAAAATCTCTCCCTTTTCTATATATATTTCCATGGTCGGTGTTCATCAGAAATCTCGTCTGTTATTCCTTCACGAGAGATTCCAGATTGGCGGACTAGAAGAGCTCAAACTAGTCACCCCTTCATTGTCAAGCTTCCTACCAGACTTCATTCTGCTATATAAGGGAGAAGTTGTGGCACTCTTTGCCTGGTGGAGTCTTTCCCTACGCCTATAACGTCCAAACCTTCAAGGAAAATTCGATAGCCCCTTCACTCCTATCTGCTCTTCCAACATTCCACCACTAGCTCACACGATATTCTTCGAACATTATAGGTTTTCCCTCGTATAGTCAAAGTATAAAAAAAAATATAAAAACGTGTGGCACTCGGGGACTGCCGCGGTGAAGCTATTGCATAGTATTTTTTCTCAACTTATGCAATTATAATTATTTATTTATTTTTTATTTATGCAGTATTTTTTTTTTTTGATATTAATTCAAGTTACACTTTTTGAGCGTGCTGACCGATAGGAAAACAAATTTCTTTCTTTTATTGAATAAATGAGAAGTTAATATCGTTTAAAATATTTTAATTATCTTACAATACATGTAGGTTATTCAGGAATTTGTTATCATTGAAACTATAGGTTTATGGTAACTGAATAACTGAAATAAGAGACATAAGTTTGAAACTTGATATCCTCTGAATATCTGGAAAATACCGCGTCAATGGTGGTCCCATATTTTGTTGTGGATTCTTGTGGATCATTACTCATTTTCAAATTCGATTTTTCCGAAAGAAAAGTTGTCAACCGCTCTGATTTTTTATCAGCGAAGTTGATGTTGAAATCGCCAGCCAAGATAAGTGGAAATTTATTACCATTTGTACCAAGTATTTTCGACCCTTCTTCAGTGTACTCCAGTAAAGTGCGATGAATAAAATGCTCTACCTCGTCCAATTTTGGATTCGGAGAAATGTAAATTGCTACCATGACTATGTGTAGGCCATTTCTAAGTTTGCATAAGCACGCACAAATATCTCCAAAAAATGAGCGCCTAACATTAACATCGCTAACGTGTGCAATATTTATTTCAATATTCGGAGTCATAATATTAGTTACATTATTATTATTTTGGTAAATAGCTACCCCACCTTTTGTAACAGTATCTCGTTTGAATTGAACAATACAATTGAAATTAGGTATTTCAATCGGATTATCATGCGCCATGCAAGATTCGGTAAGAAGTAACACATTTGTTTGTCTCGAAACTGAATCTTGTAAATCGTATTTGTGACTATTTAGACTTTGACAATTGAAAGTCATTATTGAAATGCCATTTCTATTACTAAGGAAATCTAAGACACTTTGAGCTGTCGTCTGAACACTATTTAAAGGCAGTCTTTTGAATTCTTGCAACAAAGATGCAGCAGATTCAGCTTGCCTTCGATTATTATAAAACTTGAATGTAGAATTATCGTTTTTTGTCGTGATATACAATTTTTCAATATCAGTCACCCGAGAGAGCGCAACATAAACGAGTTCCTGTTATTTTTCGTTACGGAATTTCTTGATTCGGTCGCCTCAAAGCCCGCGATAAAAGCTATATGCAATATATGCAATACTCTCAGGTCTCTGCTACGCGCGTCTAACGTATAAACTCTAACTGACGCGTAGCGAGCTCCTAGAGGCATATGTCGAAATGATTTCGTTCGTAGCTAATTACATAGGACGTCTGGAGTTCATGCAATTATGTTTTTAGATAATTCGAACCTTCTAATTTCGATAGGCCACGTGAAAATCCCGGAGTCTAAAGCGCTAGAGTTATAACATTCGTATAAAATAGCGAAATTTCTCACTTTTAGAAATTTCAAATTAATTAATTAATTTGACACATGTTAGGTGTTTAGGTCTTAGATTATTTTTCGTTACGGAATTTCTTGATTCGGTCGCCGCGCTCAAAGCCCGCGATAAAAGCTATATGCAATAGCTTAAAAACTCTGGAAGCGTTAGATAACTGATTGCAATTGGCTGCTTTGTATATAGATGTTTCTAAAGCTTTTGGCAAAATCCATCATACAACTTCTACTTATAAAGCTAAGAAACTTCGATGTACACGAATCCACTCTGCTCTGGACTGTCTACCTATCGAGTAGAATGCGTTGTAACAGACAATTATTATCAGTCAAACTATATGAAAATAAGATCGTAAATATCCCAAGTATCGCATTTGGGTCCTATTTTGTTCATTTTATTCATCAATGACATTGGATCTTGTTTTCTACATTCAACATTTTCATTCTATGTCGATGATTTTGTAGTTGACCTAATTTGGTCACACAGAGCCACATTGTTAGTTGAGGGAGATTTAACGACACTTGGTGCCTACTGTTTATTACTTGTCACTCAATGTTGACAAATGTTACAATGTATCCATTACTATTCGATCATGTCCGCCCCATTTGGAGATGCTAAAGCACCATCTACCAGAAGATAGGTGTCACGAATAGTGACTGCATCGCCCCACTCGTTCCACTGGTGAGCTTATGAGAAAAGCGAAACAGCAACTTAACTCTGTCAATTGACTGCTAACACGAAAATGTATTTGTCATCCATCCAATGCTTCGAATCAACAAGTTTTTTCGCAACATAAACAAAAATATTTACGCTTTTATATAACTTATTTACGCAACTATAATCAATTCGATATTTGTTAATCTAGCATGGTTTATATAGAAAGATAAGTAAGATTTTATAAATATCTTATAATCGAGATAAAAATTTATAATTGGTTTAACGTTCAACTTATTTCAACGGGTACAAACCGTGTATCATCGCTTAACGAGTAGGATAACGGAAGCACTCGGTATTACCTAATCGGTTTTTTGTGAAGTTGCAGTAAGGCCAATATGTTAGTTATGGGACATCCTGTATAAGTGCTAGAATCGATTACGAAATAGTAAACAATTTAAAACAGCATTACATAATATGTTTTACTAACCGAATAATGAATTATCTCAATCCAGTTATGGTTATCAGTTCTTCCTTGTTTTGCAAACTATTTATTTACTGCTATATATAAATTATGATTCAATTCCTTGAAACTGACACGTCCATACAATAAACATTTACGGAAATGAGCTTTGATATTATACAGGTTGTTGTTACACAACGTTTTTATTATGATATTATTAAAACACATTGATGAATATTATTCATTATATTACTATTGAAGATTATGATGAGTGTTAAATTCCTCCAACAGGAAGAATAATACACTGGAGCAGCATGCTCTGCCGCCAGCAGATCCATCAAGGCATATTGAATATTGTGAAATAATATTGACACGAATATATGAGTATCCTGATGGTTTGAAAACAATTATCTGGACTGATGAATCGAAGTTTTTTACTAGGAAATTTTGAGAACAACAGTGACTGATTTTTGGACGACTTACCACCCATTGAACGTCATAATCGTTGATACCAGTCAGATGGAGCACAGGCTCATTACAAGCACGAAGTAAATATTATTTGGCACGTTTGAAGGCAGATGGATAGGCCGCCTAGGTTCATGGAAATTGCCAACGTGATCTCCATACTTAACTCCCTTGGACTTTTATTTTCGGGGCAGGATCAATGAGGCCGAAGAGCGTTTCGAAAATGTGTCCGAGCAGAAATTCAGGGAGCCAACACCATCATGTAATGACTTCAATTTGAGGGTCAATGGTCAACATTTTAAGAATTTAACTTATTAAGTTTTGTTATTTAGTATTTAGTTTAGTGAACGTCAAATAAATTCAGTATATCCGTATTGGTGGTTGTTTTATGTAAAACTTTTCAACGACTACTTTGAAATTTCATAGTAATAAATGCTATTCCCAGAAATGATATGTATTTCTGACCGAGATATTATAAGCTTATATCGTCATAGTTACGCTATCAATAATAAGGGTCATAACTCCCTTGGGACATTATAGATTCTATAATTCCCTCTACCTTTCACAAGTGAAAATAAAATAAGAAATGCTAATATATATATATTTAGAAATCTGATGACATCTTTAGGAGATAAAACAGCGGACTTTTTCGGCTTAAAACTCTTACTCTTCCGTTTCAAAAAAGCCTCTAGTTCATTGAACTTGGTGATATCTCGTTTCTCATGTAGAGTCACCATTGGTTTTAGCATTGACCATTTAGTCCATAAAGATTCCGGACTATACGTTTCTGACTGCAACGAATAAACACAATTACTACCAAATCTACCGAAAAACATAGAAAATTCCTTACCAATTCTTGAAAATATGCCAGAAATACAGTTTCAGTAGCATCTTTTGGCATAGCATTTTTCCGTGTCAGCCGCTCCAGATATATTTTATATTCTTTTTTGTATACGGCTTCACTTTTCGATGGAAATAATGATTCTCTTGCTTTTTCAGCATTTTTCAAAATATCCTGCATTATATTTGGGGTAGAAAACACGTTTTTAAAGCAAACACAACTTGATAATAAAGCTTTGTTTGTAAACAAGTAACATAGCAACAACCTAGCAACAACAAAACTCCTATAATCAACGGTACCTGATTCAAATATAGCGGGAAGGTAATGAATTGGTGCATTTATTCCGTTTTAAAAATGAACAAAATTTTATTGAAATCGGTCAGAAATAAAATAATCTATGTACCACGGGAATTAATGAGCCTTAATAACCTCAGGCAATTGCTGTACCTCGGGCCAGAGGCCCTCGGGACGCAAACTTTGCCATCGGTAATTAAGGCCCTTATAATTCCCTTGATACATAAATAACTATTTTGTTATTCTAAGATTTTCTAAATAATTATAATGATGTATAAGATAAAAATCAGATGAGAATCATTATGGGTTCATGGCCATTATCTGTTTTGTTTATTACGTAGGTTTCGAGTAGTTAATTAATCAACCATCAACCGAGAAGAGAATCTGAATCACAAAAATTTGATGTAATGTAGTTCAAGTTTGACAATCAGAAACAGACAAAATTTCTCTGTTGTCTTTTTTTTTCAACAAATGAACCAGCTCTTTGAATTTCTTTCTCTAAAACTTGACCCCATTCAGCAGAACTATCCAGCAGCTGAAATTATCATCATGTTGAATTTCAACGTTCAATACTCCGTTTGGCACAAGTTCTCAAACAAGACGGGAGGGTAATTATTATTATTACATTCGACCGACTCACTTTTAGCACGAAAATTGGAATATAATATTTATTACCCAACATGATAAGAGATAGATATGTAGTGGTGTTATTACTACTATACATAATCTTCTTGTTCTTATATTTTTATTTCGATGAATGGCTGGTTCTTGTTATTTATAAATCATTTTTGTTGTTCTCAATGTTGCTTAGAATATTGTTATTCCTCGTTACTAGGTTGAAGGTTACATTCGTGAAATATATATTGTATAAATAAATGAATAGGAAAACATAGATAATAGTTATTAATTATATAAGGGGATTAACAAGTCTTTAATCCACGAGAGAAAATGGGCACTAGAGGCGCAGTCGAGAGTTACTTTTTTCGAGAGGATTAAAGGTTGTAATTCCCGAATATGATTCAACGTTTCATCCGCAACCACGGCCAAAACCGGTCGATCAAGAGAGTGAAAGCCGTGTGAGAGCATTTGAAAAATTCTGGTTTTGAAAAACATTAAATTTCACAAATTTATTTCGATCAAGAATATTGATTTTGAGTTGAAAACTAGAAAGTATTAGAATCGTTTCTATGACATGCGTTTTCTTATTTGTCAACGAGAACGAAAAAAGTATCAAAATTGACAAAAAAAATAGGTGAGAAGGCTGATAATTTCTTCTTCCAGCTGAAAGTTTGTGGACTATAGATGTGGTGAAGCGAGGGAAGTCAAAATCTTACCATATAGGTATACACATATAACGACCTTTATACGTTATTGACAAAAAACTCTGAATGGCTTCATTTCCCTTCTACACCGTGTAGTCTTGGTTAATTTTTTAACATTAGGGGTGAAATCAAAAGTAAATGAGAATACATTTCCTTCACCTGATTATTTCCATAAATCAAGTAGGACAGGAAGAAAACGTGTCCGGCGGTGAATAACCTCCGGATAATGGCTAACATTACTTATCCTTATAGACAGGTACAGGAGATAATGGAACGGTATTCATTATTTCTAAGCCCAGGGGTGCACCTGCCTTGCTTTGATGATGAGAGGACGTTAACGGTACCCTGAGGGTAGAATCGTCAGCTGCAAAGTGGGTCATGGGCAGGTGTCGTGCAGAATAACCATTAGAAAATATATTACGAAGAATAAGATGAATTCGTACAGTCTCCATTGCCAACGTGTAGTATACCAAATAAGCGTGTGAGACACGTTGAGATAATCCAACAACCATCGACATTAACCCAGTATACAATTTCTTGGGTTTAAAGTGATGAAAAGTTGCATTGTACCGCTTCAATCATTCCATATTTCTGGCATGTTCCCTACTGCATAAAACGTATTTAGCAGAATAATACTCAAAAAAATATCAGAAAGAATACTTCATCTGATCCCTAATTTCACAGATTCAATTTAAGGAGCTTGCTATTTTCATCTTTCATAGTAGTTCAGTGCAAGGACGATACCAGAATGGAAAATAATAATGATAATAAATCTGTTTTGTTATGAAGCTTAATGAATGACAAAAACATGGTCAAGCCATCAGTTTCATACATATAAAAGTATAAGAATAAAATACGAAATATTTAAGATTTGTCACTATATACCGGACAGTATAAAACAAAATCACAATTAATATTGTTCTCAATGCATATAAAAGCTAATAGATATAAACATAGTAAAATTGGTATGCAGTATTTTACAATCACCTAAGAGGAAATTCTGACAACAATAGGAATAATCAGTGCCATTCCAAAAATACAAAATTCCTAATATAACCCTAGCATCATCACATATGGGTCAGTGATCTGGTGTAGTAGAACTAATAGGGCTAGTTTAAGAATACATCTATAGAAAATTCAATGACTAGCCTGGGTATGCATAGCTGATACTATGAGAGCATGCCCAAGGGCTGCTATAGAAGTAGTTCTAAGCCTCACACCCCTTCATATGGTAGTGGAGAATATGGCGATAAGGATAACCTATAGAATGACCCACCAGAGAGGGAACCACCAAACGTAAATTTGGAAAAAAGGAGTTCCCTCCTTTTTCTGTAGATATTTTTTCATGGTCGGTGTACAACAGAAAGGAACTCTATACTTATTGCGGTCATTCTTCATACCTATAACTTGCAAACCTTCAAGAAAAATACGAATGCCTATCTCCTCTCCCTACGTTCCACTGCTGGCTCACACGATGTTCTTCGAACATATGGGTTTCCTTCTCGTGTAGTCTAAGTATGATATAAAAAAAAATCAGAAAACCTTAGATATGTTCCAAGAGTAGATGGAAAAAAGGTATAGGCTCGTGAAAATATTTGAAACGAAACTAAATCGCAAATTCACTTTTGCACTTTTTCACTTAAACACAGCCAACAGCCAAGATGGTCTGAAAATCCTTAGAAAAAATAAATGAACTAGGCAAGTTACTCTCCTATGGGTTCCGGAGCATATATGGGTGGAGGATAATGAAAAAGCAGACGATATCACAAGAAAAAGAGCCAAAAGATAATGTGTGGAACCTGAACCCTTTTGCGGGACAAGCGCCAGCCCAATACTGGAAGAACTTAAAAAAGAAGTAGACCTCCCTCACCACTGGAAATACCTGCAAGAACTTGACCTAATAATAATAACCTTTCGCATACAGAGTTATGAAGGTATTGCCTGGAGTCCTAAGGCTAGAACCCCGTCTTGTAGTTACATTGAATTCTGTTCCGTAGTTTTGTTGGTTTGGTTGAAAGAATTGAAGATAGTTTATTATGTTTAGTGATCATCCAAATTGAATAGTAAAACGTAAATATAATAAAAACTAGATATATAGCAGCAACGTATTGAAAACTAAATTAATAGTTACGAAACTATTTTGATTGTACTTTACGAATTTCTTTTTTTTTTCCCTTTTCATTCCGAACTGTTGTTTGCTGTCTAAGCATATTTCTTATAAGCAACAACAGATCCGCGATAATCCACTTTGGTCTCATCTAATTACCATAAAAATATTTTATCGTCTCAATTAAAAGCAATCTTCGAAGCTCTCTTGACATCAACATTTTTGTTATGTAAATTCTGTCAACAATTACCCTTCTATTAATACTGTAAATGACTGTATTTCAGTCCCTAAGGTCAAAATTCAATTTTCTTGGAAGATTTTTAATTACAGGAGATTATATTAAATTTCTTACGAGGCACTGACGTAGTGGCCCAGAAGTATACTGAAGACTAAAAAAAACGGAATGGATTTCAAAGAACAGCATGCCTTAGCCGGAATGGCATATGGCCATTAAGTGTGAAAATCAAAACGAGGGCGGACAAGTCCAAAGCACTCAGACCGCTTGATTGGGTTCTATCCTAACAGTAGCCGGTAGAATACTGAAGAACATCACTGACGAGTGTGCCAGGAGTGTAATCGGTACACTAAGAACAAAGTAATACAAAAAAAATTGAATCAGTATTTATAATTTCCTTATTGTTCCAATAACGACAACCAGAACATTATACGAAGTGTTTCGATAACATGCAACAACGCTAGACTACAGATTCAACATCCAAACACTATATTCTTCCTGAAACTACAACCTTTACCTCTTCGTCAGCACTAGAATGGTTTCCCCGAAGATCCTCTTTCGGAACCACAAATGAGTAACAGTCACTGAGGGTCATATGTGTAGGTACTATACGGAGGGTAACCGAAAGTGAGTTACCTCTTCGTAAAGTCCTATGAGGTATTAACCGATACGGGAACATTGAATGAAGAGGAGGAGCAAACTCTAATTATCTTTAATCATGGCTTTGATACCAATATGGAAGCTGGTGCGATCTGAACCTATCCTTAAGAATACCCTTAGGGAAATAATATGCAACATAGACATAACACTTTAAGTAAGGGGTCTCCAAACTACGACTCGCGACAGCTAATGGCTGTTATTGTTGTTGTGATAAGTTGGATAAAAAGACACAGAATGATAATAGCTCGGTTTTATTTACTTGCTAGGTAAAGCTTAATGACAAGTATATTAGGCAGAATATTTAACTCAAACATAATAACTCAACAAATAATTGAAACGAATCTCACTAACATCATAAGCATTACAACATATAAATTCGTAAACATATAACATATAAACATTATAACATATAAAATACTAATGAGAATTATGTAATTGTGATTTTCCACTGACAATAGTTCATAGTTGTGGACCAGTTTTACTTGTACCAATTATTAAAAGAGATTTAAGATGCTCATCGGTTAACTTAGATCTGTAAACATTCTTTGTGTACTTCATTTTGTAGAATGTTTTCTCACACAAGTAAGGAGGACCAAAAACAGAAAACTGTTGATGTATGATATAATGTAAGACTGATGGTTTTGAACCACCATCATTTTCTACAGCCTTCGACACAAGAGCAACCACTCCTTCATTCTTACCCAACATGTTTTTGCCTCCATCAGTAGTAATAGATTTCAAGTTTTTCCATCGAAGGTTCTTTTTATTAATAGCATTTTCAACTCCCTTAAAAATATCTTCCCCAGTAGTCGTGCCGTGAATACTATCAATACCAAGAAGTTCTTCATTCACTTCATACCTTTTATCTACTCGCCGAATAAGAATCAACACCTGAGCAATATCTGACACATCCGTTGACTCATCCAAGGCCAGAGAAAACCACTCGAGATGTCCATTTTTGTCAGACAGTTGAGATGATGTATTTTCTGCGATGTTTTCTACCCTCCGAACCACGGTGGATGCTGAAAAACTGACAGTTTTAAATAAATTTACCTTTTCGAGGCACATTTGTTCGGCTACTGCAATTACGCATTTTTCATCATTTCTACATCGGTGAATGGTTTTCCACGTTTCGTAATTTCAAGAGCCATACGAAAGCTGGCACGAGTTGCAGCCTCTTGTTCAGTATTGAGTTTCGTAAACAAAGATTGCTGCGATTTCAATCCGCGCTTCAAAGCTTCATATTTTTATGTCCGCCAATTTCCTGTATATTTTGAGTAATTTTGAAAATGTTTCTTTTCATAATGACGTTTGTTTGATGTTATATTCTTTGAGAACGGTTATGGTTCCATTGCAAAATCAAACATAGTGCCTTCTTACTGAACTCAATTACGGAATATTGAAAGTTCCATTGATCTTTGAATGTTCTGCATTCACTGTCTACTTCTCGCTTCTTTTCCATACTAGTAAATCACACACAAAAACAACAAATCAAAATACTGTTAATGAAGATGTCTTTTAAGCACGCACAAACACGTTTTGAGGATTTACGCACTACTTTATTTCACAACAGACAGTTTCGCTTTCTTCGCCTTCCCTAGGGGGACTGACTCACGGTCGCGCCGCTAGCCTTTTTATACTCCAATTACTGCCAGCTAGAAGTGAGTAGAATGTACCAGAACTTTCTTGAAACAAAGAGAGTGTTTAATTGTTACTGCTCTTTCGAACGTACTACTAGTGCTATATGTTAGCGATAAAGGGTACTACCACTACTTATTTCAGCGTGTGTGTCACAATAAAGTACAGTCAGTACACAATAGTAATTGAGCTAGCCAATTTAGCAAGCGTATGCTCGCTCAAGGCCCCGTACTCGGCTACTAGTCTAGAAATTATGGATAATTGCAGGAAAATTAAAACTGTTTTGGGCCTTGGAACTTACTGTAGTAAACAGTATGGCCCTAAGGCTGGAAAGTATGGAGACCCCTGCTCTAAGCCAAACAACAAACAACTTTAACCTGCGATCAATTTAAGAAATCACGTGCTTTAAGCCATGGTGGTCATGAGACTGAAACGTACGTAAGGTCGAAAATGTAATAGATACATGTGTTGATTTGACCCTTTTTCCGAGACTTTACAAGGAGTAGTTATGTTTAGTTTGAGATGCCTCAAAAGTTATTGGTCTATTTCAAGAGCTGGAATATTAGGCTCCATCAAGCTCAAATGTATGGAAAACATCTTAATCGTTATCCAAAATGAGGCAGTTCAAACGAATTAATGAAACGAATGTTTGTAAGAGACAAGGAATAACTTATTTACGTTTGAAATTCGTATTATTCAATGAACACGAAAATTTCCATAATCACTCCGATATCCTCAAAATAACCTTGCTCTCGTATATCTAGAATCTCCTTGTCACTAGAAAACATCCAAAATCGTGACCTTCGTAAACGTATCGTATTCCCATAATTGATATCAATTTACTAATTAATCAATGTTCCGATAATTTTCCTTTAATTGCGTCCTATGTGAAACATTCAAATTACTTTCATCAGGCTTCAAATGATAATGAATTGATTGAATTTCAAACGGTAACAACACTAACTTGTCAACCTGACATTGGAATTGAACAGGTTATTTCCTGGGTCATAGAATATCTTGTACTTATGAACCAGGA
Source organism: Endomychus coccineus (assembly GCA_958510875.1). Lineage (NCBI taxonomy): Eukaryota > Metazoa > Arthropoda > Insecta > Coleoptera > Endomychidae > Endomychus > Endomychus coccineus. The sequence goes on from OY294069.1 coordinate 182,268,134, forward strand.
TCTATGAATAGCTTGACGGCCTCCGCAATGACATATACATTACGCATATTTTCTACTTTTACTTTCCTTGTAGCTTCTTTATTATTCTTTGTCTTTGTTCGAATAATTAATGGTTGTTTCCTAGAACATATATTATTGTCTGGATTTTGATGGAGCCTTTTTTCGTTTACGATTTCATTGAAAGGCTTACAAAGCAAGCCATCAATAATTGAGGAAATGTATGAATATTTTAAAAGGCGCTGTTGCCACATTGTAACAATTTGTATCAACCTGTGCTAAGTACAGAAATCTATTTTCTCGCAAGCATGAGACTCTCTAAATATCTATGGTCTTTATGGATGTCATCATCTTCATAAACAACGCCAAGCTAACAGATTCCACGTGTTACATAAGAAAGAATGAAAACAAACGATAATCTCTGTGACGACCTGAGGTTATTTAAACATAAAACAGCCTTCTCTCTGATAAATGATAATACTGCAATAATGCGTAATTTAAATCCAACAAAACTTATTCGGCATCAGTTTATATATTATATGACCAATCTTTTGCAACCATTTCAACTCTTTGTCTAACAAAGATAACATTATAAACAAATAGATTGTAGCTCTTTAATTGATAAACCTCTAATCTTCTGGGATATTTATGTTATTTGACACTATTAGATATTAGACAACATGCTTACGTCAATGCCTTGCGATATACGACGCAATGGCGGTCCCGTCATTGCTACAGTGGCGTACTCATACTCTACCCCAGAAAGCAGTCAAAAAAACAAAGCAAAAAAAAGGCCAAAATAAATCGGATGAACCGATTTTGATAATTTTTTTTAAATCGATTCTAGAGGTCATTTAGAAAAAATGTTAGCAACAGTTCGGAATGAGAAGGGAAAAAAGAAATTCGTATTGTACAATCGAAATAGTTTCGCAAATTATTAATTCAGTACTCAATATATTGTTGCTATATAACCAGTTTCTGTTATATTTACGTTTTACTATTCAATTTGGATGATCACTATGCATATAGTCGAGGTGATAAAGCAGAAAAAAGGCCAAAGTAAAAAAAAATCAAGTGAACCGATTTTGATAATTTTTTTTAATCGATTCAGGAAGTCATTTAGAAAAAATGTTACCATTATTTTTCTAATGTGCATTTTAGCATTTCTACAGAGGAAATGCGTCTTTTTGAATGCATTTTCAGGAGCTATAATAAAAAAATAATTGTTGTCAGAAAAAATGTCCAAATATATATCACGATCCCGGTTCCAGATTTGAACTAGGACGCACCTGGGACTCAGGATATCCTGGTGATCAGATCTGTGATATCGACAACAAAGAATTCAAAAAATACCATTTGCCCTCCAATGAAACTCGATTGAATTTTTCTAATCTGAAAAACTAATAGTGAAATATTTTCTATTTTAATGGCAAAAATGCAACAAAAAAAAAATTTAAATAAAAAAGCAATAACCGTATCGTAAAAGTCGAACCTTTTTATTTATATAGGTCAATTAAAGGAAGTCGGAAACGGGAAAGGAATTTTAAATGAATTTTCACCAGAATCGGGTTCAGTGGCCCAAAAAAAAACCCGGAGACGAATTTGGCTACATTTCAGATCATATTAAAAAACAATTCATGGATATGACCTAGGTCATCAGGGTATCCTGACCACCAGGTGACTATTGAAGGTCATGGTCACAACCGGCAACCTCAAAAGTACCTCCCTCCTAATTTTCATCCCATTCTAAAAGATAATTTCACGAATTCCCTGGAGACGACAATAGTACCAGGCTGCTCTGAGCCCCAGGTGCGTGGCTGTTCGAATCTGACACCGGAATCGTATTCAGCGGCCCCAAAAACCCCCGAGATACGAATATGATTGCATTTCAGAGCATATTAAAAGCAATCCATGGAGATGACCTAGGTCATCAGGGTATCCTGACCACCAGGTTACTATTGAGTCTCATGGTCATGACCGGCAACCTCAAGAGAACCCCCCCAATAAGTTTCACACTATTGCCAAAGATATTTCCACGAATTCCCTGAAGACGACGATAGTACCAAAAACCCCGAGTGAGAAATTTTGGATATTTGAACTTTGATTATTTTTTTATTATAACTCCTGAAAATACATGCAAAAAATGGCTTTTTCTCTGTAGAAATGCTAAAATGCACATTGGAGAAAAAGTGGTAGCATTTTTTCTAAATGATCTCTAGAGTTGCCAGGTAGCTTCGCTCAATATCCTCCAGATGGAGCTGCAAATCCCCCTAAAATTTGAAATAAACCCCTAAACTTTTAAATAATCTAAAAATAATATACACATTATAGAATATGAGTCTCAAGCCTGCTTATGATTTGTGGCACACGTTCCAGGGAACCTTGTGTGTCTCTCTACTTATCTATGGTTGTGACATAGATAACTGCGCATATTTGAATGACGGAAATGATGCTATGCCATAAAAAACGCAACTTCTAGTGACATAAATTTTATTTACGCTGAAGTTTAATCCAAAGATAAATCTGGTTATTAATTATTATTGTTATGTTCTCTAACAGAGTTGAAGGACTTTGACCTCATGATTTAGTAAATTCAATGTAACATTAATCATCCAAATTGAAATTATACTTTTTTCGAGGTAACCTTCTAATATTCAAATGTAATATCAGTATAAAATGCATTTTTTATTTGTTTTGACTATTTGATTTAAACCTGATTATTATAGAACCAATTTAATTCAAAACTGGTATGTTTATGATGCACTTTAAATTCAAAGAATCAGATGCGCATTTAGAAAATTTGGAAGCTGCATTATGCTATAGTATGTCTACGTTAATAATGATATAACGTCATACTTGGTTGCTTTTGCAACAATTTCTCAAAGTAGGTGGCGCGCTAATGGAAAGGCTGTTGGGGTTGGAGCCACTGCAACTCGCCGCTCAGGCAGAAGCCATAAGAGAAGCGTATCGCTTCGATCTTATCGGACGAGGAAAGGCCGACCAAAAAGGCCTAAGCATTCTTGGATTGCTTGGATCACCTTGGCCATCGGAGATGAGATCCGGCAGGATCAGGGTTTACAGCACGTCCGTACCGTTCACGATTCAAACCTTGAATGAGCGGGAGAACGCTGGGGGCAATCCCCATATGATACCAGGGGATTCCGTAAGGTTTATGGGAGGCACCAAGACCGAAAAAAGTACCGGTGTTGGAATAGGCGAGACAAAGGACCAAGCATAAATGATTTCTTTAACTCTAGGGAAACTTGCAACAGAATTCCAAGGAAAAATATTAGCAATTACAACATGTCCTCGAGTTATGAGGGAGGGAGCCTATGAGAATAGCCAAATCACAATCATAGCGAGAAACCAAACAGTGCTTAAGGCACTGGAGTTATACACAATCACCTCACAATGTGTACTCGATTGTAATAAGGAACTAACGGCACTAGTAAAGAACCCCAAGAGGCAGAGCACCTTGCCTATTGGAGAAAACTGCCCCGTATGTCGCATTCCAATATAATACTGACGTTCAGCACACAAGAAATACCGAATTTTGTGGCATTCCTGACCGAACACGCCCCATGCAACAAACATCTCTGCACGATGGGTCTACTAGATCAGCCCACATGCTGGAGTTGCGGCGTGGAAGAAGAGACACCCATGCTTGTGTGGTTTCGGTGCACCGCATATGCGGTTGGTCATCGGACATACCTTGGAGACGATAAAACTACACCCGAGGAAATCAGAAGTATCCCCTACTGGATTTCATAGAATACATGGAACTGATGAGGAGATAGCAATATGTGAGGGCACAATAGGACACTAATGACAGCAGTGCAGTGTGACTCCCTTTTGGAAAAAGAACCAACCTCACGTGGGAGGGGCTTTAATCAGTAAGAATCCGGCACACTCGGGATCACGGGCCCCCAGTGCCTACGCAAAAGAAAAATTAATTTCAGTATTTAATGAGTTATCAAATAAATTCACTCTTTCACGATGTAGGTAAACTTCCTCAACATTATGGTAATAATTTTAATCGAGTTTGTAACTTAGACTGAAAATTATATTGTGGACTTCACGATATGATATTACCTCGAAAATTCAGATGTGCAATTATTAAAATATATTTTTATTCACGATTCATGATACATTATCCAAAATACAATATTTCATACAATAGATATCAGTTGGATCTCAGAAATGGGTGCGCTATCTTCGTCAAACCAGCTATATTTTATTTTTGCAGTTGGCAACACTTTACAGAGTTGCCGATATAAATTCTACATTTCTTGATTTGACAATTGTTCCAGGACTGCAATTCTACGTTCTTTGTTCATTTACGTCTGTGCTGTGTAAACTGCGAACGTGCATCTATTTTTTTTACATCAGTATGGTAAACTAAAAATGAATGTGTAAATACGTCTATTTTCTATCTCTATGGGGCATGGATCTTCGAAGATGGTACCGGCGGTCATTCCTGGCAAGATTCTAGCACTAAAACTGTGAAAACGATGAATGTTGGTGAAGCAATGTGTATGGTACTTCAAGCTGGTTGTACTGCAGGATTTATTCCTAGTGTAGAACTAACATTTTCTTCGAAAACAAAGGATGCTGGTCATCACGGTGAAATGTATCAAAACAACTTCTTAAATTGTAAAAGAATCACCACCATCGTTGTGCAAATTGAATAAACTGGCAACAAGCACCTCTTAGAAAAATCTACTCTTGTTTCTACGTCAACCAGACGATCAGCACAACAATCATGAGCATTTATAGGAGTAGTCTACCTTTGAGATGTAGTCCCCAAACCTGGAGTTGTTACCAGCGACAGAATACGCCGAAGGGGCTTTAACTTGTATGATTATCCAAAATTTCCAATACGAAGTCCGTTTCAGAAGTCCGGCCCTGCAAATCACTGAAAGCTAAATGAAAATTATTCATAAATGCTGTCTTAATTTGTTAAATTTCAAATGCATTTCATCACATTAATAAAACTTTATTTGATACTAATTTGAAACTTGTTTAGATGCAAAAACGATGCACAAATGTCAAGGATTATTCATTCGTAAAAAATTCATGATAATGCAGATACGGCCAAAGAAACATCAAGTTGTATTCATAGACAAGTAATATTTCGATATTTAATGATGTCTAGAGCGCTATTATAATGAGTTAGTCCGTCGTGTACGGTATCAAAACTAATGTTAATAAGTTAATAACATTAATACAAAATTCTCGGGAAATAGGTCACACTAACACATATATTTTTACCCTCGTCTTTACGTACGTTTCGGTCTCACGACCATCATCAGAAGACTTATTAATACAATAACCTGATTACTTAGAACTACTGTAATAACACAAAGCGTCATTATCGCACAAATTTCGTTCAAATGCCAACGTCGCCGAAACGAACGGAACATGAAATCGGACTAACACAGCAATGTTGCAGCGTAAAAATTAAAAATCCACTATTAAGTAGAATTAACAACAAATGCAAACACATTTCATAAATGTCTAACAGACATAAATGACTAACAGACAAAGAGTTCTATCCTCTTTGCTAACAGACGAGACCATCTCAAGTGTTCATTTAAGCGCCAGATGTCATAATTTATTAGGTGATAAAAGAAGGACTCTGGTCTCTGAGAAATACTTAAGACAATTCTACCTAAAGTAAACTTTTACAATATAGGACGTAAGTAGGAATTTGCAAGAACATTAATTAATTAAATTAGTATAAATATGACTTAGTATTTGAACGTCACTCCTATGATTTACGGACTTGGAGTCACGTTTTATGTGAATCATCTTCAGAATAGATCTTTTATAATCAGAATTAACAACAAATACGAACACATTTCATAAATGTCTGCGAGAGACTAACAGACAAAGAGTTCTATCCTCTTTGCTAACAGACGAGACCATCTCAAGAGTTCATTTAAGCGCCAGATGTTATAATTTATTAGGTGATAAAAGAAGGACTCTGGTCTCTGAGAAATACTTAAGACAATTCTACCTAAAGTAAACTTTTATAATATAGGACGTAGGTAGGAATTTGCAAGAACATTAATTAATTAAATTAGTATAAATATGACTTAGTGTTTGAACGTCACTCCTATGATTTACTGACTTGGAGTCACGTTTTATGTGAATCATCTTCAGAATAGATCTTTTATAATAATTGGTTTCCTTAGTTAAAATATTAACATTCTTATAAATAAAATTGATGGTTATAATCAAAGCAATGTTTAGCAAGCGCGGTGGAATTTTTTAAGTTTTTGTTTCTTGTGCTATACTTATGGCCATACATTCTTTTTTGTAAATATTGTTTAGAGATACCAGTATAGGTCCCATCACAATCTAAACAATTTAATTTGTATACTGTGTGGGTTTGTTTATCTTCAGGAATTACAGGTTTTAGATTTGAGAAATATTTCCCAACACAGCTAGTAGGTTTATGCGCTACATTTATATCATAGTTTTTCAAATATTTCTCAGAGAAAATTAATAAATGTTTCCCGAGAATTTTGTATTAATTCATACGTGGGTCAAGAATCTTTATTATATGTTAATAGCATTACTATACATTCTGAATGCTAAAATATGTTTTATTTAAAATTGAAATAAGAAAATGAGGAATTCAAATGTATCCTTAGTCTTAACCTTACATTATGATTAACCACTGTAAAGTGCGTCGAGACCATGAATTCTGTTTTTCCCATAGACAGTGACAATAATAAAAGTATGTTGTGTAGGAATTATCACTTAAAATTTGTATCGGCCTCCTTCTGAGATACTGTTGAACAAATTTCAGCAAGTACCGCAACCATTTTGGAATTTTAGATTTTTACAAAATTTCAAAAGGAGTAAATATGGAAAAATCTCGAGTTTGATCGACCTCATCGATTGTGAGTAGAATGGACGATATTTGATTCAACACCATTCTGAAAATTATCATAGACCAAGTTGTTCTCTTACTATATCTCTATTATGCTCTGATTTTATCGATTTGTTTTGAAATGTATGCCTTCTGGATATTGGACATTTCAAACAAAGTTGATTTATCCCACGACCCGAGAAGACGTAATTGATTAGATAACTTTGACTAGGTATTTAACATAGGATTATTAAGGAGCTTAAACGTAAAAATTAAACCATAGGTGGTATTCGAACCTACACCCTGGATGTCTACTCTAGTATATTGACCAATTGCACTACTTTGGTCCCATCAAAGTCTTACATTTTTTCAATATAAACCAAAACGCAAAGTGGTGTAATTGGTAAACACACCGTGAGTTCGAATCAAACATATGGTTCAATTTTTACGTTTCTTCATCTCAATAATCATGTGTTAAATAGTTTTGAATTGATGGTTCATCATAGCTCAGACTATAAGTGACATACCACTGATAACCTCGTAACTCGTGGAATAACATCGCGACGGCGAAGCTTACTCCACTATCTGTTCCTAAGGGTGTTAGAACAGCTAGTATATATACCCAGACTGAGTCACTAGTTCACTCATCATAGGATCTTGAAATTTGGCAGCTTTGTTCCTTGTGCGAAACAGGCCTTCGTTATGAAAGGGGCTAAGGGGATAATAGGGGTTGTAACCCAATGATTTTGACAGTTCTCCTGAAAGCAAAATATTTTAATAATACATAGATGTTAGAGTACGGCACTGTTATGGACGGTCCGGGGAAGTCCCATAGTTGGTTCGGGAGATCCCCCGATGCGTGGGCGATGAGGAAGGTATATAGAAGTGCGAAGAAGACAAGAGGGGAAGAAGGGAATTGCGCATGTAGCATAAGAGAGTATCAGAAGTATTATTGACGAAATATTGATTATAAATAGTCATTATTAAGATTGTCATTCTTTTAGAATATAATTAACTTTTATTTGATAAGTGTTTCTTTAAAAACTCTAACATAGAGTTGTAGTTCTTATTTACTTCAATCTATTTTTCGATTGTCCCTGTCAATTAGAGTATAATTTCACTTCTCTCTACGCCTTTAGCTTCTACTAATTATTTGCAATATACTAGTTTAAGCGATCTTCAGGATGTTAGTTATTTCGGCTCGCCCGCGTACAACAACTATTAATTTATAAGTACGACGTAATTTTCCACCGCATCCCATCATTTAGGTATAAAAGGCTCCAGTATTTAGTCAAGTGGCTATCACGTTCGCCTCTCACATGGATTTATGAAATTACAAACTTGTGGAAAAAGTATGGCCTAAATCCTAAATTATAATATTTCGTCGTAATGTGTTCAAAGGTTAAAACTAGAAATGTATAAGACTTGAGAAACATCAAATTGATTAATTTTAACGGCGTTCCTCAAAAGATCAAAATTCATAATATTCTTTTGTTCACCAATTAACTTTAATCCGTTTCAATCGAATATAACACTGACATGTTTAAATTATTATTACTTTAGGTCTCGACAACCAACAACTCGTGTAACATTCTGCCAAATTGTGAAATTTCACTATTTTAAAGGTGGAATTCCAGATTTCTGTCGTTGGGAACTAATATGTATCTACGTATTAATAATGTTATGAATGTTTTAGTTATGTTTGTTTGTCGGATTTGGGAATCAATCAATCGTTTCTCAATTCACCCTCGGCATTAACGTAAAATAACTAAATGAAAGAAGAAATGTTGGAAGAAGACTGACATCAACCAGTGTTCATGTTAGCTATAATTACATATTTATTATTATCATCTTGACGTCGTAATATGAGACAATAAGTACTGACCAGCCTTCAAATTATAATCTGAATGTGTTAATTTCTTTTAAAGAATTAATTAGCACACACATTGACGTATCAGTATTTGCAACGATTTTCTCAACTCCAAATACTCCCTCCGAAATATCAATGACGTATATTTTTAATGATAGATAAATTGCAATTCAACGTAGAGCAGATCAGTATTAATTGTTTCCTATTACCAAATATACATTTCATAATGCATTATATCCATTATAATAAAGATTCTTGACCCACGTATGAATTAATACACAATTCTCGGGAAATAGGTCACATTAACACATATATTTTTATTTCTACCCTCGTCTTTACGTACGTTTCGGTCTCACGACCATCATCAGAAGACTTATTAATACAAAAACCTGATTACTTAGAAATACTGTAATAACACAAAGCGTCCTTATCGCACAAATTTCGTTTAAATGCCAACGTCGCGAAACGAACGGAGACATGAAATCGGAACTATAACACAGCAATGTTGCAGCGTAAAAATTAAAAATCCACTATTAAGTAGAATCATCAATAAATACGAACACATTTCATAAATGTCTGCGAGAGACTAACATACAAAGAGTTCTATCCTCTTTGCTAACAGACGAGACCATCTCAAGTGTTCATTTAAGCGCCAGATGTCATAATTTATTAGGTGATAAAAGAAGGTCTCTGGCCTGTGAGAAATACTTTAGACAATTCTACCTAAAGTAAACTTTTACATTATAAGGACGTAAGTAGGAATTTGCAAGAATATTAATTAATTAAATTAGTATAAATATGACTTAGTGTTTGAACGTCACTCCTATGATTAACAGACTTGGAGTCACGTTTTATATGAATCATCTCCAGAATAGATCTTTTATAATAATTGGTTTCCTTAGTTAAAATATTAACATTCTTGTAATCAAATTGATGGTTATAATCAAAGCAATGTTTAGCAAGCGCGGTGGAATTTTCTAAGTTTTTGTTTCTTGTGCTATACTTATGGCCATACATTCTTTTTTGTAAATATTGTTTAGAGATACCAGTATAGGTCCCATCACAATCTAAACAATTTAATTTGTATACTGTGTGGGTTTGTTTATCTTTAGGAATTACAGGTTTTAGATTTGAGAAATATTTCCCAACACAGTTAGTAGGTTTATGCGCTACGTTTATATCATACTTTTTCAAACATTTCTTAATTTTCTCTGAGGTCTCCGGAATGTATGGTAAAGTTATATAATTGTCTGAATTACCTTTTACGTTATTTTTATATGACGCTCCATTATAAATTTTGTTTATTCTCTCTTTAATAATAGGATTGAAAAAAGTTTTTGGGTAGCCATTCAATTCCAGTGTATTACGAACAATTTTTAGATTTTTGGGACGGTCCTCTGGGTGGGACAATTTAACCGCGCGGTCTGTAAGACTGTTTATGACGCTTTTTTTATAACAAGTTGGTGCAACGGAATTGAAGTGAAGATAGCGTTGAGACCAAACTTCTTTAGTAAACCACGAAGTTTTTATTTCTCCATCTGCATCATGCCTAATATTCATATCTAAGAAATTTATGTTTTTGTTAACTTCTATTTCACAGGTAAATTGAAGTTTACAGTGGAAATTGTTAAATTTATTAATCACGTACTGAATTTTGTCATTGGGAACACACATAAGGCATGATGCAGATGGAGAAATAAAAACTTCGTGGTTTACTAAAGAAGTTTGGTCTCAACGCTATCTTCACTTCAATTCCGTTGCACCAACTTGTTATAAAAAAAGCGTCATAAACAGTCTTACAGACCGCGCGGTTAAATTGTCCCACCCAGAGGACCGTCCCAAAAATCTAAAAATTGTTCGTAATACACTGGAATTGAATGGCTACCCAAAAACTTTTTTCAATCCTATTATTAAAGAGAGAATAAACAAAATTTATAATGGAGCGTCATATAAAAATAACGTAAAAGGTAATTCAGACAATTATATAACTTTACCATACATTCCGGAGACCTCAGAGAAAATTAAGAAATGTTTGAAAAAGTATGATATAAACGTAGCGCATAAACCTACTAACTGTGTTGGGAAATATTTCTCAAATCTAAAACCTGTAATTCCTAAAGATAAACAAACCCACACAGTATACAAATTAAATTGTTTAGATTGTGATGGGACCTATACTGGTATCTCTAAACAATATTTACAAAAAAGAATGTATGGCCATAAGTATAGCACAAGAAACAAAAACTTAGAAAATTCCACCGCGCTTGCTAAACATTGCTTTGATTATAACCATCAATTTGATTACAAGAATGTTAATATTTTAACTAAGGAAACCAATTATTATAAAAGATCTATTCTGGAGATGATTCATATAAAACGTGACTCCAAGTCTGTTAATCATAGGAGTGACGTTCAAACACTAAGTCATATTTATACTAATTTAATTAATTAATATTCTTGCAAATTCCTACTTACGTCCTTATAATGTAAAAGTTTACTTTAGGTAGAATTGTCTAAAGTATTTCTCACAGGCCAGAGACCTTCTTTTATCACCTAATAAATTATGACATCTGGCGCTTAAATGAACACTTGAGATGGTCTCGTCTGTTAGCAAAGAGGATAGAACTCTTTGTATGTTAGTCTCTCGCAGACATTTATGAAATGTGTTCGTATTTATTGATGATTCTACTTAATAGTGGATTTTTAATTTTTACGCTGCAACATTGCTGTGTTATAGTTCCGATTTCATGTCTCCGTTCGTTTCGCGACGTTGGCATTTAAACGAAATTTGTGCGATAAGGACGCTTTGTGTTATTACAGTATTTCTAAGTAATCAGGTTTTTGTATTAATAAGTCTTCTGATGATGGTCGTGAGACCGAAACGTACGTAAAGACGAGGGTAGAAATAAAAATATATGTGTTAATGTGACCTATTTCCCGAGAATTGTGTATTAATTCATACGTGGGTCAAGAATCTTTATTATAATTTTGGCTGGGATATAAGCCTTAATATGGAAGGGACAACCACCTATCCTGGAGATTTGAAGGAATACGGAAAATTAATGAAGATATTAGCAAAAGAGAAGAATCGCAGAATATTTCTGGTAAGATGTAGGAGTTTGCAAGTTTTCCCAAATTTTATTATATCTAAATCAAAGGAGAATATGTTTAGCAGGTTGCAAAATAAGAAGGCTTACACAAAATTATTAAATTCGCTTCATAAAAGCTGTTTGAATTTATGCATTAAAGAAGCATGCGCGAATGTAACAGAGGTTGAAAACAAAATTAAACGCATTAAACAATCCTGTTATTTAAACTTTGATAGCAACTTTATCTCGCAATTTTTTCAAAATCAACAAAATAATTTCGAAAAAAATTTCAACAAAATAAAAGCCATACAATCTAAAAAGATAAATAATCTAATGAAAGGCGTAGCTTATGAAAAACAAAATATCAATGAACAATGGTTGAAAAATCTAACCGAAACAAAAATTCCGGATGAGGTGCAGCATACGTTAAGCTTAGGTCCGAAATTTGCATTGCCTGATAACAAAAAACTGCCTATCGACAATATAATTGCAAATTTAGAATGTGGAATCAGGAATAAAAATTTAGAAGAAAAGAATGAAATTAGAAACAAAATTTGTAACATCTTGACAAACAAGAAGAACAAACAGAAAGCAGAAGTAGGTACTGCAAAGAATCGTCTTAACTATCATACAAAAATAACAAAAGAGTTCTTAAATGCTAACCCTGAAATTTTAGTTTTGAACGCGGATAAATGTAATAAAACCGTTATAATGCATAGAAATGACTATGAAAAGAAAATAGAAAACCTTTTAAATGATGAAACAACTTATAAAAAATTAAAATCTGATCCTACTTTATCAATACAAAATAACATGAATAAATTGATAAATAATTGGCACAAAAATAAGATAATCCCTATTGAATTGAAAAATAAATTAATTTGCCATAATGGGCTAGCACCTTATATCTATGGGCTTCCAAAACTACATAAAATTGATATACCTCTAAGACCCATTATTAGTAATATAGGAGCGCCTACTTACAATTTATCAAAATTTTTATCAAAATCGATCAATAATATAATAGGAAATAATGAATTTTATGTGAAAGACTCATGGCATTTTAATGAATTTATAAAAAATCAATCCGTACCCGTAAACCATCAACTAATTTCCTTAGACGTTGTTTCTTTATTTACAAATATACCAGTCGATTTGGCATTGAATAGCATCAAAAAACGTTGGGCAGAGATTAAAAACCACACACCTCTAGATCAATCGGAATTTATAAATGCTGTGAAGTTTTGTTTAGAATGCACTTATTTTCAGTACGGTGAACAATATTTTGGACAAATATTCGGCACAGCAATGGGATCTCCTATTTCTGCTACCATTGCTAACCTCGTTATGGAATGCCTGGAGGAATCTGTTATAAGTTCATTAGATTTTCGGCCCGTATTTTTTAAACGGTATGTAGATGATTGCCTTATGTGTGTTCCCAATGACAAAATTCAGTACGTGATTAATAAATTTAACAATTTCCACTGTAAACTTCAATTTACCTGTGAAATAGAAGTTAACAAAAACATAAATTTCTTAGATATGAATATTAGGCATGATGCAGATGGAGAAATAAAAACTTCGTGGTTTACTAAAGAAGTTTGGTCTCAACGCTATCTTCACTTCAATTCCGTTGCACCAACTTGTTATAAAAAAAGCGTCATAAACAGTCTTACAGACCGCGCGGTTAAATTGTCCCACCCAGAGGACCGTCCCAAAAATCTAAAAATTGTTCGTAATACACTGGAATTGAATGGCTACCCAAAAACTTTTTTCAATCCTATTATTAAAGAGAGAATAAACAAAATTTATAATGGAGCGTCATATAAAAATAACGTAAAAGGTAATTCAGACAATTATATAACTTTACCATACATTCCGGAGACCTCAGAGAAAATTAAGAAATGTTTGAAAAAGTATGATATAAACGTAGCGCATAAACCTACTAACTGTGTTGGGAAATATTTCTCAAATCTAAAACCTGTAATTCCTAAAGATAAACAAACCCACACAGTATACAAATTAAATTGTTTAGATTGTGATGGGACCTATACTGGTATCTCTAAACAATATTTACAAAAAAGAATGTATGGCCATAAGTATAGCACAAGAAACAAAAACTTAGAAAATTCCACCGCGCTTGCTAAACATTGCTTTGATTATAACCATCAATTTGATTACAAGAATGTTAATATTTTAACTAAGGAAACCAATTATTATAAAAGATCTATTCTGGAGATGATTCATATAAAACGTGACTCCAAGTCTGTTAATCATAGGAGTGACGTTCAAACACTAAGTCATATTTATACTAATTTAATTAATTAATATTCTTGCAAATTCCTACTTACGTCCTTATAATGTAAAAGTTTACTTTAGGTAGAATTGTCTAAAGTATTTCTCACAGGCCAGAGACCTTCTTTTATCACCTAATAAATTATGACATCTGGCGCTTAAATGAACACTTGAGATGGTCTCGTCTGTTAGCAAAGAGGATAGAACTCTTTGTATGTTAGTCTCTCGCAGACATTTATGAAATGTGTTCGTATTTATTGATGATTCTACTTAATAGTGGATTTTTAATTTTTACGCTGCAACATTGCTGTGTTATAGTTCCGATTTCATGTCTCCGTTCGTTTCGCGACGTTGGCATTTAAACGAAATTTGTGCGATAAGGACGCTTTGTGTTATTACAGTATTTCTAAGTAATCAGGTTTTTGTATTAATAAGTCTTCTGATGATGGTCGTGAGACCGAAACGTACGTAAAGACGAGGGTAGAAATAAAAATATATGTGTTAATGTGACCTATTTCCCGAGAATTGTGTATTAATTCATACGTGGGTCAAGAATCTTTATTATAATTTTGGCTGGGATATAAGCCTTAATATGGAAGGGACAACCACCTATCCTGGAGATTTGAAGGAATACGGAAAATTAATGAAGATATTAGCAAAAGAGAAGAATCGCAGAATATTTCTGGTAAGATGTAGGAGTTTGCAAGTTTTCCCAAATTTTATTATATCTAAATCAAAGGAGAATATGTTTAGCAGGTTGCAAAATAAGAAGGCTTACACAAAATTATTAAATTCGCTTCATAAAAGCTGTTTGAATTTATGCATTAAAGAAGCATGCGCGAATGTAACAGAGGTTGAAAACAAAATTAAACGCATTAAACAATCCTGTTCTTTAAACTTTGATAGCAACTTTATCTCGCAATTTTTTCAAAATCAACAAAATAATTTCGAAAAAAATTTCAACAAAATAAAAGCCATACAATCTAAAAAGATAAATAATCTAATGAAAGGCGTAGCTTATGAAAAACAAAATATCAATGAACAATGGTTGAAAAATCTAACCGAAACAAAAATTCCGGATGAGGTGCAGCATACGTTAAGCTTAGGTCCGAAATTTGCATTGCCTGATAACAAAAAACTGCCTATCGACAATATAATTGCAAATTTAGAATGTGGAATCAGGAATAAAAATTTAGAAGAAAAGAATGAAATTAGAAACAAAATTTGTAACATCTTGACAAACAAGAAGAACAAACAGAAAGCAGAAGTAGGTACTGCAAAGAATCGTCTTAACTATCATACAAAAATAACAAAAGAGTTCTTAAATGCTAACCCTGAAATTTTAGTTTTGAACGCGGATAAATGTAATAAAACCGTTATAATGCATAGAAATGACTATGAAAAGAAAATAGAAAACCTTTTAAATGATGAAACAACTTATAAAAAATTAAAATCTGATCCTACTTTATCAATACAAAATAACATGAATAAATTGATAAATAATTGGCACAAAAATAAGATAATCCCTATTGAATTGAAAAATAAATTAATTTGCCATAATGGGCTAGCACCTTATATCTATGGGCTTCCAAAACTACATAAAATTGATATACCTCTAAGACCCATTATTAGTAATATAGGAGCGCCTACTTACAATTTATCAAAATTTTTATCAAAATCGATCAATAATATAATAGGAAATAATGAATTTTATGTGAAAGACTCATGGCATTTTAATGAATTTATAAAAAATCAATCCGTACCCGTAAACCATCAACTAATTTCCTTAGACGTTGTTTCTTTATTTACAAATATACCAGTCGATTTGGCATTGAATAGCATCAAAAAACGTTGGGCAGAGATTAAAAACCACACACCTCTAGATCAATCGGAATTTATAAATGCTGTGAAGTTTTGTTTAGAATGCACTTATTTTCAGTACGGTGAACAATATTTTGGACAAATATTCGGCACAGCAATGGGATCTCCTATTTCTGCTACCATTGCTAACCTCGTTATGGAATGCCTGGAGGAATCTGTTATAAGTTCATTAGATTTTCGGCCCGTATTTTTTAAACGGTATGTAGATGATTGCCTTATGTGTGTTCCCAATGACAAAATTCAGTACGTGATTAATAAATTTAACAATTTCCACTGTAAACTTCAATTTACCTGTGAAATAGAAGTTAACAAAAACATAAATTTCTTAGATATGAATATTAGGCATGATGCAGATGGAGAAATAAAAACTTCGTGGTTTACTAAAGAAGTTTGGTCTCAACGCTATCTTCACTTCAATTCCGTTGCACCAACTTGTTATAAAAAAAGCGTCATAAACAGTCTTACAGACCGCGCGGTTAAATTGTCCCACCCAGAGGACCGTCCCAAAAATCTAAAAATTGTTCGTAATACACTGGAATTGAATGGCTACCCAAAAACTTTTTTCAATCCTATTATTAAAGAGAGAATAAACAAAATTTATAATGGAGCGTCATATAAAAATAACGTAAAAGGTAATTCAGACAATTATATAACTTTACCATACATTCCGGAGACCTCAGAGAAAATTAAGAAATGTTTGAAAAAGTATGATATAAACGTAGCGCATAAACCTACTAACTGTGTTGGGAAATATTTCTCAAATCTAAAACCTGTAATTCCTAAAGATAAACAAACCCACACAGTATACAAATTAAATTGTTTAGATTGTGATGGGACCTATACTGGTATCTCTAAACAATATTTACAAAAAAGAATGTATGGCCATAAGTATAGCACAAGAAACAAAAACTTAGAAAATTCCACCGCGCTTGCTAAACATTGCTTTGATTATAACCATCAATTTGATTACAAGAATGTTAATATTTTAACTAAGGAAACCAATTATTATAAAAGATCTATTCTGGAGATGATTCATATAAAACGTGACTCCAAGTCTGTTAATCATAGGAGTGACGTTCAAACACTAAGTCATATTTATACTAATTTAATTAATTAATATTCTTGCAAATTCCTACTTACGTCCTTATAATGTAAAAGTTTACTTTAGGTAGAATTGTCTAAAGTATTTCTCACAGGCCAGAGACCTTCTTTTATCACCTAATAAATTATGACATCTGGCGCTTAAATGAACACTTGAGATGGTCTCGTCTGTTAGCAAAGAGGATAGAACTCTTTGTATGTTAGTCTCTCGCAGACATTTATGAAATGTGTTCGTATTTATTGATGATTCTACTTAATAGTGGATTTTTAATTTTTACGCTGCAACATTGCTGTGTTATAGTTCCGATTTCATGTCTCCGTTCGTTTCGCGACGTTGGCATTTAAACGAAATTTGTGCGATAAGGACGCTTTGTGTTATTACAGTATTTCTAAGTAATCAGGTTTTTGTATTAATAAGTCTTCTGATGATGGTCGTGAGACCGAAACGTACGTAAAGACGAGGGTAGAAATAAAAATATATGTGTTAATGTGACCTATTTCCCGAGAATTGTGTATTAATTATATCCATTGTGAAGTTAATCATTCATAGAGTACACATGCAGCCATCTATAGTTCAGTAGTCCAACTTATATGCAGTGTAACGAAGAGTTACCCCTGTAAGGATAGATTATTTTCTATAGCTTTGACTAGTTGCTCATAGATGACCGTATCAAATTCAAATTACTGATTTCCAGGAAAATGTGATATTTATATTCCTAATATATATAATAAAGAATTTATTCATTAAAAGTATACAGACCAAAATTGTATATTGATTTCATGTTAATGTTACAGAGTTCTACATAATTGAACAATATACAAAATATTACCTGTACCATAGAGTAATCGATTATTGTTGTATATCGTTCTACATTCTTTTCTTACTAATTCCTCGAATTTACCTTATTCTGTGGTATAAAATTATAATATAACCTCAATTTCAGATTCGACTGTGTGATTTCGGTGAGTGAGGACGTCTCTGAGAACCTAGGTAACCTAGACAACATCCCACGTGGAATTACAAGTAGAATATACTAACCTTTGTATTATTTTCTATTAATTAATCAATCTTATATAGTTGGTAAGTGAACATCTAAATACATATCAATTTAATTTGAGAAGAAATGGGGGATGATCCCCCATCCTCTGCGGAGGATCAAAACTATGAGGAAAAACTTAAATATAATAGTGATGATATTGGCCCATATATGATATATATGGAAGCTTCTGGTAAGAATATAGGCAAATATTGTCAATTAAGTATTGCAAGAGATTTAAACAATTTAAAAATTAGAGATATAACTAAAATCAGTATTAAAGGAAAAAATAAAATAGGAATTCAATTTAATAATTATGAATCTGCGAATAAAATTCTAGATAATGAAATATTATTGAAGAAAGATTATAAATTATATGTACCCATTAATCATATTACTTGTAAAGGATTAGTGAGAAATATTGATCCTAATATAAGTGAAGAGGAATTATGCAAAATGGTTGAAAGTCCATTCCAGGTTAAAAGAATCGAAAGGTTTAACAAAAGAATAACGATGGAAAATGATACTCGATATGTACCTACGGGTACCATCTTGGTAACCTTTAGAGGTACTATACTACCAAGGGAGCTATCTTTTTGTGGATTGCCATTCAAAATTATACCATATGTGGCCCCAGTGACACAATGTTATCAATGTTTCCTGTATGGACATGTCAAAAAATATTGCAGAGGAAACAACAGATGTCGAAATTGTTCAAAGAAAGAATGCGATAATACAGGATTTTGCATTAAGACATGCTGTCATTGTCTTTCTAATCAACATTCATCGATAGATAAAAAATGCCCAGAATATGTTAGACAACAACAGATTAAACGAATGATGAGTCTGGACAATATGTCTTATTTTGATGCAAATCAATTATGCCCAAAAAAATATAACAATAGTAATAGTTTTGTACAATTTGTGGGAGATTTTCCGTCTATTAGAGATATAAATAAATCAAACAGCAACATCTCAATTACACAGAGACGAAACGAAATTGCCAATAGTAATCTAACCAAATCGAAAAGATCTTACAGAGAAGTGGTAACATCTACTCCAAAAAAAAATAAAACAACATTCAATCCAGGATTTAATAAAACTGAACATAACAACTGTTTATTATATCCGAATGGCCAACCAAGCACAAGTACAATACCAGTTAATTTTTCTCCAACATTTTCACCAATTACAAGAATTAATGACGAATCAGATATGATTTTAGAAGAGTTGCCATATCCAAACAATTTCGATGCAATAATATCTGCAATTAAATATAAAGATGAAACGCAATTAAGTCAAATATTAGATATGATTAAAACTAGAGATATGTTAAAGAAGGTGAAAGATATAGATAAACCCTTAGATAGTTATATGTAGATGTCAGTCTTATTCAGGATCCTCACTGTACATTTAATTCATTGATTTTTAATATTTTTACACGTAAATTAGGTATATTAAACTTTAAGGATCTCATCAACCTCCTATCTATTTATAAACAATGTACATACACAATTTAAAAATGTTACAATGGAATATCCGTAGTCTGTTGGCTAATAGAATTAATTTAACACTAAATATTAATGAACATGATCCAGATATAATAATATTAAATGAAACCTGGTTAAATAATAATTTAAATATATCTATTCCTAAATATAATTTACTTAGAATGGATAGATTAGACTCCAAAGCGACAATTGCAACATTAATTAGAAATGATATTATTTTCGAAAAATTAAAAATAAATAATCATTATTTAAGTCATGATTTTCAATATCTTGCAATTAAAATAGACAATTTAACTATTGTTAATGTTTATTCTACCCCAAAAAATAAGCTACAACACAACTATCTGATTAAATTTTTCCAAAATTTTGAACACCCCAAAATAATATTAGGCAATTTTAATGCTCATCATCAAAGTTGGGGCAGTGACACTGAAAATTTTAATGGAAAATCAATTCAATCTGCTAGCGATGAGGATGATCTTATCATCATCAATGATGGATCACCTACGAGACTAACAAATCCAAATCAAAACAAAAGTGCAATAGATATAACACTCTGTTCATCATCCTTATGCAATTCTATTAACTGGAAAATACTTGAAGAACATGGTAATAGTGACCATTTCCCTATTTTATGTTCCTTGAATCATCATTTTAACAATATTAAGATCAATTTCAAATTCAGAAGAAATTTAAAAAAAATTGATTGGGATCTATATCGGAAAAAGATTGAAAATACTTTAAATAATAATCCAAATATAAAATATAATGAGTTTATCATTACTATAAATAATGAAATAGATAAGCAATTAGAATATAATAACAGAAATAATGGTAATATCAGGAATCATAAAAATCTTAATGTACCGTGGTGGGATGAAAACTGTACAAATGCCATAAAGAACAGAAAAGTAGCATTTCAAAATTTCAAAGATACTGGTAATCTAGACAATTTCGTAGAATATAAACGCATTGCAGCGGTAACACGTAAGACATTGAGAGAAATTAAGAAGAAAAAATTTCAGGAATTTTGTAGTAGTTTGAATCGAAATACAGACCCATCCACAGTATGGAATGTTATTAAAAAATTTTCTAATAAACGTATTAACTCGAGAATAACGAATTTTCCTAAAAAGAACATAGCTAATGACCTGATGAAGTCATTGACATCTAATCAGGTAGAAAACCGAATTGAGTTAACAGAATCAAATGATAAGACAATTCCTTTCACAATTAATGAAATAAAAAATAATCTGAGTAACAAAAAAGACACAGCTCCCGGTAGAGATGACATTACTTGGAAGATGATTGTGCATTTACCACAGAACGGAGTAGAATTTTTGTTGAGAGTTTTTAATGACATTCTGGAAAACAGGGTGGATATTCCAAACGATTGGAGGGAATTTACAATTCTCCCATTTCTAAAGCCGGGGAAAAGTCCTGACTATTACAACAGCTATCGACCAATAGCCTTATCATCATGTATGAGAAAATTATTTGAGAATATTATTAAAAATCGACTAGAATGGTGTGTGGAAAAAAGAAACCTGTTCACAATGTTACAAACTGGTTTTAGAAAAGGATGTAGTATATTAAATAATGTAACATATCTCACTTCATTTATACAAAGAGCAAATAGTAACAATCAAATAGTATTGTTGGTTTTTATAGATATCAATCATGCATATGATAATGTTAAATTGAGTAAACTCTACGAATATTTATTATCCATTAATATTCCGATTTATTTAACTAATTTAATAATAAAATTGATGTATGAGAGAACAATTTATGTTGTTGATAAAGAAAATAATTTACATGGCCCAAAAAAAACCAATTTGGGATTACCTCAAGGTTCCCCACTGAGCCCGATACTATTTAATATTTATATAACAGCACTATATGACAGATTGCCGGAATATATGAAACTTCTCTCTTATGCAGATGATTTAGTATTATGTATAAGTGGTGAAGACTTAGAGGAGATAGTACAGAACATGAATCAAGGGCTAGTGTGTTTTTATGAATGGGCCAAAGCATATAACTTGGAAATTTCAGCAGATAAATCACACTCAATGTGGTTCTCTCCTTGGCCATTTCATAAGAAAATACCCGATGTTGTTTATAATAATACTATAATTAGAACTAAGTGAAATATTAAATATTTGGGAATTATCTTAGAGAATAATCTCAAACCAAATAAACACATTGATCAAATATGCTACAAAGCACAGAAGGGCATTAATATAATTAAAACATTCTGTAGGACATGGTGGGGTGGAGATCCGAAAACATTGAAAATGGCCTATAATGGACTAGTCAAATCTCATTTAGATTTTGGTTCGATATTGTTTAAACCTGCAGCAAAAAAATATTTGAATAAAATAGATATAATACACCATAGGGCACTGAGAGTGATCACAGGTTGTATGAAATCAACACCAATCAATGCTCTATTGGCCGAAAGTGGCGAATGCTCCTTAGAATATCGACGCAAATTCTTGAGCTTTAAGTTTATCAGTAAGTTAAATAGATTTGAGGATCACCCAATTATCAATATGCTTGATGAAATTAAACAGTCTATAACACACAATGCTAGATATTGGAAAAATAAAACTACTCCCTACCTTATTGAGGCCCTGAATGAGTTTGATACCTATAGACCGAATATTTATAGTAAAAAAAATCTACCTTGTTTTGACATTAGTTATGAACATCAAATTGAATCAATATGTATTGTAAATTTAGATTTGATAAAAGATGATATAGTTAATAAAAAAGCTTTCTTAAAATCAATTGAAAAATATCAAGAATATATACAAGTATATACAGATGCCTCAAAGGACCCTATCACGAACAACACTGGAGTAGGCATATTCATTCCTAAGATGGAATTTTCATTTTCGGCAAAACTGCATAACCAGGTACAGATATGTACTGCAGAAATGATAGCTATCAACAAATGTCTAGAAGTTAATCAAACGAAAATAATAATATTTAGTGACTCTAAAAGCGCAATTCAAAAGATATCAAAAAAAGGTATTTTAGCAGATAATGATATTATTACATTGAAAACTAGAAGATTGTTGATAGAAATGAGAGAAAATAATATCCAAATTTTGTTGGCATGGATACCCAGTCATAATAACATATTGGGAAATGAAAAAGCAGATCTATTGGCAAAGGTAGGAAGCAACCTTAATGTCCCTCTAAATATACACAATAATATATCGGATATAATAGCATACCATAAGATAAAATGGAAAGAATATTGGCAAAGAGGATATGGAAACAAAGGAAATTGGTATAGAAATATTCAACAAGAGTTTGAATTTGAACCTTGGTTTAATAAATTTCCTTTTGAAAATAGAAGACATCTTACTACAATTATACGAATGAGAACGGGACATTGCCTGACATACGAACATCTTAATAAAATTCATATTAATCAAAATCCTTTATGCGAGTGTGGACAAATTGGAGATCTCAATCATATTTTATTTGAATGTCCGATTAACCAAATTCAAAATTTTGATTTGTATAAAGAATTGAGGAAAATTGGTTTTAATGCACCTTTCCAAATACAACAAATTCTGCAAAATTTAACATTAGAAGCTTCTAAATTAATCCTTTCATTTTTAAACTATAACAATATAAATCTGTAACCCTCTCTTTCAGATATACCTATCCCTTCCTGGGTCTATTCCGAGGCAACACTTCGGGTTGTGTAATGCTTCGCCGTTGCCCCGAAGCGAGAAAAGTCTAAAATCCCTTTGTTGTGATGTCCTTATTAATATGTCTCTACTTGTAATTGGGATTAGGAAAGTAAATTGGAAGAAATTGTGCTGGCCAATTATCAAAGCGTAAAGGCCAAAATATTATTAAGAAGAAGAAGAAGATAACCTCAATTTAAACAGTTTTAGAATGGAAAGAATGGATGAAAAGTTGAACTTTCGTTGTCTTGTTATGAAACGGAACTCCAAAGCTCATGAGAATACGTGACTTCAACGTTGGAATCTCAAATCTGAGCGGAAAATAAGTTGTAATCATGGTAATGTTGATAATTTGTTTTTTTTTTCTTGTTTGTTTTTAGCTGAATCTTCATGCAATGCTAGCAAAATTTCAGGTAAAATTTGTGACCCAGAAAATATATACATTGACAATTTTGCCAATGAAGAAATCATAACTTGTTTTCTGATCTTATTGAGAGGTCAAATAGATCCCACAAATATTTGAAAAGAAAATGTCTTCCTTCTATGCGAATGGATATAAACTTTGTGTGAATAAATTCAAATTCCTTATCGATTTGCAAAAAGAGTCGAACCAAATTACCATTCGTCACAATAGTTACAAGTTCTTGAATTAAATTTGAATCGCCTGCTACTTGTAGCAAAGTATTCTTTACTTCCTCTTTGTGTAATATGTGCAGGTCACGAATCAATTAATCTCTTTTCAATTCACATTAACATAAAATAACTATATACTTGAAAGAAGATTCACATCAATCAGTTTTCATGTTAGCTATGTTCACATATTATTATTATTATCTTACCAAAATATAAGGAAATATGTACTGACCCACTTTCAAATTATAAACAGAATGTGCTAATTTCATTTAATGAGTTAGCACACACGTTGATGTATCAGTGTTTGCAACGTTTTTAACAAAAAAAGTTCTTCCGAAAAACGACGTGTTTTTTAGTGATAAATAAGTTTTCTAGGATCGGTGTTAGTAGTTTCTTATTTCCAAATACACATTTCATAGTTCATTAAATCATTATAGAGTACATATGCAGCCATCTATAATTTAATAGTCCAACTTACACGGAGTGAATCGAAGTGATCGGTAAATATTGATTATTTTGTATAGCTTTGACTTCTTATTCATAGATGACAGCATAAAATTCAAAGAATCAAAGGGATCTGGAAATATCAAATATTTTGTATAGCTTTGACTTCTCATTCATAGATGACAGCATAAAATTCAAAGAATCGAAGTGATCTGTAAATATTGATTATTTTGTATAGCTTTGACTTCCTATTCATAGATGACAGCATAAAATTCAAAGAATTGAAGTGATCTGTAAATATTGATTATCTTGTATAGCTTTGACTTCTTATTCATAGATAACAGCAAAGAATCGAAGTGATCTGTAAATATTGATTATTTTGTATAGCTTTGACTTCTTATTCATAGATGGCAGCATAAAATTCAGATCACCGATTATCAGAAAAATGTGGTATTTATATTTAATTGAAACATATAATTGAGAAGTTATTCATGCCAAGTAGACAGACCCCAATCCCGAATTGTATATTGATTTCATGTTTAATGTTACAGGGTTCTACATTATTGAACTGCGTACAAGATATCACTTGCACCATAGAGTAGTCGATTGAATTCGGATATCGTTTTACATTTTTACTAATTCCACGATTTAACCTTATTTTATGGTATAATCTATAACCTCAATCCTCAATATAAAAATAATATAAGCAGAATTTTAGAATGGTTGAGATGTTTTGTTATGAAACGAAACTCCAAACCTCATAAGAATAAGTGACTTCAACGTTTGAGTCTCACATGTGAGCGGAGAATAAGTTGTAATTATGGTAATGCTGATAATTTATTGTTATCACTATTATTATTGTTTTTTTTACGTTTGTGTTTCAGCTGAATCTTCTTTAAGCAATGTTAGCAAAAGTCCAGGTAACATCTGTGACCCAGAATAACATATACATTGACAATTTTGTCAATGAAGAAATCGTAACTTACTCTCTGATCTTATTAAGAGGTCATGTAGATCCCACAAATACTGGAAAAGAAAACGTGTGCCTCGATGCGAACGGATATAAAACGACAACCACTTTGTGTGGGAATAAATTCAAATTCCTCATCGATTTGCAAAAAGAATCAAACCAAATCACCATTTGTTACGAAAGTAAAGTACTGGAATTAAATTTAAATTACCGGCCACGTGGTACAACGTATTCTGTACTTCCTCTGTATGTAATATGTGCAGGTCACGATGGTAGATTCCAATCACCGTCCAATCAAAACAATTCCTCTGAAAATGCTTGTACCAGGATAACCTTGATAGCTAAAATCCTACAATGTGTATGTGCAGACAGATTATATGCACAAGTATCGGAACGCAAAACGTTCCATCTCGACGATGAATGTCAGATTTTCCACAGCAAACTCGATTATACTCAAGCTAGATTGATGAGTCAGATCGAGTTATGGGAATATGTGGGTCGAGAAATTATGCAATCTGAAATTGCTAGAGAGGACAGGAAGTATTTAGCTTTCTTGTCATGCACCAAGTAAGTTTAGAATATAAAAAATGCATTCAACCTATTAATATAAGATTGATTATTGGAAAACTGTATGATAATATCGAAATACAAATACCCATTTTGGCAGGTACGTTGTCATCTCGAATAGATTTGAATCAAGATTTTCCAAATAATTATTTCTATTTTGCCATCTGAAATTTGAAACCAAAATTTCAATTTTACTAGATCGATTATTGATGGTGAAGGTATTTAAGCCATGGTTTTGGTGCTTACTTGTTAAAAATGCATATCTATAGTTTTAATAAAAAATATATGTGTGTAAATAAATTTTCACAAACTTCAGTAGAATAAAAGTTACTCAAAAATAAATTCAATAATGGAGAATTGGTAAAGTATTTCCTGTATTTTTAAACTTATTAATTTCAATTTTCTCTAAGTTTTTTAATACTTTACTTTTAACTGACTTATGGAGAATCTCAAAATCATCTTTGAGATAAATAATCAGTTTCTTTAATATGGTTTACAACTTTTGAATCTCCTTTGTTCAAATTAAAATGTTCTTTAATTCTAATTTTGAAAGATCTTCTTGTCTGACCTATATAGAATTTATCACAATCTTCACACTGTACCTTGTATACACCTGATTCTTGATCTTTCTTATTCTTATCTTTGTTGTTTTTAATATATTTGCCTACCCTATTATTTGTTCTAAAAGATCTGGTAACATTGTGTTTTTTAACTTAAATTGCATAGATTATTAGAAAGTGATCTATAATTATGAGACTTAACTGTACTATGGTAAACTAAGTTAATTGCTTCATCATAATCTTTTTTCCTAAGTGAATCAATCACAATTTATGATAATTTAATTCTGACATGAGGATAGTAACAAGTATATCCATCATGCTTTGAAGAGCAGCCAGTTTAGCTAAGAAAATCAAATCAAACTTAGGAAAACATGATTATTATAAAGCAAAAAATGAATTAGAGATTGTTAAATCGATTTCCACAAAAATAACTAGTAAAGCTATACTTTTCACGAAGGCAGATAAAGGTAATACTGTTATTGCCATTGCCTGGGATAATTATATCAATAAAACATTAGATTTTCTAAAGTCAGGGAGTTTCAAATTAATGAAAAAGACCCAACCAATTCATATCAAAATAACATTAGAAATTGTATCAAGGAATGCTCTGCAATTTTTGAAAAGAAAGATTTATCTAAATTAACCATCATGAACCCAAAATTATAACTGTTAGTTAAATTACATAAAATAGATTTTCCCATAATACCTGTGGTCAGTTCTATGACGCTCCGCCTACGAATTTGTCAAAAAAATTTACTACAACTCTTAGAAGAACATTGTAAATTTGAACCGAAATTTGGCATAAAAAATCAATCTGGTCAACAAAATAGTACACTTATATCGTTTGATGTCACTAACCTCTTTCCTAGTATACCTCCGTGGAAAACATTACTGATAATCCAAAGTATCTTGGAAAAAAAACCATACAAACATTGTTACAATACAAGAAATATTATTCACTCTCGAATTATGTCTTTCTCAGAATTATTTTCAATTCAATAACAATGTGTATACTACTCAAGGATTAGCAATGGGAAACCCATTAAGTCCTTATCTGACCGCAATATTTGTGAATGAATTAGAATTGGAAATCTACAAACACCCTATTATAAAAAGATTCATTTATTGCCATCGGTATGTTGACGATATATTAACATACTTTAATGGAACACAAAGACAATTAGATTCTTTCATTCAACATTTAAATAATCTACACTACAAAATTAAATTCACGGTTGAAGTAGAAGTCAATCAAACTATTAACTTTTTGAACTTAACCATAACTAAATTAAATAGTAAACATGCCTTTTCAATATATCTTAAGCCTCACATACGGACATTATTATCCACAAAATTCAAACCACCCCATACAACATAAACTGGCTGCTCTTCAAAGCATGATACATAGACTTGTTACTCTCTCCATATAGTAATTAAATTATCAAAAGGAATTTTAAAGTATAAAACAGATAGCAACTAATAACGGCTATAACGAAAAAATTGTGATTGAACTGAGCCAGATTCTTCAGGTTTCTGTGGCGGTATTTATTGTATTTTTTGTCTCTTAGCTTCTGAAGTCCTTATAAGATACTGGAGCATTTTCTAGGAAACAACATTATCGACACCAATTCATTTCAGATACTGCGGAGATAAATATAACGAATCCCTGAAATCTCATGAAGATATTATCAGCATTACAGAATGCTACGTAGCTCTAGGAGGTGGAGGCTTAGCCCTTTTTGGATCTGCTTGCTTGTACACGTGGCCCGATCGATACGAACAAATTTTAATCAAACTCCGTGACGAAGCTTTAGTCGATAAAACTCAGTTTATGGACGACAGTTCGTACAGGTACGAGTTCAATTAGACAATTCCTTGTTCTGGTCTAATGTGAATTTCAGGGGCACTCTAGGGGCTTGCTTTTCGACTACGTTAGGCGCCGTTTTACACGAACTATGCCACGCGTTCGATCTGGGACATACGGAAAAGGGAATCATGGGCAGAGGTTTCGATATCGTGTACAAGATTTTCAACTGGGACGTAGAGCTGGAATCGAAAGAATCCAACTATTATAGAAATCTCGAATTTAACGAATCCATCAAACCGACCACGCTGTCGGAAAGACTGGCAGATCGGAGAAAGAATTCCCGCGTCAAAAGTACGTTGAGCTCGGAGTGTAACGCTGAAGCGATGTTTTGGACGAAACATTGTGCTGTCATCCTGAAATATCACAGGTAAAAATAATTACTGTCTCCAGTAGTTGATTGTATAAGCAGTATTTGGTTCAACGTATTAAAATGTGTTTGGAAGGAAACTAAACACTTCCTATTATTTATTTTACTATTAATTTAATTGTTACTATACGTGATTAGCAACATAATGCACCCTTTCCTGAACGATAAGTAGGTCCAATACCCTCTACAGTACAAGGCATGAACGCTTCGAGAGGAAACAAGCCAGAGGCTCTGTTGCAGCTGGTCAATACCGACAGTAAAACTAGAGTTTCATTTACTTTTCAGGACATTTATAAGGAATTCCTGTTTAAATGGGGTTGGCAGAAGTGATCTGAGTCCCTAGTTGCACCCCATTTGCTTTCATTAATGTAAAAAACCTGTTCTGTTTGAAATTTTCAGTTCTGTTTTGACACCTATCGAAAACAAGCAACCTTGAAGATTCTAGTAAACATGGAAAAAAAAATCATTAATAACTGATTAGTGACTTTCCAATTATCGTTTGACATTTGAAATCACCGTGTGTATTGTTTTGAAATCGTTAAATCCCCAGACTCTAATACAATTATAAGCTCCAGGCAATACAATTTTAGGAACCACTACTATGTTGATATTACTTGTATTTGTAATTTCAGTTACTCGAGTTTCAGCGTTATTACGCCATGTTCAGGCGGTATTCAAATGAATAGGTATTGGAATGCCGTTTGAATATGACGTAATCCTCTAAAACTCGAGGGCTATGAAGCACCCCACGTATCTGAATGTTGAATGTTGTATTTTTAATTGCAGGAATTTATCGGCCATCATAGTTCACGAACTATGGTCGTCGGGTGTGTGATAACGTCACTCTTTTCCTAGTTGACAGAGATTTATCAATTTAGGATTAATGTGTTAGAGATACAGGTTTGAGGTATTATTTTTTTTCAAATGTCGAATATACCGGTTATCATAGTTCATGAACTATGGTCGCCGAGTGTATAATAACTTCACTCTTTTCCTAATTGACAGAAATTTATCATCTTAGGATTGATGTATTAGAGATACAGGTTTGCGGTATTATTTTTTTTTCAAATTTCGAATTTACCGATTATCATAGTTCACGAACTATGTTCGCCGGGTGTGTGATAACGTCTCTATTTTCCTAATTGACAGAAATCTATCATCTCAGGATTGATGTGTTAAGAGATACAGGTCTGAGGTATTATTATTGTTTTTCAAACGTAGAATTTACCGGCTATCATAGCTCACGAACTATGATCACCGGGTGTGTGTTGACGTCACTTTTTTCATACTTGAGAGTAAATTATTATCTTAGGGTTAGAGATACAGTATTGGGGTATTATTGTTTATCAAATGTCGAAAATAAATGCATGTGATAATAGCCGTTATATATTTTAAAGATTATTATTAGGAAAATGAATAAAATTATCGTACAGTTGATGCCCCCGTTTCCACCAGGGCGGTTGAGAAACAAAGTTGAGTATTGTAAAATGTTCGATATTTAATTAAAAAATCTATATAATTCTTACTATTCGTGTGTCCGTATATCTATCAGTATGCTTTCATGAAAGTTACAAATAAAAGTGATATCAACATAGTAGTGTTCAATTTAACAACATGAATTAAATTTCATAACACATAGTTAAGGTTGAAACGCCGGCTCTGTAGCCCTGAGTTGGTCATGTGACACCAGCGTCACGTAGAAGGTGTTGGCCTCTAGTAGAGATGGCTATGGCGTATCATACTTCTTGTCGCGTTAGTCGTGTTTTGAATGCATGTGTATTGAAATTTTATCTTCAAGACTGTGAAGCAACTGAACATTAGTGATTTTCAATTGTAGATGGTTCAACAACAATCTAAATACGGCTGGAAATGTATTGAAGTATGACAGTGCCAATAGAGTTATCACTTCCACTGCAGGTTTAAGAGTTGTGGAAATCAGAAGAGCTCTCGACGAAATGGTCCTGCACGATTGGATATTCAATACGAAAGTGTTGAAATATAGTTTTCAAATTGACCATGTACATTTACAACTAGAACCTTCGATTCTATTCGTCGAAGATAATATCGGGACAATTCTAAAACAACTTGTATGAAATGTGTTTGATAATAAATGAAAGTCGAATATTGTAGAAGAAAATTAATTTATTCGGAATAAATGCGAAATAATATTGTAGTTATATGTTATAATTAAAATCTAATTGTAAATCCTCTAAATTCTGGTTTGGCTAGATTTTGCCAGTTCGTTAAATCGCAATGGTCTATCTTGCATCCGGGGGAACCTGTATTTGAAAGCCACAATACCCTGAAAAAATATAAAGAGCTTGAAATTCGAGAAACATACGGTCGGCATGGTTTTAAATCTTCAAGACCTTCCGTCTTAATAATAGTCTACAGTAAGAATCGAGTGTTACAGGGAAAAATATCATAGAAAAGTACTCAAAATCTAAGATGATATTAATAAAAAACTTACATATGCTCTACTTTATCCTTTTGTCCTTGAATTTTTCCCACTATGGTACCTTTCTTGGTGTTTTTGACCCATCCCGCCATACCAAAGGTTTCGCACATTTCCTTACAATATTTCGTAAAATACACTCCTGTAACATTATTATGGTAATTAAAAATTTCCCTGAATAACTGGCCTATCTTCGTCGAACGAGAAATAAACTATAAAAGAGTTCACACGGTGGATACACTATCACGCTCTAAGTAAAAAACAATCTCCCGTATCCACTAAGAATATTGTTAAATTACTTAGCACCTTTCCACTACTAATTAGCCATCATCATAGTAAACTAGAAAAAAAACTAGGAATACTTCGTTTTAACAGTTGGCAACAAATGAATCGGACGATTTTTCTCAATTGACTTGACAGTTCATGTGTTCTTTGTGAATCTAAATTGTAATAGAATTAAACCAAAGTATAGAAACTTCGCAGGACTATAATTCTACCTATATTTAAGTCGTATGCCACTATCATCCAGTATTCAACAATAAATTAATATGACGTCATTTCTTTCTTATCGTGAACAGACTATAGCTTTATCAAACATTGACGTAGACCGCTAGAAGGAAATCGATACATCTACAAACATAATCATATGTGATGGTAAGACAATAGACTGATTAGCATTTACGTCATTTCGATCAATAAATGCCCTTCTGAAAATAATGTTGCTTTCGAAACGAATCTAGACAAAAAAATATCACTTCTACAAACATATTCCGCCATTGCGGGCTTGGGAATTTATTAAAATCACAAACTGATTATATTTTTTCCTGAATGCGACAATTTGGTTAATAACTATATCACGAAATTCTCGTGACGTGAAAAATAATTGCACAAAAACATTCCCTTGTTCCTCCACCAAGCTCCGCCTTTTGTCAAGTATTCTATGATTGTCGTTTGCGAACAAAGTGATGGGATGTGTTCTATGACTCGAAGTTTTAGGATGTTCCGATAACCTTAAAAAAAGTATAAACGTCTAGGGGTCATAGAATTATATTTTCCGAATGTATTTATGAAAATCACAGATACTTAACATCCTATTGAATTACAAAAATGTGGAATTATTTTATATTATGGGAAATCTAATTGAATCGTCAAGGATAACTTTACAGAGTTCAATTTTGAAGTCGATATACTTCGTTGATGATTAATTTATTCATTCGTTTGAATTTGATCAAATAACAAAGTTATATCAATCAGTCTTAAAATAGATTTAATGTTCTGGAAATGTTGCTTTATACCAAAGTTAAAACGATATAGTAGAAATTCTAAATCTGAAACATATAAGAACATTTTTCTAGTGCACTCAAGATTTTCCTCTTGCCTATTTAAGATCTACTGAAGATGATAACTCATTGGCTTGAATGTGTATCTCATTGTTTCTAACATTTTGATACCTTGGCTGTAGTTTAATTGTAAATATTAATGATGAATTTACCTTGCACTTTTCCAAACACTTCAAAATCCACTGACACTACGGGAATATCCGTATTCATATTCCAAAGTCAACAATCGGTCAAAAGTAACGATAATAATAATAATAATATGGAAGTTAACTCGATTGGAACTGATTGACTGATCAATATATTTATCGAGGGCTCGATGTTTGTGTTAGTTGTATCACTTTGGATACGTTAATAGATTATCTATTTAAATCCAGAAGCACCAGCAGCGTGAAACAAGATTATGTAACGAATTCCTTCTAAGAAAACGTCCTACGTTTCATTAATTAACTACTCTAACATGGAAACAGTCTCGTTTCATCAACGTTACAATTCTAAGTTTTGAAATATGTAATACAGAAGTTATTAATAAATCAAAATAAAAATACTGATTCGATTAAAAACCGCAACACCCAGTATAACTTAAGCAGTTTATTTGAAATTTGCACATAATACGTAGGTACTTCGATATAACGAAGATATCAAAGTTACAACAAACAACTTTAACGTTTCCCCTGTGAATTTTGTGATTTTCTAAAGATCATGGTTTGCATCCGTTATTGTTAAAAATAAATGAATTCTTGTCCGTCTTGCTTTTACAATTCTATAGTAAACATTATCTACGATGCCCAGAATTTGACCCAAATTCAAAATTATGGTTCGTTAAGAGATTTTGAATATGGCCGGATTGTTAGTATGAGAAAAGCCTGATTTTCTTGGGAAATTCTAGAACGAAAAGTTTCTTTGGCGTCCATATATCGACGAATGAGATGCTATGGACATCGTTCAGCGGGAAACAACTAATGAATATAACATTAAAATCATACATTTAACATGCAGAAGTGTCCGAAACCAAGAAATTTTAGCTAATGAAAGGCAGGATCAGTTGATTGGAAGTAGAAACATTTATTTTAATGCTAGATTTTATAACACAATTTTATAGAAATATTCCATAGATGTTGTTAACTAATGCACAATCCCATAATTGAATGACATTGAAAATTACCCAGGGAATATAGTTACGACAATTTTGCAGTGCTATCACATACTAATATTAGTTTCTAAGTAGGAGCCATTTCCTCAGTTGGCACGATTAAACTTAATACAGCTTCTGTCACCTAGATGTCACCACAACAAAGTTTATTAATTACTACCTCTTTTCCACGGGCTATGTTCGCAGAAATAGTAAGAAACTTCCCCAAGTTTCATTACTTAATTTAATGCAAATACTTCCATTGAGTAGAAAACGCTAAAGATGTGGAAAGACGTAAAATGTGAAATTTATTGGAAGTGACAGGAATATCTATGTTATGAAACGGTCTGTCACGGACATTATGTGCCTATCAATGTATCAGCTGTTAAAGTTACTTGCCTTGATGATGGCTTATATGTTGTCTGTCATAAACAGTCTGAACTGTGATAATGATCCATTAACCTATGAATCTGCCTGTCATGTATAAGTGATTATATTAGCTATCAGAAAAGAAAAAATATTTTTTACCCCTTTTAGGTTTGACTTTCGAAAAATACGCTCTTACCTAGTATACGTCGTATAAGGAACAAATCTGTCAAGTTTCAAGTCCCTCCGCTTCATAGTTTGGGGATTTCGTGATGAGTCAGTGAGTGAGTGGTATTTGCCTTCTATATATATAAAAGATTTATCGTACATTAAAGTTTAATAATATTAATGAAAATGGAAGAATACTGTTGAAGAAATAATAAATATTATCTTCGACTGATTTATTAGTTTCAATTATATGAACTTGGTTTGTATTACCATCGTTGAAACGGGTATTTATACTTGTTAGTTACGATATATTACGGTCACGGGGTCAGATCCATCCGAATTACTGAAAGGTTGTAGTTACTTAATTAATAGGCAGGGTTGCCATTATTACTTTCATAATAGATCTGTTACTATTGAACAATATGAATATCAATTTCAAAATCATTGCCAGATCTTCATTAAATGCGTCAACCTGTCTCTGGCTTCATTGGATGGTATAGGGGCTCTAGATGATGAAGCATCTTCTGCAAAGCTGTGGACGAGAGAAGGATTCACTGCCAAGAGAAACAAAGTTGGTATCAAGACTGTTCCCTGTGGAACACCAGCGTGCGTTAATAGCCATTGTAGCCATTTGGTAGACGTTTCAACCATATAATTTATACGAGAAAAAATCTATTACTTTCTATTACTATTTCAACTCAAATTCTAATACTAGTGGCAACACTGTTAATAGTATGAGTTGACAAAAAGCAAGACGTTTCCTGTATCTCAAAGTAGTTGTTTGCGACGACAGTTCAAGGATAAAGTATATGATAAAACTTGTTTACATGCAACTGTACACTTATCGATAAATAGGTGAGCATTGGTTTAAAAAAATGGATAAAGATTGCAGTCATAGGTGTTGCAGCGTATAAGTAAAGTTATATAACAGAACTATCATAATCATACAATTCAATCATCAGTGTTACGATGTGGAACAATATTGATGGGTGTATGTTAGCTGCAGTGATTGTGCCAAATGTTGGTGGTTGGGCCGGCGGTATCATAACAAGAAAAAACCTTCCCTGGTATGGAACGTTGAATAAGCCAAAATGGAACCCACCTAATTGGATATTTGGTCCAATGTGGACCGCTATATATTCCAGTATAGGTTATGCTTCTTATATAGTCTACAAGGAAACTGACGGATTTCAAGGTGCCTGTTTTGTTATTTGTCTTGTATTCTTAGGTTATGTTTATTTAGGAAATTATAACGAAGTCGACGGGGTATCTATAGATTCCAACAAGAAACAATTGCAGCTTTATTTTATTGTTACATGAACATGAAATGATGAAAATTCCATTTTGTCTTCTATCACATCATTGCATTTTTATCGAAATGAATGTGAATGGTGAAGGGTGAAGGTGAAGTTACTGAAGTTAACTATACATTTAGCGACATCTATCGTGTAATAATTTAACTACTAGCAGGTTAGAAATGAATAGGCTATGGGTTAGCTCTGTGTTTTTCAACGTGTGGGTCGCGACCCCCAAGGCGTCCAGGTCACAAGCCAAGGCCAGGTAAAAGTAAAAAGCATGAGCATATTTTTTTTTGCGTAGAGGAGGGGAAATCTTGCGTAGACGCCTCGGGGACCCGTGCCTCCGGGTGTGCCGGATTCTTACCGACTAAAACCCCTCCCCCGTGAGGTTGATTCTCCTCAATCAATTCTAAATATTCGGAAGGTCCTGGGGGGGTTGCCAGAATGTTTTCACTCGGTAAAGATGTCGCGTATATAAGAAGGTTGAAAATACTGGGTCAGCTTATCATTTCATTTCAAATTCAAATAGATCAACTTTTGGAAGAATTAAACTCAAGTTTATAAAAAACTTGTAACATTTAATTCAAAAATAATACTGACAAATTGTTTCTCCACATTGTGGTCTCAAAACTAAGAAGTATCAATTAAAACTAAATCTGAAATTAAGTCCTTAAATATTAGAAATCAATCTGAATGTAGTGGTACAAATGGGGGTAGACAATGGTTTAGGTGGGAGTTTATTTACAAACTTGTTGACAAATGAAAAAATGGTATGGATTTGGTGATTTAATATTGTTACTACTTGTTTGTTCCAAACCAAAGACATCCTTTGAAAGATCCATAAAACTCAATTGTAAATATTCCTGTATTATATTAGGTATCGTAATTATTTAAGTGAACCGAAATGAGCTTAATCCGTTTATAATAGGTATTTTGGAACAAAGTGATACTGGACTTTCCTGTCGTAAACACAAAGTAAGAATTCGCAGAAAGGTTGCATAGCAATAAACGATTAAGCGGAATTTTCCAATAAGACATAGAATGAACTTCTACCTCTAAATATTATACCGAATGACAAACAACCCCATGAGGAGTGTAGTAGGGATAACTGTTTAGTTTAGAATTTCTATCAGGCTGTAATTTGTAGTATTTTTCCAACTCTTGAGTTTGTAACTTGCTTATATATTTCACCGTGATTTTTTACCAAATACAAGCAAAACTAAACAAGTCGTGTTTCATTACAAGTGGAAGAATATTCAACAATTTCAAAGTGCGATCAATGCTGTCGCATAAAACATTTCGCATCCAATCACTTTAAGGTGCGATCAACTGCTGTCGCATCTTAACATTTTGGTCCTTCGAGCCGGATTGTAAAAATTCCAGTGCCTGTTGGTTTTTTACAATTCAACACATCCATTCACTTAAACTGTCGGAAGCATCAACCTAGTTCAGTGTAAGAGCCAATGGAACAACATCACATCATTTGCCTATAATGCATATATAGGTACTTCAACAATCCAAGATAAGCCGCTAGTACGAAGACGGGACTTAGCATCACATACACATCATCAAAGGAAGAAATAGCGTGGGTGAGTCCTTCCTGTATAAGTATTCCTAATATTCCCATTTAGTATTGTTTCGTTTGTGTTAATAAAGTCAATATCAACATGCCTGATTCAAATGAAAATGCTAACAGATTAAAATCATTAATAAAGAAACGGGGTACTTTGAAAGCAAAATTAACTTCTTTCAGAAATTTTCTAAATAAGTTTGAACCCGATCACATGTCTGAGGAGTTACAAATACGCTACAATGATATCGAAATAATTTATAGTCAATTCAATGAAATTCAAAATGATATTGAAGAATTAAACGATGACGAAGATGAGGCATTAAGTCAACGCGAAGCTTTTGAAACCCATTATTATCAGAATCTTGGAATCGGAAAGCGTTTACTTACAAACATTCAAACTAATATTGTTCCTAGATCTTCACCATATCAACAACGTGTGAAGTTACCTGAAATTAAAATTCCCGGCTTTGATGGACGTTTTAATGAATGGTTAAATTTTCATGATTCATTCTTTTCGTTAATACATTCAAATACTAATATTTCTAATATCGATAAATTTCAATACCTGAAAACAGCTTTGAGTGGAGATGCTGCTCGAGTTATTCAAGCAATATCTATCTCAGATGCTAATTATCCAATTGCTTGGAATAAATTAATAGAGAGATTTGAAGACAGGAAAAGCATTATCATAAAACATATAAAATGCCTGTTTGAATTACCACCTGTAGCCAAAGAATCATCAGCGTTATTACGTCAACTATCGGACGATATTTCAAATCAATTAGAGGCGATTAAAACTATAGATGACCCAAACAATTTAGCAAACAGGCTGCTAATTCATTTAGTTTGTCAAAAGCTAGACTATAGCACAAAGCGCGAATGGGAACGCCACATCGTTGAACAAAAAGCTCCCACCATTGAATGTCTTACAACATTTTTAGCAAATAGAGCAAAACTATTAGATAAATTGTTCAATAATAAGTCTCTAAATCATAACCTATCAAATACTGGTCGTGACAAGACCAAGTTGCTCGGTAATTCGAAACCCAATTTCAATTATCTCGTTGCACAACAAAAGGTTTGTTCATTCTGCAAAGATGCAGAAAAACCGCATTCCATTTTTACATGCCAACAATTTCTATCGTTGACCTTAGAGTCGCGGATAACACAATCAAAAATTCGTAAGTTATGTCAGAATTGTTTATACCAGGGTCATGATGTGCAAAGTTGCAAATCAAGGTATTCATGCAAGATATGTCATAAAAAACATCATACATTGTTGCACAATGAAAACTTAATCACACCAATACAAATCAATCAACCATCGACGTCACAGCAAGGTAGCTCCCCTACCGTGACCCATTGTGCACATGCAATGCAAGCACAAACATTGTTATCAACCGCAATGGTTTCAATTTTTGATATCACAGGTCAGAAACATCAATGTCGAGTTCTACTTGATTCAGGCTCGCAATCAAACTTTATATCTGCTGAATCATGTAGTCGCTTAAAGTTAGAACAAAACAAAACATTTATTCCGGTGATAGGAATTAACCAATCTAAATCAAACATTACTTCTAGCACTTCTTTAAACTTGAAATCAAATACAAACGATTTTCAAGTTGAATTGCAATGTTTGGTCTTGCCTAAAATTACAGCACACCTACCCAGTGAACCAATTGATATTTCACATATACATATTCCCACAAACATACAGCTAGCAGATCCGACATTTCATAAGCCCGCTAATATAGATTTATTGATAGGCGCAAATCTATTTTGGGATTTGTTATGCATAGGTCAAATTAAGATTTCCGTATCAAATTTAATATTACATAAAACAAAATTGGGCTGGATAGTCTCAGGTAGTCATGTTTTTCCTAGATATCATATTCAATGCAATTTGAGTATAAATGACAAAATTCACAATCAAATATCCAAATTTTGGGAACTTGAAAATTATCAAGAAGGCAGATCAAACTTATCACGTGAAGAGAAAATGTGCGAAAATCATTTTTCACAAACCACAAGGCGTCACAATAATGGTCAGTTTATTGTAAGCATTCCCTTCAAATCAAATGTGCAAGCCTTAGGCAACTCATATACAAATGCATTGAAACGGTTTTATGCTCTGGAACGGAAGCTCGATAAAAATTTGGCATTAAAACAACAATATGGTGATTTCATGTCCGAATATGAAGCATTAGGCCACATGACGAATGTAACTGACCAAGACAGTCATGATCGCGGATTTTACCTGCCTCATCATGCAGTTTTTAAACAGGACAGTTCAACTACCAAGTTAAGGGTGGTTTTTGACGGTTCCGCCAAAACAACATCCGGTCTATCATTAAACGATGTTCAAATGATAGGACCCGCGCTTCAAAATGATTTATTCAGCATTTTAGTACGCTTTAGACAGCATTCATTCGTGATTAAAGCGGACATCGCAAAAATGTATAGGCAGATATTAATTGAGCCCGATCAACGCGAGTACCAGAAAATATTTTGGCGCTCGGACGCTACTCAACCTGTAAAAGTTTACAATCTCGATACAGTGACATATGGCACCGGAAGTGCACCATATCTAGCTATAAAATCTTTAAAGCACCTAGCTGCAGAAAATCATCACACTAATTCAAAGATTACGAATAATATTATCACTAATGATTTTTATGTTGACGATCTGTTAACTGGGGCTGAAACAGTAGAAGAGCTTACTCAAATCAAAACTAATGTGACTGATTTACTAGCAACGGCAGGATTTGACTTAAGAAAATGGGTATCAAATACAAATTACGAGCCGATCGAAGCACAACCAGTTCACATTGTGCAATCATTACTTACGGAAAACATAACAGAATCAAAAACATTAGGCGTTCTTTGGAATAATTTGTCTGACTCATTGCAATATAAAGTACAATTGGAAAAAACAAATCGCATCACAAAACGTTCGATATTATCCGAAATTTCTCAACTCTTCGATCCCCTATGTTTGATAGGTGCAACTAATATGCTAGCAAAGTTGATATTACAAACCCTATGGCAACTAGAGATCGGATGGGACGAATCTATTCCCATAGATCTTAACACTCAATGGTGTCAATTTAAACAAACCAAACTGATCGTGAGTAATCACAATTATACTTTCAAACTAAAAATAATGTCTTCACCACGTTTTGAATTCAGTACTTGCTCAATTATCAAAAAATTCATAAAACATCATTTAAAACGGATAATAGGAAACGCCAATTTAACGTTTGAAGCATTTACTACTATATTAACACAAATTGAAGCAATATTAAATTCCCGACCCATCACACCCTTGTCCAATGACCCACATGACCTCCTTTATCTCTCTCCTGGACATTTTTTAATTGGTGACTCGCTACTATCTTCCCCACATCCTGACATCACCCACATACAGCAAAATAGGTTGTCCCGATGGCAGAACATTGAACAACTGCGTCAACACTTTTGGAAGCGGTGGAGCAAGGAATATATTTCTTCCTTGCAGCAACGAAGTAAATGGAAGACTCAACCGGAAAATGCCATGGAACTTCAAGTGGGAAACATGGTCATACTTAAAGAAGACCATCTACCACCATTACGATGGCTGACGGGTAGAGTAACGGAATTACAACCAGGAAAGGACAACAACACTAGAGTGATTTCAATAAAAACCTCCAACGGCTTTATAAAACGTGCAGTGTCCCGTGTGAGTTTGTTACCCATCGATGATAATGTTTAAGTGAACCCGGTCGACTGCAACAAATGAACTACAATGTATCTGAAACATACTCGTATTATTGATCTGTATATATTGTATTTGTAACATATTATTCTATGTAAATGTATATATTTGTATTATGATATAATGTCTATGTGAATGTATATCCATGCCCTATTGACCTTCGTGGAACTCCATTGCACTACCAGCTCATGGGTAGTACACCCACAGATCTTTCAAGGGGGGAGTATGTTTGTTCCAAACCAAAGACATCCTTTGAAAGATCCATAAAACTCAATTGTAAATATTCCTGTATTATATTAGGTATCGTAATTATTTAAGTGAACCGAAATGAGCTTAATCCGTTTATAATAGGTATTTTGGAACAAAGTGATACTGGACTTTCCTGTCGTAAACACAAAGTAAGAATTCGCAGAAAGGTTGCATAGCAATAAACGATTAAGCGGAATTTTCCAATAAGACATAGAATGAACTTCTACCTCTAAATATTATACCGAATGACAAACAACCCCATGAGGAGTGTAGTAGGGATAACTGTTTAGTTTAGAATTTCTATCAGGCTGTAATTTGTAGTATTTTTCCAACTCTTGAGTTTGTAACTTGCTTATATATTTCACCGTGATTTTTTACCAAATACAAGCAAAACTAAACAAGTCGTGTTTCATTACAAGTGGAAGAATATTCAACAATTTCAAAGTGCGATCAATGCTGTCGCATAAAACATTTCGCATCCAATCACTTTAAGGTGCGATCAACTGCTGTCGCATCTTAACACTACTGTTTTTTGAATGTTTTAAAATTTCTATGGACACTAGAATATTGAGTTTATGTCCTTTTTCATCAATATGTAAAATAAATTAAGGGTGAAATCGTGATTAGGATTCAATGGACGATTTGCGTAATTAGAGTCCTCTTTTTTCACAAATGTTAGTGGAACCTTACACTGAAACTGCGTCCAGCTTGTTCTATATACAAGGCATTACATCCATCACACGTCAGTCTGTAAGCTCGAGATTCCTTTAATTCATCATTTTTAGATTTTGAATTATTAATATGAGTATATTAACATTATTTGTTGTATCAAAGGCAACGTTTTTATTGCGGTTTTCAAGAAATTGAGATTTATTTTGTGACTGATGTTCACCTAAATATTTAAAACAAGTGAAATTTGATTTTATTTTATTATTAATCTTCGTATAAATTAGGTTTAGGGCTTTGTTGTGTTTATTTTGAAGTATTTTATTTATAATCTTGACATGTTAACCGTTATTGTTAGCAATATCTGTGGATAATCTGTTTAATTCTAAATCGAAGTTATCTTCTGTATGATGTTTTGTGACCTTGCTGCTTAATAAGATTTAGAGTTGGTTGGGAAGAGGTCAAAAGCCTGAAACCATGTCGGCAACAGAGCTAAGTAGTTTTAGTTATTTGACCTCTCCCTAACCAACTCTAAATATTACGAAGTTAGCTTTACATAATGGGATAGTACGTATCATTATCATAGCATATCTTGCCAACTTGTGTGATTATCGGTATAAAGAATAAGTGTTATGGAATCGTGGTATCTGTGTGGGTGGGTTTGTGATAAATAACGATGAATTGGTAATTATTTGTACGTGAAAAGTTTAAGGAGTTGTTTCCTATCTCTATGGCGAATTCTACCTTTGGATGTAAGTTGTTAGTATAGGTAAGAAACGAATTTATTTGCAGGGTCCGGATACTACCTGTAAAGCGAGGATTGACTCGTCAACATAAAGCGATACCAATATGCAAACTTGTGCTGGGAATTTTGATTAATAATGATGATAACCCATGTGAGCTTGTGGGCCCGGTGTTCTGTTTGTAATATTTATTGTTAACCGTAAAGTAATTTTGGTCTATGTGAGATTAAACTTAATATTTCCTGTGCTATTATTGCGGATTAAAAGTTTTTCAATTAGATTAATGGTCAGCTGTGTGGGAATACTTGGAAAGATAATAAATGTTACAAGTTTGGTACTTGTATTTAGTTCTATATTTTTTAATTTTGCTATTAACCGAAATACAATATTTATACTGCATTTAGGGCTTTTTTATATTATTTGGACTAATTTCCTCGCTATTTTTTTACGAAGGACGTATAGGAGTAGTGTCTTTGTGAATTTTTGATAAGCTATGCAGAGAAGATGGTTGAAAATTAATGTTTAATAAATGAGATTTCTCATATTTGGTGAAAATATACTTCATGGTTTTTATAGAGTGTTTAATGTATTCTATTGATAAATCTGTTGAGAAGTAGATTGAATCGGATATTAATGACATAAATCTACATACAATAATATGCCCCAATTCTGGATGAATAAGCTACTTATTTGGTTGCATTCTTTGTGGTGGAAGGTATTATTATACGCATTTTTTGTGTTTCAACCAGTCAGTATGGATGATAATAATGACGGTTAAATAAGTTCCATAAGAAATGATAAACTGATAGGTATATCACTGAATAGCCTTTAGGCTTTACATCGCCATCCTTTCTATCCCTTCTAAATTACTTAATTGTGTGTACTGTGTTTTAAAAGTGATAAACTTTCTTGAGAAATGGTGTGAAAATTTATCACTTTTGAAACACATTTCACACAAATATTTAGGTAATTTGGAAATGTATAACCGAAAAAGCAATTTATTAAAGGGTAACCCATTATTTGCATTATTTTGCATTATTATCTTCAAATAATATTTCATTTACATTGTACAAATCTAACCTTTTGGCTTTTTTATAAGCCTCCCATATCTAGAAACGTCCTTCCCATTTTGACTGCTTATAAATCATAAAAGAGTTCACACTATGGATACATTATAACACTATAAATAAGAAATAATCACCCTTATCCACTAAAAATACTGTTGTTATATTATATCCATAGTGTGAACTCTTTTTAGTTTATTATAAAAGATGGTAAACACTTGGAATTCGACGTATAAAGAAATCAAACAAA
This sequence comes from Endomychus coccineus, assembly GCA_958510875.1. Lineage (NCBI taxonomy): Eukaryota > Metazoa > Arthropoda > Insecta > Coleoptera > Endomychidae > Endomychus > Endomychus coccineus. The sequence continues at coordinate 182,311,971 of OY294069.1, forward strand.
TACGTACACTCCGTATTTTTAATGAATAAGGGTGATTATTTCTTATTTATAGTGTTACAGTTTACAGTGTATCCACAGTGTGGACTTTATAGTTTATTAGGATCATACTAAGTTGTTTACCGTTCTCTTCTAATAATAGCAACACCGCGATAACTCCATGCAGTGTTACGTTGATTAAACTTGTTTACATTTACATGAAAGTATAAATTTACTCGCGACTACAAACTGGTTTGAATAGCTGCCACACAGTCAGTGTTTAAATGTATATGTGCTTATGCAAGTGAGTTTTACCCGGCAGACAATCAAATCATTCAAACATTGTGAACAAGATGGGGAACCACATTAATAAAACCATGCTAGCAGCTGTCATAATCCCTAATCTTGGTGGTTGGGTTGGTGAAGTCATAACCAGATTGAATCTTTCCTGGTATGGAGAACTTATCAAACCGGAGTGGACACCACCTAATTGGCTATTTACTCCCATGTGGACCTATTTATATTCTAGTATTGGTTACGCTTCGTATCTAGTCTACAAGGAAATCAACGAAAATAAAGGTAAATGTTCATCAGAGCTTGCCGAGAGAAAAATACGATGAATAACAATTTGTAGGTATCTGTTAAATAGTTTCATATTATTTAATTTCAAATTGAATGCAATGTTTGATAGGTTATTTAGAAGAATGTCACACATTTTTTCTTCCAATTCGTTCAGGAATCCTTACTTATTATTATTACCAAGCATAATTTTCAATTTATGTAAAAAAATCTTCATAACCTAAGTAAAAGTAGAAATGAATGTATAATCTAACCTTGAATTAAGCGGTTACTGGTTAATATTCCAAAATAAACAAAGAGAACTGAATGTGTCGTTATATAACGTATTTCTTGAACTATTCATTGTTATTTCCAAGTGTCTACTTGCAAAATACGAACAAAGTTCGTTTTAATGCATTGGCTACGGATAATAAATTTACATATGAAGAATTAATAAATCTAATTGAAGCGAAGAAACTATTGTTCTCGATTGGTTGAGCAACCTTTTAATCATTTTCATTTCCAAAAGTAGATAGAGTACCGGGCACTAATATAACTATGGGATATTGGGAATGGGACTTTTAATATTAATCTGAGGATGGGAGACACAGAGGGAACAAATTATACGTAAATATATAGGCTGTTCGCTGTAAATTTCGATATCCAAAAACATTTTTCAATCCCATCATTAAAGAAAGAATAAACAAAATCTATAATGGAACACTATATATAAATAACATAAACGGTAATACAGATAAGTTTATAACATTACCATACATTCCGGAGACCTCAGAGAAAATTAAGAAATGTTAAAAAACTATGATATAAATGTTGCGCATAAACCTACAAACTGTCTTGAGAAATATTTTTTAAATCTAAAACCTTTAATACCTAAATATAAACAAACCCACACAGTATACAAATTAAATTGTTTAGATTGCGATGGGGCAGGAATCTCTAAGCAATATTTACAAAAAAGAATGTATGGCCATACGTGTTAGTACAAGAAACAAAAAATAAAAACGTGTGGCACTCGGGAACTGCCGCGGTGAAGCTATTGCATAGCATTTTTTCTCAACTTATGCAATTATAATTATTTATTTATTTTTAATTTATGCAGAATTTTTTTTTTCTTTGATATTAATTCAAGTTACACTTTTTGAGCGTGGTGACCGATAAGAAAACAAACTTTTTTCTTTTATTGAATAAATGAGAAGTTAATATCGTTTAAAATATTTTTATTATCTTACAATACATGTAGGTTATTCAGGAATTTGTTATCATTGAAACTATAGGTTTATGGTAACTGAATAACTGAAATAAGAGACATAAGTTTGAGACTTGATATCCTCTAAATATCTGGAAAATACCGCGTCAATGGTGGTTCCATATTTTGTTGTGGATTCTTGTGGATCATTATTCATTTTCAAATTCAATTTTTCCGAAAGAAAAGTTGTCAACCGCTCTGATTTTTTATCAGCGAAGTTGATGTTGAAATCGCCAGCCAAGATAAGTGGAAATTTATAACCATTTGTACCAAGTATTTTCGACCCTTCTTCAGTGTACTCCAGTAAAGTGCGATGAATAAAATGCTCTACCTCGTCCAATTTTGGATTCGAATAAATGTAAATTGCTACCATGACTATGTGAGCGCCTAACATTAACATCGCTAACGTGTGCAATATTTATTTCAATATTCGGAGTCATAATATTAGTTACATTATTATTATTTTCTTAAATAGCTACCCCACCTTTTGGAACAGTATCTCGTTTGAATTGAACAATACAATTGAAATTAGGTATTTCAATCGGATTATCATGCGCCATGCAAGTTTCGGTAAGAAGTAACACATTTGTTTATCTCGTAACTGAATCTTGTAAATCGTATTTGTGACCATTTAGACTTTGGCAATTGAAAGTCATTATTGAAATGCCATTTCTATTACTAATGAAATCTAAGACACTTTGAGCTGTCGTCTAAAGGCAGTCTTTTGAATTTTTGCAACAAAGATGCAGTCGATGCAGCTTGCCTTCGATTATTATAAAACTTGAATGTTTTCGTTACGGAATTTCTTGATTCGGTCGCCGCGCTCAAAGCCCGCGATAAAAGCTATATGCAAAAGCTTAAAAATGTTAATATTTCAACTAAGGAAACCAATTATTATAAAAGATCTATTCTGGAGATCATTCACTTGAAACGTGATTCCAAGTCTGTAAATCTTAAAACATATATTCAATCAAGTCAGATTTATACTAATTCAATTAATTAAAACCCTACATGCGTCTTTATAATGTTGAAATAATAATAATAGGACACAAATTTCGTGAAGGACATCCAGACGTACAGACAGGCTTAAACTTCGATGAAAAATAGTGTGGTGAAGGGATTTTTGCTCTAGGATTTTTTTGAACGATTTTATAAATAGTTTGATTAAATGAAATATACTCTTTGGACTTTGTCTGCGAACAGTATAATTATTATATAGAATATAATGAAACTAGTTACATAGCAACGCAACAGTCGCTTTTGCGAATTTGTTGAACCACTATGTTATTATCGAGTTCCATCGAGCAAAGTCAAACAGACACATACCTATTACTACTCTTCAAACGATCCGTTAATCGGGTAAATAGAAAATTTTATGCGGATATTTACTAGGATGGTACAAGTACGTGGATTGCGGTGCATTTAATGTTATCAAGACATCAAAAAGAATGCTACAGTAAGTCTAACTGATTATTTAAAATTTCACTGTCGAAATTTTTTATACCTTGCATAATTTTACCTTCATCTAAATTTGGAAAACAGGGCACGCCCCTCTGTTTCTAAAATATAGATTGGAATAAGTTTTATTGAGTGTAAAAGATCGAAATTGTTCCTTATATCTAATTTCTATATTACGACTTGATCTATCAACGTAAAGGTTTATTACAATCTTAACAGGTTAATTTATACACTCCAGGTTTATTAAACTTATTCGTTTTATCTTTAGCATTGAACAAAATATAAGACAATTCATTTTGCGGTTTGAAGCCAACTTTTAGATTGTTTTTCAATAAAATGTCTGCGATTTTTTTCACTCGCATCACCAAAATATGTTAGGAAAACGTATTTTGTTGAGGAGTCAGAATTTTTTATATATAAGTTGTCAGGAGAGAAAGGAAGTGAAAAGGTTCTAATTATGCATCATTGAATTGTGCTGCTAATTTGCCTCTACGGCGACTAAAGGAAGAATGTGTTTCGTTTAATCTTCAAACGCTTCAGAATATCTCTATTTGATAACCTTGTATAGTATAAGAATGTTAAACAATCCTCCTTCAAATAGAGAGTTCATTTAAACGTAGCAAATTGTTATCGATGACAGTTATAATAAACGAGAACTGAGAACTATACTTGTTCATCTCTATTAATCAAACGTCAAATATAAGACGTAACCGACATTCTAGCTTCCGACATGCCACATTCTCTAAAAACTAATGAATAATTGATAACTCCTACCTTTGAGAATGCCACAGCAGCGTGGAAAAACTATATTTCAGCATTATTACTTCCGAAAACTAATGATTCCTTTCGATTCTTGAAGAAGACATAACAATTAGTATTTGGCACCCCAAAACTCGGTATACTTTACCCTTCGCTTTATACTTTATTGACACAGTTTTTTTAAATCTTGAAAATTAATGCTTAACTAATTATTCAATTATCATGCAGGAGGAAAGTTTCCACTAATTCTATATGGAACCAATTTAGTACTAAATTGGATATGGACGCCAATATTCTTTGGAACTCATCAAATGAAATTGGTAAGTACATTTTTGGAAAATACAAACTTAAAATTCGAATGTAAGAATACAAATAATCACTTTTGGAACATTAATGTCGTAATTAACAGTTTGATATGATTTCCTGTTTTGTTTTAGCTACAATAATACTTATTATTGTATGAAATGTACATTCGAAATCTTTAAAAAAGTTGAATTATCTGCGTGTTCATTACTGTAATCTGTAATGTAATCAAATTACGCAATGATGGAAGTAAATTATAATGATTAGTTTGTTATAAACAGTTGTTTAATGTTCAAGCTCCAATTACCGCACATAATAAATTTGATATCGAGTTCGGCAATAGATAAAAATAGTATACTTATCTAGTCATACATGACAGACAAGGCCTTTGTTATGAAACGCTTTATATTTGAAATATTTCTTGAATTCTTATGATTGATGATCAATTTATTATAAATAATAAATTCACCCTTAACCACTAAAAAAAAACTCCTCAGCAGGAGATAAATCGGAATTTAATAAATTGCTTTAAGGGGTGATTCCTGGGTCAATTTTAAGTAAAAAAGTTCTTATAAACCTGTCCTAAAACGCTTTGTTTTCGATATACAGGCAAAGTTTTATTTTATTAAATCACGAAAGTGGTCAGAGATATTGAGCTGAGTTTGGGGAATGTTGGGCCCACAAAAAGAGGATAGGAGACCTTGGTGACCATTCTTGCGCGCCACAGGCTAATCAATAATTATGACACTGATTAAGTTTTATAACAACTTATTGAGTGAAAAAGCGTGTTCCTAAGTCACATTAAACTGTCCCAAAACTCAGCTCAATATCTCAAACCATTTTCTAGGTTTTTGGGAAAAACCTACAAAAAATAAAACGTTGCCACCCTCTAAGGAACATCCTGTACATTTATTAAATTTGTTTGCATTATTATCCCCAAATAGTATTTAAACAGGCACATTTTGATTTATAATTTAGTTTACTCTGATGATGGCTACGTGGTAGCCCAAAGGTCTTCAGTACTTTAATAGTATTTTCGTGGATAAGTGTGATTATTTCTTATTTATAGTGTTATATAGTGTGCAACAGTTTTTCATATCATCTGAAAATGAATTGTGATCAATCAACCGCAAACTGCCCTGACATCTGTAATCATAATTTTTCGCTTTCGGACGCTTCAGCTGGCTAAATGTATGATAATAGGAACAGAAAACGTATAGTAAATGAATTAGAAACAACTAATGAAAGACGTTGAATTATATTCTATGTAACATTGAAATGTTAGTCAAAAAATGTTCTACAGAATGTAGTCCATTCCATAACTCTATGTTTTAACCAACACCTGCTGTCAGGTTGACTTTCATAATTATTGACTCTATGATATAACCTTGTTTTATACTGACATCTGCGTCGCATCCATGAACTAATTTGATTTATTGTTTCAGGCATTTTTTGAACTGAATATGGTGAATTTAACAGCAATAGCAGCAGCGTATGTGTTCTATAAAGTAAAACCCCTATCCGGTTATCTACTAGTGCCTTACATTTCCTGGCTTTTGTATGCCACAGTGCTTAATTGGGAACTGTACAACTTGAACCGACCGGACGGTCCTAAAATCATAGAAATTAAAGAAGAATAAATTAGTGTTTTCATATTGGTAAATACCTATTCTATATTTGTACTGTATTCGATAAGAATAAACTATTTTTAAGATGAGATTGTTTTAATTTATCGATATTCCTCAATCAACAAAAGAAAAACTTCAGCGCTTGGTACTACTATGCAGTTCTTTTGGAAGCATAGCCTGAGAACACAATATCTTCATTTTCGAAACCAACCTTTCACTATGGAAATAGTATAGGCTTGAATAGAGGTAATGTGTTTGGATCACGGTCGTACATACAGGTCTGGAAACTCTATGTTTGACATGAGTGTCGCCAAACTCTTAGTCCCTCGCTCAGCCACCAGCTAGCGCTTGGTTCGAAGAATGGAAACAAACACATTATTAAGTAAACTAATTTTTCTCGTAACGCAATATTTACTATTCTGATTTGAGAGAGGAATAGAACTGTTACTCTTGTCAAAATGTATTACTCACCTTAAAAATAACTTCCCCTTTTTCGTTATACATGCTCGCACACATAAAACACCTCGTTAAAACGATTTCTATCCGGAATCGCAAGCATCCACTTATTTCGCATTTCCGCATCTTTCGGCACTTTAAAAACAGAAGTTTCTTGCTTTACACTTTTATACCCCGTTTTGCATTTCGGCACAATGCACGGTTTCGTAATTTTTTTCTAAAAACTTCGGTATTCCTTGTGTTTACAAGTCAACAATGACAGTTGCCAGAGAACACGGTCGTATACGTGTCAGAGATCATTCCTCGACTCATATGTGCCACCCTTTTGGTACTACGCAACAGATGACACTTAGCGGACTCACTTCTCACATAGGAAACAGCCTCGAGTTCCCATACCTGTATATACGACCGTGGGAAGGACATACAGAGGCAGATCTAGATATATATATATTGCAGAGATATTAAGAAGTTTATTGTCAATATTGATTTCCAGATTTATGTCTGCAACATCACCAATATCAATGAGATTATAATTAAAATTTAAGCTAATCTTTATGTAGATTATCACGCCGTTGTTTTGATTTAGAGGCAGTGGCGAGCAAACAGGAGTTGCAGAGGTCGCATTTGCAGCCCCAATGTTCCTAAAAAACATTGATCATTCAACAAAATTTTGAGATAATTATAATATGAACATTTTTTAGTTACCCTGGTCAACAAAATTTTGAGAACAGTTCTTTTCATTGTGCTCATATAATTTATATAGTTATATATTTGCAACCCCAATACGACATCCCTTTGCACGCCACTGATTAGAGGGGTATTATTGTAAATTATGTCATATTGATCTAATCTATATATAATCAAGGTTCAAGATCTTCCAGGTTTTTACGCTATTGCATATAGCTTTTATCGCGGGCTTTGAGCGCGGCGACCGAATCAAGAAATTCTGTAACGAAAAATAATGTAAGACCTAAACACCTAACATGTGTCAAATTAATTAATTAATTTGAAGTTTCTAAAAGTGACAAATTTCGCTATTTTATACGAATGTTATAACACTCTAGCTCTTTAGACTCCGGGATTTTCACGTGGTCTATCGAAATTAGAAGGTTCGAATTATCTAAAAACATAATTGCATGAACTCCAGACGTCCTCTGTAATTAGCTACGAATGAAATCATTTTGACATATGCCTCTAGGAGCTCGCTACGCGTCAGTTAGAGTTTATACGTAAGACGCGCGTGGCAGAGACCTGAGAGTACCTGTTTCTATTAAGCTATTGCATATATTGCATAAAGCTTTTATCGCGGGCTTTGAGCGCGACGACCGAATCAAGAAATTTCGTAACGAAAAATAACAGGAACTCGTTTATGTTGCGCTCTCTCGGGTGACTAATATTGAAAAATTGTATATCACGACAAAAAACGATAATTCTACATTCAAGTTTTATAATAATCGAAGGCAAGCTGCAACGACTGCATCTTTGTTGCAAAAATTCAAAAGACTGCCTTTAAATAGTGTTCAGACGACAGCTCAAAGTGTCTTAGATTTCATTAGTAATAGAAATGGCATTTCAATAATGACTTTCAATTGCCAAAGTCTAAATAGTCACAAATACGATTTACAAGATTCAGTTACGAGACAAACAAATGTGTTACTTCTTACAGAAACTTGCATGGCGCATGGTAATCCGATTGAAATACCTAATTTCAATTGTATTGTTCAATTCAAACGAGATACTGTTCCAAAAGGTGGGGTAGCTATTTACCAAAATAATAATAATGTTACTAATATTATGACTCCGAATATTGAAATAAATATTGCACACGTTAGCGATGTTAATGTTAGGCGCTCATTTTTTGGAGATATTTGTGCGTGCTTATGCAAACTTAGAAATGGCCTACACATAGTCATGGTAGCAATTTACATTAATCCGAATCCAAAATTGGACGAGGTAGAGCATTTTATTCATCGCACTTTACTGGAGTATACTGAAGAAGGGTCGAAAATACTTGGTACAAATGGTAATAAATTTCCACTTATCTTGGCTGGCGATTTTAACATCAACTTCGCTGATACAAAATCAGAGCGGTTGACAACTTTTCTTTCGGAAAAATTGAATTTGAAAATGAATAATGATCCACAAGAATCCACAACAAAATATGGAGCCACCATTGACGCGGTATTTTCCAGATATTTAGAGGATATCAAGTCTCAAACTTATGTCTCTTATTTCAGTTACCATAAACCTATAGTTTCAATGATAACAAATTCCTGAATAACCTACATGTATTGTAAGATAATAAAAATATTTTAAACGATATTAACTTCTCATTTATTCAATAAAAGGAAAAAATTTGTTTTCTTATCGGTCACCATGCTCAAAAAGTGTAACTTTAATTAATATCAAAGAAAAAAAAAATACTGCATAAATTAAAAAAAATAAATAATTATAATTGCATAAGTTGAGAAAAAATGCTATGCAATAGCTACACCGCGGCAGTCCCCGAGTGCCACACGTTTTTTTATTTTATAGCATGGAGAATTCAAATTGCAATGAAAACTTAAGAATTTCAAACCTACCTTCATAATATTATGCTGTTACAGTGCTTATATACATCAAATGTAATCACCAGAATACAATTAATCCATATATTAGTTCCTTCACATAAGAAATTATTATTTCAATTGAGCAGAACATGCTTCGACTTATCATGGACAGTATGCAATTATAAAATCCTTTATTTGGCTGATATTTTAGTAACTTTTTAAAGAAAGGATATGCTGTCACTTTTTAGCTATTATTTTCTCTTCAACTGTGAAATTCATTGAGTTAACCTCATTGATGAAAGATTGAAACAATTGATGGCATGTTTGTTCAATTGTCTGACATAAATTGAGTTAATACCAACAAAACTGCAAAAAACATTGGTGTAAAATTGAAAAATCCTTTGTCTATATCATTTATTTCATATAAACATAAAAGCATTTAATATGATTAATGACTCATTGAATCAACTAAAGCAATGTTTGTTCAATTGTCTGATATAGATCAGATTATGTGAAAAATGCTATTGAAATGGCAAAAATTTCATCTATTTTGTAACCATATAGAAAATTTTTCAGTTTACTTGAACAAAACAAAGAAGGTTGGTTAATAAACATTAAACTTGAATATAGTAATTTAATAATGTTTAGATCAATTATAAAAATTAAATAACACATCATCAGATTATGTTGTATTTTCTAGGAAATATACTATACAATCCTAATTTTTCAACAAAAAACTTCTGGTAAAATGTTAATCGCAATTGCCATAAATAACACAAATGGTATCTTCCGAAAATGATGAAAACTAACCACCTTGTAATGTTATACAAGCCAATCTAATTCTCTTTGGGTTTCTCTTCTGTAGCTTCCTTCTTGGCCACTTCCGCTTTAGAAGCCTCATCGAAGTTTTCTACTAAATCGGGAACATCCTCTTCATCCTCTGGAGATATTTTTCCTACATTAGTGCTAGCAACTGAACTTGCTAGTCTCTTCAATTGGTTCAATCCTTCGGGTCCTAACTGATTCAGGATACCCGGAAGCATTTCTGTGATTTGTTTGTTTTCTCCATGTCCAGTTATGGCAAATGTGTTCGCAGCTAAAGAAGCCTGAGCTTTAGGATTGTTAAAATGTATAACACTACCATCATCTTTGATCATGTTGACTTCCTCGATCCCTGGAATTGTGTTTACGGACAGTTTCTTTAGGGATGACTGCAATTTCTTGTCATCGGTGGCTTGGGTAGAATGTACAACCTTCTTCTTCCTTCTAGGTGTTCCCTTACCACCAATTCGCACTTGGGACGTCAATTTTCTCAACTTTTCCGTGTTCATTTTGACGAATTACTTTGATAACTTAAACGCACAGGTCACTGCCTAAACGTTTTTGAGGTTACAACAAAATGTCCTGACTTTTTCGTACGTTTAACACTTGAATTTGCTAACAAAGCACATGTGTCGCAACCTCAACACCGGTTCGAAAATTAAAATGGACGACTTCCTTGTTCTCATTCGATCAGCAGCGACACGTGATAAGCGCGAAATTCAAATTGAATTTAACGAATACCTAGTGTGTTCTCGTTCTATATTTTGAATACATTTCATGCTCTCAACTCATGTATTTCAGAAACAGGTGAATACATTTTCGGTTGTAATAAATTATTATCTATTAATTTCATGGTAAGGTAATTATTGTAGATTTATACAGAAGTTACTTATAATGGATTATTTTCATTCTCAAGCTGTTCCGGGACAAAATTTCGAATTATTGTGAAGGCATTATTAAATGACAACTAATCGTTACTCTAAATTAAATATTTGAATAATTTTGAACGCATACTAGGGTTACACTGATTCTCAACTCTGTGTCGGAGCTTTCAATACGTAATTTCCGTTTCGTTAACTACAATTAAATAACAAGACATTGGATGAAAGTTATTTTAACTCCTTTGATGTAGGCAACACAAAAAACTATGTTTGAGGATGCTGTCACAGAACAACGTTAAGATGCTATTCTACAGATTCCTGGAGCAATATGTAAATACTCGGGATATAGGTCACATTAACACAACATATGTTTACTATTTTCGTCTTCTCACGACCATCATCAGAAGACGTTTGAAAACCCCATACCTGTGTCAAGAATCATTATAATTTCCAGGAGTATAATAAATCTAGTGTAACCATACAATTATGGTCGAATTTAAATAGTTTTCGGTAGACTCCGTTACAAATTACCACAGAGTAATTAAAAATTACTCTGTGACATTACCTATCCTATCTTCTCGGAGAACTTATTTTACAAAGAGAAATGGATTATCTAAAAGAAATTGAATAGGGATTCATAATTTTGTTATAGAATGATACGAAAATCTTGTCACTGATTCAATCTAAAAGTTTTGCAAAAAAATATTGTTCCATAAAACAATTTTACTTGCCAGAACTAAATCAATTGTCGTCCCCAGCATCTGAAGTATTGGAAAGAAACTAAGAAAATAATTTAAAACGATCGGGACCTCGATATCTGTGCTCCTAAAGAAAGCAATCCGATGTTCGCCCTGAAGATTTCATTTCCTCGTTTCGAGTGAGTCGCCATACCTACACATGCAGAAAGAAAAATAAGATCCAAATAACGCCAAATGTGATCAAATTATTTTTATTAGTTTGATCTACATAAAGGATCAATAAATAAAAGTAAAAGTAAACGCCCTATAAGGAGGCAGGTTTGTAATTAAGTAGAGAGTATGTTTGCCATTCAACACGTTTCTTCAGATATAGTGCCTTCTTCTCAGCTTCATTTCGCATCAGCAACTGCATATGGCAATAAATCTCGATATTCAAAGCTTCAGCGTTTAGTTCTTCTAGATGAGAATCAGACTCCTCGTCTTTACAAAAGTCTTCAGTACTCATATCAGTTTCGATCACCTACAACATGATGTCTCCCATTATGTACAGATTAGACCAAGTTATTCTTATTATTGGAAAGGTGATATTTATTTCGATTATTTTCAATAAATGATCGTTATCGGGACACTAGGATATGACAGGATTCGCAGGAAATTGAGTAGTTCCTTATAACAAGAAATGTCACTATAATTTTCTACTCTTAGGTTGAATTTGTTAAGAAAATACTTAAACCACCGAAAATTCGAAATAGTGCCATAGAATTTGAAAAAACTATGGTTGATTCACATTCACTTTCAGGCATAGAGATCTAAAATATCTATGCCTTCAGCACATCACTTCAAAATATTATCTATGAAGATCGATGCGCTCGGAGATTTTACAAACCACAGTAAAAAGTTTTGATAATATCTATGACTTGACTTTTGAGATTTTATATTGCGGTTGAAAATTCGAAATAGTTCCATAGAAATTGAAAAACCTAGCCTAACCCAATCTAACCTAGCTAGTATTACCAAAAATATATAGATTGAAAAACAAACCCGCAATAATCTTAGCAAACTATCCGGCTATGACCTTGCCGCTTGGAGTTGCGAACCTACGTCGCTATTGGGGTCTGACCACCTCGACCAGAACCGCCAGACTTTTTGTTTGTATTGTTGACTGCCGCCTACTAGACAATATCCACAGATTTGTGGATCCAATCGATCGCAAACTTACCGCTTCGTTTATATCTTCCAAACTGGCAGCCTGCATTGTGTATTTCTCCTTGCAAAACTCGTCGAATTCCTGCTTGACGTCGTTCTTGATCTGCTGGCGCATATTTAAGATCAACTTAAACTCGCTCTGCACGCCCAACACCACCTCCTGTTGCGCAACGATATCGTCTTCGCTCTGCTTGAGATTCTCCTCGCAACGCATTTCCAAATCGGTCTTGATCGGCTTACCTTCGTCGTCTAGTGCGAGTTGTTGCGAGAATTCTCTGATCATCGTGGCCTTGAAAATATGACATGCAATCATCTAACAAACTTTAAATATGTCTGTCAGTACCGTTGATTTAATCAATGTCTGTACTTAGTAAGAACCAATAGCAGCAATTCTTTTTTTTCAGAATGAGCTTTTCTCGCGCCTCCAACGTAACAAAATGAATAATAATCGAGCAAATATAAATTGTACGCTTACTTGCAGTAGCTCGTTTTTCCGCAACACGCGAATATCCATCAGGTCGTTGAGTTTCTGCACTTGCTCCGTATAAGTCTTGTGTACAACGCGTGCGTCGTTATCGTACGCCCTCAAGCTTTCCAGAGCTGATTTGTACATCGAACCCTCCCACACGATGTACTCTTTCAGCGCGTCCTTGTACTCGGGTAACGTGTCGGGTATGAGCAGATTGGCCGCGCTCAACAATGTGCTCGTCTTGCTGTCCCGTCTGTCCGACAACTGCGACTCCGTCGTGGCCGATCTCTTCTTCGATAACAGCGATCGTTTGTGCAAGCTGCTGTTGCTCGTTTTCTGTTTCTTCGATTTCGGATCCAGTATTTTCGAGTCGGTGGCTGTAACGATAAAAAGAAACGGAACGTGAATAGGGTTTTGTCGGTGTTGCTCTACGCTGTCCCACACTTCTACCTATTACTTCGGCCTCTCGTCCGCTCTGCGTTTTTGAGCCTATACGTTTCAGATTGTTCCGGCTTCTGCCATCTTTCCCGATGGCGCTTTGACTCGATTGATCTTCCTTGGATTTGATCTTTCTAATGGACGAAGATCGCGTCCCCTGGAATCATCGAAATTCGACAAAAAGTTCATAGAGAGAAATCGAAATGTTGCAAACAGTAATGGGGTCAACAATAGTACTTGGACCTGCCGATGGAGGGCATTACTGCTTTCACTCCTTCTTATAGAGCTCTACTACTACTCGACCGCCAACTCAGTTTTAGTTCCAGTCACTGGAGAAATGTCATAACGACCCGTTTGTCCATAGATAACTCTACTACCGAAGTAGAGTTATCTATGCGTTTGTCTCATAGAGATCAAGAATAGAGTACTTGAAGGTAAATATTTTTTGACTCTAAGAAATTTGATGAGGGGCTTTCTCTTTCTACTCGTTTCCGATATGCTTCGCCCACTTACTTACTTACTTGGAGAATTAGAAAGAGAAAGCAGCCCGTCAAATTTTCTTACACAGGATTTTTTTGTAAAGCATTGCGCTTATGGGACTCAAGAATTCTTTTATATACCTCTGTGGTTTGCTAACGTGCCATTCGAAACTTCTTTTTCCGACGAATTTTGTTCATCAAAATGTTGAAGTTTTTTAAGTTTGTGAATTTGTTTCGCCCCTGATAGAACGATATACTTATCAAGTGAAATACTTTCCTAAACAATTAAGGGGGGATTAAGGTCTTATTTTGTTGGTTATAATAAATATACACGCTTGACATTCCTAAATAAAATATTGCTGTATGAATACATAAACATTCAACTCTGTTAAAGAGTGAATGAATCTGCAAGAGTTTATGCAACATATTTAATTCTATATAATACAAATAATGTTATTTTTCGAGCAATTTGTCATATATTTATTTTGAAGTTGTACATATGTATAAATTATCCCAACAGCTGCGAAAAATATACGCAAACTGATAATAACAAATAATTCGACAAAAACAAAAGCATCGCTATGACATTTCTCTGTGATTGGAGATAAGATGGCGGTCGAGTATACTCCCCATTCTACTACCTCTGTTCTTATACGTTATAGTGTATATGTACCAGTTGACTATAAAGTGTATCTCTTATAGATAATGGAAATGAAAGCAGCCCATTTGAAGATGTTGGAGTATCAAAGTGTTTCTCACGCTCTCACGTTACAAAGATCTGTATATGAACGCATAAATGCATAGCATAGTGACAGATTCTCTTAGTGAGACGTCTACCTTCCGGTAGATATTGTTGAAACACTTTTGTTCTCTAACAGCTCCGAATAGGGTGCTTCCGTACCTCCGATGAAGCTAATCGAATAGTGACTTCATCGTCTTATTCGTTCCGCTGAAGACGTCACGAGAGAGGGAAACGGTTGTCCGGAAGCGATAGACGTGACGTCACTATTCATCTCGGAGAACCTAAACCTTGTCCATTGAATAATCTCAACACGAAACGTGTTTGCTATTCACCTGGGCATTATCATAATAATGATTATACGTGACACTTTTGGTGACACCAAAATCCCATAGCTCACAAATTTAGATCACAGAGTTCCATTTCAGGCTCATTATTTTGATCTTCTATCGATATTCAACGAAAAAAAGTACAAAAACACGAACGGTGATTGAAGAAGAGAACTTCACGATTGTGTTTGAAGTTAAACTCAAAAGTCAGTAATGTTATGGTAATTTGGAACTTTCTGCACAATTATAGGAATATTGAATGGTTATAGGATGTAATGGGTAACAATGGTAGTATCAGACCTGCCCCTGGAGGTCGCTTGGTGTGGTACAATTAACAATATGTATGGCAAAATGTCGAGAAACCACATATAGACCAAAGCGTACTTTCAAAGAACCACTGCTACCGTTGTCCTTCTTCATCTTCATTCCGGCAGTCACACCGGCCGCCATCCCTTGTTCGTAAGCCTGCTTCACCACGTCCGCTCTTTCCGATACGCACGTGTTCAATTGCGTCTTCATGGAGTTCACCACGGTGTGGACTTCACCTAGATCGATCAATTGTATCTCGTCGGTCTTGTTCTGGACGAACTCCATCACCATCCTCGACATCTGCTCCATCCTCTCCAGGCCGATGTTGTCGCGCGATTCCTGATTTTGCAGCATCTCGTTGAGAATTTTTTCTTTCCTCATCCGAGCCAACTCTTTCTACAAAATTGCATCAAGAAACAAACAACCCTTATACTCAACACAATCACGTTAATATACCTCAAGTTTTTGGGCCAGTAACAATTCGTTACTGTCGTAATGTATGGTTAAGCCGGTGGACTTTAGACCCTTGATTTGCTGGCCGAAGCTCAACATGAAAGTGGTCAATCGCAGATCTTCCCGAGCAGTCCTTATGTGACCGATGAATCTGGAAAACATCCATAAGATATTGAAACCAAAAGCGAAAACGAATACAGTTATTTATATTCGACTAAACATTCTGGAACAACGAAAACTTACCTCATAGCAGTCTGTCCGCTCAGGCAAGACCCCAAATAGCGCGACATGATGCTCATACGTTCTTTCAGACGCATCAGCGTGGCCTCGTTTCCGTTGATCAAAGCCGCGAACAGATCAAGCGTCATTTTTGCATAGTTGGCGTTTCCTATTTGGTTTTTGTTTTTCGCGAAACTGGTATGGCTGCCAAATATCTCGGCTCCAGCTAAATCGAGCACGTGCAGCTGAAAACGTTTGAAGCGATTCAACGAACTGTCGAACACGACGGTACAATCGCGTTGGACTTACGTGAGATTCAACCTTGTACGGATCGCTCAAATCCATGTTTCTGACGGTCACATAAAAGGTCAATATGGAACTTCCGACGTGAGACGGATAGAGCACGTTTGTAGTGTATTCCTTCTTGCCCTCGGCTAGAATAGATCCCTATTAGAACTATCCCTCAATAAAAGTTATCTCTAGGACAGAGTTAGTAGTTGATTATCACGTATAATGATAAGGACCTGATTTTATTCTCCAAATCAAAGACAAATCATTACCAGTATCCCATCGAAATCATGCAAAGAAAATTGAACGAGTTGCGTTGGTACCTCACCTGCGAATATATACGTCAACACGTCAATTTCGTCGACCACTTCTAGCCTGGATAAATTTCTAAGGGTATGTATATCTATTTTACAAGGATACGGCTGCAAGAGATCACGAGCCTTGTTTTCCGGTAATAATTCGATGTACGAAATTTCTATGGTCACTTCCAAATTCTTCGGTTGAGCTTGTTTCATTTGGAAAACATTCTCCGTCACTCTGGACATGATACCCCTATCCTTCAAACAAAAATTATAGCATTCTGGCGTCTTTTCGATTTGCGCATTGTAGAATTATTTAGTGGAAATTGCATGTTCTGTCATGGAACGTAGATCAACCAATAACTTTCGTTTTGAATCATGATAATTATGAGGCTTAATGCCAAGTGTATTCCAGTTATGCACAAGTCAATTCAATTACAACAAGATAACTTAGCAGTGATAAAGCCAAAGAGTTCTATATATAGAGTAGACAAGTAGTGTGTTGAGCTTAGGAAAGCGCTGGTAACTAGTCCGACATTCTGTTCTTCTCGCACATGTTAGTGCGCTATCACTCGCACATGTTAGTGCGCTATCACTCGCACGATCTCCCATTCTATCACAAAGAGTATAAGAATACAAGAATAAGTATAACGCGCGCACATCGTGCGAGTGAGAGCGCAGTAGATGTGCAAGCACAGAATGTCCGTTAAGATACCAGTGAAAGGCTTAGTTGACTACTCTATATATAGAACTCTTTGGTTAAAGCTACAAGTTGTATGGGTCATTGATATTATTCCGCATTTCTATGATCTTTCAAATACAAATTAACTGTTACAAGGAACTGTTTTTTTCAATTTGATTAAGATTGAAACATTTATAGAGTATGAACTGTACCTGGTAATAAAAGTGTAAACCACCTACAGTTGAACTCTTCCCGCTGCATGTTTGACCATAAGCTACTACCATCGCATTTTGCCCTTGGAATACGCTGAAAGCAATGTCATGTATATAAATAAATTATTCTGGAGCAGCTACCTGTAATTATGTATAATTTGAACGTTATAGAGTATAGAAGATAAATATTAGAATATCGTTTCCTCTATGGTTTCAGATTGTGGATTTGAAACGAATCAAAATGTTAAGAGTGACTGATGATTTTGAAACAGAATACAACAATCTAAGGAATCTCGCAAAGTAAAATACACTTTCTCAGATACATACTCACTTTGTGACGATCCCGTCCATAACTTGGTTATAAATGTCACTTTGAGAGCTATTGTAAAACACGCCGTCCACTTGAAATTGCTTGAACGTTGCTTTTTTGCTATAAATAGAATAATACCGCAACGGTTTCAATTGCCTTATACTGATCGATTTTTGATCTTGAGCGATGTGAACGTCATGCCAGTTCGTATCTTCGACTGGATATATCCTGAAGAAAACTTTCACGTCACCAAACAGTCCCGGACAAATGGGCATGGCGTTCTGACATCCTAGAAGCCTGCATGGTCTGTTCCTCCCATACGCACTGTATAGGGAGACACAGTTACACCTTTCAGCTGCCACCGTATATTATTAAATTTTCAATAATTACAAAAAATAAATACTTCGACGTAGCAGAAGTAATAATGACAATACGAATAAACGCGTTGTCATGTCTACAATAAAATAATGAAATGTAGACGTTCTTTTATTATAATCTATGCTAATCTCATTATATACCAGAACCACTGAACATCTGAAAACAGATGAATAATATATAGAATATGTATTCTATAAGTTTGGAATGGTTCATATTCCACACGAGCGAAAGTTTGTAGTCCTCTCCTTATATCTCTCTGGTCCTGAGCCGAAGGCGAGGACTACGGTTCGCTTGGAATATGACATTCCAAACGTATTTGTAGACTAAACTTACTCTAACAAGACTAGAAACTTCACAAAAAAGTTATTTTTATTTGGCAAATATTACTTATTCATTATTAAAGTACCTCTTATTAACATATCATTCTAATATACTGTGTCAGAATGTATATTCCATCACTGCTTTCGACTCATCAGAAACGGTTTAGCCGAGGGATCCGCCCCTTTAGTGATAGAATATGAAGGGTACAGGCTAAGAAAGGGAAGATCATTTTTTAATACTTTTAGATCTTTATAGATAAAAGATATTTAGATGAGAAAGTTAAATTATAACTGTTTTCATAATGATAGAAAGAGATAAAAATCAGAAAGTTGAAGATAATCTCACAGATGTCGCTTAACGCGCCATGATGCCACGCTTATTAATTTGGAATACGCCAGGGGTGCAACTAGTTGGTTGTATTAAAACATGATTTCAGCTTTCAGGAAACTGTATGAGTATGTTTTACATCCATTTTCTTTGATAGACGGTGTACACAATCTTACCATAAGATAACCGCTTTTAATTTGGAAGAATCTTGATGTTATACTTTTCATGTTTACAAATATCTGACAGCTGTCAGCTGAGTGGATGTTATCTTCATACAACATTAGTTATCGTCTTGTGTACTTAAGCTTATCAACTATGTTCATAATTAAACTTCCCAAATAAACATATATTCTATAACAATGTGTCCAGTTCGCTACAATTACTGGAATAATAACTGTAAAATCCTATGACAATTCGTCGATTATAGTGAATTGTTTTATTTGTTATTATAATTTAATGCACCTAACATGTTTATAAAACCGGAGGAGGTGTTGATTGCAAATGCATTTTGGTGAGTCAATGAAATTTACCAATTGTGTTACATTTGTATTTGTTTGTACTATACTAATTTCAGGGAAACAGAACAACATGCTAGTTTTTTCATACTGCAACACCGAAAAGGACATGGTAACTCAAGGGGGCTGTCATCTTTGTTAGTAGGCACCATCGACAGTATTTTTGATACTAAACCAGCACCGTATAGGATCTTACATCAAACACCTTCTTCAGAATTATATCATAGTAGGCATAATTCAATTAATATTATCAAGTGTACTTTAATTTAATATTTTAGTGATTGCTAGCTCTATGACTAGGCAAGAAATTTTGAGAGATTGGGAATGGCTTTCTGAGAATGTATCTCAAACACTACAATCTTTTGAATCTGAGGCTGAAGTTACAGAATTTGTAACATGTAAAATCGAATCAGTAATAGCATCTAGAACTCAAGTGGCCGATATTGATGGTAAGTTACCACATTGGAACAATTGGGGAATTAAAGACAACAATTTACTTCCAGATGAAGACACCAGATCATTTAAAATAACCTCTAATAAATTTTTGGGGCTGTTCAATCTGCCAAAGGAAGAAAAATTGGTCAATTATTATTCATGCAGGCAAGTGAAATTTAACATTATATAATCAAAGCTTTTGTATGTTTTCTGCATAAAATATATTAAAGTGCGGTTGTTCCAGCTATTGGAAGGGAAAACTGCCAAGTCAGGGCTGGATGTATTTCTCTGTGAATTATTGTTGTTTTCATGCGTTCATCCTTGGGAATCACACGAAAATGTGCATCAGATGGTCAGACATAAGGGATCTGACCAAAACTAACAGTATGGTGTTTCCGGATTCAATCAAGATAACAACCAAAGAAAAAGACTACCATTTCACCATGTTCCTAAATAAAAATGAAACATTTAAATTGATGCAACAACTTGTTAATCTTGCCATGAAACGGTATTTTGAGTAGCATTTTAAAAACCGTTTTTCTATCTAACGATTGATTTTTTCAGGCTCATCGACGATAAAGGATCGTTTAGTACAGATAGGGAGCTTTTGATTAAACTTAGGTAAGTGGAAATGCTTGTATTATTTATTTTGTAAGGCTCGCGTTATTTTAGTAAAAACGTTCCTAAGAAAGCGTCGTTTCTCAAGCGAGACTTGGACGCAAGAGCTCAATCCGAATCCTACCGATTGCTGTTCAGATTACCTGCCGCAGAAAAACTGGACGGTCAGATAGATTGTACTCTCATGACGCCTTACAATAAGAGACACGTAGCTGGCAGACTCTTTTTGTCTCAGAATTATATATGCTTCGAAAGCAGAGTGAGTTTCGTTTCGTTATTGCTTAAGTATATCAGGATTGAGGAACGAATGTTGTTTCAGGTAAAATTCCAAGTCAGTCTAGTGGTTCCGTTGAGAGATGTAAAAGTTGCCGAACGTATCGATAATAACGTGTCGAATCCCTCTCTAGACAAAGCTATAATCATTACAAGTAGGAACGAAATAAACAGAACGAATTTTATTTTTGCTCAAATTCTGGACAGGGACTTTGTGGTCGATAAGATTTCGGAACTTTTGGCGAGAACCGCACCAGCAAAGTGAGTAAAATTTCCTTTTACCTAAGCGGAATGACCGGACACCCCTTTACAGTCGGATATCTCGTTTGTTTGTGATCGTATCGACCAACAAAAACATCATATTTTTCATTATACAGGATGGTCCAGTTTATATCATCAGGATTTCACCAGCCAATAGTTTATCGAAAAATAAGGGTAGTTTGTATAATAAAATATGGTCGAATTTTGTTTCCTTTTTGATGTAAAGGCTGTTAAAGTAAATAAATTATTTTTAATAATTTGTTATAAATTAATAATGAAAAAAGGTAGCCTCCTGAAATTTTGCATAGATCGTTTTCTTTGTATTCTTCATTAGATAGTGGTTGTAATTATTTTATAGTAGACTTCCGCGGACAGCTAATCTTGAAAAATCTTGTCTTCCGGATGGATTCCGCGTCACAATAGCTCGACTTGATGCCGACGTTTCGCCAACCATTACAGGTGGCATCTTCAGGGCAGGCTTGAGGCTTGAACTGAAACTGGTTCTACTGGTTTCTGTAGCCGTATTTATTGTAGGAAAAATCCTTCACGTTACACAGTTCACTGCTTTTATTCCGGTGGTTAACTTCGTTCCGGCACCTTACCCTGCCGTTGTGCGATCATGTGCAAAGTGGAATTTTCGAGGACGGGTTTTCGGGGAACCGTTTATATTGTTTGCCTAAAATTCATAAGCACTCAGTTCCCCTGAGACCAATTGGCAGCACTATCGGATCTCCTACTTATAAACTCTCTCGATACCTATCATCTATTCTCAAACCCCTTGTAGGTGATTCCAATAGTTTTATCCTAAATTCCTTTCATTTCGTTGAAAAACTTCAAACGTTGAAAGTTGACCCATGCGATTTGCTCGTCATCTTCGACGTCGAATCTCTGTTTACCAATGTTCCCATTCCAGACAGCCAGACACCCTTTCCATAATTTCTCAATTGTTACCTGCCAAAAACATTTCAACGGACTTGCTACTGTTAATTGATTTTTGTCTATTCTTCACATATTTTCTATACGATGGCAAGTTCTACGAGCAGTCCTCGGGAGCTGCCATGGGTTCCCCACTTTCCCCGATCATAGCTAATATCTTCATGGAAGCTTTTGAACAAGATGCCATTGACTCATCTGTTCTCAGCCGAAATGTTGGTTTAGATATGTCGACGATACTTTCGTTATTTGGCAACATGGTCGCGAAAAGCTTGTTCCCTTCCTCAATCATTTAAATTCATTACATCCCAATATCCGTTTCACCATGGAAGTCGAATCGCAAGGTTCACTCCCGTTCCTGGATGTATTGGTTAGTCGACAGACTGACGGTACTTTAGGACATTCTGTGTATCGGAAACCCACCCATACTGATAGATACCTCAATGGTCTTTCCCACCACCACCCTGCCCAAAAGCAATCTGTCATAAACTCCCTGGTCTACAGAGCTGTCAACCTATCTCAGCCTCAATCTTTAAAATCAGAATTAAAACATCTGCCTTATTATCAAACAATTTCTCCCATTACAACATTCAAAAAGCCATAAAGAAATACACTTCACCTAAAATTCCAAATCGACCTAAGCCAGAAACCCTCCCACCTGCTTTATTCACGGCCTATCTTCCATATATTCAAAATATAACAGATCGAATTTCCAAAATCCTCAAAAAACATAATATTTCTACCCGTTTTTCCACACTTCCAAAATTATCTCAGTTTTACAAACCTATCAAAGATCCCCTTCCTCCTCTCCATTTAGAAGGTGTTTATAGTATTCCCTGTTCTTGCGATAGAGTCTACATTGGTGAAACAGGTCGTACAGTAGCTACTCGTGTGAAAGAACATGAGCGCTGTACAAGACTTCGTAACACCAGTAGATCTGCACTTGCGGAACACAAGTTTAACACAAATCATCAAATCCTTTTTGAAGATACTAAAATCCTAGTCCGAGCCCCAAACTTCTATCAGCGAAAAATCCTTGAAGCTATAGAAATCCTAAAACATCCGAATAATCTGAACCGTGACTCAGGATATTACCTTCCCAACATTTGGAAACCCATCCTCGAAAATTCCACTTCGCACATGATCGCACAACGGCAGGGTCAGGTGCCGGAACGAAGTTAACCACCGGAACAAAGGCAGTGAACTATGTAGCGTGAAGGATTTTTCCTACAATAAATACGGCTACAGAAACCAGTAGAACCAGTTTCAGTTCAAGCCTCAAGCCTGCCCTGAAGATGCCACCTGTAATGGTTGGCGAAACGTCGGCATCAAGTCGAGCTATTGTGACGCGGAATCCATCCGGAAGACAAGATTTTTGTAATTATTTTATTTACAACACAGAGGCGTGCGAACGGGTTTCCTCAAAAATACATTATTCAATAAAACGTACGCCACTGTTTTTTTTTTCGAACATCAACTGCAGAAAAGATTTGCCATTTAATTTAGAACCTTTTTTGTATCTTACAATTTTTCGATACCTAACTCAACTCAAAACAAAAAACCAAGAGTTTTCAATGTTTCAATTTATTGAGTACAAACGGCTTTGAGTTGAAAATAAACTTTTAACTCCTTTCTTTCTTTCTTGTGTTCGCTTTAGATCGGTGTCTTTGTCGCGCGAAAATTCCGTAGAGGCGGCGGTTGAAACGTCGTGGAAATGTCAGCCGCCGCTGATGAACCTGTTCCCGCTAAGTCCCATCCCGGAGGTAGCCGTCAAACAGAAAGACAAAGAGAAAGAGTGGGAGAATCATTTCAACGTGCACGGACGTGGCGTTTCGATGTATCGCACCACGGACGTGGCCGTACTGGTGCTTCAAGGTATTCCCGATCGTCTCAAGATGGACATATGGATGTCTTTTTCAGGTTAGTTCTCGAAGTTTAGTCCCTGCGCCGCAAACCAACGTCGCCACAGACCATATAGACTGTACCACGGTCGTACATACAGGTCTGGAAACTCTATGGTTGACTTGAGTCGCTTACGCGTCGTGAAACTCGTAGTCTCTCGCTCAGCTACCAGCTGGCGCTTGGATCAAGAGGGGGTAAACCGATTTCACTCCGGAATCGCAAGCAGTGTTACTAATGCCCATTTGCACCGTTTAAGATGGCTTAAAATTGTCGAAATGTTAACTTTGAACCTTTTAAAAGGTCGTGATAGCCCCAAACTGGGTCGAAAACTGTTTTGAATTGGTTAATTTTCGATAAATCGAATGACGTTCACGTGAGGAGCCCGTAGCTCGCGAGTTGGAAATGTGCAAATTTACGGTACATAGAACGTCTTAACGAGGACTTTTCGCATGCGGTTTTCGCCTCCATGTCGTTAGTTTATGAACGGGGCCAACTAAATAGCATAGTCTCGGGCCCCAAAATGTCGATTAAATAGGAAAATTCAATTAAAACAGTTTGAGGTATTCTCAGCTGTCAGCTACTAGCGTCTCACGTGCGATGTACCAAAGGGAAATAGCTACTAAAATATACTCAAAGCGGGTAAACGCTAGCGGCCTATAGCCGAAAACACTTTATTACAACTGGCGCCGGCCGCACGGGGTATAAAACGGCCCCGAATTAACAAGATCTAGGTAAAAAGTATAAACTCTAACTGACGCGTAGCGAGCTCCTCGTGGCATATGTCAAAATGATTACGTTCGTAGCTAATTACATAGGACGTCTGGCGTTCATGCAATTGTGTTTTTATACAATTCGAACCTTCTAATTTCGATAGTGAAAATCCCGGAGCCGGAAGCGTTATCGAGATCTGAACGTTAAAACTTTCGTATAAAATTGTGTTTACAAGTCAACTGATACTTGTCACAGAATACTCTTCATAGAGATCAAGATGATACTCTTACGTGACGCCTTTTATGTTTCCCCTATGTTTGGTACTACGCGAAAGTCGACGCGTAGCGGACTCACTGCTCACATAGGAAACAACCTCGAGTTTCCAGACCTGTGTATACGACCGTGGTCTGTACAAATGCTTTAAGGAGGAAACGAGTGTGGCAGTAATCGAGTCTATATTGGGGTCAACAGCGTTTCGAATGTTTTTGTTTTTTGAATGTGTATATGAGCTTACTATGTATAAATGTGTTGTGTATACTTGCGATAATAGAAGCGATAGATCCCGTTAAAATCATATTCTTTCCTTCTTTAGGTAAGTAAAAATATGTTAAATAGTTTCATCCTAAATATCAGGTAAATATGAATGTAGATTGCCATAAATGTTGTGAGATGAGGGCGTTCGAATTTTTTTTGAAGGTTTGGAGGTTGTAGGCAAAGTGTTCCACAACTTCGCCGTTCGATAGAAAAATGGAGTATGGTAGGAGGAGGAGCTTGTATTATATAAAATAATAAAACGTTTTTATACCGGGACATCAAAAAGTATCTTGGTCAATGGTGGTTGTGGAATCTAAAACGTGTGTTAATTAATTTGAAGTTTCTAAAAGTGCGAAATTTCGCAATTTTATACGGATGTTATAACACTCAGAAGTCTCTAGCGCTTCAGACTCCGGGATTTTCACTTGGCTTATCGAAATTAGAAGGTTCGAATTATCTAAAAACATAATTGCATGAACGCCAGACGTCCTACGTAATTAGCTACGAACGAAATCATTTTGACGTTTCCCTCGAGAAGCTCGCTACGCGTCAGTTGAGACCTGAGAGTACCTGCTTCTATTTTAATTAAATTTTCCTATTTAAACGGAATTTTTGGAAAAAAAGAAGGGCCGTCGGGTGCGTATCGCGACTAAATCTAACTACATGGAGCGAAAACGGTACGCAAAAAGCCCTCGTAAAGAAGTTCTATGTTCCTAACTTTTGCACTTTTCCAACTCGCGAGCTACGGGCTTCTCACGTGAACGTCATTCCATTTATCGAAAATTAACTATTTTAAAACCGTTTTCGACCCGGTTTGTGGCTATCCCGACCTTTTAAAAGGTTCAAAGTTAACATTTCGACAATTTTTATTACTATATTAATTTGTATTCATTATTGTTTTACAACTGAAATAAATAGGTATGAAATTTGTAGGTTATTGATGATGTCAGTGTGACAGTGACATAATTATTTCAAACGTAAACTAAGACATACGTTTTAGATTCCACAACCACCCTTGACCAAGATACTTTTTGATATCCCGGTATATTCAGAGCGAAATAAAGTTGAATGGAAATATCTAAAACAATTAGATGATCTTCAAACTTGAGAAACCTTTCATTTGGCAATCAAATTAAGAACGTCGCAATTTAAATTTTCAAAATAATAAAATGAAGGTCAAATATGCAGCACAACTTTTTAGTAAAAGTGTAATTGCCCAAAATGTTGGGAGAGGAGGGCATTCGAATTTTTTTTAAAGGTTTGGGGGTTATAGGCAAAGTGATCCACAACTTCGCCGTTCGAAAAAAAATGAAATATGGTAGGAATAAGTTCGACAGGTCTCGAGCTTGACTCGTATAGACAAATTGTACTAAACGCCTCTCATTTATCATGGATTTTTTAATTATTGGTTTTTCAATACTTAATCGTTATTATAATAATTATATTATACAAAATGATAAAACGTATAAGTTTTTATATATTCAGAGGGAAATAAAATTGAATGGAAATATCTAAAATAATTGGGTGATCTTTAAACTTGACAAACTTTTCATTTAGCCAACAAATTAAGAAAATCGCGATCAAATTTCCAAAATAGTGAAATGACGGTCAAATATGCAGCACAACTTTTTAGTAAAAGTGTATCCTCATATTTTGCAAGGATCAATTGAAGTAACATTTGAAAATGTTGAAGCTACAGGCAATTTTATTAAAACGTAAATGATTTATTTGACATTTTAAACACTGAAAATATCCTTAATGCAGGATTAAAAAAACGTTCGTGAAAAACACACTGATACTTTTTTTTTCTAGAAAGATCAGTTAATTTACCTTAAAACGGTAGAAAATGTTAAAATAGTTGGAACCAACAGAAAAATGGCATGTATTGGATTTTGTTTTTGCATCGAAAGCATCACAAAACCCTTTACAAAAATATTGTTGAAGAAAAAAAATATTGAGTTCCTTCCATAGTACAGGTTAAGTCAAGATCATTTGAGCTTCTGTTTTGCAATATTCGGCGGCAACAATTCATGTATAAACGAGAAAGCAATTTATTAAATTCCGATTCATCTCCACCTGAGAGTAACCCATTGTTTACATTATTATCCCCAAATAGTATTCAAACAGTAACATTTTGATTCATAATTTAGTTTACTCTGATGATGGCTACTAGGTAGCCAAAAGGTCCTCGGTACTTTAATAGTATTTTTAGTGAATAAGGGTGATTATTTCTTTTCAATAATTCTACAATATAATTTATCCCACCGAGAATGTTATTAAGATTTGCCAACAAACATAAAAACGTATTCGCCCATATTATTTAAACAAAACATTTTCTATGAGCCCAATTGTGAAAACTTGAATTATACACATTTAAAAAACTTTAATTAATATGACCATTTTTAAATCTCTTGAAATACATCAGTATGGTCGAAAGCATATGTCAAACACGTGTCTGAATGTTGAAGTACGTGTCAAACACGTGTCTGCATTTTGAAACTCGTGTCAAACACTTGTCAAAACAGGTGTCTGAATGTTGAAACACGTGTTCGAATGTTGAAACACGTGTCTGAATGTTGAAACACGTGTCTGAATGTTGAAACGTGTTTGACACGAGCTTTCGGTCGGTAATACAGTGACCTCAAACCTCACAGCCGGTAATACAGTGACCGACATTTAATAAGACAGTCTGGGTCTGTCTGCCCAACGTAACCCCCTCCCTACTTACATCAATTCGATACCACTGCTCAGACAACAAATCATTTGGTTGAGTTGGTTAGAGGCATTGTCACAAAATATATTGATTTGAGAATTCACCACTTTTTCAAAAAGTTTAAACCACCAAACGCCAGATTTAAATTGACTATATTTAGAGGGGAATAATATGACAACGTTTCTTATTCTACAGTTTCGATGTTTACCATTTAATAACAAACCTAGGGTGGCGATTTAGTTGAGAAGGTACATTTAGTTGTCACGACACAGATGGATTATATAAGATTTGTAAAAACTGTAATTCAGATTTTTTAAAAACTTCAGCTGAACTTTATTTATGTCCCTTCAGTCTTTTATGATAAGCTCCTCTTCTATCAATGCGTTAAACATCCCGAACGTAACCCGTGCCAACAGGCTTCACTGGTTTTCATGATATATCTGCGATATGCGTAGTCTATGTGGTCCGCGAGTGCGACTTTTAATGAATCGCGTGATGTCCGTAAAGATAGGTAAATCGCGTTTTTCCAGGTGCCGCCAACGAAAAGGCCTCCTTTCCCGGCTACTACAAATCGCTGGTGGACAAGGCGCTGCTGACCGAATCGACCGCCAACGAGGAGATCGAACGAGATCTGCATCGATCGCTACCGGAACATCCCGCCTTTCAGGATCAGATCGGCATCGACGCTCTACGTAGGGTGTTGTGCGCCTACGCTTTTCACAATCCCAGCATCGGTTACTGCCAGGCGATGAACATTGTCGCGTCCGTACTTTTGATCTATTGTTCCGAAGAGGAAGCCTTCTGGTTGTTGGCCACCTTGTGCGAGAATCTGCTGCCGGATTATTACAATACGAGAGTGGTTGGTGCTGTGGTCGATCAAGGTAGGGCACGTTTTCTTGAGATTGTTTGTTTATCGATTTTTTTATAGTGATTCAGACGATCGTCGAAATGGTTTTGCTTCAACGACAGTACAACATTTTTCATAAACATGTGTAACGTCATGTCATTAACATTTATCTCAAAAACGATCTTGTCATTAGGACAGGGATCATTCAAATTCACTTTATAGGGAGCTCCTGAAGGACTGCAAGAATCCACAACTTCGCCGAAATTAGGTAGGACCTGGATTTTTTCAGCAATCGCCATTTTGCTGGACAGTGATTCTTCAATATAACTTTCCGCTACCGTTGTCTATTTTCAACCTCCTTGACAGTGGTAATTTCGCCTGATTCCATCTCCGGTAAAACTTACTGGATCAGAGAGCCCAAGAAATGAAGCGACTTTTGAAAAGGTTTTCCGAAAATGTGTTGATGCCTACATGTCGCGTGGTACATTTTCCAGCCACATAGCGCAAGAAAAATCTCCCTTCGGCAGTTTTAGGTTGCAGATTGATGTATTTTCGACACATTTCTACAGCGTTGATTGAAAAAGCTTTTTTCACGATCATGAAACGTCGTTTTCGTATCCGTTCAGGTATCTGCATTTGGCTTGGACATGGCTGATATCCAAAAAGGTTAATTCATTGCATCGACAAGCTCCTGCGACTTCCACGATCGTTGCAACATGTGGAGTTTAAAATAAAATGCTCAATGTATAAATTGAAGTATTAATATCGTGTATTTCCTACCTTAACTTGTAAATATTCCTCATTCGGTGCTTTTTTCGAAAATTCTTCGATTTGGTTTCTCTCCAGTATCTTTGCCTTCTTTGGTTTATAATTTTTTGATATGAAGTAAGCTCACCATACTTCGAAATATCAATACCGTTGTGCACTTTCAACATTAATTTCAGCATTGAATACTTTGTCCACATAGAAGAGGAGGCAACAAACAGTTTCTCGAAAAAGTAGCACTTTTTTTCACACCAACTCGGTTACGTTCACGAAATGCTCTGTTGTGGAACGTTGTTAACACTTCGTATCGTACACTTTCCAGGTATATTGGACGAGCTGACGAAGGAACATCTCCCCGGTCTGCACGGCAAACTCAGCGAACTGGGCATGACCAATATGATATCGCTCTCGTGGTTCTTGACAATATTTTTGTGCGTGATGCCGTACGAGAGTGCCGTCAACATCATGGACTGTTTCTTTTACGACGGCGCCAAGGTTATATTTCAGGTGGCCATAATGCTGTTGGAATGGAACCAGGAGCAACTGGTCGGCTGTAGGGACGAGGGCGAGGCGATGCAACTGCTGTCCGATTATTTGATGGGCGTGTACAACGACGAGGGTCGCGGCGCGATCCGCAACAAGAGCTACGACGACCAGAAGAGGGTAAGTCGATTTTGCTAGGTTCGTACAAGCAAAAATTCAATTTCATTCAAAGTCTGCTATGGAGAAATCGTTTAGTAGTAAATGAAGCGGCTCGCGATTAGGACGGCCCTGGATGAAGCAGGAAACTATAAATTGTAAAATCTTATGCCCTTTCCGCCATCTACGCAAGCATCATCTGATAGTAGTTTCTCTGATGGTGCTAGCGTAGCCTGCGAGATGCGCATAATGCTTTAAAAATCTGTCGTGGAAAAGGGTGTTTCTGATTTTATTATTAATAAAAAACAATTCGTGTGGCACTCGGGGACTGCCGCGGTAAAGCTATTGCATAGCATTTTTTCTCAACTTATGCAATTATAATTATTCATTTTTTTTAATTTATGCAGTATTTTTTTTTCTTTGATATTTTAATTCAAGTTTTTTCTTTGATATTAATTCAAGTTACTTTTGAGCGTGGTGACCGATAAGAAAACAATTTTTTTTCTTTTATTGAATAAATGAGAAGTTAATATCGTTTAAAATATTTTTATTATCTTACAATACATGTAGGTTATTCAGGAATTTGTTATCATTGAAACTATAGGTTTATGGTAACTGAATAACTGAAATAAGAGACATTTGAGACTTGATATCCTCTAAATATCTGGAAAATACCGCGTCAATGGTGGTCCCATATTTTGTTGTGGATTCTTGTGGATCATTATTCATTTCCAAATTCAATTTTTCCGAAAGAAAAGTTGTCAACCGCTCTGATTTTTCATCAGCGAAGTTGATGTTGAAATCGCCAGCCAAGATAAGTGTAAATTTATTACCATTTGTACCAAGTATTTTCGACCCTTCTTCAGTGTACTCCAGTAAAGTGCGATGAATAAAATGCTCTACCTCGTCCAATTTTGGATTCGGAGAAATGTAAATTGCTACCATGACTATGTGTAGGCCATTCCTAAGTTTGCATAAGCACGCACAAATATCTCCAAAAAATGAGCGCCTAACATTAACATCGCTAGCGTGTGCAATATTTATTTCAATATTCGGAGTCATAATATTAGTTACATTATTATTATTTTGGTAAATAGCTACCCCACCTTTTGGAACAGTATCTCGTTTGAATTGAACAATACAATTGAAATTAGGTATTTCAATCGGATTATCATGCGCCATGCAAGTTTCGGTAAGAAGTAACACATTTGTTTGTCTCGTAACTGAATCTTGTAAATCGTATTTGTGACTATTTAGACTTTGGCAATTGAAAGTCATTATTGAAATGCCATTTCTATTACTAAGGAAATCTAAGACACTTTGAGCTGTCGTCTGAACACTATTTAAAGGCAGTCTTTTGAATTTTTGCAACAAATATGCAGCCGATGCAGCTTGCCTTCGATTATTATAAAACTTGAATGTAGAATTATCGTTTTTTGTCGTGATATACAATTTTTCAATATTAGTCACCCGAGAGAGCGCAACATAAACGACTTCCTGTTATTTTTCGTTACGGAATTTCTTGATTCGGTCGCCGCGCTCAAAGCCGGCGATAAAAGCTATATGCAATAGCTTAAAAATTCACACAGGTATAAACTCAATTATGAAGTATCTATAAAAAATAAACCAATCAAGCACGATAGGGAAAACTATAATGTTCAAGGAACATTGTATGAGCCAGCATAGGGCGGACTGTTGGGAGAGGAGCACATGGGAAATTTTCTTGAAATATTGAAGGTTGTAGGCGTAAGAAAATACATCACTAGGTCTAAGACTGAAATCTGGTCAAAAGAAGTTGGGTAGGAGGACTTTATAGGAATATTTGTAACTTACAACAGATCATTGATATGGAACCGAAACAAAGTTGATGCGAAGACAGATCCCTGTGGAATACCAGCGTTGATAGATATTGTATCGGAGGAGAATTCGTGGTTTCGACACACTGTACCGTGGTTAATCATAATCTAAAGTTAAAACTAACGTTAGATTCGAATTTCTCTTCATCGAAAATGCATTTAAACGAAGTTTCGTCTGAATCGATGAGATCGACGAAAATCGAAATTTTGCAAAAACCGAAAATTCCAAAAAAGCTGCGGTACTCGCTGAAATTTGATCATCAGGCTCTTGGAAGGAGGTCGATACAAACTAAAAGTGATAAACCCTATACAACATGATTTTATTTCTCATCACACAAGTTTTATCGGAATCGGTAAAAACGAACGTGAAGTAGCTCGTTGCACGGTATAAAAAAGTTTCCTTTTGTAATGATAATTCTTTATTTGCTTAGAATACAAATTCTTATTATGTCAATCTGACAACAACAACAACAACAACTTTATTGCTGTATAGTTTTATACACTAAATTAGATTATACATTTTTCGAAGCTGTTAAAACAATTAATAAATGTGATATATTGAGGAGTGACAGCTTGAGTTAATTGAATTAACTTGTGTGCTATCATTTCAATAACATTCATAGGTATACAACAATAATCGCGAACGAAAGAAGAAAAAAAAAAAAGAAGAGTAAAAAAAAGAAAGGATAGATTATGCATTAATAAATAAGATAGAAAAGAAGTTGATTCCTTTTAAGTAAAACCACTAAGTAATTTAGATCAAGACGTAGGTTGAATAGATAAATAAATGCTGCTGTTCCAATTGATTAATATTAATTTTTCAGATTAAATTATGTATGAGCATGTTGTTATTGGTGATAATCCAATTCTGTAAAACTTTGTTAAATACTCCTTTTGGTAGTGTTTTCATTTCTTTATTCAAAGTATTATAGATTTTGGGCCCAATATACGAGATGTGTTGTCCAGCTAGATTGTTAGTTATTTTAGGTAGCGCCAAGTGTGCTGAAGTATTTGATTTAGTTGAGAGATTGTGGGTTAATTGTATTTTATATTTATTATTATTATGCATGAATTTGATTATTGATTTAATGAACCTCATATGATTGTCCCGTAAGAAGGTGCTGTTGGTAATTATAAAGATCATTGGTATTGAGGACTTCATAGGAATAGCTGTACCCGACATCTCAACATATTAGAGATTGTGGGATCCGGCTTTCAAATTATTCAAAATGACCATAAACTGAACGATTTTTAGCAAAAATACAGCACTGTACTTCTCTAACTTGGCCCGATTTACGTTATTGATATTGTATCAATAAAATCACACTAGTAAGTCGTAAAATTGTATTTACGTATCTCGTAGATTACTTTTAGAATAAGAATTCTATTAAATAAACGGATCGTCCAAAAATTAACAAGAAATCTTCGGTTTGCGCCATTTCTTTATAATGAACTAGACCCAATTTTTGCAAACAAATCGTGCTCGAACGGTTCGAATTTCCTGCAAACCGTCGAAAACGATGAAACGTTCGATATTATCAATCCGACTCTCGTTTTACAGACCAAATCCGTCCAGAATCTGATCCACGAGGCCTACACGAAATACGGATCTCTAACCACCGGACAGATCGAGAGTATGAGACTCAAACATCGAATTAGGGTCGTCCAAGAATTGGAAGATACGAGCGAAAGGAACGTCATCAGGGGCGTCATCGGCGACGGTTACTACACGAAAACCGAATTGGAGGTAAGTGCGACGTTTTCGAGTCGCGTAACATTCACCATTGGTTTTGTCGATAAACTTTCAGGAACTGCTGGGTTTGGTCAGAGAAGAAATAATCAGTCAGCAGAAAACCGTGCCCGACAAGAACGATCCGTCGATACAACCGTACGAAGCTTACAAGATCGATTTCGATTATTTTAAAATTTTGTTCGCCACGTTTTCGCCGTGGGGCAAAGGAGATTTTTCGGAATCGCTTGCAGCTCGAATATTTAACGTGAGTAATTCTCTTACATATGCGAGGTGTATTTCCTCACTGAACTAGAAACTATGGGGAGGGAAGTTTTACAGTAGTTAAGGCAGAATTTGTATTTCAGCTTTTCGATCGCAACCGAGACAGTTACCTGGACTTTCGGGAAGTGGTGGCGGCTATAGGACTTACCGCGACGGCGGACGCAGCTCAACGTTTGAAATTGCTCTACACGATACATTTACCGCCCTTGTTGAACATGGCCGACATCGAATCGCCGGTACGCAACGAACACGGAACGGAAATAGCCTCGGAAGCTACGGATTTCTTCCAAAGTGTCGAACAACAAAGCGTGGCTGCCATGGACACTTTAAGTATTAATTCGGACGACTTGTCGACAACTCCCAACAAATCCTACGCGTGGCAGTAAGTTTTTTCATTGTCACTAATTCATTCATATTTTCAGTCGAATCGTTAATTTTAATATTGATATATGTGGGATCTGGGATTTTTTTTCAGTAATTATTTGCACAACGTGAAATAGCTGAGGTCAATCAAAACTAGCTTACTCCAAAATTATGATCTTCGTGGTTTTATTTGATGGTTGTTACATTTTCTGTATTTTGAATTATCTTATTTTTCATTCAAAGCCTTCTTTTTGAAACTCCAGTCTGGCAAAGGAAGTTTCTTCGATTCAAATTCGTACGGATTGACCTGAAAATTATATTATTTACAGTTTCTTCAAACGCTTCATAGCATATTACATGTTTGAATCCAACGATGTTAAATTTAGGGACACGTTAAACCTATGGAATTAATTTAATTTTTAATTTAATTTAATTTTCTTAATTTAATTAATTTGACGTTTCACGAAAGACCATACTCTGATTATTTATAATAGTACACTCATTTAAGGAGGAAAATCGACGATTTTGTCCGAATTTCCCCGAGGTCTAATTTTGGTCTATCCTTATGTATTTTGACACGCTGAACACGATGGTGTAGATTAAATTTGGATTAACCCCATGCTCGAAAAGCTATGTCCATTTTTTGGACCCGAAAATGGCAATTTTTCGATTTTTTGCGTTTTGAGACAAAACTATGGATTTTATGGAAAAATGTTTCGAACAAAAGTTGTTGGAAAAATCAATACGCAATTTTTGGCTTTTGTCCCAAGTAGATTTGAGGTTGTGGGCCTAAAACAGGGCCCATGTGTTTTCTGGCACATTGAAAAATTGAATGTCAAAGAGTTTTCGTTTTTTCGTATTCTGTTTAAGTGGAAAGATAGTATTTTTATTCCTCTTTTATTTGGTTTTTCGGTATTTTGACCTATCTCATTTTTTGACGTCACAATCGGCCATTTTGAAAAATCCGTATCTTGCGAATTTCAGACGGAATACTAATGTTATCAATCTAAAACTAAAATTATTCGAAAGATTTCATCATTCTGCATATAATATCTAAAATTCAAGCATTTTTCTCCGAGGACATAACGTCAGCGCCATTTTGAAAATTTTGGACCAACGAAAAATCCAAATTTTTTGAGGTTACAAATTTTTCACGGAACCCAAAAAAGGTTTTGTTAGCGAGTATTTTAAGTCCAAACAGATCGATTTGAGTTGAAACGGAGCTATTCTGATAAATGTGTTTGGGCCAATAGACAAAAACGCGTACGCTGTTCTAAACTTAAATAGCCGAAGCCTCTATAATTTGATCTAAGGTTTTTGTCAATTGGCCCAAAATTAGGCCCTCTAGAGGCCCACACACATTAATTAGGATAGCTCGATTTCTACTCAACTCAAATCGATCTGCTTAGACTTAAAATACTCGCTATCAAAACCTCTAATAGAATCTAGAATTTGGGTACCATGAAAAATTAATAACCTCAAAAAATTTGGATTTTTCGTTGGTTCAAAATTTTCAAAATGGCGCTAAAGCTATGTCTTCGGAGCAAAATGCTTGAATTTTGGAAATTATATGCAGAATGATGAAATTTTTCGAATAATTTTGCTTTTAGATTGATAACATTAGTATTCCGTCTGAAATTCACAAAATACGGATTTTTCAAAATGGCCGATTGTGACGCCAAAAAATGAGATAGGTCAAAATACCAAAAACCAAATAAAAGAGGAATAAAAGTATTATCTTTTCACCAAAACAGAATTTGAAAAAACAAAAACTCTTTGACATATACTCAATTTTTCAATGTGCCAAAAAACACACTAAATGGGCGCTATCTTAGGCCCACATCCTCAAATCGACTTGGGCCAGAAGCCAAAAATTGTATTGATTTTTCCAACAACTTTTGTTCGAAACATTTTTCCATAAAACCCATAGTTTTGTCTCAAACCGCAAAAAATCGAAAAATGGCCATTTTCGGGTCCAAAAAATGGACATAGTTTTTTGAGCACAGGGTTAATCCAAATTTAATCGTGTTCAGCGTGTCCAAATACATAAGGATAGACCAAAATTAGACCTCGCGGAAATTTGGACAGAAAAATTCCTTAAATGACTGGACTAGAATGTAAGATGTCATAGAAATGTATCGTAGATTCTACGCATGACATTTTGTGTGACGTTTGGATAACCTTAAAGTAAATAAGTCAATCGAAGAGACAGAAGTTGGAACGTCGGTTTGTCATCGAGGAATGAATTCAAGAACAAATAAATATAGAGCTCGTAGTGGAATAATTATAGAAACGCCGTTTTAATTATTTCATTAACGCGTTGAGTTTAGCATTGTTGGAACGGTCATTAAAATGGACAATTGTTGTTATTTCCAACACAAGTTATAAGAACGTCGTCAAGTTGTGGTTACTTGAAAACCATGATATGCTTATACACTTCCACCATGTGCCATAATTTTTATCATGTCCGTTTATCAGGCTGACAAGTTAAAATTGGACCGAACATGGACTGCAAGTTAACCCTCACAAGCCTGGTGGAAAATGTTCATTGGTGTTGGCAATTGTTAAGATACCCTATGTCATCAAAAGTTATCGGTCCATTTCCGAGTAATTGGCCATTATTTGCCCACCAGAAATGTTTTTTTTTCTCATTTTGGAGCTAAACCTTGCGGTTTGCAAGGTAACATGATGGTACCATGTTAAATAACTTTATTGAAGGTCAAATAGAGATTTAAGATTATCGCCATCACTCCTTGCTTATTTCAACCCGCCAAAATCCACTTGAACCACCCCAGAACAAAAAACTGTCGTTTCGATTTTAAACCCGGCCAGAATCTCAATAATTGACTAATTTATCATAAAATTGGTCATATTATTCATATTTTTTTGGAGAGTGGATTTAGGGAGGCCTGGTTGAAATAGGCAAGGAGTGATGGCAATAATTTTGAATCTTTATTTGACCTCCAATAAAGTTATTTGACATGGTACCATCAAGCTACCTTGTAATCCGCAAGGTTTAGCCACAAAATGAGCAAAAAAAAACATTGTTGGTCCAAATAATGGCTAATTACTTGGAAATGGATCGATAACTTTTGATGGCTTAGGGTATCTTAACAATTGCCAACACCAATGAACATTTTCCACCAGGTTTGGGAGGGTTAACTTGCAGTCCATTTTCGGTCCAATTTTAACTGGTCAGCCTGATAAACGGACACGATAAAAATGATGGCACATGGTGGAAGTGTATAAGAACGGTATGCTTTTCAAGTAACCGCAACTTGAAAAGGGTAAATCTCCAGTCAAAAAATAAACAGTTTGCGGAGGCTGTATCTCGAGATCTAGCAGCCGGCGAAAATTCGGTCTGTGAGATTAATTGGTCATTGAACCGTCCTCTAACGATAAACCGAAGTGCCATCGGGTTAATGTTCAGACTATCAATATCGCTCTAGCTCCTAGACATTTCTCAAGAAAGTTTATCTGTTTTAAAAGACAGTACAGACAAATATCTAGGTAATTTAGAAAAGATGGAGATGTATGAACAAAAAAGCAATTTATTACATTCTAATTTATCTCCAGCTGAGGGTAACCCCTTGTTTACATTATTATCCCCAAACAGTATTTAAAAAGGCACACGTTGATTTATAATTTAGTTATTATGATGATGGCTACTTGGTAGCCGAAAGGTCCTCAGTTCTTTAAGAGTATTTTCAGTGGAAAATTACCGTTTTCCAGTGAATCAAAACGGAACGACTTTCACGTCACACACTATATAGAAGATGATCTTACCTTTCCACAGGGTGGAGGTTTCTCGGGGTAACATCGAGGACAAACGTTGATGGGTCCGTCGGGACCGCTTCGTTCGTACTTTTGTCGCGCCGCCTTCTTATGATCGCAAGTGGTCACCACTTTGGGCTCCTTCATGCCGGCGTAACACTTCCTGGGTAGCTTCTTGGGCGCCTCCGGCGGACACGCCTTCGGTTTCCGTCGGTACGTCCAGTGCGTAAACGGACATTTCTTGCATTCGACCTCGCGAACCAAGTCCGGCCGCGGACACCAATTGGGTTGCTGCGGCATCGCCAGCGGACAGTCGCATTCGTCCAGATCGCAACGTTGCGAATAGTTCCTCAGCCCCTTCAAGATCGGATCGTACTCACGTCGCAATATCGATCCGCCTCGCAACTCGATTATACGCCTCAACGTGTTGAAAGCTTTGGACATTTTGTATTTTGCTATTTTTTTTCTCAATTTGCCTTTTTAATTCATGTGCCACGTGGAATTTTCATGTTAACGCTAGTTTTGCATGACGGTTGACATTCGCTGGAAACGATGTGACAATTGGTTAATATTCTATGAAGAAAGCGACCATAGAACAAAGGCAACAAAGTAAAGTAACCACGTTATAGTCCAGGCTGTGAACCGGGATTTTAGCTATAATAAAAAAAAAACATGTAAGTTCGAATCAAACATTTTTTTTTGCATTAGCTTCAGGAGGTTCTCAGGATCATTCATACACCTTAAAACCTCTTGGGAACCCCGACCCCACCCATTGGGAGCGAAAATGTCCCGAAATCTCCAAGTCTTGAATTGTATTTTCTACAAAAAAAGGTATTTTGGCATTTCGAGTGGACCTAGGGGTTTTTTGGGTCTCTGAACACGAATCCATAGCCAGATTTAGTTGCAATTCATCGTAGGGGTGGTAAAATCGACAAAATTGCCCAATTTTGCACCCCTAATATATTATTTTGCGTCATCATCGGGGTGGGAAATTTATAGAAATAGCTAATTTGAAACGCTTCTAAATTATTATTATTTTTGCATTTCAAAATTACTTCGGAGGAAATCTGGCTTCGGAATCGTATTCAGCGACCCAAAAAGACCCCTTGGTGCATTCGGAATGCCAAAAACACGTACATTGCAAAATAACATGTAGTGGTGCAAAATTGGCCAATTTCGTCGATTTTACCACCCCTACGATGAATTGCAAGTAAATGTGGCTATGGATTCGTGTTCAGAGACCCAAAAAATCTCATAGGTGCACTCGAAATGCCAAAATACCTTTTTTTGTAGAAAATACAATTCAAGACTTGAGAGATTTCGGGCCATTTTTGCCCCCAATGGGTGGGGTTGGGTTTCCCAAGAGGTTTTAAGGTGTATGAATGATCCTGAACTAATGCAAAAAAAAATTTTTGATTCGAACTTACATGTTTTTTTTTTATTTTCCGGTTCATAGCCTGGACTATTATGAAGATTGAAATATAAACAGGAAATATTAATATTTTCAAGGCCATAGTCTGCTAAATGGGTCAATATTTCGAGAGCGACCATTCGGCATTTTTTTTCGATAAAGTGAGTAGCTTATTCGATTTTGGCATATCTTAAACACCTATACACTAAGTTTCAGCACAATATCTCATACAGGGTGTTAGTTATACAATGAAAAATTTCCAAATAAATGCACTTCGCATACTCTGGTATGATTTTTCATTGTGGTAACCGTTAGTGCATGATGTCTCTTTACTGTAACCAAAATCAACAACCGAAAAAAGAATAGAAAGATCATTCTTGAAAATAGGCATAAAAGGTAGTAGGAAAAATTATTTACATTCCTCTAGTAAAGTGCATTTCCTCCCTTGGAATTTAATCAAGCTTACCGCGGGAAGAAAAGAGGAACTTTCCTCCATTGCTATGTAAATAACTATTAAATATTACTCTCTATCCAATTGAGTAACCATTTACCTCCAATCGAAACGAATATTCAATCGCACGTGTTGTACTTGTATTCCCTTTTCCATTTTTCTCCGCTTTTCACACCTCCGTGTAAGCTAGGCTTATCTTTCGCATGTTCTAACGGATATATCTGCAATGAATGAGTATTTGTAAAAATCTGACGTTTGATTTTAACAGATTTCGTCTACAAAGAATTCCATTATTTAAACCTCGATGGATATTGAATAATAGAGAACTTATTCATAAATGGTGAAAAATATGAATACAGTCAACTTATTCCTCATTAACTGGGATTCTCTTCGCATGTTTTTTCCGAGTTTTCCCAAGAGACCCGTCTGTTTTGGATCTGATCACCCAACGCAATGTGCCAGAGAGTGAATTTAAAAATGTCCATCGAGGTTTAAATAATGGAATTACCAGTGAAAAATTACGAAATTTCTTACATAGACAGGACGATCCATATTAGGTTGCACCATTGCTAATTTCTTTATTATTTATAGCAACCTACTAGGATTTTCCCGCTGGTTACAATGGTGAAATCGGAAAATCCGATAAGGCTTTATCAATGTAAGAAATTTTGTATTATTCACTGGTATTCTTTGATAATGATAAATTTTGTTGGAATGAAGTGATATTTTTTTTCATTTCATTATGTCAATAAACAAACAAACCAACGACTTCATTTATGCTTTGGCAATGCTTGAATGCGATAATAACCTACATCCAACAGTACATTACCTTCGGATTTGGACCGCAACTGGGTGGTTCCGCCTTGCACAAATGTTTGTTCTCCGGCTCCTTTTTCACGCATCTCCTGATTTCGCCAGCTTCGCACGCAGATACGGGCTTTTCGCCGTCCTCGACCTCGAAAGGTATACACGATCTGTGCCGGTCGGTTTCGCCGAAACTGTCTATCGGTCCCGGTAACTCGATTTTCTGGACCTTGCACTCGAGCGGATCGCACACGGAGGTGTTGTCGTCGTCGCAACTATCTTCCGGTATTTTGCATCGTTGCTCGACGGTCGATTGGTCGAAGCGTTTTTTGTATGCGGCGCATAGTTTCGTCGTATCTCTGTCTTCGTCGTGATGCTTCAGTCTTCGTTCAACGATGGTCACTGGAACATCGAATTTTGTAACTGTTAAATAGCGCTGATAATCACGAGTT
Organism: Endomychus coccineus; assembly: GCA_958510875.1. NCBI lineage: Eukaryota > Metazoa > Arthropoda > Insecta > Coleoptera > Endomychidae > Endomychus > Endomychus coccineus. The sequence goes on from OY294069.1 coordinate 182,353,055, forward strand.
CGACTTAAGACGTAGGGAGTGTAACGTAAAATGAACAAATAAAATTTATATAAGAGTTTGGTTTTCACTAATTTAATGAAGAAGGAGTCTTTTTTTTTCTTTTCGGCTCACTCACTCACTAGGTCTTACTCTTTGGGCATATGCGCAGTGAACTGACCGACCTCCTAGTTAATTTTAAATCCACAAAACAATCAAATATGTTTAGAACATAATTCCGGCAGGCGTTAAGTCGAAAACAGCAGTAGATTCTCTTGCATAACAACACAAAGCATTTAAAGCAGAGTGACAAGAGCCCGCATTTTAATAATTCTGTTCTCCATGCAACGTCTTTGGGTTCCAAGAAAATAAACAGAACAGAAAAGATTCCGTTAAATGGTAAACCATCTCATTATAACAAATTTACACTTTATTCATGATTGAAACTTTAAAGTTTTATACTTTCCAATTGACAAATATCAAATTTTAACTTTTTCTCAATAAACCATCATCTACGGTAAAATAGTGATCGAATACCCGATACAGGACAAGGTTGTACGTCCAAAATGTGAAATTACCCACCCGAGTTCCTTTCCAAAATGTCTGCTACGACACGTCCAACTTTGCAGAAACATCTTGAACTCATCCTTCAGTTTTGGCACAATGAACTTTGTTTGTCTTAATATTCTGATGCGATTGTGAGTTACTATAATTTTGGTGAATTTGCTCATGAAAATGCGATTTGACCGACGATGAAAATGACTCGATTTTTGAACGATCGAATAAGCCCTACTTGATTGTGGGGCTTGTCAACACGTAAACATAGAATGAGAAATCATTTTCCAAACGGTCTACGATTCATTATCCAATTCTGCTTTCCCCATAGACAGTGACCCTAATAAAATCATGTTGTATAGGGCACGGTCGTATGTACAGGTTTGGAAACTCGAGGCTGTTTCCTATGTGAGAAGTGAGTTCGCTAAGCGTCATCTGTTGCGTAGTACCAAAAAGGTGGCGTATGAGTCGAGGAATGTTCTCTGGCACGTGTTTGAACGATATGGTGCCTAATCCTGACATCATACTTCGATCCATGCGCCAGCTGGTGGCTGAGCGAGGGACTACGAGTTTGACAACATGTAAGAGACTCATGTCAAACATAGAGTTTCCATACCTGTAGATACGACCGTGGTATCAGGGGGCACGGCAGTGCCCCCGCCAAGTCGAGCGCGAAGCACACACTACCGTACCATCCTTTACTGGAACCATCTCGTCGCATTTTCAGGCCCCTATTTGAGAACCTCTGGATAAGACCAGAACGCAGAAATTCGTCATCCAGTAAGCTATAAAATCACATACTTAAAATAAAAAAATTTCAAGTCTGTAGGTCATTTAGTTCCGAAGTTAAGCGAAAGCAAAGTTTCGCATTTATGCCACACTCATTCACTCCCTCACTCATGATCATCATAATACAACTAGTACTTCCCATAAACTCAGAGAGCTGAAAGTTGGTACAGAGTTAGGGTTTAATGGCCACATAAAGGGAAAACTATAAAAACTAGGATAATCGAAGATCTGGAGTACCTGGTGACCCTTAATTGAAAACACAAGAGCCCATTTGTGTCCTTAATAATATCTATGATATGAAATGGTCTGCCACGGACATTATATGTGACCACGGTCGTATATGTGTCTATCAATGTATCAGCTGTCTGTCATATAAACATAAACGTTACGTGTTTGATTTCGTAAGATAATATCGTAAAAAATGTCGATAATATTAAAAGACGACGATGAACTTAGTGGCTACCAAGTAGTTGGTATGCCCAAAGACGGATCTTGTCTCTTCCATTCAATATCTTTCTTGGTGTATGGTAGAACTCACTCAACTTGCAGTATCAGATCTGCTATAGTTGCATACGTTGCTGAACATTGGGACGAAATGCAAGTGTACACGTGTAATGCTGATGGTGAAATAAATCAATATGCCCACGTTTCTACAAAAAGAAGTGAAATCCCACCAAAAACATTCTGTAAAAAACTAGCCAAGTCTCGATGGAGCTGCTTGTTTATCTCTAAAAAGTAATGAAATCTAGACAAAGTCGTACCAAGTCTAAGGTTCCTACTGCGATTTTTTTATTATTATAGTTAATGTTGTGTGACTTGGCCGTTGAAGGGTACGCAAGGGTACAAAACCAGGTGCTCCATGACACCATTGCACCAATCTGCCCCCAGAACCGCTACCCATTGACGATGGAAAATTGTTACTTGGAAAACGTTGGTTCAATAACCAGTCAATTGTAGGCTTGATAAAGCTGCGTATTTCATATTTATGTGTAGGCGAGCCTGAAACAAACAGTATAAAAAATTATTTCCAGTACAGACGGACTTCTAATCATTGATAGAAGTCTGTCTGTACGTCTATTTTATGTTAGATCGGTGGTCGATTTGACGCTCCAAAAAGAAGACAGCAGAAGTCAGCATTGTCAATGCTGAATGCATGTGTTGCACAATCAACAACAGCCTAAAATGAGACACTAGCGTCCAATTACCAATACCAGTATGGGCTATTATCTCGCTTAACAAACATAGTTAGTTACAACAGATAACATTACGTGTAAACAAAATTGACTTGTACCCACTAATGTATAAAGAATGTTCAACGGCCAAGTCACACAACATTAACTATAAATAATAAAGAAATCGCAGTAAGGAACGTTAGACTTGGTACGACTTTGTCTAGATTTCATTACTTTTTAGAGATAAACAAGCAGCTCCATCGAGACTTGGCTAGTTTTTTACAGAATGTTTTTTGTGGGATAGGGATTATCACTTATATTACGTATTGGCCTCCTTCTTTCGATTTTTACAAAATTGCAATTGCATTTTGTAATTAACATACTTTGTTAATCAAACAATTAACAAATTATCTCCGTGCTTTTGGTCTTATAGATCTCTTCTTAAGGGTGAAAAGATGGTAATGCAGAAGGTTTCATTTGGAATAATGTTGTTACAAAACTCCTTTAGTCGGGCGTATCATCTTCTTAATTTACTCGGCGTGAAAGTGACCACATTTCGTTTTTGTAGAAAATCGTACGAATCCCAAATGTCCATGGACTCGTTTTCTAACCAACATGCCGCCGCTGGCGAACCGAACTGGGAGAGCAGAAGTTTGACGAATTTGCGCAATCTGGTCCAGTCAAAGGAAAGCAAGATAAATTTAAAATCGGTGCCGAAAATGTCTCAACCGCATTTCATCACGCTATGGAGAACCGTCTTCGATATTTTCCAGACGCGCCCTGAAGACGAGGTAAAAACATTGTTTTTTTCTTATCATAATCAGTTGGCCTGCGGTAAATTGGATGTTTACCATGGCCAGCCACTACACTCTTTTCCCCGCCATGGGGTTTGTCATGGCGTTTTATGAGTACAAAAACAGGTAAGGCCACGGGGAGGTTGGTAGATACTTAGGATTATACAAGAGGATTCACAACGATAGATAAAATATTCGACCTTATAAGTTTAAAACTTATTTTCTTTAGGAAAGTGTGGATGATTTGAAAAACGTATACATTGTTTCACGGCAAAATTTCAGGTAACCACAAGGGGCTCATGCGATTTTATTTTGTATAGTTCCTTTGTTAGCCAATTAGTGTGAGAGGTGTTATTCAAAAAAAGAAAATAATGTGATTTAAAATCCCCTTTACTTCACCACAGAAACATGTTGGGCAATTGGTCACGCCTATTTTATACAGGGTGACATAGAAAAAAGTACCGTGCATAGTGTCAGGCGATAGATGACACTAAAATAAGAAAAAAAGTTCCCATTAACATATATGCTCAGACGCTTAGTTTTTGAGATACAGGGTGTTGAAGTTGAAACAAAAATTTCGTTTTTTGCAAATATCTCCGGAACCGTTTATCGTACAGAAAACAGCTTTTGCGAGCATTTTTCACTCATAGTAAGCTGTGTTCCGTGCGATAAAATTTTTTTTTTTAGTCATGATTGGTGAAGATTTTGAAGGGGTAGTGGGTGTTTTTCTCCCCAACTTCTACGCCACTGGAAAAAGAACAGTTTTAGACAATTATTTGAACCGCCAATGTTTTCTACACAAAAAAGTACTCTTGGTCATAAGCTCTAAAGTTGACCGTTTTCGAGAAAAATCAACTTATATGTTGAAAAACATTGTAAATTCTTAGTAATTAAACAAAATTTATTCAAACGTTAGAACAAGTAACAAAACCAAAAAATTGACCATGTTTTTCAACATAAAAGTTGATTTTTCTCGAAAACGGTCAACTTTAGAGCTTATAACCAAGAGTACCTTTTTTGTGTAAAAAACAAACCGTATTCCTTCCAGTGGCGTAGAAGTTGGAGAGAAAAACATGCACTACCCCTTCAAAATCTTAACCAATTATGACTAAAAAAAATTTTTTATCGCACAGAACATAGCTTGCTATCAGTAGAAAATGTTCGCAAAATTTTTTCTGTACGATAAACGGTTCCAGAGATATTTGCAAAAAACGAAATTTTTGTTTCAACTTCCTGTATCTCAAAAACTAAGCGTCTGAGCATATATGTTAATAGGAACTTTTTTTCTTATTTTAGTGTCATCTATCGCCTGACACTATGCACGGTACTTTTTTCCATGTCACCCTGTATAAGTGGGATGGTAACGAAAATTGCTACTGTACAGGTTGTACAACATTCTCAACGTCGGAATCTTGGGAACTATAAGATACGGTTGATCCGGAAAAAGGTTGCGCAAGTCAAGTTTTGGGAGAAATTGGCAAATTTTCGTGTTAATTACCGAGATAAAGAAAAAAAAATCTAAAATCGGCGATTGCGTTCCTATTTTTTGATTGAGTTATTCAATACAAATTTCAAGCACTGCAAAACAGTTTTGATTTTCACATTTCATTAGGTTGAATATTCAAATACGTACCTGGAATCTTAATATATCAGGTCCGTATTTAACATTACCAGTCTCGTTAAAAATCCGGATACGGTTCTGTTTAATTGTTTTAAAGCACTAGCGCTGATTATTTCTATTGAATAACTTCACAAAAAAGAATAGAAACAAAATTGTATTCTTTTCCCAGACCTTGTCTCTTATAGTTTCAAAGGTGTCGAGATTCGAATTGGAAATGGTATAACCACTGTTTGTTAACATTTCCGAATTGCTGGATTCATCAGGTCGATTTAATTTCTTTCCAGCAAACTTCTCATGCGATCGCTAACGTTGGTACGTTGCTTTTGAAATTGGGCGACGTAGGAAGAAAGTTTTTTGTGTCTCGAGACAATTCGGAAGACAGTTTGGCTTCTGGGTATTCGTCGGATAGAATAGAAGACCTTGTAAGTAAAAATTGTATTTCTATCTTTCCGCTTGTATGATTCAGATAATGAACCTTTATAGGGTGTTACATAATATCACTTTTATAATGCCATTTTTCATTTTGCACCCCATGTTTGATGTTTGCCATAATTTGAACGTTGCTTCAACGTAAAATGTCCTATCTTTTGAGTAAAATAACACAAAAAACAATCGTCAAATAATACAAATAGTACTTTAGTACTCCCGCCAGTATTTCTCATCTACCTTTCTCGGTTGATCATTAATCCAAAATGAAAAATAGCATTATAAAAGTGTTATTATTTTTGCTCAAGGAGTTTGTGGTTAACGGATTGCCCTTCTTTCTATGGACATCCTGTATAAGCTCGATATTGCAATCAACGTTCTAATAGACTCGAACAGACATTATCCATGCGATTTTTTGCAGTCCCCAGACAAAAATGGTAACCCTTGTACACCCCGCACGGAAATCCAATGGTACATCACGGTAGAGCAGTTTTTAGCTTCGTTATTAAACGCCGAACCTTTCGTAGAGTTTTTCTCCGAAAGAACATCGATTTCTGATCATATACAACAGTTGAAAGGCAGAAGGTTCGAGAGAATAAATTCCTTTTTGGAAGCACCTGCCACGAATGTATAGTCTTATTCTTATCTTTTTATATATAACAAGATTTATATTATTTCCAATCTAATATGTATATTTTATCATATAAAATTGCACAGAAAAACAATATTTCGAGGGTTTTAATTAATTTAATAAATGAATTGAATTTAAAATACGTTTATAGATGTCAAATGTTTTTTTATAACAACGTATATTATCAAATGAACCATTAATGCCGTAGAATTATAGATTTGAAAAAGTTTATTTATTTTTTATTAAGTTCTTGATGAAATAATAATTATAAAACAAGATATTTCGCAAAATTTAATTATTAAATATTTTATTGCATTTATTTTCCTTTACTCAATACCCAAAATAAATGTTATTGTAACGAATTGAAACAAATTGTACGAATTGACGTCAAAAATTTAAATAAATATGTTATCAGTACCCATTACATTTAAGTTATAATAATTAATAATATTCACAATAATTTTTTCAATTGATATCACAGAATCAGTCATTACGATTATTTTAGGAGAATTAATTATATTATTATTATTGTCGATTTTTCTCTATAGGGGAAGTTGTGATTATTTTAAATTGGCAGCTTCCACAGATAGATTCTTGGATAATCTTGGTTTCCACAAGAGCATGATCAAGATAATCCAACTAATTATTTTTTAATTCATTGATTTTTTTTTTTAAATGAGAAATTTGTGCAACATTTCTGAAAGTTTGTATATTTTTGTATATTTATATATTCTGTATTGTACATTGATTAATATATTTTCCTGGTTCGTATCAAAATGAAATTGATTTTAATCAAAATGATATAAAAAGTCAATGGTACATTTGCTATTTGGTGTTATTATTATTATGTATATTTAGTCATTATTTTACCATATGTGCCATGAATTGCAATGACTATAATACGTTATTCCATGTTATAAAAGCTTTTCAAATAAATATATTATTTTACGTTAGCATTTTTATTTTGTAATATTTATAGTACGTACATTCACGTATTTCTCCCTATTGGCGTTACCAGAAGCGGTAAGTGAAATCTTCATTAATTAGTGAATAAAATTATGTTACATACTTATGATAAGCCCTGTTTCAGTTCTTAATCAAATTCAAATTTTTTTTTGCACTTTTATATGAATTATTTTTTTGATTAACTCTTGTGTTTATCAAACAAGGTTTTAAAAGAAAGTTGTTGATAGATTCTTGGATAATCTTGGTTTCTAGATAGATTCCACAAAAGCATGATCAAGATAATCCAACAAATTATTTTTTAATCTATCGATTTTTTTTAAATGAGAAATTTGTGCAATTTTTCTAAAACTTTGTATATTTATATTTTCTGAATTGTACATTGATGAATATATTTTCCTGGTTCGTATCAAAATGAAATTGATTTTGATCAAAATGATATAAAAAAGTCAATGGTACATTTGGTGTTTTATTATGTATATTTAGTCATTATTTTACCATATGTGCCATGAATTGCAATGACTATAATATGTTATTCCATGTTATAAAAGCTTTTCAAATAAATATATTATTTTACGTTAGTATTTTTATTTTGCAATATTTATAGTACGTACATTCACGTATTTCTCCCTATTGGCGTTACCAGAAGCGGTAAGTGAAATCTTCAGTAATTAGTGAATAAAATTATGTTACATACTTTTGATAAGCACTGTTTCAGTTCTTAATCAAATTCAAAATTTTTTTTTGCACTTTTATATGATTTAATTTTTTTGACTAACTCCTGTGTTTATCAAACAAGGTTTTAAAAGAAAGTTGTTGATAGATTCTTGGATAATCTTGGTTTCTAGATAGATTCCACAGAAGCATGATCAAGATAATCCAACAAATTATTTTTTGATCTATCGATTTTTTTTAAATGAGAAATTTGTGCAATTTTTCTAAAACTTTGTATATTTATATTTTCTGAATTGTACATTGATGAATATATTTTCCTGGTTGGTATCAAAATGAAATTGATTTTAATAAAAATAATATAAAAAAGTCAATGGTACATTTGGTGTTTTATTATGTATATTTAGTCATTATTTTACCATATGTGCCATGAATTGCAATGACTATAATATGTTATTCCATGATATAAAAGCTTTTCAAATAAATATATTATTTTACGTTGGTATTTTTATTATGTAATATTTATAGTACGTACATTCACACATTTCTCCCTATTGGCGTTACCAGAAGCGGTAAGTGAATTCTTCAATAATTGGTCAATAAAATCATGTTACATAATTTTGATTAGCACTATTTGAGTTCTTAGTCAAATCCAAAATTATTTTTGCACTTGTATATGAATTATTTTTTTGACTAGCTCTTGTGTTTATCAAACAAAGTTTTAAAAGAAATTTGTTTAATTTCTCTATTCCTAATTTGGTTATGAGAATCTTTGAACAATAAAACAATTGTCAATATATTATTATTTACATGAAATATGTGAATTATTCAATAATTATTATTTAATTCATGATGAATTTACGTAAAAAAAATTGCAGAAGTTCTAGAATTATAAAAGATATTCATCCTCTGAAATACTGTTGATACTATCCAAGACTTAAATAATCCTCATAATTTCAAAACTTCTTGAAAACTGGCTTCTATTTTGTATATATTTATTAAGGAGAAAATCTGCATTCTATTCTGTTTTCTAAAGTTGGATATTATCATTCATTAAGGAACCTTCATACTTTCACAGATTTAATGAAATTTCAATTTAACTTATTACTACACAACATCATATATTTACAATTCTAGATTTACATTATTGAATCCTCTATCAGCATAATCTGATGGTTTAGTTTTGTCCGATAGTTTTGGATAACCTGGATCACCTTCAACCACTGCAGGATTCGAAGTAATTACTCTCCATCCACCTTTCCTGGTCCAATCATTTTGATTGTATTTGAAATAATAAGTTGCAAGATAAGTTATACCGATAATCATCATAATTTTTCCAGTGTAAAATCTAATATTCTGAGCCCTAGCAGGTCCTACTATAGGTGAAAGCATCGAGCCTAATGTGTTCAATGGCCACTTATAAAATCGACGAATTGGATTATTCAATTCCTTGTATAATTCCGGCACAGGTCTAGGTTCGGAGTGAGATAGAATTTGATCTTTCAGAAATTGCTTTCGATATGCTCTTTCTTCATCGGTCATCCCAACAAGTCTTTCCCTTTCTCGTATCAATCGGCCACCAAGATTCATAGGCTTTACGCCTCCAGTATATGAAGACTTACCCATGTTTTGGCTGAAAAATATAAATGTTACTTGAAAACTTTATTCGTTATGTAATTTTACATACGATTTACTCAATCAATTTTGGGAAAGTTAGGTTAGAATTGATGACAATAACAATCATAGAGAAATTAACAAATATTCGATGCTCTCTACACTTTTAGTGAATCGACAATACAGATCTTGTAGAAAAATTCGCTGAATGAACTAATAAGAAAACTGAAACAACACAAAGCTAATCTTTTGAACTCATGTGGAAATTCAATAATCTCAACAATCTTCGACTCTACCTGTCACAGAACAGAAATATCTGTCTCTTAACTCGAAGGCACGGTCGTATACACAGGTCTGGAAACTCTATGGTTGACTTGAGTCTCTTACGGGTCGCCTAACTCGTAGTCCCTCGCTCAGCCACCAGCTAGCGCTTAGATCACGAAGTGGTAAAACGATTTCTATCCGGAGTCGCAAGCATCCACTTTTTTCGCATTTCCGCATCTTTCGGCACTTTAAAAACAGAAGTTTCTTGCTTTACACTTTTGTACCCCGTTTTGCATTTCGGCACAATGCACGATTTCGTAATTTGTTTCTAAAAACGCAGGTATTCCTTGTGTTGACAAGTCAACTGACAGTTGTCAGAAAATACTCCTACGTGACGACTTTTGGTACTACGGGCCAGTCGACGCTTAGCGGACTCATTGCTCACATAAGGTTTGTTTGTTTGTGTTGCTAGAGATGCATAGAGTAAGTTTAGTAGAAAAACGTCCGTTCGTTTGTGTCGATCATTTGATCTAATTGTGTTCATTTGTGTTGAGCAAATTGCTCTAAATTGAAAAGATCAGACTAAATCTACTCGACGAAAAACGACGGGGCAAGAAGAGCAGATCATTTTATAAGTGGTTTACATAACCTGAAACCAGAGTTGTTTATAGTTCGGACTTATCGAGTACCTAGATGAAATTAAAGTTAACGAATTCAAAAATTTCAACAGCTTCACAAGATCCTGTCGTTTTACGGTCTCCAACCTCTCTATATGAGGTTTGATGACTCGCAAACCATAGGAACACCAGAATCGACTTCTTATTGTCAATATTTAATCTTGTGTTAGCTAACAAACAAATAATTTACCACAAGTAGTAATTATGATATTCAACTCATTTCAACAAGTAGACTTACAATTCTTTTGGAAATTTTGGTATATATTAGAGACTAGAAATTCGTTTGAAAGAATTTGAAATTTATCACGACTAAGTCTGAAATGCATTTTGAATTCTTGTTCGTTATACATGGATATGACCTAAAATATGGATATAAAGACAGTTCAAAGAAGCATTTGTTATTGTTTCATGCAATACTCTTGCTTCAAAATAATTTTCAATACAATTTCTATTATTTAAAATGGCTTCTAAGATCTTCAAATCGTCTATTTCTTCTTCTTCAGATGAACTACAAGAGAATGTATCATTTGTTGCAAGGCAAAAAACAGCATTTTTGATATTTTTATTTCTGTACATTTTTGAAAATTTTCTAGGCTATGTTGTCTGTGTCGAAAAGTGTTTGTTTGCAGTCATTCTTCTTTGCTAATCTAAGCTACTACTATCTGCTTTGTGATGACATTAACTGATTTGATCAGCTTGCTCTATGCATTAGTAGGAACACAAATGAACAGACCTATAGGAAACAACCTCGAGTTTCCAGACCTGTGTATACGACCGTGCTCGAAGGTTTTGAGATTGTCTGTGTCATAGAAATTAATTGTTTTCTGCTAATTCTATTCTATTCTATAGTTTAAATATTAGACGTACGAACAAACAGGAAACAGAAAATGTTCCTCTCCATCAATTTGGTCTGTCGTTTTTCTGAAGTTTAGTAAGAACCGACGTGTCCAAAATGAAATATAGTTAAACAAATAAATAATTCATATTGATTCGACTTTTTATTTAATACATAGGTATGGTTTTATTTATTTTTTACAATTTTCATTCCACTAGTTCATTGTTGAAGTATTTAATGACAGTGGCCTAGTTTAATGTTGAAATCTAATGTTTTCAGATTATTAATATTCCACTGGTGTTATGGAGGAAGAATTGTTGAATTCTGGGAGTAGTAAAGGAGTAGTGTCACAAGCTTGGACTAGGTTATCACAGGTAATGACTCACCATATTCAATCTTCAACCCATATAGATTGTTATCCCTTACAGTTATTACACTAAATCACTTATGTTTAGATGGACATGTTTCACAAAAACGAATTACAATTTCAGTACAGGGAACAAATCACACCAATTGCTTAACAAAATTGAATATAAACAAAGATAGCTATCCCATTGTAAGATGTAAAAGGAATATTCCAACAATTTCAGTACAATCGCATTTTAATAATTGTTATGCTGTAGATTTATCAAAGCTCGTTGGATTCATGGACGCCACACTCGAAAATTCGTTGGACCAGCACAATCGGCCTCTTAGTCATATTCGGTCTAAGGGTTTTTACCAAACAGGTATTTACATATTGATGTGTATTTGTGTTGTAGTGGTACCAAGGAGTGGTGGACAGGACTGTACCATGGCAAAAATGCAGATGGCTTGCTGCAGTTCTACTTCTTCTGGGTTTCTTGTGTCGAGTGCTTTATGCCCAGGTACAATTTCAGTATGTCAAGAGGTTGCTTAATGTTAGAATTGGGTGAATGCTCAGGCTGATTTCATATCTTTTTGCTATTATGGTTATTGTCAACTCGCACAGCATTGTAAATTTTTGTAGCCCAATGTGGTTTACATTAATTGTATACTTACTATGATGTTTTTGTGACGTTTTAAATTTTTTCTAGGGAATAAGTCGTGTAAATTAAATGGGTTGACTGAAATGTTAAATGTTCTCTTGAAATTTTGTGCATTGTAGTTTTTCTCTCATATTTGTTTTTTTCATTACTTGCATTCTACATAGAATTGAAAACGTAACTTTCAGCTCCTACTATCATCTCAGTTTTTTTGTTTCCAGTTTTCATTATCCGAGTCATTACATTAGTCAATTTAAAATGGACAAAATGAGTCAGCCTCAGCGTTCATTATCATTTAAAACATATTTGGTGTCAGCTTGTATTTATCAAACTATTCCTTCCACCACTTCGGCACTACAAGTGTGCTATATAAAGGTTATTGTGTTATATTAGCAAATATATATTGTGCTTTATGTTTTGCTCCCTAGCTCGTCAAAATTAACATTAAAAATCAATTAACTCTGTTTCGATATGTTATTATACAATGACCTCATTAATATTGAGTTAGTTAATATTTGATGATTCAAAATCATTATTTGATAAAAGGGAAACTTCTAAAAATGTTATATTACGATTAAATTTGACGAAAAAACATCAAAAATCTTTATAATTTCCTAATTATACATATAATTATATATTTAGACAGTTATATTGCTATCTTTAATAACTTCACATGTAAGAAAATCACTTATTATCTGAAAATTAAAATTTAGACTGATTCCAAAAGGAACCAGGATTTTTTTAATGCTCATACATGAAACGATTGTTAGATTGTATATAAAATTTGGTTGCAAAATGTATTTCCCCAATATTTTAAGATGGATTTGTCAATTATTCAGTCTGAAGCACTTTTCACCTTATTGAAATTCTAATGTTAAATTGACCCTAGAAATCATTTTGCATGCTTACATCCCTAGACTAACATCACATCTTTGAATGCTTGAATTAACAAATTGATTCAACTACCATATTAACATGCTATAATGAATATTTACGTAGATTATTTTATGCGGGAATGAAGTACAAATTTATTGTTTCAATTTCTTTTATTTATATAAAGGCAATTCTAAATTAAAGGAGACTGCCGGGACAATTTTGTCCGTTTCTACATTGTATTAGTTTACCGGCATTTAAAGATTAATAATAATACTTTATTGCCATGACTTTGTACAAAATATTAGCATTGTCAAGAATAATAATACATAAACATTAATAATGGAATACAATTAGTCAGCAGTAAAAGGAGTCATGTCAAAGCAATACTTATATTTAATAGCCTACCTAATGAATATAAAACTATTGTAAATAAAATCAAAAGAAAAAAAGAATTGAAAAAATGGATAATTGCAAATATTAATGTTGCATGAAATATAATTTGTATAAGCAATAAAAAAAGGATAATAATAATAACAACAATAATAACAATGATCAAATCAAATTTACCTTAATATTAATTTTCTACTTTAATATTAAAGTCTATTTTTTTAGTTAAGTATAATCTAGTTTAGTTTATGATTATTCTCTTAGTTTTAAGCAACCAGTCTCACAAACAGGTAACTGTGTTTACCTCCGTGAGAGTATACTGGAAAAATTGTATATTTTCTATGTATATTTTCTTTTCAAACTGGTTCAATAAATAAATAAATATCAGATATTTTAGAAATTAATAAAACAAATAAGTTAGTACGATCAACAATTTAGAAATGATCTACAGACATGTACATATAAATGGGTAAATAATAAAATTAAAATATCATGTACCCTTTAAAAAGTTTTTTATGTGTTTTTTCAATTTTTTGGGTTGTTTTTCAACAAAAATGCCAAAAAACTGTTTTTGATCCCAGAAATCGACATTTTATAGTAAATAAACCTCCTAGAAGTCATTTCTGATCGAAAATTTGCCGCTGCATCCGAAAATGGTGGCAGTTTCCTTACAAAACGCATCATTTTCTATCCATTGGCTGATTTTCGGCAAAATTCCTTTTTTTTACGGCGTCATATCGCGAAATCTGCGTGTTTTTACCTCAGCTTTACGATAAAATAAAAATTCTTCTGACTAAATGGATTTTAGAGGTCGAAAATTTGAAAAAACTGAAAAAAGCGACAAAAAACCAGGTAAACGTAATTTTCTACCAGTTTTTGACCTTTTTCGATCACAAAGTTGCAGAATTTAGAATCGTAAGTAGGATATTTGAATTCCTTGAACAATTTTCGATCGGAAACATGCTATTACATTATTTTTTTTTAAATATTATGGTGCTTTAGAAAAGCAGTTTGGAAAATCTAGAGACTTCGTTTTTTTGTAATTTTTGAAGTTTGTTTCTTAAAACTTAAAATCTAAAATCGTGATGAAAATTGACTGATTTTGATGTAAAATTTCCCAAGCAATCTGATTTTGACAATTTTTCAATCTCACATGATGACCCAGAGCCACAAAATTCAACAAGGCGCACAAAAAATTGAAGGCAAAACAACGAAACCTAATTTAAATTAGTGTAATTTAGTAATTTTCGGATCCAGCGGCCAATTTCCGATCGGAAATGACTTCTTGGACGTTTATTTATTATAAAATGTCGATTTCTGGGGTCAAAAACAGTTTTTTGACATTTTCGTTGAAAAACAACCCAAAAAATTGAAAAAGTAAAAAAACTTTGTAAAGAGTATTTTAATCTCTATATGCCGGTGAACGAGTTCTACGATATAGAAACGGAAAAAAATTGCCCCGGCAAGTTCTGCATTAAATAGAATCAGCCATTATATCCATTCTAAATTTAAATGAAATAACTATTAAAAGTTCGATTTTCACGAACTAGTTGAATTGTTTATTTATTGTTTATAAACAATTTACGCAACTTCATTTTTGGTCAACTTTTTTTCTGATGACATTCTGAAGAGAATGGCACTTTGTCCCATCAAAATCGATCCATTTCCCAAGGATTTACGGGTTTGGCCTATTTTTATACCCATTACTGCATTATATAGTTTCTCGTGTTTAACCTTAACGTTATCCGTAAAAGAGAACGTACAGTCACGAATAATTTTATTTTCTTATGAAGGTGCGTTCCAATATTGTTTTTGCAGGTCGTAAGAATATTCACCGACTAAAAAAAAACGAATCTACGAGGTACTATAATGTAATTAATGGCGGCATTTTATTTTATAGGGATGGTACATAGTAACATACGCTTTGGGCATTTACCATCTGAATCTATTTATAGCGTTCTTGACGCCGAAAATAGATCCAGCCATGGATTTCGATGGTAAGTTTTTTTGGGACGTTTTGTTCGACGCGATTCATGATGTTGTTGTTTTTTTTTGTTAGCCGAAGAAAACGGTCCCGAATTGCCCACGACGGCGAACGAGGAATTTCGACCGTTTATTCGTAGATTGCCGGAATTCAAATTCTGGTATTCCGTCACCAAGAGCACACTGATCGGGTTCGTTTGTACGTTCTTCGAGTGTTTCAACATACCAGTATTCTGGCCAATCCTAGTGATGTACTTCATCACTCTGTTCTGTATTACGATGAAGCGACAGATCAAGGTAAGAACTATGTTTGAATTTAAACGCCATTGATGACACACGTTTGTATTCACACATCAATTATCATGTAACCTCAGTTAATAAATCAAAATGCTTTACAAAGTTTGAATCAAAGTACATCAACAAACAAAGACAAGCGACTAATTTATTTACTTTTTTTCTAACATTTGTTTTTTTTTAATAATATTTTATTAAAAACTCCTCCACATTTTGATATGAAACTTCATCTGGGTCTTCTCTAAATACAATAGATAGATTCAATGGTGGAAGCCATTACTTTGTGATAATTTATCATATTGATATCATAAAATAAAACACTTTTACTTTGTTTCTCATCACATATATTATAGAAATAAATCGTGACTATAGTTTCGACACTAGCGTGCCATTTTCAAACGATACTAATGTATTATAATATGAATAATCTTGACTATTTATGGTACAATATAAGACACAGGTAACAAATGGGGTTCCAGTTGCGGAAATACACTGTTAGAATAGTATCATTTAAATTGGATAATGAGCACTCCCAACTTAGGAAGAATTGGAAACGATAGAGGCGATAGGAGCTTTAATTAACACGAAATGGGGCCAGTTGGCAATCTACTTCGCGTCTAGTTCCCCCAATAAAAAACTAGATGAAACCGAAATAGACGGCTTACTAGAGAGAAACATACCCACAACAATAGGGTGATCTGAACTGCAAACATACGGATTAGAACTGCAGGACGACAAACCCAAAAGGAAAACAGCTGCACAGATATGTCGAGAATCGGCAACTGGCAGTAGTAGCCCCAACGGAACCAACGCATTTCCCAAATAACTGTTCTTTGTAACTCGTCTAGATGTTTTATTGAAGTCTCCTGTCTGTTTCTGGGCCACCAGTACAGTGCACCGTACATTATCATGGAGGTTATGAGAGATGAAAAGCAGATCGTTGCTTCTATCGAGGCTATAGGTGCTGTTCGCATGACCCCCATAATGCACTGTTCCTTGTAACTCGTTTAGATGTTTTATTGGAGTATCCTGTCTTTTTCTGGCCCACGAATACATTGCACCATATATTATCATGCAGATTATGAGGGATGAAAAGCAGAGCGTTGCTTCTATCGAGGCTATAGGAGCTATTCGCATGACTCCCGTATTGCACGGTCCCTTGTAACTCGTTTAGATGTTTTATTGAAGTCTCCTGTCTGTTTCTGGGCCACCAGTACAGTGCACCGTACATTATCATGGAGGTTATGAGAGATGAAAAGCAGATCGTTGCTTCTATCGAGGCTATAGGTGCTGTTCGCATGACCCCCATAATGCACTGTTCCTTGTAACTCGTTTAGATGTTTTATTGGAGTATCCTGTCTTTTTCTGGCCCACGAATACATTGCACCATATATTATCATGCAGATTATGATGGATGAAAAGCAGAGCGTTGCTTCTATCGAGGCTATAGGAGCTATTCGCATGACCCCCGTATTGCACGGTCCCTTGTAACTCGTGTAGATATTTTATTGAAGTCTCTTGTCTTTTTCTGGGCCACCACTACAGTGCACCGTATGTTATCATAGAGATTATGCCTGCCAGGAGGTTTATTATACTTGATTTTTTACATCTCGCTGCGCGATGGTTTCCCAAGCTTGGTGCCGAAGATTATTCAGGTATTTAACTTCCGACAATAAGGTTAGGGTGGTGTTGAGTAGTTTATGTAGACTGAACGCTCCTATTTTTCGGGTTAACGTTCAAAGAGTAGTCTTCAACGTTCGTTTATTTTGAGGGCTCTCTGAATCATGTCGCATAAAACGATCTCAAATCTTCCTTGTACCAATATGATTGTATTATGGTGCAGAATCCTGCCCCATTACGACGTCACATGATGACTTCTACTACTATGTTTAATGTTCCGTAGCTGGGTTGATGGTACACCGTCCCATGGGCTATGACTACTGTCTGTTCAGATATAAGTGAAACTATAGTGTAAACTTGTAATTGTAACTATACATTGTTCATTATAGCATGGTGGTCGATCTGTTTGACATTTATTTTTATTTATAGCATATGGTGAAATACCGATATCTGCCGTTCACGCACGGGAAACCAAAGTATCAAGGACACGACGATCAAGCAGGGAAAATAACTTTAAGTAAATGAGAAATTGAACCAAATAGGACGGGGAATATTACGTGAACGTTGTGTTTAACACAGCCGCGAGCAAATGTTGAGTTGTTGCAAATTCCTAATCAGTAAACATAACACCTCGTACAAAAAAAATCCATATTATGTATCTACATCGCAAATTGGTTAAAAAAAAGTAATATATGCATGAATTTTGTAAATATACCAATTTGTTTTACTGGGAATTTTGATTTTACCCTAATTATGTGAAATAAAAGTCTTATTTTAATGTAACAGTTTTTGTTTCCCATTTAAAATTGCAGCATTTTCAATTTGTGTCGGCTTAGATGTACATAGCGTGTTTACTTGCGTAAGATTCTAGGATTCGATGTATTTTTTGTATATTATAAAATGAAAACTTGTTTGGATAATAAACAGTCAAATTATTCTCTTCAATTATTTAATATACTAGTGAGTGAACTACTTTTTAAAACCAACCTCGGTGAACCTGAACATAATGGCCATCTTATAGAATGGTTAATAAATTATAATAAAATTCGAATCTTGAGTTTTTCCCCATTCAAAGGATGAAATAATCAAATATCAACGCCATAAGTGCGATATCTCAATTGTTGCCTTAGTTACAATTACAAGATGGCCGCCGTGACGTCACTGCCAATTGCGCGTATAGTATGTCTCGTTATATTTTCATTATCACGTATGTAGTAGCAACCGCTGACCTCTATGGAGTATTATAGCTCCGTGCTCAAACGTTGTGTGAATACTTCCCTGTGCTCTCTGGTGCGTTTTTTTATCAGGTGTTGTCATAGATAACTACTACCGGTAGTAGAGTTATCTATGACCCGACTGCTAGTAGAGTTATCTATTGGTGTTGTGTTCTGTGGTTTTCAACTAAAATTACTAGGTTAGATTAAATTTGTTATAATGTTAGCTAACATTATACCGGTTTTAAGAAGATGTAACTATATATCGCGAACATTTTCAACCGTACTAAATGAAAATAAGGAAAATGTAACAACGGAACCACGTCAAATGTTATTTCCACCGAAATATCAGACACCTTGCGAAGTTTGGTTAGAAAACTTGGATACAATCGACGAAAACAAACTAGCCATATTAGAGTTGCACCCTGACGTATTCGCGGTGAATCCCAGAATCGATATAATACATCAAAATGTAAAATGGCAATCGCTATATAGGTTCGTCAGCTATGCACACACAAAATCTCGGTTCGAAGTACGTGGAGGTGGCAATAAGCCTTGGCCTCAAAAAGGTAAGCACCTAATCCACTGTACAGTGGCACCAATCCAATAAACTATAAAGAGTTCACACTGTGAATAAACTAAAATACTATAAATCAGAAATGATCACCCTCATCCAATAAAAATACTGTTGAAGTACTGAGGACTTTTTACCTATCAAGTAGCAGCTGGAAGGTCCTCAGTACTTCAACAATATTTTTTGTGGATAAAGCTCAAATTTATTAATGGATGATTTTGTAATTAAAAGGAATGGGTAGAGCACGACATGGATCAATTAGAAGCCCCTTGTTCAAAGGTGGAGGGGTCGTTCATGGCCCCAAGTCGCCCACACCTCATTTCTATATGTTACCCTTTTACACAAGGCTGATGGGCTTAACTGCTACCCTGTCAATTAAACTAGCCCAAGACGATCTGCATATTGTAGATAACTTGGAAATCCCAACAGCAGACCAATCGTATGTGGAGGAGCTGATTAAGAGTAGATATTGGGGACCTGCGGTACTGTTTATAGATGAGTAAGTAAACACTACTTCTAGACTTAATCGTCTGAGCAGCAGATTTGACATAAATTCAATTCTCCATTTCCTATCCTAGAATGTTCCCAAATCGGCTCGAAGGACCATAAAAATGTAAAATTCTGACAATCTGATAGAAAGGCCCATCTATCAGATTTAATTGTTACATTTTAATAATCAATGAAACAAATAACAACGCTTCTCCATTGTGTTTTATCATTTCAGCACTGATATAATGCCTAGGAATATCACAGCAGCTACTGACACTCTAAGGCATGTAAATCTCATGCCTGTTTACGGTTTGAATGTTTATTCAATGTTGAAACATGATACATTGGTTGTTACAAAGTCTGCAGTCGAATTAATTGAAAACAAGATTCTCACACATTTACATAAGAATGATGTAAAAGCTGTAACTGCTAAATATAAAGTGAATCAATTGTAATAGGATTTGTTAATAAATTATTTAATTATATAGTTTGTTTTATTTTGTGTACTATTGTTAATTGTATGTTAAGGTGAGCTAAATATTTGTTTGATGGAGGCCGACGTTGCAACGAAATATTGAGACAGTTGATGCTAAATTTAGTACTAAATAAAAAAAAAAGATTCGCTACATCTTCATGTATGATTCATTAACAAGTTCTGCACTGAATGTAGCTCATGCATACAAAAAAATAAAATTGAAAGTTCAAACAATCGGAAAGCAGTACAATGTTAAACAGATGTGTTTAAAATTTTATGATGAGAAGATCTTTGTTGCTGTGCCGGTATTACCGATTTATTGGATTCAGCTTTCTACATAACACAATTTTGAACATTATAAAAAAATTGTAGAAATTTGCAAGTGTTTACTTAAATTTGTAGAAATTTGACTCGATGATTGTACATCAGTTCTATGATTTACAGAATTAGCTTCACGTTTTATGCGAATCATTTCCAGGATAGATCTTTTATTATAATCGAACTGATGGTTATAATCAAAACTGAAACTGAAATTTACAGTGGAAATTGTTAAATTTATTTATTATACAGGATGTTGCAAGCAGGGAACGGTAGATTTTGCAAAAATAATCAGATTTTTTCATATAAACTATGGTCCTTCATTCTTTCGTTTCGGAGATACAGGTAACGCGCTGTATCTCGATTCTCATGATTCAATTTGAAAACAAATTTAATTTTGCTGTAGCACCTGTGCAGCTGAAGATATTGCGTTGACATCTGGTACTTGAAAATTTCAGAGGACGCCGAATAAGAAGGCTTAGCTAGTTTTTGAATATGCGGTAGAGGGCGCTGGTTGCACGACTTTTCGGCTCTGAAATCCCCGAGTACCAGATTTCAACGAAATATCTTTAACTGCACTGGAGTTACAGCAAAAAAATTTTGTAATCAAATTTAACGCCCTATATCTTCGAAACGAAAGAAGATAGGACCATAGATTGTATGAAAAAATCTGATTATTTTTGTAAAATCTACCGTCCCCTGTATTTATGGGAGGTTCTTCTAAAATATCCTATATAGGTGACATATGTTAATGTGACCTATTTCCCAAGAATCTACTTATAATTCATACTTGGGTCAAGAATCATTATTATCCACTGAATACTCAAACATTTCAAAATGAAATTTTGAAAACTCCCTATTAACCAATTTAATTACGTACTAAATATCTGAAATAGGACAAATATTCGAAAAATATTAGTTGCAAATTTCAAATCTAACCAATCTACTAACAAAACCTTATCGTGTTTAATAAAAGCTAACATAAATACATCTGGTATGTGAAATTTTCAATTATAAAACCACCGATATAGAGGGGGAATGTTCACAAATATGAACGTTGTGACTACAACGCCACTTTATTTTCTCATCAATGAAGATACCTCTACTAGTTCATGCTTATTGTTTACAGTAAACAGGTAAGGTGGGCATACATACGAACACATATTAACATAATGAATATGGAGCCATTCAAGCTACAATATTGAAATATTACATCAACACTGAGTTCACGTGTGTGAACATTGCAATTATGAAGCTACGCTATACTCCAATTTCAAGATGTCCCATACCAAGGTGAAAATATACTCATGTAAACATTTCAATTATAAAACCTCTGTATTTTCTAATTCAAAAAGGCCCAATCAACATAAAACAGAGATGATTTACAAATGCGAACATTGGTTATTGGTAAATTGAATATGTTGAATCTGTAGAAATTTTGACACATATAGAATAGAAATAGAATAGTAATACACTTAGTTCTGAAATTTTCTAAACGAATGAAAATACAGTAGGTACACGCTCCACCAATCACACACTATAAATGTTTCGTTTGTGTCCGGATTATTGGAAACAGCGGATTATTGGCTGTTCAAAACAAAATAGGCAGTTTCGATAGAAGTCGTTGATGTATTTATCATTTATATGTAATTATACAATACATAATACATACTTATTACATAAGGGTATATAAAATAAAATCCTAACCAAGATTTCTCCGGTGAAAAATTACACTTACAAGTTCTAATGAAAAATTTATCAATTTTGGATTGTTTTTTAAAATTATGAGCTTCGTTATTGGACGCCAAAAACAGCGGATTACTGGATTTTGTAGGACTAAAGAACAGCGCAGTAAAGAGCATCGCCACATAATTATCAAATCGGGTGTTTTTTGAAATTAACCTTTCAAGTTTGGAATTGTAATCATCAGAAATCTCGTCTGTTATTCCACCACGAGAGATTCCAGATAGGCTCAAACTAGTCACCACTTCATTGTCAAGCTCGAGACCTGCCGAACTTCTTCTTACCAGACTTCATTTTTTAATCGAGCTGCGAAGTTGTGGATCTTTTTACCTAGGTAGTGAGATCTTTCCTTATGCCTATAACCTCCACACCCTCAAGAAAAATTCCGCATGTATATCTCCCCTCCCAACATTCTACCGCTGGCTCATACGATGTTCTTCGAGCATTATAGGTTTGCCAAAGTGTAAAATAAAAAATAAATAATACAGAAACGATAAATGAATCTTTTGTAGATACATTTTCCCTGCTAACATTTTATATTACACAAGTGAAAATCAGTATTTTATTCAAAATGTATTAGTCGAAGAAATAAAGCAGAAAAGAGGCCAAAGTAAAAAAAAAACGGATGAACCGATCTTGATAACTTGTTTAAATCGATTCAGGAAGTCATTTAGAAAAAATGTTACTATTTTTTATTTTTCTAATGTGCATTTTAACATTTCTACAGAGGAAAATGCATCTTTTTGAATGCATTTTCAGGAGCTGTAAATATAAATATAGCCAAAATTCCTCACTCGGGGGTTTTTGGGGTCGCTGATCACGATTCCGGTGTCAGATTACGCACCTGGAGCTCAGGACATCCTGGTATTAAAGTCGTCTTCAGGGAATTCGTGAAAATATCTTTTGCAATGGAGTGAAACTTATTGGGGAGGTTCTCTTGAGGTTGCCCGTCATTACCATGACACTCAATAGCAACCTGGTGGTCAGGATACCTTGATGACCTAGGTCATCTCCATGGATTGTTTTTCGATATGCTCTGAAATGTAATCAAATTCGTATATCGGGGGTTTTTGGGGAGGCTCAGGACATCCTGGTACTATCGTCATCTCCAGGGAATTCGCTGAAATACCTTCTGCAAAGGAATGAAACCTGTTAGGGAGGTTCTCTTGAGCATACCTGGTACTATCGTCGTCTCCAAGCATCGGAATCATGATCAGTAGCTCCAAAAGCCCCCGAGTAAGAAATTGTGGCCTATTTTGGCTATATTTAGCCATTTTTTTCAACATTTTTAATATTATCTCCTAAAAATGCATTCAAAATGATGCACTTTCCTCTGTAGAAATGCTAAAAAGCACATTAGAAAAATAAAAAATGGTAACATTTTTTCTAAATGAATTCCCGAATCGATTAAAAAAAATTTATCAAAATCGGTTATCAGATTTTTTTTCGACCTTTTCTGCTTTATTTCCTCGACTATATGATTCAATTCTAGTATTACAGTTTTTAATACCGTCAGGTATAGGAAAACCAGAGGTACACCCTTGAAAATATAGAAAATGTGTTGTTACGCAGTTACGCTCCCGCTTAATATATTCTCAAACATGAAATGTACTGTTTGCATGGTTACAGATCCGGGGTTATTGAAAATAGGGAATTCCGTCAAATTAATCATTGATTATTACAATTACCGATAGTATTGTAGCTTGCTACCGCAGCTAACCGTCACTCCAAAATAACATTAATTGGTTTATTATGTGTAGTTTCCGAACCGTTTCTTGGTCTCGTTCACGGTAGATGACCTCTCCATCTGGGAAATTCTACATTAGGTCGAGACACAGGATTTGCCATCTTGTCTATAATAATAATTGATCAGTACGTAAATATTTGCGGTTACAAAACGTAAGTATGCATCCTAGTTCTAAGCAGCATTCTAGAAAACTTGATTATACATCTTTGAGACACGTGAAGCTGGTTTGATGAGGCCCCAAAGGAGTTACAAACAGCGTTTGGTTACAAAAGGAATAGTTTCCTAGTTTCTGATGCAACTCTATTTGTGAATTCATTATAACTTGGAAAATAAACCGAATAAATATACAGGTTGTTTCTAAATTAATGCAGCACCGTACGCGGTAAGAGTAATTAGGGGCAACTCTATCAAGCATTATTTCTTCAACTCTCGAACTCCTAGAGGAACGAAGACTCCACAGTCATTGTACCTCTTTCGCTCAATTTCAAATGCAAACACGTGGTTTTTTCGCATGGTATGTGACTCCTAATCATGCGTTTTCGTCAAATTTGCAGAAAAATCTTTTAGACTTCTTTTTACCGCGTACGGTGAGCTTTATGGCAGTAGTAGTAGTAGTAGTAGTAGTAGTAGTAGTAGTAGTGTTTATTGATATCTTATACATAGTATATATATACGTCAGAGAACAAAATTACTTTTTAATAACATAATATATATAAAATTAGACTAAAAACAATTAAATTCAAGATTCAAGAAGTCTTCAGAATTATAAATACAGTTTTTTAGTAAAAATGATTTTATCACAGTTTTAAATTTTTTACCAGGTAAATTTCTTAGAGAAGGCGAAAGTTTATTAAAATATTTAAAACAAATGAAATTTGGTGCCTTTTGTGACCTACTCAATCTAAAAAATTCTAGATGGATATTATCCTTGGTTCGGGTGTTATAGGAATGGACATTACTATTTAGTTCCGCCGCACTCTGATTTTTATGTGCATATAATAAGCACTCAAGAATAAAAATAGCAGGTAATGTGAGAATCCCTAAATTACCAAAAACATGTTTGCAGCAGTCACGGTACTTGACACCACCAAGAATACGAATTGCCCTCCTCTGCAGTCCAAAGATTCTATTAAATTCACTGCAATTCCCCCACACTAAAATGCCGTATCGTATGACTGACTCACACAAAGAAAAATATGCAGTTTTTAATACCTTTGGAGAAACCGAGCACGACAATCTGCGTAATAAAAATATATTTCTACTGATCTGCTTTGCAACAAAGTTTATTTGGACATTCCAGGTAAGTCTAGAATCGAGGTAGACACCAAGGAACTTTACGCTAGAGATATCAGAGTGTCTCAGACTAAATATCATCTTCTTTGTTTTTTCTCTATTCATACCTAACCCGCATCCCGTGAACCACTCCGCTGCCCTCTCTTGCATGCAGTCAAACGCCACCCCTGCACAAGCCAGGTCAGCACAATCATCAGAAACCCTCGAGTCATCTGCAAAAAGTATAGTGAGGCAGTCAGCCAAATATTCAGGAAAATCATTTATAAATATTAGGAACAGCAAGGGCCCCATAATAGAGCCCTGCGGCACACCAATATTTACTGCTACCTCCTCTGACCAACCACCATTCACATATACATTTGCAAATAGCAGGGGTACCATTTTTCTGCTAACCCAGACCACAGACCTATATGTGATGATTGATGGTCTCACTATTGCTGTGTACATCCCCCGCAGGGTGTTAGGGCCCCAGTTTTTCCCGCAATGCTACTGCACACCATTAGGGATTTTGTAGCTTTGATAGTTATCTCTTTTTCGTGTTTACTCCAGACGAGTTTCTTATGTAGTATAATTCCCAGATATTTTACTTCTGACTTTCACTCAATAACGCTTTCAACCAGTTCGATGGTCTTGAGGTTAGGATTACTTTTCCTTGTGAAGGCAATTAAGGTGGTTTTGGTGGGATTAACGTTAAGTCCCATCGATTGGCACCATTCTTTAGTATATTTAAGGCCTCTCCTCCTTGTTAGACACGCCTATGATGAAAATGCAATTCGGCCAATACTGCACAAAAAAATAATATTAGGTCGTTTCCTGAATTTCATATCAAAAAATTATCGCGTTCCTGAAAAAAAATCAAATCAATATTTTAGCGTCATCTTTAGCTTAAAGTCAGATAATTTGTTAATCAATTTTATTCGAAAATCGTGTGCTCAATCGAAACAAAACATAGCAACTTTTTTTCAAGATTGAGGTATTTTTTACCCTACGCCCCTATAGTTCTAGACGTTCCTGTTATAAATTAATATTTGTGTTTGCATAGTGGAGGGATTGTATATTTATTTATTTACCATTTTGAATTTTATAATTTTATCTTGGACAGTTTCGAAGATATTTACAAAAATCGATCTTCAGGGTTCAATCTTTAGAGGGCTGTAGTTGGCTTAGGAAGCATTTTTCGATCCTTGTTCGCATAAGCTCTTTTTCTTAAAATCATCCGAGGTATCTCCTTCTGAATTTTGTCACAAGAATTTAGAAACTCCCTGGGTAGTTAAATAATCATATAGCAGATAGCCTCGAGATGGTTCTGCAGTTTTAATTTTGAAAATTGAAGAAAGGACTCTTGTAATATTTTACAACTGATATATTTTTTGTTATTTGATTCGTCAAAAAAAATCAAATCGCCTATTCCTCATTTATTATAACCGTGGTTATGTTGAATTGCTGATTTGCAACCAAACGAATCATCCCAAATATATTGTTATTATAGAATTATTATTTTAACAGTTATTCAGAACATGCTATTTCATTGATACAGCTTGAAAAATGAGAAGTTAGCATCAATCAATTCGGCAAATTGGTTTTGATACATACAATTTACATTAGATAACGTGTCTTTCCTCCAACGTTTTTTGTGAAAGTTTAAAAGTATGAAATTAAAATAATCCCTGTTCACAGCAGCATATCGGAATTCGAAAAGAAATTAGGAAAGTAAGTATAGGCGAAACATCTATATGATTGCTCAACTTAGGAACGAATTATTCATAAAATTTCTCGACCGAGAGAAAGCTTCGTATTACCAGACACACACACACACATGGTATTGCGTATTTCCCCAAATTTACTGTAACATTGACATTCGTAATTGTTCAATGTTACACAGGTTTGATTAATGTTGTATTCAGCCTGCTGGCGTTTTCTAACATAACGTTGTATTATCTACATTCCAGACAAACACTTCGTTTTCGAAGAACAAAACACGAATCTGGCTCATAAAAATGATCAATGGAAACGACTTTTTTTTTGATTCTAAATTCTTGACCCAGATAAGAACTACATCGAAATTCTGGGGAAAAAAGATAATTATTTCTTTCTGGGAAAACTCATTCTTATGTTGATATAAACAAATACTGAAAAAATAGGTAATATACTACTGCAGATTCAGTTACACCTATTAATTATGAAATAGCTCTATTTAATAGTCTTGTTCATCGATTATTAAACGTCCCTTTAAGCCAGCGAAATTATAACAAGTGTTCTGTACACCATTCCAACTATGATTTGATTAAGAAACGTGGGTGCATGTAGCGTAAATTGGGCATAGATGAATTGGCAAACCATACGGTCACTTTTGAGATCTGTTGATCGATTCAATTTTTTGGTATGTTTTACTTGTAGCTCCCTTTTTTATTGTACGAAAGTTTGATGATTGCTCTAGATTATTCGGTTTTCCAGTAGTAAAATATTATGTGGGGATGTATTATGTCAAAATTCTAAATGACGAAAAGCTTAAATTCAAGTAGCTCATCCTGTATAGGCATCATCATTTATACATTGCCATCTTACACGGTTCTTGGAGTAGATTCTCGCCAATTTTCTTAAATATTTTGACTACACCAAATTAATAAATTTTCTCGACAGCTATCGTGTATCAGAGGGAAATTTTGGAAAATCGCCTTTCTGACGTAATAACTCGGAAACGGAAAAGCTGATCGCCAAAAGTAAATAATCGCCGGCTGTCTCCAAGTATTGCCTTAAAACGTGAAAAATTTCCAGATACCCACTCCAAGCCGTTTTCGAGAAAATAAATGGATTAACGTAAAAAACACGTTTCGGAGCAGGGCGGCGGCAACGGCAATGGAAAATTCACTATAACCATAATAACAAACGCGCGGAGTTGAGAAACTTCAGAAAATGAAAAAGGAAAATGGAATGCAACCAATTAATCAGGTTACACCCACTACCTTCAAATAGTCCAATAAAATTCAATACTTTCACATATCATCCTTCAGTGATCTTATTTCAAGATTCAAGTGACTTCATCGATGTGATGTCAGTTCATTTTATTTTGTGGAATTGAACTAAAGTTTATACAGTTCAATATTCTGTGGTATCATAGAAGTAAGGTTATATAGTGTGAATAATTTCCAAATTCAAACTGATAGCAAGTGTCAGTATAAAACATAGTTGTGAAATACATTATGCCACGGTCGTATACGACCGTGCATTATGCTGACCATTTGAATAAAATTTGTAACATAGAGTATAATTTAACCTCTTTCATCTGCCATTTCTAAATCGTTTCTAATTATATTTTCTGTATTCAAAGACACAGAAAAACACAAAATTGAGGCAAGTTAGTGATTGTTTGATTTTGAAATTGAATTCTTATAATTCATTGATATTTTGACTTGAACAGTTAAAGCTGCTATACAATTTCGGTATATGAGTTTAAGTTTAACGTCGGTTACAGATTATTGAAGCTGTGCAGATCACGTTCGCATAATTGAAGGGAATCTTATGAAAATTTAGGAGATGGTGCTAAACTTCGTCATATTTGTATATTTTATGACTAGGTAGACGCTTTGCCAAATATTTCCATCCTTATTCATCTGCTCTAATATCGAAAGATCCTATTACCATAAAAACAACTCTCACAACTATATTTGGGTAGGTATACAAATAATACGAGAATTCGAAGAAGGCAAAGAATGCTATTCGAAAGGAAATGCCCATGAAATAGGTAAACTTAAAAAGTTGACATGCTTGTGGTTAAGAAATTTCGTATCGGACCTCGGCATCTGACGATTACAAGAATTAGCTTTTCTACCTGTTTTAAGAAATAACATTCGATCGTCCAGCTGAGCTGTGAGATTCAGAAAAAAGTCATTAAAACGTCATTATTATATTGTCTGGTTCACGGTAACTCATAACAAAACGCTCTTCTGCAATTTTATTATTCAGTTACGTCATTTTATTGATTCTGCCTTTTGTGTGGAGTGGAGTGTTTTGAGTCATCGACCATCATAGGTATAATTGCGTCATGTTCCCAGTATCTGAAGCGCTTGTGTCGTGTGGTTAACTAACTGAGTAATGCATTGACTACCTGGAAATATTCGTAACTTCTGGAAATTTGTTACAGATCAAACTCAAAATTTCACTGATAAATAATACTTTCTCACACTTCACAGTAAATGTAAATTATTAGCACCGTTTCGAAATTAATTTTATGTAAACATTAGCGTAGGAAAAGGTAGTGGCCTCGGCGCTGCTATGTCATTCCCCATGCTTCTCCCTGATTTATACGCTAATATCAAAAGCGTTCGGACATAAAATAATACTGTTTCAATAATAATTAGGTAAAAAATGTCTTATACATTTTAAAACATGTGAAATATTCAGCCACACTACTGAGACTGAGTTTCCCGTTGATTTTGCAATCGAAGCTTTGAAGATAAATTTTGATACTCGTTTCTCAGACTTTGCGAATGAAATTAAGATTTTTCGAAACTCTTTGATACTAACATTGAAACCATAGCCCCGGAACTCCAAATGGAAATTATTGAATTACAATGCAGTGGTATAATTAAGAACAAATATCAAAACTCATCTTGTCGGAACTGATACAATTCGATAATTTGCATAAATTTGCTCGTGGGCTGTTTTCTGTTTTTGGTACTATTTACTTGTGATGGATGATGAAGTACACAAAGAATGTTTACAGATCTAAGTTAACCGATGAGCATATTAAACCTCTTTTAATAACTGGTACAAGTAAAATTGGTTCACGACTACAAACTATTGTCAGTGGAAAATCACAATTACATAAATCTCATTAGTATTTTATATGTTATAATATTTATAATGTTAGTGGAATTTATTTCAATTATTTGTTAGTTGTTATGCTTAAGTAAAATTTCTGCGTATTATACTTGTCATGAAGCTTTACCTAGCAAGTAAATAAAACCGAGTTATTATCATTCTGTGTCTTTTTATCCAACTTATCACAACAAGCCATTAGCCGAATTTGACCCGTGGGCCGTAGTTTGGACACCCCTGACCCTGATCTGAAGGAACATTCCTTATAACTTCATGATGACATAATGTAATCAGCTGATGGTATCTCAGATTCGAAACCTCCTACAACTTATTTCGTTTTTAATAATAAAGATAACAGGTTCAATTGAATCCAATAATACTTATCTGTTTCTGAGAACGTTGCCCCACGCTCAACCAAATTATGAAATAGGAATTTTCAGTTGAATGATCACGGCGAACAATCGGTAATGCGTATGTGTGAGTGAGTATGCTTTTAGAATAACCCAAGTCCCTGAATGTGCACAATGCACCATTGCAACACACATCTTCTCCAACTCGTGGAATACTATTCGTAACCCCAGATCGGAAATTCCGAGTAAATTTACTGTGTACACTTTGTTCGGGATAACTTAGAAGTCTTCTATGAGTTGTGTTTTAAACATGAACTATATCGTTACTCGGCATTTTATATTTTGTTTCGATCAAATATCCGCGAACCATCCTACAGTTCCATATTCGAGTTTCCTCCACTTACCATGGCACAATAATACGGATTCTTGACATCTCTTCATTGTTCCAGTCATAAATACTAGAGGGTAAGTGCTTCCAGACATTGCAACATTACGTTTTGCGATCTTAGCATTGTTATTTCACTCGCACAAGCGAAGGTTCTTGTATCTAAGTTTGTTAAAGAGGTAACACCCCTGATTCAAGCATCAGATATTTCTTCCCGCGTTCCCAACTTTGGCACACACAAACCAATGATAAATGTTAAAAAATACAGAATAAATTCTTAAAATAAGAGTTGACGGATCCTTGAACGATTCCGGATGCATTATGAGCCAAAGTGGACTTTGTTTCAGAACCAGTGCCAGTTTGCAATGAGGATGTTGTCACCTGTAACAATTGGCGAACATCGGCATTCAGTTATTCATGGATATACTCGTATAATAGAATGATAAATGCGGCTGGAGTAGACTTGTGTGTTTCAATCTAACAAAAATTGAAGTACAGGGTGTCCCATTTTAGGTACTTTTGCGGGTTATCTCCTTTATTTTTAAAGATAGAGAGTTGCGGTTTTCGCGACACTGTGCTACTTTTTCGTAAAACTCAAGATGCCGTCAACAGAATTTTCATAGCCCTTTTAGTTTTTAAGATACAGGGCATTTCTGAAAATGTTGCATTTTGTGACCCCCCTCGTATCTCCGTTATCCTTCAACTTATCGAGAAGGTAAAATAACATTCTAATAGTTTTTTTCCCGTAGAATGCAGTGGTGTAGATAACTTTTGTTACATATTTACTGTTTTTGAGTTATAAAGCAAACTTATGTTTTTTTAAATGGAACACTCTGTATATTTATAGACTATAAAATTTGTCTTTTTTTTACCTTTTCAAAAATATATGATAGTATAGAATTTTTTTCAGAAACACGCAAATATTTGAAATTTTCAGAAATTAAATACATATTTTAATAGTAGGCCATTGATATTGTTTATGACAAGAAACAGAAATAAACGTCAAATCTCTATCGCATTTAAGCTGTTTATTTTCGTTCTTTTGGTATCATTATTCAATAGATATTTATCAATTTTTCCGAATAATGGCAGTTTACGAAAATTATGAGAAATATGATATGATGGTATGTTTTATACAGAGTAATGAAAATTCTGAAGAAGCTTCGGAATTATACTTCCAAAGGTGAGTAAGCTATTATGGCTATGAAAATCTCTATTATCATTTAAATTTTTGCTTGTTAGATATCCAGAAAGAAGGCAACCGTTTTTTGGGATATTTGCCCGTTTAAAAGCAAATTTAGTTGAGCACGGATCATTTGTTCACCCGCGCCCTAAAACATACAACAAAGAGAACAGGGAAAGAAAATAGATAGATACTTTAGGATATATAGAAGCAACACCTTCGTCCTCATGTAGAAAAATTGAGAAGGAAATTGGTGTGCCAAAAACTAACGCTCAGAGGATCTTGAAGAAATATAAGTATCATCCATACAAATTTAATATACTACAACATTTGCATCCTGGCGATGCCGAGCGCCGGGCACTGTTTTGCCAGTGGTATTTGCAACAAATCGATGCTAACGATTCATTTGGCAGACTTGTTATCTGGTCAGACGAATGCTTTATTTCAAGTGCTGGCATTTTCAATCGTCACAATACCAGGAACTGGCGTAGTGAAAATCTGCATTTAATGTTTGAAAGGGCACAACAAGGACGCTTTGGAGTTGGGGTTTCATGTTTTATTTTGGGTAGACATATAGTTTATAGGATTTTTGAAGGAGGTCTTACAGCACGTAAATACCTAGAAATTCTTGAGGAAGTTATTCCAGAACTGCTCGAAAACATTCCATTAGCCCAGTATAATGATGTTTACCTACAGCAAGATGGTGCCCCAAGTCATAACTCTAGGCTCTTAAGGGCCTTTCTAAATAATAACTTCCCTCAAAGATGGATAGGTACCAACGGACCTGTTAGATGGCCTCCACGATCACCAGATCTCTCAATTTTAGATTTTTTTTTATGGGGTTATATACAAAATGAAGTATATAAAACTCGATATGACGGCATTGCAGAACTTCGAGAGGCAATTCATTTAGCTTTTCGAAATCTGCGAATGAGAACAATGGTTCTTTTGAACGCTATTCAAAGAATCTCGAAGATGTGCCAATTTTGCATTAGAGAAAATGGTGGTCAATTTGAACATCACATTTAATTTTTTTTAATAATGTTATTTTTTTGTGTTTTTGTTATATTGTCACTTTACGCCACAAAACTGTTGTTACAAACTTACTGTTAGAAAAAAGATCTATGGGAATTTTTTTTAATAGATACCTATATACAAGGTATCCAATTATTTGTTAGTAATATGTAAGTTGCACTTGTTTATTATTGTTATCCATAGCCTACTATTAAAATATGTATTTAATTTCTGAAAATTGTGAATTATTTGCGTGTTTCTGAAAAAAAGTTTATACTATCATATATTTTTGAAAAGGAAAAAAAAGACAAATTTTATAGTCTATAAATATACAGTGTTCCATTTAAAAAAACATAAGTTTACTCTATAACTCAAAAACAGTGAATATGTAACAAAAGTTATCTACACCACTGCATTCTACGGAAAAAAAACTATCAGAATGTTATTTTACCTTTTCGATAAGTTGAAGGATAACGGAGATACGAGGGGGGTCACAAAATGCAACATTTTCAGAAATGCCCTGTATCTTAAAAACTAAAAGGGCTATGAAAATTCTGTTGACGGCATCTTGAGTTTTACGAAAAAGTAGCACAGTGTCGCGAAAACCGCAACTCTCTATCTTTAAAAATAAAGGAGATACCCCGCAAAAGTACCCAAAATGGGACACCCTGTACATACAACCAGGGTTGAGCTGTATCTCAATTTCATGTATCTGAAATACATTTTCGTATTGTGTATTTTGTATTTCAACCACAAGTTTTCAAAGTACTTTGTAATTTGAATTTCAAATACATTTTTATTGTAAAAAAATCAATGGTGGAAGCCATAATAATTTATCATATTGATATAATAAAATAAAACACTTTTATTTTATTTTTTATCCAAAGCCAAGACCATGTGGTTGAAAGAAGAGAACAATAACCTTTATCGGAAACGCTATGTTATCAGTTATTACACTCTAAACTTACTTTTAAACTCCAATCTTTCTAAATCAAAATCAATATTAATATTACCAATGTAGAATTTAGTGATATAATCAAACGTTAATCTTTCCAATAACGAGCTAAACATTTTAAACAAAGGACTTAAATTTCACCTCATATTAAAAATAAGTGAATTTTAGAAACAGCGATTGCCGAAATAGAAGTTACTTTAAAAAATATACCTAATTCAAATAATACTAAAACATTTATAAATAAACACCAATTGTGTATCATCACAAGGCGTCCTTATAGCACTAATTTCAATTAAAAATGCCCAAGTCGCCGGAACGAACAGAAACACGAGCAATCGAAATTATAACACATTAATGCTTTAAGTATATAAATTAAGAATCCGCTGCTGAGCAATATTCTTATTTGCCCTATAAACATATCGAATCACAGTCTGTAATACGACTAAAGATCTGAACTAAAAATATAACGTTCTGATGATGGTCGTGAGACCGAAACGTACGTAAAGACGAAAATAATAAGCATATGTGTGAATTATCTCCCGGGAATTTTATACATAATTGATACCTGGGTCAAGAATCATTATTAAATAAACACCTTCATTCTCATAAAAACACTGATTGGTCCTCTGTAAAATCTATCAAACATAAGATAAATACCAACAATTTAGTTCTTACGAAAGCCGTTAAATCTAATGCAACTGTTATCCCAGATAAAATAGATTATGGCGATAAAATGAATACATTTGTTTCATCAGATTTGACTCAAATCAAGAGAGACCCTACAAACCAATTCCAGTTAAAAACAACTTGTAGAAAATAGTAATCCATTTTCTCCTAAACTTTACGGACTCATAAAAAATCACAAACAAAATGCTCCTAATTTTCAAAAATATAAGTAACTCCAAGCCTAAGTATGCAGTAAAAAACCCATTGGAACTTTCAAAGTCAATAAATAGATTAAATTCCCTTAAAAATGTAATTTTGGTATCTTTCGGTTTCAAATATGTTTTCAAATATTCCACCAATGAACGTAACATTTTGATATCAAAAATTCTGAAAAAATCACATACAAATTCCGTATTAAAATCCGAGATAGAACCAAGCTTTTGATATTTACCTTAGCCAAAGTTATTGTCAATTTAATAACGAGTTTTTCACACAAATTAAAGGAATAGCTATGGGATCCCCATTAAGTTATCTTTTACCAGATATTTTCATGTCTTATATTGAAGAAATTATAATGAGTTTCACTCTAGCTAAAAACATATTCATATCATAATCTTTATCATCTGAAATTACTGTGGGTAAATGTAGATATACCGGGTGTTCCATGTATATTCATTGTAAAAATAAGTTGGAAGTTTGGAGGTTACATGTATGAGGCATCAGGAAAGACATCATTAGGAAAGAGTTTCACAACTTCCAGATTATCAGTTTGAAATCACTGGTATCTAAATAAGAATCTCGATCTACCTCATTTTATTGTAGTGTCTGTAACGATAGCCAATCTATATTTCATGCTAAATCCACATAACTTTTATATGCAATGGGAACATTCAAATAGGATATAATAGGTATTTAATTTACATAAATAATACATTTTAAACATGAATTTAATAATTGTCCGTTTATAATCTAACAAACTAGATAATACAATGATATTTTATCATAATTCATTTTCACACGCTACCCATGCATGGTTTTCTGTACATTTTCATTGAATTATAATTCAAAAGACGACAGTAGGAACAATTTAATTATTCCTCCATTATTTTTCTAAATTACATGGAACATAACAATGCAATGTTTGATAAATAAAGAAATAAAGCTTTCAAACAGTCAACATTAATTAACTTTTATCCAGAGTAGTAGGTCGAGTCAAAAATGTACAAACCTAGGAAAAATGGAGATACAAATTTATTTTTCCTGAAACTTTTTGCAATGTCTTAAGTTAGCCCTACAAAACATAATGCGCCCAGTGAGATATGGGGCGAATGCCCCCTTCCCCCTAATAAACAATAA
The DNA here is from genome assembly GCA_958510875.1 of Endomychus coccineus. Classification (NCBI taxonomy): domain Eukaryota; kingdom Metazoa; phylum Arthropoda; class Insecta; order Coleoptera; family Endomychidae; genus Endomychus; species Endomychus coccineus. The sequence continues at coordinate 182,388,788 of OY294069.1, forward strand.
ATGAACAATTTAATAAACAAATTGAATAACTCGAAAACAGTTGGTGCTTTTTTGACCAAAATCACAACTAGGAGTTGCTTTGAGTCGCTGATTACAAACATGAGGTCATGAATACCAAATTGTTGATCGCGCTGGAGTAAAACCGGAAGTAGTGCTAATTGGGATCAGTTTATTCATAATAAATTGAATAACTCCAAAAGTATTGGTGCTTTTTTAGCCAAAATCACACCTAGTAAGTTGTTTGGGTCGCTTATTACGAATATGAAGTCAAAAATACCAAATTGTATATGCCGCCCTGGTAAAACCGGAAGTAGCACTCATTGGGTTCAATTTGTATATAACAAATTGAATAACTCGATAACTATTTCTTATTTTTCTCAAAAATCGGGGGTTTTTGGGGTTGCCGATTACGAATTCAATGTAAAAAAATGCATATCATAGATGGCGCTCGCGTAGAAGCACTAGTTTCAAAAAGGTTTATATGTAGTAAGTAGATATATTCGTCATTTATTAGTGAAAATTGAAGCTCTGCGGTTTTCAACTTCACTGATTATGAATATAAACTCAAAAAATTGCGAATCATAGATATAAGACATAAATTAGTAAAAAAGTTATTTTATGGAAAAACGTTATATAAAAATGACATTATGACATCAATATTTTATGGAAACATGACGTAAGCTATAATAAATATGCTGTAATAGAAATGTAACTCGTAGATGATAATCATCTGAAACATATGTTTCGAAAATCGGTCTAGTTAAGAATTTTATTTTTTATTTTCAAAATTTCCTCTGTTGTAGAACATACATACAGTGTATGAGATCTCTATGCTATAGAATGTGTATACTAATTCAAGTGGACGTATTTTACTATGATATAGATGATTCCTCTTCACTACATATCATTCTTTGTGCATAGGTATAATATTAGTATACTCAGGAATATATATTTTTATTACTTTATCTTTGAAAATATAAAATAACGACACAACGTATACCTGGGTATGTTTTAAACGGATTGTAGTATACATGCGGTATTGTTTAGAATTTGGAGATGCTTAAAAGAAACAGTTATTTTCAGGTACATCATTTTTTCAATATTGAAAATATGTTCCGTGGCATGGTCAAACTACTATCAAACATCCTATGTAGTTGTTAGTCGATTTTAGAAGCCAGTATTGGAACGACATAAATTTTATTAACTGAAAAATGTCAGCTCTATATTTATTTATACAAATATTTGATGTAATATCTATCATAGCAAGTAAAGTGTTTGAAAATTTAATGTGCAGTGACGATAGTGTTTTTCTCTATGTATCAATCAGAACGTTATTTTTGAATACTCGTTTCGAAATAGAAATTGCACATCACACTAGATGTTTCAACAGTTTACTTACATTAATGTCAATACATGTAATCTTTAATAGAATCCTTGTTTTGAAATAGATCAAAACACTCCGCAATAGATTTTTCGGAAGCAACGCTTACGATCACACACAAGATTTTGATAAGTTTGATGTTATATTATAAATAATATTTTATTTTTTAATCAGCGTAGCGAGCAGTACATTTTTCTTTGGGATAATTTCTTTTGAGAAAACAACACTAGATTTTTTCACAGTTGAAGAAAGTATATATAAAAAAAAAATAACTAGATAGATTATTTATTGAGAAACAGGTTTCAAAGTGTCACTGTACATTAAATTTTCAAACACTTTACTTTACTTTGGTATGATAGATATTACATCAAATATTTATATAAATAAATATAGAGCAACCATTTTTCAGTTAATAAAATATATGTCGTTCCAATACTGGCTTCTAAAAGCGATTGACAACTACATGAGATGTTTGATAGAACTTTGACCATGCCACGGAACATATTTTTAATATTGAAAAAACGATGTAGGTACCTGAAAATAACTGTTTCCTTTGAATATCTCCAAATTCTAAACAATACCGCAGGTTTACTAAAATCCGTTTAAAATAGAGATCTCCTAAACTATATGTATGATCCACAACCGAGAAAATCTTTAAAAAAAAATTAAATTCCTAACTAGGTTAATTTTCGAAACTTATGTTACTAAATGACCATCATCAATGAGTTACATTTCTATTACAGCATATTTGTTATATCTTACGTGATATTTTCTTGAAATATTGATGTCATAGTGTCATTTTTATATAACTTAACGTTCTTCCATAAAATAACCGATATTTCACTAATTTAGTAGCGTCATCTATGACTTGCAATTTTTTCAGTTTATATCCATAATCGGTAAAGTTAAAAACCCCAGAACTTCTATTTTCACTAATAAATAACGAATACGTGTTTTGTTAAATATACATGTTTTTGAAACTAGTGCTTCTACGCGAGCGCCATTTATGATATGCTTTTTACATTAAATTCATAATCAGCAACCCCAAAAATCTCCGACGTGTGATTTTTGATAAGAAATCACAAATAGTCATCGAGTTATTCAATTTGTTATATAATAATTGAACCCAATGAACGCTGCTTCCAGTTTTACCCGAGAGCCATCTACATTTTAGTATTTTTGACTTCATATTCGTAATCATCGACCCAAAAAACTTTCTAGGTGTGGTTTTGGTCAAAAAAACACCAATAGTTTTGTAGTTATTCAATTTGTTATGTAAAAATTTAACCCAATAAGCGCTACTTCCTGTTTTACCCCCAGCGCCATCTACAATTTGGCATTTTTGACTGCATATTCGTACTCAGCACCCAAACAACTTCCTGGGTGTGATTTTGCCCAAAAAAACATCAACAGTTTTCGAGTTATTCAATTTGCTTAATAAATTGTTTATTTATTAATTATTTGGGGGAAGAGAACATTTGCCCCATATCTCACTGGGTGCATTATGTTATGTAGGGCTAACTTAAGACGTTGGGAAAGGTTTCAGGAAAAAAATATTTTATCTCAATTTTTCATTATTGGACCGTTTTTTGTACATTTTTGACTTGACTAAGTACTACTTGAATCAAAATCAACATCCTATATCTAACGAAATGGTTCAACAATATCTATCGTAAAATATATTTGTAGATATATAATTTATTCATGAATGATTTGAGTTTACATCCAAGTAAAAAAACAAAAGATCATTACACGTGTCAGTATTGGAATCTGTTTGCCGGATTGACTGAGTAATTAACCGACCATTTTGTACTTTCCGACAATAACATAACAATTGCTTTATTACTGTTAAAATAAACCAATCATTAACACACATACACACATGACCATATAAAATTGTCCGCCAATACCACGAATGAAAAAGCTAACTCCGAAACGATAACATAGACGAGCCGTTCAAATTTCAAGAAATGATTAATAATTTGTGCCACATCCTTCACTGAGGGGAATCCATTGTAATGAATAAACCACCATCATTTGAATGAATCGGCTTATTTGATATGTTCTTATCTAACTCAAATTTCCTGAAATAGTGCATAACAAAACCATTCTTTCTTTTCATTTAACTAGTTACGTAATATGGAAATTTCATAATCACTTTCTTTTGGAAATTCCGTCTAGTCGTCATTAACAACTTCTAATCACTCAGTACAGGAGAATAATACAATCGCATTCGTATCTTCAGGATTAGGTAGTAGTTGGAAAGAAGGCCGGTATGTCCGTCCTCCCTGGCTGGAATTCACAATTCCATTACAAATCTAATGTTCAAACATAAAAAATAGATAGAGACAAATTGCCCGGAACCGTTTTTTCAATAACTTGATATCCTAAATTAACCGTAATCCATAAATCACCAACTTCCCTCACTCGTAGGAACCTAAAATATATTGCAAATGATTAGAAACGGATAAAGACGTAGAAATACGTCAAATTATACTCTATATCATTGAAAGTTTATTCGAATTGATAACACATGTGTTTCACTCTATGTTGGAAATGAAGATAATCAAACAGAACACTCTGGGAAAGTTGAAATTATACAAGTTGAAGTTTACTATTTAATTTGTTTAAATGATTATTTTCTACTTGTAAACTATAACCTGTACAATTTCAACTTCCCCAGAGTATTCTGCTTGTACGTTATATGTTTCATTATCATTTTTATAAGTTCTTGATCTTTTATTCTCATTTCAAGATGACTATTCAATTTGTTTAAATGATTATTTTCTATAAAATACAAGCAGAATTCTCTGGTAAGTTGAAATTGTACTGGTTGCAGTTTACAAGAGGAAAATAATAATTTAAACAAATTAAATCATCATCTTGAAATGAGAATAAAAGATCAATAACTTATAAAAATAAAATTATTAAATGAAGATTCATCCCGTTCAATTCAATAAACATGCATTGAAAATCGGAATTTAAACCATCAGGGAGCCACATTTCTGCTATAGCATTCTGCAGGTACTAGTACTAGTACTTCAGAATACAGAGGAGAAGAATGTGGAGAAAAGTAAATAACACTGAACAATGTTATACAGATATTATGAAAAATAAGCCAAATATTGATCATTTGATCATGTTCCATACAGGTGAAAACAAAAGTCGGTAATTGGGTCACATGAAACTTCTTCGGAAGTAAAGTCAGCAGTAAAACACGGTTACTTAAATGTCGGGTGTGTTAAAAAAAATAACGGGCATTTTTGGTTCTTGAAAAAATTCATTTGTTCGTTTACAACAATGTTATCCCTTTCAAAATAGTCCCCATGAGATATTGTACACTTCTCCCAGGGCTTCTCCCAGTCCCTAAAACACTTCTGGAATTCGATCTTTGGGCACAAAGAAAAGTCACATGGAATCATGTCTGGCGAATATGAAGGCTCAGGCATAATTACAACAAAGGAATAGTTGTAGTCTTATTTCAAAGAATATAGGATAACTTTTTTGACACAGAATTTTAACAATTTTCTTTTCATAAATTTTAAAAAATAAGTTATTTCAGTGTACATTATGGTTGTAATATTCATGTGCAGCATGCAGTGGACATTTATCATCCTTTTATATCTTATATTTGACATGTTCGTTACCCATTGAGGATTTTTCTTTCGAATAAAGCCGGCTATCTATCTATCTACCTATTATTATAATATTAAATTCAACTTATTTCTTATTTGCTTCATGTTCCATGTAACATTACAAAAAAGGAAAATTTATACTGCGGCAGATACTTTGAAAAAATAGGCTTAATGCTCAAGTTATAAGAATTTCTAATACATCTATATTATATTGCAACATTAGAGGAAACAGATTATGTAATGTTACATATTTATTGGTTTCTAATTCAAACATATCTGAATGCTTGCTATACCAAACATTCTTAAACTATATGTGAAGAATGTTAGGAAAATAACTATATAATATAGAAGCTACAGCAATTTGGAAATATTTATTGGATGCTGATATAGATAAAATAAAAATATTATACCACACCAAATAATTCAGTAACTTCAATTTAGGAATCATCGATGTGTTGTAATACACGTGGACACTGTAAATTGTAAAAGTTTCCTGTGAAACAATACAATTATGTCATTTACATAATGACAGAATGATGGAGGAATTTCCAAATAAAATTAACTTGATGGACCATTAGACTATCAATGTTTATGTTATTCTCATCTCAGGAAATGATGACCCCATACGGCTAATCCTTCCTTATTTGGGAAGAGCAAGCAATTAAGACGAATTGGGTATTTCCATTTTATTCGCAGGACGAGGAATATATTCTGAATTAAGGTAATACATGAAAGTGATCATTTCAATTGAAATGAATCAATGGATTAACAATATTTCACATTAATAGATAAAATTTAAAAAAATAAGATTCAAAACATTTTTCTCAGCCTGTGTTTAAAGTCGACTTCACTCTCCATATAATATATCCGATAAAATGCTAGAAAATTCGCATCCTGAAGGATTCCATTCTAATAAAACTGATTGATATGAACGTTGTGAAATTAATAATTCTCATATGAGGCTAAAGACCAGACGTTTCAGTTTGTCATCAGTCTATACTCTATAGCATCTTGGTAGGGCTCATGCAGATCACTTCCTCATCGAAGGAATATTACTTTGCATTTCGATCGTAAAAAATAACGCGCCTCTACTGTTTTTTTTTGCTTAGGGTCTTGTCAATACTTTGAGACTGAAGAACCGAAGAAATACGGTTTAAATCTGGTATGTTTTAGGGACTTTGACCTATCCGGGGTCGAGATGGCCTTATATTTTATTTGACAGATTAAAAATCCAGGAACCTAAGAGTATACACTACATTGATTACGTTTTCGTTTCTATGGTGATCTTAGTTCTAAGTAATGTATATAATAGAAAATTCATAACATTCTGTGTATACATAAAATGATTTAGGTATCAATTGCATAATCAAATGAACAGTTTCTAATTTTGATGCTTGTGAGAAGTGGTCAAGCTCTATTTTACGATGATAAATCCAAAAATATTCAATACGTATTAAACTATTGTGTAAATATTTATTTTAAGACCCACTTAGAGGACGAAACATATACAACGTTGCAGTATAGGACGGGCAATGATTTTCACTGGGAAAAACCCCATTCACAAATCCACGTTATCTGAGAAAAATATGTATACCTACTGAAGCTTATCTACAGTCTAGTCGAAATGTCGTATTTTATCATCTTTCCACTTGAGCAAACAGTAATAAATCTGTGATGAAAATAAATCGTAATAAAACATTTCGTAATTTTACGTATTTGTTCACATTAAGAGAGTTGACTCTCTGAAAAATCTTGAATTTAGAGTCTTTAAATTCATTAGCTTTTTAATTTAAAAAATTTGTCGGGATACTTGTGCCATTGTACAGGATGAACCAAATTGAATGTCTTTATAGCGTATCTCTATTAATATTATCGCTAGAAAAAACCGACCGCCCATCCTCGAACTTTTTTGGGGGTTTTGAACCGTGTCATTTGTTTAGGCGCTGTTGCCAAATACTCGATTTTTCAGAATTTCAGCTAACCCTCATAACATGTTTAATGTTGGAGCTGACGCCATTGAAATAAAACATTATATAGGCACTTTAACTTAGGCGTGTTCCATGTTCAAGTTATGACACAAACTTGTATTTAAAAAAAATATGAACCATAGTAGGCTTTGTTTTCGTTGAAAAGAGGATTTTTTGATGGTTTCAACAATATAATGTATTTTTTTTCGTTTATTTTCGAAAATTATCAAGCAAAACATCCTCTTTTCAACGAAAACAAAGCCTACTATGGTTTATATTTTTTTTTAATACAAGTTTGTGTCATAACTTGAAAATGGAAAACTCTAATAGAATATGCTTAAGCCAATGGATTGCACGCAAAAAAGTGCCCACGTAATGTTTTACTTACATGACGAGAGCTCCAACATTAAACATGTTACGAGGCTTTGTTGAAATCCTGAAAAATCGAGTATTAGGCAACAGTGTCCAAACAAATGACACGAGTCAAAATTCATAGGTACCCTCAAATTTGTCTCAAAAAAAGAGCTCGAGGATACGCGGTCGGTTTTTTTCTAACGCGAATAAAATAAATGAATAAATATGGCATAATTAATTAATCGCAACATGGTTTTCGTGCAGGCAGATCAACTGAGAGCGCTGCATATGCCTTCACAGAGTATGTTTATGATCTGTAGCGGGCATTTGATTGCTTGAACATTGAATTCACATGTACGAAACTCTACTCACTGGTAATACGAGGACACATGTTAGATTGGTTTAGATCTTACTTAATAGCTCGAAAAATAAGTGTGAAGCTGAACGACGTTTCGTCAACTGAGTTTGAGACGAGTGCAGGGGTTCCCCAGGGATCAGTGTTAAGGCCACTCACATTTCTGTTATTTGTCAATGACCTGCCAGATCATATCATTTTAGGATTGATAATAATGTTTGCAGATGATACGTCAATAGCTATTTCACCACGGACTTTTGATGAGCTGAGCATTATCACAAATACGATGGCTCTTCAGTTTCACACTTGATGTAAGGCGAATAGTCTTATACTAAATGAGGAAAAAACCAAAATTGTAAACATTCTTTCTTTTTTTACATTTCTCTATGAGAACTGTAATTTTCTTATAAATAATGTTATCTTGAAGCCACAAAAGTGTTTCCAAATTTCTAGGCTTATATTTAGATAATACACTTTCATGGTGTGAACAAGTTGAGCAAGATTGCAAGAAAATTAATGAAAGCTTCTATGCCATATATTAATTAAAATCAATAATAGACCAAAAATGTCTCATAAATGTTTATTATGCAATGGTATATTGTCATCTTTCTAACAATGTTACTTTGTGGGGGAAACTCGATGAACCACCAGCGAGTTTTCGTCGCTCAAAAGCAATTGATTAGACTAATGTTCAGCATGGGAAAAAGGGATTCGTGTCGACCTATTTTTGTCTTAAACAAATTGATGACATTTCCCTGCATCTATATCTATAAATGCCTATTAAAAATAAGAAAAAATTTGGATAACTACAAAACAAACGCCAACTATCAATCTTACGAGACTAGGAAGAAGTTAGCATTTGCCATCAAAATACATAATACTTGTAAATATGAAAAAGCCACTTCCTATATATGCATCAAATTCTTTAATCATTTGTCTGAAAATATAAGAATTGCGAAAGTCAAGTCATCAGTTAAAACCATGTTTCTCAAGCATGCGTTTTATACTGTGGATGAATACATGAACCAAAAAAAAACTATTAAATTCTTAGTGTAGGTATCTAAAATGTCCTTAAAAATTGTAGTGTGTCTAAATTGTCGTATCTTTGTTAAAATGTCTATATTTTATCAATACTAGTTTTTGTACCGCATTATAACTTTATAATCTAACTTTATGATTGTAAATGCTACTTTTTATTGTTCAATATAACGTGTCCTATCCATTTACGTAAATCGGCTTCTGGATAAATAAAATATTCTATTCTATTCATTGAATACTATGGAATAGTAACGCCTAAAGTAGCTAGAATTACTCTAGTCTCTTGTCTGCATTACTTTTTAATAAATTGTATTGTTTATATCTTATTTACACGACATTTATGTAATAACGTATGATGATGTAATTTTTGAATCAAAGCTTAACTATAAATTATGAATTATTTGAAAAAGAAAGATATGTATTGAGTTTACTTTTATTTTCAAATATATATTGCTTAGATAATTTTGAGAAAAAGTTATAGTCTTGTACTTGTTTCAAGGTCTTTAGTAAGTTGTAAGAACGTAACGTGCAGAATTCAATTTTTAAATTTAAGTTAATAATATGACATTTCATTTAGATTTGTCCAAATTCCAAATTAAGAGAGTTGATTAACTGAAAAATGTTGTAATCAAATATCTATATAGTTTGCAATTCATTTAGAGGTCTTTCAATTCGTCTGCTTTTTAATCAAATTTATAATTTTTTAAGTAGGATAAAGTCAATTTATTCTAGATTAGATTAGATTAGTCAAGGGTGTCTGCGTCCTTAAAGAGCTATTGTACCCCCTTATAGTACTGATGTTCAGTACACCAGTGAGTTATAGTTTTGCGATGAAAGCTAACGTTTTCCCCGGCTCCGGTGGCAAAATTAAAATTGTATTATTTTATGAATCTGAAACGAAAACAATTCTCTCTAAATGTTGATACGAATGACAAATTTCTTAAGAATATCTCCAAGGGTATCGATGTATGACATATGTTCAAATTATAGAGAAAATGACGTGTAATTGCCAATTAATTTTGTGATTTGTATGAGTCAATACGAACAATAATTATCAATGAAACACATTATTATTATAGTACATATGATAATGCCCTACTACTTGTCGTAATTACGGGAAGGCCAAAACCCCAAAATTTCAGATAATAAGTTTATGATTATTATGACGGATAATGAGCGAAATATGTTGCTGCATCCTTACTGGGAATTATCCTGCAATCCTACCAATTAGAATTTCCCAATTTAACAGACGCGTCGAACGGAAATTCAGAGATTAACTATGGCCTGGCACACTTTGATGCAACGAACCCAGATGCTCCTTTTCTGCCATGGGTATATTGACCTCATATAGGGGATGGACCCAATACCTAGCTCTCAGTAACGATCCGAAAATTGTGCTTGCGACATCGCAGTGTTGTGATAAAATCGTGAACGTAAGTTTTAATCCTCATTATATTACATTTATTATTAATTATTAGGAAATGCTATCGACTTTAACTTTGCATTGACGTACCTAAATGTATTAATAATTTTTATTTGACGCAATTGAATATTCTTGGTACACTTCAATTTAAATAATCAAGTACCGTTTATTAATCGATAACATTTCGCGACATGAGTTATGTTATTTGTTGGGGCTGTTTTAATCCCTATTACATTTCATCAGCAACTTCAATGAAAAATAGTAACTTTAATTGCGCAGTCACTTCATATTACTTCTTTATGAAAATTCAAAAAACTTTCGTAGGTATTTCTTATTATTAAATTTACTGATTATCAATTAACGAAAAGATTTAAATGGTTGGTTTCGCCTTGACTTTCATTGTGTTAGTTACACACACGTACAGTGTCTAGTTTTTATATTCTGAATCTTACGATCTTAATTTTTATTAAAATAAAATGAAATAAGCTTAAAGCTTTATAGTTGTTCGGTGTATGTTGCTGTGAGTGAATAAAGCCTTATATTTATGTATAAAGATACCTAATACGTGTTATAATTTGATAAATATTGGTTCACAAAAAATTTATCGGGATAGTTGTGCCATTGTACATAAGATGTGCTTTTGAAAACATTGTGAGAAAAATGACTACCCCAAAAATATAACTCCTGTATTAAGTAGACAGGCGTATTACCTAAAAGGTACGTAATTGATCAATTGAAATAATAATTATCTATATATTCAAGAACATAACGTGCAAAATTTTTTATATCAAGTTAGTAATAAGGCATTCCATTTAGATTAGCAACTAGTATCAAAGAATTTTCACTTACTTCGGGAATAGAAACATTATTTTGAAGTAGGTATATACGAATAGACTCATGTTTTTGAGAGAAACTGAAATTTATTATCTTTGTCTTATACTCGAGTTGAGAGTCAAATAATTAGCATCGCACTAGTCAGTTATTTTATAAAACATATCAGTTGCAATTCCAGATAGATACAAATGCTGACATTTACACATAAATTAACATATTATGTGGAAATGGAACATTTTTTAAATAAACCATTTTAAAATTCCAATTTGAATAGTAGGACTTTTCTTTCAACATACTGATGATAATAATAATAATATCTTATTTGCAAAAACCGTGAAATTCATGGTTATGAACATTTATAATAATATACATACTAATTTAAAGAATTTCCTTTTGTTATTAGAGAGTTATTGTAACGCCCGTGTTATTTTGAACGCATGTTCATTTGATTCCAAATGTCACGATGTCTTAAATCAAAATACAGGATTTACTCAGTTTATTTAAATGGAGGTGTTTTATTTAAAATCCCGTTATTTTACAGATTTGTTTTTATATTTTTTTTGCACTACTGGCTCCCTGTCGCTTATGCGAAATATATACTAGTATATTTAATGTGTGTTCAGTACGTGATTAATAAATTGAACAATTTCCACTGTAAACTTCAATTTACTTGTGAAATAGAATATAGCGAAAACATAAATTTCCTAGATCTCAACATTAGGCATGATGCAGATGGAGAAATAAAAACTTCATGATTTACTAAAGAAGTTTGGTCTCAACGTTATCTTCACTTTAATTCCGTTGCACCAACAAGTCATAAAAAAAGTGTTATAAACCGCAGTTAAATTGTCCCACCCAGAGGAAAGTCCCAAAAATTTTAAAATTGTTCGTAATACACTGGAAATGAATGGTCACCAAAAACGTTTTTCAATCCCATCATTAAAGAAAGAATGAACAAAATCTATAATGGATAATGGTAATACAGATAATTTTATAACATTACCCATACATTCCGGAGACCTCAGATAAAATTAAGAAACAGTGTTGGGAAATATTTTTCAAATCTAAATATAAAGACAAACCGACACAGTATACAAATTAAATTGTTTAGATTGCAGTGGGACTTTACAGGAATCTCTAAACAATAATAACAAATAGAATGCATGGCCATGAATATAGTGAAAGAAACAAAAACTAAGAAAATTCCACCGCCCTGGCCAAACATCAATTCGATTACAAAAATGTTAATATTTCAACTAAGGACACAAATTATTATAAAAGATCTATTCTGGATATAATTCGCATAAAACGTGACTCCAAAGCTGTAAATCATAGGACAGATATTCAGACATTAAGTCAGATTTATACTAATTTAATTAATTAAAACTCTTGCAAATTTCTACATGCGTCTGTATAATATTGAAAGTATATTTCCAATAAGGTCTGACAACGTTTTTCTATTACCTCATAAATTTTTAATATCCGGTTAAGTGGATACTTGAGCTTTTATTTTTGGTTTGTCATATACAGACTTTGTTTGACATGAGTTTGTATATTATAAGAAAATTGCTAAGCAGTAGATCCTTGATTATTCATATACTTAAAACATCGATGTGGTACAGTTTCGATTATTCGTGTTTCTGTTCGTTCCGGCGACCTGGGGGCATTTTTTATTTGAAATTGGTGCGATAAGGACGTTTTGTGCGATACAATTAGTTTCAAGAAATCCCGTTTTAGACATAATACGTCTTCTGATGAGGGTCGTGAAACCGAAACGTACGTAAAGACGAAAATAATAAGCATATGTGCTAGTGTGATCTATTTCCCGAGAATTTGTATATGTAATTCATACGATTATTATACTAGTATAGTGAGGAGGAAGTAACAAGAAAGTCTATTAATCAGTAGATGAATTTTTGTAAGGATACAAATATTAGTATATAATTTTGGTATTTTGAATAAATTTTAATTTACATACTTGTTTTCAACTTTTTATGCAATTGATTTCAAATATTTTGTTCAATACATCAAGATACATAATATATGTACGATATCTAATCAGATCGTTAAGCAGTTTTCATGATTTGACGGTTAAGTTACAAAAAATTTCGCCATTCGGTTTTATTGCCAATTTATGGTTTCATTTTTTTCTCATGCAAAATAGGCGTAATTCTTATTCAGAATAATTTTGAAGTTTCCGTTGCAGAAATGGCGTTTGATAATTTCAACTTTTTTTCGTTGGTTTTTATACGATCTTTGTTTGTTTCTAGTTTGGAATGATGTCAAACCTAGTATCTTCATTTGAATAAGAATGTCCAACTAACCAATCTGCATATATCTGAGATAGTTCCGCAAAGTCCTATCGTAGACAAGTTCGGGTAGTTTTTCAGGGTCACTTTCATTCGATGTCTCGATGATGTAGATTTTCGTTATTTCAATTTACTCGATTTCTTATGAAAACCGTAAATCTTGCTCTGGGAATAATCAGAATTTACTGCCAAAAATGTCAATGAGAAAGTTCTCAAACATTAAAACCCACAGTTAGTCGTTTTCATCAACGGACTTTCCATTTTTTAAATTGAAACTATCCATTATCATTTTTTTTTACGCCAGTCAGGACCTGTATTGACAAGTAAATAGTAAATTTATCATGCTCATAAGCTGTTTATTATTGTAAAATAAACATGAAACATTGTATAAGGATGTTAACATTGAATTTTTTGCATTCCCATAAGTCGTCAGTTTCAATCCAATTTGCTGTACTTGAGTTTCAATTAATATGATAGACTAGGCATGCGCAAGTCATGGAAATCCCAGAGAGCGTTCTACCTCCAGTCATTTGTTTGGGTTCACGCGGTAACGTTTAGAACACACGGCGAAGAACGTTCAGTTTACCACACGAGTTTAGCAGAGTATCCAACGAGATACTAAAACAACAATACAACTTTCCAAAATTATAACAATCGATTCGCATCCGTTGTTTTCGTTAATTCGGGCGATCCATTCCTTCCAACACCATGTCCGGGAAAACTAAAAACGTTCGCAATTTCTTTACAGAATTGTCCATCGATCGATCAACTACAGACGATCGAAAGTTCGAAACGTCGGGGACAATCACCACCGTCGACAGCGGCTTTATTTCGGCAGGCAACCTGTCCGAATCAGAAGTGAAATTGAGCTCGTCGGAAAACCAGATCGAGTCCAACCGTTTTGCAAAGGCGAAGGAAGAGGAGATGTTGGTAGATAGTGGAGTCATCGTGAGTTTGGCGGAAGACGTTTCGAAGATGGATTTGGAAAATACCAACATGAATAATCTTGGTCGGATGAGAACGGAAAAATTGGAAACCAAACCGCTCAACAGTGACGTTCCATGGAAAATTTATTACCAACAAGATGAGGATGGAGCAACGTGAGTACTTTTATACTTTCTAATATTTGGGCGATTTTTGTGGTTCAAATGATTCGAACCGATCTGTTATTATATACTCCAAAGATGTCGGAAGAGTCAACAAAGTCAATTAAGCAACAATTTCTCTATACCTATGTACACATTAAATGTCTTATCAAATACCAGATAGCGAGTTCAACACCCTGTATACTACAAACCAAACAACCAGACATACATTCTTGACAATTATATGACAAATTGCATTAATTTGGCCAAAAGTCGAACATAAGATTCTACTCAATTTCTTAATAGATAAATCACCCTTCATTTTAAATTTTATTTGCTCACTCCCTATACCTAAATTTATTAATTTCTGAGATATTTCCAATTTAATAACAAACAGATTCTTAGCAATTATTTTATTTATTACAACTAGTTGCCCGATTAGAAATCATAGTTTGCCTCATTAATTGTTTTCTGTTTCATTATTTTTGTATATTCATTTGTCTTATTGTTACTTTCGCACGGCTATAATTTTTAAATATGTATCTGTTTTAAGTAAAGCGAGTGTTTGATAGAAATAAAAACATATAAAGTGTCTTTTCACTTTTAACATACAATACAGGATTGTTCACTAAAAAAAATCTTTGTTTAATATCTTCTAGATTCTATTATAACGAATATATATAACTTTGACAACACTAATGCCTCTGTATATAGGTTACGGCTAAAGTGCAAGTGTTTTTTGATATAAAACGCAACTTGGAGCCTGGTTTAAGACTAAGGTCTTTGATAATTCTTTGAAATAATTGAGAAATCTAAAATAGCTGGATAATAAATGAATACAGCCCTGGCTAATATGAAAATCAGGATTTATAGTATCAAGAAATAGCAAATGCATCATCTAGTTTACAAACTAACCAACCATAATTCTCTGGCTTATTTCATTACCTATTAATTGGACTAATTTTGTATTGTTAAACAAAAGATAAATAATCATTTCCAATAAGTAGGTGTGGGCACCAATTTTTTTTTAATATAGTACATTTGTACATACTTATCTATTGACAATGCCAATGATACCTAGTCACATAAAATATTCGAAAAATAAATTATCCAGCTAGTTTTTAAGCTATCCAAGTGCGCATATTATAGCCATTAACTTACAATATATTATGCTATATTCAACTAATCTAGTTATGTCAATACTGAAGTGTACGAACTGAAGATGTATATCAATCAATCAAAACGGGGGCGGACATGTCCGGAGCACTTAAACCCCTTGGTTGGATCCATTGTGCGCCCCTTGATACGAGAATCAGTCCAGCAGGCCTAAGGCAGTGCCGAAGGCTAAGATTTTGCATGGACTGATATCTCTTATGGCTTCAAGCGGCATATGTGTGCTGCCTAGGTGTTGTAGCCTAAGATAAGCCAGTGCTGGACATTCTGCATCATATTGCAATCTAAAAATCAATAATCAAGGATCAATTAATATTGTGATTTCCAATCCGTTCGATAACGTTTTATCAACTAACCTGAAAAAATTCAATACAATCCTAATCACTTTGGCGCCACTTTTTCGTTGATGCAATAACAATTATCAAAATAATTGTCATCGTAGTATATTTCATCATTTCATCTCTGATAATCCGTAATCAACAAAATCCGTTTATTAGTATGTGGAAATACACCTTATTATTTACATTACGTTCTCCAACGATAACAATGATTCTGTTTACGTAATAATGAGCTGATTTCCTCTTCTTCTGGACAAACACATTTGCATAAATAGTTTGTGCAGTCGTCGATTGTCCTAAAAGAATGTGGAGTGACTCAATTCATCGTTCGAGTTCGGTATATCTGTTAGGAAATCCTGGTGTTTGAACCATCGCGATAGAAACTAACCCACAACATGCAATTTTCCTGTGAACGTTTCTTATAATTATTCTGGAAGATCCATTACGGTTCACCGCAAAGTGTGACGCATTCTACAATGAGGTTAGTCTGGGAGAAATCGTAGATCTTAGAAATGTATCAGATCGTGACAGCTTATTCCGCCACGTATTATTTGTAATCTCGAAAATATTCGGGTAAAAACCGATGATGAAGAAGAACAATTCAGGCATTACCCAATGCCAAATTGCATGAACTTTCCTTATCTCGCCAATAACAATTAAGCGGATAATCCAAATCGATAATTGGAAACTACTTAGGTTTATGTTACGTGTGCAATTTTTAATGCAGCTGGGAACTTATAGACCAATTTATCAGAATTTTTATAGTCTAGGCTGTAAGCTGGGGAAAAAGACCGAATAAATAACTTTTGTTTAGAAGGCGGAATCTGAAAAAATGTTTTTGCATGATGTTTTATGATCCCAAAGATAATTCGTGATACGCTAACGGTATGTCTTTGCCCCCCTCATCCCTAGAACGTCAAAATTGGCCCATTTCTACCCCTCCAATATTAGACAATGAAAACGAAGCTCCGGAAATGGTATCTAGGGGTCGCTGATCACCAATCCGAAGTCGGTTACCCGGAAAACTTTACCGGAGAACAGAAAATCGAAAAAATTTGACTATTTTCCAGTTACTTTTCTAAACTTTGTACTTTTTGCCTTCAAGAATATCTTCTACGCGGTTTTTCGGGTCGCAGATCACGAATCCAAAGTCAGTTCTGCGAAAAATTCGTCGAGAGGTCGGAAAAATGAAAAAATCATTAATTTCCTTTCATTTTCGAACAATTTAAGTTTTTAATTCTTTATTCACAGCTTCAATATTCAAAAAAAGCCCAAGAACCTATTTTTGAAGTCGAAAATAAAAAGTTTGAAAAATAAGTGGAAAATAGCCAAAATTTCACTATTTTTTGGTCTCCGGTTGATTTTTCCTGATAACCGACCTCGGATTCGTGATCAGAGACCCATAAAACCCCCTAAAAGTCATTATTTCTGAAGTCAATTAAAAATAAGTGGAAAATAGCCAAATGTTCCCTATTTTCTGGTCTCCGGTTGAATTTTCCTGGTAACATATTGAAGGGGTAGAAGTGGACTAATTTTGACGTTCTGGAGGTGAAGGGGGGGGGGGGGCAAGGGCATATCGTTATCGTGTCACGAATTACCTTTGGGGTTCATAAAACATCATGCACGTTTTTTCTCAGATTTCACCTTCAACAGAAAAGTTATTTATTTTCCCAGCTTAGACTACTATATGTTTGAAATATCATAAGCCGAATGGTGACAAACTAATAATCATTCAGAAACATAAACTATAAAAGAGTGGATACACTCTAACACTATAAATAATAAATAATCACCCTTATCCACTAAAAAACTGTACTGAGGACCTTTCGGCTACCAATGAGTTTACTCTGATGATGACTACTTGCTAGGCGAAGGGCCCACAGCACTTAAACAGTATTTTTAGTGGATAAAGGTGATTATTTTTTATTTATAGTGCTTCAGAAGTATGTATTTACTCAGTAAGAAGTTGTATTGCGCTTCAACCATAAACAGATTCTGTTAGTTATCTGTATACGTGGGCAGAAAGTTAATTTTAACAAGTTTTGACTGCAAAAAGGTATCTTCATTTACTAAATCATGAAATGATCTACATAACTAAAGTCAATTTCTTCTGCATCGAAAAATTATTTTCCCGATGTCACGCTTGCCATAACCGAATTCATTCGCGAATTCCACATTTAACAACTCTTCCAAAGCGTTGATTTCGCTGATGCATGTGTGGTGACCTCGGTGGCAACCAAAAAAAAAGCCGCGGCACTAGATTTTTTCAACGCGATTGTAGGTTACCAAAAGCGTTTTGAGAGAGATTGCGCTCCTGTCAGATGCAATAGAACGTAGACAAAATCTAATGGATCTGAAGGAAAGAAAGGCCGACCCAGACATAGTTTACATAACTCGTACCATCATCGATGTCCTCGCTTCGACGATAAGGAAAGAATTCTGATTGCTTAAAAATCCGGTAATAAGCGAGAAACAATTTGATGAATTTACGAAGGTCATATTCCAATATGTACAATACATAATTACAGCAATTGTGCTATTGAATAGAAGATACAAAACGTGAAGAGAATACTACGGTTGGAAATTCCTGAAAATAATGTCAACTTAACGCGAACCTCGAACAGGTTATTGGGCTTAAATACGTGACTGCAGTGCGATAGTCAAGGTAGCCAGGCATCAACCAGGGACGTCTACACGACAGAGGTCGACGATTATTCGCAAAATGACATAATGGATTTAAATAATGATGTGATGGATTTAAATTATCTACACTGATGAATGTGTTGGGTTCAAATCCTTTAGATGATGCATATATCTCGCCAACAAATAACATAATGAATCATTATAATTTAAAGTGATTCCAAATCGGCATCTTAATAATATTAATCATTGATTATAAATTAATCAATATATTAACACATGAATATCATTGGATAATTGGATTGATCATTGTGATATACCTTGAAAATTCTTGGCTTCCGGATGGATTCAGCGTCACAATAGCTCAACTTGATGCCGACGTTTCGCCAACCATTACAGGTGGCATCTTTAGGGCAGGCTTGAGGCTTCACTTCGGCATCAAGTTGAGCTATTGTGACGCGGAATTCATCCGAAAGAATTTTCAAGATTAGCTATCCGCGGAAGTCTACTATCCAAGATATTGTGATATACCATCTCATACAACCTTAAATCTGCAAAACGATTGTGATAATAGAGTAATTCCGAAACACAATTTGAATTTAGCATTTAACTTTCCAAACAATCTATTACGCAATAAATAACAAATGATCCGTGGTCCATCGATTACTAACTACCCTAACTTGTAGGAACGTAAATATATTGCCGTTTAGATGCTCATTGCATCATTTAAATTAAAACCACCAGTCAATTTTTGTTCTCATTATGTCAATAAACTATGACAAATTCGAATAATTAATTCCCAATAGATTGATTCATTTTTGCAAATCACAACTGGCTGTACCTATCCTAGTTTAGAATCAATAGAAATCTACAAACATAACACAACCCTTCATTTAATCCATTTAATCACCAATTGGGTTTAGGAAATTCCAGTCTGTCCGCTATGTTATATTAAATCCTCATTTACAAGAAAACCCATAATGTTTATACTTTCCTTAATTTAGGGAATGCCACATTCATGCCTTCAATAATTACACCCTATTAGTTATTGTCAAATACCTCTCTCATAGTATGTTTTGAAAATGCAATCAATCGTTTCGATACCTAACAAAGTAATTGCATTGTTCATCCATACAACTGTATCGTGCTGAAGTTGCCGTTACTAACTATGTTAGTGTATCCATAAGTGATAAAAACGAAGTAAAAAATGTTTTTTATTAAATCAGTATAGAATAGAAGAAGTCTGTTTTCACTTAGGCCATTAAAGCGTAGAATTCATTAGTTTTATTCACTGATGACAAAAATAGTTTACACTTAGGTACATGTTGCGCCATTAATTTTTTGCAGGCATACATTTTAGACATTAATAAACTATAAAAGGGTTCACACTGTGGATACACTATCCACTAAAATTACTGTTGAGCAATTTATTAAATTCCGATTTATCTCCAGCTCCAATCGAAATAGTATTCAAACAGGCACATTTTGGTTTATAATTTAGTTTACTCTGATGATGGCTACTTGGTATTCGAAAGGTCCTCAGTATATTTAGTGGATAAGGGTGATTTTTTCTGATTCATAATGTTTTTTTCCTAATATCATATCAATTGAGACCGAGCCAAAAGTCTTAATTTTTTCAAAATGAATCACGCCCTGTATTTTATTCCATTAGCTGAAAAGACATTTTTAGTGATTTGATTTTTATCAAGCACTCCATACACCTAAAATTATAGATTTCAAACATATTTTCAATTTAACAACAAAAAGAAATTTGTTTTATTGTCATTTTTCCACGGATATCTATGCTAATCATTTCTGAATATTCTGTTTGTTATTGAATTGGGAATATTTCAGAATTTAATGAATTTAAGTAAAGGGAGTGGTTGATAAAAAAATTGTGTTTTGGCTAGCCCTCAATCCAGTTGTTACAATATTAAAAAGGCATATTATCCGAATTTTCATTAATTATAGAATTGCCAATGGTTATTAATTATTATTTACGAATTTTGATGAAACCCGTCGTCTTTTTATAGTAAAAATATTCTGGTTCGGTCTTGGTGTTGATAGTGTCTCAGAAAATAGGGAAAAATTTATTTTAAGGCCAATTTTTGAGAAGCTGTAGCGTCCACAGGAAAGATTTTGGGACCATGTTGATAGGAACCTTTATTATTACATTATTACATTATAGGAGGAAATTCATACCAAAGTTAATTTTTTTTTATTTTTTATTTTAACGTGGTAAAAATGCTCTTTAACCCCTCACGCTGATTTCAGTAAATTGAGAATTATTAATTCGCATTTGAAATAGATATAGGCGATCTCGTATTTTCGTATTCTCTAGACAGTTGAATAGAATCTTGGAATCAATTTGTATATATCTATCAGATATGATAAGTTTGCATTCCTTTCTAACTTTGTAAGGAAGGAGGTACAGATTGTAAAGGAATTTGGGAAAACCTAATTAAAGAATGGCCTTTGTTGTTGTTAAACGTCCATTTAAATCTGATTCATACGCATCTGTTTACGGATCTTCAAATGACATTCCCGTTTATGTTGCGTTTAATTATTAAAAATTTAATTACTTTATTTAAGTAAGTATTTGGAGCCAAATAAATATCGGTCACATCAGTAAACGAAGCTCTTCCTTCACCGTTAGGCAACCCGTTTGTAGGACCTTCTGTATAAGGTTACCTATAGTTTACTCTGATGATGGCTACTTGGTAGCCGAAAGGTCTTCAGTATTTTAACAGTATTTTTTGTAGATAAAGGCGATTATTTCTTATTTATAGTGTTGCCCCCTTTTTTTTACATTTTTACAAACATTCTACAAAATTAACCTTTCTGTTTTTTTTATAAGCCTTCCATATCTAGAAAGATTCTTCCCATTTTGACTGCTTATAAACTATAAAAGAGTTCACACTGTGAATACACTATAACACTATAAATAAGAAACATTCACTCTTATCCACTAAACTAAAGTACTGAGGACCTTACGGCTACTTCACTTTCATTATTACTAATTTGTACATTATTATCTTATTCAGATTTTAGTTAAGACAAAGCATTTTCAATCGTATCTGCTTCATTACTAGTGGTATTAGGTACCTGTTTAATATATTTGCGGACAATATAACATATTAGCGGATTTTAAGTGCTAACGCTTATAAAATTTACCATGTCTTCTCCATTGGAAATAATAAATATATTAATGAGCTAAGCCTACATAAAAATGTTTCTACTGATTCCGGATATATTGTTCGAGACATTAGAAATCGCCTAGCAGAAGAAGGTGAGTCTAGTTCATATCTTAATAGCTGTCGAGCGGTAATAATTCTTTCAATAACTCTTTTTGCTGTAATCATGTTTCAATCAAATATTTAATACTAAATCAATGGTTTCAATATCACCACTATGACATATCTTGATACACGATGTTACCTTTCCCTTGTCACACTGCCAAACTCTTTCTCGCACTTATAACTATGGTGGTTGGTGGTGATGAAGAGCAAGTTTAGACCAAAGTACGTAGTTAGTTATGGACAAGAAAGCTCTATAATATATTTTGCTACACTTATGTACTGGTGCAAAAAAATCATTGCTTTTCTTGATTGAACAAAATGCCAGATTCGCATAATAGAGGAGACCTAACAAGCAGTAGCAAATAGTTAATTGTTATTTTTGGTACACGAGAGGAGAAATCTATAATGTTTGTAGCATCGTGTGACCCAGGTATGGAATATTGTGAGAGGATTGGAATTTTGAAAGTTATAGACATTGCGAACAATGTTTGCACCAGTCTCTTTCAATTTCATAAGTTCCATCCCTTTCCTTACTTATTATTTTCCCAAATTTCCAAGTAGTAGTTATATTCGGTTAATGGTTATATTAATGTAGAATAATTTCACACTATTTACTGCTATTACTTTATAATCATACATTACAATAATTAGTTGGTAAGACAAAGTAAGTTTTTACATAAATCGATGCTACCCAAATTAATTATCCCACTTACAAATATCTCCAAATGTATTTAATGAATCCCGACCTCCACATTAACTAATCGTCGATAATATAACTGTCACGAAATAGTTTGTAAACTTCTCCAGAT
This sequence comes from Endomychus coccineus, assembly GCA_958510875.1. Classification (NCBI taxonomy): domain Eukaryota; kingdom Metazoa; phylum Arthropoda; class Insecta; order Coleoptera; family Endomychidae; genus Endomychus; species Endomychus coccineus. The sequence goes on from OY294069.1 coordinate 182,411,428, forward strand.
GAATGATTAATCGCGCTGAATACTTATTCTCCGTATTATTGTTACAGACAACTGCACCTGGCGATAATCCAAAGACATCACGGGGCCATTCTGACCATAATACGCAACGCTCCCTGTTTGCTGGACATCCCAGACGACGAAGCCATAACGCCGTTACATCTAGCCGTGTTGATGGGACAATGGCGCGTAGTGAGATGGTTGATCGTGGCCGGTGCCAATCCAGGTTGCAGAAATCTGCGAGGGGAATCCCCCGTACACGTGGCGGCACGCGTGGGCGATGTGTTGTGTTGCAAGGCGCTCGTTGATCCGGTCAAGAGGTACGAGAGGGACGCTCTGAAATTGAAATATCACTGCCATTTCAATAGCCGGTTCGATCTCGACCAATGGGATTACGAGGGTAAGTTGAACGAACAATATTAATAATTGTAATTTCGTTTTAATACGTTTAACGGTACTTTCCGGATGTGGAACCCTCATTGTCACGCGTATAACTGTTTGTTTCGTTGAATTGTGTGACGGTTTGGTTTTGATTATTCACACAGACATTCTTCGGGATACGTATTCGCCTAAATATATCCCGTGCGCCGAATACAAACCGCCCACTGGATGTTAATGCGGCTGAAATTAACTCGACGCTTTTGTTTTTGATGGCATAACACGCGTCGTCGTCGACCAGGGATTTCCCAAATACTTGTGCGGTGCGGCTGGCTCCGTTCTGCCCTTATTTGGACTGGGAGAATTGCATGAACAAAGAATATAGTTGATGTAATGTAGGTTTCGAAATATCAATTTCTTACGTATTCCAAGAATAATAGCCTACTTCTAGTGTAATAAATGTTTGTTTAGATTCTAGGCTACACACTACGATTTAAAGTGAAGAAATTGCGTTATTTTGAACATTTATAGATCATTAAAATCTATAAACACACAGATGGACATTTGTAGGCGATTTATTGGTTTATTGGCAATCTAAACCTTTGCTAAATCTCCAATTAGTCATAATTGTGATTCTGTTTCAGTTCATACATTATTTCATTATTCATTGAATAAACAGCGTCTACCACGAAGAATAAAATCATTATATCTTCTGAGTAATGATTAAAATTGGTCATTGCATTTTTGAAACAATAGTGGGCCTGGAAGATACTTTACGAGGGTAGCGCCAAAAATTTTCTGCACAATTAAATTTTATTGTTCAATACAATCCCCCTGACACCAATATAAGGGGTGTCCGAGTGGGGTATTTCGGTTAATATTGGAGATAGGAAAAACCACGCATCCCCGTCCTGTCAGTTGTTTTGACGCCATGGCCAACTTTTCGATATTTACCCATTTCGACAATGCCTTTTATTTCGCTTAATATCAAAGATATTGCCAAACTGTAAACACATTGTCATTTTTTTACAAAGATTCCATTGGCGTAATCACATTTTTCTTTCTATTCTCATTTTTGAGGTACGACCTAAAGGATATGGGTATAATTTAGTGGCCCAAAAAAAATGGGAAGTTGAAAAAATACAACTTTAGGCCATAACTCGAAATTTCACCTTTTTTCAAATTTTGTCGGCGCCACCGGTTTAAACAGAAAAAAGTGCCTAAAGTGTCTAAAAGTCGAAAAATCGAACTTTTGTTAACACGAAAACGGAAGAGGATAGCAATTTTTGTTGCTTCCAGAAAATTTGTCTGAGAAAAAAAGATAAAGAGGATGTGACTGTCGTTTTTTTTGTATCTCATATAGCCTGTACTTATTACAGCATAAATTTCATATCCCTGAAAAAATATTAGTTCGGTTTGTCTTCAAAATGTTCACAAACTGGGACATTTACCTCTTCGTCAGCACTGACATGGGTCCTCGAATAAAATTCTGTAATCTTCATTGTTGGAGATTAAAACTGGAACGATTTGTTTCTTTTTGATTAAACCTGAGTATAAATAGCAATGTGTAGCGTCTTCATAACAAACTCGTTTATTATTACATAATGAATATTCTGATTTGTTTGTTATTTTTCTGTTAACCACAATTCAAATGCGACCACAAGCCACATGCCCGTGTAGAAAACAGGGATCCCCAACATATTTGGGTGTGTGTGTGTGTGTGTGTGACGTTGCTGTATATATTAAAATATAAAATATCATTGCCTTTACTATTTTTAAGGTCTTAAAAAGGTAGTTCATTATTTCCCTTTAACTCCAAAGTGAATCCTATAGTCATGTTGATAATTCACTATATCCATGAAATTATTTAAGAGCTTTCAGCTACGAACTAGTCATCATCAGAGTAAACATTTTACTTTGATGATGGCTACTTGGTAGCTGAAACGTCCCCTTGTTTAGTTTCTTGCGGCGTATATGTTGAGGAAGTAAACTGCCCAACAAATTAAATCATGGACGTAATATCTTCATTAATATGAGGTTGTTCGACAGGAAATCTTCACATTCTGGACTTCTATATTGGCACCACTCCATTGGATAAGTGATTCACATCATCAGTTCATTATGTAGTCGATTGTCGTCAATAATAGCCAGTCAAGTTTTAATTCTATTGATAACAAGTAATGAATGTCGATTAACGGATTGATTGATTTTTTGCAAATCATTGTCTATTAATAATAAATTGAAGTATCGCATTTCGAATAAAGCTCAATAAATTTTGTGTCTACACGCGATTGTGTCAAGATGATAATTACATAGCCTATTGCGCAACTTAATGAACAACGGTAGAAGCGGATAAGTCGTATTATTCATATTGTTGCTAATTAATTCACTTCGATCCCAGCCTAAGCGTTGTAACATCATACAACTAACTCTCTCGAGTATCTCAAAATCACGAAAAGTCAATGAAGGAAGGAAGTCTCTCTATACGACGGTTACTCGAATTGGAAAGTAGTTCCATTCGACGCACCTGTAAAAAAGTTTGAGGGCCTCTGTCGTTTTCCATTGTTTTCGATGATTGTATAATTACTTAGAAACAGGGATTCCCGATTAATAAGACGCGGCGCGCCATTCTATTGGAAAGTACAAAAATATGTAATCTTATATTACCTTGAATAAACCGACGTTAGGTAGTTCTGATCATACTGTTATTAAGCTTTGAACACGTGCACAAATTCGATTTGCGCCTTCGTACGTGGCGCGTTGATGTTCAATTTGACGATTAAAGTTCCATTCAGGTGAAGATAACTCGAATAATACGTGTGTCCGCGTATGCAAATATGGCGCAATAGTGAAGAGATCTGACGTAGTCGTTATTACGAATCGCGGATGATGATGTAACGTTTATCAGCGAATTTCGACTTTTTTGACCGTATATATTGCATTTATCATCCGTTTCTGATTCACAACTGTCGTTCCAAAATACATTTATCATTCATTGTCGGTTCCAGATTGTGTACAATGTTTCTATTAAATTTGGGAAAATATTCCAACAGATTTCGATTTTCGAAGAAATCGGAATAAGAACATTTTATAAAACAGAAGAGATATTTGCGGAAACAATGAAGAAAGCTTCGTCAGCAGTAGGAGTAGGCACTTCTTTTGTTATTCTTCTCCACTTCTGTAATAAATATGTTACGCAGTGGGGGTATAGTTGGCACTTTCACACTGCGGGAGCCACCGGCGACCACCAGTTACTCAATACTTAGATTATTAGTTAGCATGTATAGTCGAGGAAATAAAGCACTAAAATAGGCCAAACCTTCCAAAGTTGGCGCAGTTGGATGGATTGAGATGCGGTTTTCTGCATTCGATTCAGAAAGTGATTTAGAAAATTTGTCCGGTATTTTTTTCTGCGAAAAAAATTTATTGCATTTCTACAGCCAAAAAATGCATATTTCTGAGTGCACTTTTGAGGTGAATAAAAAAAAACTGACTCGAATTGATTTCTTGGAGGTTTTTGGGGTCGCTGAACACGAATGTGCTATCAAGAAAATTCTCTGAGGTTCCCATGAACCTCACCCGGGGTATCCGGGCGTCCTGACGCCATAGATATCGATGAAATTAATTAAAAAATTATTTTTAATTTTTGTTAACTGTTCAGGAGTTGATATAAAGGTTGCTGGTGATGATTACGACGTGAAAAAACTCTTCTGCAATACCTGGTGTACCCTGAGTCTGGGTGACCACGTCATCTTCTAGGAATTTGTTAATTTTTCTTCTTAAAACGTAACAAATTCTGGCTCTCGGAGGTTTTTATTGTCGCCGATTATAATTATGATACTCACAATGTTCTGCAAATTATCTGGGGGTGTTTTCGGGTCTCTGGAGCCGCATCTCAATCCATCCAACTGCGCCTGGTTTGGAATGTGGAATGTTTTATTTCCTCGACTAGTATAGAGATTCAAACAATTAGTATAGCACCCGCTTAATGGGTTTAAGATAATAGATTCAACTAGATACTTGTAAAAAAAGGTGGAAATATTGATTAAATGAATTTTTGTATTTATAAAATGCAACACTTTTTATATCTTATCAATATTCGCACTATCGATGATAATCAGTATATTATGATTATATTTTTCGAAATATTTAATCTGAATTTTCATGATTATCGAAGGTAGATACGAACTCCCTCTTTGATGCTTCGCCAAAATTCTAGATTACAAATTCGCGTTTCATTCATTTCGTCAAATGACGAAAACAAGAGATTAAAACTCAAGAGCAGATCGAGAATTGTATAAATTTGGCCCCTGTTTCACTGGTCAAGGTGTATCTAGAATAGAATATTTTATCACATTCCATTGTTTCGTTGTTATTTTTCGATCGTCGGGAACTACGCAGTTAATTATCGATATCAGAATCTTCAAGGAATAAGTTCAATTATCTATTACACATCGCACATGATTTAATATAAGTTTCAAATAAATATGTACATTTAATTCAATATAATTAACTGTTTACTTGATTCAAATTCAAGGTTATTCGTACGCATTGAATCACTTCAAAGAAATTGTTTACTCGTAACTGATTAAGCGGAAATATAGCAACTTCATATTGACTATTGACGTACAACTTCCGATTTGGTTTTCCTTGTAACAATCCTTGCTATTACCTAATGTAGATACGAACAACATCAATGGGTTGATATAAATCAACATTATTAATATTCATTGAAGAGACGTCAATTCGAATAGGTTCAATAGAAATGACTATGGTAATTTTCATTAAGAAAAACAGTTACGGAATAGAAGCTGGAACCGGCTCGACCATTTTAGAGAAAAATATTAATTTTTTTTTAATTGCTTCCGGCTACGATGGCAATTATGTCGTCGCAATCTGAATTCTTCAATAGATATTTTTCTACGCACATTATTGCTGTGAAAAAATTCGAATTATCACAGCGATTTTTAAGGCAGAAAAAAATCTGCCGCAAGCAACTTGGAAATTTGAACGCTAGTACTATGAAATTGTAGGCAAATAATTTGCAAAAAAGCGGAGATCTATTTTGGCAGATAGCTGTGTCGAAAGTAACCTTGTATGAATCAGGGATAAGTAAACTTCATCGCGTGCCATCTTCTATATCTTAACTGTTTATTGGTCCACGAAACAAAATCACCTGTCGTATATTGTCCTTCAAACCTATTTTTATTGGTATTATACTTGGATACGTTTTTAGTAATTTCGCCAAGAAAAATTTATTTCATCTTATGCTCCACACATTGTTATTTTGGAATATACCCACTCCACCCCCTTGTCATAAATGGTCGCATTAAGCCAGAATCCACCTCCGCCGTTTTGGATGTTACTGCTTTTATGAGCCACAATCAATTATGATAAAATCTTTTTCATGTTGTATATATTGATGGTTAACATTGACTTCAATAAGGAAACGAAGGCAGTAATTTTAAAATACATAAATAAAATACTGAATTATGTAGATATTCATAAACACGTTTCAACTTTACTTGAACTTGAAAGCTTTGAAAATTACATTCGAAATGATTAACATATTCACTTTACATCTCATCGTGAATCATTATAGGATATACGAGTATGATATCATACGATATTTAGTTGTTATTATCATTTCGATAATGTTTTACTAGCCAACTCATTTTGGTTCACCAGGTTGAAGGAACAGTGACAACACGTCCTATATATAGTCTCAGACAGCTATTTCGTCCTTCTCATGCACTCGTCATTGAGACGAGACAGACCTGAAGTCACTTATTATTGATCAACCATCTCCGAAAGGGATATAATAAAACACTCTCATAGTGTTTGGCGATCCTAGAAGTTCCAACACCATCTGCCGGAACTGCACTAGCATGCAATTCGCAATGCTGCGCATTGACAAAGAAGTTCTCGCGATTCAAAGGATCGATGGATGTCACATCTGCTTTCCGGCAGATGGTGTTGGATCTTCTAGGTTCGCCAAACACTATGACAGTGTTTTATTATATTACTTTTGGAGATAGTTGATAAGTGACTTCACGTCTGTCTCGTCTCACTGACGAGCAAATAGTGTAATCTTTTTATTATTGTTCAATTGAGCAGAATTAAATATGCCCCAACTCTACTACAATATTTATAATATTGTAGTAGATTTATGGTTGTCTATTTGATGTAATATTCACTTTCCCATTGAAAACAATTAAATTCTAATTTCAAAGAACAATTGTTAAGAGAAACAGGAACTGATTAGTATCATTTGTATGTATGTGCTCAACAAATACAAGTTCAAGTAGTTACGGACGGAAATCGCCATATTGAAGAGCCTCTTTGTATTACCAATTTACCACTCAACGTCTTTTGCAAAATTTCGAGAGGCATCTTATGAAGAAAACCGAACGTAACAAAATTGATTCAAACAATCTGCCAGTTTAGACATATTTCGATTCAACACCAAAAGCGTAAGTTAACCTTTGAGAAGTTAACGGTAACTGGGTAATTCCTGAAAAATTGATTGGCCACACGACACGCGGGACACACTCATCAAAGGGGGTCATCGCTCATCACATGGCTTAGTTATGAATCGGCGAACATCTTTGGCAAACGCCGACAACGACTATTAATAATCTGCGATTTTTTCGTCTTCATAAACTTCGGGAAAACCAGACTGGTCTAGAGCTGTTTATAAATTCAGAATTCCGCATACCGCGGACCGTGTGTATTTTTGAAGCACCGGTACATTCACAGACCGATTCCAAAGGATGTGTGGGAACACGGTCACGTTCAAACGGTATAAGATTGCTTTGTTTTCCCACTCTTCATTATTCTTTTATCTGGTAGCTATTCGCAGCTCTTATTAGTTACAAATTACAACATTTACTTTGACACGAACTTATTGAGAAATGAATGCTTTGCAAATTTGAAGCAAATCCAGGGGCGGTTCGCGCCCATACGGCCCATATTTTGTATTGTTTGTATAAACATATTGAATATTCACACTAGTTGTACTTCCTAGAGCCCCCCACCGTCTGTCATGTGTTCACGCTATGTGGCTATGTGAACGTGTTAAAATATCTCTCATTGCCGCGAATATCGATTATTGTCACTATCCAATTCATATGCACATCTTTCTTCCTCATATCTTCGCCTTCTTCATATATTAATTGGAGCTCTTTTTCTTACAGGTCAAACATGCATCCATACCGCAGCATTACACGGTCACGTGGACGTTCTTCGACTTTTGGCGTGGTACGGAGCAAACGTCAACGCTAAGGAAGGCAAAAACGGCTACACCGTTCTCCATTTCGCAGTTATCAGGCAAGACGATCATATGATTCGTTACTTGCTGACGGAATGCGTCGGTTTGAACATCAAAGCGATGACGTACGCAGGTCGGAGTGCTCTCCAGCTGGGATTTCCCATTGGAACGGATCTACTACAAGAACTGTCATTACGCGGTGCTGCTTCGCCCTACTCAAGCGACGAAGAATTCAACGATGACAGTGAGGACGAGGTGGGTACTCGCAAATTATAGCATATATAGCCGGTTCGCGATAAGAAGGACGTGATATCATGTCAGCCAGTCATACAGTGTTGTCAGATTAATCATGTTTTCAATGGATTTAAATACAACTAACCTGAACCTTTCTAAAAGTGAAAATTAGATTGCAGCTTACTACACATCGCATTGAAAAAATAAATATAACTTCACTGCTCTACATACTATAGTTCATTCATAATCAATATTGCTCAAAATTATTCACTTTGTATCACACTGTAACCAGTCAATAACACAATTTCTTATTTTAACAAGACTGTGTTTATTAAAATGATATTTATTTTCAAATTCTTCTTCAAAACTGTTAAAATACGATTAATTTGATTTTTTCATAAAAGTAATACAAATGAATATATTTCTTTCAAATTTAAATCAAGAAATTTTTTTAATAATTTATCATATTTTAATAATGAATAATCAATTTATTTTTATAATTTAATTCATAACATAAAAATTGATAGTAATTCACTACAAATTATTTCAAAATTTACTATAGAGTTCACACTGTGAATACACTTTAACGCTATAAATAAGAAATAGTCACCCTTATCCACTAAAAATACTATTAAATAATGGCTACTTGGTTGCCGAAAGGTCCTCAGTATTTTAATACTATTTTTAGTGGATAAGGGTGGTTATTTCTCATTTACAAATAAATTTGTTCAAAAACCATAAAGATTTAATAAACTCATTAATAAATTTACCTATAAAAAATTAAAATGTAAAATTACAAAACACAGCTTTAAAATCTCATCTAAAAAACGATAAAAATGATTTTTTTTTCACTCCAAACAGGTATGATGTAATTTCTTCTTATCGTTAACAAGGTTTCGGTATGTGAACATCTTCACTTTCTCTTCAGATGAAATAAAAATTATACTGACGTTTTACTTATTTTGTTGCAGTTCGAGACTTACGTTACACCCAAACCTTTCCTACACACTTTAGTGGGTGCCAACGCGTAGAAGATTGCATTAGTGACTATAATGGAATCATTCTAGAATGGGAAGTAGGAAATTAAGTAGCCAAAAACGAAACACTGTGATTAGACGAAGCTGGATATAGCGTTTTATTAGCGTTAAGAGACCAACAGAGACGAATTTGTTTGTTGTACATATAGTTTCATAGTTACGCTCATATTTCGGCTCATGAGCGCGAGGGAGTGCATCGATTAGTTCGCAAGTTGGCACAATCTGAGGCGAATTGTCGTCCACTCTTATGATATGATGGCATGAATATAGGACAGACCTGATATATAACTGTTCATACATCACTTTCAACTATTACAACTATGGTCCACTGGAATTAGGAGTTGAAGGTTTTGACAGTAGAAACGATTCTGTCACAACCTGCAGTCGTGAAATTTTGGATTTTGGGAGAAATATATACAATTTTCAGGCTTTTTTAGTTTTTAATGATTTTGTTTTGTGAACCATTTTTAATTTAAAACATTTCTCACACTTGCATTCAATTCATCCAAAATAAAATCATTTTTAACCCTTTTTCAAATTCAAAAATTTTAAAAAGTAGACGGGACAGCCTATATAGTTGATCGTGTTATACAACAAGGCTAAATAATTTAGAATTCAAGCATAACCATTTTCAATAAAACATTGTTAACCGTTTCGATAAAACACATCGCTTATGCGGGCTTGAAACATTCTCGATTTTTTATAAGTTAAGTACTCTTTGTACTTTCTTCAATTTTTGTTAAATTGAACGAATCGAGTGTGGTATCGAGAGCAGCGGCGAATTGCGATTTACCGAAATGTCGGCTGATTAAGATCGTGTTTGATGTTGAAATCTTTTTAGCATCTAAAAAGACTGTTTGCACATAGTCAATTTTGTAGAATGTACCAAAAATAAGTGACTGTGATCCACAGAACTGTTCTGTGCTTTGATCACCTATCGGCAGAAATATGTAGCTATAACCTAAATGTAGTAACCTACTGAACTTTACCTTAAGCAGTTTTATAGTGTTAGGTACTTGGTGCGAAGCGTTCGCAAGTGCAGACAAAATTGTAATCATAGTGAGTACGTGATATTCACGCTGAAGACTTATTTTCATACTATGAAATTCCTATTGTAAATCTAAATTACCTGCAACTATTTATTATTATTAGATATAGATGATGATTGAATATTTTTTACTAATGTATTTGTTGTAAATAAGTGTTATTAAAAAAATTGAAAGTTTATAGTGTTTCATTCCGAAAGTCACAAACTCAAGATGTAACACAGATCACCTAAAAAGGTAAGTAATAGCACAGAGTAGTTCCATCTCTGGGAGTAGTAAGGCAAAAGCGAGAATGTACTTTACTGGTATTGCTGCAGCATCAGTCTGTTGAGTCATCAACATCTACTGGATTCAATGGAGAGAGGTAGGTCATTGATAAATAATGAAAAGAAGTGACCCCATAACTGAGCCCTGAAGGGCACTGATACCAGCCTAAGAGTTGCAGATGAGAAATACATTTGTCATCTGGTAACTTACTGACTTCATCGCCCGGCTAGAAAGTTGACAGTTCGTCCGGCCCCGAATGCCCGCAATGCATTGTAAGCCCCGCCTTCATCGGGTGTTCTGGCCGAGGTGGTAAAGCCTCCAGCAAAACACTGCTCCAGATTTCGAAACTCCAAGTGGTAAGTTTTGTTACGAGTTAGTTTTAATAATTTTTTATATTTTTAATAATATTAAGTTAGTAGGTTATTTGAAAGTTTGGTTCAGTTGATTGATGTTCCTTCTTTATATATTATCCAAGTGGTAGGAGGCATGACGCTTGTCTATTAGTTACCCCCCCCGTCTATAAACATAGATTCATCCCTATGTTTAGAAAGGGGAGTATAATTCATAGAGATCTAGAATAGAGTACTCGTGACGACAATTCAATAGCCTCCTTGTAAAAAAAGTCTAGTGATAGCTCCGCCTCTGTTTTCATGCGGCGACGCGGCAGCGCGACATATCGTCGAGCATTATATTATTTACAACGCTCGCGTCGTTCATGTCATAACCTTGGCGTAGCGGGTCATGAATAGTGGGCGGAGCCATTACCCGACTTTTTACTTTCTTCTTTCTTACAAGGAGATAATTCGAAATACATTGTGCTTATACGGGACGAGAACTTTATTCTAGATTTCTATGGTATAATCGACCGCCATCTTATCTATCTTAGCAGTCACAGACTCAGGATATAATATAACACAGAACATCTAAAAAGTCAAGTAATAGCCTAATAGCACATACCACATACCACATAGTAGTTTCAACTTTGTGGTAATCCGTAATAGTGAGGTACTACAAAGAAGGAGAGCATCTAGGTCAAGTATTAATCAACCCACCTGTATAATATGCTCATAGCAGAAATCGAATTAACTGTTGATATATCGAATTCAATGTACAAACTTTGTCGGCGACTGTGGTCTAGTAGGTAGAGACCCCAGATTTGTATTTTGTTTCCTGTTTTCGAACCATCAAGCTTAGGTTAGTTCAAACTTTTGACGGGTTAGTTTTTTAATTTTTATTTTAGTAATATCAGGTTATTTAAAATGTGATTCATTGATTGGTGTTCCTTCTTTCTGCACACATTTGGTTTTCCTTGTCTTGAACACGTACTATTTAAATGATGTACTCTGGTGAGAGGATTTGTGCCTGGCCTTCAGACTCTCGTGTGGAAAGGGGAGAATACTCGACCGCTATCTTATCTATCTTATCAGCCACTGGATGTTCACGGAGCGCTTACTCTATTTATATAAATCTCTATGGTTATTTAGTTATTTTGTTTGAATTCCACCGAATTAGGTTACAGCACGGTCGTATACACCGACCGTGGGTTACAGTTATGTCATATCGTAATAGATTTATAGCACATATCTAATAAGATTTATGATTTATAGAGACATTGAAAATCATAGAATTAGGATGACATGATTAACAATATATTTACGTTATTCAATAGACAAAGTACAGTATTCAACTAGCTTACAAAGACTATTATCCACTCAGATGGTTACAGCCTGTCGATTCTGCAAATTTGCCCTTATTTTACGCTCATTGAATAATATATCCTCACAGTATCACAGATCATCTTGTTTTTATATTAAGATAATATCACGTCATTTAACTAATTATGTAATATAATTTGGAAAGTGTTATTGGTAATTCGTTATAATTAAAGCCGATCGCTTTGTAAAAAACGGTTTCGAATCTCCATGGTTATTCTGTTAATTACTTTTCTTAGAAAATAATAAGTTCATGCGCTATCCATGTGTATTGAATATTAATAGATCTATGGTATGACTGAAATCAGAATGGTACAGTACTGATTGAGGAATTGACGTTCCATTTTACATGGACGACCTGAACTATTATCTAAAGTGACGTTTCGAAAGAAGTAAACAAGAATGATTTACATCAAGCTTGATTTGTAATATGTAACTGATTTGTAAGAGCTTGTTGACTTGTATATGATGTTAAGATGAGTTCAATTTCACCCTCACTGAATCCGACGAGAAAATGCCCAACTATTAAATTCAAATTTGGCATAAAAGATATTCTTCGTAGACGTGAACTCGGGCTCAAAAAATTATTAGGGTATGATGATGACATCAACTTGTGGTTCTATAATAGATACGAGAAAATTGGTCGACTGGAAAAGAAACAATGTTCAAATGATGCACAAAAGAAGAAATTACCAGAGGAATTGCGAAAGTATGGTGGAATATTCAATTTGGAATTCAGTTTAGATGGGTAAGCATTGTTAAGTGATAATAATACTACATGCTTACTTTTTTGAATTCCAGACATTTACTAGCAGCAGCATGTGAAGAGAAATGTATTTTGATACATGATGCGTCCAATAGAAAATTAATCAAAACCATACCAAATGCGCATATGAATTGTGTTAATTGCATTCGTTTCCTTAACAGCAGGGTGTTTGCAACTTGTTCAGATGATACTTCGATTAAACTGTGGGATATAAGGAATCTTAAATCAGAGCAGAAAACACTGTTTGGACATTCGAATTGGGTAAAGTTGCATAGCGAATTTAATGTTCCCATACTTCATAGCTTGTTGTTTTAGGTGAAAAATATAGAATTCTCAGAAGCTGAGAATATGATGGTCACTTCTGCTTTCGATGGAACGATTTATGCTTGGAACATAGACGGCCTCGAGGAAAGTAACCGACCTTTTGATAAAGTATTTTTAATGAACGGTTTGATGAGAACTAAATTGTCACCGGACGGATCGAAAATGATCATTTCCACCACTAGCGGCTTCATGATTATTATTCACGACTTGAATTTGACAATGTTGTCGAAAGATTTAAGTAATTTCAAGGTGAACAACGTTTCTCGTAATGTAAGTGTCCATTTTGAATTTTTGTTGTTGGTTTCAGCCGAATCTATATCGATTGATGCAAATCTCAGAACAAAACTTTCCCGCCGGCAATATATTCAATTATCTGTTTCATCCGAGCAGACGAAGAAACCGAGTGGAATTTGTTGACGATTTCCCGAATAAGGCCGAAGTTATTAGTTCTTTGCAAATACATCCACACGGATGGAATGCTCTCTCCAGGAATATCGATGCTGATGATAATGATGATGTGAGTTGAATTTTCATAATTTGTACAATTTTTTACTTTTTGATTAGAAATTACTCATTCGATGATTAAATTTAAGAAATTGTTAAGAAAATATATGAAATTTAACTATTTAAGTTATATGTAGATTGGGAATTCAATCTATTTGGAATGTTTTGATTAGCCAGATGTTTTCATTCAATAAACAATTTATTTTGTGATTCAATTGTTTGAAGACCTGGAGTTTATAAGTTGTCTTGTCAAGAACGTGATTCTTTTTATACAGGGCAAACAGGATGCTCATTTTCTATTAGGTTCAATGAGCATAAAAGATGCTTTAGACCAGGGGTCTCCAAAATACGGCCCGCGAGCCAAATCCGGCCCTCCAGTGTCATCAATCCGGCCCGTGACAGCTATTGGCTTATTGTTGTTATTGTTGTGATAAGTTGGATAAAAAGACACAATAATAACTCGGTTTTATTTACTTGCTAGGGTAAAGCTTATAGTCCAGGTAACGAACAGGAAAAAAAAATATTGTAAGCTACAATTTCAAATATTTTTTTGTATTTTGTTCCTATTCAACTCCTCAGAGGAACATTCTTATAGAAACAATCCAAAAGTTTATAAAATTAATGAATTAAGAGCCGAAAATGACATCTAGTATGTTTTTTGGATCGCTGATCACGATTCCGCTGTTATTTTTCCCAAAAAGCTCTCTCCAGACGGGGAATTCGGGAAATTTGAGATTTTCCTGAGACGGTTATGAATAATAAAGTATAATTTTGTTGCAAAAATGACCTCTACTCATTTTTGCGACTTTATTAGGTATTCATAACCCAGTGGCGGCTCCTCGAAGGAGGCTAAGGAGGCTCAGCCTCCTCACCAATTTATCTTAATGATCATTCTCCATTTTATTTCCTGTTTCTCTGATAATTCTTTAAATTTTACAATTAATTCCCCGTTCTCAGTAGTTATTTTTAATCTGGCAACAGTGCTCTGAGGCTAGACTCTATATATCTCAAACGCTGAGCATGTGTTGTTCAACACAGTTGCCGTTTTTCCGACCAGTCAATCGCCAAATAGCGTGAAACGGCGAAAACGGCAACAGGGTAGGGAGGCTAGCTTTTCGTATCCATTCGTCGGTCGAATGAAATACGATTACTTGCGCTCCCGCCTCGCGCTGCTAGAAGAATGCGGTTAGTTGTTGTTTTTATTCCACGAGGCGTAGTAAGGTTAAGTAGTTAATTTTTAAGTTATAATTTATCTAATCGGAATCGGTGAACGTTAAAATTATGAGTGACTTAGTTGCAGAGTTCTTAGAAAATCCATTTAGTGGATTAACATATGATAGAAAAGTGTTCTTCAAAAACAAACGGCCTTTACCGGATTTGAAAGGATTAGTGATGGCAGGGAAGTATCAAAATCGATCGTTTAATACTGATAATTATAAAAAATATGTATGGTTAACGGGATCTGATGTACACAATAAATTATATTGCTGGTATTGCTTGCTATTCACATCAGATACAACTTCATGTTGGGGGCACTTGGGTTATAATGATTTGAAAAATTTAGCTCGTGGCCTAGAAAGACATGAAAAATCGCAGGAACATATTACATCGTGTATTAAGTTTAAATTAACCGGTAAACAGAATATTGTTAATGCGATTGATTCTACACGAACACGCGAAATCGAAAATCATAATAATACAGTTAAAGAAAACCGCGAAGTTTAAAAAAAAATCATTGATTTCTTATTGTATTTATCATTTCAAGATTTGGCTTTTAGAGGGCATGATGAAACTGAAAATTCATTTAATAAAGGTAATTGTTAGATTTGTTTTGTAAATACGACAGTAAGCTTCGCGATTTTATGACTAACGCGTCAGTATTTGCAGGCATTTGTTTTGTTTTATGCGGGTATAATGGTTGAGTGACACCACGCGAAATAAGGTTAGATTAGAATTCGTCTGTTCGGTAAATTATTAATTGTAAAAATGGACAACTAGTGGAAAGATTTTTAGGGTTCTACGATGTTAGTTCGGGAAGAACAGCGGTCAATTTATTCAATTTTTCAATGGAAACATTTCAACGATTCGACTTTGCGAATAAATCAGACTTACGACGGCATCTGTAATGGCGGGACATTTAAACGGTCTTCAAACAAACGTAAGTTTTAAATAACATAGTAGGAAACAGAATTCCCTGTAATGCTCGAACTCGATGGAATTTTACATCACATGCAATGTTTAGTTTACCATCCATAAAAATAAAGACAAATTAATTGAAATATTTGATTTTATATTAAACAGTGATGACTTTTCAACAGATCAGGTTTCATTGAATGCTGCTGTTGGTTTAAAATCTTATTTAGAAAATGAAGAATTTTTGTTATTTCTTGATACTTTTAAATTAATATTTGAACAAACTGATCTTATTTTTCGAATTTTACAACATAAATTCACTAATATAATTCATTCAAGAGATCGTTTAACACATCTCATTGATAAAATTTCAAGTTTCCGTTATACAGAATTTCATTTTAATATTTTATTTGGAAATTATTCAACTGATCAGGCTTCTCTGAAAAGGAGGAAAACACATAATTTGGTAGACAAGAAACTACATTATAAACAACTTTTTTATGAAATTTTAGATACTATTAAAGGTCAAATATTGAGATTCGATTTTCCGATTTACATGAATTGAAGTTTTTCGACTTGACGAATAGAAGATTTTTCGAATCTTTTTCAAAAGAGTTTCCCAATACACTTTTAGATAACTTAGTTCTAAAATATAAATTTTTTGATAAAATAGCACTGCACAGTGAATTATGGGTTATATACCTACTCGGATAAAGATATTTTAGGCCAGTACGACAGTCACGCCGATATGATAAAATATATGATAGATGATGATTTGCAACAAGTTTTACCTCAGTTTTATAAACTACTTTGTTTGACAGTCACCATTCCTGTCACGTCGGCATCGGTGGAGAGATCATTTTCTACTCTCAAACGAATTAAAACATACATGCGAAATACAAGGGGCCAAAATCGTTTATACAATGTTAGTTTAATATCTATTGAAAAAGATTTAGTAAAACACTTAAAACATAATGATACATTTTATGATAATATTATTGATCATTTTTCGTAAATTAAAGACCGTAGAATTTCGTTAATATATAGAAAAGTTGATAAAATTAATAACAAAAAACAAAATATGAAAAATTCCAAAAAAAAAAGAAAAAAAATTAAAAATCCAAAAAAAAATAAAAAACAAAAAACGAACGAAAAAAAAATTTGTGGGCAAGAGAAACTCTATACCTCCACGTTGGTTCTTGCTGGGTAACAATCAATTTTGTCACTGAAGGTTAAATTAATTGGCTGAATAGAGTATATTTTTACAAAAACGTTTTATGTCCAGCCTCCTCTCTCAAAAAGTTCACGAGCCGCCACTGTCATAACCGTCTCAGGAAAATCTCAAATTTCCCGAATTTCCCATCTGGAGAGAACTTTTTGGGAAAAATAACAGCGGAATCGTGATCAGCGACCCAAAAAACCTACTAGACGTCATTTTTGCAACAAAATTATAAATTATATATAAATTTTCCAAATTTCCCATCTGGAGGGAGTTTTTCGAGAAAACCAACTGCGGAATCGTGATCAGCGACCCAAAAAACATACCAGGGGTCATTTTCGGCTCTTAATTCATTGATTTTCTAAACTTTTGGATTGTTTTTATAAGAATGCTCCTCTGAGGGGTTGAAACCTTGTTTATGGGGGTAGAAAGTTCGACCCCCGCGGTCTTGATAGTCATGAATGATCTATGGGGTATTAGGAACAAAATGCAAAAAAGTTTTGAAATTCTAGCTTACTATATTTTTTTTTATTATAACCTTTTTCCCGGCTTATTGCCTGAACTATATATTTAAGTGATAAAAAAACAAAGTAATTCTTTCATTTGATCATAATTGACAATTCACTGATTGATTGATTCTTTCTTGTAAATCAAAGAAAAACACAAATGACTATGTCCTAGAATCATCATATAATTCATTGTAAATATCAATTGCCTTCAATATTTTATTTGAAAATTGATTAAATGTTTCATTTGTTTCTACAATCATGTTATTTGTCTTGTCCACGGTCGTATATACAGGTCTAGGAACTCGAGGCTGTTTCCTATGTGAGAAGTGAGTCCGCTAAGCGTCATCTGTTGTATAGTACCAAAAGGGTGGCGCATGATTCGAGGAATGTTATACGACCGTGTTTGAACGATATGGCGCCTAATCCTGACATCCTGACAACATACTTCGCCATGCGCCAGCTGGTGGCTGAGCGAGGGACTACGAGTTTAGCGACATGTAAGAGACTCAAGTCAAACATAGAGTTCCCAGACCTCCTGTATATACGACCGTGGTCTTGTCTTAATGGAATGTTCAACTGTCTCATTTTTAATTATCTGATGTTTTGCCAGTGGACCAGCGTTCACGACATTCAAATGCACGACAAATCCGAATACGTCGATTCTATCCACGTGGTGGAGGAAGACTCAAACAGCGACAACGAACAACACAACTCGCGAACTCCCAACGATCTATGGATGGGTAACATTAAACACTACCATTACGGCTTCCAGAGGGCTTCTTCTCTGATCAATCAGCACACGCCTCTGAGCACGATGAACAGCGGTCTCATCGGCAAGAATTCCTACAAGCAATATCCCGTGCTTAAAGATCAGATAGTGGGCAATATACCACGTTTAACGCATTTCATCAAGGAGAAAAACGCGGGCAAAGGTTACATTAAGGAGGTGTGTTTTTCCCCGGACGGTCGAGTTATTTGTTCGCCGTACGATAAAGGCATTCGTTTGCTCGGTTTTAACGACGAATGCCAGGAATTGAGTTATTGCGTGCCGAACGAACCTCGCGAGTTAAATACGTTGGTAGAAATGAACAATTATCACGGAGGCGTTGTGGTTAGTTGTAAATTTAGTCCGGTACATAAGCAATTGGTTAGCGGTTGTTTGAATGGTGATATTGTGTGGTATGAACCTTTGCTTTAGCTCGATGTTGATTTGGTGGTAATTTTTATTGAATTTAGACTTTTTGTGGATATTCTAGATTGAAAATAACCGAAAGACATTATGTAATGAAGATTTAAATAATAAAATATTGATGTAATTATTTGTTTCCTTCTAAAACCATATAAATAGAAACTTGATTCATCGCAAGATAAAAATAGGTAAGTTAGAATATTTCAATAATTGAATAGAATCAGCTATTACAGGATGAAAATCTATTCTAAACTTAAATAAAATAACTATTAAAAGATTTTCACTAGTTTAATAAATGTGACTATAGTTTTGATAACACAGTACCTTCTTCAAACTAATATTATAAAGTACTAACTTATTACAAAATAGCTACCTCATATAGAATAGAATAGAATATTTTATTTATCCAGAAGCCAATTTACATAAGAGCACAATTTAGATGCACTAAAAAAATTGGCTGATTTGATTGATTTTTCCACCCCCAAAATTGATTTCAAGTAAATCTGGCGACAAAATCGTGATCAGCGATGCAAAAAACCCTTTTGGTGGATTTAAAATCCAAACATATATATTGCCAAAATAATCTATAAGGGTGCAAAAATAGGCAATTTTATCTATTTTTCACCCCCAGAATTGATTTCAAGCAAATCTGGCGTCAAAATCGTGATCAGCGACCTAAAAAACCCACTTGGTGCGTTTTAAATTCGAAATTACCCTTTTGGAGGCTATTCCTGGCAACCAAGGGGGTTGACCGGTGAGGTTTTATGTGTTATGAATGATCCTAATGAACCCACGAATCGAATCCCACAACATTTTTTCGATTCCGACCTACGTGTCTTTTTTTATTATAGTTGAAATCCCGGCTCATTGCCTGGACTATTGACAACTGGTTCTTTTATTAAATAGAGAAGTAAACCAGACATGCTGGTTTGAATGGTTGTAACTAAACACTATATAATAACCGGCACGTTTCGAAGGTTGTTTCTTTATTCCAATTCCGTGACCCATGTTGAAGAAGAAACTAGAAATTCCTATCGTTTGAAGAAGCAGCAGTAATACTTGATAAGAGGAATGTGGCAACAGCGCAGCTCTTCTGTGCTACCGGCCCAACGCTGTGATTATGAAATGCAAACCACAGAACAGCTATAGAGTTTCATACTTATCTCATGTTTAAATTAATGGTATTCCATGATCCATATAATGTCATCTGTGATTCAGTGTAGCATAGAGTTGTCTTAAACAAGATTTGTTGTTACGTCAAAATTTGAAAACTGAAGTCAATAGTGCTATATTTGAAATACCTTAATGGAAAAAAGGGTTTGTTTCAACCAATGGTAATTAATACATGTTTTCTACGTGACATGCATTCCGGGTTATGTAATAATGTTCACAATTCAACAAATTTCATTGTCAATCGTCTATCACAACCAAAATTCAAGTCGTAACAACACATCAGTGTGTGTGAATGGATTCTAAGAATTAATGTTCCATGATCCATATAATGTCATCTGTGATTCGGTGTAGCATAGAATTGTCTTATACAATATTGTATTTACGTCAAAATTTGAAAACTGAAGTCGCGAATGCTATATTTGAAATATCGTGATTTAGGAATGCAGTATTTGTATTCAATATGAACATAATGGAACCAAGTTTGTTTCAACCAAAGGTAATACATGTTTTCTACGTGACACACGTTCCGCGTTATGTGATAACTTTCACAATTCAACAAATTTAATTGTCAAACGTCTATCGCAACCAAAACTCAAGTCGTAACAACACATCAGTGTGTGTGAATGGATTCTAAGAAATAATGGTACACATAACTACTAAGGTTAATCATGTTCGAGATAATAATCGATAAGGGATTAAACTGTCACTAATTACATGGAATTTATAAAGTTTAAAATTCCAGTTTGTTCTCCCTGTTAAATTCCATGTAATACAATTCTTGGAATGTAATTAGTAAAGTTCGAAATTGCAATCAACATTCTTTTAAATAAAATAATATTTAACAATGTAAAATTTCTTGTTTTTATCTGCAAAAACATTGTTTAACCACAATTTTGACATTAAATTTAATATCCAGAAAAAAAAACAAACCAATTTGTAACAGATGTGATATAACTTCTTCAGATTATCATGTTAAGTTTCATTGAAGCATTTTAAACATGTAATGTGAGTTTTTTTTATCATAAAGTTGATTATATTTCTAGGAAAATAAATATCTACATTCACAGATCATTAGAACTACTCAATATATTTTCTCAAAGTATCTTATAACTGCCATCTTGTTCCATATACTCGAGTCACTTGCAAATTGATGCAATTTACTTTTACTATTTCATATTATCTCATATTTCGGCTTCTTTCAAATTCGAAGGAATGCTGTAAACACCACAAACTTTATTAGCAGGTACGGCTTCATCCATTTTCTTGGGATAGTCTAGATTCAAATTATTCATAATATCTACAAACTCTCCCAAGGATTTCGTTAATCTGGGATTCAAATGTTTCTCTTCGTCAATCGTAGACGCTGTCATTCCTTTATAATCGTGTGCAGGATATACTACGGTCTCATTGGGTAACTTAAACAATCTGTCGTGTACAGATTGATATAACGTTGACGGATTTCCTTCTTGGAAATCGGTTCGTCCACAACCTCTTATGAGCAAAGCATCGCCTGTCATAACCATTCCCAACAGCGGTGAGTAATAAGAAATACAGCCGTTTGTGTGACCGGGAGTTGCAAGCACTTTTATGCTCAAGTTGCCTACTTCGATACTGTCATTGTGATCCACGTAAATGTCCGCTTGTGCCCCACTAGTTTTCGATATTACACTTTTGCAACCTGATAACTTTTTCAAGTAACCTGTACCTGTCACATGATCTGCATGCATGTGTGTATTCATGGCATAAGTAAGCTGTAAATTCAAATCTTTCGTTAACTGGAAGTCTCTTCTAGCATGTTCTACAACAGGATCTATCAGAATGCATTTTTTGTTGTTCAAATCGCCCAACAAATAAGTATATGTGCAGCTTACTGAGTCAAATAATTGTCTAAAAACATACTGCCTTACTGCATCAGATCTAACGGCTGCACTACAGTAGTATCTTGGAATAGCCATTAGATTTCAACTTTTCAACAGATTTGAGAGTTGCAAACGAAACAAATTTGAATAATTTCCTAGATATATGTGATTATCTTGGTTTAATTTAATCAAAAACAATCATAAAGCTCTGCATAAGCTATCAAGTTACCACAGATTACGTATAGCTGAATCACGGAACAAGTAGAATTACTTCAATTGGTTATTCCCAATACCATTTCAGATTCATTGATTGTTTAAAGAAATACAAAACAAGTAAACAAATGAGATCATTACATAGTTGAGTCATTTTACCACAACACAAATATTGTTGGTTAAAAATGCACAACTGACGCGAAAATACGTTATGATCAAGTACTTATGAAGGTCAACGCTAACTACTAATTAAATTAAATGAGATAATACAGAATGATCACAATATGTTACAACTTAAGAGGTACTTGAAGGTTGGTTGTTGTTTGCATAGACCACACACCACAGGCTTCTTTTCATTCTGTATCTGTTGGTTGAAGTTAAATTTGAAGTCCCAAAAGTGGAATCACAGAACAATGGTATAAAATTTATATTTTTAACAAATAGCCAACGAGGTCTAGACCTCGTTGCAAATAGCAAACAGTTCAGCGGACTCATCAATTGGAATACCTATCTCTTTGATGCGGAGAATTCCTTAAGTAGAAAGGGACAGGACATCAGCCACAGTCTCCTTAGAAATATGGTTGGACGATATGTTTCTATTTCTATATGGCGTGCAAAATAATCTAAGTTTTGCTTCCATTATATTTATAATATATTTCACAGAAGAACTTTAAATATTATTCTTTAAATTCAAGTTGAGTGTACATAGAAGCTTATGACAAGTTTTTTACTTCTTCTATGTCGTTCATAATATTTGCAAAGGCATAGAGATCTTAGAAGATAGATGGATGCTAGACTAGGATAGGTAACTGTGTCAACTATGTCACAACATAGAGCGTGGTAAATAGATTTTCTTCGGCAAAGATGGAGGGGAGCACAGGTTCTTGAAGGTAGAGATGGCTATCTCACCAGCGAACTGATAAGATGAACTATTTATTATTCTGAGGTTTACTCATCTCTAAAAAGGAGTAGTGTGTGGCGCGCAAGTACACGCTCTGTGATCGTTGCAAACATCTTTTAGTTTCCTAACTTGTCTATCTAGTATCCATGAATAAAGTATACACGCTACAGGACATTACTTGATATGAACTATTCAACAAGGTGCAGGAATTTCAAGGAATTTAGCAGAAATTATTTACAAACAATGTACTGCCTTCATTTTCTGTAGTTATAAATCGGTATTTCTTTTTATTGGCTTAATTTCATACAAACTTTGTTATTCTTGTCAATAGTTACGTACAATCTAATAAAGAGACGGTGGTATTTGAAATTTCCATCTTCTTCGCTACTTTTCTTGGTTTTCTTTTGACTTTTGGCAAGATGATATGCAACGATGAATTCTGCTTGTACCATTCTTTCCAGGCTTCCACGTGCCTTTGAAGGCACAACATCAACCATGATGTATACGTGAAATCTATAATGGCGATTCCTGAAGAAAACGTAAAACAATTGGAACATTTCGTCAAATATTTGTAACACACTTATTACGTTGCCATAAAAGATTCAAGAAAAACGTACCGAAAATAGCAGAAAATGCTATAACATGAGCGGAAACGCTGCGGGTACGCAGAACATCCGATCTCGCAACAGATTCACAAATCATCATCAGCATGTACGTAGATACTATGGCGGACGGAGTGTAAGCTACGAAGGACACCAGGTCGACCAATAACTCTCTCAAATGACTTCCAGGGTTCTTCAGGAACATCAGAATAGACCAAAAGAAATTGTATCTGAAAGAAATCGTTGCATGACAAAAGTCAAAAACACAATAGAAACAACATGATTAATGTTTTTTTGCATAAATTACTTCGGTTCCCTAATTATCTCGTAATGATGTTGACATAATTCGCAATGGCTTCTGGATGACTCCAACAGCCATCTTTCAAGACAACCGAGATGGACCAATGCCACTGTGCCGCGACATCTGCAGGGTGTTAGCAGATCGTCGATGCTCTCACCTCCGTGACAAATTCTGCATATTAAATCGGACGTTAAGCTAGTCTACAACAGAAACCAACATGTATAGCGAATTAGTTAGTTAGATCATAACACGACTAATATTTATCAGTTTGAGCACTATTAGCTTGCCGCAAAAAGCTCTATGATCTTTGAATATATATTCTGTGTCTATGATTTTTGAATATAAATTATATTCTATGTCTAACATCTTCGAATTCAATTTATATTCTATGTCTATGACCTTTGAATATAAAAATCCTATAATCTTTGAATATAAATTATATTGTGTCTATGATCTTTGAAAACAAATTATATTCTATGTCTAACATCTTTGAAATTAAATTTTATTCTATGTCCATGACCTTTGAATATAAAATATCATGTAATCTTTGAATCTAAATTATGTCTATGATCTTTGAATTTCATTTATATTCCACGTCTATGATTTTTGAATTTACATTATATTCTATGTACATGATACATAGACGACTAAATTAATCTGAATCATAAAATTATGATAATTTTGATTTATAATTGAATAGAATCAAAAATACTCCAATCAGTAATGGTTATCATAGTAATATTCGATCATATTTCAGAACAATTATAAGTGCGACAAGAACATACTCGTAAGTACTTAGCGATGGGTCATACCTGACTGTTTAAAAGCGACACGTAGATCTTGTTGAGATGTACGTCGAGTTTATCTTCATGTGCCATGCTTCTAACAGTGACCAGGGGCCTTGTGTGGACTCTTGTAGGTTGTAGGATGCAAGGCGGATCTTTGTCAATGCATAATTCTGCGCTATCGGTTGGTATTGAGGCTGCTTCAACTCGATGAGTAATTCAAATTTAATAATATGAAGTCGGGGAAGCAATAATCATATAGACTTTCATTCCTTGGAATGCATGTATATTTTATACGAAAACTAATAAAACCCTTTTTATAAATGTAATTGTATAACCTATAATCCAATTAAAAATATATAGAAAACTCGCCTATCACTTATTGTGCATCATACATAAATATGCGAAATGGTTTATGATGATAAGCAGCATAAATTAATTGTACAACGAAATTTTGTAAGAATTCGACAAATATCTGAGAAACCCCAATCCATAATAGTCCATTAATTTTAATTTCTGAAATTTTCAGATAAACAGTTTATTTCTAAAATAGCTCAAAACTTGTAAAGGTGCAATTCGCATGACAACACTGACTTGTTAATGATGTATTTTCACTTACCCAGTCCTAGTCTTGATGAAAACGATGAAAAACTGCCGTATGGCAAATAAGCCACGTCGGAAAGCAAACTTTTATTGTCGATATTGTCGCTGCCTCTGTAATAAACGTTATGCGAACTGCCCGCGTTCCTGTTGTAATTCGTTTCGCTGGGCGTGATGGTATAAATACGGGATTCGTCAGGATGCAAATCTTCCAGATAGGGCATCTTCAGATCTAACGCGCTAGCCGTGGATTCGGTCAGCAGTAAACTAACGACGATTTCCTTCGGTTTGTGCTCTAGAATTACGTTATGCGATGAAATGTTCATTTTCCGATATGTTACGACTTGAATTTTGGTTGTGATAGATGTTTGACAATGAAATTTGTCGAATCGTGAACGTTATCACATTACGCGAAACGCGCGTCACGTAGAAAACTTGTATTACCATTGGTTGAAACAAACTTTGTTCCATTATATTCATATTGAATACAAATACTGCATTCCTAAATTTCGATATTTCAAATATAGCACTCGCGACTTGTTTTCAAATTTTGACGTAAATACAAATCTTGCATAAGACAATTCTATGCTACACCGAATCACAGATGAAATTATTTAAATCATGGAATATCATCGCAATTGAACATGTGATAAGACAATTCTATGTTACACCGAATCACAGATGACATTATTTGGATCATGGAATACCATTACATATAAACATGCGATAAGTATGTAGTTCTGTGGTTTACACTTCATAATCAGTGTAGGGCCGATAGCACAGAAGAGCTGCAATGTTGCCATATTTGTTTTCTTCTAAGATAGGAATTTCTAGTCTTCTTCAATATGCGTTAAGGAAAATAGGAGCAGCTTTCCAAACATGCCGGTAGTTCCAAACTAACAGATCACCATGTGAAATCAAGCGTTATATTCGGTTTTTTCTTTGAATATCAGGTTTGTGATAAAAATTGCGAGAAAAAACTAAATAATGAGTTAGATAGAAGCACTTCTACTTTCCTTCCTTTTATGATTATTATTTGTAGCAGCATTTTCATTAAATTGATCTGGTAATTCGTTGCCAAAGGACAAAAGCCAGAGGAGTTTGAAGCGAACTTCGGAATAACTTCGAATTTATTGTAATATATATGTGAGTAAAACATGTAATATAATTTTTCTTAGAGTCAGCTCCAAATACAACAATATGTAAGTCTTATTTTTCAAAAAAAAAACAGATTATCACTAACACAAAACAAAAAATTACTTCAAACTAGAAACATGTTTGATAATTTTTTTTTACATACATAATAGAAATCATAATTATACATTTATTGGCTCTTAAAACTTAATATAGCTGATATCACTTCTTAAGAACAAAATCTGCTATTTTCTTATTTCAGATATTTTATAATCACACATAACTATTCCCATAAGATATATACAGGAAGGATAACTAAATGATATGTTTATTCACACTTCATTCATCAAGAAAAAACATATACAGTATATTGTCATTTTCAGAAGAGAACTTAATGTTTACTCTTTCTGACAATAATAATAGAATTGATATTTGAACAAGATCCCTGATGAAAATCACAAATTTCCGTAGAATCTCAATGACAGATACATCCATTCCCAATTATGTACCTACATTATAGTATTTAAAGAATTTTCGTTGTATTTAGTTCATAACACATTCTATGGATGCCACCGTGCCAATATGTTATTACTAGTAAGTGTAAAGTAGTGTTCTATTCACAATTTTATTATTCACCTAGTCATTTATTGATATTTGTGTATCCGAACAATACATCTTATTAAAAGTATTTAGAAAAGGCTGAGGACAAAATGTAGGCATGTAAACTCAAGACAATATGACATTTCTGCAAAAAAACATGAAGCTGTAAACGGAATATCAGATAAAAATAGTTAAAATTATCAAAGTTATAGTTTTGAACATTGAGTATAGTCTATGTATACAGAATGGTCCAGTTTGTAATAGATTTATTTTAGTGACGGGCTTCAATACCACATGACTCATGTGGTACACACAAGCCAAGGAACAAGTATTTAATTTTTTTTTGCAGGTCTACATTTTATCTTTTGCCGCGTCATGATTAATGGCGATATAAGCGTTCATTATTCAGATGTAGACATACTTTATGATTTATGAACGTATTTCGAACATTTGTGCATCTGTTTTATCCTTAACCAATACGGGCTCGAAAAGATGTCGAAAACGCAGAGCGATTTCAAACGTAACGGACGATACAAGCGGGGGTTCAAGGGTGGCCACCTTTTATTGTCGTCCTTTAACAGTTGATCAAACGCGTTCCAGTAAATTTCGAAAGATACGGTTGAGATATCCAACAAAAGCAAGACATATTCAGTCTGCGTTTTCGAAATTTCAAACCTAAATATTTCTAAATCTAAGTCTCTCAGCAACTTATTTAATAAATTGAACGTAGCTTTCAGAAAATTCCATTATTTTTCATAAAATAACTAGGGGAGTAAAAAATACACAGGGGGTAATCGGGAACGCCCTCATTAACTAAGCCTCTGGAAAAAAATTGATGAAACGCGTTATTAGTCCCTCATTAACTACGCCTCTGGAAAAAACTTGATGACAAGCGTTATTAGCCCCTCATTAACTACGCTACTGGAAAAAAAATTGATGAAACGCGTTATTAGTCCCTCATTAACTACGCCTCTGGAAAAAAATTGATGGCAAGCGTTATTAGCCCCTCATTAACTACGCTACTGGAAAAAAAATTGATGAAACGCGTTATTAGCCCCTCATTAACTACGCCTCTGGAAAAAAATTGATGGCAAGCGTTATTAGCCCCTCATTAACTACGCTACTGGAAAAAAATTGATGAAACGCGTTATTAGCCCCTCATTAACTATGCCTCTGGAAAAAAATTGATGACAAGCGTTATTAGCCCCTCACTAACTACGTCTATGGAAAAAAAATTGATGAAACGCGTTATTAGCCCCTCATTAACTACGCCTCTGGAAAAAAATTGATGGCAAGCGTTATTAGCCCCTCATTAACTACGCTACTGGAAAAAAATTGATGAAACGCGTTATTAGCCCCTCATTAACTACGCCTCTGGAAAAAAATTGATGGCAAGCGTTATTAGCCCCTCATTAACTACGCTACTGGAAAAAAATTGATGAAACGCGTTATTAGCCCCTCATTAACTATGCCTCTGGAAAAAAATTGATGACAAGCGTTATTAGCCCCTCACTAACTACGTCTATGGAAAAAAAATTGATGAAACGCGTTATTAGCCCCTCATTAACTACGCCTCTGGAAAAAAATTGATGGCAAGCGTTATTAGCCCCTCATTAACTACGCTACTGGAAAAAAATTGATGAAACGCGTTATTAGCCCCTCATTAACTACGCCTCTGGAAAAAAATTGTTACGAAACGCGTTATTATTGTTAGATATAGACTTATTTTTATAAACTTTGTTAAAATTTGAACAAAATTGGTTGAACGGTTCAAATATTACGCCAAAAAACGATTATTTATTTTCAACTATTGAAGGGGGCTATATCTTGGTTATAAAAGACTTTCCAAGGTTATGTTCTGGGGAAAGTCGCCTTTATTTTTGATTCTTCATCAGCTCCTAAAATTAATTTATCACAAGCTGGAGCACCCTGTATAATTTATGTGAGAGACGAGGATAGCTGGTTTCTTGAAGCTATTTCAAGTAATAGCCAAATGGGGATATTACCCAAAATTGAATCCTGAACATTTGTCAATATATAATCCATATCGAATCAAACAAAACACAAATCGCGGCTCTTCTTGCGATGGACACGAAGACGAAACGTTCCGGAAAGTTTATTAGAAACATTTAAAAATAAATTAACTCAGATCTCACTTATATCTTTCCAGTGCTTTCTAAATAATGGAATCCGTTACAAATCTATTTTATCGTTTTATTTTCGTCGTAAATTAATCATTTACCGAAATTCCCGATAACTAGGATTTTTTCAATTTCTCGCGTTTGAAATTCACAAAAGATCAAGAAAATAGCAGTTTCAATTAAAATATATAGATCACATTCATTTTGATTATGACTAACAATTGTAAAATTAAATGATAAAAATATAGAGGTCGCGTAACGTACATTCTGAAAAATACATTATCTACTTATTAATTAGTCTCGACGGTCGTGAAAGTCAGTCCGTGCTAATACGAATTGTGTTATTATTGTCCGGGTGGGTGTACAAGCGCATCGTCTAGCACGTTGTCAAGCCTTAAAAGTCCGGACAACTCTGGTAACGTATTGCCGACAGATGGGACACTCTGCCAATTTCTTCCCGCAATCGACGCAAGTCGCTATATGGCCGCATTCTAACAGGACGCACTCTAGCGGCGCGTCCATGCACAATTTGCACAGTTCTTCCATATCTTCCGGAACTTCTGAATTGTAAAATGGAGAAAAAAAACCATGAAATTTTCGATTCGTTTGCATTTCGTGAGAAGTATTATATGAAGTTAATTAAAAATTGTTTTGAGAAAAAATACAATTATATTCATTGAACTGAAAGAAAAGTTGATAGGAAAATTAAGAAATTGTATAGAGTCGAAATAAAAACAGATACGATCTAACTCACCTTCGGTTCTTTGTTTGTAGTTGTCGTTCCATAACATTTTTACTTTATCGAGTAATTCCGTTTTCTCGACGCATCCTTTGTAGTTCACTCTATTCAACGTCAGAATCGTCTTCAGCTGTTTAGCCGACAAATTGTTCAGATCTTCCTCGACACCAAAATCGGACAGTTTGGGATATTTCGGCGGCAAAGGACTTCCTTCTGGCGTCTCCACTACAGTCTACAAGCAATAGCAACCTTTGTTACGTTACGTTTTGTATTCTACAACGGACAATTTGATAGTACAAGTTACTTTTACCTGCGCTTAATATAAAACATCATGGAACCCGGCTCGAAGGACCAATTTGTTACTTTTACCTGTACGTAATAGTCGCTTAGATGGGGAAAAAGTTGCGAAATTGAGTGCCCCAAAACAAAAAAGTGCATTTCTGAAAAACCATGATATTTTGTTTACTGTAAGAAGTATATTTTAATTCATAAAAATGATAGAGCTACTATGTTACGCGCAGTCGTAGCCAACTTTTGTTTTTCTTATGGGCGCCATATTGAATCTTTCCATTTTCTGTTTATTAATTGAGAAACGTCCAAGAATCCTATAAAATTATCTTACCTCCTGCAGATTCGGAGACGAATCTTCAGTCGTCGAATTCGACGTCGTAGGTTGAAATCCGGGCGTAACGGGGGACGATTGTATTGTTATGTGGTGATCGGGAATTGGCGGGGGTCTCGTCGGACTTTGCGGCGTAGAATTGTTGGGCGTGAACTGTGGCGAAGTTGATGGAGGTCGTTGCGGTCTGGGCGGAGGACTTCTTCTCGGTGTTGCGATATTAGGATGCGCCCTTCTGGGACTGGCGTTCGGTCTTTGTCTCTCCCCGTTCAAAAAAGTAGATTCTGCGAATACAACGAGAAAACGCGTTTCGAACTGTTTAGTCGCATTCCACCGACGATTGATACGTTACGGTTTTATTTCGACTTACCCAGAAAATCGTGTGGAATGACGGACTCTCGGAAATTGGGCAGAGAGCATGCGAAATTGGCCGTCAATTTTTCTGTCCCCCTCTTGGGCTTAACCGGAATATGTTTGTTACATAGTAGATCTACCAGTTCTTGTTTTTCTGAAAACAAATCTTGCTCAATAACTGAGGGCTTTTCGTATTTTAGTACTATATGTACCGCACTGAGGAATATAATGTGATATAATTTAGTTTACAGTAAAACCTTTTTCCACTGCAATTGCAAACGCACTCAGTTTACATACGTCTTTGACAATGGATGCTTCGCAGATACAATTCAAGCGGACGAAGGGTGTTAGTGCAAACTACTTTTATAGTGAATTACAAACACATCTCGTGTTATAAGTCAATAAAAAAATCTGAAGAACATATATTATAATAAATATAATTATTTTGACAAATAAGAAATAATCACCTTTATCCACTAAAAATACTGAGGACCTTTCGGGTACCAAGTAGCCATCATCAGAGTAAACTAAATTATAAATCAAAATGTGCCTGTTTATATACCGGGATATCAAAAATTATCTTGGTCAAGGGTGGTTGTGGAATCTAAAACGTGTGTCTTACTTTACGTCACTGTCACACTGATATCATCAATAACCCACAAAGTTCATACCTATTTATTTCAGTTGTAAAACAATAATGAACTACAAATTAAAAATTATCTTAGTCAAGGGTGGTTGTGGAATGCTTTGAATTTTTGAATATGTTTTGTTGTGTCAGAATCTGTTAAGTCATTGTGCTGAAATTTTCTAATTCAGTTTTTGAATCATGCCTCTTACCACACAGCACAAAATTTTCATGATTGAAGCCTATTTTCGAACGGGTGCGCTAGTTAATGTGCATCGGACAAAACGGGGGACATTTCCAACAATTACTGTAATTTAGTTTTTCTTGTTACTAAAGCCGTTATTTCATAATTTGTAGTTCATTATTGTTTTACAACTGGAATAAATAGGTATGAAATTTGTAGGTTATAGATGATGTCAGTGTGACAGTGACATGATTATTTCAAACGTTTTAGACTCCACAACCACCCTTGACCAAGATAATTTTTGATATCCCGGTACTATTTGGGGATAATACTGCAAACCAGGAGTTTTTATCTCCAGCTGAGGGTAGTATTTAGTTCACTCTGATGATGGATACTTGGTAGGCGAAAAGTCCTCAGTACTTTAACAGTATTATTAGTGGATTATTTCTTATTTATAGTGTTATAGTGTATCCACAGTGTGTAATCTTTTATAGTTTATCACTAGATAAAGTTTTGGTTCCCCAGGTTCAACAGGAAATACGCCTTTTTAGTTTTTGAATCGCGAGAACTGTATTATCCATACGCGGCATTATGAATTACATTCTCAGTGGGACATCTGCTTTCCGGCAGATGGCGGTAGTTGCATCGGCGACTTCATCGTCTGTGAAAAGAAGAGGAACATACAGTAAACCCTCTTTAAATCTCTATAGTTGTCTCTACTAGAAAACAAGTACTCAGAGGACTAAAGCCACCAGTTCTGAATGCGGTAGACATTTCAATTGCACAATAAGCAAACTACTTGGGAATTATCTTTGATCACAAGCTGACATGAAAACAACACTTATAGATAACAATCTAAAAGAGCACGATAGCCCTAAACCTATCCAGAACAACGTGTGGGAAAAACTGGGATATACAACCAAAAATGATCACATGGATCATTAGACTCATGTCCTGGTCGGCTCTCAAACATACGCTGATGCTCTTGGGATTGTATCCAGAAAAGAGCTATTCATTTCATTGATGATGTCACACTTACGAGTTTATTGACCTCTCTAGAGTATCGTAGAAAGGTGGGGGATCTCTCCCTTATCTATAGATAGTTCCACTGTCGGTGTTCATCAGAAATCTCGTCTGTTGTTCCACCACGAGAGATTTCAGATAGGCGGACTATACGAGCTCAAACTAGTCACCCCTTCATTGTCAAGCTCAGGCCTGTCGAACTTCTTACCAGGCTTCATTTTTCTATCGAACAACGAATTTGGGGAACTTTTTACCTAGTGAGATCTTCCCTTACACCTGTAACCTCCAAGCCTTCAAGAAAAATACGAATGCCTATCTCCTTTCCCCCTGTATTACACCGCTGGCTCACACAATGTTCTTCCAACATTAAAGGTTTCCCTCTCGTGTATTTAAAGTATATAAAAAAAGATAAACTGTAATTGGTCAAATTTAGAACAATTGTTTATATTCTACTCCATATAGGTTTAATTTCTCTTCCAAATTTACCAGAAATATCATTCGTACAAAAGAAAAAGCAGGATCACTATAAGTCAAATTAATTATTTTTTCAGAAAAAGGACGTATAATAAATAACAGCAAAAATAACAAAAACCTTCTTGCGATATGTGGCTGGAAAATGTGCTACACAACATGTAGGCATCAACACAATTTCGAAAACCTTTTCAAAAATGGCTCCCTGATCCAGAAAGTTTTACCCTCGGTTTTACCGGACATGGAACGAGTCGTTCTTCGGCAACATTATTGGCCAATGCTGAGGGCGATATTACCATTGTCAAGCTTCGCGGTGGTTGAAAATCGACTACGGTTGCGGAAGAATCATTGTCCGGCGCAAAATGTCAATTGCTGAAAAAATCCCGGTCCTACTTAATGTCGGCGAAGTTGTGATCCCTTCCAGTCCTTCAGAAACTTCCTATCCAGTGAATTTGAATAATCGTGGTCAAAATGACAAGAACGTTCTTGAGATAAATGTTAATGTTAATATTAATAAGAATTCTAAGTAAAATGCTATGAAATCGAAGTTAGTTAGTGGAGTAAATCTGGCAAATGGCTGAAAAGTTTTTTTAGGGTACCAACAACAACCTCCTGAAATTTTTACTTCCCAAAGTGGGTGCAACCCTTTTTTTTTGGCGAAAAAGTTTTTTTTTACATTTTTAAGGGTAGTTTAGCAACAAAAGATTAATATCTCTGGTTGTATTGAAAATTAAGAAACCAAAGTAATACCCTTTCATTGTCAATATCCAAGGAACTTCCAGTCCAAATTTCAAGTTGATTCGACCTCCCCCCCTCCCCGTAATCGATATATATATATATATATATACTCATATATGCAAGGAATCTTGCGTAACGGCTAACTCGGTCATTTTTCAACCGATTTAGCTGAAATTTGAACTGAATATAGGTGTTAAAACTACCCTATAAATTTCAAGTGAAAATATTCAACAGTTTTTCAGAAATTCAACTTTAAGCCAATTTTTTAGTTATTTTCAAATTAAGATATCTCATGTCATTTACATCCGATCTGGATCTGCTTTGCGGGAAAATGTAGGTATTTGCATATAGTTTTATGCCATGGAACACATTTTTAATTTTTTTTTTCAGGGCCTGTATTAGTCATTTTCTTTTCGGTATTAATAACCCCAAAACTTGTGTCAAATTAATTAGTTTGAAGTTTCTAAAAGTGCGACATTTCGCAATTTTATACGAATGTTGTGAGGTTCAGAAGTTGATAGCGCTTTAGGCTCCGTGATTTTCCCGTGGCCCATCGAAATTAGAAGGTTCAAGTTGTATAAAAACACAATTGTATGAACGCCAGACGTCCTATGAAATTAGCTACGAACGTAATCAGTTTCCCTCGAGAAGCTCGCTACGCGTCAGTTAGATTTTATACATTTTACCTAGGTCTTGTTATGTTGGGGCCGTTTCGTGCCCCGTGCGGGCGGCACCAGTTGTAATAAAGTATTTTCGGCTGTGGGCCGCTAGCTTTCACCCGCTTCGGGTATATTTAAGTAGCTAGAAGATTCCCTTTGATACGTCGCACCGTGCGTCTCGCACTTTAGACGCGCGTAGCTAAGACCTGAGAGTACCTGTTTCTATTTTAATTAAAGTTTCCTATTTAATGGACATTTATCTAAAAAAGAAGGGCCGTCGGGCACGGTCCGATACCTTATCTAACTACATGGAGCGAAAACGGCACGCGAAAAGTCGTCGTAAAGCCGTATTAGGTACAACCAGTTTGCACTTTTCTAACTCGCGTGCTACGGGCTTCTCACGTGAACGTCATTCGATTTTTCTCACATTAACCAAAATGGCCAATATAGACAGGAAAAAAAAATAATTGAAAAATGAGTTCCATGAAATAAAACTATATGCAAATACCTACATTTTCCCGCAAAGCAGATCCAGATCGGATGTAAGTGACATGAGATATCTTAATTTGAAAAATAACTAAAAAATTGACTTAAAGTTGAATTTCTCGAAAACTATTCAACATTTTCACTTGAAATTTGAATGGTAGTTTTGAGACCATTACACCTATCTTCAGTTCAAATTTCAGCTAAATCGGTTGAAAAATGACCGAGTTAACCGTTACGCATATATGAGTATATATATATATCGATTACGGGGAGGGGGGAGGTCGGATCAACTTGAAATTTGGACTGGAAGTTCCTTGAACATTGACAATAAAAGGGTACTACTTTGGTTTCTTAATTTTCAATACAACCAGAGATATTAATTTTTTTTGCTAAGCTACCCTTAAAAATGTCAAAAAATCCCTTTTTGCCCAAAAAAGGGGGTTGCACCCACTCTAGGAAATAAAAATTTCAGGAGGTTGTTGTTCGTACCCTAAAAAAACTTTTTCACCGGGTCGCTATGCATCGTAAAATTTTCGCCAACCTTGCTTATTTTCTCGCCAGATTTACTCCATTAGTATTTTTTTTTCTTATTTAAAATAATTTTTCTCTTCAGGCCTGCGCACATATACCTAGTGTCTTTTGCAGGGTGGTACACATAATATAATATGTAACTTTATTACTTTGTACCAATGTAGTTTAACACCTGAATAACCATTATTATTATAATTATTAGAAGGCTTCTAATATGTGAAAAACAGACTTATTAATTTCTAATATAGTGGTGTGGATAAACAATATAAATTAAATAGAATGATAATGTTAAGACAGTTTTCAGTTTATCAGCGTCAGATTAGAAAAAGATAAAATGATTACATACAATATTAACAATCATATGAATACTATTTGTTTCATTTAGCCTAATAATCAACATGAGTTATCAGAAGTGATAAGTTATTATAAAGTTGGACCTTTTCAGCAGAAGGTTAAATGTTATGAGCTGGAAAAAAAACATGCCTCTTCAAATATCATTTATTGATGAGAAATATTCTATAATTGATTATTGATGTGCAATTTTGAATCACATTCATTCACTATTACTTGTTAATTGGTTTGAAAATAGCAGTCAATTAATCTGATCTCGGGTGAATTTCGTGAAGTTACATTTAAAGGATCATTTCATAATTTTATTTTGCTGACTGACATTGGAACCTTAGCTGGTGCTTAACATTCCTACAGTTAATTGGAAGGTTCAAAGAAAATATGAGCATAAGGAAAATTAATTCAAAGCAATCTGTGGGAAGAAAATTATTTCATTGAAAGAACAATTCGTAACTTAGAAATCAGGCATTTTTTAATTTCATCTATTTATGAAAATACAATCAAGCATAACTAGCACTAAATGGTATACAATTTCCAGATAAGAACCCAGACATTTTTATAAAAAAAACTCCACCAACCAAAGTGAATATAACAATATTAATTACAAAGACTTTCTAGATATCCTTGGGGTTGAAATTACCCTTCAAAATGTTAAATTATTCAAACATAACCTACATATTTACATATTTCTATCTTTTCAACTATAAAAAACTGTCTAAACGGAATGGCTATGATAAATTTGCAACTTCAACCCTACAATACGAATATAATTAATCAGTTATGAAGTGCTTAGGCATTTGGAGTGTTTTTTCATCCCTGAACATGTCTTATATATTATCATATCCAATAGAGTCTATTGTGGCTGCTTTTTTCACACCACTGAGAAACATGAAATTGAAGCGAAAATATAGTAACATGAAACATACCTACTAAGCCATGTGTAGAAACGTTATGCTTTTTGAGATACTCTTGCAAATCCTTGGATTTCAATTCCATCAATTTGCCCCTGTCCGGGGGCCTCCACAGTAACACTATACATTTCTCACAATAGAATATTCTGCAACGATATGCACAAGTTGAAAACAATATTGCTATAACCAAGTGGCAACTCACCCTTCACGTTTTTTTAAACATTTAGTGCAATATTTGTCATCACATTCACCACACTTTAATTTCCAATTGAAAAAATTAAAATCCGATTTGCACTTCGTACAAGGCATCTGATTTTAATCTAAATTTGATGTTCTACCAAACTGTGAGCTACTTGAAATTTGTACTGATAACACAGCTCAAAATAATACATACTAGTTAGCCAATCTTAGGAAAAACACCTTGTCATCCTTCGGAAGACGAAAACCTTGTATTGCCTTTCACCATAATTTAATCCGACTTCTTAATCTGACCAATTATTATTTAGGAAAATCCGTATTGATCATTGTTATTTAGCATCTTCTACTACAATCAATGTATGACGTATTCTTAATCTGGTTAGATTATTTCGGGCGGAATTATTACCCTGACTTTTATCAACAAATCACAACATTTTTTGTATGCAGTTTCCCGAGTTCAGATCACAGACCAAACATAATAAAGATGTTAACTACTTTTAGTACTTTTATAATAAAACTAAAATCCCAAACTGTCTAGTAGTAATGACAAGCTGTCATCTATGGAGCTTTGCTTCTATTCTATGTTTTGTACACAGAATAACTACAAAGGTTTTGCATGAATTCCTAGAATTTTGAAAGAGACATCTGTTATCGAATAGCCGAAATGATGCTAAAATTACAGCAATTTGCAATAATAAGCAAATTTCTTAATTACTGTACCTACTGCTAGAGAGCGACAGTATAGCACACAATAAATAATATAACTATATTTGCCGAATTTGGTTTCGATTTTATGTAAATCCGTCATCATCCATCATAATAAATTAAGGATAAATAATTATCATGTCACTGCATTGAAGACGTCATTTAACACAATTTAAAATATCACTTTTCGGATTCTTCTGCCAGTTAAATGTACGATTATGATATATTTATAGATAGAAGAGCACCGTATTTAGATCTTTGATGAATTTCGTCAAAATAATAAATTCAAAACGGTCGAATTATTACTCGAAACAAGCCCAGACAGTTTTAGAATTAAACATCTTGATATTATTATCGCGCGGTTAAATTGTCTCACACAGAGGACCACCAAAATACCCAAAAATTAAAAAAATATTCGCCATAGACTGGAAATGAATGGCTATACCGAAAAACATTTTTCAATCCCATCATTAAAGAAAGAATAAACAAAATCTATAATGGAACGTCATATATATATCGAAGGGTCGTTCTCACA
Organism: Endomychus coccineus; assembly: GCA_958510875.1. Lineage (NCBI taxonomy): Eukaryota > Metazoa > Arthropoda > Insecta > Coleoptera > Endomychidae > Endomychus > Endomychus coccineus. The sequence continues at coordinate 182,449,448 of OY294069.1, forward strand.
TTGGTTTTCCATGTTGATAAAATACAACATAAATCATAAAACTCTTAATATAAACAATCAAATAAACAAAACAATAAACGTAAATAACTCAATTGCCCTTCTATGATAAATTACGTGTCTAGAGTTCGTAAAAGCGTGGTGATCTCTCGCAGTGCCAAACAAAGACTGAAGGCCGTCATCCCGTCCGTCCTATCTCTTTCCTTTCGCTTATCCCACAAAATTCGGTATTTCCCCGAAATTACGTACTGCTTGGCACTCCGCTGATTTCACCCAAGTTAGGCAACACAACTTGCTGCTATACGAGATCCCCGACATGAACGGTAATACAGCTTATTTTATAACATTAACATACATTCCGGAGACTTCAGAGAAAATTAAGAAATGTTTAAAAAACTTTGATACAAATGTTGCGCATAAACCTATTGTGTTGGGAAATATTTTTCAAATCTAAAACCTTCAATACCTAAAGATAAACAAATCCACACAGTATACAAATTAAATTGTTTAGATTGCGTTGGGCAGTAATTCAATTACAAATATGTTAATATTTTAAATAAAGAAACCAATTATTATAAAAGATCTATTCTGGAGATGATTCATATAAAACGTGACTCCAAGTCTGTAAATCTTAGAACAGATATTCAATCATTAAGTCAGATGTATACTAATTTAATTAATTAAAACCCTTACAAATTCCTACATGCGTCTTTATAATGTTAAAAGTATATTTTAGGTAGAATGCTGAAATAGCAATATTTCTAATAAGGTCTGACAACCTTTTTCAATTGTTGTAGAAAGTAAATAAAAGAAAAAAGTGTACACACTCCACATATGTGCGATAGCCTAACTCAATTCCAACAATTTGGGCCCATTAGATCAATTTTATTAAAACCGGAAGTATCTATATGCTAATAAACAATTGACCTAATTGCTTATTTCCAACTAAAACGCAAATATAAACAATAGCTTTAGACAATTTTTAACTTCTGTTTCAGCGCAATTTTTTGCATAAGAAGCGACCATAAAATCCCGTTAATAAAAAAACTTATTTTTGGTCGATTTTTGACCCTATATTAACTGGCCTATATATCAGTCGAATTTAAAACGTCATTTAAACTAATGCAAATAAACGCAATTGAATGGCTAAACCGAATTATCTAGACGTAGCATATAAGCACATTATTATTCCACAATTATGTGTTCATTAGAATATAACATTTGAACAATAATCGATCACAGTTATCTATGAAATTAAATCAAATAAAAGCTTTCAACTGAACCGCATGGGGATCAAATCAAAGCCGATGAAAGTGAACGCACTATACATTTTATGGACCCTCTCTCAAATGAGATGGATTGTCATGTAGCCAAGTTTCGCATTTATAGGGGTTGGCATAGACATGGGGAGAAATAGTCTGACAATTTGCATGGGGTGCCAATACATTTGTTATTTACGAACATTACATGAAAACATCGTTAGAACATGATTATGAATAGTTTCTCATGGTCTAAAGCTAAACAACAAAATATAATTTAAACACTGATAAACTATAATTTTTAACGAAAAATACTATAAGCAAACAAGCGGATGTGCAATGGGCAATCCACTCTCTCCTTTTTTGGCCGATATTTTTTTAAGCGAACTTGAAATCAAAATTGAATCAGTTTCCAAAAGTGTGGTATAGATATGATGACGACATTTTCGCTATTACAAGTAAAGATTTTGATTTACATGGATTTATGGACAGGTTTAATAGCCAATTTGATTCACTGTCGATATAGAAACAGATAATCAGCTTCCTTTCCTCGATATTAACATTATATATGATGGTAATCACTTGGATTTCGACATATACAGAAAACCCACTCAAACAAATATACCCCGACGGATTCAGCTACACCATTTAGATATAGAAACGGAGCTACGTTTAATAGTCTAGTTCATAGATTATTGAAGGTCCCTTTGAGCCAGAAAAATTATAACAACGAAGTTGAGAAACTTCAGCAAATTGTGTTGGACAATGGTCACCACAAATCTTTGATCAATAATTTAATTTCTGAAAAAAAGGAAATTGGAACGTAGCCAACTAACGAAATTAGAGGCATTACGTTCAAATACTTCAATAAAATTCAAAAGTTTCACTTATCATTCTTAAATAATTAAAAAATCCCAAGGTTTGTTTTCTAAATTTGCAATAAAACCAGTTCATAGATTTCGACAAATTCGGGTTTTACAAAATCAATTGTGAGTCATGTTCAAAATGCTATGGGGGTCAAACTAGAAGAAACATTTTAACTTGTTATAAGGAACATTTTGGTCCCATAAAGAAAAATAATAGTTAAAAATCAGCGGTAGCCGAGCATATTTTGAATACATTAAAACACAGTCATCTCTAGGTAATTTAGAAGGGATGGAAATGAATAACGAAATAGCAATTTATTAAATTCTGATTTATCTCCAGCTGAGAGTAACCTATTGTTTACATTATTATCCCCAACTAGTATTTAAACGGGAACATTTTGATTTATAATTTAGTTTACTCTGATAATGGCTACTTGGTAGCCGAAAAACCCTCAATCCTTTCATAATATTTTTAGTGGATAAGAGTGATTATTTCTTGTCAACAGTCCTATAATTTAAACAATTTTAAATAGTTCTTTTGTGTAAAAACATTATTATAATAAAATTTATGGAAGAAGTTAAGTTATTAAGCTATTGCATATAGCTTTTATCGCGGGCTTTGAGCGCGGCGCGGCGACCGAATCAAGAAATACCGTAACGAAAATCTAAAAAACAAAAAACAAATACCGTAACGAAATATCCTAAGTCACCATAGATAACTCTACTACCGGTAGTAGAGTTATCTATGCTTGTCACAGAATACTCTCCATAGAGATCAAGATGATACTCTTACGTGACGCCTTTTATGTTTCCTCGGCGTCTTTTGGTACTACGCGAAATTCGACTCGTAAGCGACTCACTGCTCACATAGAAAACAACCTCGAGTTTCCAGACCTGTGTATACGACCGTGGTACGACTGTACGAAGCTCGCACAATAGTGAATATCTGTTGCTGGTGAATAGCTGTACGCGTAAAATTTGTGTATAAAGTGTTTTATTATTATTATTAATTCAAACGAGATACTGTTCCAAAAGGTGGGGTAGCTATTCACCAAAATAATAATAATGTAACTAATATTATGACTCCGAATATTGAAATAAATATTGCACACGTTAGCGATGTTAATGTTAGGCGCTCATTTGTTGGAGATATTTGTGCGTGCTTATGCAAACTTAGAAATGGCCTACACATAGTCATGGTAGCAATTTACATTTCTCCGAATCCAAAATTGGACGAGGTAGAGCATTTTATTCATCGCACTTTACTGGAGTACACTGAAGAAGGGTCGAAAATACTTGGTACAAATGGTAATAAATTTCCACTTATCTTGGCTGGAGATTTCAACAACAACTTCGCTGATAAAAAATCAGAGCGGTTGACAACTTTTCTTTCGGAAAAATTGAATTTGAAAATGAATAATGATCCACAAGAATCCACAACAAAATATGGGACCACCATTAACGCGGTATTTTCCAGATATTTAGAGGATATCAAGTCTCAAACTTATGTTTCTTATTTCAGTTACCATAAACCTATAGTTTCAATGATAAAATTTCCTAAATAACCTACATGTATTGTAAGATAATAAAAATATTTTAAACGATATTAACTTCTCATTTATTCAATAAAAGAAAAAAATGTGTTTTCTTATCGGTCACCACTCTCAAAAAGTGTAACTTGAATTAATATCAAAGAAAAAACTTGAATTAATATCAAAGAAAAAAAACTACTGCATAAATTAAAAATAAATAAATAATTATAAAATTGCATAAGTTGAGAAAAAATGCTATGCAATAGCTTTACCGCGGCAGTCCCCGAGTGCCACACGTCTTTTTATATTGTTTTATTTAAAAATTAGTTTTTTGAATACGGACAAACATATATTAGTAGACCTACCAAAGAATCAAACTTCAAATAATTCTCACATTGGGTAGCACCAATTTATTATAAACTATAATTTATTTACGAACTTATTGAAAACATGGATTAAGCTTTTTAGAACCATGTAACACGTAGAACCGTGGTTTGGAGTACTATTATTCTATTCGTGGAGGACCTAACAATTTTTTATATTATCTGTGAATATATGTGAGGTTTTCAGCTATTACGCTTGCCAGATTTGATTGTGAAACATCTTTAAGAACGTGGCGTAACGCATAAAGTATCCCCTTTCGACATTCCAGCAGTGACAAATAAAACTGTCAATACATCTTCCGTTTAAAGCACCCGTTGAGTCGCTTGTCACTATGACTGGTTAGCTTTTATTATTTGTTTTGTTTGTCACTTTGTTTGCTTTACTTCGCGCCGTCGGCTGATAATTTATAAAGGAACCGGATACTATGCAAACTTTTGCATACGGATGCCTCTATTACCCTATTAGACATGGTTTCGTAACAGAAAATATGCAATAGAAGGTAGAAACACACACAAAAAAAAAATTATATTTAAAAATAGGAAAAAAGTTCGATTGAACATGGGTCGATAGAAGGCATGTGAGGAAGCTACGGCCTCCTTAAAGTAGGCTCCTGAAGATGGTATTTTCTGGATATTTCTGAAACGCCATGTGAAAAATGATGCAATTTGGTACAAGAACTAAATTTTCTATGCCCAATGCAGTGAATAAAAAATAATTTCAAAATTTCATTCAGTATTGTATAAAACAGGTTGGGGGTACGTTAAATTTTACTCTAATTTTTTCTTAGGCAAATTTTTCGACGATTTAGTCCTGAATCATGAATATATAGACCTTTTAACCACAATTAATGAATTCCTTAATTGTCTTGTTGTTATACATAAACACATTATTGTTATATATATACAATATCTGGAAATAGGTTACATTAACATATATGGTTATTATTTTTGTCTTTACGTACGTTTCGGTCTCACGACCATTATCAGAAAACGTATCAATGTCTAAAACGGGATTCCTTAAACTAATTGTATCAGCACAAAGCGCAATTTCAATCAAAAATGCCCACGTCGCCAAAACGAACAGAAACACCTGTAATCAAAATTGTAATACATTAATGTTTTAAGTATATGAATATGTATCAAGAATGCTTAGCAATTTTCTTATAATCTGAATAATTTGAAACCAAAAAATATAACGCTCAACTATCCACTCCGACCTATTTCTACCTAAAATATACTTTTAACATTGTAAAGATGCATGTAGGAATTTGCAAGGGTTTTAATTTATTAAATTAGTATAAATCTGAGTTAATGATTGAATGTCTGTTCTATGATTTACAGACATGGAGTCATGTTTTATGTGCATCATCTCCAGAAAAGATCTTTCATAATAATTGTTTTCCTTAGTTAAAATAATAACATTTTTGTAATCGAATTAATGGTTATAATCAAAACAGTGTTTAGCAAGGGCGGTGGAATTTTCTAAGATTTTGTTTCTTGTACTATACTTATGGCCATACTTTCTTTTTGATAATACTGTTCAAAGATTCGTGTATAAGTCCCATCGCAATCTAAACAATTTAATTTGTATACTGTGTGGGTTTGTTTATCTTTAGGTATTTAAGGTTTTAGATTTGAAAAATATTTCCCAACACAGTTAGTAGGCTTATGCGCAACATTTATTTCATGCTTTTTTAAACATTTCTTAATTCTCTCTGAGGTCTCCGGAATGTATGGTAATGTTATAAAAGTATCTGTATTAATGTTTATGTTATTTATATATGACGTTCCATTATAGATTTTGTTTATTATATATGGGATTGAAAAACGTTTTTGGGTATAGCCATTCATTTCCAGTGTATTACGAACACTTTTTAAATTTTTGGGATGGCCTTTGGGTGGGACAATTTAACAGCGCGATCTGTGCCGAACATTTGCACAAAATATTGCTCATCGTATTGCAAATAAGTGTATTCTAAACAAAACTTTACTGGATTTATAAATTCAGATTGATCTAGAGGTGTGTGTTTTTTAATCTCTGCCCCATATTTCTTGATGCTACTCAATGCCAACACGACTGGTAAATTTGTAAATAAAGAAACAACGTCCAAGGAAATTAATAGATGATCTACGGGTACGGATTGATTTTTTATAAATTCATTAAAATGCCATGAGCCCTTTATATGAAATTTATTATATTCCTATTATGTTGTTGATAGATTTATTGTTACTTATTAATAAATAAATAGTAAATTTCACCCTTCCATTTAATATTTTTCCCTACAAGTGCTAACTCATTTGAGTTTACCTAGTTTTTGCCATAATAATTTTTTAATAAACTACTATTAGGTAGGTAAGTAAAAAAGTCTATATTACTGCTGAACTTTGGTAGATACGTGAAAAAGTCAAGTGAGGTTTTTTGTTTAGTGTAAAAATGTCTGTTAAAAAATGTTAATAAATTTTTATGTGGAAATAATAAATTCATTTGTTCTATTAATAAACTTAAACTTCACCTTACTAGCATTATGTTCCTCCTGAAAAGATTTCAAAAAGAGACTTTGAATATTTTGCAAGTAAGCCGACGATATGTCATTTCACTTCGAATCAAACTTATCATGTTTTTGGCGAAATAATCTGTATTGTAAATTCTTCAAATTCATTCTGTTGTTATTTTAGAATTAATACAACTATGAATGATTCATCAAATGCGTTAATACGCTTTAATATCCGATCAATTAACCAAAATCTTACCTAACAATGATAGCATTATCTCGACCGCTTTCGTTGAGTTGAGACTGATCGATTGTTCATCAAAGGTAAAATTTCTCTTCATTTCGATGCTAATAAATTGGTGGGGATCGCTTATTTTCCAACCAATGCAACTGTAAAGCCGTTTGCCCTGCTTTGAAATGCCCTAGCATCGGAACGCATCGCCAAGAAGGCGATGCAGAGAACGTAAACTTGAGTTGTATTCAATTCAAGCAGTTGCCGTCTAACGCTCCTTGGCAGAGTACGTTATTATCGCCGTTTATACTAAAGATACACGCGCGTCTCTAAAAACCAGCCACCTTTTAGAGTCTGTCGTCAATTCGCAACCCTCATGACTGTTAATGTAGATCGGGCTATTTCAAGACGACGACGACTTTTTCACGTTCCGAAAAAATGACACGAACTTTCGTTGCGATTTTGATTTTCGCGAGTGCCCTTATAAATTGCGGCGATTCGGTTAAAAATGTGACGATACAGAAATGTTGTAGAATCGGCGAGACGATGGTACCCAGCGGTGCCTGTTTCCCCAAAACGGAACCCGAATGGAAGTTCAAAGTGTACGTTGTGGCGAGTCACAGTTACCTGCCCCGAAATACTATACCGCCCAATTGGCGGATGAAAGAAGCCTCGCGGCCTTCCTGCTCTACCCGACCTGACTACTTGGAGCTGCAAGTGGGCAATTTTTTGCCTTTCAAAAACGGAACTCTGTTCGTGCCCAAATACGACATGGCCTTACATCCTAATAATTATTGTATCGATTACGACATGGTGATGTTTTGTGAACCTACGCGGGACAAGGACATAACACCCGTGAGGAAGTGTTGCGGAAAGGATGCGATTTTTTCGCGTACCAACGAGACGTGTATACTGTTGAAGAATAAAAGTTACGAAGTGGACGTAGTGAATGGTAAAACTTTGACTGTAGGGTTTCCTACTGTGTGTGAAGACTTAGGCATCTTGATCACCGGCAAATTAAACCGGAAGAATTTGCACCCGGAAAACGGCAGTTTGTGGTCTGTGGAGCGGCGGGTTTTCATACCGCCCAATAATTATTGCTTGGAACATGTGTTGGAGGATGCAGGTAAGATTAATGAAACGGTTTTCGCATTATACGGATAAATAACCCAATGATTTTGTTTGGGAAAAAATTACAAGAGTACCTTAGACCATTAGTAGCCAATATTAAAGCAAATGACCTACATTACACGATTGAACCGTCAAAAGGAATATAAAGTATCCCAAAATCGAAATATTACCAGAAAAATAGATAAGATTTCGAACAGACAAAAATAGAATCATTTTTTCCTAGGACAGGACAGATATAATAAACTCCAATTTTCAATATATTGTAATCTATTTTATTCGTAAAAATATGAGAAATTGTAAAAAATTAAAAGGTTAAAAACAGTGGGCCGCAGTAGGCTAAACTTTTGTAAATTTAAGAGCATGTTGAAAATGTAAAGACCAAATACGAGTAGTTGAAACGCCAAGAATACAAAATCATTGTAGAGGTTTGTAGGTAATGAAAACATTATTTCAATAACAAATAACACTATTGATAAGAAATAATCACCTTTATCCACTAAAAATACTCTTAAAGTACTGAGGAACTTTCGGCTACCAAGTAGCCATCATTAGAGTAAACTAAATCATAAATCAAAATGTGCCCTACTTGGGGATAATAATGTAAACAATGGGTTACCTCAGCTGGAGATGAATCGCAATTTAATAAATTGATTTTTCGCTTATACATTTCCATCCCATCTAAATTTCCTAGACATTTGTCTGTAATGTGTTTTAAAAGTGATAAACTTCCTTAAGAAATGGTGTGACTTATACAAAATACGTTCGGCTACCGCTGGTTTTTCACCATTATTTTTCTTTATATGGGCAAAATGTCCCTTATAACGAGTTAAAATGTTCCTTCTAGTTTGACCCACATAGCATTTTGAACACGACTCACAACTGATTTTGTAAATCTCGGATTTGTCGAAGTCGGAAACTTTGCCAACGGTGTTTTAGCTTGTTCTTACATCTATAAACTGGTTGTATTGGAAATTTCGAAAACTAACTATGGAATCTATTAATTACTGAAGAACGATAAGTGGAACTTTTGAATTTTATTTAAGTATTTGAAGGTAATAGCTCTAATTTGCTTAGTTGGTTACTTTCCAATTTCCTTTTTTGCTTAGAAATTAAATTATTGATCAAAGATTTGTGGTAACCATTGTCCAATGCAATTTGCTGAAGTTTCTCAACTCCGTTATAATTTTGCTGGCTCAAAGGGACGTTCAATAATCTATGAACTATACTAAAACGGAGCTATTTTATATCTAAAAGTTGTAGCTCAATCAGCCGGGGTATATGTATTTGTTTGAGTGAGCCTTCTGTATATGTCAAAATCCAAGTGATTACCATCATTTATAATGTTAATATGAAGGAGAGGAAGCTGATCATCTGTTTCTTCAGTGAATCTTAGTGAAGCAAATTGATTATTGAGCGTGTTCAAAAAGCCATGTAAATCAAAATCTTTAGCCGAACATATTTTGAATACAGGTAACACCATTTCTCAAGAAAGTTTATCACTTTTAGAACACAGTACAGACAAAAATCTGGGTAATTTAGAATACTATACTCCCCCTCTAGCTTATTGCACAACCATATTAAAATAATAAATTTCACACACTACTAGAAAGGTCCTCAGTACTTTAACAATATTCTTAGTGGATACTGGTGATTATTTCTTATTTATAGCGTTATAGTGTATCCACAGTGTAAACTCTTTCACAATTTATTGGGGACAGACAAGTCTAGAGCACTTAGACCACTTGATTGGGTCCATTGTGCGCCCCTTGATATACGACTTAGACCATCAGGCCTAAGATAGCGTCAAAGATATATAAAATATAAATACAGACATTTTCTAAATTATGAAGATAACTTAGATTATTTAAGCGTTGAAAATTCATGTCAAATTACGAATTAAAACAACCGTTGATAAATTTCCACTATATTAAGTGGAACATTTGATTCATTTTGTAAAATGCAACACTATTTTTCATTCATACGCATTCCACATGCGATGAATCTATGGAGACTAGTGAGGGTGATGTAGAGTCGCCTTTATTATCTTTTACTATGCGTGATGAAAGCTTACAGATAGAGAACAGACAGATGCAGGACGTAGAGGTACCTTCCTTCCAACCATTTTCGAACTCTAATTGGGTAAAAATGATACCTTTATAGAACAAGTTCTACTGGAAAGTGTTTGGAACGTCTGCGACCCCACCTGCCCACTCTCATGTTTTCGTCGTTCGTAAACGTAGAAGAGAAAAAACTAGCTTTCGTAAAGAAAATACGAAACCTTGAGAAATAGCTGCACGATCGGTAACTCATTAAAATACGCGTTTTGATATAACCATGGCATGGAATTGAATTATAAAGCGTAAATTGCTGTATGCATTTCTTATTGACATGCACCAAGTTATATTTTATTTCAGTACACAATGCAAGGTCATAAATATTCATGTAATACACATTCTGTTACATTAACTAGCATTAACCTTATACGAAGACAATTTTACTTTCATGTGGACGAATCAAGATAATCATAATTTATTTTATTTATTGTCCTGTCTAGATATATTATACTTACATCCAGGTCTGTTTAATTCTAAAAAAACTAACTTACAAACTAAAGACTGAAGTAAAATGACGATTTCTATAATCTGCTGATCTTCACTATAAAAGACGGAAATATATTTCAAAAAATCAACTTACGTAATAATGCTCTATTTTTAATACCTAATTTTAAGAAATAGTGATGAACTGTTTATTTTATGGAAATACATTTTAATAAAATGAAATAAAACAATTTTTTTCTGATTTCCACAAGAGCTTTTATTTTTCAATAACATTTATATTCACTAGATAATGATGGAAAAGTTGAAACCGGTCGTGCTTATTGAAAAATTGTTTTATTTCATTTTATTATAATTTTAAGAATTTCTTGGGATTTTATTGACTATCTGGGTACTATTTATATTATTTGATAGTTTATTAAATCGCCCTGAGCGTTGACTCAAGATGTAATCCTCCTAGACATCAATGCTCTTCTTGAATCGTTTCGGCAACAATTCAATACACCTGAAAAAATATTCCTTCGGCTTGTCTTCAAAATGTGCTCAACCTGTATCCTTCAACTCTTTGTTATCACTGAAATGGGGTCCCCGAAGATCTTATTTTCCAAATTCCCAAACAGCTAATAGTCAATGGAGGCCATATCTGGACTATACGGAAGATGATCGATTTGTTCAAAACCTCAGACCCGAATTGCGGTTTTTTTCTATATTTTGACTATACAAGAGGGAAACATATAATGTCCAAAGTACATCGTGAGAGCTAACGGTGGAATGTTGAGCGAGGAGATAGGCACTCCACTATTTCTTGAAAGTTTGGAGGTTTTCGGCATAGGGGCTCTAGATCAGAAAGCGGTATGAAGTGTATCATCATCTGTAAAGCTGTAGACGAACAGGTGGTTACTTCCAACATATCGTTGATATGGAACAGAAACAAAGTTGGTGCCAAGATAGATCCCTGTGGAACATCAGTTCATCAATCACATATGACGGTTTCCGAAAAAATTTTTGATGCCAGACTCGGCCAAATGCTTTGGTGATATCCAACGCTACAGCTATAGATTCCCCATGGTTTTCAATAGATTTCTGCCATATATTTGTTACGTAGGTAACCAGATCTCCTGTTGAAGTTGTATTTCTATCCTAGATGTAGATAATTTCGCAATTCCTAGGCCCTTGTGTCTCTACATGTACAGTGCATCTATAAAAGATAGAAATGTTGGAATTTCATCAATTAAATCGAGCACTGCTACCTGAACGTTAATTAGTTCTTGTCTGAAAATTTGTGGCACATTTTTTTGCTTTAAATAAGCTTACTTCAAATTCATTTCTGGCAATACTAGGCAAAACTGTAGCAATCATTTGCCTTGATGGAACCTCGACGCGGTCGCTTTATACAGATCCAACGTTGAGTCGTGTTTTTGTTTGCGCACTTCTGGGAAAATTCTTATCTCGAATGTAAAACTGCGGGCTTACCACGTTGGGTTTCCACTACTTGGACAATCAATGCTGTAGATACAAATGGCGACACTTTCACTGCAAAATTTTAATCGAAAATCACATAAAATGAATTTTTGCTGCAATATATATCCGTTATGGCATTAGGGATTAGCAGATATTCAATTTGCAAATTAAAGAAGATTATCCAAGCATATACAAAAACAAGTAGATGGGTATTTTCGGTTCACCCAATATTGTTGATCTACAAAAATTTGCCATAATAGTCTAAAGATTAATTCTGAATTACCCATATTGAGAATTTAAATTTAGGGTATAGTGTAACAATATTATGAATTGTGAACTAGTAGGTATACTATTTTTCAAGGTCGCCCGACTTGGGAAAGTATCATATTTTAATTCGCAGCGATACCTGGATGTATATCAGGCGCAGTCCCGGAATGTTTGAGGATGTCCTTTTATGTCAACCTAAAATTGACCAAAAGAATAATCCTGCTGTCTAGATGATAATATCCCATACAAATAATCTTATTCTCAATTGATCCTACATACATTTGACATAATTTACTTTTAGTAGTATTGTTGATTGAAAGAATCAACGGTAGTATGCACGAACGCATCGCGAACTGATATTCACGAAGTAGCAGCTGCAAATTGTGTTGAATAAAAACTGCACGCTAATATTATTTCTGCTCTATATAATGCACATCGACAATATCAATTACACACATACAGAAAACCCAATGTTGATCGAGTAAACAATTTGCATGAGCAAAACAAAATACAATTTCCTATACATTAGTTTATCGCTGATTGTAGACTTTGCCCACTTGTTAAACAGGCAGGTACCTGTTCCATTGACCATCCTGCTTTATAATTATCCCAATGCCATTATTACGATTGTCATTAGTTAGTGGAGTAAATATTTGTATCTAGTAGTTGACCTGGTGTAAGAGGAAATAGTTTGTAAACAAGAGAATAATATTTATCAGTTCAGAGATATTTAGCAACAACAATGACAATAAACGGTGAATATGAACTAGAGGATTGGGGTTATTCAGGGATTCTGTTAGGACACATTGGTAGAATAGTCTCGTATTTATTGTTTACATTGCAGGCCATTTCGACATAAGAAGAATGCCATTTTGAAGGCATATGATTATTCAAGTGCCTTCAGTCTTAAGACCAAGTCTGCGTCACAACTGTAACACAAATTTGGACAACTAAAAATAAATATAAAGGAAAGATTCTATGAACAACATAATGCTATAACTCTGGACCAATTTTGAAACATATATAATATTTTTTACATTTGAACACTATTATCGCGGTTCACTTAATCTAATCTATTACAAACTTTATAATCTTCTAACCACGAAAAAAGCTACGTGTTGTTTCGATAGCCAGCGATATGCTATATGATATATAGAGCTATATTATTGCAGAGATCTAAACAGCTACCTAACGATTTAATGCTTAGCTTAACAAACTAGAAACTACATGCATATCATATCATAACCATTCTTGGTACAAATCATGTATCAAGGTCACTGGAAGAGTTATACCTGACATAAATCCAGGTATCGCATCGTGTCAAAATCGTAAGAACACAAGTGGAAGTCTTTTTTTAATATCGAGTTGTTATCAAATGTCCCCCAAGAAAAAAATTAAGTTCAATTGGTTCACGTCAAACGTAATAAGGAATATCAGACTTTAAAAAATATTAGTGTAAATACAGAAGAGATGCTAAGCTGGATGATTATAATGCATTTAAGACTCTAAGATCGGAAATCAAAACCGATATTGCTTGGTCAATTAGGCTCTATATATCAAAAATAGAAAATAACATAAAATGTCATTCCAAAAGCAGTATTTCTGAACACGTTCAATTTGATAATCTTAGTTAGTCTAGTCCTCATGATATTGTTATTGTCTTTGCAAAGTACTTCTAAAATGTCTATATTGTCTCTAATTCAACTAATAATAAACCTTCGGAAAACTTTAATAACTTAAATAATAATATTCTATCTCCTTCAATTGTTAGTCCCTCTGAAGTGATTCAAGTAACTAAAAGAGATACAGGGTGTTGAAATTGAAAAGAAAATTTCGTTTTTTGAAAATATCTCCGGAACCGTTTATTGTACAGAGAACAGCTTTCGCGAGCATCTTCTACTCATAGTAAGCTATGTTCTGTGTGAAAATTTTTTTTTTTTTAGTCATGATTGGTGAAGATTTTGAAGGGGTAGTAGGTGTTTTTCTCCCCAACTTCTACACCACTGGAAAAAATACAGTTTTGAGACAACCATTTGAACCGCCGAAGTTTTCTACACAAAAAAGGTACCGTTGGTCATAAGCTCTAAAGTTTCCGAGAAAAATCAACTTTTATGTTGAAAAACATGGTCAATTCTTACTAATTAAACAAAATTTATTCAAACGTTAGAACAAGTAACAAAACCAAAAAATGGAACAAGTTTTTCAACATAAAAGTAGATTTTTCTCGAAAACGGTCAACTTTAGAGCTTATGACCAAGGAACCTTTTTTGTGTAGAAAATATTGGCGGTGCAAATGGTTGTCTCAAAACCGTACTTTTTCCAGTGGCTTAGGAGTTGGGGAGAAAAACACTCACTACCCCTTCAAAATCTTCACCAATCATGACTAAAAAAATAAATTTTTCTCACACAAAACATAGCTTACTATGAGTAGAAAATGCTTGCAAAAGCTGTTCTCTGTACGATAAACGGTTTCGGAGATATTTGCAAAAAACGAAATTTTTTTTTCAATTTCAACACCCTGTATTTCAAAAACTAAGCGTCTGTGCATATATGTTAATAGGAACTTTTTTACTCAAAATCTATCGACTGTTGAAGTTCTGCTACTAAAATCTGGGACATGCTGTCTGTATATTCATTAGCCTTAAAATGGCATACTTTTCCGGATCTGTGGAAAGTTTCAAAATTAGTACCGGTTTAAAAAAGGTAATAGACATGAGGTTACAAATTATAGAATACATCTTATATGATGCTACTTTCAATCATGAAAAACTGCAGATATCCCCAGAGTAGCATGGGTTCATGCCTGGGAGATCAACTGTTACTAACTTAGGTTGCTACAGTCAATACTTGGCTGATGTTATTGATGAGGGTGGCCAGCTGGATTATATCTACTTCGATTTTGTTGAGGCATTTGATAGAATAGATCACAGTATTTTATTGAATAAAATGTCTAGCTTTGGATTTACAAATCATTTGATTGAATCTTGGAATTCTCACCTAAGTGATAGATATCAATATGTAGAGTATAGAGGTCTCAAATCGTATTCATTTAATGCCACCTCAGGTGTACTTCAAGGGTCTGTACTTGGACTCTTGGACCACTCCTATTGAATTTATTTATCTACGACTTGCAAGCCGCAATTCGGGACTCCGCTTTTAACAAATCAAATACAATCCGTATAGTCCAGATATGTACAGTATGGGGTATCGATGTCAAGGGGGATTATATTGAAAAATACAATTCAATTTTTGGCGCTCCCCTCGTAAATACTGAAATGCTAAATCTTGACTCCATTTATTTATACACTTTCATATAGATATCGTTTTTTTACAGGTCGTGAACCGAGCATCATCGTCTGCAAAGAAAATGTACCACATATAATTGTTCGACCGACAACGTCAGACATAAGATTCACGATTTATCCCATCGGCTTGGCCTTGAGTTCGGTGTTTTTGGCCGCAACCCTTGCGTCCGGATACCTTCTACCGGCGACGCATCATATTCTACATTGGCGCTGTCAAACCAATCACGTTATGTGCCTCCTTATAGGAGACGTACTCCTTTGTATCACACAGTTGACTGGAAGGATGGCTCCCGCACCATGCGTTTTAATCGGTAAGTTATTAATGCTATATAAATTAAGTACCTGTGAATGTATTGTTGCATGCATACGGAGGGAAATGAAGCCATCAAGACAAAATCACTCCAAAGCATAATGCCATTGCCGGATTTGGTATTTCTTAAATTTATGTAAAAAATCATAGGTACTGCCAATTCAAGAAATGTTAGCTGGACCTACCTTAGAAGCTGAGTATCTGTTTCTATCTTGAAAGTGAATCAAACTGGCTATTAATCGTATTCAAAAAGCCATGGAAATCAAAATCTTCACTTGTAATCGCGAAAATGTCATCAACATATCTATACCAAATTTTTGGGAACTGATTCAATTTTGATTTTAAGGTTTCAAGTTCGCTTAGAATGATAATGATACTCTAATTTCTTACCTTTAATTATTATGTGGTGGGTTACAATGCATGGCCCAGCTTGATATGTCTGGAATTTAGTTAATTTAAAATTTCGATGTTGGAAAGCAAGGAGCTCTGTATTTTTAAGCGGTCATTTTTCGTTGAACTCGATGTTGAGGAGGTCAGAATATCTCCCAGTCATCCTACATAGTTTCATGAAAATATGTAATTATTTCGATTCTAATCTTAAGCATCGACTAATTATTCCACATGCCGGTCGGTAATTTAGTTGCCTCCGTTATTAGTTTGATGTATTGCATAACGTTGTAAAAAATTAAACCAGCTTCTGTTTTGTAATACACTCATTCCGAAGTCGGCATCACAGTCATATGTTAAGCATCATTTATCCGTTCTCGAACTGTAAATCGTAATGATTCATTAACATCGATACGTTTATACGAAGTAAGAACAGTAGTAACTATCAACTACTACTAGTCTATCGATCTATTCACTAACAAGGATGATTCATTACATGATGTTCATGACTAATGGCAAAATGGTGTAAAATTTAGTCCCAAAATACGCAAAAATAGCCGGCGAGTTTGTTCTGTTTTGCCCTCCAAGCTGTTTATAATTTGCCTTTTGGTGGTTACAGCATAATGGCTACGCGAATTTTTCCGGTAAAGCTACCAAGTCGTTGTATTAGCATTTCCCGTACGATAACGGAATTCGCTGGTAGGTATGTATTGTTTGCAAATCAGATGTTTATGTTGGTCTTAAGCTGCTAAGTAGGTCTGCGGTAGTTTTAAAAAACAAAAGTGTACATAATAGAATTGTCCTACTTTGACAGATGCGTCGCCTACTTTCAAATCATAATAACGATGTGATGTTTGTGATCAAACTCCGCCATTTCCATTGTGTATATAATTTCTCGAGTTCAACCTTCTTAGTCACGTTATAACAAATCAAATCTCATGACACATGCGACTTGCAAATATCATTTCATACATAAATTTCACTTCTTAACTTTTATGTAAGTCAATATTTCCATACAACTTAATATTGCAAAATTGGACAATTTTAAAAAGTTATGATAATCGTTGGAACTTAAAAAGTTAATTTTTCGACTTTTAGACACACTTTTCAATATCTTTGTTGTTTGTAAAGATAGGAAAAAACTGCTTTTACATTCTAGGTGCAATTTGGATTTATTATATAATAATTATCAAGAGTTCTCTTTTCCCCTCTGGGATTCCGCAGGGATCTTTTTTTAAGTCTTCTGCCGTTTGTGAAAGAAATCCTGGAAACAGTTGATAAAAGCAAGAGTCACGATCATTTAGTTACATCTGAACCAATGAAAATATTTAGAGACCAAACAGAGTTTAATTCAAAGAACTAGATAGAAGATATCGAGCCGAAAAAATCTGAAATATCATATTTCACTTGGGAATGTGATATTTTGTTTGGAATAATTCATCCAATCAAGAGTTCTGTTCTTTCCTCTGGGATTCCACAGGGATCATTTCCATAATCTTTGAAATGGAAATTTTATCCGAGTTCATTTATGTCGGCAGTGTTTTTCTTGTATAATTTGTCTTAATGTGGCCCCAAAAGAAAAATCCAGTGGTGGTGAGTTAGGTGTTCGTGGTGGCCACCTCACTGGTTCGTTACTTCCCATCCAGTTATTTCCAAAATTGGTATTCAATAATTCTGAAACGGTCCTGATATGAAGAGGTAGTGATGCATCATCATATATGATTTCTTGCCTCAATTAACGGTAGATTGTTGACACATTTTCTGGCTTAAGATTTCGTAGTAACGTCGGCCATTAAGATTTTGTTTCATACACACCAAAGCTTCCTTGAGATCGCACGTTGTCGGTACGGTGAGGGTTCATATCAAACCAATGAAAACTCGTTTTTAAAAATTTATTTAGACTCCACGAAAGGAAAACCAAAAATAATCGAAGATTATCGTGTGAGCCAGCGGTGGAATGTTGGGAGAGGATCTTCCGTGTTTAATAATAATTTAGTCATTGTTCACATTGCGTCGGTTTTTCTAGGCACATCTACTCGTGGTTAGATGGCGTTAGTTGTTATATCCCTTTCTTGCAGCTCTGTTCATGTATCTATTAGCAGGGAGATCGATCGGTGGCACTACAGCTTCACCCACCGTCTAGTAAACTTTCTCAATCAAAAATGTTTTCAGATTATTCTTGATTTTAATTATAGCATATTGAACATTCCTCTGCAGATAGGTATAGTTCAGTTATGTGGAACTTAGCTTATGTCTATATTCTATATCGTGTTGTGTGAGAATTAAATTTTCTGAATTATGAAGATAACTTAGATAATTAACAACAGGATTAGCAAGATGAATAAACGTAAAACATTGAGCCATAGGTGGAATTCGAACCACATTCCTGTATGTCTAAGTTATCTTGTTATTTTTAAATTAATTAATTAACTTTAATTCTATATCTGTTAATGTATATACACGAAGTTGTGGCCAATTAGGCGAAGAAGCTTTAAACTTGTTTATACTTACCCGGAACATTTCTCGGCCAGTTTTATTGAAATATATAAGAGCCGGGATGATATCATTGAATGAGTACGGTCAGAGTAATTGCCAACCATAGTAATATTCATACCTACACTCTTTAATTTTAAACGATTGAACTTAAGATTATTGTGCGTGAATAGTTGATCTATGGCAAAATAATATATAAGGGGAATAAAATATTATTCATCTTGATAATCTTCCTATAACTCTTAAAATTAAACCTCTTATGCCCTGTAATATCTTAAATCCTCTGCCATTTAATATATTTAAAGATAATAAATTATAATCTCCTAATATTAAATAAAAAATAAGGGGAATCTATGTAAATAACCGATAGAAATATAAAAAATGAAATAAATAAATATATTCATTAATTCTATAGATATAACTTCTGCAATTACATTTTTTGAATAAAGTCTAAAGAAGAAGGCAATCTACATAAAGATACATTTCTAATATTTAGATAAGTAAAAGTTGAAGATATAACATTTAATATACCTCCTAGATAAATTCTAAATAATATTATCTCCACATATAAATAATAAATCTTTAAATAAAGCATGAATTAATAAATGCATATATGCGATCGCGCTATTCGTACTTAACTTATGAGGACATGGTGAAACACGATCGACAATTCTATGTGACATTTGTGATGTACCATCTTTAACTAGAACGCATTAAAATTTTCAGACTGATATGTCATTCAGTTTTGTTTTAACACTCATCGAAAGCAAGCAACCTTGAGGATTTTTGCAAACATGGAAAAAAGTGAATTTCGCGTCTTGATTTAACATTATTTCTTTCGTGGAAAAAACATTACGCACCATCGATCGGAACGAGTTACAAGTGGTTTACTGATTTTCGTTGTGGTAATATAACCACAAAGAACACACGTTCTGGTCGTCCAATTTGAGATCAAAACGCCAGAAATCGTCGATAAAATCCATGGTACGATATTGGACGATCGACGAGTTAAAGTGCACGAAATTGCTGAGGCTGTGGGCATCTCAACCGAACGGGTATGGAACATGTTGCATAAATTTTTGAATATGAGAAAGCTATCTGTCAGATGGGTGCCGCATTTGCTCTTTGTTGACAACAAGCGCGACCGTGTGACAACTTCAATTGAGTGTTCGGCGAAGTTCAAGCGCGATAAGAAGCACTTTTTACCCCGTTTCGTAACCGTGGACAAAACATGGATCCATATCACAACACACCAGAGACCAAAGAACAGTCGAAACAGTGGACTTGTCCTGGCAAACCGAAGCAGAAAAAGGCCAATGTGGGTTTGCCGGCCAACAAAGTCATGGCGACAGTTTTTTGGGATGCACACGATATCGTCCATATCGATTATCTTGAAAAGGGCAAAACGATCACCGGCGTATATTACACAAAGCTGTTGGATCGATTCCATGCCGATTTGAAGCAAAAGCGGCCGCATTTGGCGAAGAAAAATGTGCTCTTCCACCAGGACAACTCACCGGCGTACAAGTTCGCATTCGCAATGGCAAAATTGGATGAATTGCGCTATCAATTGGCTCGTCATCCACCGTATTCTCCAGATTTGGCTCCAACGATGAAGGATTGCCGAAATCGTATTATTTGGAAGGGATCGAAAAATTGGAAAAATGTCGGACGAAGTGTATCGGGCTACAAAGAGATTATGTTGAGAAATAAAATAAGTTTTGACCAAGTGAATCATTTCTTGTTTCATTTTTCAGGTACTTTTCCCATTGCCCTAGTATACGTTGCCAGGCCACGTTCACATTCCATTATTGTATTGATCACTCGACTATTATTTTATATTGCAACTTTCTATTACTCTTGTACAAACCGAGTGAATCTAGGTTCCAAGACATCCACATTTCACAACATGATGAAAACATTGGAATGTGCGGAGAGACTGTTTAATCTTCCGGCTAAATCACAACGAACGAAGTGTTTTTATTTGTAGAAAATATTTAATTGTGTCTGTTTGTATTCGTTACCTTATCTGTTTTACACACGTCAATCTATTTGTTCTATTAAAAATAGCAAAGTTGGAACGCGAGGAGATTTGGAATAATATTTTTCAAGCAATCTCGTTTATCGCCAACGACAAATATAATATTGTTTATGTTTTTGACACGCATGAACTGTGACTAATTGGTTTCGCTTTCGCGAAGTGTTCTCAAGATAACAATGGTGTTAATTGATTCTAAAATGGAAAATTAATCGCACAAAAGACATAACAGTCCGATGAATCGAGAATATTTTCATAACATGGCTAATAACAAAACGTGATATCGAAAGCGCGTGTGACTGTTTTATTGAACGAATGTATATCCTGAATGTGTGATTAGAAATCGAAAATCCAACGGTTTCTATGTGTAATTCGTAAATATAGAGATACGATAAGAGCACAAAGATCGAATTATTGAATATCGAAAGGCCAATGTACTAGAAGGAAAAACAAGAGACTACTCCCTACTTTAATTTCAATTACAGATAATTGTGTTTACGTTTCCTGTAAGATTGGTCGCATTACACCTTACATCATGATACATCAATGGCTTTCGCAATCGGCAAGGTGTTTATTTCTAAAATATGCATCATCAGTAAATATGAAAGGGATAGAAAATTAAACTCATATTGCTAGTGTCATTCTATAGCATTGATAACTAATAGGTAATGAATGATGATTTTAAAGTTAAATAATTCCACATACGTAAAATTCTATAGTAAAAAATATAAAGGGGTAGTGCAAGTTATGAAACCAGAATTGCTGACTCTATGCTATGGGAACAACACAATAGAATGCTTCTCTGCAAGCTCAGCATAATTACATTATAAATATAAGTTGCTTTCATTTATTATTGTCTTTACATATCATAACTTGGTATAATAAAGTCCCCTGTGCTTTATTAAACATTAAGTATTGTCTTTTTAAAAACTTTTTTTTCTGGTCCACTTCCGTAATTTGCATTTCACCCTTTTTTCATGAGTATAGATTGAAATCGATATATCGAAATTGCCCGACGGAACGAAATTTTTTGGAACTATTTTTCAAAAGATTTTTTTTGCGTAGAGGAGGGGAAAATTCTAATAGACGCCTCGGGGACCCAGTCCCCCGGTTTTGCAGAATTTTTACCTTCTAAATACCCTCCCCCGTGAGGTTAGTTCTCCTGCCCAGAGGAAGCCCCACTGCAATTGGGGTCATTAGTGTCCTTTTGTGCCCTCATATATTGCTATGTCATCATCAGTCCGGTGTCTATGAAATTCAGTAGCCTAATGTAGGGGTACTTCTGATTTCCTACGGGGTAGTTCCCTTCAATAGGCACGGTACTCTGCCTCGAGTCATGTTACAAAATGCTTAATTTTTTTCGAGAGTATACCTGATCGATTATTATTAAAATAAAAGTGATAGATTTAGATAAGCTTACGGGTTCTAGTCGATATTATTGCTGATTATTATTCTTATTATTATTTATTAATAAGCGTTATTATTTATGAAAACAAACACTCAACATAATATCTACCCGATAATAAAGATCAATGTACGCGCGGTAGCCCCGTTTCGAGTGATATTTCTGACATCCATCTTAATATTTTCGAATGGAACTATGGTATTTTATTTAATCATAAGGACAACCGTGCTTTTCTGGTCATAAATATATATCACACGTATATATTTAACCTGCAGAAGTGCCTAAAATTCTCAATTTAAGATTAAGAGGTAGAATGTCAAAGTATATTCCCAATAAGACCTGACAAACCTTTTTCTATCACCTCATAAATCTTAACATCTGGTTCGAAAGTAGATACTTGAAGGTAATGTTCTTGTTTTTAGTCGTGACTTCGTTGACATGAGTACCTATTTTTTGAGAATACTACTAAACAGTGAATTCTTGATATATTATACTTATAACATTGATGTGATACAATTTCGATTATTCGTCTTTCTGTTCATTTCGGCGAAGTGGGCGTGTTTAATTGAAATTGGTGCGATAAGGACGCTTTGTGCTTGATACAATTGATTGAAAAATTCCGTTTTTGACATTGATACAACTTCTGATGATGGTCGTGAGACCGAAACGTACGTAAAGACGAAAATAATTAGCATATGTGTTAGTGTGACCTATTTCCCTATAATTTATATATAATGTAAGAACGGTGCATGTACTTTTGATTCACAACGAATATGAAACTGTCAAGAAAATTGAATAAATTGGAAAGTGTTGCTTGAAATGAAATTTTCTGGTTCACAAAGTGGTAAAAACAATTAAATTAAAAAGTAGTTTTCAAGCTCACTATTTGGGGGATAACTTGGCATGGAGATAAATTTATAAGGCAAATTATCCTTATTTTATCTACTGTTAAGGTAATAGCACAGGGCATTTCTTTCCAATTAAATCCTGGATGTTATTGCCCTGCAAAGACAGTCGCGCTACGTGATCCGGCGTATCGACAATGGTACAGTTTTTGTACCATTTTATCGTTCCGTCGACAGGTTTTACAAGCTCCAAACGAACGGAGACAAGCCCCGATAAAAAAATTGCCAACTTCGCGTTATTAGGCACATAGCGATGACATAATGATATCACGGCTATAATTTACAAGCACTATTTAATGAGGAACATGATAATTTATCGAGTTTATAAATAATTCAGTCTCTTATAAATAATTGCGATCGATCTTAAAGTAGTCGCGCTAGTTATTTTCGTTCAACGGTCAGGTTCGCTTTTTTATTCCTCGTAATTTTTAAACGTCTAATAACTTATATCCTCACAATATTATTGGTCATTCTCGAGTTCTATACCATGGATTTAGTTGATGATTATTCATTTTATTGGATTTACTGTTGCCATAATTCTTGGAACTATAATTTGGCTCGGTGCCTGCGCAAATATAATCTTTGAGAATTTATTAATTTGAACTTCTTACGAAATATCGGAATTATTGCAATCGATACATACCCCCTAGATTAGTTCTAGTTATTGTTCTTACCGCATCAATGGTCTCTTATTGTAGCCCCCATGTTTATAACATACTTTACCTGCAATAGATGCGATTATAAAAAGTTGCATGATGACTAGGAATTTACATTCAATGGTATAGTTTTTGAAGAATTCACGATGCGAACTCATTATTGTTGAATGTGTCCGTTTCAAATCGTATAGTTTAATATTTTAACAATATTATCTTCCATTGTATTTCTTAATGACACGCGCAAAAATTCAAAACACTAACGAACTATTCTATTCATATGTAAAACGGTAAAACCGTAACATAATTCACAAGAATTCATATACAACCCAATTTTTGCATTTACGTGCAGTGTCCAATTTGGCTTTCAGATTATTCCTTGAAGAGTTGAAACATGCGGAAACGTTGACAAATTTATGATAATTTTTCGATTACTTTGATTTACTTTTGTTGAGCAATTGAAACGAACGTCCTATACAGTGGCGGCTCGTGAGTTATGATAGAGGGTGAACACAAGAAAAAGCTTACCTTTTTTTTTGTACATAAAATCTATTCTCATATTTTTTATGCTGGAAAAAAGTCTATGACTTTCTTTCAAAAGTCAAAATCCGGGATAGACTGGACGAACTTCTTTTTTGTTTGACTATTTCATCAAGAATTAGCGTTCGTTTTGACGATCGAAAAAAAGACTGCAAATTTGCAAAGAAATTTTCACTTTTTTATTGCACTATGCAGCTCGTTCAATAATTAAATTAAATTGATGCGTGTGACTGAATATAATGTGCATGCGAAAATGTTCTTTTGATAATGGCTTGGACACCATTTGTTTTACCACTCATCACAGACGCCCTATCGTAACTTTGAGCGATTAGTTTATTGTTATCAAACCCATAAGAAGTATTTAAAATAGTTTGCTCTTTTTTCGAAATTACGCAGATAAAACAAAATAGTTTATTTGTTACTGGACATCCCCATATTCACTCATATTTTTTATAGAGACTCTTGTTGAATACTCTGTCGTAAGTTCGGGTTTTACTTGTGGAAGTGTAGTTTATTTGAAGATTAGGAATAGGCCTTCCTTCCTTTCACACAATTAACTTCCATCATTGATGATAGACGCACTTCAGGTTTCACGTCTTCGAATTGAATTCACACACTGTACACTATGAAGGCAAGACGTTTACTGGAGACACGTTTCTTTGTGCCCCAAACCGACGGTATAAGCACGTATGGCGAAGATAATCGTAGTCAGCCGAATCATACTTGAAATAGGTACACTTCAGAACGTTCCCCGGAACATAATTTTGAGCGTTAGCATTGCATGCGCCTGACGTGCGGAATAAAATAAAGCACAGAATTAAATGCGAATTTCTTTCTGTGTTTATCTTGGTTGTTGGGTGGGCAAGTTGGTGGTTGGGTGGGTGGGCACGTGCCCTTGTGCCCTTTAGTACCAGCTGCCACTGCGTCCTTACAAAACTGCAGCCAAGACACACATGTGTTATAAACCATCCGTGCCAACGGGCTACCGACTCCATCCGAAGAAGGCTAAGCGCTAAGCCTATCGCGCTCTCTGTATCGAGATGACTACGCGTGTGAGAAGGGAGATACGCATGCCTGTGGGTATATCATCTCTTCTTGAGCTGTAGCCGGGGAACTACATGACAGGCGGTTCTCAATAGTTAATTACTATATAATATATTCTATATGCTTATAAAACTGTATCATCAATAAATTATTCAAAAAGTGATGTGAGTGTCTCAATCTAACACATGGTATTTATCCAGTACATTCACGTACAACAAATTCAAGTATAACAATAGTACAAGTACAACACAGTTTTACAAACACTTACCTGACCGATATATGAACCATTTCAATCAACATTCGAATTCCTAGCATTCCGATTGTATTCGAGTATCGCAATTCAGAATTTTATTTATCGAGTTGCTTGGAAATCCTTGTTCTAAATAGGTTATATCTGCTCGTATAAATGTCGTAGGTACTTAACTCTTGTTAATAGACAAACGCAAACACTTGATTTGTCCTCCTATGGCCAAAACATTTTTATTGAACGGTCACTAGAAGCGTGGTGTGCAAATTTGATTTGATGCTAGTTGAAACGGAGCGGAACCTAACTTTATCAAGAACGTAGGTATAATTTTAAAATTTTACAATATGTCTGTGGGACACACAGAAATTGTTACTATCAATCGGCGATATAATAAATTTAATACATTATGGTATCTATAAATTTCCTGATCCCCGGAAACGTGAATAATCTTGAATTGGAAGCTTTCGTAGACTGCAATTCTTAAACAATCTTAGTTTTTGGATAGATTCCGTGTCCCAGAAGCTCGCCTATGTCGATGGCAAGCTCATCATAATCTACCTGTCTGCCCCGAGGATGCCTCCTGTAAAAGTTGGCGAAACGAAGGGAGCAAATTCGATTTTGAATCCACAAGGAAGGACCTTCCTGAGGTGGCAACCACATGTTTGAAATTGCTATTCGTCAGTGCACAATTAGGCTTATTCTGCTTGGTTTTAATACCAACGAGACCATGGGGAGAGACGGAATTATGAATGCCGTTCTCAAGAAATGTACCCCAGAACAGTTATAATGTTCTTCTCTTACCTATATAATATACTAAGGGTAGAGTATAGACATTTTTATTACTGAAAAATACGTTCTACTGAAGAGATTCGAACCAACTTCAGAAACGTAACATGTAAAGAAAAATGTTTGTATCTCGTAAACGACAACCGATAGAAAAATTGGAAAGGATTTATTGCCCACTCTCATATACAACATAATTATTCATCTATGAAAGAAAAAATCATCTGCCTCATGTCCTTCAGATACATAATATACAAGGGGTAGAGTATCATTGCTAAATGCGTTCTGCTGTTGAGATTAGAACCAGCATTAGGCACGTAACAGTCTATCACTAAACACAAGCTTGAACATCTGTATGATATACAGGTATACATCAAATATGATATGTTAAACAGTGACGTGAAAGAATATCATTACTTCTATAATAAATTTATTAATACTTTGCTGAAAATAAACATTTGGAAATACAATTTTCGAACGTGAACTTTCTCGGTCAACTGGAGAAGTTACTGGGTCAAGTTCATCCATCCAAGACTACCAAACATGAACATTATTTTTAGCTGTCGTTACGATGAACCAGACAAAACATCGTGTTTGAAGCGACGAAATTCTCTGTGCCAGATAGTGTTTTGTCCAATTTGTACATGTTTTTTTTATACTTTGACTACACTGAAGGTAAACCTATAATGTTCGAAGAACATCGTGTGAGTCAGCGGTTGAATGTTGGTAGAAGAGATGGGCATTCGAATTTTTCTTGAAGGTTAGGAGGTGATAACCATAGGGAAACACCTAAGAAGTTCAGCAGGTCTCGAACTTGACCATGAAGGGGACTAGTTTGAGCTATTCATTGATATATTCAGTTATTCTAATTCTCTCATAATGTTTTACTTCATAACTTATATTTCATTTCAATCTTTGAAAAATAATAAAGCAAACCTATGTTATCACAATCTTAAATGTTCTAAGTAAACCACCCAATTTACTAAAATTCTCATGATAGTGAATCTAGGGGAGAGTTTCAAATTTACTAACCAATTTGTGTATTTCGGATACTATATATCTGCACTTTCCTGTAACAGCTTGTATATAAATGTATTCTACTGTTCTACGTTACACACTATCTGAGAATAGTATATTCTACAATAAGTTTGGAATGGCTCATATTCCACACCAGCGAAAATTTTGTAGTCCGAGCCGAAAGTGAGGTTTCCAACTAACTTATATTAATTATTAATGATAGTTTCGTCAAACCTACTGTTCCGCAAGGCGCAAACATGCTTGAATATCAATATGTAATCATATCAACCGGTACAAACGTCGCCATATGAAGGCTGTATTCAATGACAAGGCGTGGATCAAGAAAGTAGCTACACCATTTCTCCGGTTGGTCGAAAACTGATACATACATATTCCGATGCAGTCTGTTAGAATGATATACGTTAGAATATAGTTTTTAATCGTAGAATAGATAAAGCGTGTTGGAGAAAAAGTGTTTCCAATGCGTTATCAGACTCGGTTGAACCTTTCCCATACGTTTTATTTGAAAAATTACAATGTTCTTAGAACCTTTCCATTTTTGCGTGGTCAGATGATTAAACTTAACCGAGCTACGGAAATGAAAATCTAATCCGATTAGGAGATTTTACTTTCTCCGCCGAGACTACGATGGCAAGGGCTATGAGATAACTCCATTCTCGAATTGTATGAGAGCGAGATATTAAACCTTCCGGCAATCAATTAGTATTCAAACTTAACAACAACAATTCTTGCGTGACGAGATTATCAGTTGTTATTAGCTATCTATCATTCTGAATGTTATATATTTCACGGTGTATTAGCTTTAAATAACTGATTTTTTTCATTTGGCTTATCTAAAACTAAGCGTATGATTTATTATAGATAATATTGACGGATGCATGAAAGCCTAAAGGGGATAAATGTAAAACTAAGACTTAGGACAAGGATAGTAGGAACGATAAGAAATTAAATTGATGCAATGATTTACTTAAGTAACAATAAATTATATTCCCAACACTTGGCACTCAATGATTATAAAAAGCAAATTCTGTTGATCATGGTGATAATTACATGAACCCATAGGCGCCCAGAATGGTGAGCAAGGGGGTCAGTTGCCCTGCCCCTCCCGGGAAATTTGGAAATTGCACAGAATAAAAATATGAATCACTTGCCATGATATCAATTCATCGGGAGCTAGTTGGAAAGTTGAATTGCAAAATTTTCAGAAGTAGTGATAAACACACACACTATTAGTTAAATTGTGGATCTTGTACAAAATTGTTTATATGTCCAAGTGGTACCTGTTTCTCAAGTACAGTGGGTGAACATTTTAGAAGTTATAAAAATAACACAGTTGACTCCCATTCTGCCAAACATTATGGACCCATGCCTATCAATTTAATCATCATTTTGAAATGTTACAGTGGTAAATAAAGGTAGATTAAGATAACTTAGAATACTCAGAAAATAATAAATATAAGCACAGTAATCTTTCACAGAATAATGCTAGGTCTCTAGCTGTTTTCAAATAGGAAGGAAACATACCAAGTTTGCATGAAAGAGTAAACCTGACTATAACTTGGTATTTTCCTACACAACTTAGACAGTTGGAAGACAGCTTGAGTCCAACTAATTCCAAAAAAAAGGGAAGAAGACCCTTCCTAATAATTATATACCCATTGCACTATTATCTGTGATCTCTAAAGTGATGGAGAGAGAAATCAACTTCGAACTTATCAAATACCTAGAAAGCTCCAAAATCGTGAATGATCGGCAACCCTGAAAGGGGTGAAACATTTTGACGTTTTTGCCAGTTCCTATAATGACGTAACATTTACATGGCAGACGGCTCATAGATTGATAACTCATCACAGCTCATGCTATTTGTGATATACCACGGCTTACCCCATAAGACATCAGGTAACGTTTAAGTGACAATGACATTGTTACAATATAACATACCTCCACATAACATAGATATCTCTTTCGATTCACGCTTCTAGATGTTTTTAATCATTTGCAATTTGCATTTATGTCTTGGAACTCGGTAAATCACATTGAGGCTGCGAAGCACGCCATAACCTGTTCTTACTGATGTCAGCTGTAGTGGATAATATTTTAAAGCTCTATTCATGAATAGTCATTTGATTTAGCTACCTGCATAAGGTATATTCGTAAATGTCTACTGAGTGCAGTCCATCTCCAATTAAGTCGCCCCGTTTAATCAAAATCGATTTAATACTCAAACATGTCGACCGTACCTTCTATATACCATTTCGGGCGGTACGTATGTGAAGTAACTAAATAACTTTACCATATACAGCTTCCACGAGTTCCAATTCAGTGTAATTATGCCCATCTATGTGAGGTATTAATTGATGGATGACTGTGCGAAATTTAACTAAAGCGTACTTACATAATATATGGGTCGTATCTCGAGTGCATCATTGCATTTAATCGAGTTGATCGTTCCATGTGAGTTGATTTACTTGGCCCGCTATTCAACACTGGGACATTTACAATGAGAACATGTTAATTTGAGGTATAAAACAAGTTAGTGTAAATCAAAAATCAAACTTTTCTTCTCTTGTTATAATGATACAGAATTTAACTTGAGATATGTTTAAATTTTATCGACTATTTTTTTTTTTGGGATTTCATTGAATAATCGATTTTACAAGGGAGTAGTATAATACTTTTAATGATTTGTAATTTAAAATATTTCGTAATTGATAAAATTTACGGAATTTTGTTGTCCAAATATCGGCAAGCTATAATTTCAGTCTATTCTTACGTATTTTGACGCGTTGAACACGGTGCATTTGGATTAACTCTGTGTTCGAATTTTTTTTCCGATTTTTTGCATTTTGAGAGTCGATTCGAGGTCGTGGGCCCAAGATAGGGCCCATTTAGTGAGTTTTTTTTAGCACATTGAAAAATTGTGTATATGTCAGAAAGTTTTTGTTTTTTTCATATTCTGTTTCCGTGGAAAGATAGTATTTTTATTTCTTTTTTTTTTGGTTTTGGGTATTTCGACCTACCTCATGTTTTGACGCCAAAATCGACCATTTTGAAATATCCGCATTTCGCGAATTTCAGACGAAATACTTATGTTATCGATCTAAAACCGAATTCATTCGAATAATTTCATTATTCTGCACTTAATATCCAACATTCAAGCATTTTGGTCCAAAGATGTAAGTTTGGTGCTATTTTGAAAATTTTGACCACCGAAAAATTCAAATTTTTTGAGGTTATAAATTTTTTACGGAATCCTAATTCTAGGTTCTATCAAAGGTTTTCATATTGAGTATTTTTTTTTTTCAATTTTTTGCGTTTTGAGAGTCGATTCGAGGTCGTGGGCCCAAGATAGGGCTTATTTAGTGAGTTTTTTTCAGCACATTGAAAAATTGAGTATATGTCAGAGTTTTTGTTTTTTTCATATTCTGTTTCCTTGGAAAGATAGTATTTTTATTTCTCTTTTTTTTGGTTTTGGGTATTTCGACCTACCTCATGTTTTGACGCCAAAATCGGCCATTTTGAAATATCCGCATTTCGCGAATTTCAGACGAAATACTTATGTTATCGATCTAAAACCAAATTCATTCGAATAATTTCATTATTCTGCACTTAATATCCAACATTCAACCATTTTGGTCCAAAGATGTAAGTTTGGTGCTATTTTGAAAATTTTGACCACCGAAAAATTCAAATTTTTTGAGGTTATAAATTTTTTACGGAATCCTAATTCTAGGTTCTATCAAAGGTTTTCATATTGAGTATTTTAAGCTTAAGCAGATCGATTCGGGTTGAGTAGAAGTGGAGCTATCCTAATAAATGTGTTTGAGGACCCAATTTTAGGCCTATCGATAAAAACCTTGGATCATATTACATAAAAAATAGATCGGCTATTTAAGTTTGAAACAGCGTACGGCGATTCGTTCACAATTCCAAAATGGACATATTTTGGGTCTAAAAACTGGCCATAGTTTTTCGAGCACAGAGTTAATCCAAATTAAAACTACACCATTGCGTTCAGCGCGTCAAAATACATAAGAATAGATTAAAATTCGGACAAACATCGTCGATTTTCTTCCTTAAATGCTTGGACTAAAAGGATCACTTAATTCCAATTTCGAACAATGATATATGAAACTACAAACTAACTGGAATTTAATTCTCAATTTCCAGTTTGTCTGATTGTGAATTATTTATGACAAATTCAATTTTTTTTACAGCTGTGACCATGCACTTCTTCTTCCTGGCGGCATTTTTCTGGTTGAATACGATGTGTTTCAATATTTGGTGGACATTCAGGTACGTACTAATTTCTAATCGTGTCCTAACTGTCCTAACCTGACCATTTTTTACAATGGGTCGTATACTTGTTACCCTGCATTCATCAAACAAGACAGCAACATTGAAGGCTCAGTGAAGTACCTTGGAGTTATCCTCGATGATAAACTGAGCTGGAAAATGCACCTGGCAACCCGGGTGAAGAAGGCTGTTGCATCCTTATGAGCATGCAGAAGAGATGCGGATGAAACTGCCTCTCATATCCTTGCCGCCTGAGAACCTAAGAGACATCAGTCCATGCAGAATCCTAGACTTCGGCGCTGCCTCTGCCTACTGGACTGAGTCTTGCATCAAGGGGCGCACAATGGACCCAATGAAGCGGTCTAAGTGCTCTGGACTTGTCCGCCCACGTTCTGATAGATTGATTGAACAATAATCTCTTATACAAATTACAAACCATTATCGATATAATTTTTCCACCTAAAATTTTAAATAAAAATAAAAGAATAAATTCATGGATTAGTAAAGGTATACGCATTGCTTGTAAAACAAAAAGGAAGCTCTATGATGAGAAAAACATGGGCATTATTACAAACGATAGATACAGAAACTACTGCTACATCCTTAAAAGGGTGATAAATGAAGCTAAAAAAAAATCGAATAATCTATACATACTTACATCTAATAATAAAAGTAAAGCCACATGGGATTTAGTCAATCAATACACTGGTAAAAATAAATCTAAAACCGAGGGTACATTAACAGACTTTCATAAAACAAATCCTAATAAAAGTTCTGAAGCAATTCTTGACGAAATTAATCAATATTTCATTAATATTTGCAATAATAAAAAAATTCAAAAATCTGATAATTTTAAAAAATATATAAATATTAACCAAAATAGTATCTTTATGACACCAACTAGTGAACAAGAAGTCTATCAAACTATATTATCACTTAAAAACACAAAGACTGTGGGACATGATGGAATACCTGTAAATTTATTAAAATATGTTGCAAATATAATCTCGCATCCTATTAGCCAGATTAGACAGAATTTGACATTACGCACGGGTGAGTTTCCCGAGCAACTTAAAATTGCCAGAATAAAAGCTATTTTTAAAAAGGGAGAAAAAGGGAATATTAATAATTATCGACCTGTAGCTGTACTTTTAAATCTTGGTAAGATTTTTGAGAAAGTAATTTTTGACAGATTATTAAATTTCTTAAATAAACATTCTATTATAAGTGACTGTCAAAACGGTTTTCGTAAGAATAGGTCAACGAAACGTGCTGTTTATGTTGCCATTTGTGAGGTTTTAAATAAGCTAAACGATAAAATGTACACAGCAGCCATTTATTTAGATCTCTCCAAGGCGTTCGACAGTGTCGAATATTCTGTTTTGCTATCCAAACTTGAGTGTTGCGCAATCAGGGGTGTGCCATTAAAACTGATAAACAGTTATTTGCATAATAGAAAACAATATGTATCGGAAATAGATGAACATGGGAAAATTTTAAAGTCTAAAGTACTGAAAGTGTTAAGAGGAGTTCCACAGGGATCAATTCTAGGCCCGCTACTATATTTAATATATACAAATGATTTGCCAAATTCAATTGCAGAGTTTCTAGTGCAATTTGCAGATGATATATCCCTGGTTCTTGGCGAACTGGGTTTGGAAGAAATTAAGGAGAAAATGATTCAGATATTGGAGGTATTAGAGGAATGGTTTTCTAATAATTTTTTAAAACTCAACATAAATAAGACAAACGTCATAAAATTTAATTATACAAAACAAAGTGACCCTCTGACAGTCACTTATAATGGAGCTCAAATAGAATCTTTTGATAATGTACAGTTTCTTGGAATCAAGATTGAAAGTAGGCTTGACTGGCGTAGTGATTCCTTGACTCGGCAAATAAGCAGGTATTGTTACGCGCTGAAAATGTTAACATTTTTAGTATCTAGAGGAACCGCCTTCATTGCATATCATGCGTTTGTGGAATCAAGGATTAGATATGGAATTATTTTTTGGGCTAATTCATCCGATGCCGACAGGGTATTTGTAATTCAGAAACGCATGTTAAGAAATATTCTACAACTCAAAAATCGTGAGAGTTGCAAACCTCACTTTTCTTCAAATAACATTCTCACTCTATCTAGCTTATACATATTAGAAGCGGTAATGTTTATTAAAAATAACCCGGACCTATATGTAGATTTTAATCGAGATCATATGCACAATACACGTTATAAAGCAAATCTCTTACCGACTAGGTATCAATTTTCATACTTACAAAGAAATGTTCATAGCTCAATAATATCTGTCTATAATAATGTTCCAGCAAGTGTTAGGGCTCTACCTGTTGGACTTTTAAAGAACACATTAAAACCGTTTCTAATCAAGAAATCTTACTATACAGTAGAGGAATTTCTATGTGATAAAATGTGATACTTCTCAACTAGTTATTTTATCTTATCTTTGTTTTTTTTTTTTTATATTAGTTTATTTTATTTTGTATTGGATATGTTCTATGCCTTGTAGCCTTATGGAACTAATAAAAGTATTATTTTTATTTATTATTATTATTGAATTTGATATTTCAACTGTTAATGCGCTCGCCGCTAGAGGCCACTAGGGGCGTCCGATATCTGAACGTATAAGGATAAAATTATTCTTTCGGTTACTGGATGATAAACTGTAAACTACTATTACTACAAGGAACAACTTCCAATCGTTTACAGTAAACTACATCAAAATCGGTTTCAGATTGTCTCACCTTAAAGCATTAATAAACCTTCATCATTCTTTCGTTGGTAGAAACAATGGTTGGTAACTAAAAAACTTACGTGGAAGTTTAATTCTGCAGGTTCCTTCCTCTAATGAAATCTCACGGCAAAATTTTGCGGGGATAACAGTTAAACAATTTTCTCTGGTTCTTAATTTCTTACAATGATTTTACTTGGTCGCTATTTGTTTTCTTCGCTGCAAATTGAACATAATCAGAAATTTGTTCTAAGCTTTTTACGCAATCTCAGCTGTGCGTTATAAAAAACCACTAGGATATAGATAAGTCGAATCCGATTGGTTTCAGATTATTATTAAATTAATACACCGTTTCTGATGACTAAATTGTCATTAACTTTTTCTCGAACAACGATTAACTTCATCTTCAGGAATTCAACGGACCATGACATTTTATCTTTATCCTTCTTCAGAATCGTATGATTTACCGTTAATTCGAAAACATGATAGAATATGCGGTATTGTGTTAATTTCTATGGTGAATCGGATTATATGCTTTGATTTATTGGATTCTTTTATTCTCTGTTCATCATTCGAAGGTGTTGACTCAGATATGTAAGTTTAATCTGATGTTATTTTTTCGCTAGCATATTACAAACGAACCAATAATTTTCTTAAATATAACGCAGATGCTCCTAATCTTATTTTTAACCCAAACTTCTGGAAATTCAATAAAATCTAGCATCCGGTTCATTTTATAATACCTATAATATAGAAACTGTGCAAACAATAATAGATTATCTTTTATAAGAAATATGCAATTAAATGTGTTTTACGAAACTTCCCTACATTATTTGTTTATTATCATAATCTATGTTATGATTTCAAGGAAATACTTCTTTTCATGTTGTAACATGTTACCAATAATTCATATTACGTTATTAATAAGATTCTTTGAAAGCTCGGCATATGGTTTATTATGTTGGCAGCGTTGTGGTTGTTATGCGAGAATTGAGAATTAATATTATAATGATATTAGGCAGATGTTAAAGTCTTTCCTCGGGATATTATTTTCGGCGGTCGCAAAAACTCCGATGGAGTGATATCTTACTGCTAGAAATAAAACTTTATTTTTATATTCGTTCAGGAGAGAGAAGTTGTTATGATTAGATTCGTTCAATTTGTTGGTCGGTTTCACATTACAACAATGTGAGTCAGGCAAAGTCAGGTAAAACCTCCAAGCAGAAAGTATAGTTGTATAGTATAGAGCAGGGGCTTCCAAACGTTCCAGCCGTAGGGTCATAGTGTTCAGCCCAGTAAGTTCCAAGGGTCAAAACCGTTTTAATTTTCCTGCCATTATCGATAATAATCGAGCGTACGCTTGCTAAATGTGCTAGTTCAATTACTATTGTGTAGTAACTGTACCCTTTATCGCTAACAGATATAACTAGTAGTACTTTCGAAAGCGCAGTAACAATTAAATATTCGCGAATAATCTTGTTGTTTTGAGAAAGTTCAGGTGTATTCCACTCACTTCTAGATGGCAGTAATTGGAGTATAAAAAGGCTAGCGGCGTGACCGCGAGTCAGTCCGCCTAGTATTTTGATTTGACTTGTTCTTGTGTATGATTTACTAGTATTGAGTCCAGTAAGAAGGCACTATGTTTGATTTGCAATGAAACCATAGCCGTTCTCAAAAAATATAACATTAAACCTCATTTGACGTTTTTTGAAATCGCAGCAAAACTTTGTTTACGAAACTCAATACTGAAGAGGCTGCAACTCGTGTCAGCTTTCGTGTGGCTCTTGAAATTGCGAAACGTGGAAAACCATTTAACGATGGAGAAATGGTTAAAGAATGCGTAATTGCAGTAGCCGATGAAATTTACCCCGAAAAGGTAAATAGGGTATAGTATACGTCAAAAATACAGATACTTCACGGCTTAAGGATTCATGGTTTTACAGGGAGCATACTATTTTGCAAATATGAGAATTTTGTTTTGAAAATTACAAGGAGATATCTTGAATAGTAGGCAGCTTTGGCCAACCATTACATGTGGCATCTTCATGGTTTCTGTAACTGTATTCATTGCGTAAAAAATTATTGTACCTTTGTAAAACACTCATGTTCTTCCACACTAGCAGCTGCTATACGTCAAAGAAATATTTCTATAACTGTTGAAAATCGGGTTAAAATAACGTTCCATTTCTGGAACGACCAATCATTGAAGCGTCGAATACTAATCTCGGGGCTGTTGAAGCGGGGCGAGTCTAATTGTTTTAATGTCCTTTTCAAATTCGTGCCTTTATGTTGGCATGGCTGGCATT
This sequence comes from Endomychus coccineus, assembly GCA_958510875.1. Lineage (NCBI taxonomy): Eukaryota > Metazoa > Arthropoda > Insecta > Coleoptera > Endomychidae > Endomychus > Endomychus coccineus. The sequence goes on from OY294069.1 coordinate 182,486,120, forward strand.
AATTTTGCTTGAAATGCAATATCTGAACTTGCCTTAGATGATAAGTGGTTAGTCGGAACAGGTGAGAGGAGAGGACGGAGGATGTTTGTTGCATGTCCGTCTGGGTAGAGGAATGCAATGCGTAATCATTCGTACGTGAAATTATAACAGGTACAAGAGTTAGAGAAATAAAAGATTCAGCCGGTCTTAGCCTGTGCACGCCATAAAACATCTCTTTGTTCTCTTAATCGATTGACCGTGAGTTTGCAAGACGTCTCGTACAAGTTTCGAGAACTTCACGAAACGTGGTCACTGTCGCTACGCCGGTCACATCAAGAAAGTTACCTACTACATTCTGTTATGTCGAAATTCTAGGAAGGAGGAACGCACACTCCGCTGCGAAAAAAATGTGCTAGGTAAAGGCTGCAAAACGTGCACACTTTTTGCGCGTACACAATGTTCGGCAATTAGAGTAGAATATACTCTACGTGTTAACTATAAATGATACGCTCTCAAAATTTAATTTCATTTGATAATAAAACATGATCGGGCCACTGTCTATGGAATGAGCAGAATTCATGGTCTCGACACTCTGTACTGTGGTTAATCATGATTTACGGTTAAAACTGACGTTAGATTCGAATTTATCATCATCGGAAACGTATTGAAACGAAGTTTCATCAGAATCGACGAGGTCTACCAAAATCGAGATTTTTTTCATACTTAATTTTATTACGGTCACTGTATATGGGATGCGCAGAATGCAAAATTTGCAAAAATCGAAAAGTAACCTATAAACTATGGATTTTCGGAACAATGGTTAATAATTATTTTTTTTTTGCGTAGAGGAGGGGACATCTTGAATAGACGCCTCGGGTGCCCGTGCCCCTGGGTGTGCCGGATTCCTACCGACTAAAACCCTTCCTCCGTGAGGTTGGTACTCCATCCTAAGGGGAGCCCCACATCACTACGGTCATTATAGTCCTATTGTGCCCTCACTTGTTTCTACCCCCTCATCAGTCCGGTGTATTCTATGAATTTCAGTAGCCTGATATAGGGGATACTTCTGATTTCCTCGGGTGTAGTCTTATCGTCTCCGAGGTATGTCCGACGACCTACCGTGTATGCCGTGCACTGACACAGCACATGCATAGGTGTCTCATCTTCCACGCCGCAACCCCTACAAGTGGGCTGATCTACCAGTCCCATCGTGTAGAGGTGTTTGTTGTATGTGGCGTGTCCGGTCAAGAATGCAACAAGATTCCGTATTTCTTGTCTGCTGAACGTCAGCAGATTTTTTGCTCGTTGCTGCTGGAGATCTCCTATCAGTCGCTTGGAGTGCGACATACGGGGCAGTTCCCTTAAGTAGGGACGGTGCTCTATCTTAAGCCATTTTTGGATCACAGATTTCGCTGTGGCATGAGAAATGCCACAGGTTGGCTCTGGTCCAATCAGTGGTTTTTCCGCCCCCGCTTTAGCGAGTGCGACGGCAGTTTCTGTCCCTTCTCGTTTGGTTTCTTCAGACTCCCAAACGAGTGTTACTCTATTGGAGTTCATTACTAGTGCCGTTAGTTCTTTGACGCAATCAAGTACACATTGTGAGGTGACTGTGTATGACTCCAGTGCCTTGAGCGCTGTCAGGTTGCTCACTGTGATTGTGATTTGTCTATTCTCATAGGCTCTCTCCCTCATAATTTGAGCACATGTTGTAATTGCAACTATTTGTGCTTGGAATTCTGTCGCAAAAGTCCCTAGGTTCAAAGAACTTCTTTCCCCTTGGTCCGTTTTCTCAACTATTCCAGCACCCGTACTTTTTTCCGTCTTGGTGCCCTCGGTAAGCCATATGGAATCCCCTGGTGTCATATAAGGATTGTCACCAGCGTTCTCCCGCCCATTCACGATTTTAATCATGAAAGGCACGGAAGTGCTGTGAACCTTGATCCTATCGGATCTCATCCCCAATGGCACAGGTGATTCAAGCAATCCGAGGATGCTTCGACCTTTTTGGTCAGCCTTTCCTTGGCCGATAAGATCGAAGCGATACGCTCCTCTTATGGCCTCTGCCTGAACGGCGAGGTGCAGTGGTTCCAACCCCAACAGCTTCTCCATAGCAGCAGTTGGTGTGGTCGACATTGCACCTGTTACTCCTAAGCAACTGAACTCTGTTCAGTGAATGCTGAGATCCTTTGGTTTTTGTTTTTGGCCACCACACGATGGCGGCGTATGTTACAATGGGTCTCACTATGGTTGTGTACACATGGTTAATAATACATTTTCCAAAGTGTAAATCTGTGTTTAGTTCACATATTCCACTCTCATTATTATCTGCTTATAAGAAAGGAACATTCAACTCCGGTCGGATGTCAAAGGAAGAGAATGGGCTAATTTTATGGACATAAACCCATTAGATGATAAATTAATGATGTTTCGCTACGTTTCAGATGATTTCAGGCTAATTTGCGTGACAATTTACGTTTATTTAATGAAAACAGTAACGGAAAAATATGGAACATGCGAAGCCTCCCACCTTACTCTCAACATCACAGGAACATCGTGACGCAACAACATCACAAATGAGCGAGATTCGAAATAATATGCCAGAGGAATTAAGTGTTTGGCTAATTTAACGTTAACGACAGTTTCTATCCGTATAATATGTTCAAAGCGATTCCCACATACGCGCGTGTATGCAATACGCAACGCACACACGATTCCGATGTAAAAATAGGTTTTCTATCATGATAATTGTAAATTGGTTTTGACACCGGCGCCTCGAGATCTTGTCACTCGAACTAATTCATTCTTGGATAAATACGACGCCTTCCTGCTTTGAAGCCGGACATACAAGATGTTCCGACGCCATTAGGATTGTGCAAATAACTAAATCATACTAATAATAATAATTTCAGGCAACCAATACATTTGAATAATGTCCCTAAATATGTGCAGGGCTACCCTTCTATAGGACAAGCCTTATTTTGTTAAATTGTAATATTTATCACCTGTCACGGTCATCCGGCCCCGCGCCATCAAGACTAAACGTTACTGTCGTAAGCCTTTTGTAGATGACGTCATCCCGTAATTGAATTCAACTAATAGGCCTTGTACTGTATAATGAATATCTTCTTCAAACCAGAAATATATCTTTTAACAGTTGGTAACACTTTGCAGGGTTACCGAATGAAACAGTATATTCATTTTATTCAATTATTGTAATTTTCAATATGGAGTAGCTTTGTGTCCACCCAATCCCTACAATGTAAGGAGATTGTAGTGGGTATCTTTCAAGATATCGAAGGAGCATTCAACAATACACTAGAGATGTACTAACACCAGAGCGTTGTTCTTTCGCCCCCTCTGTGCTCTCTGCTTCTGGGCGGGCAGAATAAGCATATACAGACTATCTAGTAGTGGTTGTGATCAAAAGCGAATATGGAGAAGTAACAGAGATCACTCTGCAAGAGATATTTGGCACGGTACTAGGCTGATGTGAGAGGAAAAGGAGACTGGACAAGCTAACTCCACCATCCTTGTTGGGAAAAACTATACCGTTTGCGGTAGAGGAAAATATCTAAGAGTAACCATACAGAGAAATCTGACATGGAATTCCCATTGGGATAATATAATGTATAGCTAGGATGTCCCTATGGACATCCACACATGTGTAAATTCTAGTGGCGTTAACAAGTTATAAAAATAGAGTGTTATAAACGCGCGGTTAAATTGTCCCAAAAATTCAAAAATTGTTCGTAAAACACTGGAAACGAATGGCTACCCAAAAACATTTTTCAATCCCACGATATTAAGACATGTTTCAAAAAGTATGATATGAATGTTGCGCATAAACCTACTACTATTCATGCCTCCTGGGTCAAGAATCATCATTAAAATAATAGCATCGCTATGATTAGAATCAATTTACAAATCTTACGATTTACAAGAATTAATTCGGGGTGAATGAATACAACAATCCTGAAGATTGAAGACATACTTATCAGTATTATGACCAACTGTACATGTCTGCTTCGTTATCTACGTGTCAATAATGTAAATAAGTACGTCGCTTATCAATAAAACCAGACCGTTATTAAATCTTTTACTTGGAACGAAACTATGTGGTCTCCCCTTACCGGTTATCGAGCCATATCTATAATCAACCTACGTATCGGATATTTCAAACCGTTATATTTCCTTTAACTTGATCTTATTATGCGATCAAGTGATAAAACTAATATAATAACAATAACATTGGAACTGAAATGTGTGTGTTGATAACAATGTTCGATTTATTGTTATTAACACCCCATGTGTTCAACGGAAAGGGGTTAGACGAAGCATATTCACATCTTTCAGCTAACACAACATCTATTAATATTAGTTGTGGTTTTTTCATTTTTACCAAGCCCGGCAACTGAGGTTTCGGATGTCGTTTTCATCCATTCGTCATGATAATCGACAACCTTCGTTTTTGAACAAAATATTATGTATTTATATAAAGCCAATTTCATCAAATAGGTGAATACGTAATATCCTTTAATGGCCCAGCGCTGGTTAGCGAATCGTGACTAATTGAAATGGCATTTGCAGTTAGGAACATATGCGTCTACGTACGTATTTCTAATTACAAATGAACAAAGAAATGAGAAGGTACGTGAATTAGGTGAGGCGGGAGAGGTAAGGGATATAGCCGTTGGCGAGAGTATTTTTTATGGAGGAACGCGTTTAAGTCTAGACGAGTGCACGCATAAATTAGAGTGCAATTACCCTAATCGGACAAATGGAATTAAGAAGAGACTGCGCTCGAAAGTGGAACTTACAATGTATCATGTAGGTCGTGGAGCGATTCGATTTATCACGATTGAAACGCCTCGACACGTTTCACGCTCTCCAAAACCTGCGACCAAGAAATATATAGCTTCGAATGATGTTTTCGAACATTTTTACACTTGGCCATTATTAACGCGACGACAGACGGAGCGTGATGGAAATCGAGAGAATGAGCTTGACTGTTTTCAAAAGAAATATTGTCTTTATCTTCAGATACAACATTCTTTATGATTCCATGCTATGCAGAAATTAACAAAAAATACTCTATATTATATACCTAGATTTCAAAAGAACAAACCAAATCCAGGATTTATCTCAATAAGTTTATAACACAAGTATCATGTCAAATTCAACCCAACTTTATACCAATATTGATGAACCTGAAAAGTATAACCTTCAATTTTACAAGGTAGAATCTAGGTAGGACTAGATATCCTAATATAAGACCGAGTAAACAATTATTTGACTTTGTAAATCTCCAAAATTGTGGTAAAAGGGTTATCCAAGAAGAACCAAATCATCGATTATATGGAGTCCTTAATGGCCTAGAGAAATGATTAGACTGGAGATGTCAAAAGACTTTTTCCTCAATAAAACTAACAATTACAACTTAATGACATGTGGTTTCGACAGATCTTCATTTATTTCGTCAACGTGTCCCTGTCTCGCTTCTCTAGCTTCATTGTATAGTATAGGTGCTCTAGATGAGAAATCTGTATGAAGTGTACCATCATCTGCAAAGCTGTGGACGGGATAGATGGTCACTCCCAGCAGATCGTTGATATAGAGCATAAACAAAATTGGTACCAAGACAGGTCCCTGTGGAACACCAACGTTGATAGCCATTGTATCGGAAGATACTCCGTCAACCACCACATGGAGTGATGTAGCACTCATGACAAGACTTACTATTGTTGCATTGACAAAGTTCCGCAGGAGCTGCTTCTTTCAAACCCTACAAGTATTGATGCAGGGTGGACAAACTCATAGTTCTTTAGTTTCGGTAAGCACTGTATAGGCAAGTATACTCGTCAACTATTCGGTTACCAAAGTTATCAGGTACCATATGTGACAACGTTATATTTACGCGTCGTTTTGTTATGGAACCCAAAACGGAATGTAAATCATTATTTGAACAAATCTGCCATAGAGGGAAAGCTATAATGTTGTAAGAACATCGTGTGACCCAGCGGTGGGATTTTGGGACAGGCAATAAACTCGACAGAAACATGTTATTACGACTTACTGAATGGCTTTGAAATTTATGCACAGTAATAAAAGTATAACTCAACAAACGCCAATTGTAAAATCTCTTCCAATACTGTTTAATGACCGCAGCTCGTTGATTGGCAAAAATCATTACTCGTTTGTATATTGGAAATTATATTTACAATCGTAGTATATGTCGACAACAACTTGCTCATTCTATTATAAGCATTACACAAATGCTTTCATGGAAGTATACATTTTCTTTGTTGCTAATTTTTGTAAATAACAATTCAATTAAGTAAATCTATCTTCATTGCATTGGAAAATAAACCTGCGAACTTGGACATTTTCCTTAATTTCTAAATAGCTGTTTAAGATAAATAATGTTGACCATAAGGAATCTGACAGTTTTTCTCCTATACTTTGACACAAGAGGAAAACTTATAATGTTCCAAGAGCCAGCGGTGGAATATTGGAAGGGGAGGCATTCGAATTTTTTTTGAAGGTTTAAAGGTTATAGGCATGGGTAAAGACTTCACTGCTTCACTAGGCAAAGAGAAAAATGAAGTCTGGTAGGAAAAAGTTCGGCAACTCTCGAGCTTGACAATGAAGGATTGACTAGCTTGAGCTCGTCTAGTCCGCCTATCTGGAATCTCTCGTGGTAAAACAACAGACGAGATTTCTGATGAACACCGAACATGGAAATATCTACAGAAAAGGGAGAGATCTCACACCTTTCTACGATGTTCTAGAGAGATCAATCAGACGAATCAGACTCTTCTGGATATAATGCAAGAGTTTTAGCGTATGTTTGAAGAGCCGAACTGCAGCCCGAATTTGAGGAAAAAATGTCAGGATATTCTAAGCAAGAAAACATGTATGTTTCAGAAACTAAAATATAAGAAATCTAAGATTTATATTGCTTATTTGCATGATATTCATAACGAAAATTTATAACAATTAATAGTTAACTAAATTCAAATAAATGCATTATTTTATAATTGTATCGATAACGTAATATTCTACACGAATTATGTTTAAAACAATGCAACTGTATTATCGCATTTGATATAAAAAAAATCAACAATGAAATATGTGTTATGAAACGATCTTACTAAATAGTGAATTCTCGGGAAATAGGTCGCTCTAACACATAAGCTTATTACTTCCGTCTTTACGTACGTCTCAGTCTCACGACCATCATCAGAAGATGTATCAATGTCTAAAATGGGATTTCTTAAAACTACCTGTATCAGCGCAAAGCGTCCTTATAGTATCAGTGTATTAGTGTGACCTATTTCCCGAGAATTTATATATAATTCATACCTGGGTCAAGAATCATTATCAATAATGATTTCCAATACGTTTTGTGTGAATATAACTTTGTCGAATAGAGTGACAGATGATTTTGTTAACCAAATGGCGGATGAATAGATCTACTTTTCTAGTGCTTTAATAGATAATGCTTGGGTAAAGATTGATCGAGTCGGTTGAAATTATTTTTCACAAATTCTAAGAAGTCATAATATATTAATTAACACTACACAATTGCAAAAATAAAGATGATAAAAAAATATTGTTCTTCTCTGGCTACTCTCATATATCATTTGGCTAATTTGTCTCTAACTGTAATCCTGCTACAACCATTAAACCACTCACGACCATATCAGAAGTAGTTAATTGAATAAAATTAACCAAAACAAGAGACCGAACGTACATGAACGTACATGGTAGAACCAGTGGCGGCTCCTCGAAGGAGGCTAAGGAGGCTCAGCCTCCTCACCAATTTATCTTAATGATCATTCTCCATTTTATTTCCTGTTTCTCTGATAATTCTTTAAATTTTACAATTAATTCCCCGTTCTCAGTAGTTATTTTCAATCCGGCAACAGTGGTCAGAGGCTAGATTCTCTATATATCTCAAACACTGAGTTGTGTTGTTCAACACAGTTGCCGTTTTTCCGACCAGTCAATCGCCAAATAGCGTGAAACGGCGAAAACGGCAACATGGTAGGGAGGCTAGCTTTTCGTATCCATTCGTCGGTCGAATGAAATACGATTACTTGCGCTGCCGCCTACCGCTGCTAGAAGAATGCGGTTAGTTGTTATTTTTATTCCATGAGGCGTAGTAAGGTTAAGTAGTTAATTTTTAAGTTATAATTTATCTAATCGGAATCGGTGAACGTTAAAATTATGAGTGACTTAGTTGCAAAGTTCTTAGAAAATCCATTTAGTGGATTAACATATGATAGAAAAGTGTTCTTCAAAAACAAACGGCCTTTACCGGATTTGAAAGGATTAGTGATGGCAGGGAAGTATCAAAATCGATCGTTTAATACTGATAATTATAAAAAATATGTATGGTTAACGGGATCTGATGTACACAATAAATTATATTGCTGGTAATGCTTGCTATTCACATCAGATACAACTTCATGTTGGGGGCACTTGGGTTATAATGATTTGAAAAATTTAGCTCGTGGCCTAGAAAGACATGAAAAATCGCAGGAACATATTACATCGTGTATTAAGTTTAAATTAACCGGTAAACAGAATATTGTTAATGCGATTGATTCTACACGAACACGCGAAATCGAAAATCATAATAATACAGTTAAAGAAAACCGCGAAGTTTTAAAAAAAATCATTGATTTCTTATTGTATTTATCATTTCAAGATTTGGCTTTTAGAGGGCATGATGAAACTGGAAATACATTTAATAAAGGTAATTGTTAGATTTGTTTTGTGAATACGACAGTAAGCTTCGCGATTTTATGACTAACGCGTCAGTATTTGCAGGCATTTGTTTTGTGTTATGCGGGTATAATGGTTGAGTGACACCACGCGAAATAAGGTTAGATTAGAATTCGTCTGTTCGGTAAATTATTAATTGTAAAAATGGACAACTAGTGGAACGATTTTTAGGGTTCTACGATGTTAGTTCGGGAAGAACAGCGGTCAATTTATTCAATTTTTCAATGGAAACATTTCAACGATTCGACTTTGCGAATAAATCAGACTTACGACGGCATCTGTAATGGCGGGACATTTAAACGGTCTTCAAACAAACGTAAGTTTTAAATAACATAGTAGGAAACAGAATTCCCTGTAATGCTCGAACTCGATGGAATTTTACATCACATGCAATGTTTAGTTTACCATCCATAAAAATAAAGACAAATTAATTGAAATATTTTATTTTATATTAAACAGTGATGACTTTTCAACAGATCAGGTTTCATTGAATGCTGCTGTTGGTTTAAAATCTTATTTAGAAAATGAAGAATTTTTGTTATTTCTTGATACTTTTAAATTAATATTTGAACAAACTGATCTTATTTTTCGAATTTTACAACATAAATTCACTAATATAATTTATTCAAGAGATCGTTTAACACATCTCATTGATAAAATTCAAGTTTCCGTTATACAGAATTTCATTTTAATATTTTATTTGGAAATTATTCAACTGATGAGGCTTCTCCCGCGAAAAGGAGGAAAACATATAATTTGGTAACTACATTATAAACAACTTTTTTATGAAATTTTAGATACTATTAAAGGTCAAATTGAGATTCGATTTTCCGATTTACATGAATTGAAGTTTTTCGATTTGACGAATAGAAGATTTTTCGAATCTTTTTCAAAAGAGTTTCTCAATACACTTTCAGATAACTTAGTTCTAAAATATAATTTTTTTGATAAAATAGCGCTGCACAATGAATTATGCGTTGTATACTGGGATAAAGATATTTTAGGCCAGTACGACAGTCACGCCGATATAATAAAATATATGATAGATAATGATTTGCAACAAGTCTTACCGCAGTTTTATAAACTACTTTGTTTGACAGTCACCATTCCTGTCACGTCGGCATCGGTGGAGAGATCATTTTCTACTCTCAAACGAATTAAAACATACATGCGAAATACAATGGGCCAAAATCGTTTATACAATGTTAGTTTAATATCTATTGAAAAAGATTTAGTAAAACACTTAAAACATAATGATACATTTTATGATAATATTATTGATCATTTTTCGTAAATTAAAGACCGTAGAATTTCGTTAATATATAGAAAAGTTGATAAAATTAATAACAAAAAATAAAATATGAAAAATTCCAAAAAAAAAAAGAAATAAAATTAAAAATTCAAGAAAAAATTAAAAACAAAAAACGAACGAAAAAAAAATTTGTGGGCAAGAGAAACTCTATACCTCCACGTTGGTTCTTGCTGGGTAACAATCAATTTTGTCACTGAAGGTTAAATTAATTGGCTGAATAGAGTATATTTTTACAAAAACGTTTTATGTCCAGCCTCCTCTCTCAAAAAGTTCACGAGCCGCCACTGAGGTAGAACATTTGCCTAACATACGATGGCTACTGAACCATTCCCGGCGCATCCACCATTTACAACATACGTTTCAAATTGAAATTGTTGATTGAACCAAGTGGCTACTACAAGATTTCGATTTTCAATTTAGTTCTGATGATATCAGATTCACTCGTGAGTAACAGTAGCGATATAAACGCAACGAGAATAAAATCAGTTTTGATGTGGTGTCAATAAAAAATGACAGCTGTCAGGTTGAACAGTTCATAACTTAAAAAAGGAACAGGAATCAACGTCGATTCGTAGAAAAATTGTACAATTTCAAGAGAATCAATGTAAGAATTTAGATACAAATCTAATAGCTCTAGACAGTTGTTCCGCTATTCTCATCCAATGTTTGATTTATTTTTGGTGGTACAGTCATGATGTTTTGGCCTTTTTCCCATATTGTTAGTCGGGATGGTTTACCTTCAACACAGATGGCTTATAGTAACGTTTCAAACGTTCTCAATCTACTGATAAGCTCTACGAAAAGAGTGAAACAGCTGTCTAGAGCTATTAGTTTCTGGCGTTTCGTGATCGATCTAAACTAGAATCAGCGAGAATCTTGACGAAAATTTCTTCAACACTTAATAATCGGTGATATGCAAAGATAGCTTCGAAACTGGCTTATATGATGACAAATTTTATAAGTAAAGTAGTTTTAGTGAGTTACATGTTGTAGCATCTTCATCTATATATACTTTCGACACGTGCTACTAATCGCTTCAACATCTTAGCAACCACCAGACGAGTGACACTGATTTCTAATTCTTATGCTATCCTAAGAATAGTTTAGTGGAGATTTGCCTGCTCTCCTTCCGCATCTAATTGGCACAGATTCAACACGAAATACCTTCCAACCAACCACATGCATCAATGGGTCAGATTTACTTATAGTTCAATCTTTCTTTCCAGAAAGTATTAACGACTTTCCATCCTTAACGAGTGACTTGGAAAATGTGATTGTTCACAAGGCGAGTCGAACGAATAAATTGACGGTTTGGTTAAATTATGTTGTATTTAGATTTACATGAACCTATTTGAGGAAGAACAACTGACTGAAAATAGCATGTGATGAAATCTGGAACATCTGTAACAAACAATAGTTAAATGTAGCTTTCAGACCAAGCAAAAAACTTTTAAACATATTTTTGAATGCGAAAGCTAAATCTAATAAATAATAAAGTCAGTAGTTTATAAGATATCTTGTGAGGAATGTAATGCCCTATACATTGGTCAAGCGTGTAGATCGTTTGAAGTTAGATATAACAAGTCATGTCAATTAAATAAAAGCAATTCAAATTTTTCAAACCACTTTATAGAAAATCAACACCGTTTTCCTCCACTAGAAAAGCTAAATATTTTACATACTTAATCTATTAGAATCTATGGAACAGTTTTTGAAATGTTGTGTCTTTTGATTTCTTGACCAAAATCTGTATCTGGACAATCGAATACCCTAAAGACGTTAAAAAATAATACTATTTCCAAAAGATGAATTAATTATTTGCAATAGATTATTTACGGCCATAGTAGTAGTTATACCCGATCGGATGTCAAAATGTGCTGGGTTAAAGAGATTATTACTTTCGAAATAATACAAGAGTGGTGGTTTTATAAATTATTCAAAAATGTTGCCGACAACTCATGTTATTAAAGTTGTAATTGTAAGGATTATTGACACAGCCTTTATTGAATAGTGTTAGAACAATGGATAATTCAAGACAAAAGTTATCGAGCAAGCAAATGTTGAATAAATTTGCTAATGCAGTTCAGATCAGGTAGGTCTCTTGTATAATTGAGACAATTTACTTGTGGAGTAGATAATAAAGATTCTTGACCCAGGCATGAATTATATATACATTTTCGGGAAATAGGTCACATCAACACATATGCTTTACATTTTCGTCTTTACGTACATTTTATTAGTTTCAAGAAATCACGTCTCAGACATTGATACGTCTTGTGATGATGGTCGTGAGACCGAAACGTAGGTATGTGGCGAATGCAACAGTGATACTTTGTACGATTCTAATCTAAAAAATGTTAGAAGTTAAAAGTAAATTTTTGTTCTATTCACTTTACTATTCGATTACATAGAATCTTTGCCGGCGACCGGTAAATTTATATTTGATATTGAATGGTTCGTACGTTTTCACAGTCTAATAATAAAAATATTAAAGAGGAATTTCATTCAAGTCTAATTAATCACTTTATGACATCCCCATCAAAGTCGTCCGTGTATTATTTCGATGTGTATCGGCTTACTCGATCCCGCGTTGCTACATTTATAATGTTACTCGGTCATAATAGAACGGTGTAAGGATTTCCTGCCGTTAATTTTAACTTTTGAAGATTAATGGATGTGAAAATAATGAATTTAAATATTCTAACGAACACAACAGCAATTCGGTGCTATTAATGAAGATACAAACACCCACGGAACATGTGAAAGTCTCGTAAAAATGGTTTCGACAATGCACACTGTTTCAAACACGGACGACGTGTGAAAATATCCTAAACATTTGATCGATTATTTTTTATTTGGTTTTAAACATTACCACAGTTAGTCATTTAAATGACTAGTATCTAACTAGATAAACTTTGCTATACCGGCGACGGATTTTAAAATCCACACGCACATTTATTCTTTCAGGTCTGTATTCGTAGTGGGTCCGGGAGAAGGAGCGAAAATCTCTAAAGCGATATTGCGAATCGCCCATCCGCCATTCTACGACTGATAAGTAAATGATGGTGCGAATACCCATCGATTCCTGTTTACGTCCACTTCCAGTTGGATTTGAATAAAATAGACTTTAGTAACTTATGAGTTCAAGATATGTTGGAGCGCCAATTTTCATTCGACCACACTCTAGTCGAAACGATTATTTTTCACTTATCCAAGTGAATGTTAGATTGGCACAGGACAACATTGGAACTAACCTTAGGTCACCCCTCTAAAAGATAACGGGATGTTTCGGTTGAAGTAAAGTGATTCATCCAAATCTATACGTGTAGATCGATGAATTCCAATTTCAATCCAGGATATTTGCTGAATTGCCATTGAATTCAACTGTAAGTCTTTTATCTCATCGTAATGCGATTATACTCGGTGGTTTCGTTTCAGATTTAAAACGTAATTTTTATAACGGGTGCGCAAACATGTAACTATCACGATCTAAGCGAACAAATTGCTCTTGAACCGTTTTAAAGTTTTGTTTTTCTTTTGTTTCTGCATAGCACTTCACGTAAATAAAAGGTATACGGGAATGTGTTGCTTCTAATCGAAGTAATACCGTTGACGAGGGCAAATTACATTGTGCACTTCTATGTGTGCATTTCTAAATTACATTTTAATGGAATATTCACGTGATACACGATGCATTCGAAGGTGCGTTCTTCCTGGATACAATAATAGAGTGTATGTTTATAAATGATGTACGAGGGCAGCGCCAAAAATTCCCGGCCTGACACAGATCCAGGTGTATGGCAGCGGTGGTTCGACATTGTGATAACAAAGAAGTTGAAGTCTTATTAGCCGTGGAAAAAAGAAAAATCGCTTTTACGTTAATTAGTCACAGCCAACTTTATACAGGCAAATAAACATGCAACACCGCATATATCCTTAACCGTAGTTCTACGCTCTATGAACGACTGCTGTTCTAATAATGCGAATTCTATCTTTTCGAAATTGTATTAATATGTTTTAATATTCTTGTATTTATATTCTTGAACCATTTGGGGATGTATGTTACGTTTTATTGGTATTCTGTTTTTTTAATATTATTGAAAATAAAATAAAAACTCTCTTTTTTGACGTTTCGATAATATTTTATCATCTTTATCAAAAATTGTTTCGTCAATTAGTGTTTACATGTAATTTAGAAATGAATGATGATTTTGATTAATGAAATACGTATCTAGCTGTCTTGTGTTTCTAAAATTCAATTAAAACTGCAGAAAATTATGAATTAGCTATTCTATGATTCACATTTTCTTTCTATTATTAACAACTAATCAAGTTTAAGATAATTCTATGGAATCTAACCTCAAAACTGTCACTCATAAATGTCAGATAATACATCATCTTTTTTAGGTTAAATTAAATAGGCAATAGCTAGCGATAACTGACTAGTAAAATCAATACCAATAATGAGAAATCAAAATATAAATATTATATATCACTACCATATATTAATAGTCTTTCTGAAAAATTGTGTAATGTAGTGATACCTTATGACCTACATATATGTCATAAATGTTATTTAAACCAGAAAAGTCTTTTCACTGAATTAAAAAGCAACGAGTGATTTTTGTTGTACTAGTGTTAGAATGTGGCGTACTTGGGCTTGTGCTGATGAAAGCGTTTATCTCCCGATGCTAAACAAATAATTAGAAATGTAGATCGATCTTTGCCAAACAGAGTTTTTAAAATCAAATGATGCTTCACATAAAGGAGACCGATTTCGTTTAACACTTCCTTATTTTTAATTAGAGGCGGCTAGTTCAGTCGGCACCTGGATAATGAGTCTGAAACTTGATTGCAGGTCGTTTCTTATCCATTCTACGCGTGGTTATGAATCAAATAAGGTCGACATTCATTCTATTTGTCATCGGCGAAATAACTCATTAGTCGCTATCGAATGTTGGAGATTCGTTATTATTATTACGAATTCACGACATGGTGGCGCCACACGTGTGTCTTCTCGCCACGTGTGAGTCGACAATGTTAGAGGAAAGTGAGCGACCGGAACGTATCCAGATCCCGCCAAAGTTAGGACATCATCCTTCTTTTATTCAATTTGATAAGGCGATATCTTTAATATTAAAAAATCAGGTGATTATTTTTGGACAATCGGTGTCCTGATAATGGTTTGATATTATAAACCATGAACCTACATTAATTAACAGTTGGTTCTGTATCACATCTTTACTTGACACGAATTAAATCTGTCGGGAATGAACACATAATAATTCACTTGTCATTGGTAATTAAGATATCTATGGAGATAACATTATTGCGGAGCCGCGGCGCGATGTATCTCAGGATTCTTACATAAGTAACTAGTGCAGAAGATGCTCTATAATTAGAACAAACTGGCATGGCAATTGCCAGTCAAGGCGTTTTGTTTAATTAAAACCTCATGCTTCATTACATAGGCGACAGAAAAACGGACGCAAAGCTTTCTACTTTGTCCATGGTCGGGAACAAGCGATTCAGGTATGTTGAATATAACGAAGTTTCATCAGAATCGATGAGGTCAACCAAAATCGATATTTTTCCATACTTACGTTTGAAATTTTGCAAAAATCGAACATTGGCAAAAAACTGGGATAATCACTGAAACTTGTTCAAGTGACTCGCAAAAGGATGGTATGTAATCTCTATACAACATGATTTTATTAGGGTCATTGTTTATGGGATGAGCAGAATTCATGGTGTCGACACTCCGTATCGTGGTTGATTTGACCTATTTCCCAAGAATTTACATATAATACTGGAATTATATGATTCTCATGGTTTGTTATACTTTTGGCACGCAGCACATACATCAGGGTGTAGACAACCTGTTTCGAAACGAGTGAAATAAAGCGTTGCTCGAACGTAGTCAACCAAATTATTGCACCTGGCCGAGGACGTGATATTATTATTTCTGACATTTATATCAAGAGTCATTGCCCCAACAAACTCAACTGCATGAGAACGAAATCCAAATTTAATTCGTATTCACCGCTCATGTATCCTTGAAAGAATAACGTATCATTCAAACTAATTTAAATTCGTATAAAGAACTCAAGACGAATTCCTCCGAAACCAACAATGTCCTCGTATTCTATCAAACACAATTCCTAATTGATTCGACGAGGACGAGCTACATATGCTGGCATCTTGAAAGAAATAATCGACCTCATCATACCTTTTGATTACCATAGTATGTAGCCAAGACTATGATAAAATCATGTTGTATCTATACTTATATTTGTATCGGCCTCCTGAAATATTGCTGAACTCAAATACAGCGATTATTCCAACGTTTATACACCTCGATATTTTTGTAAAAAATGTAAAAATGTTTTGAATCAGCTCTTGCTAAAAATAGATAAATTCTTGTAAGTCCTGCTTTTACATTATCTACCATGCCTATAATTCGACAAACTCAAAATAATCTTTCACGTGATTTTGAACATGGCCGGATTTTCTTTTAGAGGAATTGCTAACCGCGTATATTATAACGTCACAACTGTTTTAAGAGATCATCAGGAGACCTGCTTTTCTCTTTTATTCGTATTCAAGAATGAACAACATTTTATAAGGTCTGAACCAAACCATGCTCATGACACTAAATCTTTAGATTATGTTTATCAGAAACATAGGCTAACTAATACCGAGAAAAATACATATCATAGTTAAATAAAATTTTTCAAAAAACTACCAAAAAAAATAAAAGTTATTAAAAGGCTATAAACAAAAAAATTACGATCTCTTACTAGAACTTGAGTCATATTGCATATTCCTTTATATTTATTCTGGAATAAAGTCAATTATTATTATTATTATTATAACTGAACTAAAATCAATAAATTCCTTCAATTTATTTAAAGCTAAAGTTGCTAGTTCTGTAATAAATAAATTATATATTTATTATTACGTAAATAAACCTAATTCTTATTGTTTTTTCTTCCATTTCACAATGGAAATAATGATTTTGCTACAGTTTGAAAAATTATTATTATTAATTTATATCAAATATTGTAATATGCTGTGGGTCAATATATTTTATTCCAATACTGTATATATTTTGTATATTTATACTTATGTTGTGTACAACTCATTATTATGACAAATAAATTATACTTATACTTGAAATTAAATGGATAATTTTAAATTTTATGAAATGTTTACACTAGTGGAGTATTATTCGTCACCTGGACAATCAATTTCTTATTTCACCATGGAACTTAATGCGTCCGTGCAATTGTATGAGCGGTCGATTGTAGTAGGCGTTTTTATAAATAACCTTTAAACGATTTGATCTAAAATAAAATTCCCGCAGAATGCGTTGATCAAAGTTATTGTTTTAATCCTTGCGCCAGCTTCAAAACACTCGGCGTCTCTATGTAGGTCAAATATTTCTATGCATCACATCTGTCGAATCTAAATATCAACAACACTGTAATACCAATATCTGGTAGGCTCGTTGTATACTTCAACGTCGAAAGTGTTGATTTATTTTCATTACAACAATTCGATCTAACATGTTTCGAATTTCAATCCACCATCACATCTCATGGCATCTCTACATGTCATCTCTTCTCTGCCATGTCATGGCCCCGTTGTCTACTATTGAAGTAAGGTCATGATGTAAAATTTGTCACTGTGAGATCATTGGTTATTCTTTTCGATAAGTTGGAATTTGGCGAATAAATTAAAACTGACCATAGCATAAAATCGTCAAGATCAAAGTAGACGTTTGGACGATTTATTTTAGGTTTTTAATACAAATATTGTCTGATTCTAATGTTTGGCCAGTATTATCCTCATCTGTCAAACTGTCAAGAGATTCCTGCAAGTTTTTACTGGATAATTTACCTACCTTTACTTTATTTATATTTTTTACTATGTTGAATGAATAATAGAATCAAATTCACACCACTTTGAACAAAGTGGTATGATGATGAGTATGGACCCCTTTCTGCCAATCAGTAAACCTGGGACATGCCCCAAGATAGGATGAAAAAAGATATAGCTTTGTGAAAAGTGAATGGAACAAAAACATCATCACAAGACTCAGTAGAGAGACCATTAAATGGTACACTGATGGTTCTAAAACAACAGAAGGAACTGGATTAGGAGTATATATGGGCTGGAACCGATGAAAACTTAGTCAATTCCCCGAACATATCCAAGCGGAAATTCACGCTATAGGAAAATGTGTCTATTTCAATATTATCTATAAATTCTGGGGAAATAGGTCACACTAACACATATGCCCATAGATAATGTATTAATTTCCTTGGATGTTGTTTTTTATTCACAAATAAACCAGTCGTTTATTGATTGAGTAGCATAAAAAAAAGTTGGGCAGAGATTGAAGGCCACACACCACTAGATCAATCTGAATTTATAAATGCAGTTAAGTTTTGTTTAGAATGCTCTTATTTTCAAAACGATGAGCAATATTATGGGCACATATTCGGCACAGCAATAGGATCTTCTATTTCAGCTACTATTGCTAACCTAGTTGTGGAATCAGTAATAAATTCAAGCCGTATTCTTTAAACGGTATGTAGATAATTGCCTAACGTGTCTCACCAATTATAAAATTCAGTACGTAATTAATAAATTTAACACTGTCAACATCAAATTACATGTGAAATAGAAGAAGAAAAACTTGTGGGAATTATAGTGCCATGTATATAGGTGCGACAAGTTAAACTTTCAGCTACTGATTAATATGAAGGGCTAACTTATCCGAACCACTTTTCATAAAACCAACATCATTTCACAAAAGTTGTCGATATTCTCAACGTTAACCCTGCGACGATAAATATTAAACAATCGAAGTGATTTCTGTGTAAACCATCCTCATTGGGGAATGTTCTAAGGTCGATTCGAAGTTGCATATACTCCATATTGTATGAATGAAAGGTACTTATTCTACCTACTAGTATGAGTAGTAAACCCACGCTAGGTTAAAGAGTAGCGAAATACATTTAATGGATGTTAATAAAGTATTGATTTATAGCGCGATTCTAGATTTTATAACAAACTGTTAAGAGAAGTGTGTGGGTATCTATTTGTAATATTCCACAGAATCAACGCCTACACCGATTTTCATAAACGAGATGTCAAACTATTCGTCTCTATCCTAATTATAAATATTCCATGAGACACTATGGTTAAATTTTACACTGTAGGCTTTATGGTTTATATTTAACTAAATAAAATATAATGATTATAAGTTTGGAAACAAGCCCTCTTTGTGACGAGTTTCAGGCACCCTGAAAATTTACCTGAGGCCTTGACCGGTCCCCGTATTCAAATTGTGACGAAAATCATACCGTTCATTGATAACGTGAATTGGTGTTATTGGTTAATGTGCAATATTTAAAGGAACTATAGTGTTTGAAGGAACTCCTAATTCTTGTCAACATTTCATAACAGTTTATTGTATTCAAAAACATTGAAAACCAGGTCGAACCGACAACACTGTATCACATGATTAACGTTAATCCAATCAACAGCAATGGAATAGACGTCTCTGACACGTGATATTAAAGGGTTAAGGACGTTCACATAACTACGACAGGTATGAGATATACGGATAACGAAGTCGTTGAGTTGAAATCGAACGTGTTCATGACATGTTGTATAGTTTTGGACGAGCATAATCTAATAATTTATGCATTGTGAAATGTTACGAAACGAATCAAACGCGGCTATGTCATATACGGACATGGTGAAACGCGGTATTGGATTTCTCGGCGAGGTTCCTTCTTGGATACGATGCGTGACGCCCGGTCCACTTTCGGTATCCGTGAGAGAGGTGAAAGTATCTTCAAGGTAACGCATATTAGAAGACAACAATCCGGATAAATGAATGTTTTCAACGGATTAATAAACTCTACATGCCGACAAACGTATATTTTAATTGGTTATTTAATTTTATTTCCACATGTCTCGGGGAAATTAGATAAAGCAGATGATTCGATTATTCCTTTTCGTCTTAGAGCAATGAATGACTTTCACCAAAGCAATTGGTGGAAATTTTACACCCAGTTCATTCCCTCCCCTAACTGAAGATGATGGTACACTGGCTGCTACACCACAAGAAAAAGCCCATGTTTGTAGCAAATTCCACTTTGGATCCACAAGGGCAGGACTCACCTAATATTGATGCCATCGATAGCCATATGTCTCAAATTGTCATGCCCCAAGATAGGATGAAAAAAGATATAGCTTCGTGAAAGAATTTAACACGAAGCTAAGTCGCAAAAGTGAATGGAACAAAAACATCATCACGAGACTCAGTAGAAAGACCATTAAATGATACACTCATGGTTCTAAAACAACAGAAGGAACTCGAATAGCCTGGAACCGATGAAACCTCAGGCAACTCCTCGAACATTTTCCAAGCGGAAATTCACGCTATAGGAAAATGTGTCCATTTCAATATATTATAGGTATATTCGGGAAATAGGTCACACTAACACATATGCCCGTAGATCATGTATTAATTTCCGCGGATGTTGTTTCTTTATTTATAAATATATCAGACGTTTTAGCATTGATTGGCATCAAAAAATGTTGGGCAGAGATTAAAAACCACATACACCTGTAGATCAATCTGAATTTATAGATGCAGTAAAGTTTTATTTAGAATGCACTCATTATCAATACGGTGAGCAATATTTGGAACAAATATTCGGCACAGCAATGGGATCTCCTATTTCAGCTACTATTGCTAACCTAGTTATGGAATGCTTAGAGGAATCTGTAACAATCATTAGATTTTCAACCCGTATTCTTTAAGCGGTATGTAGATGATTGGCTAATGTGTTTGCAATGATGGTGCTCCACAGGGCTATGTCTTGGCACCAAGTTTTTTTCTCTGCCCATATCAACGATCAGGTGGAAGGAAACACCCTCATGTGAGGTCCATTACTAAAAACTTGTTTTTTTATTCCGTACCAAAAGCTACTTTACATCCCAGCAGCTCCTCATAATCTACGAAGCACATATTCGACCTGTCCGGGATACTGTTCACATCTTTAGCGTTCAACCACCAAACATACGCTGGAGCTTTTAAGATTCTATTCGGAAGAGAATGGTAGAAAGAACAACGTCAAATTTTTTGTAAGATGTACAGATCGTAGGCCTTCATTTTGATACTGCTGCGGATGTTCTTTAAAACTCATAATTACCATCCTTTCATCCGGAAGATATTTTGAGTCGTTAATGTTACATCACCAGCTTCAATGTAACGTGTTTTAATAAGAAATCGTCAAAAGAATGTCTGGAATAGTCTAGCTATGTGAAAACACTCCCATTTGATGGTTTCATTGCGTTTCAAATCGTTTTATGATTCGATTCGGAACGTTAGTACGGAATTAGGATGTTATGGTTTATAGCGAATTCTTCTGGCAATTCACGTATAACAGAACAAAGAAAACTATGCAACGTTTGAAGCAATAACATTAAACATCACATAAGATCCGTGTCGGGAACATTACATACGCAAACTGTTTGCAAAACAATGTTATTTCGAGTTCAAATTGTGGACAAGTATAATTTGCGTTACTCTCGGTTTGTAACTGTACATAATTCGTTTCGTAACAATACGGATCTCGAGAAAATGTCAGTACCAGAAAGAAACGTGCCTACATTGTACATTCAGATACGGTGTGTCCAGGATAATGATACAGTTTTGGTTAAACGGAAGAAGACGTTCCTTAACCAAAGCGTCATTCATATGGAAGTATAAAAATTTGGAAAAACAATATTTCTTGATTCCCTAATTTAATTTTTTCTAGTGTTTCCCTCAAATATGGATCAAAATAAGCTACACTTAATCGGAGCAACTTGTTACACGCTCTCTTATGGTGAGTTTTAATATCCGGCGTTTCGTTTTCGATCTACTGTCGTCAATTTCTTATTAAATACGTATCTATTTTTTTAATGCAGCTCTTTGGGTATTGTAGAAACGTTTTCGATGTTACCAGTAAAACATAGTTATAAGTTACATATAATGTTTAATGATTGATTTCTAAATATCAACTGTCGCACTTTCAGGAATACGTCACTTCCATATATTGATAACTTTTGTATTCGTCAACCACCACATGGTGTGATTTATCTGCGAGAACAATAGTAATATAATATTAAAGAGCCAATTCGATACTATTCACCATTTGTCGAGAATTTTGTAAATAAACTCCCACCCAAACAGTTGTCTACCCAATCCCTCAATTTCTAATTTTTTTTTCTATACTTTGACTTCACGTGAGGGAAACCTATAATGCTCGAACAACATCGTGTGAGCAAGCGGTAAAACTGGAGGAGATAGGCATTCGAATTTTTCTTGAAGGTTTGGAGGTTATAGGGATAGGGAAAGATCTCACTAGGTAAAGAGTTCGATAGAAAAATTAAGTCTGATAGAAAGCAGCTCTGCAGGTCTCGAGCTTGACAATGACAAAATTACATGCATGTTTTTTGTTTTTTTTTCAATAAATTTTACCACTTGTTCCAAAATAAAACTACTGTTGCTTGACGAAGCTAAGAAGTTCCGCCATCCTGATGACATAGCTACACATCAGATGCTGCCAAATGCCATGCCTTCAGAGCATATCACCAGGTAATATCGTGGGTAGGGAAAAAACAACCATCTGAAGTCGTTGGAAAAGAGGAAGCACAGGTTAATCTATTACAACAGAAAGGAATGCTGCTCCTCTAACTCTCTTAAAAAGCTTGTCTTCAAATTTGCCACAGGATGCACCTGCGGTTGCAGGAAGCCGGGATCTGAAGTGTTCGGCTATTTGCAAAATTTGTAGCGGCCAATTCTGCTAGAACCTACCTAGAATTTGTTTTTGGATAAGACGGAGAAGACGCAGTCAACCTACCCTCTACTTTTCAAGATGAATTGAAAATTGAATCAAACCCAGAAGGCGAAGTAGAAAGTGTCCTTTATTTCCCTCCGCCCCCTACTACACGTTTTAGATTGGAAGTACGCCATTCTTGGGCATTCCATAGCTCCGTTTCTAGTGATCCGAGAAAATATTTTCAGCCTTAAATTTGTAGAAAATTTTGTCTTCTACAAAATTGTATATGCGGAGGAAGCATATTTTGCATTACTCTATCGACCTATACAACATATTTTACATCCAGAACTACCGAACCTTTTGTAAAGTAACTAATCTTCTTGTAGTCGATTATCTACTTTAATCAATACATTTGGTGAAACAAAAATACAGATTCTTGAAACGGAACAAACATGCTGCTAAACGAGGTATAATAGCAGCGACGAATAGCTGGTGAAAATCGACTCCACATTCTATCAATTTCCGACAGTATTAGTATCCCAGTATAAATATTTGAAAATTTAAAAGAGGGAGTGGAGATAGGGATTAGAATTTTTTCGAAGGTTATAAGGAAGGATATAATTTTAGATATAGCTTTAGTTAATAACTTCTAGCTTCGACAGTGTAACTGTATTGTGAAACAATTTGTCAGCATTATTTTCTAAATTAAATGTTATGAGTAAATTTGTTTTGAATTTTCCATCTTTCGAAAGTTAAAATGATTTTACACTATGTAATCGCCGAAACCGATATAAACATGTTGAAATTCCTAATGGTGCCTTGAATTTATTATATTTTTTATATTAGATGATTTGGGGACGGATTTCTTAATTAAACCGTTAGAAAGACTGTCTAAACTAGTAGTTTTAGTGAGCTGTTTATAGTAAACAAAGTCGTATATTCCTTTGCACGTTGTTTGTAAATATTTATAGGAGACAAACACACATCTTCATAAGATTATCGGAATCTAAATATAGCAAAGGTGTGTCATAACATCGTTCCTGAGTATGAAGAAATAAAGAAAATGCGGTTTAGATAGGCTTGTGAAACCAGCGTATCAGTTCAGTAAAGTTTACAGAAGCTTACATATGGGGTTATCGCAGAGTAAAGAACTGCTTCCCCAACTTTGTTTTATTCAAACAATAATAGATTACACACCTTTCAATCCGCATGATATTGAATTTCTTTAAGCAGTTCATGAAGTAAATAGAATTTTGCGTCTACTGATTTTGGAAAGACAGCTCAGACCTTTCACCTTATTTGATCAATCATGATAGTCATTCACACATCAGAAAATTACGAACTTCAGGTCTGGGTGCCTAGCTGGTCATTCCATGATGCCTTTTCCGTGTATTCTGAAAATATCTGTATACTCACTTACATTTGTTACAACACTGAATAATTATTGTTCATTGAAATTAGGAAGAATTCGAACAACCATCAACTGCACCTAGCGAGCCATCACGCAATTTCTCTTTAGCGATAGGTTGTCATGAATATCGATCTTGTTAGTACCCATTCTCATAATTGAAACTAGTTCGCCAAGTAATTATCGATCATACTGTGTATACACAATTTATAAACCATTAACATTATACATAGGTAAAGCAATGTTACAGGAATGTCTTATAGCCCGAGGAAGCTATAACTTTCTTATGATTTATTTACGTCGATGTTGTATCGATAGATATTTTGCATCTGGCATATTTGTTTTCAAATGACATGAATCGTATAGCAGTTAAAGTTGTTCCTCTAAATTATACATTTGCATAACGTCACATAGGAATAATAGAGAAATGTGACATTTTCAGAAGAACAAACACGATATAATAGATCAAAATATCCAACGATGTATATACAATTCGCTTAGCTATGGTGGATAGGGACAAGACAGCGACTGTTGATGACAGACCACCACACATACTACCCTGAAATGACACACAAACTTATAGTTCCGGACAGCTGTTTCGCTCTACATTCTTCTTCTATTTGGGGATGGCTACTTGGTAATCTTGATTAATGCTTGTTTAACCATTGGTAAAATATCTACAAAAGATGCAATGGAAATTGAAACAGCAAACACGAAATCTGAACTGCTACTCCTCGTACAGCTTATCAGTAAGATCTTCGAAATTACCGAAATACGACCGGACGAAACAACAACAAAAGCATCCAATGCAATCGATAAACATCTGTCCTATGCAGAAGTAATAAAGCAGGCTAAATCCCAGAAAGAGATATTGACAAGCGCAATTTCCTCCGAGGTATGGAGAAACTATTACAAAGAAAAAAATGAAGGGGAGAGGTAAATTGCCAAAGAAAACTAGAAATCAATAAAAATCTGGTTGTACGAACTGATAAATTTAAAGTGTTACGTAAGAAGAAAGAGAAAAGATCAGCACTTGCCAAAGCAAAAAATGCTTTGCATGTCTCTCAAAGAAGTATTGGAAAGCGATGCCAAAGATATGATGAGAAAATATTGGTAGCGATTATGGTTGTACTAGATGGTACCACATGAAATGCACACAGTTTGTTGGTATCCCTTCCAAAGACTAGATGGGATTTTTGTGACGTTTTTATGTCTGTCATAACTTGCATCTTAAATTTTTTTTTGGAAAAAGTGACTACTCATATACTTATCAAGGGGGATTCTCTATTAAAACATCGACATTTAGCCACCCATTGGGTGTCATGTGACTAGCGAAGAAGCTAATGACTGCTTGTGCAATAACGATTTCGTTCTGTAGTTCTTTAGCTTTTAAAGATCTCTCATGCGTTAGCGTTAAGATGGCAGTGGCCTCCGATGAAAGAAACGGATATTGCTCGTTGGAATTCAACAAAAGCTGACGACGGTTCTCCTTCGTTCAGAGGATTAACACTATTAGCATCGGCCTCATCTTTTCAACACCGGTAGAAATTAATTGTACGATCGAACAATTGGGTGGAAGCAAGATTTTAAATGCACGCGCGAGGCTGTCGAAGTCACTAACACGAATTATGCAGACGAAAAACTTCGGCAGTTAATCATTGGAACAAATAATGACATGTAGAGCTGTTTGATATTAGAGTTTCAATTCCATGTTGTTTCCTTTCTGTGTTTGGCATGGAGGAATTCAATGAATCTTCAACAAATAAACTGTGCCTAATATATTCAAGAATTTTACTGGTGAGGAAAGTTGATGATAATCTCGTTTTTTAAAATGATTGAAATTGGGAAATGCCATGTGACACTAAGAATCAAATGTTTGAATGTATTCACCTTAAATTATTCTGATTTTGGCTAATTGCCAGTACAACTTGTGATGTGCTCCATGAGAAAATCGAAACAGCTGTCTAGAACTATTAGATCGTAGCGTTACTGATCGATTCGACTAGAGACACCTTATCAATATCGGTCAAAAGCCAACAAGAAATAAATGAATATATTTATATATTCTAGAGTAATATAACAAGACCTTGATAAATAGTCACGTGACTGCAATGGGTATGAAATCTACCATACAAGAACTTACTATTAAGACCCAAAACAGTAAGTCATAATCGATTTTCCCTGTTTTATCGTCATGGCAAATGTACAGTTCAGTTGGCATTCATACTTTTGCAAAAATTCCACAAAAAATTGCGGTTTATTTAAAACTTCCTGATGCTTGAAGTTACACCGGCCATTGCCTTGCCTGAAAGGCAAACAGTATATACAAAAGGATATTTAACAATTTCCTACATGGACATTCCCGAGAAGTCCCTTTAGAAATTGTGGTGGATGAAAAAAATGTTCAGCCACAACTAGTCAATGCAGCGAGGCCAGGAGTTATAACCTTTTCTAACTTAATCAACTGTTCTTTTAATGTTATTGTCATAATACTCAAAATAAACGTTTTTCTTTTTCGTTAAATTGTGTTTTGAATGATACTGATGTTTTTATGCAGTACTGGGTGCTATGGTGTAAAAGGTCTCATTACTGTACGATTTTGAGGTAGTCAATACAGTGCATTACTGCACAATATGCGAAAAACAATCATTTATGTATCAATAAATTCTTACATTATAACAAAATTAGTAGTTTTATACTCACAATAAACAAACATTAAAATCTCGAGGTAAGTTTGCTGCCTTCGCTGGCGAAATATACTTTTTGGTTAGTGCTCTAAAGATGCTTATATCCACACATTCTGTTGTGTTAAGCAACGATGAACACCAGTTTCAAGTTTCCAATTTCGAACGGAATATTATACGGCTTCCCATGGAAAAGGATAGTGCATAATTCTTTTATTGCCTTCATTACGCCATAAAGCGTATCCTGTCCGCTCAGTTTCTTTGTGTAATTTCTTAACAAACTCGAGCGGTCGATCGATATTGTTCAATCAGCGTCAATAAAATCCTGTTTATATGAATTATGAGGGTTCACATCACAAAGCGGTTCGCACAATATGGAGTACCTAACAGCAGTGTCCTTTGTTATTCGAGAAATTGTCACCTTCGACAAAGACAAGTTTAAAGCTGGGGGCTGTATGTTGAAGTATTCCAATTGTACCTTTCTTTTCACAGCTGATAACAAGAAGTGCTATAGACATTTTATCGGTTTATCGCTTACTGGATACTGTTATTTCGGGTGGTCCAGGATTATCTGAATTCTTGGGACCCTAAAAAGTATACGTATCTACGTTAGGTAATGTAAATGTATGGTTAAAGTAACAAATATTTTCAAATTTGTTCGTATAACCTCTCAAGAATTATAATTAACAATTTTGTAGTATATAGGTATGTTCATGTAAACTGTGAGGAGGCATTTATGCTAACGCTTCTTGATAATGCGGCGAGACTTGTAGACATATTTTATACATACCTGAGATAATAACATTCTTTTATTTCCTTTGAAGCCAGCCACTTCATATTCAATTACGATACATGCTCTTCAATGAAAGAAGTTGTACCGAAATATTTTTATATATTTGTTCTTTAAAGAGGGTTCGAAATCAGTTTCTAGGGTTTGTTTTATGAATAAAAAGAAAATATTGGGAAAATCCGAATTCATAAAGTATTCCTTGAATAATATGATGGATTTTAACTACCCCAGTTGCGACCACAAAAACTCGGTTTTCTATTACGTGCCAAGAGCTACCCAGCAGCTCCTCGTAATCTAAAAAGCACACAATGAACCTGTCCCGGGTGCCTATTCTTGAAAGCAAGAGAAGGGAACGGCGCATGAGAGAACCCGGTGAGAGTCCCATCATTTTCAGTTCCCCTATAGAAACACACCGTATTCTTGAAACTAATGTCGAACGCACCTGGGAGTATCAGGGAGGGAGCTTTGTTCAAACAATGAAATTGCAGCAAATTTTTACAGATTTCATATAATAGATAACCTAACTCTTTTGTTTCTTTCTATACAGAAGAGAGCTATTCGTTTGTCTGATGATGTCATACTTACGAATTCATTGACTTCTCTAGAACATCGTAGAAAGGTGGGCGATCTCTCCCATTTCTATACATATTTCCATGGTCGGTGTTCATCAGAAATCTCGCCTGTTTTTCCACCACGAAAGATTCCAGATAGACGGACTAGACGAGCCCAAACTAATCTCTTTGCCTTTTAACCTTCAAACTTTTAGATAAAATCTCATCGATTCTAATGAAACTTTGTTTTAATACGTTTTCGTCTTGTTCTCTTGTGGTCTTTCCTGACTCCTATAACCTCCAAAGATTCAAGGAAACTTCCTATTCCATCTCTTCTCCCATCATTCCATCGCTGGTTCACGAAACAGAGGTCTTGCTCTCGTGTAGTCAAAATATAAGAAAAATTTATGAAAATATAGACCGGAGTTTCAAGACTTAAATACATATTGTGAATGATTAGAAACAGTTAAAGGCATGGTTAGACGACAAATTATACTCTGTGTTATGGTTATGACAAAACCGTTCATTCGAATAGCTGTGTAGTATGAGTGATTCAGAGTATTTCTCTTTCTATCTAGTATAATTGAACTCAATTTTATTTGTTTGCTCGTTTTACTTCCAAATTCTTGAAATGAAACGATTTAACGTATTATTAAGTAGCATATTCAATTCAATTATCTCGACAAACTTGAAGGTAATAAGGAAGAAATAACATATTTCTGAGTCCAATTATCACAGGAAATAATAATATAATAAATTATTTGGTACATAAATCTATTCTTGAATTTCCTATAGTATACGCCATATCAACCAGATGAATCTGGATTAAATAAGAAGGATGTTCGTTAAACATAAACTTGTATCAATACCATTAATTTATACGATTCACTGAACCCCCTCAGTTTCATAAAAAGAACTACCGTTACTAACCAGAATACGATAATAATTATTATAGATAATTCTAATTAACATTGATTTAAATGCAAGGCAAATATTTGTCTAACGACTTCCTTCCAATAGAAGAATTAATTGTTTTAATTATCTTTCGAATGAGAATCATAACCTCTGTCAATCCTGAATTAACAGAATTATAGCTATGTATGTATGTGTTTGAAAACTGTTAATTGTTTGTAAAAGTTGTATAACCAAGTTTATTGAATCAAATGGTTAGTTGTATACAAAAGCATTGAAAACTTGCATCATATGCGGCTGTAACGTTATTTCTTTAGAGTCAGTGATACCGGTCGTGTTTATTCTTTATTGTAAAAAAAATCTCTTGTGGAAATTAGACGAAAAAATGGTTTTATTTCATTTTATTAATTGTATTCCCCTTTGTTACAGAGATTTGCGGCCGCAAAGCGTCGAAAAGAGTCAAGAGAGATGTCGTTTGAGGTTGTACGAAGTATACGCGTGGGGACTTCCCCTCATCATCGCTGGAACGGCGGCCATCTTGGATCACGTACAAGATGTCTATAATACCGAACTGCTGAGGCCAAGATTTGGAGAGAACAATTGCTGGTTCACTGGTAAGTTATCCATACAATCATACCTATTCGTATTGGAGATTGAAACGAGTTCTGAAACATTCGATAATAATAAGATTCTTGACCCAGTATGAATTATATATAAAAATTCTCGGGAAATAGGTCACAATAACACTTTGTTTTAACTATTCGTCTTTACGTACGTTTCGGTCTCACGACCATCATCAGAAGACTCACTATGTCTAAAAAGGGGGTTTATTAAAACTAATTATAGCACAAGCGTCCAAATCGCACAATTAAACTTCAATTAAAAGAGCCCACGCCGTCGAAACGAACAGAACCACGAATAATCGAATTGTATCGTCATAATTAATGTATAAAAAATTATTTTTTTGTAGTAAGAATCCGCTATTCAGTAATATTATTAAAATATATGAGTGCATATTGATTGGTATTCTCACAACAAATGAGAAGAACGAAGTTATTTGTCAAGTATCTACTTTCGAAACCAGATGTGTAGGATTTATGACAAGGCCCTTAAGAACGGTTTCAGGCCTGTACTGGGAAATAACTATTACGAATTCTTCCTAAAAACATTTTCTACACTTATAAAGACGTATGTAAGAATTTGCAAGAGATTATTTAATCAAATTAGTATAAATATGACTTAGATTTTGTGTGTCTACCCTATGATTTACAGATTTGGGGTCCCGTTTTATGTGAATCATCTCCAGGATAGATCTTTTATAATAATTGGTTTCCTTAGTTAAGATATTAACATTTTTGTAATCAAATTGATGGTTATAATCAAAGCAATGCTTAGCAAGGGCGGTGGAATTTTCTAAGTTGTTATTTCTTGTGCTATATTTATGGCCGTACATTCTTTTTTGTAAATATTGTTTAGAGATTCCAGTATAGGTTCCATCACAATCTAAACAATTCAATTTATACACTGTGTGGGTTTGTTTATCTTTGGGTATTAACGGTTTTAGATTTGAGAAATATTTCCCAACACAGTTAGTAGGTTTATGCGCAACATTTATATCATACTTTTTCAAACATTTTTTGATTTTCTCTGAGGTCTCCGGAATGTAAGGTAGAGTTATAAAATTGTCTGTATTACCTTTTATGTTATTTTTATTAGACGAACCATTATAGATTTTGTTTATTCTTTCTTTAATGATAGGATGGAAAAAAGTTTTTGGGTAGCCATTCAATTCTAGTGTAGTACGAACAATTTTTAAATTTTTGGGGCGGTCATCTGCGTGGGACAATTTTATCGCGCGATCTGTAAGGCTGTTTATGACACTTTTTTTATAACAAGCTGGTGCAACGGAATTGAAGTGAAGATAACGTTGAGACCATACTTCTTTAGTAAACCAAGAGGTTTTTATTCTTCCATCAGCATCATGCCTAATGCTCATATCTAGGAAATTTATGTTATTGTTTAATTCTATTTCACAAGTGAATTGAAGTTTACAGTGAAAATTGTTAAATTTATCAATTACATATTGAATTTTATCGTTGGGAACACACATAAGGCAATCGTCTACATACCGTTTAAAGAATACAGGCCGAAAATCTAATGAACTCATAACAGATTCCTCTAGGCACTCCATAACGAGGTTAGCAATGGTAGCTGAAATAGGAGATCCCATTGCTGTGCCGAATATTTGTCCAAAAAATTGCTCACCATCGGTTATCGGATCTAGATCCTAATAACCATTGAAACACTCTTATAATGACCAATGATGATTCTTTATTGTACCGTCTTTCTTTGCAACCTAACCTAACTTTTTTGATATAAAATCCAAATATTCAACGTTCAGTAACGTTACCAACTATAAGTTTGTGAAGTTACTGATCGAAAAGACCTTATCTTCTATATCATGCCGACTTATTTTTCGATATACTATCGAGTGCTGAAGTTTGGCAGATTCCAACTGGGACATACTGTATAATTTGTTTATATTATGTCAATGCTCCCAAGTTGAATCATAAAAAAATGTTCTGTATCCTAAGCGATATCATCTATTATAAATCAAACATGATTCTTCGTTCTTCCTGACATATTATTATTAATTTCCTGCCGTATAAGGAAACGCATTTCAAACTGTGTGGTATTTCATGCATCCAACTCTCCCGTATAAGCTACATACAAAAAGTAGATGTATTCGAAAAGGAGATTCAGCTTATAACCAAAAGGTCCTGCCGCTAAACGGTACGGATTAAAGAAACAATTGGTATGGAAGAAGGCTGTGAAAGTAGCGTAATCTCGCACACCACACACAGAAGACACCGCCTGACCGCCCCGTTGGTTTCCGCATAGCTCACGTGATAATCGTGTTCGACAAGTATAACCGCTACTTTGTCTTGTCTTGGTCGCAGCCTGTCAACTCTTATCGTCGCAAAATACGTCAAATTGTGGGAAGCCACCAAACCATGTCCGTTTAATGTGAAGCTTTACAGTCACCGATTGTTTTATTTGAAACGGATCGTTACACGTGCATAACCTTTCAGGTTTCTGATGGTATTGCAAATAGGTTGATGCGCCAGGTTATGTTAAACTTTATCGACACATGGGATCTTCGATTGTGGAGCCATCTGTTTTATTTTACAAGGTCTAGAATCACCTTGCCCTCGTATTTTCCGAGGTATATATTTTCGCGGTGGACTCGGAAACAATCGCAGCTCGACATTCATATTGAATGAATAGTGCAGTCAGCAATAGCCCCGCATTTGAATCTCTTTGGGATCGCGATTATTTCGACTAATTTTCAGCGCTTTCGGTGCAGGAACGCCATCATGCATGGGGTCACAGCAATCTCGAGTGGCTTATTATGTCTATTGGATGTGAGATTTTTTTACGAGGCGATATATTTCAGTATACAGCAATAAAATGGTTGATGTACGACGTAACGAAATAAGAAAACGCTACAATCGCAAGCGTATAGAGTTGCGGAGGATGTTAAATCGGGCTATTAGTTGGAATTTACCGGGCAGTAAAAGCGTACGGCTAATTTCTCTTTAGTCGTCTCGCATATACGTGGATATGAATTAACAATATTAATGGACGTTGATTGTGATACAAATTATACCGCACCGGCTGCTTTCTTCGCGAGGATGAAATTTCAGAAGATGTTGATTGCATTGCCATCGCTCGACACTCATTTGCTTGATCATGGATTTGGACATGGGTTAACTGTACTTTATAAATTTAAAAACATTCGTTGTCTTTAATATTGCGATGAACTATGGTCCATAACTAAAACCAACATGAAGTTTTCAATGTAAACTAATCCTTGGATCCTTGGTGTAATCATACATGTTTTATAAGATTTCTACAGAGATTCTTCTGTAACAACGGAGGAAGCAAGGCTATGTTTTACGTTCCACTTTTCAGGATAATGACGCTCAAGGCATCTCTTGCATTTCAACGTAGCAGCGAAGTTAATGTCCAACGTAACCATTTAATACAAAGAGTTTTTTAGAAAATGTGCCAAAAACGACTAGGTTGGTGAAAATTTTATTACAGCCGGTGATTTTAATCTACGACAAATATCATGGATATATGGGGATAATGATCTAATACCCAACTATCATCCTCAACAGCGTGTAGAAGTTGCCATCGATGAATTTTCCTTCATCAATTCCCATCTTACTGATAGATCTGGACTAGAAAGGCCTTGTCATTGTTATCCGACATGAGATAAATGGAACAAATCATTTGTAAGTAATCTCGCAATACAACCGTATACGTTATGTGCTCGAATTATGAGGGAGAGAGCCAATGAGAATAGACAAATCACAATCATAGCGAGCAACCTAATGGTGCTTAATGCTCTGTAGTCATACACAATCACCTCACAATGTGTTCTCGATTGTGTAAAGGGACTAACGGCACTAGTAAAGAACCCCGATAAAGTGACCATCGTATGGGAGTCTGAGGAAACCAGACGCCAAGGTACTGAAACTGTCATCACACTCGCCAAAGCGGTGAGGGATCAGAGGCAACTTTTCAAATTTCTCATGTCACAGAGAAATTTGTAATCCAAAAATGGCTCGAGACAGAGCACCTTGCCTATTGAAGGGAACTGCCCCGTATGTCGCACTCCAAGCGACTAATGGGAGATCTCCAGCAGCAACGAGTGAACAATCTACT
Source organism: Endomychus coccineus (assembly GCA_958510875.1). Taxonomy (NCBI): domain Eukaryota; kingdom Metazoa; phylum Arthropoda; class Insecta; order Coleoptera; family Endomychidae; genus Endomychus; species Endomychus coccineus. The sequence continues at coordinate 182,520,131 of OY294069.1, forward strand.
TACGTTCAGCAGACGATAAATACGGAATCTTGTTGCATTCCCGACTGCACACGCCCCATGTGACAAACATCTCGCTGCACGATGGGTGCAGGGGTTGCAGCGTGGAAAAAGAGGCACATACCTTGGAGACGATAAAACCACACGGCTTGAGATAGTTCGGTCGTTTTACCACATGTTAAGCTGGTTAAGATTACCTTCAGCAGAGATCCTCCAGTAACGTTGGAAACTTGCTAGTTCCACCATGAGCTAGCTCTATGGGAAGAGCGAAACAGCTGTCTGATACTATAAGTTTGTGATGTTACTAATCGATCTGGCAAAAGTCAATATGAGATAAATATTTATATATTCATTTATTTCTAATTCTCTTACAATGATCCGACTGAATAGCAGTACCAAGTAACTAATAACGGAACTCTAGAAAATGCACTGCTTTCTCAGTCGTTGTGTTTAGTTGATTGAGCAAAGATTTGGTAATGTTGTAAAGTGTGCTACAAGATCTTTTGTACCATTACGAAGATTTTAGATAATTTCATACCCTTACACCTCTATACAGTTGCCAGTTAAGTTACTTGTTTGTTTCATTCTATCCGTTAACTACTGCAACTCTGGAATACAACAGACCGGAATATGAATAAGAAGCGCATACTTGTCATACATGCACGCGTAGGAAGGCCTTATACGCGGTAATTGAATTTCTTCATTGACGATAATTCGTTTTAATTTGTCCTTTTTCGAAAAGGTAAAGAGATCGTTGCACTCTGCAACGGGTAGTCACGCCCAGGGAACTTACAAGACATGCATGCTAAATGAAATGGTCCGACGAACCATAACCTACGCAAAGTCGCGTAAATACATCAGAATTAGGTGACTCATCCTCATATAACGCTGAAGACACTCGCGGTACGACACTCTAGGATGTAATCGCTTCCGGAAAACGGGTTTCGTTATCGGTTTTGTCAATTTCAAAACACAACAATCGAAAGAAATCAAATGGAAACGTCGTAACGGCAAAGTCCGGGCATTCACCATTAAAGCTAACTGGAACTTATTGTTAGGGATAGTTAACAATGTTGTATGAGCTAAACTCTCTTTGATTTTGACAAAAGCTTGTCCTAACTCTTCCGTTCAAGGAGAGTGATTACTCTTACTATTCCTTTGAGTAACTTATAAATAGGTTCTTGCAGCTTCTGCTTTTGAAATGAATTGTCTATACAAATTGATCAGGACGTCATGATATTCGTCCCAATTTGATTACGGGGACCGGTCAAGGTCTCAGGTAAATTTTAAAGATGCCTGAAACTCGTCACACAGAGCTTTCTCTGGTCAGGACAGAAAGAATGTTGATCATTACGACTAATTGAATATGTATTGCTTATTAAGGCTATTAGTTTCCAAACTTATAATCATTATATTTTTGGTGTTGTACATGCTAACAAGTAACAGTTAACATTCTTCCCAAAATGTAAAATGTCGTTTGTGAAAGAAATTATTAGTGAACGTGGAAAACTGTCTGAAGGTGCATCAAACGGCCTAGATGTAAGGTTTATGTGTATGCCATTGGGGAATCAGGTAGTTTTGTTGTAACAACATTAAAGAATCAATATAATCAAGAACCTGAGGAATAAAATTTGCTAGACTAGTTCTTAGTGTTGCCTGCAAAAGAAAAGCGGAAGAAGAACCTACAGAGAGACCAACTAAAATATTGCTTAAAGAATTACTCGTAGCTTGAAATGGTTTTCCTTCCGATTTTTCTTCAGAGACATTGACTACCCGGGACTTGAAGTGTGTCAAAGAAAATATGTACAATAAACGTCGCAAAACTTTGCCTCGCTCTGCCAACGAAATGCACCGTTATCTGCAAGAACATCAGTACAAAACGTCAAGAGAGTAAAATTTTGTTCTGGATAATGATTTCCGAAATGAAATTGTAATTTTTAGCTGCCAAACAAATTTGAATTTTTTATGTAAGTCGAGTTTTATATACATGGATGGCACATTCCAATACTGCACAAAATGTTTCCATCTTCCATCTTACTCAGTCTTGGGATTTGGGGTTAAGTGGTGAATATAAAACAAAAATTGTGAAACTGGAAGCTACTTTCGTACTTACTTCGTTTTTGTTTTGGTATGGTACTTTTAAATCCAAATCTGGTAAGCGATTTTTTTGTTTTTGAGTTACTTGCTATAAAACCAAGTGACGATAAGTTAACGGTTGCTGCTGATTATTTGGTGAATTATTTTATATCCGACGAAGCCACTTTTCCACCCCACATTTGGGCTAAGGCTTCTTCAACTCTAAATGAAAGCACGAACGCTTGCGCTTGCTCATTTAAATAACTCTTTTTATTATACTTTACCGAATATTTTTTATTTCATGGATTATTTGTTAAAATTTCAGATAGAAGTGTACATAAAATGTAATAGTGTAGCTACTCCTTGTAGATGTAAAAAGTCAGCCACAATTCGGAGACAAGATTTTTTCAAAAATTATTGTTAGATTTGGAACAACAAAAGATAACTATCTCCCTTTTGATAGCGTTGTTTCAAATATATATGAACACAATCCATAAAATATTAGAATCAATGAGATTTATATAGGTGTCAAAAAATCCTGTAACAATAGCCTAAATCATCAGTTAGACCTACATCAAAGTGATCTTTTCCTTTGTCTTACAAAACACTTTTTTTCCGGGATGAACTTGTGAATTTCAGATGATCCCTTACTCTCAATTAAAATCTCATTAGCCCTATTGTACTTTTTATACCTGAAATGTTTATTGTTTACTTCATAATTTTGTATGTTTGATAATGGTATGTCGGTGATAAAATTACAGTAACGTTTTCATGTTTTCATTAAAAGTACTAGAAAAAAAAGCAATAGTTTTCCTATTTAATAAATTACCAAAGAAAGGCTTTTACAGTCGATTTTTTTAATCTTTGGCGATTTTATTTGAATCTAATATAATAGCGATATCAATCAATTTGTTATAAATTGATGGTAATCGAACGTGTTGTAACGATGAGCCTAGAGCGGAAAACATTGTTTTGTCCTTCGTTTTAATTAATTTCAACTATTCCAAGTAACAGCAACATTTACTAATAGATTACAAGTTGATATAAACGTTATGGAATCTCGATGGTACAAAGAAGCGAACAACTCAACTGATAAATTATCCAGCTAGTTTGTTTTTGTTTTTTACGTTCACACAAGGTCATAGTGTTGAAACACCGTGAAGAGTTTTCTTGGATCACATTGTGAATCGTAATATTATTAAAGATCCGGAAAGATGATTCTTGTTATGATTTAATATCAAAAACACGTAGTTTTACAATGATGTGTTTATAAGTGGGTCTGCTTTTCTACAACTTTAGTAGATTTTGTTTAGATCTTTAGGGTATGAGCTGAATTGATCTGAGGTGAAGTCACTTGAGAAATCAAAAATTTAGATCCAATATCAATATGGAGATCTGCTTGCCCTTATCATACATATATGAGAGACGTCTATTAAAATATGAGATATCTCTAGCTGTAATATTAGATATCACCGAAGTGTTTGGTCCAGTCTGGTATCAAAGTCTTCTTGGGAAACATCCTCAATTAGATAAGTCACAATATTCTGAATTCTCATGTTATAATAATGTTTGTTGAATATAAACATACAACACGTTTGTTATACTTATTACAGCATAACAAATGATGACTCGGCGGGTAGGTCAACCTTCGCCGAACTATAGCATGGACTATTATTAGAGGAGCAATGCTTCTCACTTGAGAATAGATATTTAAGTAGGTGCAGTTAGTTCTTAGTTAGTCTAAGTTAGTATTAGAATGTACCATGTAGTGAACATTAAAACCATAATTCATATTTCCTACCCAGTGTTGTGATTCCAACCATCTTCCATACGAAACTTCTACCACAACCCAGCACCAAACCTGTTAACTGATAAGACATGGCGTTTCTTGGAAGCCAAAGAAGGAACCCTTGTTCAGATATTATAGAGCGAAGCTGCCAACCCTTTCATTAGTTACTATATTCCGTTATATGGTTTGTCGCTCCAATTTTGTCGTTAACTTTCGAGTTTTCTCTCAGATAGACATATCCATGAGGTGGTTGATGGAATTTCATATCGCTTTCTTATCTAGTGTCATACCATCCACTGAAGCCACAGATGCAATCTGATAATCTGGTAGAGTTTAATGCAACCAAAACTCAAACTTGTATTTTATCCAGGAAGGAGGATCCCACAATTCCTAATATCTTGATGTCAAGAACAACTATTGCTATGAAGTCCTCAATATTCATGTGGGGTCTATTATGAAAACTGCTCCACAGGTTTCAATTCCGTGTCAAGAACTACTTTACATCTATTTCCTCGTGATCTACACACTTTTGTAGTTCAGGTGTGATCTCTCCCTTTTCTACAGTTATTTTAGTGATCGGTGTTCTTCGCAAAATCTCGTCTGCTACGCCACCAGGAGAGTCAGGCTTAAAATCTGCCGAATTTCTTTCTACCAGTCTTCATTTTCGTATCGAACGGTAAATTTTTTTTTTATACTTCGACTACAGGAGAGGGAAACCTATAATGTGGTCTTTCCCTATAACCTCCAAAATTTTAACCAAAAGCCCAATCCTTAACATTCGCTAACTTGAAAATCTTGTTCTACGAAACTGTGTAGGTTTTCCTTTTGATCAAAACATCGAAATATAGATATTTCAAGTTGATTTCGTTCACATCAACGTCATTGACAACTGAACATTCGATAACCGCAACCTCTAATTCTCTAATTTCTAATCATCTGAACATCCATAGAGCAAAATCAGGTGGCCTCATCGCGTAATAAATATTAAATGGAAGTTCTCCATCGTGCTTGTTTTCGTCAGTTGACGTAGCGTTTACATCGAATCGAAATCATAACGTCAATCGATAAAGTGAAGTCGCTTGTGGTGTAACTTCATCCCATCATGAGGTGAGATAACAAACGAGATTATAAAATAAAAGACCCCATTGATTTCTATGCAGTCTTTTATCATTCGCACTTCATTTAATTTATGCGGAGCGTGTAGATTAACTGCACATGTAATTAAAATAAATATTATATTTCTATTATCGCGAAATAGATGCTTTGGTATTCCGCAATCATGACATTGGATGCATAATATTAACATTCTCTAGTAAGGCATAAGAAGTCGAGAAGATCACTCTCGATAATTACGATGAATGCGGCATTTTCTTATCATTACTTGGAATCTAAGTCCCTCGTTGGAAGTCTCAGATTGATAAGCTTATTTGTGAAGCAGTAAACCGATGTTTCGACAACGTGACCCTGGGAGCTCCCCAGATCACATGTAACTTGAATAATCGTATATTAATAAATTTTTCAACACAGTAGCATTCGATGAGGTCATCGCTGAAACAAATGACCAATTTGAAAAACTTTGGACGAAGTGTATCGGGCTTACAGGGAGATTATGTTGAGAAATTGTTTCACTTTCGAGCGGTAGCAGAAAATATCTTAAATACAGGTCACACAATTTTTCAAGGAAGTCTATCACTTTTAAAACCTGGCACAGACAAATATCTAGGTAATTGAAGAGAAGGAGATATATAAGCGAAAAACCGACTTAATGAATTCAGAGTTGAGGGTAATCCCTTATTTGCATTACTAATTCGAAATATAATTCAGATTGGCACGTTTTTCTTTTCTAATTTCATTTACTCTGATAATGTCATTTGGTAGTTAAAAGGTTCTCGGTCCTTTGACAGTATTTGTAGAGAATAATGGTGGTTATTTCTTACTTAGTAGTGTTATATATAAATTCTCGGGGAATAGGTCACACTAACACATATGCAGTAGTGTTGTAATACATATTGCAGACAGAAAAACCGATAAATTTCAATAAACACTGCTTCTCATAATGTATGCTTGCGCAACATCTATTTATTTGATTCAGATTGATTGACATGTTGGAATGTGTTACAATAATTCGTGTATTGTGTAACCTCAACGGGTAGATGAAATATAAACAAATCGTTCATACAGCACAGCACATACAATAGACGATAATTTTCCACAGATTTATATGAAACTGAAACAGATACTGGAGAGAATCAACCTTCAAACTACTATTTTCAAATTCAAGTTTATTGATAAGAATATAACTGACCTTTCAGACACCTGCATTTCGAACGTTTCATGTGCTATTTTTACATGTCGCGGTACGTATGATTTTCACGTTATTTCATTTTTAATTGTCCTTATTCAAATGTACCGTTCGATTCATTCAAAGAACGGGAACAAACTCAATTTTAATAAAACGCGATAATCCATTTCAGAGTTCTGCATTTTTGATTTTTTTTCATAACAGTAACAAAAAGTGTTCTGTCTGTCTGTCGGTCGGTCTGTCTAACTTGAATTTTATCTAACCATGTTTCATTTGTTTTATCCAATGAACTACAAAGATTTTAATTTTATAATTCGCGTTCTGTCAACTTGCGCTGTAATGTTTCTGTATGTAGTACGCAATGGAAATATTAAAGCAAACATCTTAAAATCGAACGGATTAAAATGGTGATTGTTTCTTTAATATATCGATTTTGACAGGACAAATCTCTGCATGTAATTTTCAAGGCCGTAGCCGAAAAATATTTTGTGTGGAGGGTGTTATTTGTGGGTCGTTTTTAGTTTTGTTTTCGACTGATATAATAAAAAATTTTGAATTTGTTTCAGGTAACACCGAGAAATTGACCTTCTTCTTCGGCCCCATCGGTGTCCTCCTCATTGTCAATTTGTATTTATTCGCACTCACAGCCAGGGAGCTAACTTGTGGTTTATGGAAGAGGGAACTGGTGAAATCAACCACGGAAAGGTATCGTACGTTTTGTAATGAAATTAAATGTAAATTAACATTATCACTGTACCCATCTATGGAGGAAACAAAAACTAGTGAGCCAGTAACTAAAATATACATCCTATCCCTAAATTAGACATTCTCAAAAACCATCTAGCACAAGACGGACACGTATGGAATAATAACAACCATTTGCTGATGATTAGAGGTGTCTGTAGTTTCATCGGCCTCCAAAGCAATAAAATTTGCAGATTTAATTTCTTTTAGTGTTTCCTGCTTGTAAATTTGCAGCATTGCATCTAGCAATTCGTTCTGAATAGGTTTTGAGACGCTTCTAAACACTTGTAAACTCGAACCTTTCATATGTATTGCAAGCACAGCGCAAAATTGTATACACATAATTAACCGGCGCAAAATATGACGATTTTTTCCCACCACTTCGTTGTACTTAATTTTATGTCGCAAATAAGCACTGTCTAACTGTTCACGTATGTTCACTTTACCTAAAACGCTAAAATCCATGCATGTGAGAAACTGAATTTTCGTGTTTCTTTGTCCTCTCTGCGATGTGTCTTAAATCATTCAACCCTTGTTTATTCCACGCTTTAATGGACACGCGTTAATGGATATCCGCACATCCACTCGTATTTTTCATAGATATTCTTGTTGAATACTCTATTGAAGTTCGGGTTTCACATGTGGAAGTGTAGTTTATTTGAAGATCAGGAATAGGCCTTCCTTTCTTTTTAATAAAAAGTTTTTTTTAAGATTTTGCACACAATTCACTCCCATCATTGTTAATACGTTACTTCAGACTTCACGTCTTCGAATAGAATTCACACACTGTACACTATGAAGGCAAGACGTTTACTGGAGATACGCTACTTTGTGCCCCAAACCGACGGTATAAGCACGTATGACGAAGATAATCGTAGTCAGCTGAATCATACTTGAAATAGGTACACTTCAGACCGTTCCCCGGAACATAATTTTGAGCGTTAGCATTTCATGCGCCTAACGTGCGGAATAAAATAATGCACTGAACTACATGCGAATTTCTTTCTGTGTATATCTTGGAGGTTGGGTGGGCACGTTGGTGGTTGTGCCCTTCAGTATCAGCCGCCACTGATCGTTTCCATTTTAATGTACTGGACCTATACACATTTTAATCTGTTTACCCACTGTTATTTTATTTACGATGACAAATGTATTGTAATTCATATTTATATAAAATTTCAACTTGACGTGATCTACCTCCCTGAGGTATTCTTCTATATATATTTTTTGTATTTATATTATATCTGAGCAAGAAAAATAAACTGAACTAAATTATTAGACACAAACCACACTTCGAGAAAGTGACGCTCCGACAAGAAGATAGCTCCAGCTCCTGAATCCTCACAAATTTCTAACATTTTATTCTTTGGTTCTAATTTAACCCCACAATCTTCAACATACCTGCAAATGGGATCTTTTACCTACATATTGGTAACAGTGGGCTGTGTGTGACTGTGTCATTGGGGTTTGTCTATGTTGACACTGATTAGTATAATCGAATCTATGTTCTCGGGTTAAGATCACAATTAAGATCAAAGAGATGAAGATTACGTGGACATGGTTTTGCGAACTATTTTATGCGGCCTGAACTTTACACTACACTGGTACAAGTACAAGTAGATGGTATGTGAAAGAATCGTAATTTACAGTAATTAGTAATGCGTTTTACCAGGAACGACGTCGAGTTTGCATGAAAAAGTCCATGATGCTATACCAAGATACATAAGGGACCGGTTGTTACGTTACGATACGTTGTATGTGTGTATGTGTGTGCAATGTAAACTTATAGTGGATTTTTCTATCTGTTCGGTTCTCTGTTTAGGCGACCTTGATTCGTCTTGTCTGTACTTGCTTGGGTTCGCATTATTTAAAACGCTGATACGTTGCTCACCCAGCACACCACACTGGATATTTGTACTCTACTTCTACCAAGAATGTTGCTAGCATCATTTCTTACAAGCGAGTCGATTCTCTAGATTATTTGGCGACACTCAATATTTTTCACTTGGATTCTAGTAATCTGTACGGTCACCGCAACGTATAAAACCGCAACGTGCGTAATTCAGTTGTCAAAGGCTAATCTACGTTTAGCTAATAGCTATCGATGCTTTATATGTTAGCCGTTTTTCCTGTCGCGTCCAGTTGTGGAGAGTGGTAATGGCTGCGTGGAGGAACACAAACCGGTAGATACGTGGGCAGTCTCAAATATTCCAGACCTAACTATGGAAAAAAAATGGCGTAGATTCAGAAACAAATGTTATTTTTCAATAGAATCAATCCCCTTGATACGCCAATTCTGGTGAATTTTAGTTTTAAACACAGTTGATATTGACAAACAGTCATTAGTATCATCATAATCTTATGGAAACTAATACAAGTACAGGGTAGGGGATTTTGGTGGTAACCAGGTACCGACAGATGTGTTTCCTCAACTTGGAAATGTGATCAATATTGAAATAGCATCAAAAGAAGCGCAACGAAATTTGTATTCAGATGATTGTGTATTCTTCACTATCCAGTATACCAAAGAGATTGTTTTGTTCTTGCAGGGCAGCTTTAGGAAGAGTTTGCATGAAACTTGTCGTTGTAATGGGCGTCACATGGATAGCTGACGTCATTTCGTGGGCCGTTGGTGGACCTCAAGAATTATGGTACGTTACAGATATCATCAACAGTCTACAGGGTGTTTTCATCTTCATTGTGATAGGATGCCAACCTCAGGTGAGATACGATTGGATGTTCACCATTGTGTTTAATATAACCGCGGATGTTATTTTGTTGCTTGCAGGTTCTTTCCGCGGTGAAAAGACTTTGGTGTATGAGAAAACACGGTGAAAACGGCACGGCCGGTACAACGAATCATCATTCTTCCAGTTCGCAGGGTTTACCTTCCATGGGAGATACTCTCACCAACAGTATCACGAATAACACCACCAAAACCTTACCCCTCGAGACGAACTGTTGACTCACCCTTGGGGACAATTTACGCTCAACGAATCTTATTTGCAATTATATGATCAACAAACGACTGACTTTATTTAAGTTAGGATTAAAAATGTTGCCAATTTTGACAATAATGTTACTTAAAAGTATTCTGAAAATAAATTCCAGAAATTTCTAATCACTATCTCATTCAAAACTAAACGCGTGATTATAAAACCTATTTAATAAAATATGTTTATGCTAGTCGAACAATTTCAGTTATATCTGACAATAAAATTCGTTACTGATATATTTAAAATAATTTTGACATATAAAGTATATTAAAATCGTAATATTCTTTCAAAATCGATAATTTTGATGTTAAATGTTTCTATTTGATTTGTAACAAAGAAAGATGTTTCGTTTTCACCATAAATCGATCGAGTGGACTGTATTTTCATGGGTCTTTTCTGGATTAATTAAAACTGTTTTCAAACAATAACATTTATTTAAATAGATAATTTTGGACTCTTTCAAGAGGTTTTAAAAACTGTACTAGCAGGCTGCTACATCTTTTCTTAACTACACATTTTCTACCTGGTTCCTCGACAAGAGGGTAAATCCGGGTTGAGAGTGGTAATAATGGAGGGGCATGAGCCATAACTTATAACTAACTTAAACAAGAATAGGAAATATCACTTACTTTAAATTATACATACTTAATAATAAACAAATACAATGAACTAACTAACAATATTTAAAACCAAAAGATTAATTACATTTTGTTAATTAAAATTGTTACTTTGTTTTCACTACATTAAAATCTATTTTCTCTCATCTACAAGTTATAAATTAAGGGTCTAAAAAATACTTTTCAATCAACGGTGACCAAATATTATATTAATGATTAGTTGTGTTTAATTTGGTCAAAACGAAGGCACATATGTAATATGAACAACAACTTTTTTTTATTTCCTCTCGAAACGCTTTATATATTATAGGCTAGTGTTTAGTTCCTTATTTATGTTAATTTTAGTTACCAATTAATCGAGACTGTAACTCGGTTTTATTTCAGAATTAATATTTTTTTATTTTTATTCAAACCAGTATTATAATTTCAAGTTTTCAGTATACTAGTAGGTGAGTAATTTGATCGATAATTTTAATTTTATTTATTTAAATTACGAATCATGTTCGCATAATTTGTAAAAATTAAAAAATGTAATTAATATAATGTATATTTAGTAGTTTATTCAATGTTGTCAATATGTTCCAGTATTTTGTACAATAAAAATTTCTATTTTAATGTATTTGTTTTATATTATACCCTTTTATTTAATTTCAAAGCTAATTTGTTGAGAGGACTACACAATAATCAATTATTGATTACACAATAAGGTTGAAAACTTTAATAAACTGAATTTTCTCAGGATCTGCCCAACTTTCAACCAAATCCTGAACTACTGGAAACCCCAGTTACATGTAGAAGTGTAATCAGCAACACTTCTAAATTCAACATTCAGCAATATTAGGGTAACACTGTGATACTCCTTTCAAAAATAAACCGATGTTGCTTATATTCAAATCTAAACGGATAAAAATATTCGACGCTTGAGGTGAGTTGCGATTTTACGAACTGCGATTTTGTTATTGTTACTTACTGTCACAGTCACAACCTGTATGACGTAGCAGTGAATCTCAGTCACCGTTGAGTCTGCAATTGAAGAACAGCAGTGTTGCCAAGTTAGGGGTTTTCTCCCTAAATTTGTTTTTTTTTCGTTGATCTAGTCACCGGTAGATAGAGAGCAGCTTATTTCGTTATAAATGAAAAATAATGATTGCTACATAAAAAGGTGTAGAATAGCAATTTAGCAATTACTTTACGGCGCTTACTTTCGTATGTTTTCAGAATGGTACAACTACATTAGTTTTAACCATAGACCTATTATCCTAAGGAGACGAAACATGTCATTCATAAAACTCCATTTGACGTGTCGCAATGATCACATGAAGTATGACAAAGAAAACCAACGGTCCTCTTTGTCGTCGGGTCACAATTACTCCTTATTGGCAACGCTGTAACTATGATTGAAAACTTGGTACCACTTGTAAGGCAACACCGCTTCGAAATAGCTACGAGAAATACGGAAGCTGTCAAATTGGGTAGTACAGAACAAAGTCCCCATGCAAAAAAAGTGCACGGCGTTGTCGCCTTCTGAACAAATATTCCAGATTACCATAAATTATGGAATATTTTTCAGAGAAAACGACATTTCAACAGTATTGCTTCTAATATAACCAATAAATAATGCTATAGCCGTTTTTATAATAATTACAAATATCAATCCGGCACATAGAACAACTAATCCGTCAACAGTACATTCCATACGGCCATACTTGTAATATATAGCGGTCTGAGTGGCCCGAAATTTTGGCAATGTCTGATCGTGTTCAAATCATAGAAATCATAAGATATAAGATCTCTATGGCTTAAATGTAAGCAATTCTGTCTCCTTAGGATAATAGGTCTATGGTTTTAGCAAAGAAGCTATCGAAAATGTGCGCTGTCTGGTGACCGTTAACTAGAACTAATTCTTTGTGAGCGCGACTAGTTATTATCATTAAGAAAAAATGTGGATATCAACACCATCGCGTAAATTCATCTTATTTAAATGAAGAGAGTGAAGATATAAATAACATATCATATATAAATTAATTTTAAAGCAATGGTTTCATCATTTTATCTAATTTGATTCCACTCCTGCCATCTATCTGTCCATGTATTAGGTACTATCTCACCGAAAATACGGGAGTTTCACACTTCCACTACCACAGTTAAACGTATTAAAAAGTGATATTCTCCGAGGAACAGTTTGTAGATAAACAAATAAACTATTCAATTAACAAATTTGAATTCATTGTGAAGCATCCAATTTGATACCAGTGCTGCCATCTATGAAAGGAATACTGAAGTTTTCACTTCAGAATACAGAACAGAACTACTGCAGATGCATGTGTTAAAAGTGAAATATAATATACCCGAGCACTATATTAAGGAAATAAAAAATATTATCGCAAAATAACATCCAATGACAAGCCTATAATTCGAATTTATAATGACACGTTACAAACTCCTAGGCTTTCAATATAAATAAAGAAATGTCCATGGTTCCATCTAATATCCATAGAGGTAGATATCTATATTCCAATATAGAAATGTATTAACTATAGTTGTTTTGTGAAAATGACGCTGCGAGGCTGAGGCACATTTATGACAATGTAAAGAAAACATATATTGCCTGAGGAAATTGTTCTAATTATTGTTATATGTCCATATTCCTTCTCCTTACTTCCATTTGTTTACGATTTAACTCTACAAAACTAGGTTTGTCACGGTCAAACCTCTTTGTTTCTTGGTATCTTTCTCTTAAACTACTAACCTAATCCCTGGGTATGTAAGTGCCAAGTGTTGAAATATATCCCAGAACTACCCATGTTTAATGAAATAAGATATTAAATGAAAACATTTACACGAATATTAACATTTTAAGAAGATAATTCACCAACTCCCTCACATGGAACCTGTTATATTCTCAACGTGTATGCGAAGTCAAAATTAAAGAATACTGTGAAGTTCATACAAATGACTCAAGTGAAAAGTAAAACAAATACACAATTTTAGAGAAATCTTTTATTAACCAACGGTTATGTCCATATTGTTATAAACTTATATCGTAATGAAGTATGCACTACTATTTAACTTCCTTCACTTGCAAACCTGGTGGCAAGGATTGTTTCAATTTCTCAGCCTTCTCTTTATCTGTTATGACGAGAGTATAAAGAAACCTTGAACAGCGTACCTTGAATTTGGTATTTTCCGGGTTCTTCTTTATTTTAACAGATTTGGCATCCTTCCTTCTCGCCGTCAAAAGGAACTCCTTGATTTCTGTAATTTCTCGTGGCATATTGTTTTCAACTGCCTGCCAATTTCAAAATTGTTATTGATAAAATATCAATCTAAGATGTTAAAAATTACATACCTCTAATTTAAAAACACTACCTTTTGAAATGTCCAAAAGGAAATTCGACACGACGTTCGTTGACACGGCGTGGTTAGATTATTAAAGACAAAAAGAGAGGTTACTTCTTATCACATAGAGTTCGATCTGAATATACTGTACATCCATAGAGTAAATATTTCTGTTTAAAATTACCAGACACTACGTCGTTCTATGTACTAATCTTTTATCTTCAAACCATTGATATGAAATATGAATTTCAACTCTTTGATGTCATAGAATATATTATACAGTGGTGTAACAAGGGTCTGGTAAATCTTAGCTACAATAAAATAGTGTAATTTTTGAAAATTCATTTTATTTTTTCATAGTAACAACACAATCACAGTTTCAATAAGGAAACGGGGTTAAAGTTTTCATCATTATCATCAAATTGTTTAGAAAAGAAGGTGAATTTCCCACAATCTACGTTTTATTATAAAAATTAACTGTCTATTTTACACCAATCCTACATCATTCATTAGAACTTTTCGTTATTGATGTTACAGGATTTATACTAACACCAACTTCATTCCTCTGCGGTTTTATTTTCTAATTTTCACTGTTATTCGAATCTCCTGAATTGTCGTGACCAGCGTTTTCTCGATTCAATACTTCATCATCATGTTTGATGAGTAATTTTCTCGTTTCCGCATCAGTTGTGGTAGCTGATTTGACAGCGACAACTAGCGCTGATTGTTCTATTTCAATCTTCGTAGGTTGATCCGAATATTGTGGTTGCTTGGGAATATTCGGTTCAGTGATTGAAGAGCGTTCACCTGCATACAAAACGCGTCCAAAAACAGTAGAGACATGCTTGAACCATGCAGAATTACGTATTTTTTTCCTGTGAATAATACACCAACTTGACAGTGCTACCAACGGGACGATTCCGAGGAATATGATGAATAAAACCATAGCGGAGATGTCATGTCCTGAAACGAGATAAATAAGTAAAACATTCCATTGTGAAAGTTAAGCGTATGCAGCCTTAGATTAATCGACTTGTTAATCATGACGTAAGCGTCCAAAATTGTTCTATCGTTCTCATTTTGAGAATGATTTCCAAAGAAAAAGACGATTTGATTGTAAATATGGTCGATCACAGTTTAATAAAACTATTAAAAAGCGATATTTAATAAATGTAACTAATTTAACTTTCTAAAAGTCGTGAAAATATAATTTTTTTTTCACTCACCATATGGTTTAGAAACAAGACCACTAGGTTCACAGTAGGGACGAGAGTACCCACTTCTACAATGACATTGTCCAAGATTGTTGCACCATCCTTGTTTATTACAATCATATGGACACCTTAAACGTAGACTATCTATGCTCACACATTTTTGATCCACACACATCTAAACAAATAATGGATCATGAATGAACGAAAACAAAACCAATCATTGAATTATGCAAAACTACATACATTTTTTTATACTTTGGTTATACTTAGGTTTGGACCTGCGGGGATATTAATATTAGGTTTATGAATAAACATATAACAGAATATTGAGGCTAAACCAAAATACTCACTTTGCCTTTGCCGCACGGAACGCCGTTGGGAGTTGACCCCAAATTTTGGACATCATTACATTGGTCGGTTCCATTAAAATGATAGGTAAATGAAACATTGAATGGTGATAATTGATTATTGTCAGTTTTGCAGTGCAACTGACCACACTCGACGTCTCTGTAACATCAAATTCAACTTGTATGATCCTTATTCGATAATGTATGTATAATATTATACATTCTAGTCTATATCGGATAATATAACATCTTACAAGGCATAGTCGTAGGATAGTAGAAGTGGATGAAGTTTAGATCATTTTGAAATAAGTGCGAGGAAAAATTATAATGTTCAAAGAAGATCGTGAGAACCAGCGAGGACAGGAAAGACCTCACTAGGCAAAGCGTTTCACAACTTCGCTGTTCGATAGAAGAATGAAGTCTGGTAGAAAGAAGTTCGGCAGGTTTCGAGCTTGACAATGAAGGAGTGACTAGCTTGAGCTCGTCTAGTCCGCCTAACTTGAATCCGTTGTGCTGGAGCAACAGACGAAATTTTTGATGAACACCGACCATGGAAATATCTATAGAAGAGGGAGAGATAGCCCACATTTCTACGATGTGCCACAGAGGTCAATGAAGTCGTAAGTGTGACATCGTCAATCAAACGAATAGCAAAATAATAATAAGTGATTAATTGTAATGTGTTAGTGTTATCTGGTGTTTCAGTTGAGGTAAATGTTGTATTTTCAGTTTGATAAAATAAATAATTTCGTGTTACTGGTGATACCAGCCTACAAGTTACATATTGAGAAATAAGTTTTGTCATCTGTTAACTTACTGACTTCATCGCTACGCTCGAAAGTTGACTAGTTCGCCCGTCCGTTAGCGCTGTGCTTTAAATCCATCACTCTCTTGTCGACCGTAAGATGGCCGATAAGTTACCAGTCACACCTCAACCCGTCACTCCCTTGTCGGCCACGAGGTGGCCGGTGAGTTACAAGTCGCCATGACCCCTCGATCCGCCTGTGACGAATAGAACCTTGCAATGCATTGTTATGTACTATGTATTGCTAGCTTCGCTCCAAATCTGCATCTCATAAGCTATCTGCAGTGACTCATTGCTTCTTGCTTCTTCGCTACGAGCGTTTGTTACTCGTCCCTACCCTGGTTAAGGTATCAGTTGCTATTTCATCGCCGTCTTCATGTACCCTCTACCCCTAGTTAGGAAACTTGATCTAGATCGCTGTTCTTCGCGTAATCAGCCGGAGGCTATGCTCCCAAAAGGACGTAACTTCGCTGATCGATAGTGCCGCGTTCATTTCGATTCGTCATCCTGATCCTCAGGCTCTAGTCGTTTCGCCATCGTGCACAGTCCGAATGTTCATCGCCCCACCATCTACACCTACGACGCTGCTCGCTCTGCTTGTGTTCTTGGTCATGTAAGTTGTTGTTTCATTTATCCAGTGAATTATTATGCTTTCGTTATTATTTCGTCACTCTGTGTATAAAACTATACATAGGGCTGCACAAATATAACTGTCATAATTTCCTCCGAACTTTACATATACCTTTGGTATATGGACCAGTGCAACAAACTGTCTAGTGAACAATGAACCTTGTGTATTGTAGTATAGGAATCTTCCATCCCTAAACGAGAGTACCTAAATACCCGCAATTAGCGAATACAACCTTATTTCTATTATTAAATAGATATAATCGATATGTTTGTAAATGCATAAGTAATACACAACACAAACAATATGTTTACTGTTATGATTACCCTGTAATCATAATATTAAACATATTGTTTAGTATAAACTATACAACAAGGGACCCTGACATCACGAGCGTGGGAACCTTGTAGCCAAGGTAGATATTGATAAGGCTGATATATATACTAGGATTATTATTAGAACATAGGATTATTGATTATGGATTCATTGTATCATTATCATTGTTATTAACATTGTTATAAGTATTGTAATTGTGTGGAGTAAGACATTGAGTCATTATGACGTCGAGCTCTAAGTGCAACCCTTTTTATAACGTGAGTGTTTCAATTCCTGTGCCCCAAAGGACCGCCGATCAGCTTATGGCAAACCGTCTAACCGTCCCCAGTCGTATTGTGAGCATTTGAACATTAGATCTCTGCCTGGCCGTACGAGCTGTGTATACCTGGTATACCAATCTAGGCAGACTTAGCATCGCCTCATTTTCATCGCCCTGTGTATTTATTCACTGTTTGTATAATCTGCAGTAATAAACAGGGCCTAGTGCTTCTGTCTGTGTATATTCTGTTCCAGAGCTAGCTAATCGGACGCAACAATCCCAAAGGGCCCCCTTGAAGAGCTCCACATCCCCTCATCACCCCATCATAAGATACCAGCGGTATCACTGGTTAATGTGCAATTTAAAGGAAGTAAAACAGTGAAATTATATTTATTTTTCAATGTGAACAGGCTTTGCATTAACAGATAAAATTATCATCCAATTATTGATGCCTAATACAAAATCTACATAGATCAGATTGAAAAGGTGCATCGCAAATTCATCAGTCACTTCACTCAGTACTCACTATCAGTAATTATTATTGCTATTTTTGAGAAGAACTTACTCAGAAAGACATTTGATGAAATTCCCATTTTCATCACCACAGTTTCCATAGAAAGTACCTTCTAAATTTTTCTGATCACATTCTCCAATCGATCGTCCAGATTCTCCCCACATTATTTTGCACTCGCTTGTTTTTGTTCTGCAGTCACCATGATAACAATGAGACTATAAAAAAATCGCTTCCTAACTTTCTTGTTCATATTAAACTCATTCAGTATTTCAGATGCTTCTGAGAGATCGTTTTTTTTTAATTTTAATTGCTTTTCTCCTTCTATAAATTATGATTATGCTCTGAAATATGTTTAGAGTAAATTGAATCATCTTTCTGTAACCTCTGTTTTCGGAACTATGTGTACTGAAAAGAAATCGTCACAGCTCAGCTTATGAACTTCCGATTTTTCGGAATACCCTGCTTTTTTGTAGATTGAATGATAAATCCGTATATATATAGGAATATTAAAAATGAATGCATTTCAGAGCAAAAATGTTGTTTCAAATCAAAATGCATTAAATAGTTGAAAAACAGAATCGGAAGAATTTCATACTTACCTCACCCCCATGACAAGCCTCGGTATCCATTTTGAATACGTCTTGGGGGCAGTATTCCGATTCGTCTGTGCAGTATTCTGGAAAATCGCATTCGCTCTTTGCAGATCTACATAATGTATTTACAGGTTTCTGTTTACAAGTCTGGAAGGAAGTACAAAATTATCGGTTACATTTTACTAGCCCGACAAAAAATATTTATTATAAAGGTATATATATATATTCTTTTAATCATATTCCTGTGGCATTTGGGAATGTATGTTATGTTTTCTTGGTATGTTCGTTCTTAGATAGACTGAAAATAAAATCTCTTTTTTGACGTTTCGATAATAGTTTATCTTTATCCAAAATTGTGTTTTTAATTAGTGTTTCCATGTAATTTGGAAAAGAATAAAATGCGTCTGCAGCCGACTTGTGTTTTTAAAATCTTATGCTTAACTATATTCGATCCATTTCAAATTGATGATTAGCCATACTATACTCCTTCACACACAAACGATCCAATGTTTTCTGCATTTTTAATTGGATTTTAGAAACACAAGTCTGCTATAGAAGCATTTTATTAATCGAAATCATCTTTTCTTTTCTAAATTACATGGAAACACTAATTAACAAACCAATTTTTGATAAAGATAATAAAATATTATCGAAACGTCAAGAAAGAGAGTTTTTATTTTATTTTCAGTCTATCTAAGAACCAACATACCACAAACACATGACATATAGATGGGTGTGAAGGTACCTGACGTCAGCTGCAGGTTCTGTCGAAAGGCGCCTGAGACGCTTTTCCACCTGCTGTCGGCATGCCCAGCAAAAGCGTCCTCGGCGTACACCCATCAAAGACTTCTATATCTAGAGAAGACAAGTCGGATTTATACCGTATTTTGGGAGTCTCCTTTTTTTCGTTCTTTACGCATGATCGAGGCAGACGACTATTCATTTATGACGCTATTGCAGCAGAATAAAGTTATTTTCGTTATTTCGTTTTGTTTATATTATTGTTTTTGAGTGATTTAACCTCAATTTATTTGTTATTTATGTATTATTATCTATTTATTTTACAGCTTTCCTGAAAATCTTGAACGACGGAAATTGTGGTGTGAAACAATGTTGCTTCACCCAAGTTCACTTGCAAAAACTAGTCGACTCGATCGCCTGGGACGCGGAGAGAGGGTAACCGCGCTGGACTCCCAAAATACGTTCTCTTTATACAGGGTGTCCCAGGTTTTAGTAGCAGAGCTTCCACAGTCGATAGAAAATTTGATTTTGAGACAAAAATGCCTAATAACCTATATGCACAGACGCTTAGTTTTTGAGATACAGGGTGTTGAAGTTGAAAAAAAAATTTCGTTTTTTGCGAATATCTCCGGAACCATTTATCGTACAGAAAACAGCTTTTGCAAGCATTTTCTACTCATAGTAAGCTATGTTCTGTATGATAAAAAAATTTTTTTTAGTCATAATTGGTGAAAATTTTGAAGGGGTAATGAGTGTTTTTCTCCCCAGCTTCTACGCCACTGGAAACTACGGTTTTGAGACAACTATTTGAACCGCCAATGTTTTCTACACAAAAAAGGTACTTTTGGTCATAAGCTCTAAAGTTGACCGTTTTCGAGAAAAATCAACTTTTATGTTGAAAAATATGGTCAATTCTGACTAATTGAACAAAATTTATTCAAACGTTAGAACAAGTAACAAAACCAACAAATTGACTATGTTTTTCAACATAAAAGTAAATTTTTCTCGAAAACGGTCAACGTTAGAGCTTATGACCAAGAGTACCTTTTTTATGTAGAAAACTTTGGCGGTTCAAATGGTTGTCTCAAAACCGTACTTTTTTTCAGTGGCGTATAAGTTGGGGAGAAAAACACCCACTACCCCTTCAAAATCTTCACCAATTACGACTAAAAAAAAAAATTTATCACACAGAACATAGCTTACTATGAGTAGAAAATGCTTGCAAAAGCTGTTTTTTGTACGATAAACGGTTCCGGAGATATTCGCAAAAAACGAAATTTTTTTTTCAACTTCAACACCCTGTATCTCAAAAACTAAGCGTCTGTGCATATATGTTATTGAAGCATTTTTGTCTCAAAATCAAATTTTCTATCGACTGTGGAAGTTCTGCTACTAAAACCTGGGACATCCTGTATA
This sequence comes from Endomychus coccineus, assembly GCA_958510875.1. Taxonomy (NCBI): domain Eukaryota; kingdom Metazoa; phylum Arthropoda; class Insecta; order Coleoptera; family Endomychidae; genus Endomychus; species Endomychus coccineus. Next base: position 182,540,844 of record OY294069.1, read on the forward strand.
CAAACGATACAACTTGTCTTCTCTAGATAGAACTCTTTGACACCCATCGCCATAATGCGGCCCTACGGGTTCTGTATTACCATAGACCAAGAGCCGGTGCTGCCTCCCATGCCAGGAGCTATTGAGTCCATTGTCGTAAACGAAAAATACTGGAATTGCCCATTTCCGACCGTCAGGTTCATACAAGCAAATAGACCTGACGTTGTCCTCCTCGATAAACTAAGCAAGACTATGTACGTCATCGAATTCTCTGCTCCGGCAGAGAAGAACAAAGTCTTGAAAGAGGAGGAAATATGGACAAAATATCAAGATCTCCTGTTCGAGCTCCGCACGTTATACCCAGGCCACAAGGTCGTATTAGTGGTTCTGATCATCGATGTTTTGGGCGGAATTCGGTCTTCGCTGCGTTCGAACTTGAAGATCTTGATAGACCGGATATAGAAAACAGTCATTTTGGGTTCAATAAAACTATTTAGAGCATGCAATTTAGGAACCTGAAGCTACTTACCGACCGGTGGGGAGGAGTAGCATCGGTTAACGGACTGTTGGGTTGTCTGCTGCGCTGTCGTAGGAGTTCGCAGCAGCCCCGACTAGATGTTAATATAAAAAAAAGCATATATATGTATATATATATACCCCGGGTCGGTAAATAGCTTCAGGTTTCTGAATCGTGAAAATTAATCCGGTTTATCAAGATCTGCGCCAAGTTCTTACAGGCCGGAATGATCTTCATGTTCGAACGCAGAGAAGAGTGAATTCTGCCCAAAACGTGCGGAGTTCGAACAGGTGATCTCGATACTTTGTCCATTTTTCCTCCTCTTCCAAGACTATGTTCTTTTCTGCCGGACCAGAGAATTCGATGACATACATAGTCTTGGTTTGTTTATCGAGGAGGACAACGTTAGGCCTATTTGCTTGTATGAACCTGACGTTTGGAAACGGGTAATTGCACTAGATCTGGCATTTTTCGTTTCCGACAACGAACTCCATATCTCCTGGCAAGAAAAACAGAGCCGGCTCTTGGTCTATTCCGTACGAGTGCCTTAGATAGTGATGCAGCACACGCAGGGCGATGATTGTACGCCGAGGCTGCTTTTGCCGGACTCTTTGGACTTTGAACTTTTGGCCTTTTCGACTGATGTGAAATTCGAGACCAAATTCTTCCGCAGGTTTTTGTGCTGTCTTAACGATAAAGGCACAAGAGGGTGTCTTTGTCGAGTATATGCAGTTCATCGACCGTCCATTTCACCACTACAAAACAGTGAAGCAGGACAGCAAGCATATTTGTTGCAGATGCCTTGTTCTCACTCGAAAATTCGAACAAAGTTTTTCTACTTGCCGCGGAGAGCCACATTTACCTGTGTAGGCTACAAAATGGAGGATACGGTTACTTACAGTGAGATTACAACATTCTCCAGTAGCACAAGTGGCGTTTAAGCGAAACGTACATGTTTTAGCATTACAACATTTACTAAGACAAAATCGGGTTAAACCGCAGTCGCACTGTTCTCCTTCTTCCACAAACCCATTCCCACATACTGGACCACCAAATAACTGGAGCGGTTTGTTCTTGAGGCAAAATAACAAGCCAGTAGCAGACTCCTCTTTGATAAAGCGGGTATTACATGAAGACCAATGGGTTGGTGCGCCGTATTGTTCAAATGCCATTACACATGAATGTCGACAAGCGCAATGGCTGGTATCGTGTTCCATACCTGAAATAATATTTGGCTAAAAAAAAATATAAAATACTAGTACCACTCCCAATAATATTACCTACCCAAATTATGACCTATCTCGTGGGCAACTGTTGTTGCCACACGTCCAATTATGGCGGGATGGTCAATGTTTATCCCACAGGATTCAGTTTTTAAGCAAAGCTTGCCTACGTAGGCCGAACCAAAAATTTCTTTGAAAGGTACTTTACTAAAAGAAGATAATACTTTCAACTTCAGATAATCCCATGGCAAATAAATTTAACTGAGGCCAAATTTAGCCTACGACGATTTTATTCAATATTGATTACACTTCCAACTGGTTCTCTTCATTTCATTCGATAGTTCATATCATATTAAAATCAAACACACTGCATTTTTTACATGAGAGTATATTGTTCTGATTGTCATACAATGCAGACATTAATAAACTATAAAAGAGTTCACATTGTGGACATATTATAGCACTATAAATAAGAAATAATCACCCGTATTCACTAAAAATACTGTTTAAGTACTGAGGACGTTTCGGCTACCAAGTAGCCATCATCAGAGTAAACTACATTATAAATGAAAATGCCTGTTTAAATACTATTTGGGGATAATAATGTAAACAATGGATTACCCTCAGCTGGAGATAAATCTAAATTTAATAAATTGCTTTTTCGTTTATACATTTCTATACCTTCTAAATTACCTATAAATTTGTCTGTACTGTATTTTAAAGAAGATTTCTTGAGAAATGGTGTCACCTGTATTCAAAATATGTTCGGCTGCCGCTGATTTTCTCATTATTTTCCAAAATATTCCTTATATCGAGTTAAAATGTTCCTTCTAGTTTGACCCACATAGCATTTTGAACACGACTCACAATTGATTTTGTAAATTCCGGATTTTTCAAAATTGGGAAACTTTATCAAAGGTGTTGCCTAAACGATGTTTGAGCTTGTTCTTACATCTATAAACTGGTTGTATTGCAAATTTAGAAAACAGCCTATTGAATTTATTAATAACTGATGAATGATAACTGAAACTTTTGAATTTTATTGAAGTATTTGAAGGTAATGGCTCTTATTTAGTTAATTGGCTATGTTCCAATTTCCTCTTTTGTTTAGAATTTAAATTATTGATCAAAGATTTGTGGTAACCATTGTCCAACGCAATTTGCTGAAGTTTCTCAACTTCGTTGTTATAATTTTGATGCCTCAAAGGGACGATCAATAACATATGAACGAGACTATTATAAACAGAGATATTTTATATCTAAATGGTGTAGCCGGATCCGGCGGGGTAACACCTATTTTTTTGAGTGGGTTTTCTGTATATATCGAAATCCAAGTGATTACCACCTTTCATAAAGTTAATATCAAGTACTATTTCGACAATGAATCTCAGTGAATCAAATTGGCTATTAAGCGTGTTCAAAAAGCCATGTAAATCAAAATCTTCACCCGAACAAATTTTGAATAAAAGTCACACCATTTCTAAAGAAAGTTTATCACTTTTAAAACACAGTACAGACAAATTTCTAGTTAATTTAGAAGGGATGGGAATGCATTAACGAAAAAGCAATTTATTAAATTCTAATTTATCTCCAGCTGATGATCGCTACTTGGTAGCTGAAAGGTCCTCTGTATTTTAATAGTATTTTTAGTGGATAAGGATCATTATTTTTATTCATAATGTAAACATTGATTAACATAAACGACGCTCAACAGAATTACAAACCTCAATAATTGCACATTGTCATAATGATGGTCTGAGAGTTTTCTTAGATGATAATTCTTAAAGTTCATCAATGCTACCGTACCGTTTCTGGGAATATCTACCATGTCATGCGTTGTCCAAATTACAATACCCACTAAAGCAACAAAAATATTGAGCTGAGAGTATATCTGTAAAGGAACGAACAAATTTCAAAATGGAAGTAGAAATAAGATACATAATGAAAGATGCTACCACGAGAGGAAATAAGGGTGTGAGAGGGAGAGAGAACAGGAAACGATGTTTTCGGTACAATACAGATCCAACCGGCGGTGTCTCGGCCACCATGTTCGATCTCCTCTGAAGATGTTAATAAGAATCAATTATATCCAGACGGTAATCGTCTCTCGTGATAACATATCTTCTTTTATTGTCTTACAAAAAGAAAGAAAAACTATAATGTTCCTCAAGGATGAAGAAAGTCATGGCTTTTACATTTCTACTCCAGAATAAAAGTCTATTAACTCACAAAACCACAAACTCGAAATACAATTAATTAAAAACCTTTTTTTTTGAGATACAGAGTGTTGAAATTGATAAAAAATTTCGTTTTTTGCGAATATCTCCGGAACCGTTTATCGTACAGAAAACAGCTTTTGCGAGTATTTTCTACTCATAGCAAGCTATGTTCTGTGTGATAAAATTATTTTTTTTAGTCATAATTGGTGAAGATTTTGAAGGGGTAATTGGTGTTTTTCTCCCCAAGTTCTACGCCACTGGAAAAAGTACAGTTTTGAGACAACCGCCAATGTTTTCTACACAAAAAAGGTACTCCTGGTCATAAGATCTAAAGTTGACCGTTTTCGAGAAAAATCAACTTTTATGTTGAAAAACATGGTTTTGTTACTTGTTCTAACGTTTGAATAAATTTTGTTTAATTAGTAAGAATTGACCATGTTTTTCAACATAAAAGTTGATTTTTCTCGAAAACGGTCGACTTTAGAGCTTATGACCAAGAGTACCTTTTTTGTGTGGAAAACATTGGCGGTTCTAATGGTTGTCTCAAAACACCCACTACCCCTTCAAAATCTTCACCAATTATGACTAAAAAAAAAACTTTTATCACACAGAACATAGCTTACTATGAGTAGAAAATGCTTACAAAAGCTGTTTTCTGTACGATAAACGGTTCCGGAGATATTCGCAAAACACGAATTTTTTTTTTTTCAATTTCAACACCCTCCTGTATCTCGAAAACCTTCTACGACATATGTTTACTGAACTTTTCTTCTTAAAAACACTTGTTCTATCTCCTGTTGCAGATTGGCTACAAAAACTGACTCACCCTGTATAATTAAGCTTAAGTTTCGACTCCGGGATAAAACTGTGTTATAGCACATGATACTGATTTTCACCACAACAACATGGGAGTTAATATTTTAATATGAGTATCTTCGTAATTATCAACGATAGCATTTAAATTATTTTGTATCAAAAAGATGTGAACAAATTATGCATAATCCTGTATTAAACTAATTTTTAAGAAATTAGGAGTTAATACATTTTTATTCTGGGGTACAGATATACTTACCCCGTTAACAATATTGACAAGACGTTTACAATGTTGTTCCACTGCCTTTCTACTACCTAATGTTTTATATACACGATTATCTACAACTAACAACAATTCGATATATTTAGATTCATTATTCGAATCATTTCGGGCTCTCATGAATGATGCTACATCTATTTCTCTCTTATTCTATAAAAAAAAAATTAGTTAAGTACATAGTAGTATAGAAGTTCTATAGTTTAGTAAACTTATTTTTCGATGAAACACAAATGTACAATTGTCTCAATGATGCACTTTTCTTATTAGCGTTTTTGACTAAGCTTCCTATACTAGCAAACTACAATTGTCATAGCTAATATCTTCATGGAAACTTTTGAGCAAGAACCTATTGACTCATCTGTTCTCAAGCCGAAATGTTGGTTTAGATATGTTGACGACACTTTTGTTATTTCGCAACATGGTCGCGAAAATCTTGTTCGCTTCCTCAATCATTTGAATTCATTGCATCCCAATATCCTTTCCGCCATGGAAGTTGAATCGAATGGTTCACTCCCGTTCCTAGATGTATTAGTTAATCGACAGACTGACGGTACATTAGGACATTCTGTATATCGAAAACCCACTCACACCGATAGATACCTCAATGACCTTTCCCACCACCACCCTGCCCAAAAGCAATCTGTCATAGACTCCTCGATCCACAGAGCTATTAACTTATCCCAAGCCCAATCCTTAAAATCAGAATCAAAACATCTTTCATCTGTCTTATTATTAAATAATTTCTCCCATCATAACATTCAAGAAGCCATAAAGAAATACACTTCGCCTAAAATTTCAAATCAACCTGAGCCACAAAACTCCCCCGCCTGCATTATCCACTGCCTATCTTACATTTATTGAAAATATAAGAGATCGAATTTATAAAATCCTTTAAAAACTTATTAAAAACTCGGTTCTCCACATTGCCAAAACTATCTCAGTTTATCAAAGATTCCCTTCCTTCTCTTCATTTAGAAGGTGTTTATAGCATTCCCTGTTCTTGCGATAAAGCCTACATTGGTGAAACAGGTCGTACAGTAGCTCTTGACCGAAAGAACATGAGCTTCGTGACACCAGTAGAGCTGCACTTGCGGAAAACAAGTTTGACACTAATCATCAAATTCTTTTCGAAAATACTTAAATCTTAGCCAGAGCCCCAAACTTCTATCAGCCAAAAATCCTTGGAGCGATAGAAGTCCTAAAACATCCAAATAACCTAAGCCATGAAAGTGACCAATCTTGAAGCTCTACATAACGCCGCTTTGTCGTAACTCAAAGTTACATCAAAGTCCCGAAATTTTGATACAACTCCATACATTCCTTAACATGTAATTATTAAGTGAAGAGATGGGATTATAAACCATTTATTACACTTGATAAACAACGTTTTATGTGATATTGATTTACAAAATAAACAAACTTACTCGAAGAAATTCCGGTATGACAGCAGGTTCTTGATCTTTTCCATTACCACATGTCTTATTATTTTTTAACAAATGTTGGTGTTTGTAAATGACATTAGAGCTTTCTAAATCTGATTCTAACATTCTGCTAGTTTTCTCAATGTAATGTGTTTCAGTTCCGTCGAAAATAACGCCAGACAAACCATCACAAGTAGATAGCGCTACCCAGGAGGTGGGCACACCTCGCACTTTGCCATTGTATTCACATAGTTCCACATCCTGTGAAGAAGTTTAGATCTTATGGTGGTTAAGTTAAATAATCATGACTCTACATAGAATCAATAGAAACTGAAAGCTATTTGACATGTTTAAGTTTAGGTATTATACTTATTGTAGAGATACAGACAGAGGGGATGTATGTAAACAGTAGCAACAAATATGGATGACGTGCCAGCCGAAAACGGGGGAAGATGAAAAGTACCTGGAAAATAAAACAGATGGCGCCACAGTCGTGACGTGCCATCTTTAATTAGAACGCATTAAAATTTTCAGACTGATATGTCATTCAGTTCTGTTTTGACACCCATCGAAAGCAAGCAGCCTTGAAGATTTTTGTAAACGTGGAAAAAAGCGAATTTCACGTATTGATTACACATTATTACTCGCGTGGAAAAAACAATACGCAAACCAAAGCGTCGATTGTTAAACATTATGGGATCCATCGATTGGAACGATTCACAAGTGGTTTACTGATTTTCGTTGTGATAGTATGACCACAAAGGACGCCGTACGTTCTGGTCGGCCTAATGAGGTTACAACGCCAGAAATCGTCAATAAAATCCATAGTACAATTTTGGCGATCGGCGAGTTAAAGTGCACGAAGTTACTGAGGCTATGGGCATCTCAACCGAACGGGTATGGAACATTTTGCATACATTTTTGTAAATGAGAAAGCTGTCAAATGGGTGCCGCATTTGCTCTCTGTTGACAACAAGCGCCACCGTGTGACAACCTCAAAGGAGTGTTTTGGCAATGTTCAAGCGCGATAAAAAGGACTTTTTGGGCCGTTTGGTAACCGTGGAAGAAACATGGATCCATCACAACACACCAGAGACCAAAGAACAGTCGAAACAGTGGACTTGTCCTGGCGAATAGAAGCAGAAAAAGGCCAAAGTGGGTTTATCGGACAACAAAGTCATGGCGACAGTTTTTTGGGATGCACATGGTATCGATTACCTTGAAAAAGGCAAAACGATCGTCGTCCTATATTATGCAGAGTTGTTGTATCGATTCGACGCCGATTTGAAGCGCAACCCACCGGTGCACAGTCGGAATGGCAAAACTGCATGGATTGTGCTACGAATTGGTTCGTCATCCACCATATTCTCCAGATTTGGCCTCTTGCGATTTTTATCTATTACCAAACTTGAAGTAATGGTTCGGCGGAAAGAGATTCGGCTCCAACGATGAGGTCATTGCTGAAACGCCTATTTTGAAGGATTGCCGAAAGGAAGGGATAGGGAAAGGGGAGCATAAATCATTTCTTGTTTCATTTTCAGGGACTTTTTACCTTGACCTCGTATTATCAGATTACAGCAAATGAGTTTGCACCAGAGAAAAGATTTTATGACGTGAATGCAGTTTAAATTAATATCCTAAGAGGGACTGTTTCTGTATACTTATGCACTTATTAAAAAACAGATTCCCAGCGAATTTATGAATTGGCAAGTCAGTTGAATAAGTCAATTGTTTTATCCGGTGACCTTGGGAAGTGCTGCCAACTGCCAAATGAAATAATTCAGGTTTGACGAAGATAACGCAGCTCTTGTTTAGGAAAATTGTCACTTTATTTAAAAGAAAATTGATAGCAATTTCGAATAACAATGTACGTTTTGATAATGAACTATAAAGTTGCAAACAACTTTCTTCTAAACGAAATGATATTTAACAAAGAAAAATTTCTTGTTTTTATGTGTAAAAAAGGAATGTCACAAAGTAATGACAGCTCATCCATTCAAATTCCAAATGAAACAGCTACACTTATACTTACTTGCACGTTAGGCCTGTGTAGTTTATCAATACCATTTTCATGATAACGATGAAAGAATCCTTTAGTCAGTAAATCTTTATTCAGAGATAAATCTAATTCCATGACTTTGTTATCCATTTCTAATTTGATCGAAATACTATCGATATGAAAGCCATCCTGTTACATAAAAAATAGGGTTTATTAAGTACTATTTACTTTGTAGGATTCATATGAAGCGCCGTTTGTGCCATAATTATTACTTATTTATATTTTAAACATCTTAGAATATATATTTCACATTATTTCTCAGAACTTCTTTATATTTACATTCAACAATCCATATAAATAACATGATCATAGAGCACGGAAAATATGCAAAATGCATATAAGTGCATATTTGCATGTTTTGAATAAATTCTATAAGTGCATATGCATTTATTAAAAGCGCATATTTTCAGGTATTATCGGATTTCTGCAAAAAATAAAAATTTTCAATATGGACAAACTGTGGAAACAGGTAATGAAATAAGTAGGTATCTCTCGGAAATACCCCATATCGTTATTAGCATAATACGACAATAGACCCTACTGAGCGATAAGCCGATTGCCGTCATAAAATCAATATGGTTTTTCCCGAAAGCTTAACAAATTTTCAGAATTTGTGTTAACAAAATACCCTAATTGCAATTGTCTTCAGATTTTATAAGTCGAGGAAACTATTAACATTGAGCCAATGAAATCACACCTCCTTTAAAATTTGAAGTTTGGAAAGAACCTAGGATTTAGTTCTGTGCTGTCTTCAGTTAGTTCAGTAAAGTTTTGTTTGTTTAAGTGTTTATCAAAAGTGTGTGATAATGCCAAAGCAAAGTGCTAGTAAATCAATTCTTCTGAAGAGGTGAATTAATAGTAAAAAATACTTTAAAGTCATTGCATATACTCTGCACAGTTTGCAACAAGCCAGTATTATTATGTCTAAGTAATTATTGTTTTAATTTTCAAACATTTTTCTTAAAATATAAGCCAAATGTAACTTTACGTTAAAATATAAGTTTTAGAATAGCTACTGTGTCAGTGTCTAAAATTTATTTATTTTAAGGCACTGGTGTTAAAATTATTTTTAGCAAAGGTGTAAACATGGTCTTGACACTGACTTGCATACATTGTTTTGTTCGTCATAACTTGATACGTTATATTTTATTTTATGATGAAAATGTGACATTTTACTAAAGCCTCTGATCTTTTTCAAGAAAAATTCTACCATCAAAATTCAAAAAATTGTTTATAGGAGACTTCGGGAAACAAATTTTGGAAAATTCAAATATGCAGTGTATTTGGTTAACGCTATTCCCAAGATCAAAATTGATTGAGGAAACTGCCCTTTGTTTTACATCCTGTATATAAAATTTTAGTAGAGGTGAAAACCATTCAAATTAGTTTTAAACTGGCGAAGTAGTACAAGTTTATTGGTTAACTTTTTTATTTCCAATTTCCAGATTGTATGTAAAAAAAAGTTTCAAGTTGATCAACACCTGGGCATTCCAACGCATAAATCTCGTGCACAAAAGCCTCAAGATTCGGTTCAGCAGCTCATCACAACAAATCAAACGAAAGTTTCGGACCAACAAAATTTTAATAAGGATCTATGCAGTTTGCTGGACGGTTGCAATATCCCAATTGCAAAATTGGATAATTCATTATTTCAAAAAATTTTACCAAGTACTGCAAAGATGTTCAGGTTCCTTCTGCTACTACCATACGAAAAATGATGATGATTGTTGATAATATTGATAATGAATAAATAAAATAAATCTACACAGTATAAGTTATAATATGTTAAGTAGTACCTAATATAAAATAAGCTTTTAATAAATATTTTCTGTGACTTTAGTATATAATAAATAAAATACCTTCAATACAAAAATTACTGCGTTTTTTATAAATTTTAAATTTATTTAAATGCATAAAAGCATATTTTAGTGCATATTTCAACTGGTTTTTGTGCATGTTTGAATGCATATTTTAGGGTTTTTAAGTGAATATTTCCCGAGCTCTAATTGATCAATATATACAGGGTGTATCTAAATAACACCGAAAAAATTAAAGGGGTGATTCTGTGATGAAAATTAATGTGAGTGTTTGGTATAAAATTTTTTGAAGAAACCCTCCCCGGAAAAGTTACACCCCTTCGAAAATAAAAAAAAAAATGGTTTTTCTTTTTCATTTTCCCTGTATATCAAGCTAAAGACACGAAACTTGGTAAACATTATCTGTCAATAAGAGTACACTTTTTGAAATTTTTTCAACCCTGAAGTATGCTTAGAAGGGGTTGATTATTTCAACCCCTAAGATATTTTTTCTTACAACTTTTTTTTAGATGAAAATTTTTTCTTTAAAAAAGTATGACTGAAAAGCCCAATTCATTTACTAACTTTTTTAACTCTACAAGTTTTTTCTAAAACTTGAGCATTTATGAGAAAAAATAAATAAGCTCATGTAAAATAGCATTTTATTAAACAACAGCCAACCAAATTATGATTATGATTATGAGACTTCTACAACTAAAAACAAAAGTGAACAAACAATGAACCAAAACCTGTCGAATATCGACAATACAATTATAATAAATGTTGAAAATGACCGCCTTCAGCGTCAATACAAGCATCTAGCCTTTTCCTCATAGAATTGCGTATACGATGAAATATTCCTGGAGAATTTCTTATAGTTTCACACCCTGCCACAATGCGGTTTCGCAGATCATCGATATTTTCAACTGGGTTTGTGTATATCAAAGATTTCAGATATCCCCATATGCAAAAATCCAAAGGATTAAGGTCAGGGGAGCGGGCTGGCCAGTTTACAGGTCCTCCTCGACCTATCCATTGATTGGCATACACCTCATCCAGGTGAGTTCTTGCAAGTATACTAAAATGAGCTGGTGCACCATCGTGCATAAACCATGAATGTTGCCTAATTTGAATGGGAACCTTTTCAAGAAGAACAGGTAATTCTTCAAGGAGATGACAATATGCTTCACCATTTAATCGTAGCGGAAGAAAATGGGGACCAATTAAATGATTATCAATAATTCCGAGCCACACGTTTAATGAAAATGTATACTGATGATTTCCTTCAAAAAAGCCATGAGGATTTTCGTCAGCCCAAAGGTGATTGTTGTGAAAATTTCTAATACAGTCTCTTGAGAAATTCGCCTCGTCAGTAAATAAAATATTATCTAAGAACTGTGGTGCTTGGCCAATCATATTAATAAGCCACTGACAAAAAATCACACGGGGTAAAAAATCTCGAATCATTAACGCCTGCACCCGTTGAAGATGATAGGGATACAACATTTGTTCTTTTAAAATTCTAAAAACAACGGAATGGCTTACATGTAGGACACGAGCTATTTTCCTGGTACTGGGAATTCTTCAATTGAATTAAGTACGGCTTCTTCTACAGCTGCAGTTCTAACTTCTCTAGTACGACCAGAATCATAACTTCTTTTTTCAAAATTACCACGTTCCCGCAAGCGTCGGTGAATAGTTGTGAACGTAGTATGATGGGGTAGTCTACGCTGTGGGTACTGTTCAGCATAAAGTCTTTGCGCTTCCAATGAATTACCGTTAGCACGACCGTATGTAAAATGCATATCTGCCATTTCCAAATTCGAATATGCATTCATATTTTCAATCAACTAATATTTCCTACAATACACAATCATTAAACTTGTGAAACAATAAGATGGGTGACAGAAAATGACACTACACAATCCTAGTGTCAGTATTAATGTTTTTATGCAAAGCACAGGCCACTAGACTTGACGCAAAATACACTCGCGTTAGCTCATCTTTTTGAAAATGCATTGCATTAGATTTTTTTTCTCGTAAATGCTCAAGTTTTAGAAAAAACTTGTAGAGTTAAAAAAGTTAGTCAATGAATTGGGCTTTTCAGTCATACTTTTTTAAAGAAAAAATTTTCATCTAAAAAAAAGTTGTAAGAAAAAATATCTTAGGGGTTGAAATAATCAACCCCTTCTAAGCATACTTCAGGGTTGAAAACATTTCAAAAAGTGTACTCTTATTGACAGATAATGTTTACCAAGTTTCGTGTCTTTAGCTTGATATACAGGGAAAATGAAAAAGAAAAACCATTTTTTTTTTAATTTTCGAAGGGGTGTAACTTTTCCGGGGAGGGTTTTTTCAAAAAAATTTATACCAAACACTCACATTAATTTTCATCACAGAATCACCCCTTTAATTTTTTCGGTGTTATTTAGATACACCCTGTATATAGGTAGAAAGTTATTCAATATATATTGTGAAATTAAATTTATATTCCAAGATGTTTAAAATATAAATAAGTAATTTTTATGAAACAAACGGCGCCACATACATTCATATTGATTCTTATCTATTATTAAATACGGGTGCAGTCATGTAAATAATCACTTCCAAGTATTTATATAAGAACTGTGTAAAAAATCGTCTTCAGTAGATCTAACCTCGATAACTTCTAGGAGCTCTGAACAAAAAATCATAGTTACAACAAATATGAACTAAAACTACAATATGGATATGAACGAAACTACTAAGAATGAACTGCAGTTTCCATTTGTTAGGTCTCGTCAGAATTCAGCAATTTCAATTGATTAAGCAATAAATGAAAAATGTTCCACATCTACAACCGGCTGAACCCAGATCAGCTACCAATGTTCAGTACTTTTGGTCACATCCTTTTGTAATTCGAGTTTTACGTGATTCTTTGTAATTCAACATTTATCTTGGCATCAGTTAGGGACGAAGTTATTTAACAGTTCCCATGTTAAGACATCAACAATAAATTAGTATAATCTGTGTAAATTTCAATAAAATACTGCACCTGTTCTCTGGTTGATGATATCTCTCTTTTCTCTCTACCATGATACAATGTCGATTTGACTAGTGTATGTTGGCTGAATTCAGTAGAAGGGTTAGGAGCAGCTGCAATTGTTTAAAACATTTCGTTTACTCAAAATTTCTGGTACTTGGAACTTGGAACTGAGTAATCATTTTGTACATTTTTAATTGGCCACAAAGTGGCGAAATTTCCTAGATTACGCAAGCACAATATTATTAATGTGATTTCCATTCCTTTTCTGTCATCTGTCCTGAATATGTTTGAACAGTGTCAACATTCGAGAATGCGAATGAATAATGTTGTCTGATAACGATGTTACTTGAGCAACAGAAGTGATTCCGTGAATCTTTAATTGTATGATGTGTTTTTAATAAGGATTGGAGCGAAGTTCTCTTCATGGAGAACTTCATGTTTAGGCCTAGAAACTGTGAGGTTTCTATTTATACCGCCAAAAACTAACACTCATTTATACTTCCCTCAAATTGTCAGTGGGTTCCAGTACACCTCAGGGTAACGTTTTGAGTACATTGATGTGTTTATTTTATGTACATGGTTTATCAAGTTGATAACTAAAGCACGGATTATATATTACATATTTTGCCTATTCTAGGTGTTTTTGCACATTTTGCCATTTTTCGTTTATTTTATGCCACCTACCCATGATATTATTCACATTTCTATTACTAAATCTTTCTGTAATAAAATTTTGGGTTAATAATGGAATATCAATGGTTTGTTTATTAATGGTTTCTTTGGAGAATTTACCTGATCGAGGCTTGAGGCTTAACTATTGGGAAATACCTAACGTTTTGCCCTTTTATAATAAACAATTATCAAATGTACAGACGGTTACTGTATAAGAGTTAAAATTTGTTGTACTATATAGCCTTACTTCCATGATACCACATATCGTAAAAGTACACTACCACAGAGTGAACACATCAATAATACAGTATGACGAATTTCGAACTCCTGCTGGTTAAAGCTGCAGAAAATCACTGATGTCATTGTGTACCATAATGGTACAATAAGATACTATAATTCCATTTGAAAAACTGAACATGGATGTAAAGAATACCACTCGAAAACGGTCTACCGTCTATCTATAGATACTAATTTCATTTTCTCCCCCAAAAATATTTCTACTACATTCATTATTTCTGGTCTAGAAGCATCCCTATATAAGGTTCCCCATCTCGAAACAGATGAAATTCGTTTCGAAACTGCTAAAATTCTTCGTCATTCCAACATTCCTAAATCAAATTGCCCTAAACCTTTGATTCAAGTTCTCAATTTACTCAAATCGAATCCTTATTTAACTATTTTGAAAGCTGATGAAGGAAACTCCACTTTTGTCATGAATCGTTCAAATTATTAGAACAAAATCCTTCCACATCTCCAAACTAATTCCTATAAACTCTTACCAAAAAAGATCCCACCCCCTCTGTAGAACGTTCAATTTCACAAATTATCCGTCATTCTTCCCTTCCTGATCCAGATAAGAAATTTTTTATCCCTTATTGTTTAAGGAGCCCCCGATTATATGGTTTGCCTTAAATTCATAAGTCCTCAGTTCCCCTGAGACCAATTGTCAGCACTATCGGATCCCCTACTTATAAACTCTCTCCTTATCTGTCATCTATTCTCAAACTTTTTTTAGGTAATTCCAACAGTTTTATCCTAAATTCCTTTCATTTCGTTGTAAAACTCCAAACGTTAAAAGTTGACCCAGGCGATTTGCTCGTCAGCTTCGACGTCGAATCACTCTTTACCAATGTTCCTATTCCAGACACCCTTTCCATAATTTCTCAACTGTTACCTACCAATAACATTTCAGTGAACTTACTACCGTTAATGGATTTTGTTTGTCTTCCACATATTTTCTATACGATGGCAAGTTTTACGAGCAGTCCTCGACAGCTGCCATGGGTTCCCCACTTTCTCCGGTCATAGCTAATATCTTCATGGAAATTTTTGAGCAAGATGCTATTGACTCATTTGTTCTCAAGCCGAAATGTTGGTTTAGATATCTCGACGACACTTTTGTTATTTGGCAAAAGGTCGCGAAAATCTTGTTACCTTCCTCAATCATTTAAATTCATCACATTCTAACATCCTTTTCACCATCAAAGTTGAATCGAAAGGTTCATTACCGTTCCTAGATGTATTAGTTAGTCTACAGACTGATGGTACTTTAGGACATTCTGTCTATCGAAAATCCACTCACACCGATAGATACTTCAACGGCCTTTCCCACCACCACCCTGCCCAAAAGCAATCTGTCATAAACTTCTTGGTTCACAGAGCTGTCAACTTATCCCAACCCCAATCCACAAAATCATAATTAAAACATCTTTCATCTGTCTTATTATTAAATAATTTCTCCTATTATAACATTCAAAAAGCCATAAAGAAATACGGTGAAACCTCCCCGCCTGCTTTATCCACTGCCTATCTGATATGTATTGAAAATATAAGAGATCGAATTTCCAAAATCTTTAAAAAACATAATATTTCTACTCGGTTTTCCACACTTCCGAAACTATCTCAGTCTTACAAACCCATCAAAGATCCCCTTCCTTCTCTTCACTCAGAAGGTGTTTATAGCATCCCCTGTTCTACATTGGTGAAACAGGTCGTACAGTAGCTACTCGTGTGAAAGAACATGAGCCCATCATTCATCTGTCTGATTATCAAATGATTTCCCCAATTATAACATTCAAAAAGCCATAAAGAAATACACTTCGCTTAATAGCCTATATAACCTTACTTCCATGATACCACATATCGTTGAAGTACACTGCCAAAGAGTGAACAAATACAATAATACAGTATGACGTCACATTAGAATGTTGAACTCCTGCTGGTTAAAACTGCAGAATATCACTGTCATTATGTACCATAATGGTTCAATAATATTTCCATTTGAAAAACTGAATATGGATGTCAAAAATACCACTTGGAAAACGGGGTTACCGCGCCCAATAACAATACATTTCCTATTTCATATCCGTTCGATCAATAGGAACGGCCTAATCCTTTCCAAAGTGGGTTACAAACACACTCTGATATTATCTCAAAAACAGATTCAGAAAGGTTTAATTTTATTTTGCCCCTATGACAATACTTCCCCTATACTTAAGACTAAATTGTACAATTATTGAACCGATTTCAATTAAAAAAATTGCCGTCTCAATTTTTCAACTACAATGCGATTTTTGTCGATTTTGACTTTTTATTACTTTGGCAGAAATGTTGAACAAACCGTTTTATGTAAATTAGTGGTTTATGTAGCTCTGATAAGTAGTTTTCGCTTTTAATAAAAAATTTTTTCTAAAGAGTTTCCATTTTTAAATTTTATCACTTGATAATCGAAAAGAATACATAGGATTGCTTAGTATAGATGTCATTGATATCCTGAAATTATTCAGAGAGAAGCAACAAATATTGAATGTAATGATAAAAAATTTGTAACGCTGGTTGTAATTTCAATTAAATGAGAATTTTTATCACATTTTACATTTTTCGCTCAAAAGAGAATGAAACATAATTTCGATTTAAAGGATACAAGTTTTTATTCTATTTACAAAACATTTTTATGAACATAACTCATCCGTGGGTTGGTTAATTCAATATTAATGAAATCAATGAATTTAAACCTACAAAATCAATTTCTTGAATATTTATATTCCTTGATGGTGAAATACGAACTTATTTCAACAGATATGGTTTGTTTGTTCTACATTTTTTAATATTCTACATTAATTTTGGTTTCTTCAAAACGTTTATTATAAGGGTTTAATAGAACATGATCTGGAAAAGCACAGTAGTTTCAATATCATAGATACGATTGAATTATTAATCACAAACTATATTTGATTAAGTTAAAATAAGAATTCTCACCTCTATAGATAATTACGAACAAGAGATAAATTGCTACTTTTGTAGAGCACATCATGTTTAACTCTTTCACCTATATGTCACTTATATGTGTTTGAAAGTCTCGATACAAAGACCGTCAACTCGGAAAGTGCATTACTGAATAATATTGTTTCTTGTGAAAAAGTCCTTTAGTAACTTTCAGTTTGTTGATTTATCCAACTTTATCTTCTCATATCAAATTACGTCCTTATCAGTAGGTTAAAAAAAATTACGCTCATTTATATAGTTACCTTCTCAACCGATGAAGTTTTCACTCTTTATTATCCACTTTTCTTTAATTATTTGGAAATTCTTGGGTCACATTAACACATTCGTCAACTAAATTTTCGTCTTACGTACGTTCATCAGAATTAATTTAAAGAATTTCTCGCTCTAGTGACGTGAATTAGTTTTCAAACGTCTTCTGAAACCGTCGTGAAACCGAAACGTACGTAAAGACGAAACTATATTTGCCATATATGTTAATGTGACCCCTTATCCCAAGAATTCACCTATCTAACGTTTGGTATGACTTGTGAGTAAAAATTTACAGAACGTTATTTTGTTTCCGTCCACTTTAAGTTTGCAATTTTTGATCTAGAATTCATATTTTCTAACCTATATTTTATAACAATTGCAAACCTATTTTGAGAGATGTTATTCTTATTCCAAAGATTCTTTTGGAAACATTTGAAGACGACAATTTAGAAGCAGTGATATATCTACGAGAAAGTGTGATGGAGACTTTCGCCTAGGCAATCAGAATGTGTCATATTGAAACAAGTTTTATTTATTTGTTATTAATAATTATATTTTGATTCTACCGGCTAGCTTTTTATCTTTTTAATTTGATTGTATTTGAACTTTGAACTAATGTTTATGAAGTTTTTGAACTTTTGAAGTTTATCTGAAGTTTATCTATAGAATAATTTTATATGGAATTAAACACAATGCTCTTTGAATTTCACAATATTTAATTTCTATGACTCTTCTTTATCTCGGGTAATTGAATTTTATGTTTTGCAAGATCTATGATATAACCTTAAAATCACTTTTACAACTAATATTTGTTTATACTGTTATAATCAACAATCTTCCTTTTACTTTACAGATAATCCGGATAATATGATGTAGAAATTATAAACAAACTTACGTTTAGATAATATCCAAAAGTGTGTTTAACAATGTTGGCAATGTTCTATTTACTTCTTTTTAATTTCGTTGATTCACTTTTTACACAATACTATGCTATTTCACGATAATCACAGGTAACTTATTTTGGTTACTTCTTCTTGAGAATCAGGAACTGTTGATAATACTTTGTTTTTTTTTTTTTAGATAAGACATAAAACTTTTCGATGCTTTATTGAAATTATATTGAAGAATGGCAATCGTTTGATACTTCTTATAAATTGGAGGTTATTACACCTTTTACTTGATTTAGATACTTGGAACACTCGTTGACTTTTAATAACTTTTATTAACTTCGGTTATTTGGAACTTATCGAAGTTTGGAACACTTGCGTTCACTGATGTTTATTTTTATAAACTTAGGTTAGAAAATTTTGGTGAGTTGCCAGAGAAGCACAGTCTCTACTTAGATATTATTGCAAACTGACCTGACCCGTCCTCAGATGCCTTTTATAGGCCTTCAAAACCGACGCCAAGCATTTTCAAAATTAACCAATGAGGTGCTTACTTTTCATATCAAGAATGCCAAGTTAATTGTTGTTAAACTGACACAAGTACTCATTGTTACCAGCCTGACACTAGAAATTCGTCTCGACCAATCAGAATTTAGTATTCTATAATTTTTGAATTATTGGAGATTTTCAACTTATTTTAATTGATAGTAATTCCTTCTTTTTTAAATTAATATTGCCTACATTTTTCCCCACACTTTGGTATAATATAACCTATGATTGGGTTATTATTAATATGATTATTCCCATATTTATGGTTTTCTTGACAGTTACTTATTCTTAAATCTAATACATACTATATTATATCAATAACATTCTTTTAACATTACATAACTCAAATTTACTAATCCTAACTTATATCTATAACATTATTCAATGTTTTGTACTATCTCATGATAGTTTTGTAATCACTTTAATTATGATTTCTGCCTTCGTTACACAGTACGTTTCTTCACTTTCACTGAAGTTCTTGTTTATCACTTCTTATTCTATTACATTGTTGTTTATTATGTCTTACATTGTTAATTTTAATATCCTAACTATTATTTAGCTTTTACTATTGTTTTTAATTCCATATAAATATCTTTAATTTGATCTTTTCTGATTTTCAAAGTTCGGTAAGTTATTATTTTTAAATTTTTTATTGTTTATGAAATGAAATCATAACAATATATACGTTTTTCGGGGTAAAACTTAAAATTAGGCCCAAATTTTGAAGATGCCGCCAATTACGGCAAACAAATCGCAGAGTACTCTTTTTGGGCTCAAATTGAAGGTTATTTTATATAGTTTGACGTGGTATAACTTGTTTTATAAGATTAGCCCATTTCTTGGCCATTTACGGCATATATATATGCGCGCGCAGATTTTCCACTTTTATTGTATTATAATAGGATTTTATCACTATAATATTGTTCTTAGAGTATAGATATGGCTTTTTTTTGCATATGTATGTGAGAAAACATATACATTATTTATTTGAGGTCCGCTAGTGATATAGTGACATTTTTTTTACTACACGTATTAATTATTATAGAATATATAGGTATATACAACATCACCTGCGCTTTTTCTAATTCAAGACGCGACAAAAATTTACTTCTGATGATGTGAGCCACGCCTACCAATATTATGAGATAAAAATTATTTTTATAAAACAATGACAGGTACAAATATTGTGTATCTTATGATGTTTATTTTTCTGTATTTTTCTGTTTTAAGAGAATGTCCGATTTTCCGATCTAATAATGTCTAATCTATAATTTTAATCGGCTGTTAAATATTTTAACGTTATTAAATTCAATAATCTCATCAAATTAACTTATAAATATTCAAAAAAAAATTAACTATGAGGTAATAATAAAAGTTCAATTGGAGATCAGGTAGATGAATAAATATAACTAGGTTAGTTATTAAAAAAAACAGTACAGTATATTCTTTATCTGTAATATGTAATTAGTTATTATATTTATTATTATATGTATGATTTTTTGACTCCATCATTGGTATTTTCTTTTTCTACTTGTTGTACTGGATGTTGTAGGGTACATAGACAGTCGGTTCTAGAATTTTCGTTCAGTACTATTTGTGGCCCTGAGAAGGGCCGATGATACTCTCGAGTTGATTTATGCTTTCTTATCGGTTTTCTTGGGCAGCAAGATTGCTTGAATGTTAGGCAAGACTCCGATTTGAGCGATTGTCACACCTGACAATAGCTTGTTCAATTTTCGTCGTTGCGGATGGCCAATTGCAGATGACGGGGGATGATTCTTGTTTTTTTATTGTCCCGGGCTGCGTTATTGGGTAATTCCAAAACTTCGGCGGCCAAATATTCCATCACTGCGGCTAGATAGTTTTAATAACGTTAAAATTTTTAACAGCCGATTAAAATTATAGATTATAAATTATTAGATTGAAAAATCGGACATCCTCTTGAAACATAGAAAAATACAGAAAAAAAAACATTATAAGATACACAATATTTTTACCTGTCATTGTTTTATAAAAACAATTTTTATCTGATAATATTAGTAGGCGTGGTCCACATCATCAGAGGTAAATTTTTGTCGCGTCTTGAATTAGAAAAAGCGCAGGTGATGTTGTATATACCTATATATTCTATAATAATTAATACTTGTAGTAAAAAAAAATGTCACTATATCACAAGCGGACCTCAAATAAATAATGTATATGTTTTCTCACATACATATGCAAAAAAAGCCATATCTATACTCTAAGAACAATATTATAGTGATAAAATCCTATTATAATACAATAAAGGTGGGAAATCTGCGCGGGCATATATATATGCCGTAAATGGCCAAGAAATGGGCTAATCTTATAAAACAAGTTATACGACGTCAAACTATATAAAATAACCTTCAATTTGAGCCCAAAAAGAGTACTCTGCGATTTGTTTGCCGTAATTGGCGGCATCTTCAAAATTTGGGCCAAATCTCCCAAATTTGGATTTTTATCAAAACTATTGAATATTTTAACTTCATCTTTGGATCACTCATTATGATCACCATGATCTACTTTGACACCAAATTTCATCCACTTTGGTGAAGATTTGATCTAAATAGCCCAATTTCAATTTTTACCCCGAAAAACGTATATATATATCTATTCTAGGGGAAGTAATGATCGCAAACACTCCAAATTTGAACCAAAGCTTCCTTGAACATGGACAATAAAAGGGTCCAACTCCCAAAGCTCAGTCACAAGTCTAAGGGGTTGAAAAAATTAAAACTTCAAAACTGACCTAAAAAAGGCCCAGAAACCAGTTTTTGGGATTTTTGGGATGGTTTCGCCAAATATTTCTTGTAGAAATTCTGGAATATCATTACTCTTATCACAAGAAACAACTCTTAGGCCGAGTACCGCAGGGTATACTGACGGGACGTTTCGAGCCACTAGATTGTCTCATCGAACCGAAAGTTGGTATTGCTGGCCTTTTAGTTACTGTTGGAACTCTCATACTTTGGGCTCTCATGACGACGGTTTTATTTGCTTCAGTATCTACTGGTAATGGGTTAGTCGGAACTTCGATGTGCGTCTGGAGAATAGGATTAGATATTTCCATTGTACGGAGCTGAGTTTTATCGATTTTGTTGGACTTTACTTGATTGCTACTGGTTTGTTGTGGTTTTTTATCTGATGGTTTTAAGAATGAGGTTATTTTAGTCAAAGCGCTATTTTCTTTCGAAACTTTCTTAACTTCGATTTTCTCTTTCTCAATTACTTCTTTCTTTTCCTCTTCTACCTTTTCTTTTTCGGCGATTACCGCCACAGGTCTTATGGGGATTTTTGGTGCATTTCGTAACGGCGACAAGAGATCTTTACCTGTACAAGTCGAAGATTCAAGAACAGGAGCCGATATAATAGGATGGGCGCTGCTTCCCGGATAAGGGGGAGGTAGTTCTGGTGCGGCGGACACTTGATTTATGTGAGACAAAGCGTTGCTTAAGGAAATTTGTTTGAATGAAGGTACTCTCAAAGGTTTTTCCAAAAAGATGCTACTAGCAGTCGGTCGTGGGCACGTTCGGAGCCGGCTTAGCGATTTTCGCAGCTTGGGGAGTTGGTGCTACGACGGGTACCGGCGGTGCAGCTCTTACAGGCTCCGGTGGAACTTTTGACACCGGTGATATTGTGAAACCGTTGCATTTGCCGAAAAACTCGCTTCGGAAACCGATGGAAGCTGGCGTTCTAATCTTTTATTAATATTATATTTGAACTTCAACACTTTGATGTCATAGAAATAGTATACAGTGGTGTAACAATGGTCTGGTGAATCTTTGCTACAATAAAATACTGTACTTTTCGAAAATTTATTTTATTTTTCTATAGTAACAACACAATCACAGCTTCAATGGGGAAATAGGGTTAACGTTTTTATCATTATCATCAAATTGTTTAGAAAAGAAGTTGAATTTTCCATGATCTACGTTTTATTATAAAAATTAACCATCTGTTTAACGTCAATCCTACTTACATCATCATTAGAACCTTTCATTCTTGATGTAACAGGATTTATACTAGCACCAACTTCATTCTTCCGCGGTTTCATTTTTAAATTGTCACTGTTGTTCGAATCCCCTGAATTCTCGTGACCAGCGTATTTTCGATTCAATCCTTTATCATCATGTTTGATGAATAATTTTCTCGTTTTCGCAACAATTGTGAAAACTAGCGATGATTGTTGTATTTCAATCTTCGTAGGTTGATTCGAATATAGTGGTTGCTTGGGAATATTTGGTTCAGTGATTGAAGAGCGTTTACCTGCACACAAAACGTGTCCAAAACCAGTGAAGACATGCTTGAACCACGTAGAAGGATGTATTTTTTTCCTGTGAATGATGCACCAACTTGACAGTGCTACTAACGGGACGATTCCGAGGAATATGATAAATAAAGCCATAGCGAAAATGTCATGTCCTGAAACGAGATAAATAAGTAAAATATTCCATTGTTAAAAGTTAAGTGTATGCAGCCTTAGATTAATCGACATGTTAATCATGACCACGGTCATATTAGTCCAAGCAATAGACAGAAATGGGTGCAGAAATTAATACCTGGAAAAAAAAATATGAGCGTATAGGAAATTGAATTTAAAGGTGAGTTTCTGATTAATGCAACTCGATCCGAAATGGCGAACATAACCTAAAAAATTCCCAAAGTTGCAAAAAGTGATTTTTCTCAATTAATTAAAAAACTATAGCTCGGATCGGAAAAAGTTAAATGAGAAAGTTGTAGGTATTGAATAGATCTATCGATTCGTCTCATAATAATTATAAATATCATTCATCTTTCTCGAGTTATATCGAAAAAACCGTTAAAAATCGGGGTATCGAGAAGTCGTTAACTATTACGTTTTCATATGTATTGGTTCCTGTACATATAGCCCATGACGAGCTAAGAGAGCAATTTTTTTCTTAATTTGAAATATTGATTTTTTTTACAATATATCGATTTTTCTAAAAAAAGAGCCTCTCATAAATTGGCTAGATCTTCTCAGGGAATGGTCCTGGAGTAACAATTTTGGGCTTATTTTCTTTATGAAGAATTGTTCTACAATTTTATTGAAGAAACGTAGCAATTTTTCCAATTTTTAGGGTGAAAAAAAGACTTAAAAAAATGTCATCTTTTTTTAACGTGTTTTTTTCAGATTAGTTTTACAATTTTAATTTTGGAGAAATGTCTTTGACGGAAATCGATTTCTAACATTTTTTTACGTATTGGCAAAAAAAATTTTTCACCTACGATCTTCTGGACCAGAGATAATTTTTTTATTTCAAAAAAATCTGTAAGGCGCAATACACATTATACAGAAGTGTGTTTTATGGAGGTTGATGTTAAATACCTACATTTTCAATAAAAAAATATTTGGATATGTTTCATTGATTCATAGTATTAGAAATTGAGTAACAAAGTTAAGCGTGCGCGGCTGCCGGAGCGTGAGGCGGAGTGGGGGAAGCATTGCGCGCTCGCACTGAAAACTGATTTAGTGCGTTCTAAGTGGCTTGTGGTTGCAAAATCTTCAATATTTCGGCTCCTAGATAGCGTACAAAAATCGTATTGTACTTAATCTGGGGTAGCTCGATGAGATAAACACGAATACCGTATTTATTTTTGCCTTAGAATCAAAATAGACTCGGAAATATTCATTTTTTACATTTCTAATTTGTTTTACTTTTTGTCATTCAAATTACGATTTATTATCAAAACAGTATTCTCCACTTAATACCTCAAGTTTTTTTCTCTTTGAACAGAAATTGTATTATTGTACACTATCGTTCACTTGTGGAATATGCTGCTGCTATGACGTATTACACGGAAAATACAGTTTTTGTGCAACTGTCAAAAAAACTTGACATTTCTACATCTCTATTGATGCGTAAATATTTACTTTTTTTCACTGCCAAAATAATTCACAAAATAAACATGAAATATTACTTTATGAAGGATTTTATTTATATCAGAGTCAGTTATTAATTGATTATTTATCATAAAACAATTTCATTTATTGGAATAATAATTGATAGTAAAGTTTGAACAATTACTCCCAACATGTTGAAATTGAAGCAACTACGAGCAAACACAGTCAAACACGCGGCGTGCCAACAAACCGTTCCTATAGTAACGACACAAAAAGACCACTGGATGCTGTGAAATTATATTGGAAGTATTTATTTTTAATATAGGTATTTCAGACTATGTAAATTCACATTCACAGTTGTACAAAAAATGTTGTTTGTATTTCGTGTATAAAATTCATGTTTTCATGGCACATTCGAGAGAATTTTTGGCCTCGGCTTGCGGTCTCAATCAAAAATTAACACTCTCATGTGCCATCAAAAAAACACTCATTTTACGCACTTAATACAAAAATAACTGTTCGAAAATAAATAATAGGTCCATTTTGCTTCTAAGGCGAAAATAAATACGATATTCGTGTTTGCTTTGAACGCACTAAATCAGTTTTCAGTGCGAGCGCGCAATGCTTCCCCCACTCCGCCTCACGCTCCGGCAGCCGCGCACGCTTAACTTTGTTACTCAATTTCTAATACTATGAATCAATGAAACATATCCAAATATTTTTTTATTGAAAATGTAGGTATTTAACATCAACCTCCACGAAACACACTTCTGTATAATGTGTACTGCGTCTTACAGATTTTTTTGAAATAAAAAAATTATCGCTGGTCCAGAAGATCGTAGTTGAAAAATTTTTTTTTGCCAATACGTAAAAAAATGTTAGAAATCGATTTCCGTCAAAGACATTTCTCTAAAATCAAAATTGTAAGACTAATCTGAAAAAAACACGTTAAAAAAGATGACATTTTTTAAAAGTCTTTTTTTCACCCTAAAAATTGGAAAAATCGCTACGTTTCTTCAATAAAATTATAGCACAACTCTTCATAATAAAAATAAGCCCAAAATTGTTACTCCAGGACCATTCCCTGAGAAGATGTAGCCAATTTATGAGAAGCTCTTTTTTTAGAAAAATCGATATATTTTGAAAAAAAATCAATATTTCAAATTGAGAAAAAAATTGCTCTCTTAGCTCGCCATGGGCTATATGTACAGGAAACAATACATATGAAAACGTAATAGTTAACGACTTCTCGATACCCCGATTTTTAACGGTTTTTTCGATATAACTCGAAAAAGATTAATGATATTCATAATTATTATGAGACGAATCGATAGATCTATTCAATACCTACAACTTTCTCATTTAACTTTTTCCGATCCGAGCTATAGTTTTTTAATTAATTGAGAAAAACCACTTTTTGCAACTTTGGGAATTTTTTAGGTTATGTTCGCCATTTCGGATCGAGTTGCATTAATCAGAAACTCACCATTAAATTCAATTACCTATACGCTCATATATTTTTTTTCCAGGTATTAATTTCTGCACGCATTTCTGTCTATTGCTTGGACTATATATACGACCGTGATCATGACCAATCACCGAATACAGTAAGGAAATCGCTGCCCGGAGACGAAATACAAATTTTATCGGACTTTGGCAAGAGGTGGCTGAAATAATAGAAAAATTGAATTTACAAATCGAAAAATATTCATTTGAAACATGTCTTAATCCATTCAAACTATTTTTGGGATATCTGTGTGTATGTACGGATTTAAAATTCACTCTTTTCAGAGTGGTGGAAATAGAGACAGAATTGTTTTGGTGCCAGGCCCTCTGTAACGTTATATACGTTACTTTTGTCTAATTGCTTGAATAATCTTAATAACGGTTTTCGCTCGGAATTATATATCATTAAACTTGGAAAAAGATGGTCACCGACATCTATGTTTTAATAGCAAATCGATTATTAAACTGCTTTATGGGGTAGATCACTTGATATTGCTTAAAACAGATTATTTCAGTACTATACTCCGTAAACTATTATCTAATTGTTCTCTTGCATTCTCTTTAAGACAAACATTTTTTTTCATATAATTTGTATTATACATTGTCATAACTTCAATAAGTAACTTATTATCCGAATATTCTCTTTCAGGTTTTAATATTGTATTTCACTAGTTTCTTTCAAAGAAAATGACGATTTGATCGTAAATATGATCGATCAAAGTTTAATAAAACTAACAAAATGTATTTTGCGTCTCAGCTGGATGTTTCGCCCTTCTCATTGGGCTCGTCAGTAAGACGAGAAGGGCGAAACAGCTGTCTGAGACTATATGTGTTGTCAGTGTTCAACCTGGTGAACCAAAAAACTTTGTCTATTGACTTTCTTACGCGAAATGTGTTATACTTTTCACTATGCATAATTTAACTTTCTGAATGTCGCGAAACAATAAATATTTATTTCCACTCACCGTTAGGTTCACAGTAAGGACGAGAGTACCCAATTTTACAATGACATTGTCCAAGATTGTTGCACCATCCTTGTTTATTACAATCATATGGACACCTTAAACGTAGACTATCTATGCTCACACATTTTTGATCCACACACATCTAAACAAATAATGGATCATGAATGAACGAAAACAAAACCAATCATTAGTTTCAATTATGCATATGTAGTTTATAGAATATAATGGTAAAAAGGTTTGGTCTTGGATATTAATATCAGGTTCACGAATAAACATAATAGAGATTTGTTGTTATTTCAATACCGCCCTTTCGGAACTGTATTTCCTTATAATATAACGTTTCGTTCCCTTCCAAAAGATAAAAGTTACCTGTTCCTGCGTTCGTCTACTCTACGTCATAGAACATATCGCACATCATATAGAAAAGTGACACAACTAAAAAATAATATTAATTTCAAGAATGAGAAAAACTGGCAAGTACGTACTAGTTGTAGATAAATCTAGGAATTACAGGTTACCAAACATTTGTAATTGGGAATATAGCTGTATATATTATTCAACAGAATTGGTGTCGAAAAATTTTGAAATTTTTGTTACCTAGTAAAAGTTCAACGTAAAATTTCGAATTCATTTTGGTTGTTTCTGTTTAGCAACTAAATATTTATCAAATGTTGTGACTAAAGGAAACAAAGCAATAAAGAGAAAGTGGTAAGTACACTCTTGATATCATAATATTTAATAGGAAAACTTATAAAATGGATTACAAAATTACCAAATAAGGCTAATTTCATAAAATAGTAAAAAAAATAGAAATAAAATAAATTAACATTCTTAATTATGTATTAATAAATACAGAATTGTAGAATGTGATGAGACTTAATGAGATCGGTTATATCAGACTTCGATCTGTTATTTTTAATTTTTTCGGTATAGTTTCAATTCAAATGACATTTTGCGCTGCTGGAATTGGCGTTTCTTGTTATCTGTTACTTTTTCTATTCATGAAAAGTTCAGATGAAGAAAGCTCCAGGTGAATCTTTTTGCACTTTGATGATCTTATTGTCTCCCATTTTTATATTTTTCGCGTCATCTGTTGAAGAGAAATTATTTCCCTGGCGTTGAGAAGCATCCTTGAAATCTATAAAATCTTCGTGTGTATTATAATAACATACCGGTATATAATACAGCATGTAGGTCATAACAAGCCACAATATTGGCTTCATTTGTCTCTTCTTTGTGCTTTGCTTTCTCCATTCGAGATAACTCTTTTTCTTTTTGATGATCATATTTTTCTTCATAGACCTTCTTTTCCGCATTTTCTGAATTTGCGAATCCAGAACAAAGTTCGCAATGATCTTGTTTTGGAATAAAGAAAGAAATGTTGAATTCGTTATTAAAACCGTAAAAACGTAAGTATACGTTGATATAGATGCATAGGTGATTTTCTTTTGTTGGCAATCGGATTTATAATCTCTGTATAAGTCAGCAACAATTTTACCTCCATCAATATATTCTCGTGTCGTCTGCTGACGGTGCTAGTGACTTTCAATACGTGGTATGGAATTGATATGATCTCGAACATTATCTTTTACTCCAGTTTCTAGTTGCTTGTCCTTTTTGTGCTTCACCTTAGTGCCATATAGCCTATTCAAGAGACAGACGACTTCGTCCGCTAACGCTCACACAATCTTCATGAAAGTTTAACAACTTAGAATAAGACATTCGAAAATTGAACTTCATAGTGATTTTTACACGTCGTGCAAAATAAAGAATGACACATTTTGATTTGTAACTAGAAAAAATATGAAAAGTTGCTCAACTTGTTGGAAAAGTACGCCTGAATTGAAAAAGTGTCGGTTTACTACGGAAACATTAACGAACCGTCTTGTATCAACTCAGAAGTGACACTGTTCTATTAACAGCAGTGTTAAACTTGTCAAAGTAGAAGAGATACACAGATGCCCTCTATCGGTGGCAGTTAGAGATATAACTATGTCACTTTTCCATGCGATAGAGTCAAACTTTGTGCATCCCACTATAGTATTAACTGTCTCATAGGATATGAACATAAAGTATATTTTATTAAATTATATTCACGGCAGAAATAAACTAGAAGAGCTGAAGAGAGAGATACACGGTGATATAGAGAATAGCGAATTGGCGAAGAATGGAACGGACAGAGTGGAGTTTTTACTTCTATGGAACGGTATTTTGGAGCTGCATTTTCATTTCCATTCGTCACTTCCCATCTCTAAAACATAATATTGAGTTTAACCCAAAATACTCACTTTGTCGTTGCCGCATGGTGCGCCGTTGGGCGTTAAACCCAAATTTTGGTTGACATTATTACATTGGTTGGTTCTCTTAGTATTATAGGTAGTTGAAAAACCCAATGGAAGATATTGATCTTTGCCAGTGTTGCAGTGCAACAGACCACACTCGACGTCTCTGAAACATCAAATTTAACTTGTATGATCCTTATTCGATAATGTATGTATAATGTTCTACAATGTAGTCTATATAGGATCAGGAAAACTCATGATTACAACAATAATTTCTATAAAAGTCTACTATAAGATAATATGTCATCTTACGAGGCATAGTTGTAGGATAGTAGAAGTGGGTAAAGTTTGAAATAAGTGCGAGGAAGACCTGTAATGTTCGAAGAAGATCGTGAGAGCCAGCGAGGAGAGGGAAGACCTCACTAGGCAAAGAGTTCTACAGCTTCGCCGTTCGATAGAAAATAAAGTCTGGTTGGAAAAAGTTCGGCAGATCTCGAACTTGACAATGAAGGGCTAATTAGCTTAAGCTTGTCTAATCCGCCTATCTGGAATCTCTAGTGGTGGAACAATAGATGAGATTTCTGATGAACATCGACCATGGAAATAGCTATAGAAAAGGGAGAGATCGCCCACCTTTCTACGATGTTCTAGAGAGGTCGATGAAGTTGTTATTGTAACGTCGTCAATCAGACGAATAGCAAAATTAAGAAAAAGTGATCAATGGTGATGTGTTAGTGTTATCTGGTGTTTTGGTTGAGATGAATGTTATTTACAATTTGATGAATTAATAATGTTGTGTTACTGTCTAATGTGCAATTTAAAGGAAGTAAAACAGTGGAATTATATTTATTTTTCAATGTGAACAGGCTTTTCATCAACAGATAAAATTATCATCCAATTATTGATACCTAATACAAAATCTGCATAGATCAGATTGAAAAGGTACATCGCAAAATCATTGGTCACTTGACTCAGTACTCACTCTCAATAATTATCATTGTTATTTTCAAGAAGTACTTACTTAGGGAGACATTTGATATAAGTCCGATTGAATTTGTTATAACCACAGTTTCCATAGAAAGTACCTTTTACATTTTCCTGATCACATTCTCCAATCGATCGTCCAGATTGTCCCCACAGTGTTTTGCACACGCTTGTTTTTGTTCTGCACTCACCACGATAACAATAAGCCTATGAAAAAATTACTTCCTAACTTTCTTGTTCATTTTCAAACTTATTCAGTCTTTCAGATGCTCCTAAGAGATCCTATCGTTTTTTTTTAATTTTAATTGCTTTTCTTCTAAATTATGATTATGCTTTGAAATGTGTTTACATCTTTCTGTAACCTCTGTTTTCGGAACTATATACTGAAACGGAATGGTCACAGCTCAGCTTATGAACTTTGTGCTTATGCTTTTATGTGAAATGAATGATAAATCTGTATAAATATAGAAATATTAAAAATTAATCCATATTAGAGAAAAATTGTTGTTTCAAATTAAAATGCATTAAATAGTTGAAAAACAGAATCGGAAGAATTTCAGACTCACCTCACCCCCATGGCAAGGCTCGGTGTTCATTTTGAATACGTCTTGGGGGCAGTATTCCGATTCATCTGTGCAGTATTCTGGTAAATCACATTCGCTGCTTACAGATCTACATAATGAATTTATTGGGTTTTGTTTGCAAGTCTGGAAGGAAGTACTAAATTATCGGATACACTTTACTAACCTAACCTAACCCGACAAAAAATATTTATTATAAAAATATACTCCTCCCCCCGGTCGATAGTAGCTTCAGGTTTCTAAGTCGTTTGTCCTAAGTAGTCTTATTGAACCCTGAATGACTGCCTTCTGCATCCGGTCTATCAAGATCTGCGTCGAGTGTTTACAGACCGGAATGATCTAAAAGTTCGAACACAGCGAAGACCGAATTCCGTCAAATGATGATCAGAACCAGTAATACGACCCGTGGTCTGGGTATAGTGTGCGGAGCTCGAACAGGAAATCTCGATACTTTTCCATTTTTCCTCCTCTTTCAAGATGTTTTTCCCTGCCGGGGCAGAGAATTCGATGACATACATAGCCTTGGTTTGTTTATCGAGGACAACGTCAGGCCTAATTGCTTGTAGGCCCTGATGGTCGGAAACAGGTAATTGCAGTAGATCTGACATTTTTCGTTTGCGACAACGGACTCCATATGTCCTGGCATGTAAGGCAGCGCCGGCTCTTGGTCTATTCCGTACGAGTGCCTTAGATGATAATACAGCACCCATGGAGCGATGGGTTACGCCGAGGCCGCTTTTTCCGGACATGTCGACAGCGGGTGGAGAAGCGTCTCAGGCGCCTTACGACAGGCCATGCAGCTAACATCAGGAACCTGCACAATCATCACTTTGCGGCAATAGACCAAGGTCTTGTTAATCTGCGGTAAATCCCTCGATCTCGGATGTAAACCCGGCTAGCCGAAGGTCGGGCTGATTGAGAAGCCGAGCGTTTCGATGTTTTGGTAGAAAACACCATGTATCGGCTTTTCAACATGCCGCCTGAGCATAAGATCTTGCTCCGAGGCATTTATTTGGGCTTTCAGGCGAGAAGGTTGAAACTCGGGGTTGCCCTCTAGTTGGCCTTCTCGGTAAAATTCAAGACCAATTTCTTCCGCAGTTTTTTTGTACTGTACTAACAATAAAGGCACATAAGGGTGTCTTTGTCGAGTCTATGCAGCTCATCGACCGTCCATTTCACCACTCCTAAAGAGTGAAGCAGGACTGGAAGAGCAAGCATATTTGTTGCAGAAGTCTTGTTCTCACTCGAAAGTTCGGAAGACAAAATCGTTGGAACAAGGTTTTTGTACTTGCCGCGGAGAGCAACCTTTACCTAGGAAGCATCAGAATTAGGACGTTGTTCCATTCCAGCATCAAAACATCTAAAGATGCTTCCGTCGGCAAGCTGTATATTCTCGTGCAATTCCGAAAATCGTCTTCTCCTCAAATGAAACACTGCCCACTTGTCCAATCCCAAATCCATGCGTACGGCTCGTATATATTCTTGAACCGCGTTGAGAGCTCGATAGAGGTTTTTCTCCCCAAAGGTATACAGTTTCAAATCATCCATGTAAAATGAATGGGTGATCTGATGCCTCCGGTCATTCGTGGTTCAGAGTAATATTCACGAGTCCGTCGTCTTAACGCTTTGGAGAGCGGCAGCAGTGAGATGTTGAACAAGGACTCCTAAGAAAATACCTCTCTTGAATGTTACCAATTCTGTCAGGACTCGTCGTGTGCCTGATGTGATGACAGAACGTGTCTTCCAGATTGGCAACAGATGTTCTATGCATCTCACTAGTGGGGTTGGTACCGCAAAGGCATTGTAGGAAGTATAATAATAGCTCATGTGATGTTGAATTAAATGCCTTGCGGTGGTTAATGCCTTGGAAAGGTTGTGCTTGTAGAGTATGGAGTTCTGTGGGATATATTTATCTATCACCAAATTTTTCCGGCAACCGTCCATACCTTTCTTTGCCACTTAGGATTATAGAGATGAATAAACGTAAAACATTGAACCATAGGCGGGATTCGAACATATCTGGATGTCTAGTTCAACGTGTTTACCAATTACACCACTTTGGAACCGTCAGTCTTATATTTATGTAAATATAAACTTTTGAAATGATAGTAGATAATTGATAAACACAATGCGATTCGATGCTCCACTATAGATCAACCATTCATCTTAAGTTCAATCGTTTTGAATTGAGGAGTGTAGGTATGAGTATTACTATGGTTGGCAATTACTCTGACTCTACTCATTCAATGACAGCATCGCAGTTCTTATATATTTCAATAGAACTGACTGAGAAATATTCTGGGTAAGTATGAACAAGTTTAAGGTTTCTTTGGCTAATGGGCCACAACTTCGTGTAAGTACATTAAGAAATTTTGGCCAATTAGGCGAAGAAACCTCAAGAAAGGGCAATTCTATAGAGAAAAAGGTCCTGTGCAGGCTGAAAAATGGAGGATAAGGTTACTTACAGTGAGATTACAACATTCTCCAGTAGCACAAGTGGCGTTTAAACTAAACCTACATGTTTCAGCATTACAACATTTATTAGGGCAAAATTTGGTTAAACCGCAGTCACACTGTTCTCCTTCTTCCACAAACCCATTCCCACAAACTGGACTACCAAATAAGTGGAGCGGTTTGTTCATGAGACAAAAGTACGAGCCTTTAGCAGACTCCACATTGATAACGCGGGTACTACATGACGACCAATGGGTTGGTGCATTGATCACTTCTGCCATTACACATGAATCTCGACAAGCGCAACGGCTGCTATCGTGAATCATACCTGAAATAATATTTGGATTAAAAATAATATAAAATACGAGTACCACTCCCAATAATATCACCTACCCAAATTGTGACCCATCTCGTGGGCAATTGTTGCTGCCACACGCCCGATTATGGCGGAATGGTCAATGTTTATCCCACACGAAGTACTTTTAATGCAAACATTGCCTACGTAGGCTAAGCCAACTAATCCTTTGAAACGTACTTTACTAAAACAAGATAATACTTATAACTTCAGATAATCCCATGGCAAATGAAGTTAACGGCGGCCAAATTTAACCTACGACGATTTTATTCAAAATTGGTTACACTTCCAAACGGTTCTCTTCATTTCATTCGATAATTCATATCATATAATAACCAAACACACTGCAATTCTTTACATGAAAAGATACTGTTCTAATTGTCATATAATGCAAACATTTATAAACTATAAAAAAGTTCACACTGTGGATATATTATAACTATAAATTAGAAATAATCACCCTTATCCACTAAAAATACTATTAAAGTACTGAGTACCTTTCGGCAACCTAGTAGCCATCATCATAGTAAACTATGGCAAAATGTGCCTGTACTAGTTGGGGATAATAATGTAAACAATGGGTTACCCATCTCAGCTGGAGATAAATCGGAATTTGATAAATTGCTTTTTCGTTTGTTTATAGTAATATTTGTTAAAAGTGAAATAATATTACTCCATACATAAAGATGTAAGGATATTAATATTTGAAAGCCATTTCTTCAGAATATTTATAAACGCAGGGATTGGGGTATTTGTAAATAGTGAAACAACATCAAATGAAACGAGAGTATCACCAGGTTCAAATTTGAAATCTCTCAATTCTGAAATAAGTTCCATTCCGTTATCCTTCGATAATGTTTCTGATTTCGACAAATCCGGGATTTACAAAATCAATTGTGGGTTGTGTTCAAAATGCTATGTGGGTCAAACTAGAAGGAACATTTTAACTGGTTATAAAGAACATTTTGCACATATAAAGAAATATAATGGTGAATAATCAGCGGTAGCCGAACATATTTTGAATACAGGTCACACCATTTCTCAAGAAAGTTTACCACTTTTAAAACACAGTATCGACAAATATCTAGGCAATTTAGAAGGGATGGAAATGTATAAACGAAAAAGCAATTTACTAAATTCTGATTTATCTCCAGCTGAGGGTAACCCATTGTTTACATTATTCCCAACTAGTATTTTAACACGCACATTTTGATTTATAATTTAGTTCACTCTGACAATGGTTACATGTTAGCCGAAAGCTCCTCAGTACTTTAATAGTATTTTTAGTGGATAAGAATGATTATTTATTTCTCATTTATAATGCAAACATTGATTAATATAATCGATGTTCAACAGAATTACAAACCTCAATAATTGAACATTGTCATAATGATGGTCTGAGAGTTTTTCTACATTATATTTCATAAAGTTGTTTAATGCTACCCCACCATTTGTAGGAATATCTACTATGTCATGCGTTGTCCAAATTACAATACCCACTAAAGCAACAAAAATATTGAGCTGAGAGTATATCTGTAAAGGAACGAAAAAGTTTCAAAATGAAAGTAGAAATTAGATACATCAAAGATGTTACCACGAGAGTGAGAGAGAGAGAGAGAGAGAGCACAGGAAATGATGTTTTCGGTACAATACGATTTCAACCGGCGGTGTCAGTTTCAGCCGCCATGTTCGATCTCCTCTAATGATATTAACAAGAACCAATTATATCCAGACCGTAATCGTCGGTAGCACTTAGAACGCGCGGCTTTTCTCTCGTGATAACATATCTGCTTTTACTGTCTTACAAAAAGAAACAAAATATTCTATTCCTCAAGGGTGAAGAAAGTCATGGATTTTATATTTCTTAAGAAGAATATACTTACCCCGTTAATAATATTGACTAGACTTTTACACCGTTGTTCCACTGCATTTCTACTACCCAATGCTTTATATTCACCATTATCTACAACTAACAACAATTCGATATATTTAGATTTATTATTCAAATTATATGGAGTTTTCAGTAATGATCCAATTAGTGTTTCTCTCTTATTCTATAAAAATAAAATAGTTAGTTAAGTACAAAGTGGTACAGAAGTTCTATAGTTTAGTAAATTTATTTTTCAATGAAACACAAATGTACAATTATCAAAATGATGCACATTTTTTTATCGTACATTTGGTATCCCTGTTGATCGAGCGTATTGACATAATGATTCATAGTGAACTACCAACACATTTCGTGTTGGAAGTGAATAGAAAAAAATATTGGTTCACCAAGTTGAACAGTAACAATACATCTTTTAGTTCCAGATAGCTGTATTGATCCGAAACTTTCTTTATTGAGATAATGATTGCTGATCTCAGGGACTGTCTGGGTTCATTTATCAGCTGCTCTAGGTTATAAGCAATGGCTAAGACATGTCTTTTATATTTTAACTATAAGTAATGACTAATAAATTATGCTCAAGTTAAGGCATTAAGTGACCAATCTTGAAGCTCTACACAACGCCGCTTAGTAGTTAGAGTAACATCAAAGTCCCGAAATTTTGATACAACTCCATAAATTCCTTAACATGTAATTATTAAGTAAGTATATGGGATTATAAGCCATGTATTAACACTTGATAAACAACGTTTTATGTGATATTCTAGTTCACAGAAATACGGATTTTTCCCAGAAATCGAGGAAACACTTCTCATTCCTCGTAATATCCATGTGTAATATAGTTGTTTTGGAAGAAAATGTTCTAAGAGCATCAGAACGCCAGATATTTTGATGTTTCCAAAAAAAGTGTATACATGGATATTACGAGAATTTTTTCGCGATTTCTGGAAAACTTGGAAGAAATTTGTATGTTTTTAGAGTTTGGTCTCATGTAAAATGGCATTCTAAACATTTTGTTTCTTAAAAAATCGAGTGCAGGCATTATATTTAACATTAAAAACAAAGTTCATCTTACTATGCATATTTTGACGGTTCAGTTTCGTTTCCCGGAAAATTCTTGGGAAATTCTATACTGTATTGTAAAAATCGCCATTCTAAATATTTTTTCCTGTGATTTCCGCCAAAAACGAAAAGAAAACAAGATGTTTCGTTATCAGTTATAGACAGTATTCAAATGTACAAATATTTGGAGTTTTCGCGATTTTCGGAACACTGTATGCGATTTTTCACAATAGGGTCTTATGTAAATCAATGTTCTAAACACGAGATATTGCAAAAAAAATATATACATATATATAACAATGTTCCCGCCTCCCGCACCTACCTGGGGGACGCGTTAGGGGCAGTCGATCTCGAATGTCCCATACTACATTTTTATCTACAATCGCAAAATGTTTCCTAGATTTCTGGAAATCAGGCTGTTTTTGTATAATTTCTGTGGACTAATGATTTACAAAACAAACAAACTTACTCGAACGAATTCCGGTATGACAGCATATGCTTGATCCCTTCCATGACCACATATCTTATTATTTTTTATCAAATGTGGGTGTTTGTAAATGACATTAGAGCTTTTTAAATCAGATTCTAACATTCTGTTAGTTTTCTCAATGTAATGTGTTTCAGTTCCGTCGAAAATAACACCAGACAAACCATCACAAGTAGATAGAGCT
Organism: Endomychus coccineus; assembly: GCA_958510875.1. NCBI lineage: Eukaryota > Metazoa > Arthropoda > Insecta > Coleoptera > Endomychidae > Endomychus > Endomychus coccineus. The sequence continues at coordinate 182,578,453 of OY294069.1, forward strand.
ACCCAGGATGTGGGCACACCTCGCACTTTGCCATTGTATTCACATAGTTCCACATCCTGTGAAGAAGTTTAGATCTTATGGTGGTTAAGTTAAATAATCATGACTCTCTACATAGAATCAATGGAAACTGAAAGCTATTTGACATGTTTAAGTTTAGGTATTATACTTATTGTAGAGATACATACAGAGGGGATGTATGTAAACATTAGCAACAAATATGGATGACGTGCCAGCCGAAAACGGGGGAAACTTTAAAAATTGCATCATACGAGGGCAAGAAGAAAAGTCCTTGAAAAATGAAACAGATGGCGCCACAATCGTGACATTTGTGATGTACCATCTTTAACTAGAACACATTAAATTAACTACTTATACTTACTTGCACGTTAGGTCTGTGTAGTTTATCAATGCCATTTTCTTGATAACGATGGAAGAATCCTTTGGCCAGTAAACCTTTATTCAGAGATAAATCTATTTCCATGACTTTGTTATCCATTTCTAATTTGATTGAAATATTATTCATATGAAAACCATTCTGTTACATGAAAAAATAGGGTTTATTAAGTTGTATTTATTTTGTAGCATTCATATTCTTATTTATTATTATATACGGGTGCAGTTAAAGTCAATAAATACTTCCTAGTATTTATATAAGAACAGTGTAAAAAATCGTCTTCAGTAGATCTAGCCTCGTTAAATCATAGGAGCTTTGAACAGAAAAAACAAATTATATATAAATTCTCGAGAAATAGGTCACACTAACATATATGCTTATTATTTTCGTCTTTACGTACATTTAGAAGAGTTATCAATGTCTAAAACTAATCAGCACAAAGCGTCCTTATCGCAACAATACGAACACAAACTCTCATAATCGAAACTGTAACACACCAATGTTTTAAGTATACTATGTATATATGTATTAAGCTTAGCACTTTTCTTATAATATACGCATTCATGTCACAAAGTCAGTATACGACTGAAATCAACAAATATAACGCCCAAGTATCTACTTTCGAACCAGATGTCAAAGATGTATGAGGTAATAGAAAAAGGTTGTCAGACCTCATTAGAACTATTGCTTTTGAGCATTATACCTAAAATATACTTTTAATATTATAAAGAAGTATGTAGCAAGTTTTAAGGGTTTTAATTAATTAAATTAGTATAAATCTGACTTAATAAGTGAATATCAGTTCTATGATTTACAGACCTGGGGTCACGTTTTATGTGAATCATCTCCAGAATAAATCTTTTATAATAATTGGTTTCCTTAGTTAAATAAGCATATATGTTACTGTGACCTATTTTACGATAATTTTATATACAATTCATACATGGGTCAAGAATCATTATTTAAAAAAAAAACAAATTCAAATATGAACTAAAACTACAAAATGGATATGAATGAAACTACTAAAAATGGACTGCAGTTTCCATTTGTTGGGTCTCGTCAGAATTCAGCAATTTCAATTAATTAAGGAATAAAAGAAAAATGTTCCACATCTACAACCGGCTATACTCGGATCAGCTATCAATTTTCAGTACTTTTATTCACGTCCTTTTGTAATTCGAGTTTTACGTGATTCAGCTAGGGTCATAGTTATTTAACAGTTTCCATGTTAGGACATCAACAATAAATTAGTATAATCTGTGTAAATTTCAATAAAATACTGCACCTGTTCTCTGGTTGATGATATCTCTCTTTTCTCTCTACCATGATACAATGTCGATTTGACTAGTGTATGTTGGCTGAATTCAGTAGAAGGGTCAGGAGCAGCTGCAATTGGTTAAAATATTTCATTTACTCAACTTTCTGGTACTTGGAACTTGAATCTAGCTAATCATTGTACATTATCAATTGACCACACACTGGGCCTAGTTTCCGAAATAATGCAAGCACAATTTTATCAACGTGATTTCCATTCCTTATCTGTTCTGAATATGTTTCCAGAGTGTCAACATCCGAGAATACGAATGAATAATGTTGCGTGATAACGATGTTACTTACGCAACAGAAGTGATTCAGTGAATCACTTAATTCTATGATGTGTTTTTGATAAGAATCGGAGCCAAGTTTTCTTTATGGAGAACTTCATGTGTCTCTGATAACGTAATGAAATTTGTTTAGGCCTAGAAACTCTAAGGGTTCCATATACCGCTAAAGACTACGACTCATTTATACTTCCCTCACTTTACTGCTAATCTCAATGAATCGTCAATGACCCCACCAAATATTTGTAAACTGTTACAAGTAAATCATTTTGTAGTATATCTCTTGGTAAGTAAAATTCATGTATCAGTTGTTTAATCTGTTTAGATACCTAGATATTTAATTGTTTTAGTTTCATAAATATACTCAGTAGTATTAAGTTAGGTAGGTAATTAAAATCTGGCCGAGAATGGTTGCTGATTGAGAATGCGATTTAGTTGGTCTTTGTTACGTTAATTTTTAATTTGAAAGCATCCAGCACGATCTGTATTGTTTTGAGTCCTTCGCAAGCCCTTTCTTCTACAAGATCCCATGATAGACCAGAGAAAATCAAAATTGTGTCATCTGCATAGAATATTATTTTACCGTTTATATTGCAATTGCATACTGTGTTGATATAAGCTAGGAAAAGTATCGGGCCTAATACTGTACCCTGTGGAACAATTCATTGTACGTAAATCAGTGCTTCATGTAGCTGTTATAAGTAGTTTTGGTTTTTAATAGACAATTTTTTCAAGAGTTGCTGTTTTTAAGTTTTATCACTCGATACTCGAAAAGATCACATAGGATCACTTAGTACAGATGTCATTGAATTGTATATCTTAAAATTATTCAGAGACTTCTTTCTCAACCATCAATAATTGAATGTAATGATAAAAAATTCGCTACCCTGGTTGTAATTTCAATTAAATGAGAATTTTTATCACATTTTAAATTTTTCGCTCAAAAGAGAATGAAACATAATTTCGATTTTGCAGAATATAAGTTTTTATTCCATTTACAAAACATTTTTATAAACAAAACTAATTCGTGGGTTGGTTAATTCAATATTAAATGAATTTAAACCTAGAAAATCAATTTCTTGAATATTTATATCCCTTGATGGTGAAATACGAACCTATTTCAACAGATATGGTTTGTTCAAAATTTTTTAATATTTTACGTCAATTTCGTTCAATGATCTGAAGAAGCACAGTAATTTCAATATGATACATACGATTGAATTATTATTCACAAACTATAAATGGTTAAGTTAAAATAAGTTTTCCTACCTCTATGGATAATTACGAACAAGAAATAAATTGCAACTTTTGTAGAGCACATCATGTTATAACTCTTCTACGTGTATATATGTCACTTATATGTTTGAAACAATACAAAGACCCGGAAAGTGCATTACTGAATAATATTGTCCTATAGTAACTTTTAGTTAATTAGTCATTTATTCAACTGTATCTTCTCATATCAAACTACATCCTTATCAGTGGATCGTCTGGTTAAGAAAAAGCACGTTCGTTTCATCAAACTTACTTTCTCAACCGATGAAGTTTGCAGTCTTTATTATTCACTTTTCTTAAAGTATATGTAAATTCTTGGGTCACATTAACACAACCGTCAACTAAATCTTCGTCTTTACATACGTTTCTGTCCCACGACCATCATCAGAATTAATTAAAGCAATTCCGCGCTTTAGTGACGTAAATTAGTTTTCAAACGTCTTCTGATGATGGTCGTGACACCAAATCATACGTAAAGACGACACTATATTTGACATGTGTTAATGTGACCCCTTATCCCAAGAATTTACATATCTAACGTATGGTATGACTCGTGAGTACAAATTATCAGATCTTCATTTTCCGTTCCCTTTAAGTTTGCAATATTTGATCTGGAATTCATATTTGCCAACCCCAAACATAATTAATTATAATTTTGTTCATGGGGACTAAAATTATTGCAGCTACTTCGGAATATCATGCTTTTATAATTATCCCTTGAATTTTTCATTGTACCATCAAATGTCGTTAACTTTTAACTAACGCATATTTTAGTTTTTTTTCTTTTTATACTAGATGAGCTTTCTGATGAACACCGACCATGGTAATGTCTATAGAAATGGGAAAGATTCACTTTTCTAAGATGTTCTAAAGAGGTCAATAAAGTCGTACGTGTGACAGCATCAATCAGAGGAATAGCTTTCTTCTGGATAGAATGCAAGAGCTTGAGCGTATTTTTACGAGCCGAACTCCTAACATGAGAACAGTACTCCAGGAGAGGTCGAACCTGTCCTTTGTACGTTATGAGGAGCTGTTGGGATGTAAAGTAGCTCTTGACACGGAATAGAAAACCAAGTTTTTGTGAAGCGGTTTTCGCAATGGACCTCGTGATCGCTCCATGAGAGGAAGCTGTTGGTGGCGATCCTGTATTCGGTCTTGGCATTTTTTAGGCTCAACACTACTTTGTACATTTGCTCTGATCTTGATATTTTTTTACATACTTGCCGCTTTATATTCTGTAACAGTTTCAAACCTACTTTGAGAAATGTTATTCTTTTTCCAAAGATTCGTTTGTGAAACATTTGAAGACGACAATTTAGACACAGTGATATCTCTACGAGAAATCATAGTGACACAAGAATGTTCCTCTTCATGAACGGACAAGGTAAAAAAAAGTGATGAATCGGTACTTGTGTTTCCTAGAAGACGTGTTCACTATTGCGTACTATTTAGTTCTGGTCGATTTTGGGCTTCATTGACTGAACTAATTCTTCCTCCAATGAGACTAATAACACCGCGATGAGATTCAACGTTATTCAAAACCGAATACCTTTGAATATAACGTGCTTCAAATAGTAAAGTACACTTGAGTTCGTTACAAATTTTACATCATGGCAAACTCTCTAGTAGGCTAGGATATTACAAACAGAAACTGCTAGCGATAGTCTAGAAGCCAGAGCGATATTGATGGTCTGAACATTAACCCGATGGCTCTATGGTTTATCGTTAGAGGACGGTTGAATGATCAATTCATCTCACAGACCGAATTTTCGCCGGCTGCTAGATCTCGAGATACAGCCTCCGCATACTGTTTATTTTTTGACTGGAGATGAACCCTTTCCAAGTTGCGGTTACTTGAAAAGCATGCCATTCTTGTACACTTCCACCATGGGCCATCATTTTTTATCGTGTCCGTTTATCAGGCTTACCAGTTAAAATTGGACCGAAAATGGACTGCAAGTTAACTCTCCCAAACCTGGCGAAAAATGTTCATTGGTGTTGGCAATTGTTAAGATACACCCTATGCCATCAAAAGTTATCGGTCCATTATTTGGATCAAAAATGGTTTTGATTCTCAATTTGTGACTAAACCTTGCGGATTACAAGGTAACATGATGGCACCATGTTAAATAACTTTACTGAAGCTCAAATAAAGGTTTAAAATTATTGCCATCACTGCTTGCCTATTTAAACCTCCCAAAACTAACAAAAAAAGGCCGTTTCGATTTTTAACCCAGCCAGAATCTCAATAATTGACTAATTTATCAAATTGGTCATATTATCCATATTTTTTTGGGGGTGGTTTCAGAGTTTTTAATAGACAATGTATGATGGCAACAATTTTAAATCTTTATTTGACTTCCAATAAAGTTAGTCAACATGGTGCCATCATGCTACCTTGTAATCCGCAAAATTAGAAAAGAAACCCATTGTTGGCCAATTACTCTTGATGGCATAGGGTATCTTAACAATTGACAACACCACAACATAAACATTTTCCAGCAGGTTTGGGAGGTTTAAGTTGCACTCCATTTTCGATCCAATTTCAATTGGTCAGCCTGATAAACGGACACGATAAAAAATGATGGCACATGGTGGAAGTGTATAAGAATGGCATACTTTTCAAGTAACCGCAACTTGAAAAGGGTCCAGTCAAAAAATGAACAATTTGCGGAGGCTGTATCTCGAGATCTAGCAGCCGGCGAAAATTCGATCTGTGAGATGAATTTGACATTGAACCGTCCTTTAACGATAAACCATAGTGTCATCGGGTTAATGTTCAGATCATCAATATCGCTCTGGCTTAGACTAAGATGTAATCAACAACTAACGCTATCTGTCCATGAGATATAAATTGTTGACACTGCAGCGCTACTTGTGCCGCTGATGAGCCAGAGAAGGCGAAACAGCTACCTAGAACTATTTTTTTCTTGACGTTCAACGCTTTTTAATCAAATACACAATACCCACCTTGCATAAGAACTGGGAGAAAACAAAGTAAATGCAATAATAATATTTAATTTATAAGAATGTCATATTTTACAGTATTCTCACAGAGTATATGTATATAATAATCTTTGGCTTTATGTACAAAAAATACAATTTCATCTGCTTCAGAGCCAGTTAATGTGATTGTCCCTTTAATAAAAAGTACATCAATGAACTGTGTCCTAACTGAACACGAAAATAAGTAGAAAAAATTCAAGACTAGACACGTGCTAGTCTTTTAAACATGAGATGTCAACTTAAATAAAATTAAATAAATGTCTTTCATATAAAGGCTGTTCAACGAATAGTAGTAACATGTAATAACAATTTTTAACTCTTCAAACAATGTAAATTTAATCGAAACATAGTGATTGAGACAGAAAGTACATCATTATATATCATATAATATAATGCATCACCATCCAGTTGAAATATTTTTGTCTGTATGAATTTTGCGACAAAAATCAGCAAACACTATTCTTATTAAAACTTTTTAATATTCTATGGGTTGAACAATGGTTGAAAAATTGATTAACTTCGTATTGGAAAATTTTAAAACTACTCGTTTAACACCCTTCATAGCCACTAGAAATCCTTCACGCGGTACTTTTAACACCTTTATTTTCGAATTTCTGTTGCAACGAAGCAACGTTCGAATTCTGTTTAGAAACGTTCTTGAGTCCTGCCGGTACACTTTTGCCCGCGTCCGAATTAGTCTTGGCGATCCTACCGGCTGCGCCCGATTTCTCTTGAACCGTCTTAAAACTTACGGCTTTGTTGACTATTTTCGCGGGCGGTCCTTTAGGCAGGCCGTTAACGTTCGGTTTAACACTCGGCGCGGGTTTTTTCACAGTCGGACCGCCGTTTAATACGTCCGGTTGTTTCACCACCGATTTCGAATTACAACTGGTTACGAGGTCGGGACTATTGGTGATGGACCGGTTCTTACCGGTGGTAGTCGAGGGCGGCGAAGGTCTCGTCGGCGAAGGCTTGCGAGTTCGCAAATTCGGCGGCGTTACTTGTCGATTTATTTGGGGTCGTTTCGGGGATGGGGGCGTTTTGATTTTCTTATCGCTGTCGATTTGTTTGTGAGTAGGTACTGGACCTTGCGGTCGCACGAACGGCGTATTCGCCGTCTTAAAGGTTGTAGTTTTCGATACGGACGATGTGTCGTTGGGAGGTTTTTTCGACGTTTCGGAATGTACGATGGGTTTATTGACCGCCGACGGATGAATGTAGCCGCCGCTCGACGTCGAACTAGCACTCGACTTCACGTTGCTCATGTTGCTGTACTCACTGCTCTCGGGGCTCTTGTAAACGGGCGAGTTGCTTTCCGGACTTTTGTAAATGGGTGACGTGGTGGTATTTTCGTACATTCGTTCCTTCGCCAAGCGTCTCTTTTCCTCTTCCTCTTTCTTCTTCCTGGCCAATGTTGACGTGGAGTATATCGAGTCGAAATTTCTGTTTTGTATTTCCGACACGATCTCGCACAGCAATCCCATGCTATCGCCGGATTCTGCGTCGTTTTTTGCAGACTTTACACTTTCCGGAGAGACTGGAGAATCTTCGATAACGGCGTATATGTTATCACCGCTGATAGGGCTGGTTTCGTCGCGTGAACCGGCCATGGGAGCTTTCTTATTCAAGCAATCGTCGTATTCGTCGCTCTTAAGCGTTACATCTGAAACTGGAGGTCGTGGTGGTGGAGGACTCTTAGGCCGAGTACCGCAGGGTATACTAACGGGACGTTTCGAGCCACTAGATTGCCTCATCGAACCGAAAGTTGGTATTGCTGGCCTCTTAGTTACTGTTGGACCTCTCATACTTTGGGCTCTCATAACTACGGCTTTAGTTGCTTCAGTATCTACTGGTAATGCGTTAGTTGGCACTTCGATGTGCGTCTGGAGAATAGGATTAGATATTTCCATTGTACGGAGCTGAGTTTTATCGATCTTGTTAGCCTTTACTTGATTGCTATTGCTTTGTTGTGGTTTTTTATCTGATGGTTTTAAGAATGAGGTTATTCTAGTCAAAGCGCTATTTTCTTTCGAAACTTTCTTAACTTCGATTTTCTCTTTCTCAATTACTTCTTTCTTTTCCTCTTCTACCTTTTCTTTTTCGGCGATCACCACCACAGGTCTTATGGGGACTTTAGGTGCATTTCGTAACGGCGACAAGAGTTCTTTAGCTGTACAAGTCGAAGCTTCAAGAACAGGGGCCGATATAATAGGACGGGCGTTGCTTCCTGGATTAGGGGGTGGTAATGCTGGTGCGGCGGACGCTTGATTAATGTGAGATAAAGCGTTGCTTAACGAACGTTGCTTGAATGAAGGTACTCTCAAAGGTCCCTTCAAGAACATGCTCCTAGCGGTCGACGGAGCTTTGTCGCCTTTGGCAATCGGTGGAGCCGTGGGCGGTGGAGGAGCGTTTCTCATCGGTTCGCATTCTTGTTTCTTTGCGGTCGTGGGCACGTTCGGAGCCGGCTTAGCGATTTTCGCAGCTTGGGGAGTTGGTGCTACGACGGGTACCGGCGGTGCAGCTCTTACAGGCTCCGGTGGAACTTTTGACACAGGTGATATTGTGAAACCGTTGCATTTGCCGAAAAACTCGCTTCGAAAACCGATGGGAGGCGGCGAATCGCCTCGAAGAAGAGAATGATTGTCGTCGGTACGTTTGGTGACTTCCAGGAATGCCCCGCCGCCAGTTCCACTCGGTCTCGGTTTTCCAGGAGATTTAACCCTATCGAAATGAAATAATAAAGATAATTTCTGTTCAAATACGTAACCTGACCCTTTTTACCAATTCCAACAAGCCAACAACACTACTACAACATTACACTTGGAGAATGGACATTCAAAGAGCAGCGGGTTTCCACAAGGTACAGTTCCAGGACATGCTAAAAGTGAGTGTTAACTACCACAACACATGTAGGATTATAAGCAATTGACACAGACACCAGTAAAATATTATTATATATAAATTTTCGGGAAATAGGTCACACTAACACATATGCTTATTATCTTCATCTTTACGTACGTTTCGATCTCACGACCATCATCAAAATACGTATTATGTCTAAAACGGGATCGTTTTAGACAATAATAATAATGATGATAGTCGTGAAACCGAAACCAAAGACGAAAATAATAAGCATATGTGTTAGTGTTACCTATTTCCCGAGAATTTATATATAATTGATACTTATCATAATTGAGTGAAATATTATAATACTGATAACCTAAAATACACACAACAGGTACATTGAGAATAAGCAAAGCATTAATCGAGTGCTTAGAGTGAGAAAGAAAAGAAAACAGCATGGTTATTGTGAAATAAATATATTTTTCCAACTAATTAATACATTAATACGTTAAGTTTTTAAATCACAAACATCAAGCATGCAACGCAATGTGAAGGAAAATTTAAAATGTAAATGAATAAGGAGATTAGTCTAAAATGTTTGACATAACTAAGTGTGTGAAGAAAATTAATAGTTTCAGATGTTACAAAAAAATTAACATAAAATTTTCAAGAATTATTTCATTCAATCACTGGATGGGTTTGTAACGGAAAAATTTTAGGTGTAGATTGTGTAATGATTAATTTAGTTTCGTTCGAATCAAGTAACTGTCAAACTAAATCCAATATCACTAATAAATACGGAATAATCACCTTTATCCACTAAAAATAATATTAAAGTACCAAGGACCTTTCAGCTACCAAGTAGCCATCATCAGAGTAAACTAAATTATGAATCAAAATGTGCCTGTTGAAATACTATTTGGGGAAAATAATGTAAGACCTAAACACCTAACATGTGTCAAATTAATTAATTAATTTGAAGTTTCTAAAAGTGAGAAATTTCGCTTTTTTATACGAATGTTATAACACTCTAGCGCTTTAGACTCCGGGATTCATACGTGGCCTATCGAAATTAGAAGGTTCGAATTATCTAAAAACATAATTGCATGAACTCCAGACGTCCTATGTAATTAGCTACGAACGAAATCATTTTGACATATGCCTCTAGGAACTCGCTACGCGTCAGTTAGAGTTTATACGTCAGACGCGCGTAGCAGAGACCTGAGAGTACCTGTTTCTATTAAGCTATTGCGTATAGCTTTTATCGCGGGCTTTGAGCGCGGCGACCGAATCAAGAAATTCCGTAACGAAAAATAACAGGAACTCGTTTATGTTGCGCTCTCTCGGGTGACTAATATTGAAAAATTTTATATCACGACAAAAAACGATAATTCTACATTCAAGTTTTATAATTATCGAAGGCAAGCTGCATCGACTGCATCTTTGTTGCAAGAATTCAAAAGACTGCCTTTAAATAGTGTTCAGACGACAGCTCAAAGTGTCTTAAATTTCATTAGTAATAGAAATGGCATTTCAATAATGACTTTCAATTGCCAAAGTCTAAATAGTCACAAATACGATTTACAAGATTCAGTTACGAGACAAACAAATGTGTTACTTCTTACCGAAACTTGCATGGCGCATGATAATCCGATTGAAATACCTAATTTCAATTGTATTATTCAATTCAAACGAGATACTGTTACAGAAGGTGTGGTAGCTATTTACCAAAATAATAATAATGTAACTAATATTATGACTCCGAATATTGAAATAAATATTGCACACGTTAGCGATGTTAATGTTAGGCGCTCATTTGTTGGAGATATTTGTGCGTGCTCATGCAAACTTAGTCATGGTAGCAATTTACATTTCTTCGAATCCAAAATTGGACGAGGTAGAGCATTTTATTCATCGCACTTTACTGGAGTACACTGAAGAAGGGTCGAAAATACTTGGTACAAATGGTAATAAATTTCCACTTATCTTGGCTGGCGATTTCAACATCAACTTCGCTGATAAAAAATCAGAACGGTTGACAACTTTTCTTTCAGAAAAATTGAATTTTAAAATGAATAATGATCCACAAGAATCCACAACAAAATATGGGACCACCATTGACGCGGTATTTTCCAGATATTTAGAGGATATCAAGTCTCAAACTTATGTCTCTTATTTCAGTTATTCAGTTACCATAAACCTATAGTTTCAATGATAACAAATTCCTGAATAACCTACATGTATTGTAAGATAATTAAAATATTTTAAACGATATCAACTTCTCATTTATTCAATAAAAGAAAAAAAAATGTTTTCTTATCGGTCACCACGCTCAAAAAGTGTAACTTGAATTAATCTCAAAGAAAAAAAAATACTGCATAAATTAGAAAAAATAAATAATTATAATTGCATAAGTTGAGAAAAAATGCTACGCAATAGCTTTACCGCGGCAGTCCCCGAGTGCCACACGTATTTTTTTTGGAAATAGTAATTGAACACGTACATTTTGTTTTGTAATTTAGTTTACTCTGACGATGGCTACTCGATAGCTGTAAGGTCCTTAGTACTTTAGTACTTTTAGTGGATAAGGGTGATTATACAGTTATAGTTGTAAAATCTTTTCGTTAGGCATCAAATTGCGCAACTTTGAATCTGTATCTTACCTAATGATGAGCATCGAATTTGAACCACCCCGTACATTGAAACAAAGATCAATTTAATAAAGGTTTAAAATACGAATTAGAATGTACAGGTTGGGCAAATTTCGATGTTTGTATACGGTAATTAAAGGAGATTTCACCGGTTGAAACAAATTTTTTTTCTTCCCAACTATGCTTTTGATGTGTAAGTCATTGATAGCGAAAATAATATTTTATTATATTAATTTTTGCATTTGCCTACCAAGTAGGCGGGTGTCATCTATGACAGTATTTGTCCGTTTGCCAATAAATTGCATGTTAACGATTTTGTTTCCTTCATAATAACAATTAATTCACTTAATCGTGAAAGTGAAGAAGTCTTACGAAAATTACGAGAAACATAAATTCAAAATAATAACAATTGTGAAATTGCATCTGAAATATATTTCAATCGCTATCCAGAAAGAAAATAATGTAATAAAGCTATTTTCAAGAGATTGAAAATTTTATTAATTGTGGATTCTTCAACAAGTCAAGACCAAAAAATCAGAAATTTGGTGAAGTTCCTACAATTGATGAGATTTTATTTTACCCCTCTCAAAAATAGTTCTATTAGGTTATCTTCTTTCGGATAGCAATTGAAATATATTTCAGATGCTATATCACAATTGTTATTACTTTGAATAAACTTTCTAACATATATTTCTTGAAATTTTCACTTTTACGATCAAATAGTTCAATTGTTATTATGACGGAAACAAATGAATAAACACTGCCACAGATGACACTCGCCTACTTGGAATAAATTTAAACGCAAAATGTAATACAGTAAAATATTATGTGCGCTATTAAAGACTTACATATATAATAAGGAAAAGAAAAAACCGTTTTAAACAAACTATAACCATTTGAAAATATACAAGTTTAGGCCATAACTCAAAATTGTACATTTTTTCGACGCCACTGGATTTTAAAGAAAAAGTGCCTCAAGAATGTAAAATTCATTTTCTCCTAACTTTACAAGCAAACCCGATAATCACACGTGTTTAAAAGTAAAAAATGAAACTTTTGTTTATAAATTGAAAACAGAAGACATATCAATTTTTTATTTCTTACAGTGAATTTGTCTAAAAAAACAGGCTGTTATAAATGCAACTCTCGTTTTATATCCGCTTTTCTAAAAATGTATTCGCAGAAGATCGAATTCCCTATGTACCTTAACAGACAACACCTACAAAGAGTAGAATCGTGACGTCACGCGCGTAATTTAATCGCAGCAGTTTTGGCGGAAACATTTATAAATGTATTATTTTCAATTATTGAAAACAACGCGAGAATGTAACATGAGAATAAATTACTTATGAGAAAATGTTCCATCAACCATCAATTTCAAAATTTAAAAAAAAACTGAAATCTACCGCATTTACACATAAGACAAAATCTGTCCTTCTGTTAGGCAATGCCTATCCACGTTTGATGCTTGACAGAGACCAGAATAAGTTAGGTTATGTTGATAATTATCCCATTTTTAGGAAATATCGAATCGGTTCACGCGTTAGTGGAATTTTTATCGCACGACTGAACCAATCGTTTCACGTTCACCGTACCGATAACGTCATCGCACCACGTTTCCGCCGTGCCCGGACTTTTATCGTCGCGCTCTTTCTTCAACAAATTCACGTTCAATTTCAGATTTTTGTTGTTCCTGGACGCGTACCGTGGTGCCGAGTCGTGGGTAATTTCCTGAACCGTGTTATTGGCGTTCAGAATTTTACTGTTGCTGAACGAAAAACGTGCCGGGTTACGCGCGGTTTTGGGAATCGCGTCTCTGTCGTTACGTATGAAGGTACTTTTGTCGATGACGTCCGTGTTAGTCGTGAATATCAGACCGGTTTGTTTGATGTCGACGTTAGTGCGAAGATTGTTTCGGACGGTTGCCGAAACGGTTGGTACCGAAGGTGGTGAAGATCGAGTGGTAGTGCCACGACCGCTTAGACGTTTACATGCAGACAGAACATGCCCAAAACCAGATGAAACGGAATTTACTGTTACGTACATGGTGGGTAGACTCTTGGCGCGCGTTTGACACATGCTGGTCCTCTTGGCTTGCATCAAACACCACGCCGCTAACGCTGCAGCTGGGATTATGCCCAAGAATATTATGAATAAGGCCTGGACGAATGCTTGATTTTCTGAAACGGAAAAAACGGAAATGGTTATTAGTTCACATGTAGAGAATATTCAAAAAGAAGACATAGTGAAGTCAGTCGTTTATACTCTTCTTTACATAGTAAACTTTCAAAATTGACAAAAAATCAATAACAAACACATATGTCAACTATAATTCTCTCTTTACGTACAGGAAAGCAACTTTCGATGTTTGTTTAGGGTAACTCGCGAACTACGAGGGCAATGTGAAAAGTCCCTGAAAAATGATTTATTTGGTCAAAACTTCTTTTATTTCTCAACACAATCTCTTTGTAGCCCGATACACTTCGTCCAACGTTTTTCCAATTTTTCGATCCCTTCCTTTCGACAATTCTTCAAAATAGGAGTTTGTTTCAACGATGAACTCATCGTTGGAGCCAAATCTTTTTCCGCCGAGCCGTTTCTTCAAGTTTGTAAATCGCAGGGGGTCAAATCTGGAGAAGGACGTACCATTTCGTAGCGCAATTCAGGGAATTTTGCCATTACGACTGCGCAACTGTGCACCAGTGCGTTGTCCTGGTGGAAGAGCACTTTTTTCTTTGCCAAATGCGATGGATGGACTCCGCGTCACAATATCTCTACTTGATGCCGACGTTTCGCCTCAAGCCTGCCCTGAAGATGCCACCTGTAATGGTTGGCGAAACGTCGGCATCAAGTCGAGATATTGTGACGCGGAATCCATCCGGAAGACAAGATTTTTCAATTAAAATTTCACAATTTAAAAATATGTGTTGAAAATAACAATAGTTTCTTAATAACAAAATAAAATACATCGTGCATGAACTCGTTCAAGATTTAAAATGCACAATTGGACATTCAACTACCACATAAAAATCAAAGCCACTTGACAGCCACCTATTAGATTTTTTGATTCCATTCAATAAAGATCCGTTCATGCATGATGTTGTATTTTATTTGTTTATTAAGAAACTATTGCTAAGACGGAAACACAAGAGTCGAAAAAGTTTTGAAATAAATCGTTCTTTTCAACACATATTTTTGAATTAGGAAATTTCGTTTTGTTAAAAAATTCTGGTAAAAAACGAAATGGGGGTTGCATGTTCCCTTTAAAAGATCACAACAAAATTTAAAAAGCAATTATAGATAGCCTTTTTATTGGTAGAACACGCCCACAAAATGCCTTCTTTACCTCTTCAGCAATTTCAAGAAGGAAAGGCTCTACCTTTGTTTACATAAAAGACCCCCTCTAATTCTCGTTTCCTTCCCCTATGAAAATTCGATTATATATTGTCAAAAATTAAAAAGAAAAAAAACAAACCAAACTCTCACAATCTACAGATCACTTACATTTTGGTAATACAACGATTTTCAATATCTTCTCATAATTATTAAAGGTGAGAGCCAAAAGTATGCAAATATACGAATCCGCTTTGCCCTTGACGCTGTATCGAGATAAAAATATAGAAAATTTTACGTAAAAGTCTCCAAAAGCTGAAAAGAGTCTCAAAATGGGGGCACATTTAAAGTTTCGAGGCATTTCCGTTTGGATCGTAGTAGACTTCTGAAAAGTTGACAGCTGTCATTAAATATATTACGATTATTAGTTTGTTTTATTTTAAAATTCAGGTGCATTTTAAAATAAAAAAATAAAAACTATAATTTCGCCCGCGGAATCTACTATACAAAAGCTCACTTATTGCCGCTAAATGAAATTCCGCGCTAGTTTTTTAAGATCAAATTCGTTATAACTTGGATTTGTGGACGAATCGCCGTACGCTGTTTCAAACTTAAATAGTTGATATATTTTTCTGTGATTTGATCAAGGTTTTTGTCGATAGGGCCAAAATTGGGCCCTCTGAGGCCCAGACACATTCATTAGGATAGCTCCACTTCTACACAACCCAAATCGATCTGCTTGGGCTTAAATACTCGCTTTGAAAACCTCTAATAGAACCTAGAATTTGGATTCCGTGAATATTTTCTAACCTCAAAAAATTTGAATTTTTCGGTGGTTCAAAATTTTCAAAATGGCGTCAAAGTTATGTCTTCGAACTAAAATGCTTGAATTTTGGATATTAGGTGCAGAACCATGAAATCTTTCGGATGAATTTGGTTTTAAACCGATAACATAAGTATTTCGTCTGAAAATTGCTAATACGGATTTTTCAAAATTCTTGATTTTGGCGCCAAAAAATGAAGTAAGTCTAAATACCAAAAACCAGGAAAAAGAGAAATAAAAATCTTTTCACCGGAACAAAATAAGGAAAAAACAAAAACTCCCTAACATATACTCAATGTGCTTAAAAAACACACTAAATGAGCCCTATCTTGGGCCCACGACCTCGAATCTACTGGACTGGAGCCAAAAATCGCGTATTAATTTTTGCAACAACTTTTGTTTTAAACATTTTTTAAACAACTCATAGTTTTATCTCAAAACGCAAAAAAAAATCGAAAAATTGACATTTTCTATTTAAAAAAAACGTTAATTCTATATTTTATCAATTCCCTCATAAATTTCCCATTCGCAAATTTGCTAATAGACAAATTAAATTCATATGAAACTTTTAATACAGTTAAATACAAGTAATGAACGTCATATTTTTGTTGTTATTATCTCTTCGTATTAATAAGTTCTTATATTTCAGAGAATCTTAACAACGTATATTAATAATAATGATAATGACTCACTGTTTGGGTCAGAAGCGGGCCCGCTATCTTCCGATCCTCCGTGACCTGCAAACTCGCAATATGGCGGAGCGAATTGTTCCTTACAATGACAATGGCCCAGACTGTTACACCAACCGTTGCCGTTGCAATTGTGAGGGCAAATGAGACCGCTACCTAATCGTAAACTTTCCACGTTCATACATCTCTGGTTCACGCACATCTACGCCGCCGGAAAAAGAAACATATAACCAAAGGTTTACGGGAAAAATTCCGCAATTACTTACTTTGCCATCTCCGCAAGAAGCACCGTCCGGGGCCAGACCCGGGTCCACTTGATTGATTCCCAAATCGACGATGGCCGTGCGACAGGGAATGATGGTCCCTTTGGAATTGATGAAACTCTGAGATAGAATGGCCACCGATTCCATTCCGAATTCTAGACGTTCGTTCAGATGGCGACAATGTAACATGCCACAGAGGATGCTCCTGAAAAATTAAGATCGCCTTCATTTCCGATTTTATACCATTTATGTTGTGAAGAGCATGATTTTGAATCTGGTCATGAAATAAAGTATTTTATTAGCGCTATCTTATTTAAAACAACTATTAAAAGTAAGATTCTCATTAGTTGAAACGTTCTATACTGAGTTTCTTATTGCTTGAATAATGTTAATGACGGTTTCGCTTGGAATTATAGATAATTAAACTTGGAAATAGACTGTGACTGACATCTGTGATTTAATGGTGCAAATCGATTATTTTGCTAATACACGAAACTTCAGATTGATCGTGAAATTTTTGGAGAAGACTTACTCGTTACTGCACTTGCTGAACGACTGATTGAATTTGTTGTAGCCGCAGTTGCCATGCCGGGTGCCTTTCGTGTTCATCCTGTAGCATTGTTCGTCGCTGGACTTCCCGGTTTCGCCCCATAATAACTTACACTGATCCGTCCTGGTCCGGCAGAAACCGTGATAACAGTAAGCCTGTAAACGTTCATCATGAATGGAAGTTTCGTTCGTGGACTAAGCAATAATCGCTGGATAACATGCAGCAGCATTCCGACGATTCAATAATTTTAGTTACTAGTGTTTTAAATTTTCGGCGATTCAATATAAAAGTTTTGAAAATCTAATGTTCGACTTTTGGTTGGTCTTCTATTTACTTGTTGCATTATTTAAGAAGTGGCAGTTTGGCACAAATATACATATGAAATATTGCAAGTATGGGGAAGATGGGAATAATCTAAATTAAGGATAATATATAGGGCGTCCCATCAAAGAAAACGTACGTTTGGTTCACCCTAGTAATATGGAACATTGGAATTTTAAAATGTGAAGTTAACAGATGTCTAAAACTTTTGTTAATATCTTTATTTAGTCTTTGGGGGTACCAAGGGAGTCATTTTGTACCCAAAGAGTACAAAATGACTTAAACGTAGTATTACAAAGATTATTTGATTTATTATCCTTCTATCAGTGCCTCTAATTACATATTTCTCAAAATATGATAATAATGCGTCAGTAGTTAAGATACTTTCGTTCTGAATTAGTAAAAACGATAAGAACAGATGGTAAAAAGCATACAAATAGTACCCCGCTTGGCTCTGAACCTGGTAACAACATGGACGGATTCAGAGGGACTGAATATTAGTTCCCACAAGGCCACCATACTAGCATTCACTCGTAAGCGCAAATTAGAAAAGCTTGGGACCTCTGAAGATTCGAGGAGAAACTGTACAGATAAAAGGGGAAGTGAAATATCTCGGGGTGACTCGAAACTGACTTGGAATCAACATCTGGGAGAAGTGATTAAAAAAGCGGAGACCTCATTGTTTGTGGCCAGACGGTTCTTCGGGAAAAAATGGGGGCTACGACCAAACATGCACTACTGGTTGTACAACATGGTCGTTAAGCCCGCAATAACATACGCCTCTTTGGTATAGTGGCCCAAAACACAACAAATAGGGACCACGACAAGACTAATCAAGGTTCAGAGATTTGCATGTCTTGGGATGACAAGGCTCGTGAAATCAACGCCCACTGCAGCAATGGACACCCTTATTTAGTACGTATCCTAAATAGAGGATGCAATAATATAACCACCGAAATTTCCGGATATGAATCCCATTGATTTCTTTTGGTGAGAAAATTTATAGTAGTCCTATTTGGACATACATTTTTACTAATACAATTAATAAACTAATTGAATAAACTATTTGAACAATATTAATAAATAATTTATATTTAATAATAAAATATGAAACTTAATTATAATTTATGAATAAATAAAAATGAATTTATAAATATTCCGATCCGTTTCTTCCTAACGTTTTTTTTATTCCAATTTTCATCTTAAATTTCTTTTTTCAAGAAAAAAATTTAATTTTTACAAAATTAAAATAACTTTAGAAATTCCCTAGGAATATCTAGAGAACAATTAGATAAAATTAATTCCCTACAATCTAATAGATTTAATATTCATTTCAATAATAAATAATTAATTTATAATTTTTATTCGTTTAATTAATAGAATAAAAATTAATAATAATTCCTTACAAATTATTTAAAATGTAATTATTAGTTATAAGTATAAATAAATATGTTATATTCAAAAACCGTAAAAATTTTATAAATTTATTAATAAAATTACTTATTGAAAGTAAAATAAAAAATTATAAAAATGTACCTTCAACAGTTCATCTAAAAAACGTGAAAGATGAATAAATTCCTTTGTTCCAACCATAGTTAAAAAAAAGGAATAACAGGATGAATCTATGTAATCCCTCCCACCATTCTAATTTTGAAGAATGCTCCATCATAGATTTGTAAGACAAGGAATTCAAGGAAAGAATATTAATTAATCTTATTAATATTGTAACTAAACAATTAAATACAGAAATGTGAGAGCGGGACTACTAGTATTTTATAAAGATCAAGGCGAAATTATATCGTTTTAATTAAACGATAACACATTCGAAAGGTAAATAAATACTTGCCTTTCCGTTATCGCAGGATTCCGTGTCCATTTTGAATATATCGGGAGGACAATATTCCGATTGGCCGGTACAATATTCCGGCAGATCGCATTCGTAATCGGCCGATCTGCATAGGGAACCAGCCGTTTTTGGTCTACAAGTCTAAAAATGGGATAAACGTTCATATTTCAAATTGACTTATCAAAAGGAGAGAACATATTTAATCGGTTATTTCAGGATTTTATTTAAAAAATCACCCCCTGAGCAATACTCTACTATTTCGCTTGAAAATTATGTGAAATGTGTGTGTTCTTATGATAAAACCGAGTTTTATAATCTGTTATTACTTTTCTTCCAAACCTATGTACATGAAAGGAAGTGTAAAAAATTCTTAGTCTCTCAAATTCAACTTGAAACTCTGCAAAAACGCAGCTAGATGGGAAAAAATGATCAGCACGGTTTGTTTTAAATAAGGCTACTAAAGGACATTCCTGGCTCGAATTACAATGGAAATGATATTGAAGGCCATATTATCTGCTACAGTACAAGTTAACATGAGAAATAAAAAAATTGAGGAACTCACAGTGAGATCACAGCATTCGCCAGTCGCACAACTGGCATTCGAATACAACATACACGTTGTAGCATTACAACATGTATTATCACAGTGTTCGGCCAAACCGCAATCGCACTGCTCTCCCGGTTCCACGAACCCGTTTCCACACACGGGACTATCGAACAAGGCAATCGGTTTGTTCTTCAGGCAATAATCCATACCGTGGGTGAAAGCCAAGAGGAGATAGTTGAGACTGCAAGACGACCAATGAGTTGGTGCTTCCGAAGAACTGCTCGGAGCCATGATGCATCTGGCGTCTGGGCATTTACATTCGTTCGTGTCGTGTTCCATACCTGAAAATATATGCGACTCAGATGTGATCCTTGAAGCAGCCTTGGGATAAAATCTTAAAGCATAACATAACAAAACTTTTTTTGCGAAACAAACTAAACTATTGATTGAATAAATAATAAATAGAAATCTTCATTAGAAAAGTTAGTTTTCCGGCTTTTTCCACCCCTAGTCGGTAACGTACATCCAAATGTACTAATCCGAAGGATGAAAATATTCTTTCCACAGCGCATGTCATAAAACCTGTGTAGAAAAGTTTTATTGTCAAAACAACCCAAAGAATCAGCCCTTAAAGTGTATCGTATAATATTCAGAATAATCCTGTATAAATGTGACGCATGTCTGGAACTAGATCCTTGGGGAACTCCATGCTATGCTATTCTCACCTAAAGAAAATCACTCTCAAGTTCTATAAAGTTTAACAATGTGAATGTAAACTTACCGAAGTTGTGTCCCATTTCGTGAGCTACCGTTGTAGCTACAAGTCCTATGACGGGAGAATGATCCGTATTGACGCCACCTGAATATTCGTAAGTACAAATAGGTCCCTTGAGCGCTTTACCTACCACCCCATTATCGAAATTAAATTTGCTGTGAAGAAAATGAAAATTAGTTGATTAAATAGAGTGCTGTGTTTTCCAGCAAATAATTACGATTCCAGGGAATATTCACCTTAACAATTGGGCATTGTCGTTGGGATGATCTTTTATCAGTTTCTCCCTCCTATAATGCAAAAAATTGGTCAAAGTTGTATCACCATTCGATGAGAAGCTTATCTCGTCGTGTTCTGTCCAAATCACTACACCTACTAAAGCTATGAAAATATTGAGCGGTGAGTATAGCTGGAAAGAAATTCCAATTAAAAATTAGACGAATTTCAAACAACAAATCGTCGAGTATGATATCAACAACTACGATAACGTAAATTAACTAAAACTGAAATGATTTCTACATTCTATAAGCGTGAGAATAAAAACGTACGATACCAAAATATCTGGATTCTACCGGGTGTTTCATTGGGTAAGGGCAATACTGACTGGAGTGATTGTATATAAATAATGGATCTTTGATCTTTCATAACTGAGATAGATGAGAAAAGAATGGGCAAAATTGAATCTCGGTTGTAAGACTCAAAGATTCATTATCCATTAAAGTAGGTATGGGTTATTTACAATTACCCCAGTCAATCATAATGTGTGCAGAATCTATATAGTCCCACTGTAAGGGGGATACCAGCAAGGGAGTCTTTTGGACCGTCCAAACTAGTCCCCTCTCCGGCAAGTTTGCCCACATTTTCATTTCCTTTGCAACCTGAGTGACCCGGGATCGAAGTCAGGTTACCAACGGCTGGCCTGTTAAAGATCTCCTTGGTATTCCTGACAAGCCTCGAGCACGCAAGAGTGCTTTTCAGTGCGTCGCATGCCGCTTGACTGTCTGAACAGATCCAGATGGTCTCATTTACGTTACCATAGTCCAGCAGCTTTTCCGCAGGTGGCAAGCAACTCGGCTTTGAAGACTGTTAGATCCCCCCATTCACAAGGAGTACCCACCAACATGTCTAGAACAGCAAAAACCTGCTCCGACTGTTGTATATGTTCTAGACCCATCCCTGCGGTTCTAGTCGCAACCTTTCCAGGCTGGCACACCATCTCTTTAGGGAACCATTGCAACTAAGCCTGTAGACAGCCATCATTGCGAGATTCCTCATCGTCAGTGATAGGGGTGGCAAGGCCATGAATGCTGCAGTCGGTGTACTCTTCCTCGTGGATGTAATGCCTCTGAGGAAGAGTCCTTGTATTATGTCTAGAAGTTTCTGGGAATCCCACATCAGTTGCTTAGGCCTCAACCCCACTTTGTACCAAAAGGTTATCAGAGCATTTTGGCACCCAGTCTCCAGTTGCTTTTGGTTGCTGCTCGAAAAAGAAGAAGATGGAAAAAGATATCATACACGGTACGTTTTTTTAATGAAAACTAATTGATACTATCTGAAAATGATTACTTACTCCATTAATAATATTGGCAATGGTTTTGCAGTGGAGTTCCACGTTATGTCTGTTCTCTCCCAATTCTTTATATTCTCTATTGTCTATGACTAGCACTAACTCAACGTATTTTGACTCCTTATTTGCATTGTAAGGTCCTCTTACTAATTCACTATTCTCTATGTGTCTTTTATACTGTAAACAAACACATACAGTGGCTGCCAAACCTAAGAAACATTAGAAGTATGAACTTACCCGAAGAATTCTATTAGACTTATCGTGTCTGTGATCGTGGTCGTGTCCTTCTGTTCCTTCGTAACCGCACGTTTTGTTATTTTCGGCCAAATCGGAATGTTTGTATAGAAAATGTGAGTCTTCCAAATTTGGTTTTGCCAATCCGCCATTCTTCTCGATATAATGCATTTCTCTTCCATCGTAAATGACACCGGACAATCCTTCACACGTTGATAAAGCTACCCATGAGTTTGGTTCGCCTCGCACTTTGCCACTGTATTGACATAGTTCCACATCCTGAACCAATAGGAAACGTTTAAGACTAGGTAGAGGATCAGAAATGCAGGTAAGGTGAATCAAGTCTGATTCAGTAGAAGGTCGGTGAAGTTAGCAGGGAAATTTCAGGGGAATAATGATACACATATCATAATTAATGGCTTTTTATAGGCTAATTGAATGCAAAAAGAAAGTGTTTTGCACGGTATCAGTACTGTTTTTTATACATACTCGCAATTTTGTATTAAATCTTTTGTTCAAATGTCAATTTTAGTCCCATAGCATACCCTATATCTTTTTTGATCTCCATTAGGTTAAAAATATGGCTTTCAAATATTAATATCCCCGATAGAAACTGCACAGAATGATGATCCTTACATCTTTATGTATGGAGTAATAATATTTCACTTTTAACAAAAATTACTATAACCCAACAAGCGGATGTGCAATGGGCAATCCACTCTCTACTTTTTTTGGCCAATATTTATTTAAGTGAACTTGAAACCTCCTTAGAATCAACATTAAATCAGTTTCCAAAAGTTTGGTATAGATATGTTGACGACATTTTGATTCACTGAGATTCACTGTCGAAATAGAAACAGATAATCAGCTTCCTTCTTGATATTAACATTAAAAAAGATGGTAATCACTTGGATATCGACATCTACAGAAAACTCACTCAAAAAAATAAGTATATTCCGGCGGATTCGGGTACACTATTTAGATATAAAATAGCTCAGTTTAATAGTCTAGTTCATAGATTATTGAACGTCCCTTTGAGCCAGCAAAATTATGATAACATTCAAAAAATCATTAACTTCTATAAATTAGAACATGCAAACGCATTTTTACCTCCCTCACTATACGTAGTATATAGTGTAAGGGAAGGTTATAATCGAAACAACATTTTTTTTGCGGATTTTTGCCGATATATCATCAGTTTTGAGCATTTTTGACATGATGTCTGTGTTTATGTGTGTCATAACCCACTATAAAGACGAATGGGCAGTTCCTATTTGTCGTATGAATTTCAAAATTTGCAGATCGCTCTAATATATAAGAAAAAATGAATAAAACTTTAGGGCAGAACTATATAGTGATATATAGCCTATAAAAGATCGTTAATTATGATACATTTTTCATTGAGTTCTGCTGAAATGTCCCTGCTAACCGACGTTTCAGTATACAAAGTTTTGTTTGTCCAGGTTAAACAGTGACAACCCGTCTAATAGTTCCAAACATCTGTTTCGCTCTGTTAACCTTTGCCGGAGATGGTCGATCATTGAACTGAAACTGTTGTATTTCACTTTGTTTTGATTCAATAATTTAAAGAAGATTATACCATTCATAGAAAATCACTCAAAAATAGTACCAACTCTTTGCGCCTCCGATATTTCAAGAGATCGTGCAACTTTTTTTATCAACTTCATAAACAGTGATTTAGGAAATAACTAATTGACACTATCTCGAAATGTTTACTTTAGATTAAGATACTTCGTTAAAACTACGATGTGCGGTGATATTGCAAACAAGCGAATAATCATTCTGAACTGTTGATACAATTCGATAATATTATCTTCATGTATTTTCTCTTATTGCGGATAATAACAAATTAAGAAACATAAAAACTGCTTCGTTACATTCCTGCCGCATCATCCTAGCGTTATTTGAAGCTTTCACAACCTGGCTCAGAATATTAAGCCGCATATCAGTATCTTCCTCGGCATCAGCCATCAAACCAGAATTAAAGATAATATGGCAGTATTTGCTCGGGTTCAAAATCACATTGTCAGTATTTGAGTACTTTTGTAGAGAGAGATTGTCATTAATAAGATTAGATGCATCCTCAAATTTAGATGGGTCATATGAAAGATGGAGCTGAGTGTCATTAGCAAAAGATTATCTGACATATCTATACTTTCAATTAATGCTTAAGTTTTCTGACATGAACTTTATTATCCCTCAATATAATCTGATTGTTGCAACCTTCAAGCAGAATAAGCTTAGGACCATCGTTGACCTTTGTCAACTTATAAAGTAAAATGGATCCCTAAATAAGAAAAATACCCTTATCCGCAGAATACTGTCAAATTACGGAGGACCTTTCCTCTGTACTTTAACAGTATTTTTAGTCGATAAGGGTGATTATTTCTTATTCAAAGTGTCAAAGTGTATCCACAGTGTGAACTCTTTTATAGTTTAAAATGGATTCATTGAATTCCTCCACAGTGAATACAAATACTTCAAAAAAAGAGTTGATAACTCACCTGAGCTTCGGGTTTGTATACTTTATCAAGACCATTTTCTTGATAACGATGGAAGAATCCCTTCGATAATAAACCTTTATTCAAACTTAAATCTAATACTAAATCTTTGTTATCCACTTCTATTTCTACTAATAAATGGCTGGAGTGAACACCATCCTGAAAAAAAAGAGAATTATAGCAACGCAACAGCGTTTTGGAATTGAATACATTCGTCGCAGCCACAATTGCGATCAATCAAAGTCACAGAGACAATATTGCATTGTACCAACGACTGTGACATAATTTCCTAGAATACAATATATTACGATTAAGGCCTTTCCCATCCTGTCATAAATGAGATTCATACATTCAGAGCAACGTTGGAAAGGTGAATTTCAAAACACGGCGAATCGTTTCATTAATACCTGGTATATAAAATAACGTGTTTCCACATTTCCGATATTGAGGTATTTTTAATTACCAGTAATAATTGCAACGTGTATAAATACGCGAACGACACATTCGAGTGTTCAACAATACAACACCCAGAATAACAACGGATACGAATTTATTTAGTGCAAACAGATAACGTACAATCGGAATATGAACGTCGAAAAATGTTATCATATCTAAGAAACTGGCTCTATCAAAACAATGTGGGCGAAATCTGAAACATGCGTTGCACTTCCTCATCCTTGCGAGTATTCCTAGCTGAAAGGAAGTCGCCATATATACAGGTTCTTTCCCTAAGAAATAGTATATCCGAGTCAATTAGAATTTGCCTGAGGAAATCTCTACGCAGGCTTAATTGTTTATTTAGTTTTCCCTGAAAGTTGTCCTTCACAGCATTTTGAATTCGTTGAATTTGTGTTAGTACTTCGATACTTCGATTACTACTACGATTTAAGAATGATAATGTTTGTTGACTATGTATACTTTGATCGTATTGACATCTAGCCGGCGATTCTCAGGGCTTGTTCACTTGTACTTGGTGATTACAATAGCCGTTATTGCGTTTTATTCGGCTCGAAGGACCAATATCATTGGCGATTGAATCGTCAACATTATATGTAAAGTTGTAACACTTTGTGCCAGGGACGTAATATCAGCAAA
This sequence comes from Endomychus coccineus, assembly GCA_958510875.1. NCBI lineage: Eukaryota > Metazoa > Arthropoda > Insecta > Coleoptera > Endomychidae > Endomychus > Endomychus coccineus. The sequence continues at coordinate 182,604,786 of OY294069.1, forward strand.
TTACACCAATCCCGTACGAGTAACTTTTCATCGAGCCCAAAGGAAGCCAAAATACCTCAAACACATCTGGATAAAAAACCTAGAAGGATTCTGTAGTAGATATTTTTTGCTGTTGTCTGTACTCGATCGATAACCTTCCGTTACTTCTAAAGTTACCACCTACTTAAATTTGAATTCCAATCAATTAAAATGAGGGAAGACAAGCCCAGTGCCCGTAAACCGGTTGATTGAGTTCTTTGTGCACCCTCGATAATACTGCTTGGGCTGATGTCTCCTATAATCTCAGGCGGCATATACGTTGTTGTTGTCTAAGGGAAACCGATGTTGGGCAATCTACTAGGATATGAGAGGGAGTTTCCTTCACAACCTGGATCATCAACAATACCCATTAAGTGTAAATGTCTGTGTATATTCAGGAGATAGTAGTCTGCAAGAAGTCCTGTCACCGCGTTTGGGCGAAAACTTCTCAATGTGAAGCTTCACCTGCCTCCTATCAGAGACACCGCGCCATTGTCGTATAGTGTGATTTTAATGCCTCCAAATTCCCCCTTTCCACCGAAAATCCTGTTCTCATCTTGAATTTTACTTAGCAATATGAACTGTGATGTGTCCACATACACACAGACAATCCAGATAAGCACTCGAACCAGCTTCGTGCTGTGATGAAATGCAGATAGATTGAAATCTCGATTTCGAATCTCACATTTCATACAGACATTGGTTACTAAACGAAGCTGACACTTGAAGCCCCTGTATTTCAGTGTATCGTCTCTATAGAGATATATGCATTCAATTTATTCGTCTATAATCGACAGTTTCCTGGAACTTACCGACTGTAAATTGTCAGAAATCCTTCAAAAAGACTCGTCGTTTCACGTTTCAACAGCAGCTGGTTTACTTGCGATCCCATTACGCAATTACGAAGATCGTAAATCCGGGATTTCAAACCGGAAATTGTTCAAATGACTCGTGCATAAATTTTCGCGTATAAATAGAAGTGGGAGAATGAATTTTGGTCGGACTTGTGTCAGTAAATGGTTTAATAGCTGCAATTTAAACTACTAAACGACAAATTTGCCACATTGACCGACCCACGTCATGTAGGAGTAACGGTTCAAAAAGTTAAACCACGCTTGGCGATTATCTGAACGGCGGGATCAAACTCTCTTATTGGAATATAACCTTCTCTTTGTAGAGGTTTGTAGACACCTCATTTTTTTTATATCTCAATCAGCCTTACCTATACCTACATCTAGCCGGTTTCGAAATATTTACAGTGTCTTTGAAAATAAATTATTCTGTATTTTTGAAAATTCGAAATCTTTCTTATGATGTATTTATTATTAGGAAAAAACAATCGAGTATCCTCCTAATTTGGGGAAGTTCATGTACCAATAACTCAAGTTTTTCAAATGGAATGCCCATTATTTTAATTTCACTAAATCAAGGAGAATTAAATGGCTCTGTTCTACCTGATACTTTTCAAGTTTTGATGACTTTTTGGTGACATTTTCACCTAGTTTGCCATGGAATGAGAAACGTCTTAATTTTTCAAACTTCTCTTTGTTGAGTTATTGTTGTACAGTTTTATGACAAGGAACAAAGTATGGACAATCAAGGCTATTCAAATCTAGATTTAATGAATTTATTTAGTATTTATAGAGAATAGAAGGAAGTTTGATTTCAATTTCTAGTACTTCTAATAATTTCATCAAGGATGGCAAGTGAGGAAAGGGCTCAAGTTGCGAATAAATTTCGTTCGATATTATTGCTGTTGAAAATGCAAAATAATGTATACTGTACCTCTTCTTTGGTCGACGATATCTGTCTCTTTTCTCTGCCGTGGTATATCCTCGGTTTGACGAGTGTATGACGTGTAAAGTCACTAGCAGGATGTGTTATATCAGCTGCAACAAGTAGAACAGGATTAGGATAACGCAATTACCGGCAACACGTTGCTATTATTAACCAATTCGATTAAATTCTAAGGAACGAATCATTTAAAACCTTTTATCCGCGACCCAGTTAATTCATTCTTATCGTGCAATGCATTAAGCTTACAAATTCATGAGAAATTATTTAAAAATATATTCAACATTTTTGATATATTAGATTGTACGAAAAACATTCTTCTGGTTTTAAAATATTATTGATAAATCATTGAAGTTGATAGGAAAGAAAAAAGACAAACAAAGAAGCCGACCTCTCCAAGATTTGAACCTGCACCCTTGGGTTTATAAGATTAGTATTCTTCATTGTGACTAAACTAGTTAGTAAAAGTCTTAGTTCCTGCGGTGCAAAGAAAATTTGCTTCTTTCCAATAATAACTTCTTTGAAAATAGCATCAAATAAATGTAAATAATCACTACATTATTATTTAGAAACCTTTTGTAGATTAAGCGTGACATTTCATGGTCTTAACACTATGTACTATGGTTACAACTAAACTTAGATTCGAATTTCTGATAGTAAAAAATGTATTGAAACAATGTTTCATACTTACCTACCCTCAGAAGGTCCCTGATAAAAACTACAAGTATATAATCCCTATGCAAAATGATTTTATTAAGGTCTCTATGCAATCGTCTTTTTTCAACTGATTGCATTACACAAATCATTATAAGATGTATATATAAGTATGTTGGTTGGATAAAGAAATGATAATAGTTCTGGTATAAACAGTAACAACATCTATCCGTACCAGTTCTCCAAAAAAATTGAAATTGTTTAGTTCTAGATAGAATAAATGCGGATAGAAGCATTTTTAAATTACCAACTTCATGATTGCGAACAGAGAATTATTATTATTAACTTGTTTTGAATTTTGGTAAACCAAGAGGTGTTTGTTTATTAATTTTTATAGATTGGAATGTTAGTAATTAAACTACGCTGTACGTTATTTTTCATGTAGGCACTTGTTTACAGTATTTTTTCAACACGTACATCAGTTATAGCAGATAAAATACTTTATTACTAAAATAGACTAGCAAACAGTGCATCAGGACATTACTAATCTAGCTAATATTCATGTTTGTGAATCAACCGAATTAACAACCGGTGTCATAAATATTAACGAGCTTGAAATGTATACTTTTTTATTGGAAAGGTCATGTAGACAATTAAATGAATAACTCTTCTTGGAAATTAACAATTATCACTATTTAGCAAGTGTTTCACGCAATCGTCATGCTTTTATTTCCAAATAGTAACTGATCGACGCCGGCCACTGTCCAAGATCAGATTTTTCAAATTCTTACCAAAAGGTTGCGATACTCGCTGAAATTTGTTCATCACTGTCTGTTGGATGAATTCAGAATTCAGGACCTCTGATAAGAATGGAATTCATTAATTGAGAAAATTCAGAAATTTCAAAAAAACTTGATAAATAGAGGAAACCTATTTTATGTTATAATATGAAACAGCTGTGAATGTATCCCTATTTAAAGTGGTACAATAACGTCTTTCAGATGGAGGTAAATGCTATCGAACTTTGTCTTCCAAAAGGTTTTTGACTAACTATACGAAAGGAAAACCTACAGTGTTCGTAGAAAATCGTGCTCGCTAAAAACAACAACAAGGTCATCTTGATTTGGCCAAAACACGGCACCATTTGTAGGAAACGATCATCTTGCTGAACAAGTTGCAGACACTGCCTTTATAATACCTGAACCGTTTTGTGGACTTTTCCAACACCAAGACAAAAGCAATAGAGGGCAAAAGTTTCGCTCACTCAGCAAATAGGAACTTTTGCATATAATTTGACTGGCAACTGGTCACTACCAACTGAAATATCATTTCCAAGGAGACATTCTAAGGTTCTAGGCTTCGTAAGAACCTCGATAAGGTCCAACCGCAAAACATCCGATTTGGTGGCAGTCTTTAGAAGGTCACTTCAGATAGAAGACTTGCCTAACATATTGTTTGAAATCGATCAATGTTTCTAACGTTACATTTTGTGTTCACTCAACTCAAATTTAATCTTTGGCATCAATTCCCATAAACGTTCCTAAGTAGATTTAATCCCTCGCACGAACTCCCCTAAGCCGGATGCCAAATCTACAATGCACAATTATGATAATATTATTTTATAACGGTCGATTAAGTGTTAGTTTTAGGTAAAATTATGCGTAGTTTATTGACTGTAAGAGATGTAGCAGGACAAGATCAAGATAATGCAGCAAATTAAAAATTGTTGGCAGATGTCTTGGTTAAACTCCTTTTGTTTCCTTTATATCCGTTGTGGCTACCGTCGATGCAAATATAAAGTCTCGTCTGGCCAGACATTAGAATGTTTTGTTCAGCAAGATAAAAAGAGACAGATGCAGTGAGAGTGAGAGGCGAGCCCAGCTTACTGTTATTATTTCGTTTGTTGTCCTGAGCTCGACTACTGTGACGTGTGCTGTGTGTACTTATAATGCGACAGAGGAAGAAGACGTGGGTTTATGAATAAAAAAACCACCCGGTTGAACGAGGAAGCCATTTAAACTGGATAATTCTATTTGAAAGGCACAAATCTTTCACTAAACCAATTACATCGCAAACTTGGTAATAGTTTCGTCACTTAACAATGTAACTATTTTCAAAGACAATATACCTTAGGTATGTGTAATGTAAAATGTAACAACTACAATAGACTAAAAAAATAACAGCTTGGGGCTTTTCATATAGATCTGAGTAAAGCTTTTGACTTAGTCGACCACAGGATATTGCTCACTAAATTACAAACTTTGGGAATTCCACTAAATTGGATGAGATCTTGTATAGTAAATGTTCAAGTTAAATTTGTGGAGAAGTTGAAAAATTGAATTTCATTCTGAAACCGTTTACTGTGCACGTATCTTACCATCAAACGATAAGTTGTAGTTAAATAATGATTCATCGGTATGGTGGTGTAACTGTAAACATGAATGGACCACTTTTAATATAATTATATCATTTATATACTTTCCAAATTATTATGCAACGACCTTGATTTTGAATTGTTATAATTATTTAGAACTATTCACTATCTTACGTCAATATGAACATATTAAATTCTGTATTAACCAACATGTCCTTAGGTATGTTTGGAGAAATAATATTCGCTTTCCACATCCTTACGAGACTATTTAATAGGTAACTTAATATGAGTAGTAGACTATCTCATGTCGAGTGTTTCTCAAACATCCGGCAAATAAATTGCTATGCGGTAAGTTGAATTCTCGAGTACTCATTTGCGACCGGTAAAAGAGCTATTACAGTATCAGAGTTGGTAAGTGTTACCTAGCAACATATTAAACTATCGCCAACACCAGGTCTAAAAGGGGGGTTGTTGTCTATGGTCTAAAGCATTTATACCCAAGCTAAGGCATTCCGCCCTATTAGTCGAACCTCATTCCTAGTAAAGGCAATGGAGAGACTGATTGACAGATACTTGAGAGATGGTCCACTGAAGGCCTATCCCTTACACTGGTCGTCAACACGCCTATTAAGCTGGCCTCTCGACAAAAACTGTCTTGCATCATCTAGTGACACGAATAGATAAGCAAGGAATTGATCCAACTTAGTCCGCATGCGATAAAGGCGTAACATAACGTTGTGTTGTACAAACCACCGCTAAAAAAGGCTGTCCACAGGGAGGTGTCCTATCACCGCTTCTGTGGTGTCTTGTAGTCGATGTACTCTTGGAAGAACTGAGGCTGAGTTTTATGCCCCACTCTACGCCGATGCAAAACACGCTGGTGAGCGTGTAGTGGACGGCTGGTGCCGCACGGAGGGGTTCAGGGTCAACCCTGACAAAATAGAAATTGTACTGTTTACCAGGAACGTAAGCTGGGCACACTGCCAGCACTGTGGTGGTTGGGGACAGGAACTGGTTTGTCCCAGCGCCCCCTGAACCGACAGTAGCGGCTTGCATGCATATTGAGCGGTATGAGGTCGGCTCCAACGAGGGCCTTTGGAGCTCTGGTCGGATTACCACCTCTACACTTATATATAAAAACTAAGGCCATGAGAACGGCGTATAGGTTAAAGGGTCTAGGTCACTGAACCAAAATGCACTACTCGCGTGGACACTCAGCGATTTTATGTGAGGCAATCTCTATATGCCCCATACTAGAAATGAAGCAAGATAGTATGATTCCAGTTATATGTCTCACTTCTCCCAAAACCTCCATCCCGGACAGAGGAGATTGGAGTAACGAAACTCTCACCCTACCACCACCAGGTGGGCTCGTATGGTTCACAGTCGGGTCAGGCTTCTGGGGCGGGAGTGTACCTATTAAGGCCAAAGATCACTATCTCAGTCACTCTAAGCACTTACTGCACGGTTTTTCAGGCGGAGGTCTACGCAATATTGACTTGTGCCATGGAAAACCTGCCAAGAAATGTAAATAGGTGCATTTATATTTGCACAGACAGCCGGTCGGCTCTTGGTGCTCTCAAATCATCCAGAGTCACATCAAGGTTTGTCAAAGAATGCAGAGATACACTAGCTGAAGTAGCCACAAGAAATAAAGTTCAACTCATCTGGGTCCCTGGACACAGTGGAGTTGAAGAAAATGAAATGGCCAACTCCTCGGCCAGGCGAGGGTCGTCCGGCGCCATTCGTCGCTTTATCAAATTGAACAAAGAGTGTTCTGAACTTTGGCGAGGATCACCACGCATGAGGCAGGCCAAGCTCTCCATCAAAGAGACTCCTTTCTCTGCACAGAAGGGACATCAGAGAGATGACTGAAATCCTAACCGGTCACTGTCGTCTTAACAAGCATTTTCATACTGTTGGCATAGCAGATGATCATATATGTAGGAAATGTATAGAGGCGCAAGAAACTGACTTTCACATCCTGTTGGAATGCCCTGCATTAGCATCCCTCAGACACCGTGACTTCGGAGAATCAAAACTGCTCCCAGAAGAACTAATGGAAGTCAGCGTTGGCAATATTCTGGGTTTCTGGTGGGCCTAAGTGCATTTGGGGACTAAGCCCCTCCCCTTAAATGATGATGATGATGGTCTAAAGCCAAAATCAAGATTTTGGCAGATAAATCATTAACTAGATGTCAATAAATGTTACAGCCATTAACGACTTATTTGAAATTGTTTATGAAAAACAAATAGACATTATGAAATAAAATATTATACGATACACGTCTGTTGGGTGTTGTTGCTGTTCTTGTTTTGATATTCCGGACTCGGTTCCTGCTGTGCCTCATCGTATATCAAATCGTACTGTAAAAAGTCGTCACCAACCGGACTTGTAACGTAAATTACTAATGCAAACTTTTTCCTGATGAGTATAATCTATTAACGCATAGTATAGATGACGAGTTGATTAAGTATGTGACAAATAATTAAAGTTATATGTTCTATGAATATAATTTAATAACGATGATACATAAAACGCTGATAGATATATGTAAATTGGCCAGACAAAGCGTATGCCGACAGTGTGTTATGGTTTATCGACCCCAAGCAATACTAAATATAAATTAATGACTGACGATATTCCTATTACCGAAACGGAAGGACGTTTAACCTAGATGTACTTACTCAAATACTTCCTGTGCGAATGTTACAGTAGCGAATTTTAGAGTTCCGTATTCATATTTTGGCAGAGGTAGAGTGCAAATTACAGTCGACACGTACGCTGACAATACTTTTGTTTGGTTGGGGTTGTTCATTCTAAAGACAATTCATTTGAATACCTTCATAATAGAATAAACGATGTTTTCTGAAAATCTTAAGATATATGTGCCTTCGAAATTTATATTGGAATATTTGGGGCAAGTGTATATACTTGTTATTTAGCATATACGAGGTCAACGTGAAAAGTCCCTGATATGATTTATTTGGTTAAAACTTATTTTATTTCTCAACATAATCTCCTTGTTGCCCTATAGACTTCGTTCCACGTTTTTCTAGTTTTTCGATTCCTTCCAAATAATACGATTTCGGCAATCCTTCAAAATAGGCGTTTGTGTCGGCGATGACCTCAAAAGTTGGAGCCAAATCTCTTTCCGATCATCCATTTCTTCAAGTTTGGAAATAGATAAAAATCGCAGAAGGCCAAATCTGAAGAATATGGTGGATGACGAACCAATTCGTAGGGCAATTCATGCAATTTTGCCATTGCGACTGCGGACCTGTGCGACGGTGCGCTGTCCTGGTGGAAGAGCACTTTTTTCTTTGCCAAATCGGCGTTGAATCGATCCAACAGCTCTGCATAATATACGCCGGTGATCGTTAATTAATTTTAAAGATTTCCTCTTCATTAAATTATTCATTAGCGATACAGAAAAGCCGTTAAGTATCGCAATGTTTCTTATAGGGTCTAACTCAATCAAAAGCGTTGGTTTTTTTCAATGGTATGGAAAGGGGTTTATGTATCATAGATTGGTACGCTTAAGAAGAAAAAATACTATTTGTTATTAAATTCCGAAATTAGTTTATGTGAAAATAAAAACACTGGTTGCAAGGTTAAGTGGAACGTTTGATTGTGGATTTATAGAATCCACAATATCATTTGTCACAGATTGCAGATATACGCAGCAGTCTGGAAGAATAATTTCACTGATCTGTTATAAACCAATGCACATATGACATTGTTGTATGATTTGAAAATTACAATCAACGTTCATTAAATAAATTTAGTGATAATTAACAAAGTAAACCTTAGATCATCGTTATTGTATACAAGTTTTGGTTAATGTGGGTATGACGCGAATTGATTATCGTACGAATTGTCGTCTTATTTTTGCTAATCTTGGCTTTTCACCAGGTTCTGACTCAATGTCGGAAAATCACATTTCGATAGAAGAAACACGAGCAACTTTAAAACTGGTTGATTATCAGTGAAATGTAAGAATCTTTGTAAGTAATTAGCCATTGATATGATCTTTGCTCCCGGATAGAAAATTTAATTCAAAACGCCTCCTCCATCAGTACCACATCTTTCTTCTCTCATAACTTCATGAGTAAATTTGGATATTATTTTGAGAATCCTCAGTCGAATCTTGAATAAAAGTGTCACCTAAAGATGATGTTAAACTGTCAATATCGACTTTGCTTTGATCAAACAATATATTTTTATAAAAGTTGCAAGTAATATTATCTCAGTCTCTAATGTAAATGTTTAAAAAGTGTTTCCTGTTGGTCTACAATTTCACCTGTGGTTCATTTTACATAACCACACACGCCCAACCGTCCCTTCCTATCCTGTTTATGATGTTTTATTATTTCTAGCCAACCTAATTTAGAACGTTTTGGTGTAACGTTTCTGAACGCCTTGGAAAGCTATTAAACTGAACACAATACGTCGTGTTATCATTCAATGACGGTACGTATTTTCAATGATTGCATTTGCATTTACAATAATGCATATTCATTATTGTATTACGACAATTATATATTATACCCTCGTTACTATTCAGATACAATGGACACGAAAAGGTTTACCCTGAAAACAATCTGATATTCTTTATAACAACGCTGAAACAGTACGGTTGAATTGTTGTGAGCAACAATTATTAGTAATTTGGAGCAAGAAGAAATCTAAGAAAGGATTGCTAATTACAATAAATACGTGTCCTTTCATTACATGTAAACAGCGAAACGAATTTTTTTCTATCAGAGTTTCTTCTCGCCTGTCTTTTCACCAAATAACATTAGGCTATCTCCTATGCCTGTCTTAAGACAAGGTAGGAATTTTAACCAATAACGTTATACTCCTCGACGCTATTGAAGTTAGATATAAGGAACATTTTAAGTCATTTCAATTAACCTTAGTAGTGTCTTTCTTCAATTATTATTATAATCACTGTGGCTGCTGGTCGCGGGTTCGAATCCTGCGACTGCGGAATTTTTCCGATGGCCCGTAGAAGTGGTATATATATATTAGATTGAATCAAAACTACGTGGCAAATGACCTGGTCAATGCCAAACCAAATTAAAAAAAAAAAAAATACGTGTGGCACTCGGGGACTGCCGCGGTAAAGCTATTGCATAGCATTTTTTCTCAACTTATGCAATTATAATTATTTATTTATTTTTAATTTATGCAGTATTTTTTTTCTTTGATATTAATTCAAGTTACTTTTGAGCGTGGTGACCGATAAGAAAACAATTTTTTTTCTTTTATTGAATCAATGAGATGTTAATATCGTTTAAAATATTTTTATTATCTTACAATACATGTAGGTTATTCAGGAATTTGTTATCATTGAAACTATAGGTTTATGGTAACTGAATAACTGAAATAAGAGACATAAGTTTGAGACTTGATATCCTCTAAATATCTGGAAAATACCGCGTCAATGGTGGCCCCATATTTTGTTGTGGATTCTTGTGGATCATTATTCATTTTCAAATTCAATTTTTCCGAAAGAAAAGTTGTCAACCGCTCTGATTTTTTATCAGCGAAGTTGATGTTGAAATCGCCAGCCAAGATAAGTGGAAATTTATTACCATTTGTACCAAGTATTTTCGACCCTTCTTCAGTGTACTCCAGTAAAGTGCGATGAATAAAATGCTCTACCTCGTCCAATTTTGGATTCGGAGAAATGTAAATTGTTACCATGACTATGTGTAGGCCATTTCTAAGTTTGCATAAGCACGCACAAATATCTCCAACAAATGAGCGCCTAACATTAACATCGCTAACGTGTGCAATATGTATTTCAACATTCGGAGTCATAATATTAGAAACATTATTATTATTTTGGTAAATAGCTATCCCACCTTTTGGAACAGTATCTCGTTTGAATTGAACAATACAATTGAAATTAGGTATTTCAATCGGATTATCATACGCCATGCAAGTTTCGGTAAGAAGTAACACATTTGTTTGTCTCGTAACTGAATCTTGTAAATCATATTTGTGACTATTTAGACTTTGGCAATTGAAAATCATTATTGAAATGCCATTTCTATTACTAATGAAATCTAAGACACTTTGAGCTGTCGTCTGAACACTATTTAAAGGCAGTCTTTTGAATTTTTGCAACAAAGATAGAATTATCGTTTTTTGTCGTGATATACAATTTTTCAATATTAGTCACCCGAGAGAGCGCAACATAAACGAGTTCCTGTTATTTTTCGTTACGGAATTTCTTGATTCGGTCGCCGCGCTCAAAGCCCGCGATAAAAGCTATATGCAATAGCTTAATAGAAACAGGTACTCTCAGGTCTCTGCTACGCGCGTCTAACGTATAAACTCTAACTGACGCGTAGCGAGCTCCTAGACATATGTCAAAATGATTTCGTTCGTAGCTAATTACAGAGGACGTCTGGAGTTCATGCAATTATGTTTTTAGATAATTCGAACATTCTAATTTCGATAGGCCATGTGAAAATCCAGGAGTCTAAAGCGCTAGAGTGATATAACATTCGTATAAAATAGCGAAATTTCTCACTTTTAGAAACTTGTTAGGTGTTTAGGTCTTACATTATTTTTTCGTTAAGGAATTTCTTGATTCGGTCGCCGCGCTCAAAGCCCGCGATAAAAGCTATATACAATAGCTTAAAAAAAATTATTTAAAAAGTTATTTTATTTGTTTAAAAATGATCATTCTCTCCATGCCACTAAAAGCTCTATCTTCACACTCCATTTTCGCGTAATTACAGGCTCCAACGAACAAATTAATGTTCTCAATCGTTCCAAGATGCAAAATCGAAAATCAGAATTGAATCAATCATGCCTTTTTGTATACAGCTTGATCTATCAGCGATATATCTGATATAGGCTGCGAAGAGTGCAAATAGTGGCCGATGAACTGCGCACGTACTTTTAATTACTCGGTTCGAACGTATTTAATAGCTCGATTGGAAAGTGTGTTTATTTGAATTTAATGTACGAAATAATTGCAAACAGAAGGCCGAGCATCGTGATTCGTAAACTTTTCCAAGATGAACTCCGTTCCCGTTCCCGACACGTCGACTCGACTCCAGACCGATAAAAGGACTCTATAATTAGCCATAAAAATATGCATTGAAAAAAAAGTTTATATCCCCTGCAAAGATGCTATATTTAACATACTCTCCAATTATGTAGCGACCAGTTTGCTCGCGCTTAATTTCATTCGGTGAGTGGTTACTTACCAAGATTGTTAAATGCAGTTGGCACCGAGTATATTTAGAAGAACCCCGAAGACTACCAGTTTTAGAATAACACCCCTCTTAAAGTTTTATACCTGGAAATGACACATGATGTCGGGTTACCTGTAAGCTGATACTCCACCACGATCGCGTGGGTGTTTCAGTGGAACCATTGATTTCTCATTTTTGGTATAATGTTTTCGTGTGTAACTTTCTTGTAATTAACTTGAAATGAACGTACATTCCATAATGAGGAAAAAATTAACCAGATATGTAATAGGAATAAAGTTATATTTCATTATAAATCATTTACTGTCGGTTTTTTAAGCTATTGCATATAGCTTTTATCGCGGGCTTTGAGCGCGGCGACCGAATCAAGAAATTCCGTAACGAAAAATAACAGGAACTCGTTTATGTTGCGCTCTCTCGGGTGACTAATATTGAAAAATTGTATATCACGACAAAAAACTATAATTCTACATTCAAGTTTTATAATAATCGAAGGCAAGCTGCATCGACTGCATCTTTGTTGCAAAAATTCGAAAGACTGCCTTTAAATAGTGTTCAGACGACAGCTCAAAGTGTCTTAGATTTCCTTAGTAATAGAAATGGCATTTCAATAATGACTTTCAATTGCCAAAGTCTAAATAGTCACAAATACGATTTACAAGATTCAGTTACGAGAGAAACAAATTCTTACCGAATCTTGCATGGCGCATGATAATCCGATTGAAATACCTAATTTCAATTGTATTCTGTATTGTTCAATTCAAACGAGATACTGTTCCAAAAGGTGGGGTAGCTATTTACCAAAATAATAATAATGTAACTAATATTATGACTCCGAATATTGAAATAAATATTGCACACGTTAGCGATGTTAATGTTAGGCGCTCATTTTTTGGAGATATTTGTGTGTGCTTATGCAAACTTAGAAATGGCCTACACATAGTCATGGTAGCAATTTACATTTCTCCGAATCCAAAATTGGATCGCACTTTACTGGAGTACACTGAAGATGGTCGAAAATACTTGGTACAAATGGTAATAAATTTCCACTTATCTTGGCTGGCGATTTCAACATCAACTTCGCTGATAAAAAATCAGAGCGGTTGACAACTTTTCTTTCGGAAAAATTGAATTTGAAAATGAATAATGATCCACAAGAATCCACAACAAAATATGGGGCCACCATTGACGCGGTATTTTCCAGATATTTAGAGGATATCAAGTCTCAAACTTATGTCTCTTATTTCAGTTACCATAAACCTATAGTTTCAATGATAACAAATTCCTGAATAACCTACATGTATTGTAAGATAATTAAAATATTTTAAACGATATTAACTTCTCATTTATTCAATAAAAGAAAAAAAATTGTTTTCTTATCGGTCACCACGCTCAAAAAGTGTAACTTGAATTAATATCAAAGAAAAAACTTGAATTATTGTCAAAGAAAAAAAAATACTGCATAAATTAAAAATAAATAAATAATTATAATTGCATAAGTTGAGAAAAAATGCAATAGCTTCACCGCGGCAGTCCCCGAGTGCCACACGTTTTTACTTCTAATATTATTCGGGGCATTAATTATAGCAGGTATCTCCCAGATAGACTAATGGTCTAATTTTAAACTATTAAATAAATTATTCATATTGTTATTCTATTTATTACATTTAGCAAGCAAGTATTCTACAATACGTACCCGAGGCGATATGTGCTATTTTTGTTGCAAATAGAAACGTTATACGTTGTACATATTTCCAATAATCTGGGAGACCACAGCAAATATCTGAATTAATCGCTTTAATGGATGAATGTTAGCTAAAATAATGGAAAATGTGTCACATAATTAATTTCTGAGAAAACCCTACCTCCTGGAATATACGTTTCAAGGAGTTATGAAACAATTAAATTGTTAATGAGGATAATGAAATAAACGAGGTGATAGCCGGTTGCCATTTTTTATGTCAGGAGATACTGATAAGGCAACCGGTTTCGAAAATAACTAACTCGAATCAGTTTTCAACACCCATCATTTTTGTAGCAAAATTTGGCACCGATGGAAAGCGGTTTTAATTTTCAGACACACTAGAGGAAAGAATCAGATCTGATATGTTCGGTGAGCCACCACTCCTCCCAGAAGATCTGAATAAAACCCTAAGCTGATGGTCGTGCTGGAGAGATAGATGTTCCACCCACTCACAAGACACCTAAACCTAACCATAAATAACTATTTATTTTAGTTTATAATCGCTTATACAAACTTAGTGTTTCCTTCCAGCTGGAAGGCAGCTAGAGTGCAACTAATTCCAAAAAAAAAGAAAGAATACCCTTCTTAATAATTATAGATCCATTGCAGCTTGATGATATCACTCTAACTATTTCATTGACCTCTCTAAAACATCGTAGAAAGATGGGAAATCTTTTCTATAGATATTTCCATGGTCGGTGTTCATCAGAAATCTCGTCTGTTGTTCCACCACGAGTAATTCCAGATAGGCAGACTAGACGAGCTCAAACCAGTCACCATTTCACTGTCAAACTCGACACCTGCTGAACTTTTTCCTATGAGACTTCCTTTTTGTATCGAACAGCGAAGTTGTGGACCTCTTCATTTAGCGAGGTCTTTCCCTCCAAACCTCCAAGAAAAATACAAATGCCTATCTCCTCTCCCTACATTCGACTGCTGCTTCACATGACGTTCTTCGAACATCATATTTTTCCCTCTCGTGTAGTCATAGTATTAGAAAAAAATGTATGTGAGAGCTGTATTCCTCTAGAGTTTATGACTTCCGACAGTGTTGTGATTACTTATTTTACACGTCCAGAATATTTGGCGTTCAACGATTTGGAACTACTCGTTGTTGAACGAATTAAGCACAACTGGATAATACCAGAGCTAATAATTCAGCTAGGTCGTTCTAATTGATTTGAACTACATAATACATCTGCAAAACATTGTATCTGATTGCGTAATCGTCCAACTTCGAATTGCCCGTTCTAGAATAATACACAATGTTTCATTAACGTAAGAAACGTTGTTTTGTGTAAGAATACAACGGTAATTACCAATTAAACTCTACGTTAGCACACAGAGTTCAAGTGTCTTTAACTGGAACAAACTACGAGCGTTATTTGTGATTAGTCAAAGAGCCCCTTATAGCGTGTCCAGTGACATTTCCGCGTGCCCTTTGTCTCTCCTGTAAATGGATTAACCCGTTATAAATCACTAATTGATTTCGTTAAGTAATGATCTGTCAATTGACCTTTTGTAATATGTACATACGTGACTCATTCTATATGTTACCCAATACGATTTGTTTGAACATCGATCCTTCTGACTTATATTATGCACAAAGATGGCTTTGATACTGTCTAAATGAATATGAAAACTTAATTTTTTCTTGTAACAATTGAATTAGATATAAACACGATGCAAAACGAGGTGTTTTATTGCGCAAGATTTGTGCAAAAAACACGCTCGTTTTGCAACTAGCAATAATATAATAAAATATAATTTGAAAGTTATTATAAAATACATGAAACTCGCTTTACTTTAACATATTGTTATGATTTCATTTCCTAAACAATAAAAATGATAAAAATTAGAACTTGCCGAACATTGAAAATCAGAAAAGATTAATAAAAAGATATTATATGGTATTAAAAACAATATTGAAAGACAAATAATAGTTAGTATAATATAATAAACAATGTAAAACATAATAAACAACAATGTAATTAGAATAAAAGTGTAAAACAAGAATTTCAGTGAAAGTGAATAAACGTACAGTGTTACGAAGGCAGAAATCATAATTAAAATGATTACAAAAACTATCATGAGATAGCACAAACTATTGAAAAATGTTGTAGATATAAGGTAGGATTAGTAAATTTGAATTATATAATGTTAAAGAAAGGTTATTGATATATTATATTATGTATTAGTTTTTAATAATGATAACTGTCAAATTTATAATAATTATGGGAATAATCATATTAATAATAACCTAATCATAGGTTATCTTATACCAAAGTGTGTGGAAAAATGTAGGCAATATTAATTTAAAAAGAAGGAATCATCATCATTTAAAATAAGTTGAAAATCTCCAATAATTCAAAATTTATAGAATACTAAATTCTGATTGGTCGAGGCGATTTTATAAACGTCAGACTAGTAACAATGTAATACTTCTGTCAGTTTGCAACAATCAACAAAGCATTCTTGATAGTTAAACTAAGCTCCTCATTGGTTATTTTTGAAAATACTTGGCGTCCTTTTTGAAGGCCTATAAAAGGCATCTGAAGACAAGCCAAGTTAGTTAGCAATTAACATCTGTAGAGTCAAGGTACTTTTGCAACTCATAAAATTTTCCATAACCTTAGTTTATTGGATAAATATCGGTGAACCCAAGGGTTCCAATCTTCGAGAAGTTCAAAGAAACCGAAGTTAGTAAATAATTTCAACAAGTCAAGTAGTGTTCCAAGTCTCCGAACAAAGTTTAAAGGTTACAATAACCTACAATTCATAAGTAACATCGAACGATAGCCAACCTTCGATAAAGTTCCAATCCATCATTGAAGAGTTTTATATCTTTAATAAAAAGAATAAAACTAAATTAACAATTTTCAACAGTTCCTGATTCCTAAAGAAGTAACCATAGTTACCTGTGTTTATTGTGAATAGCAGAGAAATTGTGTAACTACGGTTGAAGTGAATTATCAAATTAATAAGAAGATCAAGCCAAGTGAACATTGCCTACATTTTAAAACATATTCTGGGATATAAACTAAACGTAAGTTTATTTATTATTTCTCCATTGAATTATTATCTGTCTGTAATCTGAAAGAAAGATTGTAGATTATAACTTTGTAAACAAAGATAAATAGTAAATAATTTTGAGGTTAGATCATAGATCTATTTGAACATAAAATTGTTAAAATTGATACCCGAGAAAAAAATAGAGTCATAGAAATTTAAATATAAGAGTTTTTAACATTCAAAGAATATTGTGTTTAATTCCATAGATATAAAATAAAAAAGGTAAAACTTCATTATTCAAATCAAAACAAACATTAATAAGATTCAAAATAAATAAAATACAATAAGAAAGCTAGCCGGTAGAATTAATAATAATATTAATTATTTAAATTAATTAAAAAATAAAATAAAAACTCAATAAGAGTTCTTTATAATAATATATTTAGAGTTTTGTTTCGTAAACACCTGTAGAACGATGGAAATAATCAGTTACAATAAATTCGATAGATTGCCTTGTATTCCCATTTTATATCTCCAGGCTAGTTATTGAAACATTTGACGATCATCAATGTTCGGTTGCGTTAATCGAAGTAAGATGCATTTCAATGAACAATGCGATATAAACGTAAATTCTGAAATATAACGGTCCGCCTAGTTTAAGTAACAACTGACGACCGTAGCTCTCAGATAAATAAGCAATTTAATTAGTTCATTTTTGAGTTTGCATAAAATCTTCTAAAAAATGCAAAATTTGACCGTTTTTGATCGGATAAAATTTTTATTCAGTGAACATGTGAAACTAGTTGAACAGATAGTTGGATTAACTTCATTTGTTATAAACAATTTATTTATTAACAAAATAGATGAATTCGACCAAAACTCCGACTTTAGGGTCGTTTCCGGATAATTTTGGTATTCTGAGTTTGATTTTATCATAAATATCGTCAAATGTATACCCACAAATTTGCCAATTTGTTATAAACAAATTATATTTATTATTAAATATACGAATTTGACCAAAATATCGAGTTTATAGTCGTTGTCGGATAATTTTGGCCTCCTGAATACGATTTTATTGCTATTATGGTCTTTAAATGCATACATACATTTTTTCCATCGAATTTTTACGATGGGCCCAAAAATGGGCCCGCTACAGGCCCAAACACGTTTACATAAATAAATAGACTTCTACTAAATCAAAATAAATCTACAATAGTTCAAAATACGTGTATTGGAGAGCTCTAACAGTATCTCGAAATTGATTTTTTTTTTCGAATTTTCTAACCTCAAAAGTTCTTCAATTTTCCGAGGTCAAAAATTTTCAACGTCCCACCAAAATTGGCAGTTATAGCCAAATGAGATTTGATGGTTATTTTAGGTAATATTTATCAAAATCTACAAAATACATTTCGTTTTGAGTCTAACTATTTTTCAGCGTGCAAGAGCAATTTTATCCAATGAAAAGTAGAATAAAAATGCCAACTTTCCACGCAAAACAAAATAAATTTAAAATCTTTTTGCTATTTTAAAAAAAATTTGTAAACCTTAAAGAAATCACCAAATGGGTCTTATCTCGGGCCCATAACCTTCAAATGTCTTCTACCTCATTCGATGAGTATTCAAATTATCTATTACTTTGATCTCTTGTGTTTCTTTGATTGTAGGCTTTATTTTAAAATTAATTTAACCTGAAATATTTCCAGTTTTTCCGCAAAGAAACTGGACATAACTTTTCTAGCGGCACTCCAGGAATTTTTTCCCGTTTTTAGAGCACCCAAAACATAAGATAACATACAAATTAGCCATATCAAATTTTCAAATCAACTTTTGTGACCGTGCGACTGGACTAATCATCTTGCTTTTGAAATGCTTTCTCATTCCCAAGGTATGATGCTCCTTCTCTATTAATTGCACACTATATCGAAGCAAACGTTCTAATTGCCCCGATTTTTTTCAAACAACCTTGTCGAAACATTTGTTGCGGACACAACACAAGATATATTTAGAACGTAATCGGGCAGGTAACTGGCCAGATTTTTAACGGAATTCTTATTTATTAAAAGCAAATCACTTCACACTATTATTTACACATTCGACGGTGTTTTGTTTCTCAATAGACCTTGACAAGCAGTTAATATTTTGTTACAAAGGAACGATCGCAACGGTCGAGAGAAGAAAGGAACGTTAACGAAACCGTTTATTGAATATGTTTTTGCCATTCGTATTCTTCTATTCCTCAACTATAGCCGGCCCATTTCTAAGATTTAGTTTATGACAACGTCAATAGTTAAGAGAGTAGATGGAATAAATACAAATAATGTATTGTGGGAGACCTGCTCAAGTAATGTACGAGACCACTCTCGTTAAAAGCTGTGGTAAAGTGGGTTCAAACATCTGCTCTTGGCTAACATACGGTTCGTATCACCTTTGGTTTCTATTTTATGCTTCATTAATATCGACTTGAGCAATATATTTTATATTCCTACTACGTATTGAACTGTTCAGTTCTGGATATTATCAACATTGTACGAGCATATTCCAAATAATGAATTGAGTGCGTTACTTAGTGATACATACCTACTACACTTATTATCGACATTAAATGATAACACATTTCTATTTGTGCATCATTCGATGAATTCAGTCACTGTTACGTCACATCTTTGGTCTTTTTATTTTATCAACCTCAAAATTTTACGATTGAACTAGCTAGCGTCTTTACTCGTTGGAATTCCATTGTATTACAAATAAACACTGCACCGAATAACACTCTAGTACAGGGGTCTCCAAGCTGCGGCCCGCGGGCCAAACCCGGCCCGCAATAGCTAATGACTTATTATTGTTGTGATAAGTTGGATAAAAAGGCACGAAATAATAATAAGACGGTTTTATTAACTTGCTAGGTAAAGCTTAATGACAAGTATAATACGCAGAAAATTCAACTTCAGCATTTTTTTAAATGGGTGATTCATTTTTTATATAATTATGATTGAAACCGTATTATTTTCTGCCGAAACGATTTGATATTAGTGTATAAATCAGGGAGAACCTGGTGTTCTCCTTGCAATTTCAAATTCATATATTTTGTCAAATCGACATAGAATGCTAAATTCCACTGCCATTCGCTATTTTGTAAATCGGTAAGAAGGCGATGCTTTTCATTCAAAAAAATTTCAATCACTGCTCGAAGTTCAAAAAAGAGCCGAAGGACTTTTCCGCAACTAAGCCAACGTATGGCAGTATGATATGGTAAGTCATTTTCTCCAATCTCTTCAATAAACTCGCGGAATGATCGGTGATTCAGTCCAGCCAGTGGATCTGATGAAATTAACAACTGATATGACTGGTTTTAGAGCTTCTGACATATACAAACATTTCCCGCACAAGGACTGTTGCTGAATGATACAATGTAAGACTAATGGTTTTAAACCACCATCATTTTCTACAGCTTTTGACACAAGAGCAACCACTCCTTTATTTTTACAACACATGTTTTTGCTTCCATCAGCAGTAATACATTTCAAGTTTTTCCATCGAAGGTTTTTTTATTATTGGCATTTTCAACTCCCTTAAAAATATTTTTCCCGGTAGTCGTAACGTGAATACTATCAATATCAAGAAGTCCTTCATACACTTCATACCTTTTATCTACTCCTCGAATAATAATCAACACCTGAGCAATATCTGACACATCCGTTGACTCATCCAAAGCCAGAGAAAACCACTCAAGATGTTCATTTTTGTCAGACAGTTCAAGTGCTCCTCGACTGCTTGCGACCTGTCCTTTATACGTTTCGAGGTGCTGATTGAATCACCTCCACCAATTCCTACAGACCCCTTTCTTATTCATTTTGCGCGAATGATCCTCCACCAATTCCGAAAGTATTTCTCTGCCGTGTTTTTTATACTTATGGCAACTGTTTTGTTTTCTTATAGTGACACGAAATATGGACGGTTTTAAATAAAATCAAACATACGCGGTTTATGAATCGGGATGAATGCAAATCTGAATCTTATATATATATATACAGGTGTGTAACCCTGTACTATATAATCCTATATAACAATATATCTATTCGGAATTATTGAATTTTATTGTATCACGCGTTTCGGCTATACTCTTATGAACGAAATCTTCGGAAATTTATTACTAATATACGTGTTTTCCACTAAATAATTATTCAAGATTTTTGACCTACAGTATAATTGAAACCCACGTCGGAATAAAAGCCAGATAACATTTTCTAGTTACTTTTTTGAAATAAAATGTTAGGTTAGCATAATTTTGAGGAACATTCTTTTTTCAAGATAACCTGACATGAAATTCTCGAATAAGAAGTTGGAGCGAAATGTTTCAAGATAAGGGGAGACTATTCCCTCTACTTATATGAACAAACAATACTAAATATTCATGAGATGATATTCATCCAACATTCAATTCGTTTACTCTTTTATGAATTCTCCCGTAAGTTAATACAGTATTAATTCGTGTTAACAATGGAATTGCATCGAAGGTTAACAACATTACAGTCTCCACCGCAGTTAATAATATGAAAAACTACAGGATATGGCCGGTCGTGTGAATAATGCAAGTTCAGAATATTGTGAATCATCAAATAAAACTACCTTTGGTGAATATACTGATGTGCATCATACATAACGTTGGCAGTGGCGTGTTTATTTACCCTTTGTCTGAAAAATTCAGTGTGGAAGTTTGAATAACATCGCAGGATAGAGAGAGAGAAAAAAACAGGGAAAGAAACGCAAAGTTTTTGCACAAATGCCTTGATCTGGCAGAAGGCAGTAACCTCGGAGTCTAATACATCCTGAATGGAATGGATGCTGACATAGTATAGCGGAAATCAATCTCGATAAGCATGGTTTCTCGCAAAAATACATCTCTGCTTGGATTTCCACAGTATATTCTAGATAACAATTATTACACTGACGATCCCTATATCTGAATTAATGCTATCATCAACATGCTAGTCTACAAAAATACTATGTTCATCTCATAAACAGTGATCCTAATAAAATCATGTTGTACAAGGATACTTAAAGTTTATATCGGCCTCCTTCTGATTTTAATTTCGAAAGCATCAACCTGCAAGTCTTACAAAAATACTTTGCAAACTCAAAAAAGCATAAAAGAGATGAATATAATGAAGAAACAACAAAGCTTAACACCAATATAAATATTATTGTTGCACGTTTTGCTACCGTCAACACTTTATTTGTAAATAAACGTAATTGAACAATTTAATAGTCGATTCACTTCGAAATATAAACTTTCTGGTTAATGTACAGTTAATTGCATAATGTGCAAGCGAGCATTTCACTTTCTTCCTTTAACACAATGACCTGGTTATTGCAAGCAGTTTTAGGTCAGTTACTATCCTCACTTTGAAATCATGGTAATCGCGACTTTCATATTACCAAATTTGGAACGAATTGTTTGCAAGGGAAACAATCGTGATTTTTTTTGACAAATATCGCACGTGTAGATTTTATTAATATAGTTATCATTTTAGATCGAAGTATCAAGTAAAAACCAACAAGTGTCTGCTATTGATAAGATGATAGAATCGCCACCCTCGAAGTCTGATCATTTTTGTTTTAAAGCTCAACCAGAGTAAGTCCTTTAAGTCGTTGCTATATCGAAATGAACTTTGTCAAAACTTGTATTCATCATGCTGTCAATGTATAGTGATAACTCGAAGAAGCTAAAAGTTGTGAATTATCGCCGATTTAGAGAAGATTTCAGGGAAGGAATGGTTATTATCGAAAAAATTATGTGTAAAAGTGGATGATCTAAAATTAAACACCCTAGAATTTCAATACATGAACATAATTTGCAAAGGCAAAATAAATCTAACTATAAAATTCAATATATCCTTTCTATTCTTTATAGTAATAAAATTCTGTTTTCGCGCTGCCCAAGGAACTAAACTCATACTACACGAGGGCAAGGTGAAAATTCCCTGAAAAATAAAACAGATGGCACCACAATCGAAAATCTCATGTGACATTTGTGATGAACCATCTTTAATTAGAACGCATTAAAATTTTCAGGCTGATATGTCATTTTGGGTGTCGCAATTGTTCTTTGTTGACAACAAGCGCGACCGTGTGACACCTTCAAAGGAGTGTTTGGCCATGTTCAAGCGCGATAAGAAGGACTTTTTGTGCCGTTTCGAAACCGTAGACGAAAGATGGATCCATCACAACACACCAGAGTCTAAAGAATAGTTAAAACAGTGGAATTGTCCTGGCGAATCGAAGACGAAAAAGGCGAAAGTGGGTTTATCGGCCAACCAAGTTCCTTGAGTGTGGGATCTAGTGGAAGGCGATTTCGTTCTGGCATTTAAGAACCAACCTTGAGCTGATGATGATTGAGCTCAGCGCTTATGCGTCTGCTCATCAGACATGATGTATATGTTCTTTCTTTTATGTATCCCCTGTCCACGTATGTCAATTGCATGAACTTCCGATTGTATACTGGTGTATTTTCTCATGCGTTGCGAATTCGTTAATAACTTTCCAATGGGATTTTCCAATTGGGATTTGTAATTGATAAATTTGAGTTATTCTCCTTGCTCCTTGTTTGTTCTTTATTATTATTTCCTGTGTCATTGTAAATGAATCCATACTTCTTTAACTTTTCTATTTGTTGTTTCTGCTCGTATCGTTTGGTCAATAGCCCATTTATTGAATTAGTGACAGCAACACACAAAATCGATAACACTGACCAACGATACACACGCCCCTATACATGCGATTTTGCCCTGGGGTAAGTTAAATTGGTAGAGGGTGAACGAAATTCGAGACAAGTTCAAACGATTGAAAATATACCTACGTCGAGCGAGATCTGTAGAAAGTCACATGACGTCCCGATGAGTCAGTTAAACTTACTATGTTTTATGCAAAATCAATTACTGATATTATTCTTAATTGTTTCCGATTAATTAACTCGAGAACTCGTCAAGCGTTTCCTGTTGAATTCATCAAAGCAAGCCTTATTCGATCCAAATAAACAAAGCAACAAGGCGCCTCTGATATTGAAGTTACACGTCTCCTAGATTCTGTTGTATTTGTATCGTATAAAGTCAAGTAGGTAAGTTGGCTGAGATATGAAACGT
Source organism: Endomychus coccineus (assembly GCA_958510875.1). Classification (NCBI taxonomy): domain Eukaryota; kingdom Metazoa; phylum Arthropoda; class Insecta; order Coleoptera; family Endomychidae; genus Endomychus; species Endomychus coccineus. The sequence goes on from OY294069.1 coordinate 182,628,760, forward strand.
AAACATGTAAATTAAAGCACGATAATTAATTCATAGCCGGCTATAACTCATAGACGTAACTCCTGCGAGGCAGTAGATGGATAATACGATATGTAAGTCACATCTAAACGAAACTTTCAACTTGATGTAGGTATGATCATCAATGATGATGATTCTGATCATGGAACTAGAGGGAGAATTTTCACATTCCCTGTCCAAACGCGGAATATAGTATTGAAAATAGTAACTCTCCCCTTGTCCACTTTGATCCATTTGAAAGATGAAAATTGAAATTCTCTTTCATGTTGGAAAAGTTCCTTCCAATGAATGTACTGTTATGATTTCATTTCCTAAACAATAAAAATGATAAAAATTAGAACTTACCGAACATTAAAAATCAGAAAAGATTAATAAAAAGATATTATATGGAATTAAAAACAATATTAAAAGTTAAATAATAGTTAGTATAATATAATAAACAATGTAAAACATAATAAACAACAATGTAATTAGAATTAGAAGTGTAAAACAAGAACTTCAGTGAAAGTGAATAAACGTACAGTGTTACGAAGGCAGAAATCATAATTAAAATAATTACAAAAACTATCATGAGATAGCACAAACTATTGAAAAATGTTATAGATATAAGTTAGGATTAGTAAATTTGAGTTATATAATGTTAAACAAATGTTATTGATATATTATATTATGTATTAGTTTTTAAGAATGACAACTGTCAAATTTATAATAATTATTGGAATAATCATATTAATAATAACCTTATCATAGGTTATCTTATACCAAAGTGTGTGGAAAAATGTAGGCAATATTAATTTAAAAAGAAGGAATCATCATCATTTAAAATAAGTTGAAAATCTCCAATAATTCAAAATTTATAGAATACTAAATTCTGATTGGTCGAGACGGATTATAAACGTCAGACGGGTAACAATGTAAAACTTATGTCAGTTTGCAATAATCATCAAAGCATTCTTGATAGGTAAAGAAAGCACCTCATAGGTGGATTATGACATCAAGTAGCGTCGGTTTTGAAGGCCTATAAAAGGCATCTGAAGACAAGCCAAGATAGTTAGCAATCAACATCTGAAGAGTCAAGGTACTCCTGTAACTCATAAAAATTTCCATAACCTTAGTTTATTGGATAAACATCGGTGAACCCAAGTGTTCCAATCTCCGAGAAGTTCAAAGTAGCCGAAGTTGATAAATAATTTCAACAAGTCAAGTAGTGTTCCAAGTCTACGAATAAAGTTTAAAGGTTACAATAACCTACAATTCATAAGTAACCTCGAACGATAGCCAGCCTTCGATAAAGTTCCAATCCATAATTGAAGAATTTTATATATCTTTAATAAAAAGAATAAAACTAAGTTAACAATTTTAACAGTTCCTGATTTCAAAAGAAGTAACAAAAATAGTTTACCTGTGTTTATTGTGTATAGCAAAGAAATTGTGTACGGTTAAAGTGAATTACCAAATTAATAAGAAGATCAAGCCAATTGAACATTGCCTACATTTTTAAACATATTCTTGGATATAAACTAAACGTAAGTTTATTTATTATTTCTCCATTGTATTATTATCTGTCTGTAAATCTGAAAGAAAGATTGTAGATTACCTATAACTTTGTAAACAAAGATAAATAGTAAATAATTTTGAGGTTAGATCATAGATCTATTTGAACATAACATTGTAAAAATTGATACCCGAGATAAATTAGAGTCATAGAAATTTAAATATTAAAAGTTTTAACATTCAAAGAACATTGTGTTTAATTCCATATAAAAATAAAAAGGTAAAAGTTCATTATTCAATTCAAAACAAACATAAGATTCAAAATAAATTAAAAATAAATAAGGGAAAGCTAGCCGGTAGAATTAAAAGTAATATTATTTCATTAATTAAAAAAATTAAATCAAAATAAAAACTCAGTAAAGAGTTTCTATATAACAGTACAGGGTGTCCCATTTTGGGTACTTTTGCGGGGTATTTCCTTTATTTTTAAAGATAGAGAGTTGCGGTTTTCGCGACACTGTGCTACTTTTTCGTGAAACTCAAGATGCCGTCAACAGAATTTTCATAGCCCTTTTAGTTTTTAAGATACAGGGCATTTCTGAAAATGTTGCATTTTGTGACCCCCCTCGTATCTCCGTTATCCTTCAACTTATCGAAAAGGTAAAATAACATTCTAATAGATTTTTTTCCGTAGAATGCAGTGGTGTAGATAACTTTTGTTACATATTTACTGTTTTTGAGTTATAAAGTAAACTTATGTTTTTTTAAATGGAACACCCTGTATATTTATAGACTATAAAATTTGTCTTTTTTACATTTTCAAAAATATATGATAGTATAAACTTTTTTTCAGAAACACGCAAATAATTGACAATTTTCAGAAAATTAAATACATATTTTAATAGTAGGCTATGAATAACAATAATAAACAAGTGCAACTTACATATTACTAACAAATAATTGGATACCTTGTATATAGGTATCTATTAAAAAAAATTCCCATAGATCTTTTTCTAACAGTAAGTTTGTAACAACAGTTTTGTGGGGCAAAAGTGACAATATAACAAAAACACAAAAAAATAACATTATTAAAAAAAATTAAATGTGATGTTCAAATTGACCACCATTTTCTCTAATGCAAAATTGGCACATCTTTGAGATTCTTTGAATAGCGTTCAAAAGAACCATTGTTCTCATTCGCAGATTTCGAAAAGCTAAATGAATTGCCTCTCGAAGTTCTGCAATGCCGTCATATCGAGTTTTATATACTTCATTTTGTATATAACCCCATAAAAAAAAATCTAAAATTGAGAGATCTGGTGATCGTGGAGGCCATCTAACAGGTCCGTTGGTACCTATCCATCTTTGAGGAAAGTTATTATTTAGAAAGGCCCTTAAGAGCCTAGAGTTATGACTTGGGGCACCATCTTGCTGTAGGTAAACAGCATTATACTGGGCTAATGGAATGTTTTCGAGCAGTTCTGGAATAACTTCCTCAAGAATTTCTAGGTATCTACGTGCTGTAAGACCTCCTTCAAAAATCCTATAAACTATATGTCTACCCAAAATAAAACATGAAACCTCAACTCCAAAGCGTCCTTGTTGTGCCCTTTCAAACATTAAATGCAGATTTTCACTACGCCAGTTCCTGGTATTGTGACGATTGAAAATGCCAGCACTTGAAATAAAGCATTCGTCTGACCAAAAAACAAGTCTGCCAAATAAATCGTTAGCATCGATTTGTTGCAAATACCACTGGCAAAACAGTGCCCGGCGCTCGGCATCGCCAGGATGCAAATGTTGTAGTATATTAAATTTGTATGGATGATACTTATATTTCTTCAAGATCCTCTGAGCGTTAGTTTTTGGCACACCAATTTCCTTCTAAATTTTTCTACATGAGGACGAAGATGTTGCTTCTATATATCCTAAAGTATCTATCTCTTTTCTTTCCCTGTTCTCTTTGTTGTATGTTTTAGGGCGCGGGTGAACAAATGATCCGTGCTCAACTAAATTTGCTTTTAAACGGGCAAATATCCCAAAAAACGGTTGCCTTCTTTCTGGATATCTAACAAGCAAAAATTAAAATGATAATAGAGATTTTCATAGCCATAATAGCTTACTCACCTTTGGAAATATAATTCCGAAGCTTCTTCAGAATTTTCATTACTCTGTATAAAACATACCATCATATCATATTTCTCATAATTTTCGCCAACTGCCATTATTCGAAAAAATTGATAAATATCTATTGAATAATGATACCAAAAGAACGAAAATAAACAGCTTAAATGCGATAGAGATTTGATGTTTATTTATGTTTCTTGTCATAAACAATATCAATGGCCTACAATTAAAATATGTATTTAATTTCTAAAAATTGTCAATTATTTGCGTGTTTGTGAAAAAAAGTTTATACTATCATATATTTTTGAAAAGGTAAAAAAAAGACAAATTTTATAGTCTATAAATATACAGGCTGTTCTATTTAAAAAAACATAAGTTTGCTATATAACTCAAAAACAGTAAATATGTAACAAAAGTTATCTACACCACTGCATTCTACGGAAAAAAAACTATTAGAATGTTATTTTACCTTTTCGATAAGTTGAAGGATAACGGAGATACGAGGGGGGTCACAAAATGCAACATTTTCAGAAATGCCCTGTATCTTAAAAACTGAAAGGGCTATGAAAATTCTGTTGACGGCATCTTGAGTTTTACGAAAAAGTAGCACAGTGGCGCGAAAACTGCAACTCTCTATCTTTAAAAATAAAGGAGATACCCCGCAAAAGTACCCAAAATGGGACACCCTGTACATTATCTTGATTTAAATAATTTTTACACTGTCTTCCTTCGACGAAAAGAAAATATGTCCTTGGCATTCAAAGACGTTTTCAAAGACAGTTTAATGTCAGTGTCCTCTACCTAGCCTATTTCTTCTCTTATTTATAAATGAAGAGAATCATATTTGTCGGCAAAATGTCAAGTGGAAAATCACGCGATGATTTTTATGAAGATAAAGCTGCCATTCTTGTTATCAAATAATATATTTATGACGATGAGACTTATACAGGAATCTCTAAGCAATATTTACAAAAAATTATGTATGGCCATAAGTATATTACTAGAAACAAAAACTTCGAAAATTCTACCGCCCTGGCTAAATATTGTTTTGGTTATAACCATCAATTCAATTACAAAAATGTTGATATTTTAACTAAAGAGGCCAATTATTATAAAAGATCTATCCTAGAGATGATTCACATAAAACGTGACTCTAAGTATTTAAATCATAGAACAGACGTGCAATCATTACGTGATAGACATGAACCTTTTTAATTTCAGTATCTTCGATCGTAAAAATAGAAAGCACCGTCTATATCTAATCACATTTTCCAGTGCACCTTAATACACTTTCTATAAAGTTCAGTTATTATTACAACAATCACCTTAAATTATAAATGGCCTTAAAGGAATGCGCGAGATTTATTTGATGTAATAATGATAAAGACGTTATAAAACGGTTACATTTTATGATTTCATTCAACTTGGTACAAGATCCATTTTATGGTAATATTCACATACTTAGGAGGGAGTTTTGAAAAAGTTTGGCGCAACCGAACGGATTTCCTTTACGGATCTTCGGAACTCTCAACGATGAGTTCATCGCTGAAACAAACGCCTATTTTGAAGGATTGCCGAAATCGTAATATTTGGAAGGGATCGAAAAATTATAATAAAAACATTGGACGAAGTGTATCGGGTTACAAGGTGATTATGTTGAGAAATAAAATAAGTTTTAATCAAATACATTTGCATTTAATAGTATAATAATTATAACATTTTACATTTCATACAGGTAAGAATTTTTCTAAAATCATTTACTAGTGTGGACACCTAGGTTGTGTACAAATCAATTTATTATTGCAATATTTTGCCATTTGTGACAAAGTAGTGGATATAATAACATGAAGCAAATCAAATTGTGTGTAGTTGGAAATACAGGCGTAACAAAAAAAATAGTAATAAAACTTGGTGAATAAATATACATTAGTAATTTTACAGCTAAAGAGAATTACGTTGCAAACACAAATTATGATGCTTTACTTTCAGGTGTATATTGTTTGGGATTAATAAATACATGTATTTACAGTAATTATACCATATTTAAGTATTTAGTTTGGTTTTTACTTATATACTGTTTAGATTTTTTGGAAAATTTTAAGATTGTTTATCTTTTTTATGTTTGTGGTAAATAATTGATTATTTTAGGAGCTATTAACGTAATAAACCTCTGGTTAACTTTGTTGTGATAAAAGGGGCTTATTAGTATACTATTAACTTTTGATCGAGTTCCATGCTTGCGTGTTGGATTAATTTTCAAATGGGGATATTTGTAGATGAATATGCAGCATGTGTGATAATACAGTGAGCGTATATTCTAAAATTCTTCATTGTATAGTACATAATTTTTTTTTCCGAAGAATTATTGTGATAATGTAATTTTGAAAGACGGTCAGGGGTTGTAAGGCATTATAATAAAGACCACCCCATACAGCAATACCGTATCTTAGATTCAATTAACGAATGGTAGAGAATAATTAATAAATTTTTATTCATAAACTTTTGTAGCTCATAAAACAAATTTCTTGTTTCATATTTCACGGACGTGAAAATCGAACTTTTAATAGTTATTTTAACTTTAAAAAATGAATTTTTACTCCCACTGATAACTTCAGAAGGTTATCCAAAGACGATTACGAATCTTTTTGTTCATTTCAGATTTAATGAAGTGAAGAACTATGATCTGTTATTAGGATGCTAAATTAATGTCAGACATACAACATCGGAAATGGTTACTCGATGTGGCATTTCCGACGTTTCTGCGAATCTACGATTGGATAACAAATATAATACTTTGAATCGCGACGACGATCCAATTCAATGAAGTTTACTTAATAGTGGCAACAGATATCGTCTTCGTGTGGCGTTGTGTTAACACTGAAAATACAAATTATTTCAAATAACCGTTAGATTAAATTACAGACGGAACCGTTATCTGTTACAAAACATTCGCTCATTTTGATCAGAAGGTGAACAGTTTCAAATGTGCATTAACAGCTTCCTCGATCGTAAATTAGATTGTGATGAGTGGACATAGAGTTAAGTCTCACACAGTGTTCGATTTCAAGAACGCTTCATCCAAGGACTTCAAATATTTCAATACTTGCCAAATAAACTTGAGAACTTACTGTGGCAGTATTATCAGATATTTAATATTTCGTTGAATAATAAGAATAATGTTATATTACAAAGAATATATAGAATTTGTACGCCCCTGCGATAGTGTAAGAAAAATGGAGTCTCTGATGTAAATGAAACAATTTAAAAACGAACACAACTATGAAAAAACGATAGAAGGGAAAGGAAACGGGAACAAATGAATTGAAGTAGCCCAGTATCCGGTTTAAAGACGTCAAGCAACTGTGCGACAGTCACATGTACCAATGTTGCTTACATTCAGCTGGTATTAAAATGCAAGCCATACAGTTGTGTGGCGCGTTTTCAATTTATAAATAAAAATACATTTAATTTAATCAAATAATAAAAATATTGAAACCTAGTGCGAAAAATTTGCATAGAATAAGCTATTTATAACATAACTACTATAAAATTCATAAACAATTTATTGTTATGAAATGAACAATGAAGTAATTTTTGTTTTGTCTTTGAACGTCCTCATAACTCAATTAGTTGAAGATAATGGAAAGTGGTTAAGAACATTTAGATTTGTCATTAATCCTCCATTCATTTTTTATTACTTCTTTTTTTAATTCTCTCCATCAAATAATATACAATATGTTATTCTTTATTACTAACGAATTGACGGTAGACTTTTAAAAATGAAATGGATGTCAGCTTCTTTGTTACGATTAAAATGTGATAGATACTCTTGACAGGATTTTTTCAGAATCATGTTGATGTAAAATCTATGTCCATATCTAACTTAAAGTAGCCGAAGCTTGAATTGTTGTTTTCTGAAATATTGAATTCTAGGTATTTTAGAAAAGACATCACTCTAGATTATCTTATTATTTTCCTCAATAATCGATGAAGGGGACCGATACAAACTATAAGTATATAATTTTCTACGCCAACTAGGTTATGAAATATAAATAACCAATTTTGATTATCCCATGGCCACCATATTGGATTTATAAGTTGAGATAATCGCCGAAATTTGTGCTGTACGATCTCAGTAGGCCCATAAAAACTAAAAGAATAATATCTCTACAACATGACTTCATAAGCTTATAATGGCATAGAGCACCTATAACTTTTCAGCTTATTAAGAAAGCTAGCGAATATTTATATGTCAATCATACATTCAAACCGCAGAAGTGTCAGAAAACGAAAAAGTTTATTAACAAAAGGAGGGTGAAGGAAGTTACTCATCTACACATCGGAAAATTTTATTAAATAATTCGTTTATAGTAACTTGTTTTTGTTTTGCCATATTTTAGGTGTGAACGTGCATCTTAGTGTTGATGTTGAAGCATTGTTTACATCTCGATGATCTGTATTAATATTAAGCCTATTTTCCGAGGGTTCATCCCCGTCCTGTTCCCCACACGTGTTAACTTTTTAACGTTTATATTTGAAAGTTTACAGTCTTAGCACGTGGCATTATTTTAACACTACGCCATTATAACGAAGCTGAGGCTGTGAAACCAGACAGTATAAAATTGAACGTTTTATAGAGGACGATATTAGACGGAAGATGTGTGAGATGACGTTAGTCAGTACTTGAAAATGTGGCTGACACCTTCTCATCACATTGGAATTGAACGATATATTCAATGAAATTAACGTAAAACTACTAGGGTCAAAAATAAGTACAGATAACAGATTTTATCGATTTTTGGCTTCTTAAACATGGCTAAAAAAATCGTATCCAGTAATTCATTCCCAAGCTACTGAAGATGTCGACTTCGTTGTGCATATTTCTTTGGATGCATTTAATGGAACATTATTATGATGACCCCCCTCATATTGTTTCACCCTCTAGTGATACATTGCAATTGTAAAAACTGGTTAAGTGAATTTGATAGTTGCTTGGACTAACTAATAGCAGGATGCTAATAGATAATAGTCAATAGTATGATGACTCATCCAGAAAATATGTATCCGTTGAAATATTTAGTTAGTGGAACAGGTGATTTGCCAGAATTTATGAATTCAAGTTAAATACGAATCTGTTGGCTTACAGGAATCAATTTATTTCTTATTGTCTGAAACACCACTTTCCAGACTTTCGTCATCTTTCACTAATTTTCATAATTTTAACATATTTTTTTGTCGTATCTCTTTACGAATTTGCTTGGATCAATTTTCCTATTGCGTTGGTGCTTTTAGATCCAATTTCTTTCATGTTAAGGTCGCCCAAACAAGATGCAGTGTTAATTTTCTTAACAAAGACAATGTGTAGCTGTCACTAGGCGACTTCAAAACTGCAATTCTGACATTACAGATTAAAATTCGTTATTTTCGTAAAACAGTATGAAATAAAAACTTGTACTTTAATATGTCCTTTGTCGTAAAATGTTTAATATCTTATTGTTTTACTAAAGTAATAAATTTAAAGTTGTAAAGTTACTATATCCAGGGGTTATGTTATTATCGGTTTATTGAATTAAAACAATTGACGATTGCGAGTGAGGTAGACAATAATAGATCATAGATCTGACTTGCCAAGGAGACATACTGTCGGGGAAGCTGCAAAATATCAGGAAACCGGACGTGATTTTAGAAACTTTGAGGGTGAGACATACCTTCGACAGCGATTCAGGTGATAGGTTAGTTATCATTCTCTCATAAATTGTCATTTGCAATAGCTGTACATATAAAATGAAGAAGTTCCATGTATTTTGAAAAGGATTCTTATCTGGGTTAATGATACGGTCGATATGTGCGCTAGTATTTTAAATTTTCCAATCCGTAACTGATAAGATAGAATCTTCACCAATATAATACGTAAACTGTATTTTAGTTATTTTTAAAAATACTTTAAATTAATCTGGCTGTAACATTCAATTTTATGACTCACAACTATTACTTTGTGGTTTGAACGGGGGTGATAGGTACTTTAGGCTTTCTCTCAGTTATAACAAACAAAATCATGCTAATAATTGCTAAAATATTCATGTAACATAAAATGCGTTTGTGAGATAATTACTAATGACCATATAGCATGAAATTAAATCTGACGGTGCTTGTGCATTAGAGCTTGAAAATCTTAGAAGTCATAGAAGCATAATTTAGATGAAAACAAAAATAAACATCGCTTCTCGGATAAATGACAGCAGGTAAGATTACTACGAACTACCAACGACAAAAAGTAAACAGATGTAAATGACCTTTGAATGTTCACTCACATTGATTCACGATAGATAAATAAGCAGCAGCCAAAAACCGATTTCATCGGAATTATCAACTGAAACAAAGGACTGGTTGAATGAAAATTGACGTCACTTACCTCTATCAAAATTCTGCAAGGTATCCTTGTTATGAACACTGGGAATTAATAGCAATAATAATAGATAGTACGCGCCGCTTGAAAAACACGCCATATTCTCTAACACATTCTCTCTGCTCCCGTGTTCACTTCACATCGCATCTCTCACGAAACTAGAGCCACGACCGTTTCCATTATTGTCCCTATGATTTCAAGGCAGGCTGAAAGAAAAAACAAAGATTTAAACCGATCAACAACGCGCAAACGCCAGGTTCCATTATGGTATAGTCCGCGCTACCTATCGGGGTTAGCAACAGGTTCGATAAAATACCTACACACTGAAATAGATTTCTACTTCTGATCTCATTCTACAAGATAAACTATGTTACGGTTCTGTAGTTCTTCTCTTACTGTGTTCTCATGTAAGTTCTTGAATGATTTGCCACTTTGACGTTCATTGATCAAACATTCAAACACGATCAGTATGTATTAAATATTATTACACTAGAAACATGAGTTTAGAAAATGTACTTAAAAAGGTCGTACAAGAAATCATACGAGAATTAAGCCATAGAAACCTTCAAATAAAGGAGATATTTGTTAAATATTATGTAAGTTCTTGTCATGTACAGATCCAATTCTTATCAAGCGTTTGACAGGACCGTATTCAGTACGCCCTAACGTATTGTAAAAGTAAAAATTGACTTTTGAGTTTCCATTATTATCCTTTCTTTCAATCTTTAATATTTGAATTTACATGAATAAAACAATTTACTAATCCACTGTTAACATGTCTGCAATTTTGTAAATATCAATAATATGTATAAGGTTTATGGTGATGGATATCTCCTGATATTTTCAGGCGAGTTTGTTGGTTCTGGATCCGAACTGGGGTGTATCAAAGAACGTTTTGCACAACAGATTGAAAATACAGAAGTTTGTAAAGTTCGTCACTTACAAATTGGTGAAGTCGTACACGCCCGACATCGTCACGCTGAAGATACAGCTTTACTTCTCGTTGAATTTCGAAGACAGAGCGGAGATGGTGAGAAAAGCGAAACTGAATTTGATTTATAAAATGACGCCGTTACAGAAGGAGATCGCTTATACTAAAGTGCTCGACAATGCGAAGGTTATGAGGAAATTTTACAGGAAAATCATTTATTATGTTACGTTGCTGAGTGGTATGGGAAACCCTACAAATGAACCAGTTAGTGTTTAATTAAGTAGTTTTCGCGATACTAAATCTTCTGTTGCTTTATTTATTAAGGGAAACAACCGTTTCTGTGATGATAATGACATTTCATCCTTTTGTGGATGGTTCATTTCTATGTAATTTGAGTGTTGTGAAAAGCCAGATATTCGAGAAAAGTTTTAAAACATCGAATCATGACGTCAGAATCAGCTTCGCTCTAGTGCCGCTGATTCCCCGAATTATTACTCTCTACTCTCATTTTGACAATTATCATAGAATTTCACTATAAAATTGGTGATAGATATTCATCATATTGATTCTGAAATTTTATAAGCTTTGAAAGGAAATAGCATTAATATACAAATGTTTTTTTGGGGCACACAAATTTTGATGGTGATTCGCTCTTCGGTTCTATCAACACCCCATCAAGAAAAACTTTCAGTAATAATAGTGAACAAACAAAATAAAACACATAAAATTCGAAATTTTATTTAGAACCCGTAGTTATCTATACAACCTACAGCTGTCAAAGTGACGTCTGTCAGAGTGACAACCTAAAGGTGCCCATACGCCTCACGTAAACGTTACCACGCACTATCCACGACTAAACCCTTACAAAGGCGTTGCACATAAAAAACTATCAGTATTCTTTTTGGCATAGTCGTTTAGAAATATATTACCTAAAATTTGTGTTGTTTTACAAATAAGCTAAAGTAATTTTATAACCCAAAGGAAGATGTAGACCTACAAACACACATAAACTTTCGAACTCACATAAAATAACACAGGGACCTGCGTATTGGGTGAAGCTAACTGAATGACGTCACGATGAAATGTGTCATGAAGTATTCCGGCCTTCTATTAAAGTATGCAATTGTTGTATATTTTTTCATGCTTGAAATTAACGAGTCTCTTAGTCCGAATGAATTTCCTACAAGTCCAATCACGGGCTGCTATAAAGTGTAGTTGAAATATCTGTCGAAGTCTATTCAATTTGCCCAAACAATGATTTCACCTGTATATTCCATCAATTTGAACATTCTGCAGGTATATAGGGAGGTACAAGCCGCCTTGAAGAGCGTGGTAACGGACTGTGAGATCAACGAATTCCTAACGAAAACACCGACTATCAAAAAAGAGCAGCTGCAAGAATTTGTCGAGTTGGTTGCCGGCATTAGACTTTTCAATCGTGATTGTGGTAGAGGAGGCGAAGGCATCGACGACGGTACGTAATGAACTTGTACGAGTAGCTAGGTTATGTTCGATAAATCATATTTTGTCAGTTTGAATACTGAATACTGAAACTCTACCTTGGTCGAACGTTTCAGTACCAAAATTATTACAAAAATCCCTCGAGATTATGGGAGAAGAAACGCAGAAGACACTGTTGAGCATCATGCAAAGAGTAAACGCTTTAACCACTCTGCTAGATATCTGTTACGTCACTAGGAGATTCAAAGAAGGCCTGTCTGAATTGGTTTGCGTCATACCGGAAGGGATCAGTGGCGAAGACGTGATTCACTTGAAGAATCTCTTGGTTCTTTATAGACAGTACGAGATACTGATTAGGTAGTGTATTTTTTATTGTTATACTAAAGACGGAAACGTAGATGCTGGGATACTTATTTATATGAGTATGGTTGATGGTTTGCTGCTTGTATACATTTATTCGATGTTCTAACCATTATCCGTTATATTGATTTTCCGTAGAAAAATAATAGCCCAGCTGAGTGTCGTGGAGGATATGGTGGAAACTATCGGTGACAGATTCAAGGAAGCAATAGATCGTGTACATTTGGTGGTTCAAGGCAAGATTGCTGTACCTGCATTTTTAGTTTTCGTAAGTACCTATTTATTCAATCGAAAACGATAGTGATCAAACTAGTGATTGGAAGATCGACGCTCTTTTCACTGAACTACCTGTTCACCAAGTACACCAAGGCCTTCTTGGGAAATGTTAAGATTGAACTGGTCTTTACTTGTTGGAAATGAGCACTACACAGTACATTGTAGAAAAAAACTCCAAAATAAACTTCAATTGTGGAAATAATAGAAAACACATCATGTTTCGCCACACAGTAGCTTCTTTAGGTGAACCATTAAATTCAATGGTACCTGTGTATTATTCAGTGTTGTGTTCATTTGTAATCCAACATTCCATCATTGGCTCACATGATGGATACGAACATTACAAGGTTTTCCTCTCTTGTAGTCAAAGAATGAATAAAAACTTTTTTCGGTTTTGCTCAACACTGGTCTGGATTTTTCTTATTGACATCAACGTGGTACAGCTACTTAAATTATTCGACAGATAAATTGCGTTATTCTGATTCATACTATCGTCATTGATTAATATAGTATCCTTATACTAGCTGTTCTTATAAGCTGAACAGCCTAATGCGCCTATGAACGAGCTTAGTCGGATAGTGCGTGGCTATCTTTAGGCTGTCACTTTGACGTACGTCGCTTTGGCATTTATTGGTTATACAGAGAGTAGTTGCATCTATAGAAAAGTATACAAGTTAATGTTGGCTGGTGTCACCCGTTATTCTACTTTTCTATAGTTTTTGACGTACGTCACTTTGACAATTATAGGTTACATAGAGTTGTAGAAGCTATTCATCTGATACTACTATTTCCATTTATTAACGTATTATCAAATTGTGAAATGCTGTTGTGTTGCAGCCCATATTCAGGGAGGTAGCTTGCATATGGTTCGACATGCAAGACGAGGCCATACTATTAGCCAAATATAACGAGATCATGGCGAATATCGCGGTGTACGTTAAAGAATCCACCGTTCCGGATGCGGAAAGAAACGACGCGCTTATCGAACAGCTGTTGGGTAATGCTGTGCCCCAATCGGACGCCGATCGTATGAGAGAAGTTTCTCATACTTCGCTACGACAATTCTCCTCCACCAGCGATTTTCAGTTGGTGCCAGTGGAAAATTTCAGAATCATCGATAGCGTGGAATTTGAAGTGAGTAAACGTGTTTTGAATTCAGTCCTGTGTGATGTGGTGTTCGATGTCAGGTATCCTTTCATATTGGTAGTAGTTCGTAGTATTCAACCACTGGAAACGGACGAGACTCCTCGTAGAATATCCATGGGGGATATTGCAAACCATTTATTTATTGTTGAACATTGACAATCATCCAATCAAGTTTCAAAAGTTATTCATAGAACAATGAAAATAAAATTCAGTTATTATTCTATGTTAGAAAAATACATTATTCCTTTAAATAGATCCATAGAGATCAAATAGTCATAGATAAACTGTAGATTTCTTCAAGTTGAACAATCTATGATCCATAAACATAAACATATTAGTTTTGTTCTCCCATCATCAAAATGTAACGTTATTCTGTGTCAAATGTTACACTGACAATCTTATCAAGTTGAATAATCTATGATCCATCAACATAGAAGCCATACATATTAGTTTTGTTCTCCCATCATCAAAATGTAACGTTATTCTGTGTCAAATGTTACACTGACAATCTTAAAGGATAACATTGCTATTACATTTTAATATTGAATCAGTGTTATTATTTCATCTATTTCTCTAAATTTAAACAGAGTATGAGTGAGAACGAGAGAGAAGGCAATCTACAAACATGTAGGATTTTACTAACTACGATGTATAGCGGATTTTTTCTTGTGATTTCAGTACCTCGGATTTTGCGCGTGGAAGATCGTGGAGAGCGATGGCGCCTTGATTCCGGGCAATCCCAACATCGGCGTGGTTCAAGGCGATGGAAAAAATTACGTATTTTCGTCGGACATGGCGCTGAATACGTTCACCGTAGACCCGCGCAAGTAAGTCGAAAATCGAATTACGAATTCCGTCAAATAGTCACCGTTTTCTCTCGCAATTCCAGTAACGTCCTGAAATTCTTCGAAATGGTACGTCGTCATCCCGAAATGATCAATCTACTTCAGGTGTACGATGCTTTGGTAGCCGTGCGGGATATCGAAGAGTAAAATATCCACAGCAGATACTTTACGAAATGAGCAAACGTTTTTCTTATCTTGTTCACAGATTGATTCCGCCATTAGAATTTACCGCCGAAGTGCAATCGGTCGAGGTCCAAACGCTGGTCCATCCGATTGAGGAGAGAATAGATCCGACGTACAAATGGAACGTCTGGGATTTGAAAAGGGATGCATTACTCTTGGTTAGTATTCAAAATTGTGGTATATTCCGCACATAACATTGGCTGATTCATTACCGTTCTTTTCAGGTAATTTACCGGTTGAATTGTCAAGAATGTATAACTGCTAATAGTACCAAATATTGAATATTTTTCTTTTACAGGAACAATAATTCGAGTTTTGAATTACGTGTGATTTTTGTCTCAGTTAGCCATTATCATTAACGATTAGTCAAATGTTCTTTTCGTAATTAGATATTAAATTATTGGAGTTGTATCTGTTTTAGGCACAACTGTCACATTGTCAAACAGTTTCAACACAGACTGACGAAAGTTGTGGTAGTTGTCCTGCCAAAGTACAAACTGTTTATCCCAGAGAGAAAGGTTGTCAAACCAAAAAAGACAATTACACAAACGTACCGAAACCTTCCACATATGTGTTTGGTTTGAGGGGACGAACGGACGACAAGCAATTTAAAGTTGACTTAACTCGTCCAGTGGAAGAATGATTTTTTTACTGTATTTGTAGAAAATTTTTGTTTATTATATTTATTTTTGATCCGTTGTTTATATTTTCTCATCGAGAAATCCCACTATCTAGAATATCTAGAAAAGGGAGAGATCTCTCACCTTTCTACGATGTTTTAGAGAGTTCAAGGAACTCGTAAGTGTAACATTATTGATCAAACGAATAGCTCTCTTCTGAATATAATCCAAGAGCTTCAGCGTATGTTTGGGAGGCGAAATCTAAACGTGAGCAGTGCTCCAGTACATGTCGAATCTGTGCGTTGTAGATTATGAAGAGCTGCTGGGATTTAAAGTAGCTCTTGGCACGGAATAGAAGTTTTTGTGAAGAGGTTTTCGCAATAAACCTCACATGATCGTCCCCATGAGAGGTTGCCGTTAGTGGTGATCCAGAGCAAGGTTACGGAAGACTTCATAGGAATAGTTGTACCTGACATCATCATATTAGGGATTGTATAAGGATACTCCGTCAACCTCACGTGGAGTAGTTTATCTGAGAAAATTCGATAGTAAGCGACAAATTTGAGGCGGCAAACGATATGACGGAAGTCCCCCAAGAAGGCTTTGTGCCAGACTCGGTCAAATGCTTTGGAGGTATCCAATGATACAGCTAGATTCCCCATGTTTTTCAATAGATTTGTCATAGTTGAGCTCGATGTTGATTGCTTTCTTCATCACAGATAATACTGCAATGGGTCTATAATTATTAGGAATGGTCTCTTTTCCTTTTTTTGAAATTGGATGGAGTCTAGCTGTCTTCCAGCTGAAAGGAAACGCACCAAGTTTGTATGAAAGGGTAAACAACCTGCTGAAAACTGATGTTAATTCAGGCGCACATTCTTTGAGAACGACATGTGGAAATTCGTCTGTTTTCATAGCAGAATGCGCCTGGCTATCGATGACAACAATATTAAGAGGGTCCTTCCCTTGTGGATCCAAAGTGGAATTTGCTGCAAACATTACAGCAAAGGTTTTTTTTTAAGCTATTGCATATAGCTTTTATCGCGGGCTTTGAGCGCGGCGACCGAATCAAGAAATTCCGTAACGAAAAATAACAGGAACTCGTTTATGTTGCGCTCTCTCGGGTGACTAATATTGAAAAATTGTATATCACGACAAAAAACGATAATTCTACATTCAAGTTTTATAATAATCGAAGGCAAGCTGCATCGACTGCATCTTTGTTTGCAAGAATTCAAAAGACTGCCTTTAAATAGTGTTCAGACGACAGCTCAGTGTCTTAGATTTCCTTAGTAATAGAAATGGCATTTCAATAATGACTTTCAATTGCCAAAGTCTAAATAGTCACAAATACGATTTACAAGATTCTCTTACGAGACAAACAAATGTGTTACTTCTTACCGAAGCTTGCATGGCGCATGATAATCCGATTGAAATACCTAATTTCAATTGTATTGTTCAATTCAATCGAGATACTGTTCCAAAAGGTGGGGTAGCTATTTACCAAAATAATAATATAACTAATATTGTGACTCCGAATATTGAAATAAATATTGCACACGTTAGCGATGTTAATGTTAGGCGCTCATTTTTTGGAGATATTTGTGCGTGCTTATGCAAACTTAGAAATGGCCTACACATAGTCATGGTAGCAATTTACATTTCTCCGAATCCAAAATTGGACGAGGTAGAGCATTTTATTCATCGCACTTTACTGGAGTACACTGAAGAAGGGTCGAAAATACTTGGTACAAATGGTAATAAATTTCCACTTATCTTGGCTGGCGATTTCAACATCAACTTCGCTGATAAAAAATCAGAGCGGTTGACAACTTTTCTTTCGGAAAAATTGAATTTGAAAATGAATAATGATCCACAAGAATCCACAACAAAATATGGGACCACCATTGACGCGGTATTTTCCAGATATTTAAAGGATATCAAGTCTCAAACTTATGTCTCTTATTTCAGTTATTCAGTTACCATAAACCTATAGTTTCAATGACAACAAATTCCTGAATAACCTACATGTATTGTAAGATAATTAAAATATTTTAAACGATATTAACTTCTCATTTATTCAATAAAAGAAAAAAATTTGTTTTCTTATCGGTCACCACGCTCAAGAAGTGTAACTTGAATTAATATCAAAGAAAAAACTTGAATTAATATCAAAGAAACAAAAAAGTACTGCATAAATTAAAAATAAATAAATAATTATAATTGCATAAGTTGAGAAAAAATGCTATGCAATAGCTTCACCGCGGCAGTCCCCGAGTGCCACACGTTTTTTTTTTTTATGGTATAATAGCCAGTGTGCCATCATCTTTGGTTATGGAAGGGAATGAACTAGAAGTGAAAATTCTACCAATTGCAATTTTTTTTATCAATTATAGAGGTTAAATTAAAATTTAGGACATTCCCAGCCGACCAAATTTCAAAATAGAAAGATACGTGATATTTCTGGCATAAAACATCCGATTAGACAAACTATTATGAGCAGTAGGTGATAAACTTACAATTAGGAAAATATTTCAATCAATTTTCTAGATGATAAGGATATAATTTAATTGCAAAGACTGGATACTCCTTTAATGTAATTGGTTATTATGTAGTTTATTCAAGCGTTACGTTTCTATTAATTCCGATAAATTGAATTTTCTATCTTCACTAGTTATATTTTTTGTGAAATTTCAATTGTTTGAAACGTTCTTTACATCTGACCGATATATAATGTAGTTTATAAATGGAACTACCGATTACTCGTTCTATTCGGCAATTAATCATATAATTCGCGATATATGCAATTGGTACCGCTTATATTGGGCGTACTTTTGAGTCAATAAGACACCTATTGGTGGAAGTGTGTTAGAAATGGATTAAGTTCATTGTCTAAAGATTTCAGCCGTTTTACTCTCGACAGAGCGGCAGTGAGGAGATTAATTAATATACAATTGAGAATAAACACGATGTTTAATAGAATAAAAATTTGTTTTCATTACAGGACTTTGGAACCTGAAATGTTCGGTCATTTCTTAACACATACATAATTCATAATGAACATTATTCACTTAAAAACAAAATAAAATTAATGTAAAATCAGTTCGTAATTGAATAAGACTCGTGGGTTGGAAGCAAATCGTTTTTCTTTGTTAAAAATACGTGCCAACTACAACCATCAAAATTCGTATGATTATATTTTAAAAAATGTGTCCAAATAAGATATAATTTAATTACTTTTCGTCTCGCATTTCATTTTCATTCCATGGTAATTGATTGATATGAAATTTTCTCAAAATCTTATCAAAGTGATCATACAAATTCAATAATTCAATTAAAAAAAATTAAAAATTATTGTTTTATCAAACATCGACCGCGAGTCACTTTCTATACAAACATAAAAATTATAATCCGTAAATATTATGTTTATGTAAATTTGATGAATTAATTAAAATATTTAAAATATATTTAAAATATTCAAAAAACTTATGAAATAATTATATAATGTATATAATCATTCAAAACTTATATTCTTCCTAGCAGAGTAAAATGCTAGAAGTAAATTTGCAAATATTAAAAAGTATGTATACCCACATACTTTTTTTAATAACAGAACTTTTGATTTTTTGTATTAACCATATTCTATTTAATTCCAACAGTTTTATCCAATTATAATAAAAAAAAGCGGACAAAATTATGAGGGAATTAAAATTCTAGTATTATTTCAATTCAACACCTTAAAAATAGATTATTGAATTTAAATACGACAAATCAATTATGCTGAATCACTTGCCAACTTTGTTCCGTGTTTAATTCATTAATGTAATTATTATAAAAATTAAATATGTCCCACTAATTTAAACATTTGTAGGTTTATAATTTTTGTTGTTGTTGAAAAGTATGATGGAGCTAAGGTAATAGAACAGCGCCATGTTGCACCCCCTTGACGTGTCGTTTTATAACGTAAAGCCCAGCAATATTGTTGCGCAATTTATACAAAAAAAGAACACGTAATCGCTACAAGGCAATAAGATGTTGACGCAATTGCAGGATACTAGAATACTGTGTTAATAACGATAAAATAGGGTTTATATAGTTTTAATCTATAATATATTATGTAATTGGTATAAATTTTATACAAATAATATAATAAAATTTTCGTTTCACGTTCGCTTCCACCCACGAGTCGATGGACTTAAAATAATAATTAATTTATTCCTAACTTAAGATAAACATAAGTTCTCACAATTCAAAACTTACAAATTTAGCGCATACACAATCTCTATATCTAAGAAATCGGTTAAAATTATTTAAAAAAAATACGCGGGTTCTGTTAATCTACATGGAAATTTTTATGCGACAAAATGATTTTTTAAATATTTCATCATGCCGAAGGTGCGGAAACGCTTTACTCCTATCACTTTGAAGAGGGCATCGTCGCAAATAGCGTACTGTTTGTTCTTCGGATCGTACAGATCTCGTTCCTTGATGATGGACCATACTTTCTTGACGACTTCGTGACGGGCCATCGCGTCTTGCCCTACAAGGGCGGCTAATTCGGGTGACAAAGTCATCGTTTTTGTGTATCCGCTACCGCCTTTCTTAGCACCACCTGCAGCCTGTTAAAATTGAAGCGAATATAAGAGATAATGACAAAAAACCTGATTTGAATAATTATTAAACGACAATCTCCATAGCTAACATCTTCAAAGCATTGAAAAGAATATGTCCATGAAAGAAGAAAATGATAAATGCCATTTTTGCATTCGAGAATATTGTCTGTTTACAAATTAAGAAAGATAGCCCATTATAATATGTACTTGCCCCTTTCTTTGCTCCTTTCTTGTTCTTTCCCCAATCTTCGTCAGAGTCGGATTCGGAACCTCCCTTCTTCTTCTTGGGGGGAAGTTTACGTGTCTTGATTGGCTTTGCCTTTTTCGGGGAATACTCTTCTTCGGAGTCACCTTCTTCGGACGGTTCGCTCGCGTCTGATTCCTCTGAACCTTTCTTAGTCTTTTTCGCAGCCGGTTTTTTACCAGTGGACGTACGTTTCTTCTTCTTGTCTTCCTCTGAATCCACCTTGTTAAAAAAATATACCAATTAAAAATTACAGATAAACTATAACGTTAGTATGTACACGAGTGTGTGATGAATAAATAAGTAAACAATCAACTTTACTCACCTCTTCTTCCTCCTCTTCCTCTTCTTCTTCTTCCTCTTCTGATTCGTTCTTCTTAACGGCCTTCTTCTTGTCGTCGGCACTGACAAATTCCATTACCAGAGTGTCTATTTCTTTCTTCCTGGTTTGCAAGTTGCATTCTAGTTTCTCTTCCAATTCTTGTCGTACCTTTTTGGCAGAGGTGGCTGATAGGTCGGCATCTTTTAAGATGGCTGCAAACCCAGATTTATTTTTAAACCATCTAATAACCTATCTTCTATAACTTCTTCAATATATTTTGAACAGTTTAATAATTTGGGTTTAAACCAAATGTTTTAGGAATAGTATCGATTACAGACCTTATACGTTGATATATCAAATAATAGAGAAAAGTACGATTTTCCCGCAAATTTAGTTTGTAATAACAGGGCTACGAAGCATCGAAGGAAGCATAAGGTTATATACTATTTTTTGATTAAGCAAAATGTTATAAACATAAGGAATTTTTTTTATAATAATCAAAACAGCTTGCAGTAAGAAATAATATCCTTTTGGATTGGTATCTTGACAACAATAGTTAATGAGAGAAAATTGTTTTCAAAGAATCTGAATGTTTGATGGTTACAAATTTTGAAATTGTTGACGGTAATAACAAATTCTAGATGCTGCTTCTGCAGTGATTTGTGCGACTATAATACTTCCTATAAACGTTAAAGTTTTGTTACTTTTTCGGTTTCATAGATATTTCTATTAAGGCTCTTATTTTAAAATACATTTCACATAAAAAAAGATTTCTTTCTTGCTTCATCAAATAAATCTACATTTTTTTGCTATGTAATTTAATTTTTTTTTAGATATTTATAACGAGAAAACTGTTTATTGATTTAGTTATGCTTCTTTTATCAAATTGGTTGAACTCATCTGACCGGAAAATCATCGTCACTGATAAATTATAAAATGTGAATACACACTAAAAACACTGTTAAAGTAATGAGGCCCTTTCGGCTACCAAGTAACTACTTGGGGCCTCATTACTTTACGAAAGGGCCTCATTACTTCAACAGTGTTTTTAGTGAATAAGGGTGATTATTTCTTATTTATAGTGTGTGTATCCAAACTGTGAACTCTTTTATAGTTTATTAATGCTTCTTACAAGTTTAGTATGTACATACCAATTTTATTGTATTATTTTATATGTCCTTTAAATAAATAAAACTTGTTGGTTCTTAATATCTATATATATGCACAAAAATCCCGAGTTAAATTCACTCGATCGTGTTTATTGAAAAGTAAAATCTAAAATTGTGAAAATTAGACGAAAAATTATTTTATTTCATTTTATATATAATATCAACTCTCTAGGGAGCAAATGTGAAATTTTAACAACAGGAAAAATGCCATGTTAAAACAATAACACCATGTTATTTGCTAAATGTCAGTCTAATTTGAATCTGTCAATAGGTGAAGTTTGGGTAATTAAATTACCATTAACTAGGTACTTAAGCTTGCAAGGTACTTTGGATATATTTTGATATCGTTTTGAGCAGCTTCAATAGCTTTCTCTCCTTATTATCGGTTTATTTATTTTTCAACTCGCCTTATCGCCTTCTCTTGAGAAATAAATGTTTACATAGAATTATTACGATTGCCGTATCGTTATATAACAGGGCAACAGTTTTTAGAGCATACATGTTTCCTAACAAACCTATTTTCACACGTGCAATAATATTTTTTCGCCCTTATTTCGAATTCAAATGATAGGGATGAACAGTTCTAGGTTTTCCGCAGAGTTCAGACATCTTTTGTTCGCAGTTTACAATAATGTATTTAATACCGGTAATATTCAGATTTGTGCAGAATTCTTGACGTAGCAATTGCAAGTATGCCTGCAGTTTTACAAAATACCATTCTGCTATTTTTTTTCATTCGTTCATCCACAGGAATGGGCGGTTTATCTACCGGCCCAATCTTTAGCTACTTACAATTCTGCAAATAATATTTATTCAACTTTACACAAGTTCGTATTTTATGTAGGAGATAAAAGTTTTGGACTAGACCAAATCAAATAATTTCATAACTCAAGCTGCCATAGAAGAACTCACTTCTTTAACATTCAAATATTTAAACAAATAAAGAAACAATTAATTCGTCAAATATATTTTTGCATTTTTAATTATTTTGAAAACAATGAAAAGGTAATTAATTAATGTATTACGTCTATCAAATAAATTTATAAATGAATCATTTTTATTTGTTTTAAAACGGAATATCAGAAATGTGATTTGTATGAAATTAACAATAAGAGGCTTATGGCAACTAAATATTTAATTGTTCGTTATTTTCCTTAGAATGCAGGATTTATTTTTGTTATACCAACCTTGGGTCATATACCTGTGGTGCATTATGCTCAATTCGTTTGGCACAGCTTTCACGTAATCAGGTAGTTCCAACATTTGTGGATTTAATGCGACCCTGGTTGATAACATTATCACTATTTAAATACTATTTTAATGGGCTACCCTCAGCTGGAGATAAATCAGAATTTAATAAATTGCTTTTTCGTTTAAATATTTCCCTCAATTCTAAATTACATAGATATTTGTCTGTACTGTGTTTTAAAAGTGATGAACTTTCTTGAGAAATGGCGTGACCTGTATTCAAAATATATTCGGTTATCGCTGATTTTTCACCATTATTTTTCTTATATGGGCAAAATGTTCATTATAACGAGTTAAAATGTTCCTTCTGGTTTGACCCACATAGCATTTTGAACATGACTCAAAACTGATTTTGTAAATCCCAGATTTGTCGAAATCGGAAACTTTACCAAAGTTGTTGCCTAAACTGTGTTTTAGCTTATTCTTACATCTATAAACTAGTTTTATTGCAAATTTATGAAACAAACTATGGAATTTATTAATTACTGAAGAATGATAACTGAAACTTTTGAATTTTATTGAAGTTTAGGCGAATCCTTTGATAAAGTCCTCAGTACTTTCATAGTATTGTTAGTGGATCAGGGCGCTTATTTCCTATCAATACTATATACAGTTTTTTTTATATGCATCCCGACAAGAGTGAAACGTTACGCATTTGCAGCTACCGTATTTTTATTATGAGTTAACTATTTAATTAAATAATTTAAATTCCGAATTGTGTCATAATTTAATTGTCATGAATTATTATTATACTTACTTTAAATACATTTTATTTCGAATTTATATTATTTTAAAAAGCTATATAGTAATTAGCGGAATAATTTTTTTTATCACGGCATAGAGAAAATTCAAAATTTTATTTATATCTGTCCTTCATTTTATGTCATAGAATTAAAATTGCAGTTATACAGGGTGAGTCATTTTTTTGTAGACAAACTTCAACATGAGATAGAACAGGTGTTTTTAAGGAGAAAAGTTCCCATAAACATATGTCGTAGAAGGCTTCGTTTTCGAGATATAGGGTGTTGAAATTGAAAAAAAAATTTCGTTTTTTGCGAATATCTCCGGAACCGTTTATCGTACAGAAAACAGCTTTTGTGAGCATTTCCTACTCATAGTAAGCTATGTTCTGTGCGGTAAAAAAAATTTCTTTAGTCATAATTGGTGAAGATTTTGAAGGGGGTAATGGGTGTTTTTCTCCCCAACTTCTAGGCCACTGAAAAAAGTACGGTTTTGAGACAACCTTTTGAACCGCCAATGTTTTCTACACAAAAAGGTACTCGAGATCATAAGCTCTAAAGTTGACCGTTTTTGAGAAAAATCAACTTTTATGTTGAAAAACATGGTCAATCAATCCTTTGGTTTTGTTACTTGTTCTAACGTTTGAATAAATTTTGTTTAATTAGTAAGAATTGACCATGTTTTTCAACATAAAAATTGATTTTTCTCGAAAACGGTCAATGTTAGAGCTTATGACCAGGAGTATCTTTTTTGTGTAGAAAACATTGGCGGTTCAAATGGTTGTCTCAAAACCGTACTTTTTTCAGTGGCGTAGAAGTTGAGGAGAAAGACACCCACTACCCCTTCAAAATCTTCACCAATTAAGAGTAAAAAAAAAATTTGTATCGCACAGAACATAGCTCACTATGAGTAGAAAATGCTTACGAAAGCTGTTTTTTGTACGATAAACGGTTCCGGAGATATCCGCAAAAAACGAATTTTTTTTTTTCAATTTCAACACCCTGTATCTCGAAAACGAAGCCTTCTACGACATATGTTTATAGGAACTTTTCTTCTTAAAAACACTTGTTGTATCTCCTGTTGCAGTTTGTCTACAAAAAACTGACTCACCCTGTATAATTGTAATTTATTTTTAAAAACTTCAATATTATCGTGAGCAATTGCTCATTTTGGATCATTTTTATTACATACATTGTTAATGTCGTTATAAAGCAAAACGGCGTGCCTTACACGTCAACATAATTATGCACAAATTCTATAATGACCCGAAATGTACAATAAATTCAATATACAGTATTTAATATTTAATCGAAGCCATAATTGGATAAATAACTTACTAGTAAAAGTAGTAAAGTTCCTATCAGGAATGCGTCACATTTCATACACAAACAAACATTTCTGATGTGATAGAGATAGATTGATTGAAAATATACAAAGCGAATATTTTTAATACCATTGGTTGGAAAAGTGCTGGTTCTGTTGTCATGCGCTTTCATGTTGCATTTCAACTGAATGTCCCGCCATTTTAATCAAATATATTTACTTATTTATTTTATTAAATAAAAACATCTAATATAAACATAAAATCCACAACATTTTCATCATCAGATCATTATTGACAAGCATCATGGTAAAATGTTGGCTTTGCCTCGTATGGATTTTTCATTCGGTACCTTGCATCGCCAGGTAAAATTATACGAAACCCGTCACAGTAAAGTCGATAACACGTTAAATCGAAATATATCAATACAAGCATTCGATCGAAAAGAATCCTCAAACACTGTCGTACATTTTCGATTAAGAACAATTTCGATGTCGTTCATGCAAACAATCGAAAATGTTAAAACAAAAGCTGGAAACCAGTCGAGCTTGGCTTGGGTTGTCGAACGGATGAAGTTATTTGATTTTCCGGAAAAAACTTTAAATTCCGCGAAATCGGGGGAGAAAAGGTCCTACGTAAATCACAAATAAAATTATACATCGATTTTGTTAGCGTTAAAACGCTCGACAACACGTAAAATCAGAGATATCCCAGAAAATAATAACGCATAATTCGCCTATAGGAGGACATAGCGTCGTTTGGCCATTGTTTACGTACGTAGCCCGAGCAAATAATGTGCAAGAGTAAAATGCTTGATTTTGCTTATAAATCGTAGAAAATACATATAGAAGAATTGTGTAGAAAAAAAATAGCGACTATGTTTTATGCATTACAAAGTTACCCGTATCAGAATAAATGAATTATCTGCACTTACCGGCAATTTCCTTACGGAGGTCTTCTTTCGAGATGTCTGCCATGATGATAGAATGAGAACGAAATAGCTTGAACGGAAACAGAAGATACACTGTTCTGTAGCTACACGGTTGGCGCGTAGCGGGCTTGTTTCCAACGAGCTCTATCACATCCCCACTACTAATTTAACATTGGTCCTCTCGTGTAGAAATTTCCAATTTCAATTTCACATTAATAAACCGAGTTTGTTTATTTCGGAAAGATAGAAAAAGAACTGGAGCTTCTAACTTGTTGAGGGTGAAATTATATCGAATGTACAGACTGATTACCATCGGCAATCTAAACTTTCAATTAAAAATTGAATTTTACCGTTCTGTTACAAACTGAATTTCAGCTTTCAATAATCAATTCCTAATAATAACAATGAATTTGTTGATTTCTAATGATATGAGCTAGTGTATTATTCTCTCAACAGATGGTGTAATTTTCAAAATATGTTCCGTGAATCTTACCATACTTAAAGTATTCTCTATTGTCCTATTTCAAGCAAACCCAGGATAGTATGCCTGGGACGAATGGTGAATCAAGGTTCAAACAAGTGTTTCAATACTCAAACTGACAGTCTCTGTGGATTAATTATTATTAAACAATTAGAATGAGTGTGGGCCATCTGTTATTGAAGTAAGTCGGTTGCCAAAGCTGAGAAACATACATTGACATCTATTGGTGGTTTCATCCTCGTGAAATCATATCCCTGTAAGTTGTCTTTCTATCCCATTTCTATTAAAACGTGTCACCACACTGTTTAATATATTGGAAAGAATCTTCGCCAATATATGTCCCTAGTTGTTGCCTCTTGCCAATGAAAATTATGAAATAAATATTACAGTTTCCTGTAATAAGAGATACAGTTTCCTGTAATGAATAGTTTCCTGTAATAAAAGAAAATTATGAAATAAATATTACAGTTTCCTGTAATAAAAGATAGATGTTTCTCGTTCCATCAATACTAGTAAATACTTTTGGCCAACAGATGTCTCTTTCAACTGATGAAAAATAGAGTCCTATATTGAAGTATATTATGTTTTTCTGCAATAAAGCTAGACGCCCATTTACTGATAGCAGAGGTATTTGATCAATAGATGTCATTATGTGTCACTCACGTATAGTATACGTATATTACAGTCTTCTACAATGATTCCTGCAATAAGGCTAGATGTTTCTTTTTCATCGATACTAGTCAAGGCTTTTTGTTAATAGATGTCTCATCTGACTGATGAAAAATAGAGTCCTGTAATGATAAATAAAGTCGACAATAGATGTGAAAATGTGCCACATCTGCTACTTCTGCCCGATGAAAATATATGTACATTACAGTTTTCTACAATAGTCTGATTAATTCGGATTATTATACTCTTCGCAGACTAAAATCCTTAAACAAAAACCTAGAGCAAAAATTTCTTGGCCGTAGTGTTTTTCATCTTTGAAAAAATCCGTCTGTCTGTTTGTCTGGATGCTCGTTGTCACGATAAGTCAAAAACGAAAGGTTCTATCATATTCGAATATTGACAAAATATCGTTTACTGTTCGGTGACGAATATTATTGTTGTGATTATCCTCTTTGCCTATAATTAAGAGGGAATTTCCCTTACCTGCTTTTAAGTAATAACAGTCTTTTTCTTTCAATGATTTACAGATGTTATTGAAGTTATTGGAGGAACTTTTATATGATTTATTTGAATGTTCAAGAATTGTCTTGCACTTGTTACGGAAAACAGATTAATCAATATCATTAATTAAATCCTCCGTAGGTGACTTCTTAGAATCAATTGCAAAATTTAAACCTTTATTTAATAAACTCATTTTCGTTTCATTGAAATTAATATCGAATTTATTGTGAATAATGCTTATATTCTTAGTTTCTTCAGTCCTTAGTACTTTAATAGTATTTTTGTGAATAAGGGTGATTATTTCTTATCAATAGTGATAAAGAACTATGTCAACTTTATATTGATGACACCACAAGGTAATTAATTCAATATAACTTTATTGTAAAGTAACTATA
Organism: Endomychus coccineus; assembly: GCA_958510875.1. Classification (NCBI taxonomy): domain Eukaryota; kingdom Metazoa; phylum Arthropoda; class Insecta; order Coleoptera; family Endomychidae; genus Endomychus; species Endomychus coccineus. The sequence continues at coordinate 182,657,262 of OY294069.1, forward strand.
TTCCACGAACTACAAATTTTGGGATTATTTCTATGACGAGAAACACACAAATATGAAGTCACTATTTTGTTGACTCCATTTAGAAATTTTTATAAACTGTATTAATTCTTCGTTAAGGGTTGAACGTATAATTGTGATTAATGATACAAGAAGTATTACGGAGCATAAATCAATCTGATAATTATTTGTTAATATATTCGTCGTTAATTCATGTTCTACGCCATTGATAAATAAAAGTATTATTATTATCATCAGAATCATCCAGGCGCGGAAGTAGTAACCTTTGACATAGGCGCTGAATTGGGAAGCACTAAACTAGATGTACACCTTTTACGCAATCCTGAGCTTTAGCTGATGAATATTTATACCTTTCCTACAGTCATAAATATAATTTCAGCATAATTAAGTTGCACATTTATGCATATATTGTATCTTTAGAGATAACAACCACTCTTGAATATTTTTATACCGAGAATGACAAGAATGTTATTATAAAAAACACATACATTTCATATAAAAGTATCTAATATCAATTACAAACTATACTTAGAAATAAAATAATTTCAAATATTCGGCACCTTCTCTAAGCGTAATTGCATTTTCTTCGAATACTGTTTCTGAATGGAAAGGCTAAAAAAGCTCCCACAAGCTGAAATATATAGAAGTATGGTCAATGTCGGTACAACAAAAGAATGTGTCAAAATAATCATTTACATAGGCATTTTGTACTCTAACTTATGCAATCAAAATATTCAATGACCCTTAATTACGTTTGAATTAACTGTTTACTGATAAAGGAAGGTAAGATAAAAAATGAGACAAGAAATGATTTATTTGGTCAAAACTTATTCTATTTCTCAACATAATCTCCTTGTAGCCCGATACACTTCGTCCAACGTTTTTCTAATTTTCCAATCCCTTCCAAATAATACGATTTCGGCAATCTTTCAAAATAGAAGTATGTTTCAGCGATGACCTCATAGTTGGAGCCAAATCTCTTTCCGCCGAGCCATTTGGAAATAGATAAAATCGCAGGGGCCAAATCTGGAGAATATGGTGGATGAAGAATCAATGCGTAGCGCAATTCATGCGATTTTGCCATTGCCAGCTCATAATATACGCCGGTGATAGTTTCGCCCTTTTCAAGGAAATCGATATGGACCATACCGTGCGCATTCCAAAAAACTGTCGCCATGACTTTGTTGGCCGATAAACCCACTTTGGGTTTTTTCGGCTTCGATTCGCTAGGACTAGTCCACTATTTCGACTGTTCTTCGGTCTCTGGTGTGTGGTGAATCTATGTTACGAAACGGTTACGAAACGGCGCAAAAAGTCCTTCCCATCTGGTAGATAGCTTTCCCATATTCAAAAATTTATGGAAAATGTTCCGTACCCGTTCGGTTGAGATGCCCACAGCCTCAGCAATCTCATGCACTTTAACCATGGATTTTATCGACGATTTCTGACGTTGTAACCTCAATTGGACGACTAGAACGCTCGGCGTTCTTTGTGGTCGTACAACCACAACGCAAATCAGTATACCACTTGTACACATGAGATTTTCGATTCAGCGACTTTTCCCCTTACACTCGTAGTAAAAGCATTATGCACTTTCAAAACTAATCTTGAGATTCTAATTTTACTTGTATTACTGATTAATTTTCGCTATGAGTAGATGTGCTATGACAGTTCTCCACCAAAATCACCCTTTTTTGCATGTAAATCTCCATAAGGAAATCTAAGGTTCATTTTAGCGAAAACGGTCCCCTTCAAGGTCATCCACATTCACGCATGCGCAGTCATGTCGATGGGGCAGGTAGTCTATGGTTCTATGAACTAGTCTATGGTTTCCGAAGTCTGTGAACTGGTTATATGTCTATGGTTCTTCATTAACTATGGTCGGGTCAAGTCTGTGAACTGGTCATCTGTCTATGGTTCTTCCTTAACTATGGTCGGGTCAAGTCTGTGAACTAACCATCTGTCTATGGATCTTCCTTAACTATGATTGGGGCAATCTGAAGTCTATGAATTAGGTATCTGAGTACTCACATTCTACTGAAATGATTTTTCTACGCACCGAGATTCGAACCTGGGAAATAAACTCTAAAGTTAGGCGGCTTAACCGCGAAGGTGGTGGTGGTGGACTTGAACAATTTAATACACTCCTACTGAAAATGAAATATTTTTCTACACACGGGAATCGAACCCGAGAAATGAAATCCAAAGCCGGCTCCTTAACCGCTCAGCTATGGAGGAATTGAGAACAAGTGATTTTAATGTTGTAGATATAACCGTGGGGTATCCGGTCTGAGTGATAAGTGCGAGTATATTGCAGTCTATATGATGCAGGTAATTGTTTTACATGACGTCAGTCATGCAGGTATGTCACGAAGCCTACAGCGAGGTATGGAATGTGAGGCTTCATAGCGCTAGCCCATAGGGGTTTTGAAATAGTGTTGTTTGTACATATCGTCAGTCACGTGATTTTTTGAAAGAGGCTGGTATTCATCGGAGGTATCATGGGAGGGCTGCTGCTCCTTGAATGTATAGATGGAATGTTATACAGTACGGAAATGATATCTTCTTCTGCATTTCTCAAACGCGATGTTTATAAGGAAATTACTTTCAAAAACGTTTATTCAAGCTGTCTGTACCTTACTTGATTGCTATATTACAAAATGCGATTTCAATCATCTTAAACATATATGGAAATTATTTTTAGTATACAAAATGGAGTTGGGAGACTTCAATGGGGTATGGAATGTGAGGTTGTTTATGTATGACGTTAGTCATGTGAATTTGAATGAAGCTGGCGCGGACTCCAACGAGACAGGTGTGTATGTGAGGTTATACAGAGTGTGCAGGTATAATGATGTCTATCACACAGGTCTTCAGCGAGGTATCTACCTTGCAGGAGCCTTCAATGAAATGTGGGGTTGTTTGTACATGCCGTTAGTCGCAGGGTTTTGTCTGAGTTATAATGATATCGTACGCGGCGCATTGTCTACCCCCACAAGTCTTCAATAAGGGGTCATAACATCTAACATGCCATAGTTTACAAAAAATGCTGCTTCTCATAATAGCGATATTATGAAGCGTTTGCAGAAATAACTATTGAATCATCTAAGGACTTTTTGCTTGATTAGTACTAGCGAGTACAAAATTCGTTATAATATTATAAGTATGCATCATTAGCTTACTTGTGCGATAAGGTTGTGCTAAATCATGTCCAACAGCATTGTATTCAACTTGGAATTATCGTAATGATGCGCACGATCCTTCAATGTTAAAGTAGTTTTATAAGTTATCCGAAAGTAATATGAATATATATAAAATGTTTTTCCAAAATTAGTTCCGAAGTAAACATAATTCGCTATAATATTCATTCATGTATGTTTCATAAATTATCCGATATAAATCAAATAAGTTTATGTCGCAGGTTGAACAATATTCACTATCACATTTTGCGGTAGAGCTACAGCTGGTTCGAGAGAGATAAGAAAGATACGCCGATCACCTTCAAACGCGATGAGAATACTTTATTTTAAATCACACATGTAGTATGTATATATTCGAATCATATTGATTGTAAATCGCATAATATGCCCCGAAATCTAGCTGCTGCTGGGTGTAGCCCAATACCTATACAGAATCTAGACGAAGCGGTGTTACGCATCACGATGATTATTCGAACTGTCTGTACAGCTCGATTGCTATATAACAAAATACATTTTTAATCATCTTAAACATATAGATGTGCTAATATAATTTTTTCAGTATACAAAAATATACTAATAAAACATTTTTCATCGACACACATTTCTTCATAGGATAGTTAGTTTTTATAAAATTCAATCAATTTCAATGGGAAACATATATGCGAGGGAGTTTTATAGAGATCGAACTCATTTCCCCAACCACCCAAGAGGTAGAACTATGATGAGGAATAGATGTGGATAATAATCATATGAATATCTTCATAAGCGCTAATCTATACGACATTCAAACACATGCTTCATAAAAGTCTGAACATTGAGTAGAGCTATAGAATTTTCATAAGCGATCATTATCAACATTCAGACACTTGTTTAGCACGTGATTCAACAAGCTGACATCATCGTTCACGAACTATGATGGTTCGATGAGGACTCAAACATTGAACAGATGAATCTTTGAGGTTAAATATCTGCTGTAGAAATTACCCCACCTTTATTACCTTTTATTTGACAATATCGATATTTCCCATGTAACGAATTATTGCCTAAAGCTATTTTGTATGCAACATTGTTATCATTTGGGAGCCTACGAGAAATTTGGCTGGGGCTAAATGAATATGTTTGACTATTATTACCTGTAGATTTATTTGAGATTCTTCGAGTTTGAGATTGATAACCCACATGAAGAAAGAAGCTTCAACGAATTGATATCAATGAATATTCGCTATTCTGAATGTGACAACTTTATCGGCTTCAACACTCGAGATAAGAGAGAGAATATTTACCGCTGATGTAGGGAAAATCAATATGATGCATACAAATTGGGGTGGGTGAGAACATCAGACTATAGCTTCATGTGTATCGAAACACATAAGGATTTTGACGAGTAAGTGGTGTTTTATTGAATTGAAGATCCGGCGATCATCGTTCACGAACGATGATGACGTCACTGCTTCAAGCCAATGACAGTAACTGATTCAATTCAGCGACCATCGTTCACGAACGATGATGACGTCACTGCTTCAAGCCAATGACAGTGACTGATTCAACCCGGCGACCATAGTTTACGAACGATGATGACGTCACTGCTTCAAGCCAATGACAGTAACTGATTCAACCCGGCGACCATAGTTTACGAACGATGATGACGTCATCATCGTTCACGAACTATGATGGGCTAATGAGGAATAAAATGTGAATAATCATAATGTTTGTAATACATTCATGCACATGTTTTATCGCATGATTCAACACATGCTTTAGTATTCAGACACGTGTTTCAACATTCAGACACGTGTTTCAGCATTCAGACACGTGTTTCAGACACGTGTTTCAGCATTCAGACACGTGTTTCAGCATTCAGACACGTGTTTCAGCATTCAGACACGTGTTTCAGCATTCAGACACGTGTTTCAGACACGTGTTTCAGCATTCAGACACGTGTTTCAGCATTCAGACACGTGTTTCAGACACGTGTTTCAGCATTCAGACACGTGTTTCAGCATTCAGACACGTGTTTCAGCATTCAGACACGTGTTTCAGACACGTGTTTCAACATTCAGACACGTGTTTCAACATTCAGACACGTGTTTCAGCATTCATACACGTGTTTCAGCATTCAGACACGTGTTTCAGACACGTGTTTCAGCATTCAGACACGTGTTTCAGCATTCAGACACGTGTTTCAGACACGTGTTTCAACATTCAGACACGTGTTTCAGCATTCAGGCACGTGTTTCAACATTCAGACCTATTTAACATGTATTTGATACCTGATTTTGAGAGAGAAGTGTAGAAGTACCTAACCGCGTGATCGGACATACACAATATAACATCATCATCTAGTATATAAACAAATGCTTATTAACATATGTTCCAGTATGATTTCGATTCGCCTTCAGGCATGATGAAGATTGTTAAGCAAAAAGACTCGTTGAGTATTATGAACTTAGGGTCAAGCAATGAGAATGTTGAACAATCACAACGTCACAGCTCTTTGCTGCCTAATACTCTACGAACAATAATCTGTGGTCCAAGTTATTGTGGGAAAACAAATGTGATGTTATCGCTATTGTTAGATGCTAACGGCCTGAAATTTGAAAACGTGTAGATATATTCAAAGTCTTTACACCAACCAAAATACCAGTTACTAAAGGAGACATTGAAGAAAATTGAGGGGCTTGGATATTTTCCTTGTACCGAAAGTGATGAGGTCATAGACCCCACAGAAGCGAGGCCTAATTCAATCATAATATTCGATGACGTGATGTTTGAGAAACAGCAGAAAATTCGTGCTTATTTTTCAAGAGGGAGACACAACTCAATTGATAGCTTCTATCTTTGTCAGTCTTTTGCTAAATGTCCAAAACATGGATTGCGCGACAATGCCAATTGCTTGATTATTTTCAAACAGGATGAGCTCAATTTGAAACATATATTCACCGATCATGTGAGTACCGACATGTCACTCGAAAAATTCAAAGAGATATGTAGCGTATGTTGGAAAGATAAATATGGGTTCCTTATGATAAACAAAGACTGTGATATGAACAAAGGACGTTATCGCAAAGGTTTTGATAGTTATATATACATCTAACATGTATATATACTTTCATTTGAAATAGACAACCCGCTCAGCATGGACGTGGGTGTGAGTAACACGCTTCAAGAAAAACAACAATTGAAGAAAAAAAATTGGGAGTTAGCAAACGTTGTGAGGAAAAAATATATGGCTGTGAAGTTGGGTAAAGCTGAAAATGATGAGATTCTAGATAATATGTTCAGGAATGTATCTAAACCCCTAGAGGAAATTGCGAGAAATGCTGAAATAATCAAACAAAATTCGTTGGTTAAACCTAAAAGTATTTTTTCTACAGCAACACAAATGGAGAACATACCAATCCCAAATATTGTAACTGAAGGTGAAGAATTCGTATATAACCCCCAAGATACTGAGGAGGATGTGTTTACACCCGAACCTACTATCGATCAGATTCGTGAAGAATTCAGAAAACATAAGAAAGATAATGCAGAGGCTACAGAGGAGTTTCTGCAACAATACCCCACATTAGCACGTTATTACTTGGAAGGATTCCTATTGGATGATGATGTCAAGAAATACGATGATAGAATGGGATTGCAATATAATTCAACTTTAGACAAATGGTTCATGGGTAATCAACCTATAGAAATTGATAGTGAGAGTAATATAATTATCAAGGGTACTCCGTTCAAAGGTACCACAGGACTGTATAATTTGATATTTTACAGAGATGTTCTACCTGATACTTACACTGTGGAAGATGGGAAAAATTACAGTCAAATGATGGAAATGACTAGTGCCCATAGACGTAATAACGATCCAGTTGATCGAATAAGATACACAGTAAAATACAAACATGTACTGAAACCTTTGATTAATTCCATGAAAAGACCCAGAGCCAAAACATACACTGGAAGTGCATATATCAAAAATGATATGCTTGAATATAACGAGAAACCTATCGAATATGTTTATTGGGATGACGTTAACGAAATGGTGGATAGACTGAGACTTCTTTTTGCATCCTCGCATGCCGGTAACCATAATCATCACAATGAGATAATCTCTATAATAGAAGAATTGATAGAGGCAGGGGTAATTGAACAAAAACCAGGTGTAAGACAAATTCATCACAGTTATAAAGATGGTTTCAATGGATAAGTTTGGCAGAGCCTCCTCTTCCATGTGGATATATGATACAAATGTATTTAATAATAATTTCAAACAAGTTCACGGACAAGGATTATTCCTAACGAGCGATGGAAGTTATGATATGGAAAATCGTAGATTGTGCAACGTAAAATCACCGAATGATGATGGAGATGTTGCAAATAAAGTATATGTTGATAAATTAACACACAAACTGAATCTGAAAACGGAAACCAGTCTTAAAGATACCTTCAATGTTAGGGTTGATAATTTGATCAAAGATATCAACAAGGATCTGGATATACATAACTTAACGAATGACAAGGTTATTCTCAACATTGATAAACATCTGATGGACATTCAGAATAAATATAATGAAATGGGAATCTATATAAAATCAGAGTATAAAACAATCAGTGATAGTGTAAGGGAAAACAGAAATGAATTGGAAGAGATCAATAACACATTTAACAGTATGAACATACGTCTAAATGACATTACTAGTAAAGTGGAGGCGTTAGAACGACGGATGACATCTGTGGAACCTTCTAAGAAGAGACCTTCATCATCCATAACATCAAAGCAGGCCTCTGTGAAACGTATATCTCCAAATCCTGTGAATATACCCAAAAATTAATTCTATACTAGATTTCCACATTGATAAGATGAGTGAAAACAAGTTGTTCATGAGCTTCATGAGCACAGAAGAAAGAACTTTTACCAGCGTCGAACATACATAAAAGGACTTCAATATAGGTGGAAGGGGTAGGAATATGCAATACGACTAGGACGATGAATCAAGAGTGAAGATTATAATATTTGAAACATATATTGTTAAGATTATACTTAAGTCTTTTGTATTGAGATAATTAATAAAAAAAATTTATTTTGAGATCTTTGGTCTTCCTCCCACCCCTCGTTAAATAACGGTGCAATCTTGAATTCTCATCAGTCTGTATGGAAGCGTGCGTGGGAGAAGTTGTTCTCAATACGCTTATAAACAAGCTCCCGTTTGAACTTCAAATCAATACCAGGGGCAAAATTAGAAGAACGGGTGAGGAGATTCAGGGTATCAATTCATTCGATAAAGCTTGCCGTCTACACGATATTTCATGCAATATAACACTTATAATTGTAGCCAGTTATATTTGGAATTGGTCGACTAACATTTATTAGTATATAAATAGATTGTTGATGAAGTTTTCATCAATCATGTCTCAGACGTTCACTATCACGGGTAAGAGCTCTCGTTTATCTGTAGATTTCCACCCACCTATAGAACTAGATCCTCATTCATATTATTCTATCGCACTTGTTGGCTTGCATACGTACAATAGCATTCCGAACATTGAAGAAGGTTTTAATAAATTTTATTATGAAGATGTGAAGGGTGAGGAAAAAGTAGTTACTATACCTACGGCGTCCTACGAGTTGACAGACATCGAGGATTTCATACAAAGTGCAGTTTGTGGGATAGGAGTGAAGTAAGAAGAACGTGACCGGAAATTATCAATAAAATCTAACAACAACACTCTACACACAGAGCTGAAGAGTGATTTTGAAGTGAATTTTATTCCTAAAGATAGTATAAGCGAACTGTTGGGATTCAGCAAAACGAAATTGACATCTCGCAAACTACACGTATCTGATCGACCTATAAACATAATCAAAGTTCAAACTATACGCGTAGAGTGTAACTTAACCGCAGGAGCATATTATAACAATAAGATAGCTCATACGATATATGAGTTCTCACCTCTTGTACCACCTGGGTTTTCCATTGATATAGAGCCGAAGAATCTTATTTATCTACCGGTCATCAGCAAGACGTCCTCCGATAACATCACACTGAATATTCTAGATCAGAATTGGAAACCGGTAAATTTTCGTGGAGAAGAAATTATTATACGATTGGAATTGAAAAAGATCGCTAGGGATTATGGCTCACAACAATAAATAATAATCCAATACTCACCACCACTCATTATATGAAAGGAATTCAACTGAGAAGGTTGCAGTAGCCGTCACTTGAGAACATGGGTTTGGATTTTAGCAATAAAAGACATCTCCATAGTGGTCATCAGTCATTATCTACAACGAGCTCGAGGGAGAAGGTTGCTTCTGCATCACTGTCATTGAAGAAGGAGAAGGTTGCTTCTGCATCACTATCATTGGAAAATATAAATTTTTTGAAGTCCCTTGGTTACAATGTCGGAAAAACTTCAAATATTCAACGAGCCAAACTTCATTGAAGACATCATCCGGGAAGAAACTCATACCTACTATCCACACACAACATCTTTTGGCAACAGCGATGAAATTGAGATATTAATCAATCAACAAGATGTGTTGGTAGATTTGGCATCGTCTGCTTTATTCATCGAGGCAGAATTCCAGCCAGAAGCAAGTGGTGATGGTGAATGTAAACTAACGAATAATTTCGGAGCGTTTCTCTTCGAATATATTAGTTATGAATTGAATGGAAAAGAGATAGACAAAGTACGTGATCCTGGTATTGTCAGCACCATCAGAGCTTATCTAACATATGCCAAACATGAATCTATACCTCTAGCTATTTCTGGATGGTCATTTAAGGATGCATTGAGTTCAGTCTACAATAATAAAATCAATTTATGGATACCGTTGAATTTTCTACTAGGCCTATTCATTGACTATAACAAAGTCTTGAGTGGAAAACATAAGCTGCGCTTGATAAGGTCTCGAACCGATAACGATTGCTATACCAATAGCACAGGTACGAAGAGGGCTAAAATAAATGTGAAGACGATAGCATTAAAAGTGCGACATGTGTTTCCAAGTGATCAGGTTAAATTTCAAATGTTGGAGAATTTGAGTGCTGAGAAGCCTATTTTGATTCCATTTCGCAGCTGGGATCTGCATGAAAATCCGTTGATGAAGGAGAGCACTCGCGACATTTGGGCTGTTAAAACTTCAATGAATTTGGAACGTCCCAGATATGTGATTTTAGCTTTCCAAACTGATCGAAAAAATAATCCTGTTAAGCACAGTGCATATTTCGATAATATAAACTTGCTAAATGTAAAATTATACTTGAATTCAGAGTGTTATCCATATGAAGCAATGAAATTGAATTTCACCGACCAGCAATACGTGGAAGCATACCAGATGTACTATGATTTCCAGAAATCATTTTCAAATAAAATAATAAGCGAACCCATGTTGGATTATATAGCATTCAAGAATAGAGCAATTTTTGTGATTGACTGTTCAAAACAAAACGATGCTATAAAGTCATCAACAGTTGACGTCAAACTAGAGATGGAAAGTTTCCTGAATTTCCCCAAAAACACCAGGGCTTATTGCATCATCATTAACGATCGTATAATGGAGTATTCTCCAATTACAGGATCAGTTCGGAGTTTAGTGTGAAGAACCAGGTCATGAATCATAATGTTATTATTTTAATTCTAAATGTATTTTTCTAAATAAATGTTATTATTATTATTTTTGGTATTTTATTTATCTCACTTTCCCGCAAGACATCACAATAATGAACGAGCCGTTGGTAAAGTACAGTCCCTTGGATCAACCCATCAGGATTGTAATCTAAATTATAAATATCGCTTCAGAGTTAGAAACAAAAAAAAATTGTGTTACTATCTAATTAATAAATATAAATATACTTTTGTTTTATTACCTGTTTGCATATAATGTTCCTCAAAAAGTGATTCAGATTATTATGTTATCTTTTCAATTATTATAATATGTAGTACCTAGTGGTTATAAGACAGTTTGCGGTAAATATTCTCTCTCTTATCTCGAGTGTTGAAGCCGATAAAGTTGTCACATTCAGAATAGCGAATATTCATTGATATCAATTCGTTGAAGCTTCTTTCTTCATGTGGGTTATCAATCTCAAACTCGAAGAATCTCAAATAAATCTACAGGTAATAATAGTCAAACATATTAATTTAGCCCCAGCCAAATTTCTCGTAGGCTCCCAAATGATAACAATGTTGCATACAAAATAGCTTTAGGCAATAATTCGTTACATGGGAAATATCGATATTGTCAAATAAAAGGTAATAAAGGTGGGGTAATTTCTACAGCAGATATTTAACCTCAAAGATTCATCTGTTCAATGTTTGAGTCCTCATCGAACCATCATAGTTCGTGAACGATGATGTCAGCTTGTTGAATCACGTGCTAAACAAGTGTCTGAATGTTGATAATGATCGCTTATGAAAATTCTATAGCTCTACTCAATGTTCAGACTTTTATGAAGCATGTGTTTGAATGTCGTATAGATTAGCGCTTATGAAGATATTCATATGATTATTATCCACATCTATTCCTCATCATAGTTCTACCTCTTGGGTGGTTGGGGAAATGAGTTCGATCTCTATAAAACTCCCTCGCATATATGTTTCCCATTGAAATTGATTGAATTTTATAAAAACTAACTATCCTATGAAGAAATGTGTGTCGATGAAAAATGTTTTATTAGTATATTTTTGTATACTGAAAAAATTATATTAGCACATCTATATGTTTGAGATGATTAAAAATGTATTTTGTTATATAGCAATCGAGCTGTACAGACAGTTCGAATAATCATCGTGATGCGTAACACCGCTTCGTCTAGATTCTGTATAGGTATTGGGCTACACCCAGCAGCAGCTAGATTTCGGGTCATATTATGCGATTTACAATCAATATGATTCGAATATATACATACTACATGTGTGATTTAAAATAAAGTATTCTCATCGCGTTTGAAGGTGATCGGCGTATCTTTCTTATCTCTCTCGAACCAGCTGTAGCTCTACCGCAAAATGTGATAGTGAATATTGTTCAACCTGCGACATAAACTTATTTGATTTATATCGGATAATTTATGAAACATACATGAATGAATATTATAGCGAATTATGTTTACTTCGGAACTAATTTTGGAAAAACATTTTATATATATTCATATTACTTTCGGATAACTTATAAAACTACTTTAACATTGAAGGATCGTGCGCATCATTACGATAATTCCAAGTTGAATACAATGCTGTTGGACATGATTTAGCACAACCTTATCGCACAAGTAAGCTAATGATGCATACTTATAATATTATAACGAATTTTGTACTCGCTAGTACTAATCAAGCAAAAAGTCCTTAGATGATTCAATAGTTATTTCTGCAAACGCTTCATAATATCGCTATTATGAGAAGCAGCATTTTTTGTAAACTATGGCATGTTAGATGTTATGACCCCTTATTGAAGACTTGTGGGGGTAGACAATGCGCCGCGTACGATATCATTATAACTCAGACAAAACCCTGCGACTAACGGCATGTACAAACAACCCCACATTTCATTGAAGGCTCCTGCAAGGTAGATACCTCGCTGAAGACCTGTGTGATAGACATCATTATACCTGCACACTCTGTATAACCTCACATACACACCTGTCTCGTTGGAGTCCGCGCCAGCTTCATTCAAATTCACATGACTAACGTCATACATAAACAACCTCACATTCCATACCCCATTGAAGTCTCCCAACTCCATTTTGTATACTAAAAATAATTTCCATATATGTTTAAGATGATTGAAATCGCATTTTGTAATATAGCAATCAAGTAAGGTACAGACAGCTTGAATAAACGTTTTTGAAAGTAATTTCCTTATAAACATCGCGTTTGAGAAATGCAGAAGAAGATATCATTTCCGTACTGTATAACATTCCATCTATACATTCAAGGAGCAGCAGCCCTCCCATGATACCTCCGATGAATACCAGCCTCTTTCAAAAAATCACGTGACTGACGATATGTACAAACAACACTATTTCAAAACCCCTATGGGCTAGCGCTATGAAGCCTCACATTCCATACCTCGCTGTAGGCTTCGTGACATACCTGCATGACTGACGTCATGTAAAACAATTACCTGCATCATATAGACTGCAATATACTCGCACTTATCACTCAGACCGGATACCCCACGGTTATATCTACAACATTAAAATCACTTGTTCTCAATTCCTCCATAGCTGAGCGGTTAAGGAGCCGGCTTTGGATTTCATTTCTCGGGTTCGATTCCCGTGTGTAGAAAAATATTTCATTTTCAGTAGGAGTGTATTAAATTGTTCAAGTCCACCACCACCACCTTCGCGGTTAAGCCGCCTAACTTTAGAGTTTATTTCCCAGGTTCGAATCTCGGTGCGTAGAAAAATCATTTCAGTAGAATGTGAGTACTCAGATACCTAATTCATAGACTTCAGATTGCCCCAATCATAGTTAAGGAAGATCCATAGACAGATGGTTAGTTCACAGACTTGACCCGACCATAGTTAAGGAAGAACCATAGACAGATGACCAGTTCACAGACTTGACCCGACCATAGTTAATGAAGAACCATAGACATATAACCAGTTCACAGACTTCGGAAACCATAGACTAGTTCATAGAACCATAGACTACCTGCCCCATCGACATGACTGCGCATGCGTGAATGTGGATGACCTTGAAGGGGACCGTTTTCGCTAAAATGAACCTTAGATTTCCTTATGGAGATTTACATGCAAAAAAGGGTGATTTTGGTGGAGAACTGTCATAGCACATCTACTGCTATGGTTCAGAGGTTTCAAGGAAAGTATGAGGTATGACGATAAGCCCGGCCGATACCGGCTTAGACAGTTGTCCCACGGCGATTTTGCGGTCTACCACCAGGAATGTCTTTCAGTGTGTTGACAGTCGCGAGCTTTTAAATTTCAATCTCCCATCGCAACCAAATGACATAGCTTTTTGAAATGTTACAGTTGACATTTTCCACGGTTTTCCGGGAAACGATATTTTTGAACTTTTAAGCTATTGCATATAGCTTTTATCGCGGGCTTTGAGCGCGGCGACCGAATCAAGAAATTCCGTAACGAAAAATAACAGGAACTCGTTTATGTTGCGCTCTCTCGGGTGACTAATATTGAAAAATTGTATATCACGACAAAAAACGATAATTCTACATTCAAGTTTTATAATAATCGAAGGCAAGCTGCATCGACTGCATCTTTGTTGCAAAAATTCAAAAGACTGCCTTTAAATAGTGTTCAGACGACAGCTCAAAGTGTCTTAGATTTCCTTAGTAATAGAAATGGCATTTCAATAATGACTTTCAATTGCCAAAGTCTAAATAGTCACAAATACGATTTACAAGATTCAGTTACGAGACAAACAAATGTGTTACTTCTTACCGAATCTTGCATGGCGCATGATAATCCGATTGAAATACCTAATTTCAATTGTATTGTTCAATTCAAACGAGATACTGTTCCAAAAGGTGAGGTAGCTATTTACCAAAGTAATAATAATGTAACTAATATTATGACTCCGAATATTGAAATAAATATTGCACACGTTAGCGATGTTAATGTTAGGCGCTCATTTTTTTGGAGATATTTGTGCGTGCTTATGCAAACTTAGAAATGGCCTACACATAGTCATGGTAGCAATTTACATTTCTTCGAATCCAAAATTAGACGAGGTAGAGCATTTTATTCATCGCACTTTACTGGAGTACACTGAAGAAAGGTCGAAAATACTTCCACTTATCTTGGCTGGCGATTTCAACATCAACTTCGCTGATAAAAAATCAGAGCGGTTGACAACTTTTCTTTCGGAAAAATTGAATTTGAAAATGAATAATGATCCACAAGAATCCACAACAAAATATGGGACCACCATTGACGCGGTATTTTCCAGATATTTAGAGGATATCAAGTCTCAAATGTCTCTTATTTCAGTTACCATAAACCTATAGTTTCAATGATAACAAATTCCTGAATAACCTACATGTATTGTAAGATAATAAAAATATTTTAAACGATATTAACTTCTCATTTATTCAATAAAAGAAAAAAAATTATTTCTTATCGGTCACCACGCTCAAAAAGTGTAACTTGAATTAATATCAAAGAAAAAACTTGAATTAATATCAAAGAAAAAAAAATACTGCATAAATTAAAAATAAATAAATAATTATAATTGCATAAGTTGAGAAAAAATGCTATGCAATAGCTTCACCGCGGCAGTCCCCGAGTGCCACACGTTTTTTTTTAATTATCAAATTCGTAATCAGCGACCAAAAGAACCCCTATCACAAGATAATTTTCCGATTTTCCGTCCATTCAATGAATTTTCCGGGAAAATGTCATCGAATTTATGTTCAGCGACCTAAAAAACTTCTTAGAACTCATTTACGAGACTTAATTTTAATTTTTTGCCAAGTTAAAAATTATCTTAAAAATGGAGTTGAAAATAGGGTTAATTTATCATGTAGGAGCGAATTTGGGGGAGATTGAAGATTCGCTCTGTAGTCACGAATGACCTTCATGGCCCATAGAACATCATGCAAAAAGAATTTGTCCGATTCGACTTACTGCAAAAAATCCTCCAGCTTAGAGACTGGACTATTGAAATTGTATTAGTGTACATAATTGTATTTCATTTCGTTGCCATTTTTTCAAAGCATTGAGTAATGTATATTAATCAATGATCAAAGTAACAAATTCGGCCTTTCGTATATTTAAAATACATTATAGTTGATTACCCTTGTCCAAATCTTTGAATTGTAATAATAATTCCACTTTAAACTCACCTCTATTACACTAAATCCTATTGCTAACCCTGCTATTACCGCTTTACCATCATTTGATACTGTCACGATCAAAAGTATTGCCAATATCAACTGTATGATGAACACTATGATCAAGATGACTCCATACTGTAACACAAAGAAAACAATACTCTTATTACATGAATTTTTTGAATTAAAAATATAAACTGAACACATTCTTATCAGTGAAAACACAATGCACATGAAGTTTACCAACCAACCAACTGGATTTAGTATATATCCTTTAGTTTTCTATCGATTCTCATTTCTGTTTTCTCCATGGGGTAATGATGTAGAGATATCCCACAAAATATAACGAGCATGTTCTCCTATTCTGCCCTCTTCGATATTAGTTATTTTATACACATTCTTAGAACTTACAATAGTTAACATGCGGGTATCTTCTCTGATGGCACCGCAGCAACCGAATAATGCCACGAGGAGAACGATAACGCCAACACCAATGACTAATCTACTATTACCGGAACCAACATTTCCTTTTGTTAACAATAACGCCCCGAATACAATCAAAAGTATGGAGCATATCTGAAACGAAAATAATTAATTAGGAATTGCAACCAAATTCTGGTTTTGGTCGACCTCATCAATTCCGATGAAAGTTAGTTTCAATACGTTCTGTCGATGATGAGAAATTCGAATAACATTAGTTTTAACTTCAGAGAAATAAAAGATATAGTTTGTTTATCTTGGTGTTGTTAGTGGGAGTTGAAAATATTTTCTTCGACTAGGTTTTCAATAAAATAGGTACTCAATGAGCCAGTCTCCAGGGTCCCAGGTACCATGTAAACAAACCGCTCATGACGTCCCAACCCCCGTAACAATGAATCAGACAGTAAAGTATAGCCATTATGTTGGTTTCGCTACAAAGTATTTTTAATGAAAATGGTGATTATTTCTTATTTATAGTGTTATAGTGTATCCACAGTGTGTATTTTATAATGACATTACACTATGTTCCTGATTAAAGCAAGTTTGAAGTGATAGGAGTGGCGTTTATATTTATCTAACAATTTTGAAATATTTTATGTTGACACAGATCTAAATTGTTAATAGCGATATTCCAAGATAATCTTTTTTCATTTTATCTAGTACTGAGTCCTTATTAGTCATTTTTGTCGCTATTTGAATTATTTACTTCCGGTTTTATATGAGGCCAGGATGGGTATTCCATATTCCATATTATTTCGTTATTTTCGCTGAATATATTGTATTCATATAATTTCAATTTTGGTAACTACCAAACAAAGAACACTTTATATTATCTGACTAGCACGAACCCTTTTGCGTGTCGAACTTTCTTCGAGTCCAATGATGAAAATGTGTAATGTATCTCAGAATTATCCGATTGCATGCAATCATTCTTGTAAGAACTCAATTAAAGTCTTTCGTCTCCATCGAGTCATTGAAATTATCGTGTGATAAATCGCCATGAGGGTTTTTGTGGTCGCTGATTAAGAATTTGATAATTAAAAAGTTGAAAAATATCATTATGTGGGAAAACGAAGAAAATTTTTTATGAATTCTTCCTTATTTTAAATGTAATCTTTTGAGTGTCGTGTTGATTAGCATTTGTGTTTTCGATGTGCATGTTAAATTACAAAAATTAAAAGTAATGTCAAAAGAAGGAATTGTTTGAAAATTCCGGAAAAATCAATCGTCATTGACATTATCGTGCAACAAGTCGTTTGTTTGGTCGATGATTACGAATTTGAAAATAACATTATGTGGAAAATGAAGGAAAATTTTAAAAAATACAAGTTTTTTTTTTAATTTTTACAGGTTTATAACTGTTTATTTAAAACTATAAAATGACATCATGTTTCAATATTGTAGCTTTGAATAAACAATTGCAAGCTTGTGTAAATTAAGACAACGATAATTTCAATGACGTAGAAAGATTCCCTTTTCAGGTTTTCCACAGTTTTCCGCAAAATTTCCCTGCTTTTGGTCTACTTTAGATCGAAATACGCGACTGCCTACATCTTTTATGTATAAAACTATAATCGCCTGAAAAATGAGGAATTTTGTATGAAAATGACGATATTTCCCTGATTTGAATGAGTTTTCCGAGAAAATGACCTCGGATTCGTGTTCAACTACCTAAGAAACCTCCTAAAACCAATTTTGGAGGGTTAATTTTGATTTTTACATATATAAAAAATGATCTTAAAAAAGGGGGTGAAATAGGGTTAATTTAGCGTTTACGAGTGAATGGGGGCCACAGCAGATTAGCTTATGAGCCCTTACGATTGATCCACGTCGGCCACTGAACATCGTGCAAAAATAATTTTTCTGATACGACGCCCTGCTTTTTTTAGAAAGTTCCCCAGCTTATTGATTGGACTAGTATAGGGAGGGAGGTAAAAATCTCTTCGAAATTTGAAACTGCGGTGAAACTACTAACACAAGTAAAGTTTGTATAATATTGTAAATTTAAAATACTCACAATTATCAAAAAATTTATTAGAAATACGAAATATTTGAATGCAGACGTTAAACACCCCATGATGTACTGCTAGTTCAATTCATAATTGCTGAAGCTTTCACACGTTCACACGTAACTCAAACCTGGTAACTATTGGATCAAATACTGTTGTATTTATTCTTTATAAGAGATAAGATGAACGTATCTTGAGATAATATCGCGAAGTACTATGTTTGCAAAATGAATAATTGATAAACGGAATCTACAAAGCTGAGCTTGAGTACTTGACATTCTCAGAATATATCAGTAATTCTCGGGAAATAGGTCACACTAACACATATGCTTATTATTTTCGTCTTTACGTACGTTTCAGTCTCACCACCATCATCAGAAGACGTAGCACTATATAAAACGTGATTTCTTAAAGCTAATTGTATCACCACTAGGTCCTTATCGCACTAATTTCGAATAAAAAAAAGACTCGTGGCATTTTAATGAATCTATAAAAATCGATCTCCCTCCGTGATGCCGTTTCTACCTGCTAGGGTGGGTAGCTTGTTTCATAGTTTTGTAAGTAAAATAGAATAAGATACTATACTCCTGAACTTCATTGTGTTAAGAAGTAAGTTAGTTGAAATAAAGTGAAAATAAACAAGTGGTTGAGTTTTAATCAACAACATTCGACCTTCGGTCAATTCACAATCCGTACACGTAGATCATCTATTAATTTCCTTGGACGTTGTTTCTTTATTTACAAATGTACTTTTGGCATTGAATAGCATTAAAAACGTTGGGTAGAGATTAAAAGCCACACATCTCTAAAGTTTTGTTTAGAATGCACTTATTTTCAATATGGTGAGCAATATTTTGGGCAAATATTCGGCACAGCATTGGGATCTCCTATTTCAGCTACTATTGCTAACCTAGTTATGGAAAGCTTAGAGGAATCTGTAATAAATGCATTAGATTGTCAACACATTTTCTTTAAACAGTATGTTTCTTCAAGCCTAATGTGTGTTCCCAATGATAGTAATTCAATACGTGATCAATAAATTTAACAATTTCCACTGTAAACTTCAATTTACTTGTGAAATAGAAGTGAACAAAAACATAAATTTCCTAGTTATGAACATCAGGCATGATGCAGATGGAAAAATGAAAACGGTGTCCTTCAGACACAATACAATATTCCATTTAGATGTTTCTGCAATTCATGATTCGCATTCGTTTTAAAATTTTGCACCAAATATGAGTCAGTCTCGTACAGTTGGAAATTCCTGTTAGGTATCACTCTCAGCTCAATTTACATTTAAATTTTCATACGCAAAGTTAAACATTATTATCAGCAGCGTTAATGTTCCCAAAAGTCAAGGACAATCTCGTAATAAATGTCGTGTACTATTGAGAGTCTAATTTTATTACAAGTGTGTTCAAGTGCAAGAACAAATTTCGACATTTTCATAATGGGAATTCGTCAAATTTCCACACCTAAAGCTCAAAAATTTTATGTGGAATTTGTGTTCTCATTTCTATTCGAAAGATGGCAATTTTCAAAATATATTTCGTGTATCTTATATCGATAGCATTGATTAATATATTAATCAATGACGGCAGTATAAAGAGAATAGAGTAGGTCCTTCTAAATAGTAGATTCAGTTAAAGTTTTTTCTATTGTCCTATTCCAAGCAAACAATGCAATGCAATGTGTTTTTTTATTCAAACTGAAAAGTATTCATCCAGCTACGCCTCTGTCTATGTGGATTAATTATTAATCAATTATTAGAATTAGTTCAGTTACTCTCTTGCCAAAGAAAATATGATATAAATATTATAGTTTCCTGCAATAAGAGATACATGTATCTTCTATCAAAAATAGTAGTCAACTCTTCGTCAACAGATGTCGCACCTAGCCGATGAAAAGTAGAGTCCCCTAATGAAGTCCATTATATTTTTCTGCATTAAGGATATACGCTCATGTATTGATAGCGAAGGCTTTTTGTCTATGGATGTTAATATGTGTGACTTCAGCAACTTCTGACCGATGAAAACTATGAGTATATGTATATTACAGATTTCTACAATAATCCATAAATTCCGATCATTATTTTCTGAATATTATAATGTGGTATTGAGGTAAGTCGGTTGTCAAAGCTGAGAAATTAGTTTCATGATGCGATATATAAGAAAAAACGACACTCCGTGGATCAAACTTCACATCGCCATCTATTGGTTGTGTCCTTCACGTCAAGGTTGTACTTCTATGCTATTTCTTTTGTACTATGTCACTATACTCACTGATTAATATATTGGAAAGAATCGATGTATCTATGATAGTGAAGAATCTTCGCCAATATATGTCACTATTTATCGCTCCTTGCTAATGAAAATATGATATGAATATTACAGTTTCCTTCAATAAAATATAGATGTTTCTTCTTTCATCGATGCTAGTTAATTCTCCAACAGATGTCCCATCTGGCTGATGAAAACTTAAGTCCCCCAATGATGTATAAAATATTTTTCTGCAATAAGGCTAGATGCTAATTTAGAATAGTTGAGCCTCTTTAATATGAGACACTTCTGCTACTTCTTTCCGGTGAAAACTATATGTATATTACAGTCTTCAATTATTCGGGTTATTATTAACTGAAGTAGTAATTGAGCATCAATTATTAGAGTGAGTTCGGAGCCATCTGCAATTGGGGTAAGTTGGTTGCCGAAGCTATGCGATTACGTGAGTAATGATGCGATATACCTTAGGAAAAGACGTATCGTTGATCAAACTCCAGAACGCCATCTATTGGCGGTGTCCTCCTCGTCGAATGATATCGTGGTAATGTTGTACTTTTATGCTATTTCTTTTATACTATGTCACTATACTTACTGATTAATCTACTGAAAACACTCCATTTATCTAAACTAGTAGATAATGTTTCCCAATATATGTCACTATTCGTTAGCACTTGTCGAAGAAATTTATATTAGATGAATATTACAGTTTCCTGCAATAAAGATTGGACGTTCCTTTTTCTTCGATACTAGTCAACGCTTTCGCTAATAGATGTCTAATTTGGCTGCCGAAAGTTTCTTTCATATTAAGGAGAATGCGTGGTACGGGTTGCCTATGTGGAGATCCTATACATAAGCAATAATGTATACGTGACTCTACAGAGGGCGCGAGCGGGTCCTCAGTGTTAGAAGATGGACGGTATCTCGAACGCGATAAAAAGAACACGAATGATGGTTTGAAGAACTGTTATCTATTGACATGGTTATAAAGAGTGAAATATTTATTCTCCTTTTTCATTTCCGGATTCACTATAAGAGAACACATATGCTTATTATTTTCGTCTTTACGTACGTTTCGGTTTCACGACCATCATCAGAGTATCAATGTCTAAAACGGGATTTTTTAAAACTAATTATATCAAGCACAAAGCGCCCTTATTTCAATTAAAAATACTCACCTCGCCGAAACGAGTAAAAACACGAATAATCGCAATTGTAACGCATTATTTCGATTATTCGTGTTTTTCGGACACTTCTGCAGCTTATAAATAGAAATACCACGTACAAAAATAATACAGGTCCTAATTTTCACCATTTTAAACCAGTCTGTAAAATTTCAAATCTTTAAGACCTATGGGAACGGCGCAATCGTCTCTGCAGTTGCCTACACACACAAACACATGTCGAAAATAGTTTAGAACGATTCAGAAATACGGATAAATCCGCGAAAATCAGGAAAAAATTGTTTGCCCTGATTACAATACTTACCTTAGACTATATGCTACGTATAATGAGGAAAGTAAAAAAAAACGCACATTCCATAAAAAACATTTAATATCAATTACAAACTATACTTAAAAATAATACTATTTCAAATATTAGGCACCTCCTCTAAGCGTAATCTCCCCTGCGAACACTATTTCTGACCGAAAAGGCAAAACACGCTCCCACAATCTAAAAGATATACAAATATGGTCAATGTCGTTACAGCGAAAGAATGTGTCAAAATATTCATTTACATAGTCATTTTGTGCTGTAACTTATACAATTAAAATATTCAATGACACTT
Organism: Endomychus coccineus; assembly: GCA_958510875.1. Taxonomy (NCBI): domain Eukaryota; kingdom Metazoa; phylum Arthropoda; class Insecta; order Coleoptera; family Endomychidae; genus Endomychus; species Endomychus coccineus. The sequence continues at coordinate 182,679,845 of OY294069.1, forward strand.
GTTTCGTACTCATTGAGGAGTAATGATTTCAAAGGACCAGTGTAATATTGATTGAGATAACACAAACTCTTATGTTGAATTAAAAACACTTGATGATTATAAAATCTATATTACAACAACAAACAACAAACTATTGTTATAAGTTTGTTGTTGTAATATAGATTTTATAATCATCAAGTGTTTTTAATTCAACATAAGAGTTTGTGTTATCTCAATCTGAACAGAATGGTAGTTCTTAGACCCTTTTACTATATCTGGATAGTCGTACCGAATATGAAATGTTACTGTTTTTATGGCTACTAGAGACTAGTGGCTGGGGTAGTTTTTTCCCACCGTTTCTAGCATCATCTAATACTTTTAAGTAACGCTTTCCACGTTACTGGTATAAAGAACGCTGTAATGATTAGAATAACGATTTCTGTTCGGTTTATAGAATCATTTATCTCGTATAGACTAGGAGTGGGTCACCTACCCGTTCAATAGGGAATCGATAATCGAATTCGAATTACTCGTGAACATTCGTTGCACGACGCCCGATTCGCGAGTAGAGGGTAGCGGATAAAACGGAAATTTAAAGGAGTCATTCTGTCGTGAATGTGAGAATGAGGTAAGTCAAGATTTAACAGTCATTTGCCTTTTGGTTATTATCAATTTACCATTGAAAAATATCAACATTCAGGGACTGTACATATCCTGACTTATGTGTAAGATATCAAATCAAATTAAATAGTCCCTGATGTTAAAAATTTTCAATGTTGCAAAAATGACTAGAGGTCAACAAAATTATACTTTATTATTCATAACCGTCTCAGGAAAATCTCAAATTTCCCGAATTTCCCATCTGGAGAGACTTTTTTGGAAAAAATTACAGCGGAATCGTGATCAGCGACCCAAAAAACCTACTAGAGGTCATTTTTGCAACAAAATTATACTTTATTATTCACGAACGTCTCAGGAAAATCTCAAATTTTCCGAATTTCCCATCTGGAGGGAGTTTTCCGAAAAAACTAACTGCGGAATCGTGATCAGCGACCCAAAAAACATACTAGGGGTCATTTTCGGCTCTTAATTCATTAATTTTGGACTGTTTTTATAAGAATGTTCCTCTGAGGGGTTGAAACCCTGTTTTGAGGGGGTAGAAAAGTCGACCCCCGCGGTCTTGATAGTTAGGAATGATCTATGGGGTATTAAGAACAAAATGCAAAAAAAAAGAAACGTGTGGCACTCGAGGACTGCTGCGGTAAAGCTATTGCATAGCACTACGCCACTGGAAAAAGTTGGGCAGAAAAACATCCACTACCCCTTCAAAATATTCACGAATTATGAGTAAAAATTTTTTTTGATCGCATAGAACATAGCTTGCTATGAGTAGAAAATGTTCGCAAAAGATGTTTTCTGTACGATAAACAGTTCCGGAGATATTTGCAAAAAACGAAATTTTGGTTTCAATTTCATCTCAAAAACTAAGCGTCTGCATATATGTTAATAGGAACTTTTTTCCTCAAAATCAAATTTTCTATCGACTGTTGAACATATAGTGTAGTACCAAAAGACGCCACGTAGGGGAAACATAAAAGGCGTCACGTAAGAGTATCATCTTGATCTCTATGAAGAGTATTCTGTGACAAGCATAGATAACTCTACTACCGGTATGTACTAGACGGTTATCTATGGTGACAGTTCCTTGCAAACACAATTTTATACGAAAGTTTTAACGTTCAGATATCGATAACGCTTCCGGCTCCGGGATTTTCACGTGGCCTATCGAAATTAGAAGGTTCGAATTGTATAAAAACACAATTGCATGAACGCTAGAAGACTTATGTAATTAACTGCGAACTTAATAATTTTGACATATGTCTCCAGGAACTCGCAGCGCGTAAGTTAGAGTTTATACATTTTACCTCTATTTTGTTAATTTGGGGCCTTTTCGAACCCCGTGCGGACGGCGCCAGTTGTAATAAAGTATTTTGGGCTATGGGCCGCTAGCTTTTATCCGCTTTCGGTATATTTAAGTAGCTAGAAAATTCCCTTTCGTACGTCGCACGTCTAGACGGTAGTAGGTGACAGCTGAGAATACCTCAAACTGTTTTAATTGAATTTTCCTATTTAATCGACATTTTGGGGCCCGAGACTATGCTATTTAGTTGGCCCCGTTCATAAACTAACGACATGGAGCGAAAAGTCTTCGTTAAGACGTTCTATGTACCGTAAATTTGCAATTTTCTAACTCGCGAGCTACGCGTTTCTCACGTGAACGTCATTCGATTTATCGAAAATTAACCAATTCAAAACAGTTTTCGACCCAGTTTGGGGCTATCACGACCTTTTAAAAGGTTCAAAGTTAACATTTCGAAACATTTCGACAATTTTAAGCTCGGCCGAGCTACATGGTAGGCGGAATGGTGGGTGTCAGGATATTTCGTTGAGCTATTTCCGTTACGGTATTTGTGTTTTGTTTTTTTCCCTTGATTCGGTCGCCGCGCTCAAAGCCCGCGATAAAAGCTATATGCAATAGCTTAAAATTTTGAAATTCTAGCTTACTATATATTTTTTTTTCCGGTTCGTTGCCTGGACTATAATTGTGGGATTCTAATTTCACTTGTATTACTGATTAATTATTGTTATGTTTCAGGGGTTTCAAGGGAAGTACCTATGACAATAATAACAACTAGGCGTAGCCCAGTCGATACCGGCCTAGACAGTTATCTTACGACGACTTCGCGGTCTTCTACCCGCCATGCATATCAGTGTGTTGACACTTGCGCGCTTTTTCCTAAATTTGAATATCCCACACAGCCAAACAACATAACTTTGTTAACTTTGTTACACTTTTTGGTACATCTCGTCTCGCCCGCAGGGCCGGATTTAGGGTAGTGGGGGCGGAACAATTCAAATAACTAATTTCAATGAACTTGTTATTATGTACAGTTTCAAAGCAATGTGACATCAGAAATAGCTTATTTTAACCTCTACATGCCATCGCATAAATATTAAATTTACAATATTTCCTCCTTTTGTAAAGTAAAATAAATAATTAAGATATGTGAATTCAAATTCTGCACAAAGGATACCGCACACTTTAGTAGGGAAAGTGGCCCCCTGTCGAATTGGCTGAATTTTTGATATGTTATAGTCCAAGTCATTCCGAACAAAAAGTTCAATGGGCACAACTTTTTCTATAGGCTGGTTTTGGCGCTAGAGGCCATTGAAAACTTTCATTTGTTCTTCATTGTTAAACAACACGAAACGTTATCCTGGATAATAATCACTTTTCCGAATAATCAAGATCTAAACAGTCATTAATATGAGATACTATTAGAAGTATTGTTCATTGATGTCACTATAGGTGATCAATTATACAGCGTGTTCCAGCTATCACGGTCAAAATAATACTTCAAGTTGATGATGAAACTCAAGAATATAACAAAAATTGGTCTATCATTTTGATAGGGTTGTGTCGAATGAGTACGTAAATACATCCGATAATTGTACTGATGCTCAAGGAGTGTGGCGGAGAAACTCCTTTTAGCGGGTCAACAAAGCCTCCATTTGCACATTCAGCATAAATATAATAGGAAGGAAATAATGGGCTATAACTCAATAAATATATTATATGTAACATTTAACTTAACCATTGAACCTGGTATCGTTGACCCAAATGAAAAACTCTCGACTGAACCCTAATAATTCATTTAATAATTTACAGGGTGTTCCATCTGAGAACATATGAATATGAACAAAGAAACAAGGAGAATATGCCATAAACAGTCTAAACAATCATAGGTTCTTCATTATTATGTCTCTCTGCAGCATCAGATACGGTATGAAGTATTTCGGTCGAAGGATACTTAACATTGGCAGCATGACGGGCATATCCAAGGTACCAAAGTACGCTAGCTACATGCGAACATGTACCCAATGTACGACTTCCTGATTTGCACGTACAGTAGTACCCCTGAATTGGCACACCTTCCAAACTGACATTGTACTTGATCCACAGTTGGTATTTGATACTATTTCGATGACGAGATTTTATTCTCATCCTCAATAGACCTGGAATTTCAATACGATCGTCGAATTCAAATAAAACGTTTCCCAAATCCTGTCTATTATCTTGTACATGAGATGGAGCTATTTTTATCTGGAAAATTCCGAATGTTAGTTCTCGTAGGTACTCCAAACTGAGAACTGGAAAATTTAGTAATTGGTTTTCCTCCATTGGAAACCATCTACCATGTCTTCGTAGCAGACCCTCTTCTTCTATTCTCAACTGGAGTTCATTTATTTCATTGGCACGGTTTAACATTATCTGAGCTAGCTCAGCATTGGCTCCTTCCATGGTAATTGGTTCATGATACTTATTGATTATCGCACATGCTATTCTGATATAGTCTCCTATATGCAGAATTTGTGGCATTGGTACAGTATCTCTGAAGAATTTGAACATATTCTTTATATGACCGTTTCTAGCTTCTACAATCCATCTCGTTTTCGTAACTAGTCTAGATGAATTTGCCTCTTCGGTTGTAAGCTGATGCTGTCCACCACCAAGTGCTACGGGCATTTTTACTACTATACCTAAGTCACCCAAGAAATTCTGTGCGTCACGGTATCCCCTATCTAACATGAAAATATCACCTTCTTGGAACCAGTTCCTCAGACCCATTAAATCTCGTTCATACTCATGTCTCAACATTGCCGCATCATTATTTCTTGAATCAGAGAAATAAGGACCGTGAACATCTAGGATATAACCATTGGGAGCAACAATCAATGCAGGTTTCAAAAGATGGTAACCCTTGTGTACACAGTATGATTGACGTAATACTTGAAATGTCCGACTTTTGGGTATTTTTATGTACGTCCCGTCAATATAAGCTATTGCTCTTCGATAATTTGGTTCAGGATTGTAAAGGGTATTTGCAAAATCCGTAACATGTCTAGTAATATATTGGCCCCTCTCTATATGCTGATACCCTACATTTTGTGGAACGAATTGTTGTAATAATGATACACGCACTTTTTGAATTGCCAAGCTCACAGCTTGACGACTGGAATAGGAAAACATGCCCATCAAGAATTGATCGGAAAGTCCTTGTCGTAATTTGCACAAGAAACATGACATTGCTCTATTTTTCTGATGAATATTGACGCGATTGCAAAATTCAAAGAGGTCTGTAAACTGCACTTTTTTTATTGGAGTTAACGCCTGGAACTCTTCATCAGTAAAATTATCCTCGTTATTGTATTTATTTGTTGATTTATAGTTCAGCACAGCTTCTCGTAACTAACATATGTTTGAGTTCATTACCTTTCAAATTGTATGGTCTTGTTATTCCTCTAAGCCCATTCATAAAAGGTGGCAGAAGATGTTCCTCCTCATTCAAATGACCACCACAGATTCTGACGCCGTCAGGTGCAAACATTCCGGTCTTCAGAAATACATCCAACCTACCAGAAGGTGACATTCTACCAAGATTTTCAAATCTACCACATACAAAACATGACGTATGAGAGGTTCGCAACAAAACTTTAAGTACAGTTGGATCGGGATCTTCTTCATAAGCTTGTATCTCTGAGAGAATACTCAAATGACAGTTTCGGCAAATCCTTGTCTGTTCAATAAAAGGTATTTGAGGCAATTCTAATTCATTCCTTCGACGTTCGGCAATGGCTCTGCTTTCTTCGTCCAAACGTACCATTTGCCTTGGTGTTCCATTGTACTCACAAACAAAACATTCAAATCTCACTGCGAAATTATACGCCATATTCAACTTTATATTGACATGAAGTAACAAACAAACAAAACCTTGCTAGAAACTTTGACATCATTTCCAAAGCCATCTACAGAAAAATGTGTTTTTCTGCAGTAAAGGGATGCAATGTTTTCATATTATCCAGTAGGTACCCTTCAAGTTCGAGGATGAATAAACAATTTTTAAAAGAAATCTGGACTATATTTTTATACAGGGTGGGGCAATAGTGTGTCTTTCGATTTCTAGAGTGGTTCTATTGTGATATCGACTTAAAAACGAAAGTTAACTAGACAACAGAATCTAGCACGAGAATGTTTTGCATTTACAGGGCGATACGAAAAAAATCGGGTTGGAAGGTGAAGTGCATTATTTTAAAAAGAAATATCATTAATAATAATAATAAAAATAATGATAATGATATATATTATTAGTGAATTTTTCAAACATCTACATAACCTCTATTCACCGCTACACCTACTATTATTGATTGTCTCTGAATCACTTGGACGTTACGACTTTTTGGTCGAAATTGGGTAGTCCATTTGCAGATGCATACCTTGAAAATCCCTGACGTTAAGATGATACATTTAGAAAGAAAAAAAAAGGCCATTTTATAGACAGACTTGTAATATTTCTCATTCTTTTTCATGGCCTAAAATTATTCAGGATGGTCGAACAATATTTTTCAGTAGGTACGGAACTTTTCGAATATAACTTTCGATTTCTTTTAAAAGGAACACTCCTTATATTTTTCGACTATGTGATGTAGAATACGGTGTAGAATAGGATTCATAAACATTTTTTCATTGTAGATCCCTAAGACGATTTGTAACCATTTTCGAATTATTGCACTTTAAAAATTGTAGGTAGCTGGAACACGCTGTATAATTGATCACCTATAGTGACATCAATGAACAATACTTCTAATAGTATCTCATATTAATGACTGTTTAGATCTTGATTATTCGGAAAAATGATTATTATCCAGGATAACGTTTCGTATTGTTTAACAATGAAGAACAAATGAAAGTTTTCATTGGCCTCTAGCGCCAAAACCAGCCTATAGAAAAAGTTGTGCCCATTGAACTTTTTGTTCGGAATGACTTGGACTATAACATATCAAAAATTCAGCCAATTCGACAGGGGGCCACTTTCCCTACTAAAGTGTGCGGTATCCTTTACTCAAAAATTACGAATTTGTTACTATATTAACAAAATCATACTATTATTTTTGTTGAAATCCAAAATGTTTTCAATATTATTATACTTGGTGGGGGCCCGTGGGCAGCCGCTCACTCTGCCCACTCCTAAATCCGACCCTGCTCGTCTGGTACGCTATTAATACATAGATTTATTGATTTGTTGTGAATTGATAATGTGAATCGTATTCACTGTCCTGTAAACAAAAATATCATCCTGTCTATTGTCATTTTTTCAATACAACTATCGGTCAAACAAACGATTTCGGCCTTTCGTATATTTAAAATACAATAGAGTTGACCCTTGTTCCAATCTTTGAATTGTAATAATAATTCCACGTTAAACTCACCTCTACTACACCAAATCCTATGGCTACCCCCGCTAGTACTTTAAAGTTATCGACAGTATAGTTGTATAAGGCCGATGCACAACCTTCGCTATACACAGGCTTCAAATGGTCTTCATCGGGGTAACATGAATCGGGAATTTCATATTTATAATCCCGGGAAGAATCGACACCGCAACATTCGAGCTGTAAGAAAACAATTAACAAATAACAGACTAGTAGGACATTACAGTTGTTTACGCAGTGATGTAATTAATATTAGGGATGGGATCGAAACTCTAGAATTCAGGATTATATTGAGTTACTCACAGATTTTTGTAGGGCGTCGAATAAATCTTTATCATCGCCCTTGTCCATAAGCATTTTCTCTACATCCTTTTCCGTCCAACTATCACTAGATACTGTCACCAACAAAAGTATTGCCAATATCAACTGCATGATGAACACTATGATCAAGATGACTCCATACTGTAACACAAACAAAACATTACTCTTATTACATGAATTTTTTTGAATTAAAAATATAAACTGATAACATTCCAATCATTGACAACATAATGCACGTGAAGTTTTTCGACATATCCCTTAGTTTGCTCTTGATTTTCATTTATGGTTTCTCCTTGGTGTAATGGCGTGAATATATAACGAGCATTTTCTTCTATTCGGCCCGTACCCTCCGATATTAGAATTATTTTATATAAACTCTAGCACTTACAGTAGTTAACAAGCAGGAGTCTTCTCTAATGGCCCCGCAGCAGCCGAAAAATGCCACTAATAGAATGATAACGCCAACACCAATGGCGAATCCATTATATCCATTACTAACACCACCTCCCTTTGATAGTGGTATCGCCCCGAATACAATCAAAAGTATGGAGCATATCTGGAACGAAAATAATTAATTAGGTACTGCAACCTAATTTTGATGATGATAAATACGAATCTATATGTACAATAATATTACATTAAATAAAAATGTGTACAGTAGTCTCGACAACCTGAATTATTAAAACTGGTGGTCTTCACGTTTTCGAAAAATTCACGTTACTGGATATGTTACATGCTCAGTTCGAGAAATGAAAGAAGAAAATACATACATACGTAACTACATTTTTGCAAACATGGATAAAAGTGAATTTCGCGTCTTGATTAAACATTATTTCTTGCGTGAAAAAAACGTTACGCTTGTTAAAACATTATGGGGACTCTTCACCACCGATTGGAACGATTCACAAGTGGTTTCCTGATTTTCGTTGTGGAAGTAAGACCACAAAGGACGCAGAAAGTTTTGATTGTCCAATTGAGGTCACAACGCCAGAAATCCATGGTGTGATATTGGACGATCGAGCGAGTTAGAGTGTACGAGATTGCTGAGGCTGTGGGCATCTCAACCGAACGGGTACGGAAGATTTTGCATAAATTTTTCAATATGACAAAACTATCTGTCAGGTGTGCGTCGCATTTGTTCTCTGTTGACAACAAGCGCGACCGTGTGAAAACTTCAAAGGAGTGTTGGGCGATGTTCAAGCGCGATAAGAAGGATTTTTCGCGCAGTTTCGTAACCGTGGACGTAACATAGATTCATCACACACCAAAGACCAAAGAACAGTCGAAACAGGGGACTTGTCCTGGCGAATCGAAGCCGAGAAAGGCCAAAGTGGGTTTATTGTTCAACAAAGTCATGGCGACAGTTTTTTTGGGATGCACACGGTATCGTCCATATCGATTACTTTGAAAGGGGCAAAACAATCACCGGCGTATAATATGCAGAGTTGTTGGATCGATTCGACGCCGATTTGAAGCGAAAGCGACAGCATTTGGCAAAGAAAAGTAAAGTCCACTAGGACAAAGCATCGCCGCAGTCGCAATGGAAAAAATGCATGAATTGCGGTACCAATTGGTTCGTCATCTACCATATTCTCCAGATTAAGCCCCCTGCAATTATTACCAAACTTAAAGAAATGGTTCGGCAGAAAGAGATTAGGCTTCAACGATGAGGTCTTCGCTGAATCAAACGCCCATTCTGAAGGATTGCCGGAAGGAAGGAATCGAAAAACGTTGGACATTTCTTGTTTCATTTTTCAGGGACTTTTCACCTTGCATTCGTAGTAATCCCAACTATGTCAGCAAGCTGTGAGAGGAGACCAACTGAAGATAATTAAAAGCTATCAGACCAACAATGATTTAAGTCGGACTCAAAATCTTGTAATGTTTTCCATTCAATAAATTATGAAGAAATAAGCCTGAATTATTGCTTGTCAAATTTTGAAATACAGGAATAGGGGCAGTATGGGTCCGACTTTCCCCCCGTTGAAAAATGTCTATACCCGCAATTAAAATAACTATATTATCGCAGTTAAAAATGTTACAATTATTCGTGCTTCTTTAGTTGATACGACGTAGATGTCTTCTGATGGCGGTCGTGACACCGTAACGTAAACGTAAAGATGGAATTATAGTAGACTTATGTGTTAATGTGACCTATTTCCGAAGAATTTACATACATTATTTATACAACTATCTACAAACCGACAACACGGTACTGTTTGTTCAACTTATGCTAGATGGCGCTCATTACAACCTAATTATGAGTTCCTACATTTAGGAACTCTACAGAATGATAATTCAACATCTTATATGCTGTTTACCCCAACTTGACACTTATTTCTCTCGATTTGTCAATTTTCGCGTGCCTGTTAGGTTGGGCGGTGAGCTCTTTTTTATAGTTAGCGTCAAGCTTCTTATCTCCCCATCCGAAGGCATGTCCTTCTTGTCGAGCATTGACAAGTTATTGGGGCGACCGACATAAGATGTCCTCCTTCTTGCAAACGAATTTTCAATACAGATTTAGAGAAGAGAAACAACTATTGATAATATCATTGCAGAATTTTTCGCTGCCACAAGAAAGGTCAATAAAAAAAAATTCATTCAAAACTATTTCGATATACCGAATTGAATTTAATATTTCGAGAGTAGGTCGTTCTGGGCTGCGAGTCTATCAAAAAACGTGGTTTTTAGTAATTGCGAGCAAACCGACAGACACGTCGACGTTTTCCTCACTCGTTTGGATTCATGGAGACACGATGAGCAATCCGCCATCCTAGATCGAAATGTTTCGTGTTTATGGATATTACAGAAACTGTTAATATCCATAAACGTCTATGAGGGGGTTTATTGGAAACGTTGATCTATCGTAAATATAAATCAATTGAGGTTATTATTGTATGTGAAATAACAAAGTTTTATCATTCCACACCGTAAATTGGGTTATAACCTTGATGATTGGGAATTATTCCAAATTCAATGATAAGTGGACTATCAAATGGTATCCAACAAATTACTTATTTCAACTCGAAAGATTAAAATTGACACTCGTAAGTATTTATTACAGGTGTTGACGTATTTATATAGCATGACCATCTTCCTGATTAAAGCAAGTTTGAAGTGTTAGGAGTGGCGTTTATATTTATCTAACAATTTTGAAATATTTTGTGTTGACAAAGATCTAACGTGTTAATTGCGATATTTCAAGTTAATATTGTCTCATTTTATCTAGTACTGAGCCCTTATTAGTCACTTTTGTTGCTATTTGAATTATTTATTCCCGGTTTTATATGAGACCAGGTTGGATTTTCCTTATTATTTCGTTATTTTGGATGGACTATCAACATTAGCTATACTGTATTTAGATAATGCGATTTGGAGAATTACCGAACAAAGAACACTTCATGTTATCTGATTATAACGAACCATTTTGCGTGTCGAACTTTCCTTCGAGTCCAATGACCAAAATGTGTAATCAATCTCAGAGTTATCCGATTGTATGCTATCATTATCTATACTAGGTTTTGATGTATTCACGTTTGATTGAAATCAATGGAAAAATATTTAATGAATTTTATAAGGAACTCAATTTTTCCACCAAATCTTATTGAAATGCTTTCGTTACTTCTTCAGTGATTGATTGCTTCAATGTCAATGTGGACAACAATTTCACGTATGCTGTGAACCCCAAGGCTACTGAAGGGACATCTCTTAAGTTGAAATCGTTGATGGAAATCTCCTGTCATTGATCTCAATGGCACTTCTCACTGTCAGATCACGAAAGTGACCTTATTTTCTCTGACAATATTCCGTTATAGGATTATAATCAAAGTAACACTACAATATTTTATACTCTATTCACAATACTTCCCTTTCACTACGTGTAGGTTAAAAAGAACTCTACAACTATATTTTATACTCTATTTACAATACTTCCTTTTCGCTACGTATAGGGAGGGACTCTACAGCTCTATCTTTTATACTCTATTTATAATATAGGGAGGGAAGTAAAAATGTCGTTCGAAATATGAAAGCTGAGGTGAAGCTGCTATTACAGGTAAAGTTTGTTTAATATTTTGTAAATATAAAATACTCACCACTATTAAAAAATTGAAGAAAAATAACAAATATTTGGCTATAGACGTTAAACACCCCATGATGTAAAGCTGGTTTAATTAATATTGTAGTATTTGCTGTTATATTTACTATTTATACGACGAACAAGATAAGGTAAACTTATCTCCAGATAATGCCGGAGTAATAAGTACTGTATGCTAAATGAAAAACTGATCAACAAAATTTACACAACTCAGTTTGACTACTTGACGTTCTCTGAATATATTAGAAATTCTAAAACATATTAACCCTTTCGCTGTCAATGGGTAACAAGTACTTCAATATTTTTCACTTCTTCACCAGTAAGACCCACAAAATTAGTCATAATGTAAGCTCTATAATGAACACTAATAATTGATATACATTATAATTTAGCATAAGACCCCAATACTTTCTATATAACCGCTTAAATACATTATGACTTTGTGTCCTTAAATGCATGGAGCATGTAATCGTAATTTTGAAATACGCTAGCTCGAGCTCGAGAATGGGAAGAGGCACCATGCACAAAATGTAAGCATTACGATACGGTCTTCAAATACGTTAACTTTTGAAACAAGCCGATTTACTTGAAACGATTGAGGTAAATAGTTGTTACAGTTCTTCTCATTCGAATCGTAAAAGTTCTCATTCTTCAAAAAACTCAAATCGTCATGTATTCAAAAACATTTCATAAAACACATCGATAGCGTGCACATTTGCTTCCCGAAAAACGGTGTCCTGTCAGGAACAATACAATATTTCATTTAGATGTTTCTGCAATTCAAGATTCGCTTTCGCTTTCAAATTTCGCACCAAATATGAGTCGGCTTGTACAGTTGGAAATTCCCGTTAGGTATCACTCTCAACACAATCTACATTTATAATTTCATACGCAAGTCAAACATTATTATCAACAGCGATCGTCAATATTCTCGACAGTCAAGGACAAACTCGTAATAAATGTCGCGTACTAAGTCACTATTGAGAGTCTAATTTTATTACAGAAATATTGTATAGTGTTCAAGAGCAAGAACAAATTTCGACATTTTCATAATGGGGATTCGTCAAATTTCCTCACCTAAAGCTCAAAAATGTTATGTGGAATTTGTGATCTCATTTCTATTCCAGAGATAAATACAAATACAATTTCTGTTCCTAAAAACATTTTTTTTGCTGATACACAATCAAGTAAATACATAAGAATTTTGAAAAATTGATAATATTATTTTATTTTCCTTTCGCTAGGTGCTTCCCATTCCATTGGAACTCAGGATCTCTAGAATACGATTAAAAATTATTAATAAAACAATCACACCATCTAACCATACAAGATAACGGCAACAAACGCTGCTCACATACTTATGTCGATAAGGCTATGGAAGGTAAAGTTTGCGTCACCTTATTTTATTAATGGAAAAACACATCCTGTCTATCCATGAGAACGAATACGATGTCACGAAGACACAAGATCGTATTATCGTACCCTCCAGACAATCACCCCTACCAATCCATGGTGAAATCTGATTCAGAGATGTAGCAAGTAACCGTGGAAGGCGGGAGAAGGGATATACCGCGAACGCCTAGGCATTACAAACCTCAGGGCAAACACGCCACTATTTTACCAAGAAGAAATAATGCCAATAATGCTCGAAGGAAGAACGCAAAACCACCCCAGCATCTGAACGGAAAGCAAAGAAGCTATAATATAATATATTGAACTACAGAAAAATGAAGGTAAACTCACTCTATTGTACGTCCCCAGCATTTTTGGAATAAGGGGAAACGAAGTAGCTGATGAGTTTGCAAAATCAGGACCTAAGTTCCTTACTACATCCTAACCAGTGGTGGGCTACATCAAAGAGATGATCAACTGCTGGGTCAATCCAAAGCACGATCGGACCTCACTCTAGCGTTGAATGATCTCAGCAAGTGAGGGTGATGGTCAAATGCGACGCCAAACTGCTGACACAGATACCATCGGTATACGGACCGTTTGACTATCACCTTGGAAACTACAATGAAAATCTTGCGCAGTTGCGAAACAGATTTTCTCAAGGCGCAGAATATTCTATATGGACTTATGCGAGACAGAATTGAGTAACTTGACATTGGAACGGTGCTAAACATCTTCAAGTCACTAACCAATTAGTTAATTACCTAAACACTCAGACGCTTGGTAATATTCTTGAATGGGATCCTCCATGTTTTTTTTCTTCTATGCTATGACCAGTGGCGGCTCCTCGAAGGAGGCTAAGGAAGCTCAGCCTCCTCACCAATTTATCTTAATGATCATTTTCCATTTTATTTCCTGTTTCTCTGATAATTCTTTAAATTTTACAATTAATTCCCCGTTCTCAGTAGTTATTTTTAATCTGGCAACAGTAGCCAGAGGCTAGATTCTCTATATATCTCAAACGCTAAATACGTGTGGTCAACACAGTTGCCGTTTTTCCAACCAGTTCAATTGCCAAATAGGGTAAAACAGCGAATATGGCAACACTCTATGTAGGCTAGCTTCTCGTACGCACTCGGTCGGTCGTATGAAATACGATACTTGCTGCGACAGCGACACGTGCCCCGTCAGTTATTGTTTTTGTTTCGCCACGCCATGTAAGGTTAAGTTATAATTCATCTGTTCGGTGAGTTATTAACAAAGAGTTCTTTGGTTGTTAAACGTTAAAATGAGTAGTGATTTAGTTGCTGAGATCTTAGAAAATCCATTTAGTGGATTAACATATGACAGAAAAGTGTTTTTAGAAATTAACGGCCTTTACCGGATTTGAAAGGATTAGTGATGACAGGTATGTTTCAAAGTCGATCATTTGATACTGATAATTATAAAAAATATTTATGGTTAACGGGATCTGAGGTACACAATAAATTATATTGCTGGTATTGCTTGGTATTTACATCTGATACAACTTCATGATGGGGGCACTCGGGTTATGATGATTTGAAAAATTTAGCCCGTGGTATAGACAGACATGAAAAATCGCAGGAACATATTACATCGAGTATTAAGTTTAAATTAACCGGTAAACAGAATATTTTAGGCCAGTACGACAGTCACGCCGATACGATAAAATATATGATAGATAATGATTTGCAACAAGTCTTACCGCAGTTTTATAAACTACTTTGTTTGACAGTCACCATTCCTGTCACGTCGGCATCGGTGGAGAGATCATTTTCTACTCTCAAACGAATTAAAACTTACATCCCAAATACAATGGGCCAAAATCGTTTATACAATGTTAGTTTAATATCTATTGAAAAAGATTTAGTAAAACACTTAAAACATAATGATACATTTTATGATAATATTATTGATCATTTTTCGCAAACTAAGGACCGTAGAATTCCGTTAATATAATATATAAAAAAAGTTAATAAAAATAATAAAAAAAAACAAAATAGAAAAAATATCAAAAATCCAAAAAAAAAAAACGAACAAAAAATGGTTTGCCAAGAGAAACTGTACACCTCCACGTTGGTTCTTGCTTGGCAACCATTAATTTTGTCACTGAAGTAGCTGGTACGGTCGCTGTGCAAAGGTTAAATTAATTGGCTGAATAGAGTATATTTTTACAAAAACGTTTTATGTCCAGCCTCCTCTCTTAAAAAGTTCACGAGCCGCCACTGGCTATGACTACACGAGAGGAAACTTATAATGCTCTAAGAAAATCGTGTGAGCCAACGGTGGAATGTTGGGAGAAGAGATAGGGGTGTTGTAGCCATTCGAGTTTTTCTTGAAGGTTTGAAGGTTATAGGCATAGGGGAAGACCTCACTAGCCAAAGAGTTCCATAACTTCGCCGTTCGATAGAAAAATGAAGTCGGGTAGGAAGAAGTTCGACAGTTCTCGAGCTTTGATAGCCATCCGAGGATGCTCCGTCAACTACTACATGGTATATTACTATCTGAGAGAAAACTAGATAGTACGCGACGAACCATATAAAGTTTCCCAGGAAGGTTTTGGTGCCAGCCTCGGTCAAATGCAGTTAGAGATTCCCCATATTTTTTTAATGGCTCTCAGAAATTTATGTGTTACGTAGGCAAGCATTTCTCCTGTTTAACTCTGCTGACGAAAGCAGGTCATTCACAATTTTAAAGCTCCCTAGGTATTTCATAAACTCGATGTTGATTGCTTTGTCCATCGCTTTAGAGATCAAAGATAATAGGGTAGTGGGTCTATAATTATTATAAAGGGTCTTCTTTCGTTTTTTTTTGGAAATGATTGGACTCTGGCCGTCTTCCAGCTGAAAGGGAACACACCAAGTTTGTATGAAAGGGTAAGCAGCCTGCAGAAAACTGGTGTAATTGAGGCGCACATTCCTTGAGAACGAGAGGTGGAATTCCGTCTGGTCCCATAGATTTTTTGGTATTGAAGTATTGTATACTTTAACATTTTTGATTGTAGGATAGAATGTTCTCGAATTCAAAGACTATCCAAATTTTAACAATTTATCATGGGTCAAAGAAGGGATATTACATAATTTGATTGGGTTTTGAGTTTAGTCAATTGGCCAATTATTCCTTATACATTTGAGAATGTGAACCGAGTCGAATAAATTGAATAATGGTCTTGAGAACGACAGGTTGAATTCCAAGGCACCGTCTCCCCGCGTTAATAATAATAGTAATGACAATACAATGTTTGAAAGTATACAACATGTTTTATTAGATATTTTCATCCAAAGATGTTCATATTTGTTATTAGATCTAGGAAAATATCTCATAATGTTGATGGAGTTGCACGTTAAAATAATTATCAATAAAAGCACGAGCAGACAGATAAATTATTCCCTATCTAATCTCTAATCCATCGAAATAGGTAAATTTTGGTGGGTATTTTAAATGATTGAATAAACCAATGAAAAAGTGAATCATCAATGTAGTCATATCTGTAGTGTCGAATTCCAATTATGTGCTTAATTACTAATTTACCAACAATTTAATGTTATGTAATTGAAATTTCGGCACATCGAGGTGTCTTGAACCGTGTATAAAGTGTGAGAAAGGATGGGAGTATTTATACGAGGGCAAGGTGAAAAGTCACTGGAAAATGAAACAAGAAATGATTTATTTGGTTAAAACTTATTTTATTTCTCAACAAATCTCCTTGTAACCCGATACATTTCGTCCAACGTTTTCCTAATTTTTCGATCCCTTCGAAACGATTTCGGCAATCCTTCAAAACAGGCGTTTGTTTAAGTGATGACCTCATCGTTGGACATAAATCTCTTTCCGCCGAGCCATTTCTTCAAGTTTGGAAATAGATAAGAATCGCAGGGGGCCAAATCTGGAGAATATGGTGGATGACCAATCAATTCGTAGCGTAATTCATGCAATTTTGCCATCGCGATCTGTGCGTTGTTCTGGTGAAAGAGTACTTTTTTCTTTGCCAAATGCCGGCGCTTTCGCTTCAAAACGATACAACAGCTCTGCATAATATACGCCGGTGATCGTAGTGCCATTTTCTAGGTAATCGATAAGAAAGATACTGTATGCATCCCAACAAAACTGTCGCCATGACTTTGTTGGCAGATAAACCCACTGTGGCCTTTTTCGGATTCGATTCGCCAGGACAAGTCCACTGTTTCGACTGTTCTAGCTTTGGTCTCTGGTATGTTGTGATGGATCCATGTTTCGTCTACAGTTACGAAACGGCGCAAAAAGTCCTTTGAAGTTGTCACACGGTTGCGCTTGCTGTCAAATAGCTTTCTCATTTTCAAAAATGTATGCAAAATGTCCCGTACGCGTTCGGTTAAGATGCCGTTTTTTTTTTTTGCGGAGGTGAAGAAAATACTTTATGGGGAGATTATGAGCCTTTGGGTCACCATTCCAGGCATACTCACTAAAAACTCCATCCCCTTTGTAGGCTCGTCTGCCCCCGGCCTGCTAGCCCATTGTGTCTCGCCTGTTTTCTTTCTTTATGGTATCCACTCGAGTATTTTTGTACTTTGTAAAGTTCTTTACTGGGTGGGAAATGTATAATTCTGGTTCGCCGTTGAGCTTTCCAGAAATTGACTGTCTTTTGCGATCCAGTGTCTCGCATTTACATAGTATCCTTACCGCAAAGGCTGCATGTCAGGTCCCCATTGTATAGTCCCATTTTGTTTAGGAGCCCTTTTACTGGCGCATGGCCAATCATGAGCCCCGTTAGGACTTTTGTTTTGCCTATTTAGTGCTAATACGTCTGTCGTTCTTTTGTTACACGGGACTTTGACGTATTTCTTCCCATTTTCGTTTCCTAGGATTTTTTTTCAGTATTCTTTGTGGTTTTCCATGATCCAATCTTCTACAGACTTTCGTGCTGTACGTTTCGGTACCTCCGTGGTCTGGAGTGTTCTCCGACCCTCTTTTGCAAGTTCGTCGGCTTTTTTATTGCCTGTTGTTGCCTGATGTCCCGGCACCTAGATCAGCTTAACGCGGTTTCGGTCTGCCAGTATTTCCAGTTCTTTTTTGCATGTCCATACCAGACGGGAAGTCACTTACTGACTTCTCATTGCCTCAAGTGCAGCCTGACTGTCTGTCAATATGTGGATCTGCTCATCATCGATGGCTCTCCGATTGTTTTCCTTCACACATTGGAGGATTGCATATACCTCTGCTTGGAAGACAGATGTGTGTTTGCCCAATGAATAGCTCAAGCCAGTCTTTGGGTTTCTTAAGTATACTCCTGCACCTGCACCTTTTTCAGTCTTAGACCCGTCTGTATACCAGATCTTTCCCTGTAGAATGTCGTTCAGGTTTGTATGTTTCCATTCAGTCCTTTCTGGTATTGATACCCTGAATGTGTTGTTGAAAGAGTATCGCTTCGGAATATGATCTGTTCTCATGCCTAACACGTCCCTGGTCACGATTTTTTTACGATACTCATGTGTCCTGACCCAATGTGAACATTCTCCAGTGTATTTTGTATTCTGAAAGCACCAAGCCTTGCCTCTTCTTGGATTACCAATTGGGGGGGGGGGAAGTAATCCCAGTGGTGTTTCCATTGCTGCAGTGGGCGTAGATTTAATGGCCCCTGTGATCCCAGGACATGCAAGTCTCTGGACCTTGATCAGTCTTGTCATGGTACCTCTTTGTTGTGTTTTAGGCCACCATACCAAAGAGGCGAAAATCACAAATGTCACATGCGATTTTCGATTGTGGCCTAATCCGTTTTATTTTTGAGGGACTTTTCACCTTGATCTCGTATAGTGTAAGAAAAATATTGCATTCGGGGCAAAAAAATGTCCCGGTTTTTCGCGAATATATCCATTTTCAGCATTTTTGAATCGATCTAGATCACCTTGCCATCGTATATGAAGAACGACCGTGAAATTTAATATAATTTAGTTCAACAATATTGTTTCCGATAGAATGGACTGTAATTAAAGTTTTCTTTCAATTTGGTTACTTTAACTATATTAAAACAATATACCAATGAATAGAATGAATACTAGTTAAGTTGTTTATAAACTGTCGGTTATTTTTTTTTCTTTTTTGTTATTTTCTTCACATTTGCACTCTACGATAATCCCAGTAAATTTATAGGTTGCGCTTCGTGTTCAGAGGTGTCGCTTTTGATTTCTTCAAATATTATAAGGTTTCCTTTAGTCAAATTACCGGTCATCGCCCACGTCGCATAAACGCGATTGATTACATTACAGGAATATTAGGAAGGGTTGAAATTAGAAATAAAATGAAACACATGATAAGAAAATGATAATATTCGCGTTTAATATTATTTCCCTGCGAGTAAAAAATAATGAAACAATGTCATAACTTGAAAAATACGAATCGTATAAAAACATCAATGTTCATTTTTAATCAAGCAACATTTTTGTATGTGCAGAGCTATCATTTTTTTTTTCAACTGACAACCTACTACCTTATATAAAAGGTATTTTAATTTACTGAACATTGTACAACCAACATTAATCATTTTGATGAATGTTGACTTTCTTTATACCGTTGTAGTCAAGTGAAATATCTTTCATTGAGCAAAAAGTGTGCGTTTAAAAATAGAAATCGACACGTCAAACATACAATCCGCATTCTTCAAGTTATGTCCTTGTTTCATTCCTTTCCAATCACATGGTATAATCAATGCATTGCTACATTATTCTAATATGCACGATTTTCAACATAAAATTAGATATATTTCAAAAAACATGTCGAAATATATAACAAAAATATAAGTTCACTTATGTAACATCTAAGCAGCAGTTACGGCATCTCGGAAAGCTAAAGCAGTCACGGCTTTATTATGCCCCACATACTCTCTTTCAATACTTCCACTATTTACATTCCATAATCGAGTGAAATTATCGGAGGAAGCTGAAAATAATGAAATGGTCTCAATGATAAACCGTGAAATATCCTAATAAACGCTAATTAATGAATAAAGCAATCATCTTTCCCTTACACAAAAATGGAAACACAAAATGAAACGTGTGGCACTCGGGGACTGCCGCGGTAAAGCTATTGCATAGCACTACGCCACTGGAAAAAGTTGGGCAGAAAAACATCCACTACCCCTTCAAAATCTTCACGAATTATGAGTAAAAAAATTTCTTGATCACATAGAACATAGCTTGCTATGAGTAGAAAATGTTCGCAAAAGATGTTTTCTGTATCATAAACAGTTTCAGTTTGTTTCAATTTCAACACCCTGTATCTCAAAAACTAAGCGTCTGCATATATGTTAATAGGAACTTTTTTCCTCAAAATCAAATTTTCTATCGACTGTTGAACATATAGTGTAGTACCAAAAGACGCCACGTAGGGGAAACATAAAAAGCGTCACGTGAGAGTATCATCTTGATCTCTATGAAGAGCATTCTGTGACAAGCATAGATAACTCTACTACCGGTATGTAGTAGATGGTTATCTATGGTGACAGTTACTTGCAAACACAATTTTATACGAGTTTTAACGTTCAGATCTCGATAACGCTTCCGGCTCCGGAATTTTCACGTGGCCTATCGAAATTAGAAGGTTCGAATTGTATAAAAACACATGAACATGAACGCCAGACGTCTTATGTAATTAGCTACGAACGCAAACATTTTAACATATGTCTCCAGGAGCTCGCCGCACGTAAGTTAGAGTTTATACATTTTACCTCTATTTTGTTAATTTGGGGCCGTTTCGAACCCCGTGCGGCCGGCGCCATTTGTAATAAAGTATTTTGGGCTATGGGCCGCTAGCTTTTACCCGCTTTCGGTATATTAAAGTAGCTAGAAAATTCCCTTTCGTACGTGGCACGTTAGTTGCTAGTAGGTGACAGCTGAGAATACCTAAAACTGTTTTAATTAAATTTTCCTATTTAATCGACATTTTGGGGCCCGAGACTATGCTATTTAGTTGGCCCCGTTCATAAACTAACGACATGGAGCGAAAAGTCTTCGTTAAGACGTTCTATGTACCGTAAATTTGCAATTTTCTAACTCGCGGGCTACGCGCTTCTCACGTGAACGTCATTCGATTTATCGAAAATTAACCAATTCAAAACAGTTTTCGACCCAGTTTGGGGCTATCACGACCTTTTAAAAGGTTCAAAGTTAAGATTTCGAAACATTTCGACAATTTTAGGCTCGGCCGAGCTACATGGTAGGCGGAATGGTGGGTGTCAGGATATTTCGTTAAGCTATTTCCGTTACGGTATTTGTTTTTTGTTTTAAGCTATTTCCGTTACGGTATTTGTTTTTTGTTTTAAGCTATTTCCGTTACGGTATTTGTTTTTTGTTTTAAGCTATTTCCGTTACGGTATTTGTTTTTTGTTTTAAGCTATTTCCGTTACGGTATTTGTTTTTTGTTTTAAGCTATTTCCGTTACGGTATTTGTTTTTTTTCTTGATTAGGTCGCCGCGCTCAAAGCCCGCGATAAAAGCTATATGCAATAGCTTAACTAATATAGAGAATTACCGTCAAATTTCACTGTTATCTGAGATTCCCAAAATTCTTGAGAGATAGATGCCTATACAACATAATTACGGATTTCAACGATTAATATAATATTCTTACTACGAGCCAACAATGGATTCAGGAAAAATAAGTCGCTGGAAACTGCCACAAATCAATTCATGGATTGTTTACATGGAACTTGACAGAGGCAACTACGTCGTCTCTACCTGTCGTAAGGCTTTCGACAGTTTAAATTCTGAATTTATACTGAAAAAAGCATACACCCTTGGCATAAGGGGCGTATCTTATTAAACTGGATTGAATCATACCTAAAAAACCGCCACCCTGTTGTAAAAATTAACAACGAACTCTCAGAAGAATTTCCTGCTTCACTAGGAGTTCCTCAGGGTACCATCTTGGGTCCGTTATTGTTCCTACTGTTTAACGACTTACCAAACTTCATCAGGGAAGGTAGTCACACTTCTCATGAAGAAGTACAAACCAAAATGCATAAGACATGCAAGGAAATGGGGTTCGGTCGCAACAAAAACTCGCTAGATATTGAACAATGAAAAAACTGTATGTGTAAATTTTCATCTCCATAGAATAATCTCTAAGTTAATAAAGGAACAATTTCCATTTACTTTTATAACCAGTGCTAAGCTTCTGGGAGTCGAGCCGACTTGACATGTATGCAACAAATTAAACAAAGCTTTTAATGGAATTCTTCAACTCAAATCATACGTTAATCAACGAACCTATATTATGCACTCGCTCACTGTCATATTTCTTACAATATAATATCTTGGGGTAGTGCCAATGATCTTAATAGAGTTCTTGTTCACAAAAAAATTAATGAGATTAATTTTCGACATAGACTACCGTGCAAGTTGTAGAAAAAGAAGCATTTAAGAAATCCTCAATTTTAACTGTCCCTTCTAGGAAAAATCTTGGCTTCTGGATGAATTTCATGTCACAAAGCACGAGTTGATGCCGACGTTTTGCCAACCATTACAGGTGGCATCTTCAGACTTGAGGCTTGAACTGAAACTGATTCTACTGGTTTCAGTAACCGCATTTATTGTTGGAAAAAATCCTTCAAGCTACACAGTGGTGAACTGCACAACTACACAAGGCAGTGAACTGTGTAGCGTGAAGGATTTTTTCCTACAATAAATACGGCTACAGAAACCAGTAGAATCAGTTTCAGTTCAAGCCTCAAGCCTGCCCTGAAGATGTCACCTGTAATGGTTGGCGAAACGTCGGCATTAAGTCGTGCTATTGTGACGCGGAATCCATCCAGAAGCCAAGATTTTTCAAGATTAGCTCCGTTTACCTCTTCACAAAACAACTACGTTTCGCTAATCTCCAGTTTATAAATGTGTTGCTTTACGAGATGACATCAAATCAAAACCCACTTACAATTCATTCAAGACTGGCGTGAAATCATTCTTCCAACAAAAACCTTTTTACTACATCAAGGAATTTTTGTTTCCTGATGATATATAAACATTTCTGGGCAGAAAATGCACATAAAGTATATAGGATGTCCCAAAATTGCTACCACTTATTGTAGAGGTCAAAATAAGTCGATTGAACCCAATTTATACAGGCTGGTCCAATATATACGACACGGTCTCTCAAACGAAAACGCTTGCATATTTTGTACACTTATGTAGACTCTTTGTGAGCATAATTTAAAAATATTTTTTAATATACAGGGTGTTTCAAAAAAAAGTTACATATCAAAGTTATACTTTCTCAAATGGAATACCCTGTATTTGAGGCCGAATTTGGTTTACAGAGCTAAAATAAAGGTGAGTTGCTGTTACATACATACATACAATACAAAAAAAAAACATGTAAGTTCGAATGAAAATTTTTTTTTGCATTAGCTTCAGGAGGTTCTCAGGATCATTCATACACCTTAAAACCTCTTGGGAACCCCAACCCCACCCATTGGGGGCGACATTTGCAACATGCCAAGTCTTGAATTGTATTTTCTACAAAAAAAGGTATTTTGGCATTTCGAATGCACCTAGGAGGTTTTTTGGGTCGCTGAACACGAATCCGTAGCTAGATTTACTTACAATCCATCGTGGGGGTTGTCAAATTGACAAAATTGGCCAATTTCGCACCCTTAATATGTTACCTATTTTACAATTCACGTGTTTTTGGAATTTCGAATGCACCAAGTGGGTTTTTTGGGTCGCCTAACACGAATCCGTAGCTAGATTTACTTACAATCCATCGTAGGGGTGGTCAAATCGACAAAATTGGCCAATTTCGCACCCTTAATATGTTACCTATTTTACAATTCACGTGTTTTTGGAATTTCGAATGCACGAAGTGGGTTTTTTGGGTCGCCTAACACGAATCCGTAGCTAGATTTACTTACAATCCATCGTAGGGGTGGTCAAATCGACAAAATTGGCCAATTTCGCACCCTTAATATGTTACCTATTTTACAATTCACGTGTTTTTGGAATTTCGAATGCACCAAGTGGGTTTTTTGGGTCGCCTAACACGAATCCGTAGCTAGATTTACTTACAATCCATCGTAGGGGTGGTCAAATCGACAAAATTGGCCAATTTCGCACCCTTAATATGTTACCTATTTTACAATTCACGTGTTTTTGGAATTTCGAATGCACGAAGTGGGTTTTTTGGGTCGCCTAACACGAATCCGTAGCTAGATTTACTTACAATCCATCGTAGGGGTGGTCAAATCGACAAAATTGGCCAATTTCGCACCCTTAATATGTTACCTATTTTACAATTCACGTGTTTTTGGAATTTCGAATGCACCAAGCGGGTTTTTTGGGTCGCCTAACACGAATCCGTAGCTAGATTTACTTACAATCCATCGTAGGGGTGGTCAAATCGACAAAATTGGCCAATTTCGCACCCTTAATATGTTACCTATTTTACAATTCACGTGTTTTTGGAATTTCGAATGCACCAAGTGGGTTTTTTGGGTCGCCTAACACGAATCCGTAGCTAGATTTACTTACAATCCATCGTAGGGGTGGTCAAATCGACAAAATTGGCCAATTTCGCACCCTTAATATGTTACCTATTTTACAATTCACGTGTTTTTGGAATTTCGAATGCACGAAGTGGGTTTTTTGGGTCGCCTAACACGAATCCGTAGCTAGATTTACTTACAATCCATCGTAGGGGTGGTCAAATCGACAAAATTGGCCAATTTCGCACCCCTAATATGTTACCTATTTTACAATTCACGTGTTTTTGGAATTTCGAATGCACCAAGTGGGTTTTTTGGGTCGCCTAACACGAATCCGAAGCTAGATTTACTTACAATCCATCGTAGGGGTGGTCAAATCGACAAAATTGGCCAATTTCGCACCCCTAATATGTTACCTATTTTACAATTCACGTGTTTTTGGAATTTCGAATGCACCAAGTGGGTTTTTTGGGTCGCCTAACACGAATCCGAAGCTAGATTTACTTACAATCCATCGTAGGGGTGGTCAAATCGACAAAATTGGCCAATTTCGCACCCCTAATATGTTACCTATTTTACAATTCACGTGTTTTTGGAATTTCGAATGCACCAAGTGGGTTTTTTGGGTCGCCTAACACGAATCCGAAGCTAGATTTACTTACAATCCATCGTAGGGGTGGTCAAATCGACAAAATTGGCCAATTTCGCACCCTTAATATGTTACCTATTTTACAATTCACGTGTTTTTGGAATTTCGAATGCACCAAGTGGGTTTTTTGGGTCGCCTAACACGAATCCGAAGCTAGATTTACTTACAATCCATTGTAGGGGTGGTCAACTCGACAAAATTGGCCAATTTCGCACCCTTAATATGTTACCTATTTTACAATTCACGTGTTTTTGGAATTTCGAATGCACCAAGTGGGTTTTTTGGGTCGCCTAACACGAATCCGTAGCTAGATTTACTTACAATCCATCGTAGGGGTGGTCAAATCGACAAAATTGGCCAATTTCGCACCCTTAATATGTTACCTATTTTACAATTCACGTGTTTTTGGAATTTCGAATGCACGAAGTGGGTTTTTTGGGTCGCCTAACACGAATCCGTAGCTAGATTTACTTACAATCCATCGTAGGGGTGGTCAAATCGACAAAATTGGCCAATTTCGCACCCTTAATATGTTACCTATTTTACAATTCACGTGTTTTTGGAATTTCGAATGCACCAAGCGGGTTTTTTGGGTCGCCTAACACGAATCCGTAGCTAGATTTACTTACAATCCATCGTAGGGGTGGTCAAATCGACAAAATTGGCCAATTTCGCACCCCTAATATGTTACCTATTTTACAATTCACGTGTTTTTGGAATTTCGAATGCACCAAGTGGGTTTTTTGGGTCGCCTAACACGAATCCGAAGCTAGATTTACTTACAATCCATCGTAGGGGTGGTCAAATCGACAAAATTGGCCAATTTCGCACCCCTAATATGTTACCTATTTTACAATTCACGTGTTTTTGGAATTTCGAATGCACCAAGTGGGTTTTTTGGGTCGCTGAACACGAATCCGAAGCTAGATTTACTTACAATCCATCGTAGGGGTGGTCAAATCGACAAAATTGGCCAATTTTGCACCCTTAATATGTTACCTATTTTACAATTCACGTGTTTTTGGAATTTCGAATGCACCAAGTGGGTTTTTTGGGTCGCCTAACACGAATCCGTAGCTAGATTTACTTACAATCCATCGTAGGGGTGGTCAAATTGACAAAATTGGCCAATTTCGCACCCTTAATATGTTACCTATTTTACAATTCACGTGTTTTTGGAATTTCGAATGCACCAAGCGGGTTTTTTGGGTCGCCTAACACGAATCCGTAGCTAGATTTACTTACAATCCATCGTAGGGGTGGTCAAATCGACAAAATTGGCCAATTTCGCACCCCTAATATGTTACCTATTTTACAATTCACGTGTTTTTGGAATTTCGAATGCACCAAGTGGGTTTTTTGGGTCGCCTAACACGAATCCGAAGCTAGATTTACTTACAATCCATCGTAGGGGTGGTCAAATCGACAAAATTGGCCAATTTCGCACCCCTAATATGTTACCTATTTTACAATTCACGTGTTTTTGGAATTTCGAATGCACCAAGTGGGTTTTTTGGGTCGCTGAACACGAATCCGAAGCTAGATTTACTTACAATCCATCGTAGGGGTGGTCAAATCGACAAAATTGGCCAATTTCGCACCCTTAATATGTTACCTATTTTACAATTCACGTGTTTTTGGAATTTCGAATGCACCAAGTGGGTTTTTTGGGTCGCCTAACACGAATCCGTAGCTAGATTTACTTACAATCCATCGTAGGGGTGGTCAAATTGACAAAATTGGCCAATTTCGCACCCTTAATATGTTACCTATTTTACAATTCACGTGTTTTTGGAATTTCGAATGCACCAAGTGGGTTTTTTGGGTCGCCTAACACGAATCCGAAGCTAGATTTACTTACAATCCATCGTAGGGGTGGTCAAATCGACAAAATTGGCCAATTTCGCACCCCTAATATGTTACCTATTTTACAATTCACGTGTTTTTGGAATTTCGAATGCACCAAGTGGGTTTTTTGGGTCGCTGAATACGATTCCGAAGCCAGATTTACTTCGAAGTAATTTTAAAATGCAAAAATAATAAAAATTTAGAAGCGTGTCAAATTAGCCATTTTGTAAATTTCCCACCCCTACGATGATATTCGAGTAAATCTGGCTTCGGAATCGTACTCAGTGACCCAAAAAATCTCCTTGGTGCATTCGAAATGCCGAAATTGGCCAATTCTGTCGATTTTACCACCCCTACGGTGGATTGCAAGTAAATCTGGCTACGTATTCGTGTTCAGCGACCCAAAAAACTTTCTAGGTGCACTCGAAATGCCAAAATACCTTTTTTTGTAGAAAATACAATTCAAGACTTCGGGTCATTTTCACAACCAACGGGTAGGGTTGGGGTTCCCAAGAGGTTTTAAGGTGTATGAATGATCCTGAGAACCTCCTGAAGCTAATGCAAAAAAAATTTTTTGATTCGAACAATTTTTTTTTTAATTATAGCTAAAACCCTGGTTCACAGCCTGGACTATATACCTATCTGAAATAGTTTTTGAGATATTTAAGACATAAAATTGAAAAAATTATAAAATATATGTGATTTACGTGACTTGATCTGCACTGCCGGCAATTGAAAAGTCTATATTTTCTTCGCCGATTAAAATTGATTATATTACATTCAGTATTTAGCAAGGTTTGATCACAAAGTTGTGTTTAGTGGCTGTTAATTCATGATTTTGTCAGCTAAAGAAGACATATTTGAGTGTACATGGATCAAACACTAACCTGAGAATAGATGTTGTGAATCTGCACTAAACGCTGCATCCCACACCCAACGCTGCGATTTATGTTTCAGTTCCTTTATCAACTGAAAATCTTGAGTACTCCATAGTTTTATACTTTCATCGGAGGAAGTAGTCGCCAATATCCTGAAATAATACAAATTCACCATTCGTAACCACTTTCATCAGGGCTAAATTCACTAAATGGTGTACATTGTAGGTTGTAGTGGAGATTAAAAAAAAATTACCAACTTTGAGTCTGGACTGAAAACACATTTTAAGGCGTGCCGACCATGTGCATCAAATTTGTGCTTTGGACTTAGTTTGCTTGGCTCATCGACAGCACCTTGAGTCAATTCCCAGATGTAACATCTACCTTTCGAATTAACCGCAGCCATCAGCTCTCCCATTGGATCGATTGCTATGTCTAAAATCATTGTATCCGAATCGGGAATCTGAAATATGAGTACCATTATCAGTTCCACTGAAAGATAGCAAAATTCACTTACAAATTGTTCATTTTGATCGGTTTTGATATCCCATCTATAGATTATACCCGACTGGTCGCCAATAAACATTTCCACTTGATTCGGATGTAAGGTGACACAATTGACGGGCGATAGCGCAGGGAAAAATCTAGGAGATTGGGAACATTTTAATCTCAAATCCCATATTCTAGCTTTACCATCTTCTCCACCGGAATACATCCATTTACCGTCTTCTTGAAAACCCAAGTCGGTTACATTTTTGTTGGTACCTTCGAAATTTATCGCAGCCATTGGATTGTTGGCATTCAAATCGTACATGAAGATATGTTGATACGACGCTGCGGCAACGAATTGTTTATCCGGAGTTATTTCTAAAGCGTTCACTTGCTGAAACGGATACAGTGAATAAATTAGACAAAGTGGAACAAATTAAAATTTATTGTACATACCGACTCCTCGTGTTGCATTGTTACCTGACATATTCCCGTATGAGTTTGCCATAGTCTTATAGTGTGATCGTATCCACCAGTTACTAAAATTATTTGATCATTTATAGAACTCTCTGAATACATTTTAAATCAAATTGTCATTCTCACTTGAATGAAATATTTCACGATCATTGGTTATGTTATACGTTCGCTAGTTTGTTTTTGTTTATAATCATTGAGTATCAGCCTGTCAGTGACACTCGTACTCTGTGGCGAGAGTGTTCAGTGTGTGAATTACAGATCAACAACTTTCTCTGACAACAGAGAATACAAAATCAAACGCCTCAAGTTACTATGCTTTGAGGTACCACAGATACAGCCACTGAACATTAAACATAGACCGGTCCCAAGATCACGTTTATAGTATAGGTTTAAATTGCACATTAATCTCAAGTTTAAACTGAATAACATGGAAAGATTTTACCTCTGCCTGGGAGTTTTTTCCATAGATTACATAGAGATCTTATGATAATTCCATGTACTATATGAATAAACCCTCAGCGTCTCACCCGATTATCCAGCCAAAATCAAGCAAAAAGAATAACAAGCTTAGTTCCAGGAACACGGTTTCAGAATCTATCTAGGATTAAAAACTAGATTATAAAGTATATCATTCTAACGAACTGTATCGGAATATATATTCTTTATCAAATTTCGACCAATCGGAAGAGGCTTAGCTACTTTCTTGAAGCAATTAATTATCTCGATCCACGCCTTGTCGTTGAATACAGCGTTCATATTACTAGTACTTTGTAATATTTGTTTGTGTTTCGATGCTAGCGAAACTAGTTACATTTACTTTCCTATTAAATTATAGAAATCCAATTCAATAGTGATTTTATTTAAGTAAATCTTAGGTTCTCCAAGTCGAACAGTGTCATCACCATCTGTCAGTTCCGGGATGTTGTTTCGCTCTCTCATGAACGGAACGAGTAACATGATGAGTCACTGTTCGGCCAACTTCGCCTGATTTAAAGGAACTTCGTTCGGAAGTTTTCTCACTACAATGTTAAGTATGCTCATCCATTATGATCTGAAAGAGTGAGTTGTAATTTCCGCTTTCTTTACGGAGGGTTCCACAATCATAGCCCAGTAGAATAATAGGAAAAAGTAAAGTAATCGAATTGGACGGTTTAAAATTGATACTTGAAGTTATTGTCTATAGTGTGGTACTCATTTAGAATATTTCATTATTTCTTTCATTTGGTAATTGTATTGTATATTGTACGGGCTTCTAATAAAAATTGATGATTTTTTTAAATTTCCTTTTCTTACGTATTTTGTTACTTCTAAATATGAAAATTCGGTTGTAAAACTCCATCGGAAAATATTTAAAAAATCTGTGATCAATTATCAATGCATACGATTGCAGAAACAGAAAATATATTGAAAATGATTTAGTAACCGCTAATGAAAGAGGTTAAATTATACTTTATATTGAAATTTTTTTTCAAATGGTCTACAAAATATATTTCACAACTCCATGTTTTATACTCACACCTCCTGTCAAGTTGACTTCCGAAATTATTCACACAATTTAAATATTTGCAACTTTTATTTATTTATTTACAGAGGAGAATACAAAAAATCTAATAATAAATTAAAGTAGTGAATGAAAACAAAAATGGAAATTCACTTAATCATTACATATTAGTTAAGTTTGAGAAGCGAGAAAATGCTTTTTCTTCTTTCCGGTAGATGGTGTTGGAACACCTTGTTTCGCCAACATTTCCAAATTGGATTTGTATAACTCCGGTGGAGATGTTACTCGTATCGCTGGTAATTCATTCAGCTGAAATCGAATAAAAATATTATTTCTGTTGTCTACGCCACGTCCTCGTAGGAAAGTTGGAAATTTCAGTATATGATTCATATTATACTATACATTAACAACAAACTAGCCACGTTCTACTGTTTTTTATTGCTACTTCAAACGTATGATGTATTTCAGCCGCCTCAAGTAAGCTTTCATCCAGAGATAACAAGAGGACTGTATGTCGTTGGCAAATATAGTGCAGATCTATTCGTTTATGAATATTTTTATGTGAAAAATTACGTTTCACTTGATAAAATTCCCTTTTAACTTTTCACATATGTTAGTTAATTGAATTAGCAATTGACATATACATCCATTACATCGAAGTAAAGTTGTTGTTCAATAGCGATACATTATCTCACTTATCTCGACATCATGTGTTTATGAGGCGCAAATAAATTCAAGTGAAATGTTTCTACCGATTTTGGCGGATCCCGAGGTGTGATTGTGTGATAAAGATATACGATGAAATTTACAGCTAATGAGAACGTTTTACGTGTGGCTCTGATAGTTTTCTGCATTATTTTCGGGGTAAGAAAGTATTTGATGAAATATTTGTGATGATAATCTTCGTCGAATCTTGATTGTATCGACGACATTAGAAGTTGTTTTACCCACTTGATCCTACTCTATTTGTACATGTGTCACTTTTATCAGCTTTCGAAATAACTTCTTATCTTATGAGCCAAATGCACAGTATGTTTCGGGTGTATATCCTTCATCAGGAGCCTTCTATAACCTATATGGAACTGCAGAGTGTTCTATAATATTGTTAGTTGGGAGGAACTGAACCACTACTAGCCACCAATTATAATTTACAATTTGTGATAACATTATTATTTTCTTATCCTTTGAAACACTCCAGCTCGGGTAAAATTTGTTTTTCGGTTGAGATAAACCTTGTAATCGATTTCGAGAAAATGAATTGAACTATACATTTGTAACAATAGCAAACCCATCAACAAAATATATTTAATTTAATTAATATCGATTTTCCAGATATTGAGTATTTGCCTGATAGCTTTAGGCATTGTCTATGTGGACGAGCTATGGTGGCCGCGAAGGTATATCGGTTTGGACTTTTTGGAACTGCCCACGCTTATCATACTTCTAGGAGTTTCTAGTTTGATAATGTCAGTGGCAGGATGTTTTTGTGCCAAAACGTACAACAGGCGAATGTACATTCTGGTAAGTTACAATAGATAAACGCCTCCCGGACGTAGCATTATCTGTTTTCGTATTTGTTTCAGTTCCTCTTACTTTTGATAGCAATATTGTCGATCGAATTGTCCATTGCTACAATGGCTTTCGAAAAAAAGAGGGAATACGGGAAAAGTAACAAACGTACAACAGTTTCCATGTATAAGGCTTTAGACAGCCCTTCAAAGGAGGAGAACAATAGTTTATTAAAGATTATCGAAGAATACGTAAGTTTTCGTTGAATGGTTTGTGAGCTCGACATTTTGTACATAATAATTAATGTAAGCTTTTGTTGTTATTTTTAATAAAATATCTTTAATTTCACGACAGCTTTTATTTTTAGCACAAATTAACAATAATATGTTATGCAACATGTAAATACATCGTCATTGCAGTGTTTAATGTATGACTACCAAAGGTTAGTTTTTCTTTTCTATTTTACATTTTTAATGTAAGTTGAATATCACATTCATTATGTATAGTATGTGTTTCTGCGAATCAGTCAGAATAAGGTGAAGTGGGCTCGATTTCCACTTGTGGCTTAATTTTTTTTAATAAGTTTTATTGTCCATAAGACCATTAATACAACATGGTATAAGACAAGTCAATAATATACAGGTATGTAAGTAAACAAATAATTAAATAGTACAACAAATAAGACAGAAAAGAAGAACAAAAAAGAAAAATTGATCTAAAGATATACAAATTATAGCCCAGTATCTACTATACTTATTTATGAGAATAAAATTAGGATTGAAATTAAAGGAAATTAGCAAAATTTTATGGTGCATCTGTTATTACAAATGCCAAGTACTCAGATACACTAGATAATAAATGGTCTTGCAAAAGATTATGAAATCCCTTCTCATACTGTTTTAAGTTAGCATTATTTTAGGCGACTGCTGAAATTTTTAGACCATCCTCATGCCATATAACGTACTTTCTACATACAGAGACATCGTATGCTGAGGTATCAGCAGATCTACTCGGCCTCTAGTAGGATAAGTATGACTGAAATCATTGCGGGGGAAAGAACCAACATTTATTATAACATATTTCAAAAGTTGCTTTGTATATATACATGGAAGGGGTAGTAATTGCAATTGTTGAAATACGTTTCTACATGAGGTTCTTCTATTTGCTCCTACCATACTTCTTACTGCTAGCTTATTATTATTATTAGTTTATTGCGCGAGGTGTAAGATAGATGAAAACTGTTTTTGAGAAATTTATAATGAGTTGATTCGCAGCAAACCATTCTACGCAGGCATTCACACTATTTTGGGTACTTTTCACGAGCACGCGTGTGTCAGATGCGGTGCTTAAAATTATCATGCGCAAGTATTGTTAGAATCCCTTGCTCCAATATCATTGGCAAATCATTGACAAATAACAAGAAAAGAAGGGGCCCAAGTACAGACCTTTGAGGTACATCATGTACATCTTTCAAAATACTTGACGCTTTTTATTTGTGCTAGTGTGATTCACAGTTTTTTTACTAAGGAACCGATCTCAACAGGACCATTTTAGTAAGGGAAGCAAATATCAATATAATATACGCTAAGATTTATATGAAAGCATTGAAACAGTCATCAACAGTGACTGTTACATATACATACTGCCATGATTCCTTACTGATGTGGCAGTGGAAATTATCGTACGCTGCTCTTGAGTAGTTCCTACGTTTTACTTGGTTATGATTCGCAACTTTTTCGGGTAAAATCGAATTGAAATTATTGTAGCTAATTACCTGACCGGTATGGCCATTCATAATTATGTTGCATGTTGTGTGCTACACATATAATCGATTGCAGTCGCAGATTGACGACCTCTTTATATCCTCAATTTGAATCAATTTTATTTTTAGTACCATTGCTGCAACGTGACTGGTGACGAAGACGTATGTATGGAGGAATTTATCGAATCTGGTAGAATTTTGAAGAAATTAGGTTGTGCCGAAGCTGTGAATATAACAATCGTGGATTTCTTTCAAACAAACGTGATTATTGGCGTGACTTTCTCAATATTACAGGTAGTAGGAGTTTTTATTTTACTTTACAACTTTATAAAGGGTTTTCCATTAAGAGTTCCGGATATTTACGTGGTGTATTTATCATAGCAGTATACATAATACCTAACATATAGCTACAGCGTGACGGGACGTGACGGACTCATGGTTTTACCCCTCATCTGAAATAGCCCAACGCGCCTAAAGAAGTTTTCACTTCAAAGATCCGGTAACTCTTAATGAAAAGCCTACTATTCTACAAAAAATTTAAATGCGACGCTACTTCTGACTTCTCTCATTGTTCTTTAGAAAGTACATAATGATTGAATTAATTTATGAAAGAGCATCGACATTGTAAAGTACTCTTTAATGATGCAAGTATTTTTTCAGGTTTTCCAAATTGGCTGGGTCTTGCTACTCCAACATTCTCTGAAGGATCAACATTATTGATTATATAAGTAGTTCATTCATTCATCAAAGTTTTTTTATTTTTTCATTAAGGAATTAGTTCCGGCAAATTTGTAGCAAATATCCTATTTATTTATCAAAGCAAATATTCAAGAATATTAATAAGGTTAATTTTATTTCATCTTTCAAACACTCAAGTGTTTGCTAATTGTCATTAAATTCAATTAAATCAAACCACCAAATGAATGGTTCCCATACCATTTAACAGTCGCTTAAATAATTTCACAAATTAACGAAGAGTTAACTAGACAATCAATATATTCAAGATTGAGTATCTAATTGTCTTCCACACAATTATTAGGCGCATTCTGCTCGATCTCAAGACCAAAAAGGCTATGGGGCCTATTGTTCTCAAAAAATGGGCCCCAGCATTAACATCAGCTCTTTGCAGGCTGCTTACAAGCTTGTAAGTGTGTTGGAAGAAGGCTACAGTCCAACCAATTAAAAAAAGGAAAGAAGACCCTTCCTAATAATTATAAACCCATTGCACTATTATCTGTGATCTCTAAAGTGATGGTGAAAGCAATCAACATCGAGCACATCTAAGCCTAGAGAGCTCCAAAATCGTGAATGACTGGCAATATGCTGTAATATTGAACATCTCCAAAGCATTTTACCGAATTTGGCAAGAAGCCCTTCTTGGTTTGCGGCCCTAACTTTGTCGTTTACTATCGAGTTTTCTCTCAGATAGATCACTCCGTGTGGTGGTTGACAGAGTCTCCTCCTATACAATAGCTATCAAAGCCGGCGTTTCACAGGGATCTGTCCTGGCACCAATGTTGTTTCTGCTCTATATCAATGATGTGTTGGTAGTGACTTCCTGTGTCGTCCAGAGCTCTGTCGATGATGGTACACTTCATACTGTTTTCTCATCTAGAGCCCCTATATATTATCGAATGAAGTCAGAAGAGTAAGGCAGAGACAAGTCAATGCAATGAATGAAGATCGGGCAAGCATTTTGAATTGGGGATCTGATAATGCACAGTAGAGTTTGATGCAATCAAAACTCAAGGTTGTGTTTTCTCTAGGAAGGCGCATCCCACAATCCCTAATATATCCTTCATAGCCATGCTCGCCATGACCAGCAATATCACCTTCTCATGGGACTATCATGTGAGAGTCATCGCAGGAACTGCTTTGCAGAAACTTGGTTTTCTATTCCGTTCATCCCAGCAACCCACCATCATGACTTATATTTGTCAGGAGCAAGAAGATTAATTATCATTAATTATTTAAGTCTTCTTGGTTAGGGTTAGGGCTAGGTTGTCAAATCGCTATATGCGCATGCGGAAGTCGGACAGCCAAAGTATTGTTGGTATCTATGGCTAGTCGCCTATAAAGCCGCCTCTAGACGGTCAATAATATTGCACAATACTTTTATTGTATTATTATTTGCCGTCACACTTTGAAGATAGCGGATCAATAAGAAAGGTGGAGGTAGGTACTGAGAGAGAATTTATTGACCCAATATTCTCCTGACTAAGTATGAGGAAGTGGAATGTTAGTACTCACCAAATCACTCAAATCAGTCAGGACAGGATCTCAAAACCCATACCTGCCGAATTCTAAGTACGCGTATATCAAGTTGCCGTGTTAGAAACCTATGTGGATTATCGTAACGAGTGCCCTGAACAACTCGTGACACATATTTACAAGATTGTAGTAGCATATTTACTTAAAGCGTTTTATTGACTTGGGCGAGCCATGCCTATTGCAAAGGCATGTATCGTTTAACAATCATCCTGTATATTATATACATAGGTTAACATGTAATAAACTTCATGACTGCAATAGGCCTTCCCTCCTGGACTATATGTTCTAATTAGCAAGAGTTTGGACAAACCCAGCCCAGGTATGCATACCCATCATACTTCAAATATATTTAATAGTTATCGATTTATTGAGAAGGAACAAGCAGGAAAGTAATCTTTTATTTACTTTACGTAGATATGTTACCTACCTTATCAGATACAGATTAAATAGTAACTGGCGTTATTTTACCTTGTGAACGTGGATTGAAAATTGTTTACGAAAAAATGGGTTGTACAGTACAATTGGCTAAAATTTTTGTGTTTGTAATAAATGCAACATTCGCAGTAAGTATCAATAATTTATTCCGATTCCAATCTCATT
This sequence comes from Endomychus coccineus, assembly GCA_958510875.1. Lineage (NCBI taxonomy): Eukaryota > Metazoa > Arthropoda > Insecta > Coleoptera > Endomychidae > Endomychus > Endomychus coccineus. The sequence continues at coordinate 182,716,415 of OY294069.1, forward strand.
ATAATTGAACTATCTACTATGAAATAATATAATAATATCTTCTGCTATAGAACAGCCTGAGCATTTGAACTTCAATTTGTATGCGTTATGTAACGCTTAATCAAAAAACGCCGAGACACATCAAATATCTGAATACGAAGTCAGTTCCAAGATAAAATAAGGATTCTCATACGATATTTCCTGATATAAGAACATAATAACTTCCGTCTCATATCTAACAAAACAATTATATTTTTTCTTTTTAGTAGTACACTTCAAAATCCAAGCTTATCTTTTCAAGTTTCAAGTCGATTAGCCACCTCCTTGAATTCTTGATTAAAAAAAAATAAATACATGATAAACATACCAATCATATATAAATTATCGGGAAATAGGTCACACTAACATATATGGTTATTATTTTCGTTTTTATGTACGTTTCAGTCTTACCACCATCATCAGTAGACGTATTATGTCTAAGACGGGATTTCTTAAAGCTAATTGTACTAACACAAAGCGTCTGTATCGCACCAATTTCAATTAAAAATGCCCACGTCACCGAAACGAAACCGAAACACGAATAATCGAAACTGTAACACCTCAATTAAATTGTCCCACCCAGAGGACCGTCTCAAAAATTTAAAAATTGTTCGTAATACACTGGAAATGAATGGCTACCCAATTTTTTCAATTCCATCATTAAAAATAGAATATACAAAATCTATAATGGAACGTCATAAATAAATAGCATAAACGATAATATAGATAATTTTATAACATAATTCCGGAAGCTTCAGAGAAAATAAGGAAATGTTTAAAGTATGACATAAATGTTGGGCTTAAGCCTTCTAACTGTGCTGGGAAATATTTTCCAAATCTCAAACCTTTAATACCTAAAGATAAATAAACCCACACAGTATACAATTTAAATTGTTTATATTGCAATGGGACTTATACTGGAATCTCTAAACAGTATTTACAAAAAAAGAATGTATAATCATAAGTATAGTACAAGAAACAAAAACTTAGAAGAACAGACATTCAGTCCTTAAGTCAGATTTATACTAATTTAATTAATTAAAACCCTTGCAAATTCCTACATGCGTCTTTATAATGTTGAAAGTATATTTTAGGCATAATGCTCAAATAGCAATATTTCTAATAAGGTCTGACAATCTTTTCTATCACCTCATATATATTCAACATCTGGTGCGAAAGTGGATACATGAGCGTTATATTTTTTGGTTTCAGTCCTATACAGACTTTGTTTGTCATGAGTTCGTATATTATAAGAAAATTGCTAAGCAGCGTATTCTTGATACATATTCATATGCTCAAAACGTTGATGTGTTACAGTTTCGATTATTCGTGTTTCTGTTTGTTTCGAACACTTTGTGATAATACAATTAGTTTTAAGAAATCCCTTTTAGACATATACGTCTTCTGATGATGGTCGTGATACCGAAACGTACGTAAAGACGAAAATAATAAGCATATGTGTTAGTTACCTATGTCCCGAGAATTTATATATAATTCATACCTGGGTCAAGAATCATTATTGATATACCAATTTTGAATAGAATCGGGACATAATAACAAAACTCGTCTACCATGTTGTTTTTCTCTTATTAAAATGCCATAAAACATTATTATCCGAATGATAAACACTTTCCAAATTTCAAATTAATGAGACGACTAGAAGTGGGTCAAAATTCAATTGCAAGATTTCATCCGAACGTACAAATAAATAAAGAAATAAATTAACAAGGATTGTGTCAGGTTCATTGGTCTATCAACATTCCAGGGATTGTAAAAATATCCATCAAAGCCCTTCCGGGTACATTTAGCCACGTTTGAAACCTGTCGATTGATGTGATTTTTTGGTATGTTGTACTCGTAACTCCCCCTCTTTAATGTAAAAAAGTTTGATTGCTCCAGATTGTTCGGTTTTTCAGTAATAAAATGTTATGTGTTGACGTGTCCTGTTACAACTCGAAAAAAAAGTTTGAATTCAATCCGCACGTCTAATAATTTGCAAACCGGTTGATGCAGCGATGTCAATTTGTACTTATAAAAGACCAAGACATATAATTAGTCTTTAATTCATTTGAATCTCTAGATTCTACGCATACTAATATATTTTCATTGCAGTTGTCCGGTCTGGGTTTGTTAACCATGGGAATACTCTACAAGTTGAAAATGGATGATGCAACAGATGTCCTTCCAGATCAATATTCCAGTATCTCGAATTTTCCAATATTAACCATTTCTTTTGGGTCGGTGGTACTACTCATATCCATTTTTGGATGTTGCGGAGCAATGACTAGCAATTCTTGCTTGTTAACCACGGTAAGATTTGATATTCAAGCAATACTAAGCAAATGTAACAATCTTTTTTGAAAAAGGCCACCCTTGCCGTAACTTTTAACTATTTGCATCCCACCGGCTGCGCCAAATTCAGTTACCTCAATAAGATGTCACTGTGATGAGCACAGAATACAGGCTGAGTCAGTTTTTTGTAGACAAACTGCAACAGGAGATAGAACAAGTGTTTCTAAGAAGAAAAGTTCCTATAAACATATGTTGTAGAAGGCTTCGTTTTCGAGATACAGGGTGTTGAAATTGAAAATATCTCCGGAACAGTCAATTGTACAGAAAACAGCTTCTGTGAGCATTTTCTACTCATAGTAAGCTACGTTCTGTGCGGTAAAAAAATTTTTTTTAGTCATAATTGGTGAAGATTTTGAAGGGGTTATGGGTGTTTTTCTCCCCAACTTCTACGCCACTGGAAAAAGTACGGTTTTGAGACAACCATTTGAACCGCCAATATTTTCTACACAAAAAAGGTACTCCTGGTCATAAGCTCTAAAGTTGACCGTTTTCGAGAAAAATCAACTTTTATGTTGAAAAACATGGTCAATCCTTTGGTTTTGTTACTTGTTCTAACGTTTGAATAAATTTTGTTTAATTAGTAAGAATTGACCATGTTTTTCAACATAAAAGTTGATTTTTCTCGAAAACGGTCAAACTTTAGAGCTTATGACCAAGAGTACCTTTTTTGTGTAGAAAACATTGGCGGCTCAAATGATTGTCTCGAAACCGTACTTAGTGGCGTAGAAGTTGGGGAGAAAAACACCCACTACCCCTTCAAAATTTTCACCAATTAAGACTAAAAAAATTTTTTTTATCACACAGAACATAGCTTACTATGAGTAGAAAATGCTTTCAAAAGCTGTTTTTTGTACGATAAACGTTTCCGGAGATATTCGCAAAAAACCAAATTTTTTTTTAAATTTCAACACCCTGTATCTCGAAAACAAAGCCTTCTACGACATATGTTTATGGGAACTTTTCTTCTTAAAAACACTGGTTCTATCTCCTGTTGCAGTTTGTCCACAAAAAACTGACTCACCCTGTATATTGTTATACCCAAAATATTTAAAATCAATAAAACTTGATAACGAATTGTTCCAAAACTTTTCAGAACCTTTATTATAATGCAAATTAGTTAATTGAAACTCATTCTTCAAAGTTACCAAATCGAATGGGAACAACGTAACCTTTAAGTGAGGTTTTTCAATTCAATGTTGATTAGTCTGGCGACAATGATTGAAATTTGTAAGGTTATATCAAACAAATCAAACGCTTTCTACAAGTATTTTGCGACACTTTGCCTTAGGATCTCTTTATATATAATTTCCCAAGAAATCCCACAAAATTCAATCTGATTTTCGCTTTCATATTATGCCGAAAATTATGATGATATTTTGCAACGTGGCCACAACATTCACTACGACGGACACTTTCTAAAAACAATTGTCTCAAATTTCTTTGGTCAAATGTTTTGATTTAAACTCCACCAAATTTCATATACCAAAAACAGTAAGGAATTGAGAACCATCAAAATAATCCAACGGAGTAGAAAGATCTTAAAATTATATTTCACTACCCTATCCCATTCCGAATGGTAATATTACGACTTCTACAGATCTTCCTAAAATTATTTTTTGAATCATGACTTTCCAACCGTTGAAATCTGTAAAATATAATCCATGAGATAAATTAAAGCTGAAAAATTCTATTAGTTTATATTTAAATATGTTATTAAGTGATCTAAACTAAGTTTTGAATAGGATTATTCCTAATATTTAGTTATCAATAAAAATATTTACTTCTCCTTTCAGTATGCAGTGATTCTTCTAGTGATATTCCTGTTGCAAATAGCTCTCGGCATATTTGCTTTCGTAAAAATAAAGGACAAAGCCGACCTGAAGACATCCATAGCATCAACCGTAGATAAAGTATTCGATAAATATGGAGAACATCGTGAACTCGTCGATCTGATTCAATCAAAGGTGAGAAAATGAGATTTATAGATCCTGTGGTTTGTAGAAGCCAAGAATATAATTAGTGATGATATAATTTCTGGTGAAACTTTCCGTTCTGTCAATATATTTTTCATTATTACAGTTTCTCTTTCAAAGTATTATAAATTTGACTCAGATTTTCAGCAGTCATTGTAAAGAAATTATTTGTTGGCACATGATTATTCTCCGTTTCATCGGTTTTCCATTTATCAAATTTTTCTTGAATAGTCATTTCATTCAATTCGAAGATACTCTCAGCACCAGACATTGTAGATTTTGTAGATAAACCTTCATAAATCAAACCCCCGTGGTCTGTTCTTTTTTATAGCGTTGCAAGTTCGTCGGCTTTTTCATTGCCTGTCGTTCCCTGATGTCCCGGCACCCAAATCAGCTTAACGCGGTTTCGGTCTGCCAGTATTTACCAATACATTAAAATGTTACAATTTCTATTACCCGTGTTTTGGCGACGTAGGGATTTTTATTTGAAATTAATGCGATAAGGATACAACTAGTTTCAAGAAATTTCGTTTTAGAGAGTCATTATTTTTGATACGTCTTTTGATGATGATCGTGAGATCGAAACGTACGTAAAGACGAAAATAGTAAACATAGAGAATATATATATATATTACATTTTTAATTTGCATAGATGAAATGCTGTGGCACCACTGGTAAGAGTTATTGGAAAGATAATCATAATTATACTATTCCACAAACCTGTGAAGAAACGAAGACCGTAGCGGTTACTGTATATTATGAAGAAGGCTGTGAAATTGCTGTCTATGATTTTATCAACAATACAATGAACACTATGGGAATCGTAATATTGTGTTTAGCAACTATCGAGGTTTGTAAACGATATTGTTACAATTTTTTTTTTAAAGCTATAAAATTTCAGATACTTGGTGCTATTTGCGCATTGCTTATGTCGAATCAAATCAAGAACGAAAGCAGAAGATATCCATATCGTAATTGATTAAATCAACATGATGGTTAGAATATGTGATTATTTATTAATTTCTAATAAATATAATTATTATGAAAGGAATGTACATTACATGATCTAATTAACCAATTTTCTCTATAAGAAGAATAAAATCTAACATTCACGAGAAAGAATATAATTTTACACAGTATAAAAGTAAAACATGTCATTTAATCGAACACAGTTAACACTTTCGAAGGAAAGAACAAAAAGGTAAAACATTTTTTTCGTGCAGTCTATTCACGAATCAGTTCTTTCCTCGATCTATAGATGGCGCAACAACTACAACATGTCACGAACAAGAAAATTCAATTGATTTCGTTCTTTTCAATATTGGACAGGTAGTTTTGTTCAATTGTCCATGATAAGTCTATCCACTAGCAGAAGGATACGGAGAATCGAGAAGGAAACAAGATAGCAAGTCGTTTATTAAGCTATTTCCTCGTTGCCTTGGCAACCTTATACGCCACAAACCAGTTTCCATTTCTATCATCAACGTTGCCGATACGATGCAATATTCCTGTGAAAATTACAGAATAAACTAGAAATATTGTTCCAGCTTGCACCTTTATGTCCACGTTCACGTTCCGGAAATAAAGATGATCAGTTGAAAGAGATTCCACTTGATAATGCAAATGATATTCGAGGAACTACCAATATTTTAAGTAATGAGGCATTTGCTAGCTGGTTGCTTTGTTAATGTAGAAATAATTACTGTTTACACTGAATTTATACTACTAAAATATGAAAGATCATACACCAAAGACTAACTAATACTTTTTACAAACTTGACTTTAGCGTATTTTTATTTAATTCAAAATAAACTTTAATTATCAAATTATTTTATCTGGTACTCAACACTAATGCTCATTCCCGTTCTGATCGAAATAATTTCCATTTCATAGGTTTTTAGAGGTGTATTAATCATTGTGACAATAATCAAAGTATTTTGTCTAAAGTCATAATGATTTATAATCAGAATCATGAATCATTCTCATCATGGACCAACTTTAGCAATTACGCATTTTTCCGAATATTATGATAATAAAAAACGTTATCTATGTATCTTCATAGAACAATAATGATAATACCAATAATGGAATATTTGTTTTGAGCCTTATAGAATCCTTCTGGACTACAGTGCAGTGACAGCCGAGTCGCCCGGGGCGCACTTCCCACTCACAGAGTGACTTATAAGCATGTCTTGGGGTGCAGGGAAACTCTGGATGAATTAGCTAGAAGGGACAAACTCCAGCTAGTGGGGGTACCTGTGCAATCTGACGTGAAGGTAAACGAAGTGGCCGATGAACTGGCCAAACGGGGTTTCTTGAGTGCCCCTGCCTCGGTTCAACGATCGAAATCTCAACGACCACCGGGGTCCACGCCCTCAAGGAGCTACTGGATGGCTAGTGGCTCTCGGTCTGGTGTGGTGCCTCTCTAAAACCCCACTCGCTATGAGCAGGAGAGGCTTAAAACTGGTGACAGGAGGACAGGACTCCTCATAGGACACTGTCAGCTGAATAAACACAATGGGCATTGTCGAAGACCCAGTTTGTAGTAGATGTGGAGAGACAAATGAAACTGCCTCTCACCTTTTAACAGAATGTCCAGCACTGGCTTCTCTTTGGCTACAACACCTCGGCAGCACCCATATGCCGCTTGAAGCCATAAGAGATATCGGTTCATGTAAAATCTTAGCCTTCGGCACTGCCTTAGGCGTGCTGGACTGATTCTTGTATCAAGGGGCGCACAATGGACCCAATCAAGCGGTCTAAGTGCTCAGGACTTGTCCGCCCCTGTCTTGATTGATCGATTGATTGAACCCACTGTGGAGGCTATTGCGCCGATCTCATTGGTCATACAGATATGAAATTGTGCAAATCGGTCCAAAGTAGTGAAAATATTATTTATACTGTTTTTGAGCACAGCAGCTCCATTGCAAATGATACTTTTGGCATTCATCTTGAATTTTTCAAATATACTTTCAATGTCTTTATATTTATATATAATTTTTTAGCTTAAATTTGTTATATTAGTTATTGAAAAGCTAAAGAGTACATACAGTGTGAGTAACAAGTATTGCAACAAGGCCATACCCTTATCAACTTTCTTATTTTGAATAGGAGTCTACACCTTCAAATAAAAGGTAGTTCAATAACCAATTGAACGGTGTGATTATTAAAAACGGTTGGTAACTATTACGGAAAAAAATAAATAAAACTTAAAAAGTAATAATTGTATTAAGTAAGTATTACTGTCTGGCAGTGGACAACCTGCAGTGCGTGAAATTTTCCCAGAAGAAACTGATGAACAAGAAGCTAATAACGTTTGGTTACAGCAAAATGGTGCACCACCTCATTATGCGGTTGTAGCAAGGGAGGCATGAGATATTACATGAAAAAGGGATAGGTAAGAGAGGAATTATCGAATGGCCACTTCGATCACCGGATCTCACTCCTTTTGATTTTTTATTGTGGAGTTATTTAAAGGGAATCGCTTATAAAAATAGGGCCACCGTTTCAGAAGATTTACAACTGAGATTGAGGCGAAGTTAGGTTAGGTTGCAAAGGTAATTCTGTTTTGTTCAGATCTAGAGCGTATTAATTGAATAATATCCAACAAGTAATCTGTTGATTGTTACATTTGTTGGTGTCGCCATCTTGAAACTAGGTTACTAATATTCCTATAATTAAAGTGAAGCACTACTCCATTCAGTAAATATATTGCATTTGGTTATGTGGGAGATGTACATCCGGGTAGATGGCTTTCGACGCTATGGTCTCTAGCATTTTTGTTGTTGTTTGTTTTATTTATACCTCTGCAGAGATATAGTCCAGTACCACCACACCTTACTCGTTCCGCTGATGAGATCGAGAGCGAGAGAGCAGGTTGTACGTGACAAAAGCCAAGCGCGCAAGTTGTCTAACTCTCACTGCACTTAAAGTAGTAACTCGCGGTAGAAGTACGGTTATACCAAAGAATAGATAGATAATGTATAAGGAACAAAACTCAAAGCGGCTCCTTCGGACTTAGGCCACTAGTTTCAATAGACTTGAACCGCTTGATCCTTTAAACTGGATGTGCAATAATAACATTTGTTTAATGTCCAAAAATATTCAGAAACGGGATTGAGACTAGACTACGCATCGCTACCTTTAAAAGTTAAGAGTGTCCGTGCAGAGTTTCCTATCATTCCTATGAAATCAATGGCTTCGGTGTGCTTATATATGTGAGATATAAGAGTAAGATATATAGTAGTAAGATATATGAGAGAAAATCTTTAGATTAGAAGCTACAAAGTATGCTTTCTATCGATCTTCAAATTAGTATTCTCTCTAGAGTATAAAGAACTAATGCTCGAAGGATCAGTGAAATTCAACACCCTCCAATGATCGAAGTGATATTCAAGAGATCAGCAATTTGATTATGTTCCCTGTACGACAAGTTTTATATGTATGCCTATCCCTGTATTTGAATTCATGCTTTTAATGAATATAGTTATCGATTAATAATCCACGGTATAGTAAATACTAGCCACAAGTGGGCGTCTTTCGAATCTCTACATATCTGTATTTCTGGCAAGCTTCGAAAGACGTGGCAATACGGCGCGGTTTTGTTTAGGTCACTTGACTGACTGTTGAACGCTGGTTGAACACCGCGAAGGCAAGAAGCGTGTCGTTAGTTTATTGTGCGGAGAAACATTAAATTTTATTTCGGGATCTGTCGTTACAGCAGAAACATAAACAAAAACCGTCGTTTTAAAACAAAACGTTTCTCGTTAACAATCAGTTTATCGCGAATATTTTCATAAATCAACCGCCGAAATGGGTTGTTCAACGACTGTCGTGAAATATTTAGTATTTTTCTTCAATTTAGTATTTGCGGTAAGTGTATTTATTGTTGAGACACCTATTTTCGTTCAGTCATATATAGTGTATTTTATATTCGAGATTTTATATCCACAAAAGTTCAGAACGTTTTATTATTGATTTATTCTCCTTTATTCACTTGGAGCATTATATTCATACCAATCGGTTCAGTTCTTGTAAATATAGGATAATTATTAACAATTAGAATATCATATTCGTTGATTTGTGAATTTTGGAATAACGATACCAAATAAGGTATCACGCAGTTTGATATATCGTCAAAAAATACTATTATTGTCGGTAGATAAAGGATAAAATAATTTTTTTGACATTTAAAATAATTTTTAGTTGCAAAACAATCGAGAAGTATCTACTTCGATATTTAAAATACGTCAACATTATCTGTTGTGCTAACAATTCCATCTTCCTCATTTTCAATTGGATCTATGGAAAATAAACGTATTGGTGAGGCTTTGTGTGAACTAACAGATATTGTAGGTAACTATAAATACAATAAATACACGTAAAAAGTGAAACCAGTTTTTTTTGGATCCAAGAAATAATTTGACATAGTATAACATAAAAAAAATTTAATTCAGAAATAGGAATACGAAGATCTTTTTGAATCGTACGTTACATGAATTTAGTCAGTTAAAATGGGATGTTGAGCTGTGATAAAAATGTACAGTGCGGAGTACCACAAGGTACAGGTTTACGACCAATTCTATTCTTCATATATTACAAATAAATAAATAAATAAATAAGGAAGGCTAAAAGAAATTGCTTCAGAAAATTCTGTGAAATGTCTATTCGCGAGACTGCATGAAGTCATGGCAAAAAGTAGAGTCAATATCGCAATGGCACTGAAGAAACCAGATGGTAGATATACAGAAGACATCACTTCCCTGGTAGCGAACTTAATACTACAGGACAAACACCAGAACAGTACCAGATGAACCACAATAATTGCCAAACACATATGAAGCTGTAGTAGTATAAGAAGGGCGATGAATATCTTCTAACCATTCAAATCCACAGTAGTTGATGTTCCCCGCTCTGCTCCAGCGAGGGCAAGAGGAAATCTTACCACACATTGTGAACATTAGTCTTGTACCTAGCTTGGAACTAGGATAAATACCTGAGGTATGGAGAATGCCAAGGTAATCTTCATTCCTAAAGCGAAAGAAAGGGATACAACCCCAAACCCCGGCGACCTATTAGTCTCAGCCTGCAAATCTACGGAGATCTCATTGGTGCTATTGGCAGATGAAATCCTAGATGCTCCGGATAGTAAAGAAACTATAAGTATGTGGCTTTCTAGATTTAAAAGAGTCTTTTGATAATACATCAAATGAAGCAATCAAAAGAGCACTAGAAGATAGGCTTCACACAACCAGTGTGGAGCCGAATTGTAGATTTTTTTACGATCTGACTGACGACGACATAGTCATATTCGCAAGAAGTAAGTTCGAGAAAATTCTCTGCGACATAGTTCAAAGAGAATAGTGCCAATCGATGGGACTTAACTTTAACCCCACCAAAATCTCCTACCTGCCTTCCCAAGGAAAAGGAATATTAACCTCAAAACCTTCAAATTGGATGGGAGCGTTATTGAGTAGAAGTCAGCGATAAAATATCTGGGAATTATACTAGATTGTTTTTCTGGAACAAGCATGAAAAATAGTTAACTATTAAAGCCACAAAATTCCTAATGGTGTGCAGAAACTTTGAGGAAAAAACTGGAGATGTCACCCTAGTACCTTGCGGTAAATTTACACGGCAATAGTGAGACCGATTATCACTCAAGGAGCAGTAGGACAAAACCTCTATCCACAACCTCGCAGAGGTTGTGCACTATCTTGCAAAACCCAAGGGCATGACTCCTCGGAGCGTACCAAATAGAAAAGGAAGATTTACCTAAAGTGAAGTCATCCGACATCCTGAACTTATACATAACTCAAAAACATATTTTACAAGTTATTGCAAGAAACCAAAAATGCTACTTCACAAATTAATTATTCAATGAGCTCAACATAGCACAAAAAAAAATAGAATTCCGCCCCCTCATATAATCTTCAAAATAGAGAACAAGACAGCAATCATTCATTTCTACCTAAAACCATTGATTAATATATTAATCAATGCTTAAGCTCATACTTCAGCATCACCATCACAACACCAAACAATCATATGTAAAATTTAAAACACTTTTTCCGCCTAAAAATTGAACATCAACAAAGTAATTAATTATTTATTCACATGTATTTTAATCGCTAAAATATCGCATGAATACAAAAGCATTACTAATCAACTTAGAAACCATGAAGAAAACTGAAAACGTGATAAATTTGGTTTGGTTTAATTTTCCGCTGATTTGGAGAAATATTTAAAAATATTCTGGTGAATGTAATTCCTATTAATAGCAAATATACATTTGAAGTCTTGGATTTACTTATGGATTAGTGTCAGTTAATACTGATTGTTATCTTATCACTCTAAGTAAATTTCTAAGTTGTAAAGCGAAGATAATAGAGTGAATTATGTGGGCTTGTAGTTACACTAATTTATGTAATCTAAATTCTACAGAAAACAAAACAATGGCTGCAATTTAGCTAGAAACAATGCAACTAAAAAAATCAACGTGAACCGTATGAATAAGTTGTTCGTTGGAAATATTTCAATTAACAATAAATTAATGTTGGTACAAAGTCGAACTAACATAAAAGAAAAATTAGTTAACGCTACCAAATTATACACGCTTCAATTTTAACGTGAAAGTAACAACTTTAGAACTGAATATTGAAACATTTCGGTGCTTAGTATTGTAAAAAATAATACAATTTATCAGTTCATAAGCCTCTATTCTGATGATACCGTATTGGTGAAATATTTGTTAAAATTTATAGATAAAAACTATGTTTAAACTTAATTATTTGTAGGCTTTTGAAGAACTATAATAAAAAGAGTTATTTAAATGAGAATGAAAGGACTCGCAAGCGTTCGTGCTTTTATTTAAAGTTGAAGAAGCTTCAGCCCAAATGTGGGGTGGAAAAGTGGCTTCGTTGGATATAAAATAATCCACCAAATAATCAGCAGAAACCGTTAATCACTTGGTTTTATCGCAAGTAACTCAAAAACAAAAAAATCGCTTTCCAGATTTGGATTTAAAAATACCGTACCAAAACAATAACGAAGTCACTTTCCAGTTTCACAATTTTTGTTTTTATATTCACCACTTAACTTAATTTTTGTAAAAAGACCAACATATCGCCATCTATGACTAGATGGATCACTAAGAAATCAAACCATGTAACACATTGACTGATAGATTTCTTAAATTTCAAAGTTATGGGGGGAATGTTGGACACATCTATTCATAGAAGGCGTATGATACTTTTGGTCTTTTTACCATATTGTTGGCCAGTTATGATTACCTCCAACGTAGATCGTTCAGTAACGTTGCAAACTTGCTGATCCACTAACGAGCAATATGAGAAGAACGAAACAGCCTGGAACTATAAGTTTGTGACGTTAGAGATCGATCTGGACTAGAAAAAATGTATCATTGAAAAATAACTCAATGATGAAAGGTGAGTCGTAAAAATATAATAAACTCATATTTGACGGGTCTTTATTCTTTATGAGACGAGAACACGATATTGTATTTGAACGTGATAAAAGATGAAAATCGAGTAAGGTGGCGTGACTGCAGCACTGGGCCAGAACTGATGTAATTTCGTGGTCAAAATCAACGGAAGGTTACCGAAACTACTATAAAAGTCACTTATCGACGTATTTCATCTGCAAGTTAATAAATATCAATTATTCCTCGAACGCTCATCATCGGGCTGTTCTTTTCGAAGCAAACGAACGTGTTTTTCGGTCGTGTAAAGCTATAACTACATAATAAACATGCTGAGAACTCCTAAAACCATCACATGACACATGTTTCATTTTCTCTTCTTTGTATGTAGTTATTTCATATCAAACATGCAACGTCACTCTAGGCCAATCGAAAGACCTCATTATTTGAAGAAACCACTATGGCAGACGAACCACAGGAAGTTAATCAATAATTCTATTATCATTTTGCCATCCTTATAAGCTTTAAATTATCCTCAGACCATAAGTTATAACTTGATATTTATCGTTTTTTGTTTAATATTTTTACCAAGCCAGAGGAAAACCCATAATGCTGGTGGAGTGTTATGAGGGAACTAGACATAACCAATCACACGAATATCTTCTAATACACTAAGGCCCTTTCAAGTAGCCATTATCAGAGTAAACTAAATTGGGATGTTTTCATAAGTTGTGTAATACCTCTGATTTTAATGATGATAGCCATTGTATTAGAGGATATACTTCGTCAATCACTACATGGTGTGGTCTATCTGAGAGTGGCAAGACAGATCCCTGTGGATCTCCGTGGTTAATAGTGAGGGAAGAAAAATGGTAGTTTGGTATAATGTTGGATCGTTTGGAATCATTGGATCAAAACTGTTAGAGGATGAAAATTACTGATGGGTTAGCTATTAGACTTCCCAAAGAAACACCAACATTTAACACTTATTTTTAATGTAAATGTGTACTAGTTATGCACGTCTCATTATCCATAACTGCGATATTTTTTAACGGAAACGGAAAATGATATAATAAACCAGCTTATATGTATCGAATCTGATTTCCGTAATAATTGAGGTCGATGCAACATGTATCAAAGCAAATATACTCAGGTCATAACAGCGATTGGATCGATATAATAAAACGTTATAATAGTGGGAATTCTATTATTGCCGAAGATTGTTCCTTGTCGATTATCGACCCTTCGTTGTCTTCTCTTTCTCATTTACCCTGGATTGATACGTCACAAAGCCCATTGTCCGTTTCACATTGAGTCGTGTACCTATTTATTATTTAATTATAATAATCGCTTCTGCAAAACTAATATTTCACCCGCATTATCAACTCCAAGAAGGTACATATTTCATTACTTGGCACAATGTCTAGATACAATTCTTTTGTTCGAGACTACATAATTTTAAACATTTAAAATTTTAATATGAATGCTACTATAGGTACAGTAATAAACTATAGAAGAGTTCACACTGTGGATACACTATAACACTATAATTAAGAAATAATCATCTATATCTACGAAAAATTCTATTAAAGTACTGAGAATCTTTCGTCTACCAAGAAGCCATCATCAGAGTAGTGCAACTATATAGAAGATAAAAATAAAGCAAAATTTCTCCAGAAAATACCTTTTCCTTCTCTATTTTTCTCCCTTAGTAATTTTTAGAAAATAATGGAATATTTCTGAAACCTACATTATTTAGTAAAAAATTACTCTTATAAAATTTTGATTAAAGATTTCGATTTGTAGATATTTTGGTTCGAAATTTCTAACAAAATTTCGATAAAGCAGAGTTAATATGTCTTGCTTTTGTTGGATATCTCACCCATACCTTTCGAAATTTACTAGAACGAGTTTGATCGACTCTTCAGGGGCGTAGATAATAAAAGGTGGGTATCCTTTCACCCCCTCGAATAATTTTCTGAAACAACAATTGACACGATAGTCTAGTCATTGGCAGCTTTGATTATAAGGCTAATAAACAATAAATAAGCTACGATTGTAGTACAATATTCAAAAATTTTTTTTAAATATTTTACTAGAATCGTCGTTTATTTATTTTTATATATTGTTTATTAGCTGTATAAACAATTTCTCCTTGTTGGGATGTGGTCGGCTGTCGTCTATAGGTGACTAGGAATCGAATGAGCTTTGTTTCATCAAAATCGGTGACTTACGAGAGAATTTAGTTAGTCTGGTCGATTTTGAGCTTCATTGGCGGGGACTACGAGGGACGAGCTCATAAAGCATGCCACCAATTAAGTGAAAATTGGCATCAAATTTTGGCAGCAGTCAATTCTGTTACTAAAAGACGTCAAAAACGTATTGAGTCCAGAGGATTTCATTTTGAAACTTTGTTGTAAATAGTTTTTTTAATCTTCTATTGTGTTCTTTAAAAAAATGTAAATCAGTAAAATGTTATCAATTGTTATTACAAACATAATGAAAGGTACAAAAGTTTCCCTTAAATTTCAGGAAAATTAAATTTTTTGAAATATGTAACATCTCGTTCAGGAGGATGTGATCATCAAACAGCCTTAATCTTTTATAAAGCTTACATTAGATCTATTCTTGATTATGGATGTGTTGTGTATGGATCGGCTAGCAAAACCCATCACCTCATGAAATTAAATAGAATCCAATATAAGGCACTGCGGTTGGTTATAGGAGCCCTCAAGCCTACTCCAACCTAGGCTTTATTGGTAGAGGCCTTAGATCCCCCCTAGACCTTCGTAGAACTCTATTAGCGGAGAAATATACAATGAAAGTTTATGTGAAAAATAACGAAATTTTCAAAAAATTTCATCAGCTGATGGTTAGTGATTTAACAAACAAATATTGGGCTAAGAAATCTTCTCCTCCCGTAGCACTAGGAGTGTCCTTCATAATTGACAATGAGGTCCCTAAGCATCCTAATAATATTCTAACCAACTTTGAATTGGAGCAGTTAATCTATGAACCAAAAGTGTGTATACCTACATATTCAGGCTGTCACTCCTTAGATAATCTGTTACTTAAACAGTGGCAGAATACCACCGAAATATATACAGATGGATCCAAAAATGTAGAATAGGTCACATGCGCTTTTGTTGTACCATCCCTCGAAGTGAAAAAATCCTTCAAGCTAAACAAGAAAAGTTCCATTTTTTCAGCAGAGACTGCTGCAATTCTAAAAGCCTTGAAATGGGGTAAAGAATGGTGTGAAGTAACAATGTCAAGGTAATCAATAACCATTTACTCAGATTTGTTGTCAGTCCTTAGTTACATTCGAAATTATAAAAATCACTTTCAATTACACAACTTCATCTTTGAAATTTTACAAGAGTTGCATACCCTGGCTGATAAAAATATTTCGGTGTTGTTTGTATGGGTCAAAGATCACAGTGGACTGAAAGGTAATGAGCTCGCTGATAAAATAGCTAAAAATTATCTACAAACCGACGGAGAAATATGTGAAATTAATTATACAGATTTCTACCCATTGTGCAAAGTAAAACTTAATTATAACTGGAATCATTGCTGGGTGGACTACGTAACGGGAAACCAAACAAACTACTCTAAATACTGCCCAACAATTCCAACAAAATTATGGTACACAGATCTTTATCTTAATCGCAATGAGATAACAACAATAGCTAGAATAAAATTTAACCATGGATTATTCCCTTCCCATAGATGGCGAATAGGATTGGCTGACGATCCATTCTGTGAGTGTGGTGAATATGGAGATCTCAATCACATATTTTTTGGATGTAGCGCAAATACAAGAAACATCAATTGGTTGCTTCAGGAACTTGTTACCTATGGCTGTACTCTTCCCATACATTTAACAGAAGTGATCTTAAAAAATGAAGAGAAAATAATGAATAGCTTATGTTCATTTTTAGCCAAATCAGACATGAGGATTTAGAGTTTTCAGATTCGTTTTATAATTGACGGTTGAATAGATTAGAATTGATTCCCATAAATTTTGTTACCATATGTCATACCCCAATCATCCGGCCATCCTAGTCTGTGTCAGTAGTCCTGATCGGCCCAGGACTTGAAGAGTGTAAATCCTCCTCCACCTCCTTTGTATTTCTATACAAAATATGGCCAGGTTCTTCTGGCTATATTTACTTGGGCAGGTTATTTTTTTTCTTTTGTACTGAGGTTACTTGAATTAGAAAAAAAAATTACAAACTTTCGTGGCTAAAGAATTTATATTCAATGCCACTCTCTATATAAAAAAAAAAAATAGGAGGGGTAAAATGGTAGATATATGTGTATTGGTATAACAAAACAATATTGGGAAGGTTTAGAAAGTAGCCATTGTTTCCCTGAAATAGGCAGTTTACATATTACTTTACATACAGCTGGTTAAGACTTGAAACCAAAATAACTGGAGTCTCTAGAAATTTACAATCATAAAAACAACAATTTACTGTTCGATAATCAAACAGATCTGATTTATGAGCAATTATTTAAAGCTCCTTAATGTAAACTTAAATAAAGTAACTCGTAGTAAGTTATCTCTACTGTGTTAGCGAAACTACATTTATTTATTAAATTAAGTAGTGAAAATCCAACTTGTAATATTAGTTATATTATTCAAGTTTAGAATGGATTGTATTCAATCTCTTCAATATAGTCTTTTTCTTTTGGCGGAGAGGAATGCTCATGCACGTCAGTTACTTGTTTTCCCTTTCACTGGCAATGTGGGACTCCAGGTTGTCCTTAACCACTAAACCTCCCTCATACTTGGTCATCTCTTATTCAGGAAAAAAAGCAAATCTTATCTCATCATTTATTTTACTTTTCATTATTGTCCTTAGCATCTGTGTTATGTTTGTCTAGTTTGTGTCATTTTCCGGGAGTAGGACCGCTATGTTTCCTTTACTCCGACTGAGCAATACATGTTACACTTTGAGGGCTGTCCTCCTCTGACATTCAAAAATTGTGTGTTTTGCTGAGTCTTCGTTCTCATATTACCAGCATTTCGTATTCTCCTTCTTTCCTATTCTTCTCAGGTAAGTTCCGAAGTCTTCATGTCCGGTAATGGCCTTAGTTAGGTAATTGCCTGTTTCCCACGGTACGGAGTGTGGAGACCCTAAATTCTGCTTTTCTCATAGAGAGTGACCCTAATAAAATCATGTCGTATGTGAATTATGTTACTCATAGTTTGTATTGCCATCCTTCTGAGGTCCAGATGAACAAATTTCAGCAATTATCCCTCATTTGGGTGCTAATTTTGAGTATTCGGGAGCAGATCCTGGCAATCATTCTTCATTATCTCTGTCGTTATTAAGGTAAAACCGGTACCACTAATAGTAATCCTTTAATTTTAAGAATGACCGACCACCTACTCTTTTTGTAATATACCGTCTGAAGAAATTAAACTGATATTAAAATAGTGATGTTCCAATATGGATATCAACATATAGTTATCAAAGTGGGAATTTATGTTTCTTCCACATTTTACTATTTGATATGAAAGAATACACACGTAGGAAACTCTAGAATTATGTTTTATTTGCAGATTGCAGGTGCGGGACTTTTAGCCCTGGGGATTTTGTTGAAATTGAAGAACAGTGGTTTGGAAAGCTTCATACCGGAAAAATACCATCTAGGCATTCCACCCATATTACTGATTGCAATAGGTGCTGTCATATTCTCCACGGCCTTCTTTGGATGTTGCGGCGCTATCAGAGAGAGTACATGTATGCTCACTACGGTAAGTTATGCATTTCCTTCCGTCCTAATAGTTATACTGTTCATTTCGTATTCATTGCATGACACTTATCTCTTCATCTGACTGTTAACTAGACTTTACATATTGAGTATTGCACGATTACCTAACCGTTTCACGACAGTAATACCACACTGGTTGATTATGCTTATGAAAACTGAAAAGAACACATTTCATTTAAGGGAGAATATACATTGTTGCAATAAATATTGCTTAGGCGTTGATTGACCTTTTTATTTATAATTGAGGTTCGATCCCTCCTCTGAAATTTTTTTAGTAGTAAGTATATATAACGCCAAGATAATATCAAAACTTATCTAATGTCTAAATCTCTCCCTTCGTTATTCGTCATGGCAAATAACACTTTTACTTCATTTCCTCCCCTAATCAAAGATGAGGACACACTGGCTACAACACCACAAGGTACATCAAGCAATTTTGCTGAAATGTTTGCAGCAAATTCCACTTTGGATCCAGAAGGGATACCCTCCTGATATAGCTACCACCGACAACCATATGCCTGGGATTGTCTTTCGTCAACGCCTAATTAGGTGCAATACTGCTTGGTCTTAGTACCAAATAGGGTATGAGGCCCCTAAGAATTCCTGACTCCATTCTTTCAAGAAATGTGCTCTAGTATTAACACCAGTCCTTGGCCAGTTATTTCCCTTTAACACAAATTAGGTGTGTTTCCTTTCTATTGGGAGACGCCAAAAGTCCAACCAATTACCCAAAAAAAGGCGAGAAGGCCATTCCTATGGCCTAACTATAGTCCCATTGCATTGAACTCATTCAATACCTAGCGAGCCCCAAAATCGTGGTTGACTGGCAATACAGATTTAGCCAGCAGTGAACAATAGGAGACCTGCTTGCCTACGTAACACGATATACCTAGCTCGCCCCTCAACGTTCCACAGCTGGCTCACTCGATTCTCCATGAAAATAAAAGGTTTTCGTCTAGTGATATAAAAGATATAAATAAATGGCTTGGCATGAATACTGTTAGTTGAAGTCAAAAGAATGCATCAAAACAATGCTGATTCTCAAACCTCTTGCAGGTAATTCTAACAGTTTTATCCTAAATTCCTTTCATTTCTTTGAAAAACTCCAAACGTTTAAAGTTGACCCAGGCGATTTGTTCGTCAGCTTCGAAGTCGAATCACTCGTTACCAATGTTCTCATTCCAGATACCCTTTTCATAATTTCGCAACTGCTATCTGTCGAAAACATTTCAATGGACTTATTACCATTAATTGATTCTCGTCTATCCTCCACATGCTTTCTGTACGATGGAAAGTTTTACGAGCAGTCCTATGAATCTGCCATGGGTTCCCCACTTTCTCCGATCATAGCTAATATCTTCATGGAAACTTTTGAGCAAGATGCTATTGACTCATCTGTTCTCAAGCCGAAAAGTTGATTTAGATATGTCGACGACACATTTGTTATTTGGCAACATGGTCGCAAAAATTTCGTTCCCTTCCTCAATCATTTAAATTCATTATATCCCAACATCCCTTTCACTATGGAAGTTGCATCGTAAAGTTCACTCCCGTTCCTAGATGTATTAGTTAGTCGACAGACTAACGGTACTTAAGAACATTCTGTGTATCGAAAACCCGCTCACACCGATAGATACCTCAATGGTCTTTCCCACCACCACCCTGCCCAAAATCAATCTGTCATAAACTCCTTGGTCCAAATTATCTCAATCCTTAAAATGAGAATTAAAACATCTCTCATCTATCTTCTTTTCAAATAATTTCTCCCATTACAACATTCAAAAAGTCATAAAGAAAAACACTTCGCCTAAAATTTCAAATCAACCTGAGCCACAAGCCCCCCCGCCTGCTTCATCCACTGCCTGTCTTCCATATATTGAAAATATAACAGATCTAATTTCCAAAATTATCTCTGTTTTAAAAACCAATCAAAGATCCCCTTCGTCATCTTCACTTAGGAGGTGTTTATAGCATTCCTTGCTCTTGCGATAAAGTCTACATTGGTGAAACAGGTTGTACAATAGCTACTCGTGTGAAAGAACATGAGCGCTGTACAAGGCTTCGTGACACCAGTAGATCTGCACTTGTGGAACACAAGTTTGACACTAATCATCAAATCCTTTTCGAAAATACTAAAATCCTAGCCCGAGCCCCCCAAAATTCTATCAGCGAAAAATCCTTGAAGCTATCGAAAACATCCCAAAACATCCAAATAATCTAAACCGTGACTCAGGATATTAGCTTCCCAACTTTTGGAAACCCATCCTCGAAAATTTCGCTTCGTACATGATCGCACAACGGCAGGGTCAGGTACCAGAACGGAGTTAACCACTGGAATAAAAGCAGTGAACTGTGTAACGTGAAGGATTTTTCCTACAATAAATACGGCTACAGAAACCAGTAGAACCAGTTTCAGTTCAAGCCTCAAGCCTGGCCTGAAAATGCCACCTGTGATGGTTGGCGAAACGTCCACATCAAAATTTTTTAATGCTGATACAACCAATATTAATAACTTTTATCGGTTTTTTGATTTGTCCTGCATATTTATGTTCACAAGCTATTAAATTGTTTGTGTTTGATCTCAGATAAATCTCTTGATATATAGTTAGTTTTCTCTAAATGAAGCTCGTAAATATTCCCTGCTTGTTGTTTGTTTTAATGCTATTTAATTACGGCCTCAATTAACTAAATTAATTTGATTCACAGTTCGCCATCATACTACTTACGTTGTTGATTATACAAGTGGCGATAGGAGCGTACGCCTTCTTGCAAATAGGAGATACAGAAGATTTGAAATCTGCGGTGCGACAAGTGGTCGAGAAGTCATTCAATCAATACAACACTTCCAAGACTATTCAAGAGGAATTTGACTTTTTGCAAACCTTTGTAAGTAAATATTTCGAATGCATTTGACATAATATGTTATAGTATTCACAAGCTTGAAGTCTGGCCATCAGGCGATAATTAATTGGATTCTGGCATATACAATAAAACTTGTCTTTTCTAGTTGCAATGTTGTGGTGTGCAAGGACCAGAGAACTGGAACTGGAGCGAAGATAAATTACCACCATCGTGTTGTAAGACGTCGAAAGTCTGCACATTGAAATCGAACGATTGCTCCAGGTTTGGTTGTGCTGAAAACGCTTATAAATGGTTTAAAAATGGACTGGATTTGTTGGGTATCTTAGCCATTACTGTCGCAGCCATTGAGGTGAGTTTCTAAGCGTCCTATACTTTCGTAATATTTGCAACCGAGGTAAGGATGCCTCCAATAGATGGAGTTGTTCGTTAACGTTATGTACAGTGACTCTATCAAGTCTTGTGAAAAACTGAATCTGTTTTCTCTTGTTTTAGATTATCGGTGCCGTATTTGCCCTATGTTTGTCTAGCTCGATAAAGAATCAGTTAAGGAGGGAAGCATACGCTTAAATTAGATAATGTTTGCGGATTGTACCAAAACTTTTGAGATCATTTTTATTTTTTAAGCTTTCCGTGTAGTTCTTAGTTTTGGTAGATTGGCAAATGGAAATGTAATCCAGTTGATTCAGTTTCGGTGGATGATTTTGATCACAATTGAAAGTTCTAAAAAGAAAAGCTTTCGAGCTATTCCTGGAAGCTGATGGATGATGCAGAACTCTATTATACGAGTCAAAAATCGTTGTCGTTGGCTAAAATACATGGTTCAATGAAAACGTTCAATTCGTATAGCGATTTTTGGGCTTGGAGTGTACATTTTTCATTGGAATCAAGAGTTTCATAGGTTCATCCGAATCCCTCAAGTTTTCAAAATTACCCTTTCGTTGTATGTGTTAATTCTCAATTTTCACAATTCAACAGATTTTATATGAGTAGATAATTAAAGAAGAATTATCTGTCCAGTCAAAACTGTAAAAAAATAGGGGTCAGAATTAAAACTTTATACACCGCACGAAAATGCAAAATTCATTTGCATTTGCATTCCATTTGTTAATTAAACATGGTTTTTCATTGTTTATTAATAGTAATAATCACGAGCCCCCTTTTTTCTCACTAACAATGTGTAAGCCATCCCTAACACGATGCAAAAAGAATTTTACGTTTTCGTGCGGTCTATAAAATGTTAGTAATGACCCCTATTGTTTCACACTTTTGACTTAACTAAATATAAAAAGGAATATAATACTGGAAATGTTTCATTGTCCATGAAACAACGACGAGAATTAATTTATTTTGTTAAACTTATTGATGGTATCCTGAATATCAATCCATTTATTTTCCTTAGTTTCACTAATGAAATCATATGTGCATCGCATTTAAAACCAAAAATAATTTATAGACTTGACTTACATTTACTTGGCGAAGTTGTACTTAATTAATATAATTTTCAATTAATTTATAATACGTAGAAAGTAGATATTTAATAGTAATTTATTTATAATTAATAAAATCTCTTGATTGGCGTAAACTGTCGGTATTGGAATTTTACGTCGTTAGTGTGGTAGACGTTCAATTAAAACCTATTTTTATACGTAATACTGAGTAAATGGAATATTCCAACGGTTGAGTATTGCAGTTTTATAACCGGAAAATATTTTCTGTTAGATTTTGACGAAATATAGTCGATAAATTGACAGAAATGAGAAATGACACTAGTGAATGCCACAATTCGTTTTTCCATGTTCATATGGCATTTGATTAAAAGCTCAATCATTATCCTAAATGTCAGAATTGTTAACAACTACACAAATATTCCGTTCTCATTTATGGACTATTTTTTAATTCATTTAACTGTTTTGCTAAATCAAAGTTATTGTGATAAACATGATTTACTTTATTGATGTTAGAATATAAATAATTAGGTACAGCTAGATGTAAACGAAGGGAGCAAAGCGTACCCAACACAAATTGATTATTTTTCTGTCAACAATGTTAAGAATATATATAAATTTTGAGTAATTTTTATGTCACTTGCAACAAACAATTATTCAACTGTGTAATGCAATCTGTTTATTTAAGTTGCTTAAGTATATCGACTGAGTAGTGCATATATGTATCGCAAGTTTCGACTCGCAAGATCGTACTTAAATTTCGAGATTATGTTGTTTTATTAAAGTTAACTAGATAGTTTAATTGTTATTTTTTTTATCTGTTTAAGCAAATGTGTCTTAACAAATGTAAATTTCGTGCCTGATATATTCGTGATCGTGCCTATTGCAATTGTTGTTTTAATAATAATTTTCTATCTAGGTTTATTAATAATGATTCTTGATCCAGGTATAAATTATATATAAATTCTCGGGAAATAGGTCACACTAACACTATGCTTATTTTTCTCGTCTTTACGTACGTTTTGGTCTAAAGACCATCATCAGAGGACGTATCAATGTCTAAGCGGGATTTATTAAAACTAATTGTATCAAGTACAAAGCGTCCTTATCGCAATAATTTCAATTAAAAATGCCAACGTCGCCGAGACGAACAGAAACACGAGTAATTGAAATTGTAACGATTAATCTATTTTCCGCGAATTTATTTATAATCCAGGTTTATTGTTGAACGTTATCTAATATTACAGTTTCTATTATAAAATTATCTTACCGTTCATAACATACCGTTATTTTTCAACTAGATAAAGGCATCAGAAAAACAATGTAATAGTTCTTCTTGATTATTGGGATTACTGGCGGGTATTGGGGGGGGGGGGCTTCAAGTGTCACTTTTCTATATCCTACAAAAAAATTATTAAATTCATATTTGACCAGATAGGTATGTATATTAGGATGGCTGATTGTTATATGAGAAAACCGTCGCATTTTCTTTTCCGTTTTAATCGAAATAATAAATAATTTCGTGTACCCAATTGAATCCGATAGTGTGACGTCACAACCCCACCTTTCACTATCGTAGATTCAAATTCGCATTTTAGACCTTTTTCTATGTACATAAGGAGCATAATACAATACCGTAAAATATTGGTACATTGATTCGTATCTAACTGTAAGAAGATATTTATTTAAGAATTTTGATTACTTCAATCTTAGAGCTGAATAATTTGCTTTTATTTTGAAATAAATATTTTTAAGTTTTACTTTTTAATTTATATTTAATTTGCAATTTTTGTAAAATAATAAATATATAAAAATTCTCGGGAAATAGGTCACAATAACACTTTGTTTTAACTATTCGTCTTTACGTACGTTTCGGTCTCACGACCATCATCAGAAGACTCACTATGTCTAAAAAGGGGGTTTATTAAAACTAATTATAGCACAAGCGTCCAAATCGCACAATTAAACTTCAAATAAAAGAGCCCACGCCGTCGAAACGAACAGAACCACGAATAATCAAATTGTATCGTCAGAATTAATGTATAAAAAATTATTTTTTTGTAGTAAGAATCCGCTATTCAGTAATATTATTAAAATATGTGAGTGCATATTGATTGGTATTCTCACAACAAATGAGAAGAACGAAGTTATTTGTCAAGTATCTACTTTCGAAACCAGATGTGTAGGATTTATGACAAGGCCCTTAAGAACGGCCCTTTAGAACATGTTTTTAGGAAGAATTCGTAATAGTTATTTCCCAGTACAGGCCTGAAACCGTTCTTAAGGGCCTTGTCATAAATCCTACACATCTGGTTTCGAAAGTAGATACTTGACAAATAACTTCGTTCTTCTCATTTGTTGTGAGAATACCAATCAATATGCACTCACATATTTTAATAATATTACTGAATAGCGGATTCTTACTACAAAAAAATAATTTTTTATACATTAATTCTGACGATACAATTTGATTATTCGTGGTTCTGTTCGTTTCGACGGCGTGGGCTCTTTTAATTGAAGTTTAATTGTGCGATTTGGACGCTTGTGCTATAATTAGTTTTAATAAACCCCCTTTTTAGACATAGTGAGTCTTCTGATGATGGTCGTGAGACCGAAACGTACGTAAAGACGAATAGTTAAAACAAAGTGTTATTGTGACCTATTTCCCGAGAATTTTTATATATAATTCATACTGGGTCAAGAATCTTATTAAAATAATAAAGCAAACCTATCTCACCACATTCCCAGATATTCCACGTACCAGCTTCGCATTGGCAGCTCTTATATATTTTTTGTAATAAACAAATTGAATAAAGTGTATGAAGAGTAAAGAATGAGCTTCATCTAATCCTCATTACTCAGTGCGATAAAGGTCAATATTAGAGCCCCTATCTGTAGTTGAGTGCGATCATCTCAATGAGACAGTATTGTCATATATACGGATTTTCAAAGTTTATGCTAGCTCAATTTTTTGTCACCGTGGGTGCAGTGGACGTCACTTGCGGGTAGTCCAGCATTGTAATTTTATTATCATCCTATGCATTGTCTCTTTTCCATCAAAGATTATATAAATTAATATCAAATTTTAATTGTATTAAACATTTTTTTTTCTAATTTGATACTAGAAAGTATCTTCTTTAGTGAAAAAATTATTTATCATAATGCCACAGCCCCCGCAGTTGGTTCTTCGAATTGTTCCAAAGTAATGATATAGTTTTTCGTCAATAATTGATTGATATTAAAATTCAAAATATATCTTTACCAATAAATATTGTTTTCTAATTTTAGAAATTTAATTGCTCAAATGTGCAGTTTCAATTTTTTTCAATCTAGAAAATTTTATGTTTATAATAATCATATTTCTTCTCAGCATAAGGGGAAGAGAGAAGGGGTGGCAAATTAGGCATCTTCCCCGGCCACTGGCAGGAACGGATTGATCTCGAACATTTATATTTCGTAAATCGGAAAAAATTTCACTTGTCTTGAATTACATATTTTATTTCTATGTAAGAAGATACCATACGACTGAATATTAGGCTGGTAAAGATCTTCTGCTAATTTCTGACGAAGTAATGTTGAAAAATAACGAAGTCATCTCTTCTGGTAGAATAATTTCTAATATTTACTCAATATATGCAACAATCCTGGTAATTCTAGATGCTAAGTGTGCAAAATTACGTTGGTGAATTCAACTTGTGTAAATGTAATATGTTTCAAGCATTGTTAATTTATTCATTGACGTTAAGAACATAAATATATAAATGTTGAAAATTAAATCATTAAAATAATTATTAGAGATAAATATATGTATATTATTGAGCAGACATTTTTATTGATGGACTAATTCTTATGTACCTATTCGACTGTAATTTTTAATAAATATTCACGAATATATTCAAATAGTTTTAATAGTATTTTCCTAGTGAATATATATCATTCGAATAAATATCGCAAATATAGAAATTGCCAACAAAACTAATGAAACAATATCTATTAAAAATGGTAATCAAGGTTAGATAGATTCTATCGTTTCTCAGAGACAGTAATAAATTATGATTTTCAACATGCATGATACATAATTAGTTGGAATCAACAATGATATAATTATAACATCAACTTCATGAAGTTATTTATGGATCACGTCCCTCCTTCTCAGCGGATATCAATTGCACTTAGATCATCAAATTTGATGACACTGTGATTATTGTTCATTTAACTTCTCAATGAAAGATCGCTTGCTCATTTTCCTACAGATAATTTGTGGTCAGCGTCAGCAGTGTTGGCAGCAGCTCAACGTAAGTACGCAAAAAATAAATACCATTCTTCGCGGTTAATTAAAATTGCACTAATTTCTAGATTGATTAACTTTTCAGTCTTAATAGCTACAATCTGAATAAGTATCATTTTTATTATAATCCATCAAACCATATAAATTTTACAAAATACAGATGGTTTTATGAGAATCTACTTTAATAAGTTTATGAAACTTATTTTTTATCTTTAGCATTGCACAAAATATCAGACAATTTAATGTGGTGTTTGGTGTTTGAGCTAACTATTAAGATTATATTTCGAGAAATTACCTCTGCGATTTTTTCACATATATATCCAACATGTGTTAGTGAAACGTATTTAGACAATTAATTAGAATTTTTTCGTAAAACTATAAATACTGAATAATGAAGATAAAACGAATGAGTTTAATAAACCTGGAGTTAATAAACAAATTAAGAATAATAATAAAACATCTTATAGACTGAATAAAACAGATTCATCTGATTTTTTTCTT
This sequence comes from Endomychus coccineus, assembly GCA_958510875.1. Taxonomy (NCBI): domain Eukaryota; kingdom Metazoa; phylum Arthropoda; class Insecta; order Coleoptera; family Endomychidae; genus Endomychus; species Endomychus coccineus. Next base: position 182,744,081 of record OY294069.1, read on the forward strand.
TTTTTTATACTTTGACTACACGAGAAACTTATCGAAGAAAATCGTGTGAGCCAGCGGTGAAATGTTGGGAGTGGAGATAGGCATTCGTATTTTTCTTGAAGGTTTGGAAGTTGTAGGCATAGGGCAATACCTCACTGTTTCGGTCCTCTTTGGATGGTATGGGGTCTCAAGACGAAAAATGGGGTATGAGGTGTACCATCATCTGTAAAGCTGTGGATGGAACAGGTGGTCACTTCCAGCAGATCGTGTATATGGAGCAGAAACAAAGTTGGTGCCAAGATAGATTCCTGTGGAATACCAACGTTGATAGCCATTGCATTGGAGAATACTCCGTCTGCCACCACATGGCGTGATCTATCTGAGAGAAAACTTCATAGTAAGCGACAAAGTTGAGGCGGCAAACCTTATGACCGAAGTTTCCCAAGAAAGTCTTGGTGTCAGACTCGGGCAAATGATTTGGGGGATAATTCAATGCTACAGCTAAAGATTCCCCATATTTTTCAATAGATTTCTGTCATACATGTGTTATGTAGGAAAGCAGGTCTCTGTTAATCTCTGCTGCCTACACCCATATTACCGGTCATTCAGAATTTTGGATAAGTTCGATGTTGATTGCTTTCTCCATCACAGGTAATAGTGCAATGGCTCTATAATTATTAGGAAGCGTCTACTTTCCTTTTCTTTGGAAATGGTTGGACTCTAGCTGTTTTCTAGCTGGAAGGAAACACACCAAGTTTGTATGAAAGGGTAAACAATCTGCAGAAAACTGGTATGTGGATTATTGCATTCATTGCTTAAATGAGATCTACTATCGTGGACCCCCATTTACATCTCATAGACTCCCAATTTTCGTCGTCGTCGACTCCTGGGGGTCGATATAGTTCCACTTTGGGTATAACTGATTTATATCAATAATGACTCAATAGCATTTATCATATTTTGTTGGAACGACGTTTATAAAGCGTTTCTCAATTCCTCGAGAGAAAATAAACTGATGAAATTATTCTTGTTTTTCAATTGCTCATTAGGTTTTAAATACATTTTGTATTATCCTGTAAATGCGACACGATCAAGTTTATTTCGTCGAGCGTGCCAACATAATTGCCACTTCCGCTCGCTTTAAACATACAAAAGAAAAGAGCAACATTATGTTCTAAATACAGGCACCGAATAGATTTGCATAGTAAAGTGAGTACCCAGGTGAAATTAAATTTGCCATGATGTTTTTTTTTTCTGTGAACGCATCTAATTATTTCAGGCAAGTTGACAAAGACAGAGAGAGAGAGAGCGAGAGGGCAATAAGTCACAGCCAGCCTGCGTCGATCCAGATTCAAACGAACAAAGTGGGTCCAAATAGACTAGTCAGTTCGGCGCCACACATCTCGCACGGAGACTGTTACAGATACAATCCAAATAATAATAATAACCACGGGACAGTGTGTCTGAAAAGGAAACGGAGGCAAATGTGAAATCAACCCTTCGCAGCAACATGAGTTGCGGAGAAACTTTTCTGAAGAGTGTAACAGGAATTTTCACTACTTACTTTGCGGTAAGTTATTTTTGTTGTCGCATGCGATATTTTCAATGTTATTTTCGGAACGGCGTGTAAAATTGAGGCTTACCTTACCTTACCTTACCAGACACAGTATGAAGCTAAGTGGACATATTCAAATTTACTCACATTTTGCTATTTTGCTGAAGATATCATTTCATTCAGACTCTCCAGATATAGATCTAATCGAATTTCTCTGGTGCATATGCTAAGAATATAATATAGATTTACACGGAGTATACATCTATCAGTAAATATCCCACCAAATAAATCAAATCAATGTACAACATTATGGCAATGTTAGACTACTTGAGTGTCAGATGGCGACACCAAATCGAAAGAAACAGCTGTCCGGAACTATTGGCTTTTAATGTTACTGATCGATCTAGACACTTTACCATTGTTATCTGGCAGAAGCCAACAAGAAATAAATATTCATTTCTATATGTATTCCTAATGGATTAATAATCGTATGAAAACATCTTATAACTATGACTGCTTAAACGACCACCATCAGAAGACGTATAACTGTATAAACGTGAATTCTTAAAACTAATTGTATCACCACAAGGCGTCCTTATCGCACTAATTTCAATTGAAAATGCCCACGTCGTCGGAACGAACAGAAAGAATGACTCCGAACCCCGTACCATCTGATGTTCTGCTTTCTCCTTTCACAAAAGGAGGATCTCCACTCTTTTGTGTTTCTGAAATGGATTTGGGAGTTCTGTGCAAACACGAACACCTTGCCCATATCAATCCTTGGTGCGATGAGCAATGGGTTTTAAATCTTTTAGTCTTTAACTTACCATGGATTCAAAACATACCTAATACATTCTGTAAATTCTTTAGAACCAATGATATTACACGTTCCCCCAGTAAAATAATGCAGAGATGATGTTTGTCCCGTAATATATGTAAGTCAAATAGATAGAACTTTCAAAAAACGAATCTCAGAATATAATAGGATCCCTATTTACCTCTTTATATAGAAACAATAATTCCAAATGTTGGTAAACATTTGATAGAAAAACGATGCTTCTAACAATTCCATTAAAACACCATCAAAATCATATTTTTTAAACTAGCCACTATAATATTCATAGATCATCGTGTGATCATTTATTGGGTTACAACAAAGAATGATTTGTTTACAACAATTGTGAATAATAACTATTTTTAAACAAACTTCTTTTTATTCTAGATCGTGGGTCTCGCATTTGTCATTTATGGCACCATATCATCGTACGTACTGTTGAAATCAACAGATATTGATATTTTAGTAGAAGAAAATGTGGCTATACCTTCTATAGCCGTTGCAGCTTTCGGAGCAATATTGTTGATTACTGTTATCGTAGGATGTTGTGCCGTATGTAGGGAAATACCCAGTTGTATGGAAACGGTAAGTTCCTTCTTGATTTTGCATTATCCAAAACCAAAATAGGAATAAATTAAATACTCATTCAACAAAACAGCGACTATAGTTAGTGTAGTCCGTAAGTTTGGAAGAAGGGTATTTCACGAGAGCTTAAAAATTATTCCTACTTTGCGCCATATTAATAGAATCTAAATGAATAAGTGCACGTATATAATAATAAATAATAAAATATCGGTTTGTTTACAGTATTCAATAATTCTGATTGTTTTGGCATTGAGCCAAATCGTACTGGGAGTTTTTGCATTACTAAATTTCGCTTGGTATAAGATAGACTTAGCCGATAGCATAGATCAAAGTATGGATAAGCTGTTCTCGGATTACGACAAATATCATCCTGCAGAACTAGATAACGCACAAAACTGGGTAAGATTGTACTGTGTTATGTATTTAATCGAATTTTTACTTTTTGTTAATAATACAGATCAAAATTGAAGAACAAGAAATATAAATATATCGATTAAGCCTCGGATTAAACAGTTAAGTAGAGTAATTAATCTAAATGAATAAGAAAAACATTTATTACAGAAAGTAAACCTAATGTAGTTCTCTAATATGTATCAACTTCAGGTGTCTGGAATGTTTACAAGATTCACTAGATTTTATATTCTGGGGTAGATTATAAAACTCTAATCAGAAAATTTCTTGTTTTTGATAATTTTCTCTTGGTACGTGGATGTTGTTCAAATTATGGGTGACATAATGATGAAGCTCATGTTGAAAATCAACATATTCAAGAAAATAAGTAGGTGCTTCATTATGTAATATCGTCGTTATTTTCGGAACATCGTTTTGAAACTGAAAGCCAGCATTCAACATTATTGAGATAGGACGATTACAGCTTTAAATGATGCTCATGCTTTTATTTTGTAATTGTTTTAGCTGTATCATTTTATTTAAATTGAAATGTTATGATAAAGTTGTAAGGTTAAGTCAAAATGAGGTAGTAAAATCGACCGGTATGCTGTGATTTTAAAACTTTTAACTTAAATTTTTCGCAAAGTTGTTTAATACTTTACTTTTAACTGACTTATGGAGAATCTCAAAATCATCTTTGAAATGATGATCAGTTTCTTTAATATTGTTTACACTATTTGAATCTCCTTTGTTTAAATTAAAATGTTCTTTAATTCTAGTTTTGAAAGATCTTCCTGTCTCGCCTATATATAATTCATCACAATCTTCACACTCTACCTTGTATACTCCTGATTCTTGATCTTTTTTATTCTTATCTTTGTTATTTTTAATATATTTGCCTATCGTATTATTTGTTCTAAAATATGTTGTAAACATTGTGTTTCATCACTCTTAATGACAAACTTTTTAATACAGTCTCACTCATTGTGTTTTATGTTTCAGTTAGGATGCTGTGGTGTTAATAGTCCATACGATTGGGATTGGCCACATAAAACGTTGCCGCTAAGTTGTTGTTCTTATGATGTCAAAGATAATTGTACCTTAGATTCTATCTCCAAGTTTACCGATGGTTGTAGAGATAAGTTATTCAATTTTGTTATTGGAACTAACATGATAATTGGATGGGCCTGCATAGCAGTCGCAGCTACTGAGGTTTGTACTGTCACGTCTTATATATCGCTACATATTCGGCCAAAATTTTAAGAATTTGAACGTATTTTAACAATGTTTCTTCGTTACTGCTGCCACGATGCAATAGCCCAAATACAAACTTGGTGTGTTTCCTTCCAAAAAAAGACCATCTTATCCAAAAAAGCTGTAATGCATTGTGAAATACAAACACATTTCGTGTTAGCAGTCAATTGACAAAGTATTGGTTCACCAGGTTGAACTGTGACAACACATGGTCCCAGATAGCTGTTTCGCTCGTCTCATGGGCTCGTCAGGCCGACGTGAAGTCACTGATCAACCATCTCCGAAAGTTTATCTAATAAAACGCCCTCAGTATTTGGCGAACCTAAAAGATCCAACACCATCTGCCGGAAAGCAGATGTCTCATCGATTCTTTGAATGTCTCAGTGGGACATATCTGCTTTCCGGCAGATGATATTGGAACTTCTAGCTTCGCCAAACACTATGAAGGTGTTTTATTATAAAACTTTCAAAGATAGTTGATCAGTGACTTCACCTGACCCGTCTCAATGACGATCCTGTGAGAAGGGCAAAACAGGTCTCCTCTGAGACTATAGGACTATGCCCAAAAAAGCTGTGATCAATTGATCACGTAATATTCCTCACTTTTGCAACCAAAATAGGCTTCAACACTTCTGTGGGTCAAATGGATGATTGTTTGAACAGGAAATATATTGGACATAATGTAGAAACCGTTGTTAACATCCAAGCCTATAAAATTTGACTAAAGAGTAAATTTTGAAACGCACTTAAACAATCGCGTCGCTATGACATTTATCCGGCGATTGGAGCCAAGATGACAGTCGAGTATATTTCCGTTTCTAAGTTACCTTATTAGTACAACCAGAACCATTGAAATGTATCTAATTGATCTAATATATTCGTTTTGTTGCAGTTTTTGGCAGCTTTCGTAGGTATTGGTCTTTCATGCTCCATTTGGCGTAAGAATCGTACCGCTTGGATTTAATAACAACGAAAAAAGATATTACATTCAGATAAGTGTTCAACATTTTTGAATATTAATATAGAGCGTGTTTTGTTAACAATTCTATCGTTAGATTTATAATAGATATAATTATTTTCCAATAAAATTATTCGATGTTTATGCATTTTAATAAACAACACCCATATAACTATAAAAAGACAAAGTCAAAAAATGGTATTCATATGAAATCTGGGGCTGAAGTTCCTAAGGTGATTAACTATAGGATATCGAGATATACCTGTCATTAATTTTTATAAAACTTGCTCAAGCTTCGGATATATTCATTTATAGAAGAAATTGAACAACAACAACGTTTCTTAATTACTTTTATTTTATTATGAACTGCCCTAATGGTTTTATGTTGGCAATCACTCCAAAATAGGACAATGTAATTTAAGTTGATTCTGATACTTTGGAGTCACCTGGAATCCTATTGTACTGTGATTTACATAACAAGATCACAGTCTAATAATTACAGTGAATTAATTTGTCATAGTTATTGACGGTATGCTGAGGTCATCCTAGAGTGGTTCACGCATTTATTTGTCACCACTGAAAACTGAACACAAATTAATTTTTCCATGGTTGTCACTTGTTCTATTCACCGACAATACGTTATCTGTGGTTGTATTATAGGTTAGATTTACCTATTTTGATTTCTTTTGATATCATTATTACATAGATATGGAAAATTATAAAAAGGGAAAAAATATAGAAGAGCCTCTAGAAAGAGATAAAATTTCAATAAATAATTTGCCAGAGGATTTCTTGTGGATGCAGGTATGAAAAATGAATTCTTACAATAATTAAGTAGGGGCATTTTATAATGATAAACGTTAATTTGATCACAAGGATTCCAGGTACGAGGTGGAACAAAAATTAGAAATGTGTTAGGACACGCGATACAAGAATTCCCAGATGGTAAAGATGTTTCAGTTGTGTGGACCGGTTTTGGGCAATCGGTTGGTAAAGCAATTACATGTGCTGAAATAATGAAAAAAGAATTTAAATACAAATTACATCAAATAACTAAGCTTTGTTACCGAACGTAAGTTGTATTTATTACACTAACAGTAATACAAAATCAATCGTAATATTGAATATATTATGAATTGCGTTCTAGAATTGATGAACATTGGGAACCACTGCTATCGGAATTGGATCAGATAGTTGTCAGAAGGAAATTACCAATGGTACACATTTACTTATCTACTAAAGCATTAAATAGTGAAGATTTAGGGTAAGTTAGATAATGTTATTAATTGGAAAATATCTAGCTAGACTATTTCGTTTTAGTTACCAGGCACCAGGAGTCTTTGTTCCATTCAAACCAAATAAACCCACCACTAAAACACAGTATTCCAGGCAAAATAGAATAAATAGACACGAAAGTAATTCTGGGCAAGTTAGTAAAAAATATTAAGAATGTTCTATGTTAATAATAAAATTTTTGAGATTAATTCGTTTTCTGTAAGTGGTTTATTCATAAGCACTCTATAGTGTAGATCCCCTTTACATGATAATTTGTTCCATCCTTCATTATCCAATATGTTGTATGAAATATTAAGCAAAACTCAAAGAAAGTGAAATGACTTATAATATACCTACAATTATTTCTTTATTAGACCAACTGAAAAACAATGATATATGCATTAAATATGTACTCACTGGGAATACGAGGACGTGTGGAACTGAACGACGTTTCGTCAACAGAGTTTGAGATAAGTGCAGGGGTCCCCCAGGGATAAGTGCTAGGGCCACTCATATTTTTGTTATTTGTCAATGATCTGCCAGATCATATAATTTTAGCATTGATAATAATGTTTGCAGATGATATGTCAATAGCTATTTCAACACGAACTTTTGAAGAGCTGAGCGTTATCGCAAATACGGTGGCTGTTCAGTACACACTTGGTGTAAGACGAATAGTCTAATACTAAATGAGGAAAAAATCAAACTTGTGTACTTCTCTTTTTGTTCAAACTAGGAGAATTGTAACTTTCTTATAAATAATGTTGTCTTGAAGCCACAAAAGTGTTCGAAATTTCTAGGCTTAATTTAGATAATACACTCTCATGGTGTGAACAGGTTGAGCAGGTTTGCAAAAAAATTAAGAAAAGCTTCTATGCCATATCTCAATTAAAATCAATAATAGACCCGAAAATTTCTCATAAAAGTTTATTATGCAATGGTATATTATCATCTTTCTAACAATGTCATTTTGTGGGGAAACTCGATAAACCGAGTTTTCGTCGCTCAAAAGCGAGTGATTAGACTAATGTTCAGCATGGGAAGAAGGGATTCCTGTCTATCTATTTTGTATTAAAAAAAAGTCGGTTGTCTGTAAAGTCGGTTTACTGACGATAGTTGAACGCGACAACATCATAAGAAAATACTGATGGAATGGTTTCATTTTTCAAAAGAAAATTTTAATTTTATTTGTTTGATAGATATTTTGTATGGATATAGAGAAGGAGGTAAATGGAAATCACAATTGAATTGATCAAGTTACATCTATTTGTACGCTTAAATACAATTATGTCAATTTAGCTTTTAAAAAGCCCGCCTCAATGTGTTTGATATAGGAGAAAATTGTTCCCTTTGACGGCTGACTGGTCCAACCTGTCATTTCAGACACGTTGTTATGATATGTGGAAAATTTAACATTTATGTTTTAATTTTTTGAAATCATAGCTACGCTCGATAATTATTTCGATCGAATAGTAAAACAATTGATTTTTTACTCATCGTGAAATAGTTCTGTTAACTTATTGTTATAGTTTTGTCAATTATAGCATAACCTACAATCGCTGCACTAGCGGACCGATGCTATTTATTTTAATGATGAAAGCACGAATATTCGACAATATATTACTGAACATATATTTAATATCGAGAAATATATCATTACCTTTATCGCCGCAATTATCGTTGCTATAAACAATTGACACCACATTCACTTTTCACTGCACTTCATACTTGACGAAAACATGTAAATGTATTATTGTATAGCAGCGCGCTCTCGCTTGCACTTCAAGCCTTAAATGGAACGCCTCAGAGCGAGGTAAGTAACGCACAGCCGGTCAGAGCGAGGTAACGCCGCATGAGTCATGTTTTCTCGAGGGTGCAGCCGGCTCCATCGAATTATAAGACGTTGTCACGTCAAAAATTGATGACATTCCCCAGCATCTAAATGCCTATTGACAATAAGAAATAATTTGGATAACTACAAAACAAATGCCAACTGTCATTCTTATGAGACTATGGCAGCATTTGCCATCAAAATACGTAATACTTGTATGAAAAGCCACTTTCTATATAGGCATCAAACTATTTAATTATTTGCTCAAAAATATAAGAACTCGGGAATTGCGAAAGTTCAAGTCATCAGTTAAAACCATGCTTTCCAAGCATGCGTTTTATACATGAACAAAAAAAATTAATTTTTAGTGTATCCTTAAAATTTTAGTGTGTCTAAATTGTAGTATCATTGTTATAATGTCTATATTTTATCAATACTAGTTTTGTACCTGATTGTAACTTTATAATCTAACTTTATGATTGTAAATGCTATGTTTTATTATTCAATATGACGTGTCCTATCCATGTATGTAAATTGGCTTCAGGATAAATAAAATATTCTATTCTATTTGCGAAACTGCTGTTTTCAGTAGTTCTTTAGACAACATGCAAGCTAACAGTGGCTCCGCCGGCGATAGTGGCGCAAAGCATTGCTTCCACCCAGTTGAAATTTAAGTGAGTGACACAAAATGAGAATTTTTGAGTGAAGAGGTAAAACATTACGACAGCTTGTAGTAGTCTATAATAGATTATCAGATGTGATATCACAATTGATCATAAAGTGATATGATAAATAAATCTTCAATGCGTTTTTGTTTCTTTATTTTTGCTCTTTGTATTTATAGTTCAACAATGTATCATTTGATTTCAAATTTGCAAAATTGTTGAATTGAAAAATGTTATCATTTTTCTACCTTCATTTATAGTGTTCAATCTTTTAAATGCTTACGAAGATATTCATTATTGGTGCAGTATTGGAATGAATGAATTTATAATTTCATTTTTCACTACTAGGCGATAAGAAAAAGTTTTGGCACATGTCACACAAAATTTTGATTATTTCAGTGACTACATGAACCTTTATCTTTTATGTAAATTGAATTTTTACAATAACAGTAAAAAATATTTCTGTGTATCTGGCATCATGTCAGGGCAAATTTAATCTTTGTGATTTAATTCCTACCACCATGAAAATCTGGTTGAAAATTGGAAAAGAGGAACCTTGAATTAAAAAGCGTCGTTGACAGACAAAAATAAAATAAGATGTATTTTCTAATCTTTACAGCGTATTGCATAGAAAGGCTGAATACATAATTTTTATTTACAAAAATGTTTAAACCAGATAACTTCACCAATAAGAGTTAACAAGACAAATTTGCTAAATTTTGGGTATTATTGGTTTTTGTAATTAAATCACAAAGATTAAATTTGCCGTGAAAAGGTGCAAAAGGTACAAAGAAATATCAGAGACTTTATTTGTTTCGATTTAAATTCTGCATCGAAGTTTCTTCCTAAAAAGTAGCCTTTACAGGATGACAACACTTTTCGGGTCGATTTATTGTTATTAAATACCCATATCTACGCCTTTGGAAATAATACCAGTCTCAAATTATGTTCAAATGTGGTAACCTATCTACACATCCATGGTACCGATTTTCATTGAGACATCTTAATTATCTTAGGAGATACAAACAAAATTAAAATTTTTTTTTTTAAATTTAAGCGTCTTCTGCTACTAAAACCTGGGTACTGTATATTATTTTAAAAATCACCCCTGCGTTCATCTGTTGTGAAATTAGTGTTCTAGAAGTCGAAACCTATCTAAAAAAACAGGTTTGTATGCTGCTCAACATTTTTACAAGAAAAATGACAATAGCAATGGACTAGGCGTAACATTTTGAAATAAAACTATTAACTTTTAGGGGCTAACTTCACGCACCTCTTTAATAATATTACTCATTTGAACCTTCTAGTCCTATAAGGATAAACAAGGGGGAACATTAAACAGTTTTTTTGAGGTGCGTGGATGATAAAAGACATAGATATGAAAAAGTAACAAATCTATTATGACAGTAATATAGGAAGGGTGGAAAGGCAGAGCAACTCTGTATACATGTGAGTAAACGTGAAAAATAACAATGAATTAGTTTAGCTTCAGCACGAATCAAGAACTCCACTTTCAGCTTGCACTCAGTGCCGACAAGCAGTCACGGACATACACGAATAAAAGAGAAAACAAACAAAACCAGTTACCGAGTTACCAGTTCTCTAGTTTGTTTTTCTTTTGCTTAGTGCTTAGTGTTGTGTTGAACAAAGCTGAGCTCCTCTACTATCGTTAATTCACAATAAAGGAGGTACGTTCTTGCTGCGTATTTAGGTTACGACGACCATATTTTAATCGAATAGAAACCTCGTTTATCTACTAAACACCAGATAATCTTCTGTTTCCGCCATTAGTATCCTGTTAATCTAATAGTAGTTTGTGTGTGTTTTTAGTGTTAACATCTGTTTTTCGAAGCATCTCGCAATAAGGAAGGAACCATGGGCTGCGCGACTGGGATAGTAAAGTATTTGGTGTTCTTAGCCAACTTGATATTTGCGGTAAGTGTGAACTTTCTTTATTGTAACGCCCTGTGGTCGTATTCCCAACGATGGACCGTCGCTATCGCGTCCTGTTGTTTTCATTGCGAAGCAACAGGTGGATCGTGTTCTTTGTAGCAGCGTGTGTGTGGGAGCGGTTGTTAAGAGCGAAACTCAAATTACGTTTTTAATTGAATTGGAAGCCTGATTAAGAGTTGAAGCGGAATGGCGTAGGCGCGATTTTCAAATATCCGCACTCATTGGAGATACATTGCTGCCAACTAAACTAGATGTAATTAATGTTAATACGATATGCAGACGTGAAGGCGAGTTTACATTAGAACTTCTCCGTCTTCAGGCTCGTGAGAGTAAAAGTACACAACCATGTAACGCTGGCTAATTTGTTAATTTGCATTCTACGGACCACTATTTTCTTAATTTTGAAGTTATCTGGGTAATATGGGCTTTTCGCAAATGCTTGAAAATGGAAAGACTAGCTTGAAATTAAAGCTAATACAACAATATAAGCTGTTGTCAAATTATTTACATCAATCTAGCCTTATAAACACCAAGACCAAAGGTTTCGTCCAACATTATTTGCTGAAGTTTCTCAACGTCGTTGTTATATAATTTTGCTAGCTCTAAGTGAAGATATCTATGAATAAGACTATTAAGACTATCTGTTGATGTTTCTACAGTGAATATGAGTGACTCAAATCACCCAAAGTCACATCAAGGCATGTCAAAGAATGCACTAGCTGAACTAGCTATCTCATCTGGGGCCCTGGCACAGTGGATTTGAAATTAATTAAAACTTAAAACTGTGGCGAGAATCACCACCCTCGAGGCAGGCTAAGCTCTTCGTCAAAGAGCCTGTGCCTAGGCTTTCAAAGAAAGGCCTTTCTCTGAACACAAGGCAGTGGCGGCTCGTGTATTATGAAAGGGGGGAGGCACAAAAAAAACTTAACAATTTTTTGTACATAAAATCCATTGTTTTATTTTTTTTATGCTGGAAAAAATGTCTATGACTTTGTTGTCAAAATCCGGGATAAGACGAACTTCTTTTCTATTGATATGACCGCCAATGCGTTCAGTCGATCTTCTGACATTGTGCTTCTCGGAAAAGTCTTAATGCGTTTGAAGGTGGAAAAACATCGTTCACATTCTGCTGTCGACGTGGGCGTTGTACAAAAAATATCCAACAGTTTGTATGTTTCCGTCAAAACCTTTTTAGCTTGTTGTGTGTTATGAACATTAACAGTGGCAAAATATCACCTACGTCACACATGTCATCGCACTCATAAATTGCTGAAAGTTCACTTTTTAATTTAACACTGTCCAACATAGGATAAGATGTTTTGGTGAAAATGCATGTCTATAAGATTTTGAGAATCAAATGATTTTGCTTCACTTAACTGATTCCTAAAATCAGATCGGTCGCTAATTTGGCTTAAAATAGTGTCACCTACTTCCTTTGCGCAATAGCAGCTCTGTTATTCAGCTTTTTGTATTTTCCTAGCAGGTTCTTGATTGTCATTCTCAGTAGAATTTCTAATTCGAATAATTTGCTGTTGGAATTGTTCAATTGCCTTTTGCAGTTGAGCACTGTCAATCCCGCTCATTTGAGTTTGATTGAATAATATTTCTACATGTGGTAAAATGAAATGAAATATTTTTAACCAGTAACCACTTTGCTTCCTAATAGTAACTGAATCCATCTCATGTTTGTCAATAATTTTGTCCAAATATTCTTTGAAAGAATCCTAGTGTTAAAATAATGTGTTCACAGTTCGACTTTTGAACATCCAGCGTGTAGGAACAGCGCGTGGTAATCTACGTTTGACTGTTTCATCAAGAATTACCGTTCGTTTTGGCGATCGAGAATAAATATTGACGATCGCTGTTAATAATGTTTGGCTTTGCGTATGAAATTAGTGATACCTAGCGGGAATTTCCAACTGTACAAGGCTCATATTTGGTTTAAAATTTGAAAGTTAATGCGCATCTTGAATTTAAGAAACATCTAATTGAATTATTTGTGCCTGACAGGACACCGTTTTACGGGAACCAAATCTGCACGAACCTGAAAATTTAGTGGCTGCTTGTTCCAAACCTAACACATAGTCTTTTGAAAGATCCATAAAACGTAATCCTAAATGTTGATGTATTATATTGGCATAATAAACCGTAATTATTTAAGTGGACCTCGAAATAAGCTTAATCCGTTCATAATGGCTTTTAGAGTAGGTATTTTGAAGACAATGACACTGGACTTTCCAGTCCCATAGTATATCCACTCCGAACATTTACCAGAAAGGTTCTAATCATATAATGCCTATCTAGAAACGGGTAAGCGGGGTTTTCCAACAAGAAATATTGCACTTCCACTTATAAATATTATGCTGAATAGCAACCTACCCCATGTGAACTGTAGTAGGGATAAATGTATAGTTTAAAATTTCTACTAGTCTGGAGGAATCAAAGAGGTCTATATAAAACTCTTTGGGAGAAACCAGTATATTTCCAACTGTAGAATATGACTCTACTCGTGTTGGAGACAGTATTGAACCATTTTCAAGATGCGATCAACTGCTGTCGCATTTTAACAGTAGCAATTGATGTTTTTTGTGAAATGTTTTTGAATACATGACGATTTGAATTATTTGAAGAATGAGAACTTTTACGATTCGAATGAGCAGAACTGCAAATTCTTGACTTCCGGATGATGTGACGCGGAATCCATCCGGAAGCCAAGAGTTTTCAAAATTAGCTATTCGCAGAGGTGTACTATTCAAAATATGAGAAGAAGTGTAACAACCATTTGCCTCAATCGTTTCAAGTAAATCAGCTTGTTTCAAGAGTTACCATATTTGAAGATCGTTCGTTAATGCTTATATTTAGTGCATAGTTAGTTTTTAAATAACCCCACAGACAGTAATCCGCTGGGTTAAGATCAGACGATCGTGATGGCCATGAATTTGCAAAATGTCTGCTTATGCCACGATCTTCAAAAATTCTTGTTTGCAGATCCATGTTCAAATTGTTAGAATTTACGTTACGCGATTTTTAAATTGAAAACAATTCTCTAAATTAAGATTATTTCTTTTGACACTTGTATCAATAGTTGTCACAACAATTCTTATTATTAAAGCAACTAGATTCTGTTTATTTTTTGCTATTAGCATAAATTCTTAAAACTGTATAACAATTCATATAGTTTATATTTATAACTCCATATATCAATAAAAGATGCTATCCTAGAGATCTGTTATTTTTATTGAGATTGTCAATTAATTTGCGTAATTGAATAAAGACGATTCTTTATTTGTATATGACATGACCAAGCCTGTGATTGGTATGTCGCTACGGGGAATATTTTGACAAATTTATTGAAAATATGTGAATATCCATTTGATCATTTAACACTAGTTTATCAATTATTTATTTTGCAAATATAGTATGGATACTTCGCGATATTATCCCCATATTCGTTCATCTTATCTCTTATAAAGAATAAATACAACAGAAGTTAAATCAATAGTTACCTGGGTTAGGATACGTGTGAACGTGTGAAAGTATACTTTGACTATGCTGTAAATAGGGTCTAAAACATAGACTTGTAGAGTTCTTTTTCCATTATTTCTGGTAATTCAAATTTATTTACTCTATGACATGTCATTCTCATTATATGATACATACAATCATACATTTAATCCAGAGAAGTGCGGAAAAGCTAAGAAAACGACACTGGGGGAAGTTAGTGATCCAGGGATCGGTAAATTTTGAACAATAGATCATGTAAATCTGTGTGTTGTTAAATGAAAGAGGGAAATGCATTTACTCAATCCCAGAACCAGATCTCCAGATCATCACGCCTAGAACTGGCGTATGTGGGACTCAGACATCCGTTAAATATAAACTAAAAGTCTAAATAATAATAATAATAAATTGCCTTTATTTTGTACAAAGTAAAAATAAAATACAATGTAAAAAAGAGAAAGGCGAAGTTTAGCTTATGCTACTCATACTTAACCTCTAACAAAAATAAAATAAAGAAAAAGACTTAAAAGAAAGTATAAATTTACTTATCGAATTTTAAACTACCAAGAAAAAGGGGAAAAATAATAATCTAATAATCTAAAAATTGTGACAGAGAAAAGAAATAGATTTATGCAATAGTAAATGAAATACTTCACAAACTGCGACTGTTCTTTTTATAAGTTGAGTAGCGCCGATTTAAGTTTTTCTTTAATTTAAGTTTTACTTTGATTATAAGACTTGTTATGAGTTAACGGAATATAGTCTGAGAAAATAAGGTCATTCGCATGATCTGACAGTGAGAAGAAGTGTTTAGAACGTCGATTTACATAAGATCCTTTTGTTTAATTTTTTCAAAAAATCGAATGCTGACATTATATTTATTATATTTAGCATTTTAGAAAAAAAAGTACATCTTACCATGCATATTTTGATGGTTCAGTTTGGTTTTCCTGAAAATTCTTGGGAAAGTCTATACTCCCATATTGTTAAAATCGCCATTCTAAACACTTTTTGATTCTTGTGATTTTCGCCAAAAACGCAAAGGAAACGAGACATTTCGTTATCAGTGATAAAAAGTATTGAAATGTATATATATTTGGGGTTTTTCGCGATTCGTCTTATGTAACTCGACGTCCTAAACACTTTCATTCTTGTGATTTTTTCTAAAAACGCGAAGGAAAAAGATATTGCAAAAAAAAATTTTTTATATATTTATGTTCCTCCACTTATCTGGGGGACATGCGATTTCGGGTGCCCCATACTACATTTTTATCTATAAATGAAAAATGTTTCCTCGATTTCTGGGAAAAATCCTAATTTCTGTGGACTAAAACTGCAGACAATCTGAGCCAATATATGAATGTTTTTCAATAGGTCATTGATAATATGACCTTGGCAAACTCACCTTAACCATCCGTAATAATGCTCGTGCCTGTTGATGTATTCAATTGTGATTGAATACAATTTGGCAACAATGAGCGTTTAAATACACTTTCGATTAGCTATATCTCTCCGTACATATTGTAGTCTCGCAGTGAGAATTGCATTAAAACTAGGTTATACGCGATAAAAACGCAACAACTTGTTGTGTACATCAGTTTCCTCAATGAATGTCGTCACGCTTCAATGAGGCTAAGCTACGAACACAACTGCGAATGTAGAACTTGGTCGTATGGTGGATGCATGATAGAAATTGTATATCATTTCCTTATGTATGATTTCGTTAGCGTCTATTCTTGTATTGGTATCTAAATTTTGAAAATCGAGTGGGTGTTATCTGCTCGTTAACTTTGGATGTATGAGGTCGGTTCCAAAATTTCCCGGCGTGATTGAATTTATTTTTCATAATATTTCCCCTGACATCATCAATTTACTTATAACATCGTTTTAGCAACAATTCCATTTCGTTGGAGGCCAAATTTGGACTATACGGATGATGATCGATTTTTTCAAAACTACAGTCTCGAATTGTAACTGGAATAATTCCAGCAGTATGCACGGCTGCATTGTCTTTGCTTCGGTCACTTTTCCACTTCTTTTCTCCCAAATAGTTTGTTGTTATTGATTCAAAAGTGCTGCATATACATAATATGCCCCATCATCATTTAGCCTGTGATTGATATGTATCGTACGAATGCGCTGAAAGGTCATATATATAATTTTTTTTAATTCCGAATTTAATATCCAAATTCCGACTTTTTCTCGGAATTCCATTTTTAGACAAGATAAGTCATGGGATTTTAAGCCCCTTCGTAGGTTTTAATATTAATATTTCATAAAATCATGTGAGTTCAAATTCCCACGTTTCTGCACACCACTGGTGTGAGTAAGAAGTCGGTAAATTGGTTTTATTGGATAAAGGGACACAGGTAGCTGCATAGTGTCTGCCAATTATGAGAAAATGTATTTTTTCTATATATTAAAAGAACAACTTTAAACAAACCTCTTAACATTCTGTATTTGTTTACACAAAATTATATTCAATTTGGCAAGGTGAATCTGGAACACATTGTTAAAGTTGTTGGTTTTAATTAACAACCTTTTTTACAGTGTATCGATAAAAGTAACCAACTAGTAATATTATTTATCTGGAGACTCCATCAAAGCACCCATTTTATACATTTTCCATACGGCTTTAATTTACCATAGGAATCCATCTGCCAGAGGCAATTTGGGACTATATTATAATATTACCCTTTCCGAAGTCTCTTTCTTTTCCTTACTTCAACTCCTCGAGGATCCAAATTATGTGACAATTCTCTTACTACGTCCTTTGTAACAATTAAGTGGTTTTGTATGCATCGCAAATGCATCCATCTATATCCGTGTAATTGCCTGCATTTATTAACTTCATTTTCAGAAATTGTACAACGTCAATTCGAGAAATTTAAATAATATACGTCTTAAAGTTTTCGCCGATATTGTAATATTATGAAGACGCCTTGAAAATTCTAATATTTCTCTTTCCGTTCGTATCCATATGAACAGTATTTTTAATAATTCGTGCCTATTGTGATTCTAGAAGAAAACAACAATTAATTTGTGAACCTGTCGTCAATATATTCATATACTTATACTTGTTCGTTTGCTGTTTTCATATTTTACAAACTACCAAAACTAAACTGCAGGACTAGTTTATATATACAGGCTTATACTAAGACCATAACAGTCGGGATTTCGAGAAAAAAGACGGAATTTCGAGATAAAGTCAGAATTTGAAAAAAAAATATATGTGGCCTTTCAACGCTTTCCTAGTATCGTACCCTAGCGTCCATGACGATTGTCTATAGGGTATGTATACAAGTAGTTGTATTGAATTCTTCGATCTTCTCTTATCCATACTTCCTGGCCTCGGCAAATTGCCGTTCTAGCAGGTATACTAGAGTTTTGCGTTTCGAGGGCACTACACTTTTTCCAAACACATTTTTCTTCTCTACTTTGACTATAGGAGAGGAAAACCTATAATAGTCGAAGAACATCGTATAAGCCAGCGTTGGAATGTTGGGAGTGGTGATAGGGGGGTGTAGGCATTCGAACTTTTCTTGAAGGTTTCGAGGTTATAAAAAACTTATCAGAAAACATAGGCATAGTTTTATTAATTGTAAATGTGATTCAACGTATGCAACATTTAATTATCAAAAACCATAACTTTAATGATAATCCCTTGAGTATTATATGAAAGAATAATTACTTTGTTTTTATACCACATTTGATAATAACAAGTTATTATTAAAAGTGTTCTAAAAGCAAAGTAATTGTTCTTCCATTCAATCATAATGATAAATTACCATAGAGTAAAAGCGTCAACCATTGATTTTTTTTTACAATAGCAATTCCGATTTCTTGGCGAATGAACAGCAAGTGCTTAATAATTCTACCCTGTTGAAGTAGTATATTTAGATTTTCCCATTTGCTACCTTTAATGAGTTGGACTGCAATTAGATAAAATTCCACTACAATCTATCCTAATGTTATCATTAACGTTATAATATGAAATTAGCTCAAGTACATAACTCGGTAACAGTTTAAGTGAAGATTTAGCGATATATTCTATCTTGCAAACGTTGACTAAAGTCTATGGAAAACAATAATCCTAAGGCGCGCGTTGTATAGTGTATATTTAACTTTTAAATTGTTGCTTTGTGTTA
This sequence comes from Endomychus coccineus, assembly GCA_958510875.1. Taxonomy (NCBI): domain Eukaryota; kingdom Metazoa; phylum Arthropoda; class Insecta; order Coleoptera; family Endomychidae; genus Endomychus; species Endomychus coccineus. The sequence goes on from OY294069.1 coordinate 182,763,010, forward strand.
CAAGCGATGAGTCATGGTCTCATGACGTTCCGCTCAGATAATTCACCATGAGAGTGATTTCCTACTGAAGCAGAATGTGACTTCTTCGTATTAAGAATACAGTATGATGTCAACAATACTCATATACAATATATTACGTTTCGAAAATAACATTGCAAAATCAAATAATTTTCCATTGAAAACTGACGTTCGGAAAGTTCAAGAGGGTATTTGTGATTGTGGCCTTATCGGTTTGATTGTTTGGATATTCAGCTGTATAAATAAGTCTAATAAGCAACAACAATTAATTGGAATACAGTTGCCACTAGCAAAGATTCATGACTTAAAATAGATCGTCAGAATAAGTTGGGAAAATATGGATGTGGTGGTGACCTGTGAGATACCACAATCTGTACAAATTGATTCACTTTCGGTTCGCATTAACGATGCCATCATGTTCCATCATAACGCATTGGTTGCTCTTTCAACGATTATAGAAATGTAAAAATAAAACGATCAATCATTTTGTTCCATTTGCGGTTCGATTGTATTTAACCGTAAGTGGATACAACACTGAAACTAGGGAATGTTTTTCAATAAATTTTATCCATCCACCTACTAATGACAAATTCGAGGACAAATCAAATCCTAATATAACAAAGCATGTTGACGTCAAGAAATAAGTGATATTATAGCAGTATGTGATTGTGATACAGTGTTGTCGGGTTGACCATGTTTTCAATGATTTTGAATACAACTAACCATAAGACACGGGTTGTCGGCTTCTTTGATCTTTGAAGCTGCAGCAACTCCGTCAGAAAAAGAAGATGCAACCTTCCATTTTCAATTTACTCGTAAAAGTAATTTATTATTGAAGTTTTTCAAATTCCTCTTAATCGCGGATCCTTAGAATTAGACACCGGCAACCCGGGGACTACAGCAGGTGTCAGTATGAAACATAGAATTGTCAAATACATTATGTGGGCTATTTGGATGAAATTTCAACGCAACATCGAATCGTCTTTCACTAGTCGTTTCCTACAATCATTAACATTCGACGCGTAGGTGTGTCCAAAAGTTATTTTGCTAACAAAAGTATCTGTTAGAGTACGACACTGTTGTTCCGGGGAAGTCCCATAGTTGGTTCGGTGAGATCCCTCGATGCGTGGGCGATGAGGAAGGTATATAGAAGTGCGAAGAAGGCAAGAGGGGCATTACGCTTTCAGCATAAGAGAGTATGACGTAATATTAATTATAAATAGTCATTCTTAAGATTGTCATTCTTTTAGAATATAATTAACTTTTATTGATAAATGTTTCTTTAAAAACTCTAATATAACGGAATTGATCACAGCTTTTTACAGCTATGTTCCTTATGGCATTTAGTTCGTTCTCAAAAACAGGCTTATCGAAATGTATAGAAAATTTGTGGTCTATTTGAATGCTAGAGTGACATAATTATGACTCATTAGAGTGGGTTACGAACGAGTGATCGAATTTAATGTGTACATTTTAACGACTTGCAGTCTTATACACATTCCATCGCACATATTGAATAAACTCGAAGTGTATATTGAAGTGGGCCACGATTTCTTAAATGTAAATATTTTATAATGACTCTATAAACGTAGGCGCGACGATTTTTTCCTATGAATGTATTTGTATAGGTCTGGCGTGCAGAATCGGTGCTGCCAGATCTACCTATTTGTCCGTAGATCTACCGATTTCGTGCCTCTTTGACACATTTTTTACCGATTTTTCGCGTCAAATTGGGTATTAACTTTTTTGTGAATCATGAGTATTGGTATTTGTTGTGATGGTAGCTGGCTTAATAGAAAGTTCAGTGCCCTAAGCCAAAGACCCTTGTACACTATCCCCTGATAGATTTTTCAGGCGATATTAGGATACCCTGTTGCTCGACCGAATCCTAAGATCTCTTTATGTTTAGATTCTTTATGTCATCGGCCTTGATGATCCCCGGACCTAGTCAGGTGGTTCGAATGATTGCAGGACGTTCACAAAGAAGAGAGTGTCGTTTTTCCCCACTGTATGTTTAATTTTCATCAGATTTCCGTCATCTGTAAAGATCTGGAAGATTATCCTGATGCTTTGCCTATTCAGCGAGAGTATCTCGCTTGCGCTTTGCCCTACCTCATTTCCAAGCTGCGCTTTGGCAGTTTGGCAACATATAGAATTCGAGCCCTCTCTCTTAACATCTCTCGAATTGATATCCCTCATTCGCACCAATATGTTTAGAACACGATCGAATATACAGGTCTGGAAAGTCGAGAATGTTTCCTATGTGAGAAGTGAGTCTGCTAAGCGGCATCTGTTGCGTAGTACCAAAAGGGTGGCGCATGAATCGAGGGATGTTCTCTGGCACGTATACGACCGTGTTTGAAGAGTTTCCAGACCTGTATATACAACCGTGGCTTAGAACCGCAAAAGCCTGCTCCGACTCTTGTTTCTGTTCTATACCCACCCATATACCAAATTGTGCCGTACTTTGGCGTGCCGCCACTTTCCCATTCCCCCATCGGCCGGATGACCATCCTGAAATGCTGCTCTGCTAACCACAGGGCTTTGATTATGTCACTCGCACTCTCCTCACATCTCTCTGTTCTAATCGTAGCCTTTCAAGCTGCCCCTTAAATAGAGGGAATCATAGAAGTATATAAACTATAGAATCAACAATGACATGAGGTCGATAAGAAGCATCCAAACATAAATTATTTTTTCTCTACAAGGCAAAGCGAGTTAATACTAAGATTTGTGGTAATGCACTTCCTAATACCCACATACTTTAGAAATAATAACTATTTCAAAATTTAGATATTTATGGTTTCACTAGAAATTAATCTATCATAACAGTTTTCTGTTACAATACGATGGATGATTCACTGATTGTTATGATATTTTGGGGTCCAGATCGCACTTGATATCTTTATGCCACGACAGAATCCAAGAATAGGTTGCCATTCCGTGACCTAATACAGATAATATCAAGATCTTCCAAAATCTACCGAAATTTCTTCACCGATGGCGTGGCAGCACTGTGCAGAATGCAGGCCATAACACGAGGAAAAACTGGGTTATACAGTTCATTTATTCTTGTCTAGTTCGCTTCTCGCACAAGGGAATAGTTATATACGTGTGAATGTGTAACAATTACTCGTTATAATGCTAACGAGTATCCTTGACGAATAACTTGTATTTCTATAAATCAGTATCGCTAAACGGTATTAACAGTTCAATATGTGTCGACCTCAGCCTTTAGAGATCGGCAAAAATTAATATAATCAGTAGGTAATAAATCAGTAATTTAATTGCAAAGGTCTATCAGCTATCGAGGATAAATATACCTACGTTCAATTCAGATTGGAACTGTTAGTAATGGTTACCAGGCTGCGTAGGTTCCTACTGCGGTTTCTATGATAGATTATTTGACTCTTTCTGAATTCGCTTTTGGTTATTCAAAATTTAATTTACATATCACTTAGTGAATGTTCAAAATTACGCGATTGTAGAAAACTTGTTGGCCATAGCATGATTGGAAAAGTAGCATAATGATAAAATGAATTCACAAATACGAAAGAACCATTTGAAAACCATCATAATCTAAATAACTTCTGTATGTGTTGTTTCGGTATCACGTGATGGTTTAAAACATTCTTAAGTTGGAGAAACAAGATTTGAATTTACCCCGGAACGTGAAAAATTTAATTGAAGTGGAGCTTCGATATGAAAATTAACAGATGGTTTTGTGTTACACTGTCAGTTCAGAAATAGATTAAGTTCAGTTCAAAGTTTAGAATGTTTGATAGAACAACGAAAAGGGAAGTAACGTTAGAAGCTGCAAGAGATCTTGCCAAACCGAAAACTATATTAAAACCTAGGAAAGTATGTGCTGGAGGCAAAAGGAAAAAAAGATGAAATTAGTGATTGTTTAGACTTTAATATAAATATTACATACAGCTTGGCATCCTACGGAAAATATAATAGCTGTAGCGCCAACTAATAATTTATATTTATTTCAAGATACGTTTTAGCATAATTAATTATATTTTCATCTCATATTCAGTTTATTTTGTTTGTTGTTCATCAACCTTCTGGTGAGATTATTGAAGATGTATTCATTTACAAATTACCCATTAATTAAGTATTGTTTTTTTCTTTCCACATCCTAAATGTTGAAAACTGTTTATTTTAATTCAATTCATTGAAATTTCTAATAATTTGAAGGTACTACCATGGATACTTGTCAAATGTCTAAAAGTAAACTTTGAAGTTCGTATAAATTCATATTTGTGTTTTATTTCACTAATAAACTATAAAAGAGTTTACACTGTAGATACACTATAAATAAATACTGTTATAGAAGGTACTGAGGATCTTTCAGCTACCAAGTGGCCATCATCACAGTAAACAGTTTACTCTGATTTTCAATAGTACCCTCTTTTTGAAATATGAAACCCATTCTGGGAACTTTATCAACATCTTTTATTTTGTTGTATCTACCGATACAAGTATTAATGGACAAACAAATCGATGAAACCTTATTTTGTCATTATAAACTTCCAAGGAACAGAGTTTTGCATTATGTGCACACAAGGCCGCCAAAATTTCTTAAATTAAATTGATCAATTCTCCTTCAGTGTATGTACAAGTATAGCTTGCTTGTACAGAATGAAATCACGTTCATGACTATTATTGTCACCTTGAAAAAGTTATGCCAACGCTGAAACATTCTAGAAACTATATTTCGCTTAATGGAGCTGTTTGTAATGCAAAAAGAATACCTGCAAAATGATTCACGCGTGACATCAATTATGACGTACGTGTTTACGTCAAACATCTTATGGCTTTAACCTAATCAACGACCTTCCTCATGTTGAAATAAGCACATTCCATGACTAAAAACAGGATTCATAAAGCCAGTCCGAGAGATAGACAATGATTCATTTCTTGTCTAGATGAAAATTAGGACCAATTATTATGTTTGTAAAGTTGTTGGTACCGAAAAACAATTGATTTGATCCAATGAAATGTAAAACAACATCGAATTTACCATATCCTAAGATAAATAGGAATATATATATAGCGAAATTTTTCATGTTCGTCTCACATTGAACATTATTCAATGTTAAACAAGACATTCTACTTGTTTTTTGACATTTAAAAATATTTCTATACAGTGTCTGTCCTAAGACTATGGTGATAGATAACATTTATTTTCTCCTTTCGGTGCAGCACAATAATATATTATAAGGATTAAACTAGTTTGAGAAAAATATGGAACCTCTCGTTTATTGATTTTTCTTTATTACTGACAACTTCTATCCAACCCCACTAATTTAGTTTTATAACAACAATGATTATTATAAAATTTATTTATGAACTTCAACAATTGTCACACAAATATTATAATGAACAGTTGTAAATTAAATTAGCTTTAAACAAGATTTTCAGTAAACATGGTTTTCTGGAAGACCATAATTCGGAAACAGCAATTTTTAAATTCATTGAATCGATTACAACATCCTTGGAAAATAAACAAATCCCATGCGGACTTTCTCTTGATCTCTCCAAGGCTTTTGACACGGTTGATCATAAAATCTTTCTTGCAAAACTGGAGAAACACGGAGTTAGGGGTAAATAATTCGCCTTGATGGAAAGCTTTTTAGAACATAGAACGCAGAGAGTGAACATTGTGGAGGGTGGACAAAATTTCATATTTGGGGAATTGTCACTACAAATGGGAGTTCCTCAAGGTAACATAATTAGCCCACTTTTGTTTTTAATCTATATTAATGATCTACCTGAAGTTATTGCTGATACTTATCAATTACACAAATGATAGTAACATTAAGTATCTGCAAATCACCTTTCCCTTCTCGAAACTGAAATTGCCTTCGCGCTCTCAAAGATTGAACATTGGTGTATGAATAAAAAACTCATATTGAACAAAAGTAAGACAAACTGCATCTTTTTACGTCAAGCCATAGTAGACTGCAACTACTAGAAACATTAATTTTATCTTGGAATAAATATAGATAAAATATAATAAAACATATCCAGCACATACGCTTACACTAACAGAGAAAATTTTTCTCTATATGTGCATCAAATTTTTCAACAACTTGCCAATTGATATTCAATGCATGAAGAATTTCTGTGAATTAAAAAATAAAATATTCATTATTATTGTGCAATGTCAACCATATACGGTTAATGAATACTTGAATGAGTAAGTTTTTGTCTTTGTATTTTATTTTAAATTCTGTATTGTTTGACTTGTTTTCTTACTATCTTGTTATTATTTTGCAACAATTATTATTGAGAAAGTAAATTTACTTATCAGTAGAAATTTTGTAAAAAGGAGTTCAAAAGCATAACTTATTCAAATGATTTACAAAATTACTTATAAGACGTGAAATCTATATATCTAATTGATCGATAAGTATTGTACTATTACTATTTTAATATGTTTCTGTATCTAAAGATTCAGCTTATGTACTTTTTTTAGGTGTGGAAAAAATATCGGGAACATGGTTGCAATTATGATCAAATTTAATCTATTTACCTACTATTATTTTTAATTATTATAACAGGGTGAAACCGCGGGTAAAAATAAGGGTTGTTGGTCGTTTCATTTATAATTAGGAGACAGCAGCCAAACCGCTACGAACATAGTTTTCTGATGCATCACTAACAGAGATAAAACAAATGTTCTAAACTCGTCGATTACTTCTATGTGTCTGATTTGTTATTTCATGTAGCTGATTAGATAGGAGGGAAGTCCCGAATCAAGGAAACAACCTTCAATCGAAATACAGTCATGCTGAATAACATATTAATTGATATGGTTTGCATGCACACTTACGTCAGAAAAGTAGTTGGTTTCTGTCGATGTTGACTCATGATATTATTCTCATCCTTCGGATTTTACCGGTATAGAATGTGTAAGTCATTTAAATTCTGAGACTAACATCTTGGTCATTATGGGCACAGTCTGTGATTCGTATAAAAATGAGTTGACAAAGATATTAATTATTGGTGGCTATAACCAGTGGCGGCTCGTGAATTTTTTGAGAGAGGAGGGTGGACATAAAACGTTTTTGTAAAAATATACTCTATTCACAGACTTTTAACCTTTGCACAGCGACCGTACCAGCTACTTCCGTGACAAAATTAATTGTTACCCAGCAAGAACCAACGTGGAGGTATAAAGTTTCTCTTGGCAAAAAATTTTTTTGTTCGTTTAAAATATTTTTCTCTCCACCGATGCCGACGTGACAGGAATGGTGACTGTCAATCAAAGTAGTTAAAACTGAGGTAAAACTTGTTGCAAATCATTGTCTATCATATATTTTATCATATCGGCGTGAATGTCGTACTGGCCTAAAATATCCTTATCCGAGCATATAATGCATAATTCATTGTGCAGTGTTATTTTATCAAAAAATTTAGATTTTAGAACTAAGTTATACAAAAAACTTCAATTCATGTAAATCGGAAAATCGAAACTCAATTTGACCTTTAATAGTATCTAAAATTTCATAAAAAAAGTGTTTATAATATAGTTTCTTGTCTACCAAATTATATGTTTTCCTCCTTTAACAATATTCTGTTTACCGGTTAATTTAAACTTAATACTCGATGTAATATGTTCCTGCGACTTTTCATGTCCGTCTATACCACGAGCTAAATTTTTCAAATCATCATAACCCGAGTGCCCCCAACATGAAGTTGTATCACATGTAAATAGCAAGCAATACCAGTAATATAATTTATTGTGTACCTCAGATCCCGTTAACCATAAACATTTTTTACAATTATCAGTATCAAATGATCGATTTTGAAACAAACCTGTCATCACTAATCTTTTCAGCAACTAAATCACTACTCATTTTAACGTTTAATAACCAAAGAACTCTTTGTTAATAACTCAAAAAACACTTTTATAATATGTTAATCCACTAAATGGATTTTCTAAAAGGCAGCAACTAACTCACTAACACTCATTTTAAATTTACAACAGACAACAATCTAACCTTACTTCGCGTGGCGTGACAACACATAAACAAGCACTGACTGACCTACTCAGCAGTCGGCAGAACGCACGTGTCGTATTTCATAGATTGTGAGCGGCTGCCGCAGGCTAGCCTCCAGAGGGTGTTGCCATTTTCGCTGATTTAGCCTATTTGGCGATCGGACTGGTCGGAAAAACGGCAACTGCGTTGAACAACACATGCTCAGCGTTTGAGATATATAGAGAGTCTAGCCTCAGGGCACTGTTGCCAGATTAAAAATAACTACTGAGAACGGGGAATTGATTGTAAAATTTTAAAAATTATCAGAGAAACAGGGAATAAAATGGAGAATGATCATTAAGATAAATGATAAATTGCTGAGGAGGCTGAGCCTCCTTAGCCTCCTTCGAGGAGCCGCCACTGGCTATAACTGCCCTCACTAGCAGTAGTTCATACTATTGTAATTGGGGCATAAGAAATTTTTCCGAATATATTCGTTTTGAGCATGTCTGAATCGATCTAGATCAGGGCTTACCTAAGCTTCTTCAGGACCCCAACATTCAAGCAATAATTCTCGCGACCCAAAACTAATTTATTAAATAATCTATGTATACAGACTGCCTAAAAATAAACATACATATTCGAGGGCAAGGTGAAAGTTCCTGAAAAATAAAACAGATGGCGCCTCAATCGTGACATTTGTGATGTTCCATCTTTCACTAAAACGCATTAAAAATTTCAGACTGATATGTCATTCAGTTCTGTTTTGACACCCATCGAAAGCAAGCATCCTTGCAGATTTTTGTAAACATGGAAATAGTGAATTTCGCGTCTTGATTAAACATTATTTCTTGCGTGGATAAAACATTACGCAAACCAAAGCATCGCTTGTTGAAACGTTATGGACAGTGGTGAACTATTCATCTTATAGAAATCCATTTTAATAAAAGGAAATAAAACAATTTTATCTAAATCATTCAGTTTAATATCAATGATTTAATATCGTCTGGTAGATTCTTGAACGCTTTCATATCCGGTCACAAATTATTTCGATCTTTCAGAATTTATGATGAAAAGGTCTTTTGTCGTAGGTTTCTAAAGCAACTCTATTCTCTTGTAACCATACACAAGTCACATTTTCAGTTCGTTGACATGGCATAACGATAGAAACGTATCGATAATAAATTACCTAGCCTTCCACCCCATATAAAGTCAACGAGAAAAAGAACAAATTGCTACTGTTCCATCTATGAATTTTTAATACGTCAGTTTGTTGACATGGAAAACTGTAACGATTTTCAGTTACGTAGTAGATACATAAAAAACTTGAAACACTGACCCACTGTTGAAGTTCTAAATGTATTTCTACAATAGATAGTTATTTGGTTTTATCTCGTTTTCGAACTTTGTGTTATCGATACAAAATGATAGGAAGGTCCCATCCGAGGTACCTGAGAGCAATAAACCATGCTGTAAATATGTGTGGAATAACAGTAAAGTTGCCCATTATTATTCATATTACCAGATTTTTACGCCGTTGTATATAAACATAACCGATTAAATATTAAAAATATTAAATATCAAGAGTTTGATTAATCTGGAATCAGTTCAGATCGAGGTAAAACCACCCACTGAATTGATCAGTTCATAATAATTTTGAAATAATAGTTATACGGTGACTTTAATCGAGCTTCTAATTTGTTACTTGGGAAATAGGAAAAAGTTCTTATCATGGGTGACCGCCATTTGAATCATGGATAAATATTTGACGAATGAAATGATTAGCATTCAACCTTCATAATTATAAAGAATGAATTAAACTCATCAATTACTTCCTCTTATTGTTTAGGAGATAATAAAAAACTCTTTATTCGTTCATTCGAATCATAAAATGGAATTTTATTTAATTTTTCCTCACTGTATTTACCTAAGTATATTTAATCCAACCAAATTATCATATATATCGCCAATTAAAATGGAAACATACATTTGATATGGCTACCGATGGCAGCAATACTAGGAGGGTTCTTCCCTTGATAAAGTGGAATTTGCGGCAAACATTCCAGCAAAAAGGCTGGCTTTTTCTTGTGTATTCAAAATGATTTACATCTTATGTTTAAACACAAACTCAAGATTATTTAAAAAGTGTTCGCTTAATGATTTTTTAAACGATTCAACGTTATAAACAAATATTTGTGTTAATTGTTTGTACAACTAATATTTTACAGTGTGTCTTATATGATGAATATAAATAGTTTTAGGTTATTTTGAATAGCTAATATTGAACATTCTTGGCTTCCGGATAGATTCCGCGTCAAAATAGCACGCCGTGATGCCGACGTTTCGTTTGACACGAATCAACAAATCCTTTTCCAAAATACAAAAATCCTGGGCCGAGCCCCCCAAACTTCTATCAGCGAAATATCCTTGAAGCTATAGAAATTCTAAAAGATCGAAATAACCTAAACCGTTACTCAGGATATTACCTTCCTCACATTTGGAAACCCATCCTCGATAATTCCACTTCGCACATGATCACACAACGGCAGGTTCAGGGGCCGGAACGGAGCTAACCACAGGAATAAAGGCAGTGAACTGTGTAGCGTGAAGGTTTTCTCCCACAATAAATACCGCTACAGAAATCAGAAGAATCAGTTTCAGTTTAAACCTCAAGGCTGCCCTGAAGATGCTACCTGTACTGGTGAGCGAAACGTCGGCATACATATTATGTAAATTTTGCAGATCGCGGTATTTCTGACATCCATCTTCATTTAATCAAATGGAGCTATGGTATTTTATTGAACCGCAAGGACAACCCTCTTTTTCTGGTTATAAATATATATCAGACGTATATATTTAACCTGCAGTAGTGCCGGAGTTCTCATTTTAAAATTCATGTGACGTCATCGATGTGAGTCACTGCTGGTGTCACGTCACTTCCGTCTCGGTCGGCTTTCCTATACTGACTGTGCATTCTGAGGCTTGCGTTAAGAATTTCGCTTCTAAAATTGTTAACAGAAAGTGTGAAGGCCACGTATGTCTCTGAAAAAACACGAAGGCGAGTCAGGCAAAGCCGAAATTCGGACACCGGTTCCTTCCAAATGTTACTGAGCGCACACAGTACAACTCAATACCCAAGATTGCACTCATGAGTAGAGTCCTGCCATTCAAACCATGTCCCATATAACGAGTAGATCAAAAAAATTAACAAGGTCTCTCTTCTCACCATCACTCGAGTCCCAAACTCGAGGCGTTTGGCTACGCCCTTGCAACTGATAACAAACAGTGTTTCATATCCCCTCATGCCGGCATCATATAAATTAATCTACATAATTATATTTTTACAACCGTTTTATTATCATATAGAGGAGTGTCATGTTAGTAGCATGGTGGCATATCTTGGGGACACATTTGTCTGTTTTTAAATATTCCATGATTCAGAACTATGTGAAGCTTTAACACAATGTACATAAACATTAATAGCAAGTCAATTTTTCGCTAAAGAACATTAGTTTTAACGAATGCATTACTGCATAAGTTTAGGGCGCATTTCTAATCGCGTGTCTCTTATCGATCCCGCATGTATTGTAAACACTTCGTGATTTGGACTGACGAAAACAAAGGAAAATTAACTTTTTTTTCAACGCTGTTGTGTGTCCCCAAGGTGACATACCCAAATAAATGTTATTTACGATTTTTCTAATTAACTTGTCCACAAATAAAGTCGGGAGAAGTTGCGATTGATTGTAAAAGAGATTTCAACGTAAATATACGTTTTAAGACTGTTGGGAGCTAAATCAATGACCTGATTATATCTATTAGAATACCTACTTCATGTAACATTCTTTTCTTTTTGGATTACCTTTAAAAACAGTGTCAAATAAGCTGTGATTAATTGAACACGTAACTTACCTCTTTTGTTAGCAAAATAGTGGGACAAATGTAAATATATGATTGTAGGAGCACAAAATATATAATGTATTTCACAACTCTATGTTCTACACGGACACCTGCCCTCAGGTTGAGTTTTCAAATTATACACACTATAATACAACCTGTTTTATAATGACTCTTCAATCAATCGATCAAAACGGGGGCGTAGAAGTCCTGAGCACCTATACCCCTTGATTGGGTCCATTGTGCGCCCCTTAATAAAAGACGTAGTGCAGCAGACAGTCCCTGAAAAATAAAACAGCTGGTGCCAGAATCGAATATAACATGTGACATTTGTGATGTACCATTAAAGTTTTCAGACTGATATGTCATTCAGTTCTGTTTTGACACCCATCGAAAGCAAGCAACCTTGAAGATTTTTGCAAACATGGAAAAAAGTGAATTTCGCGTCCCATTGAGATTACAAAGCCAGAAATCGTCGATAAAATCCATGGTGTGATATTGGACGATCTGCGAGTTAAAGTGTACGAGATTGCTGAGGCTATGGGCATCTCAACCGAACGGGTGCGGGACATTTTACATACATTTTTGAATATGGAAAAGCTATCTGCCAGATGGGTTCCACATTTGCTCTCTGTTGACAACAAGCGCGACCGTGTGACAACTTCAAAAGAGTGTTTCGCTATGTCCAAGTACGATAAGAAGAACTTTTCGCATGGATCCATCACAACACGCCAGAAGTCAAAGAACAGTCGAAACAATGGACTTGTCTTGGCGAATCGAAGCCGAAAAAGGCCAATGTCGGCTTATCGGTCAACAAATTCATTGCGACAGTTTTTTTGGGATGCAGACGGTATCGCCTCTATCGATTACTTTGAAAAGGGCAAAACAATCACCGGCGTTTATTATGCAGAGTTGTTGGATCGATTCGACGCCGATTTGAAGCGAAAGCGACCGCATTTGGCAAAGAAAAAACTGCTTTTCCACCAGGACAACGCACCTGAGCACAGGTCCGCAGTCGCAGGGGCAAAATTGCATGAATTTCGCTACGAATTGGTTCGTTATCCACCATATTCTACAGATTTGGCTCCCCGTGATTTTTTATCTATTTCTAAACTTGAGAAATGACTCGGCGGAAAGAGATTTGGCTCCAACGATGAGGTCATCGCTAAAACAAACGCCTATTTCGAAGGATTGCCAAAAGAAAGGGATCGCAAAAATAACGCTGGACCAATTAGCTGTTGTCTTGAGTTGCACTGCTTGGAGAAATGTTGTTAAAGCCACATGTGTTACCTAGGCAGGCAGGTCTCCTGTTGTTCATTGCTGACAAAAACGACTCGATGTTGATTTTACGTTGTTGCCATTAAGTATCAAACGATCACTTATTCTGCAATTAGTGATATTTTTGCCACATGGGCAGTTTTTATTCAAATCATATATGTAGGCTGAAGAATAATATACTATTTATAGTGCAGGACATATACAATTGAAACTATAAATAATAATTACGCATTGTTTCGTCTACTCCTACGATTATATGAATTGATTGTAAGAAATTCGGCACTGATTTAATCAGAATAAAAGTGTTATCACGTTTAGCTTGGATTTGTTTGTGTTATAACAGTTGTTATATAGCTGCGCGGTGTTTTGTTTTGCAGCAACTAGCAATATCAGTGCTCTCGTATATGATTGCTGGCTTTGTTCAAATATTGTGTGTGTGTATATATTCTGACAAAATACCTTGAAATTGTTTATTTATAACTACACAGATGCTATAAGTGTATGTAAAGTTCATACGAGGTACTTTCTCTGTAGGGGAATAATAATTATACGCTATAATACAAATTTATCGTTGCATTTGCTGGACAAACACACACGATAAAATTAATCATTATTAGTTCTTTTTGAGTCACGCGTCACGCGCACAAACACATGATTTTCCCTTATTTAGCAACCATTTAATTTGGGGGATTCGGTATTCATCACATGGCATTTTGGCGTCCGATTTTGGGATTACGAAATTCGTCCCAAGATATTTATTGATTTTAAAATTATAAAATACAATGAAATCTTTGTTGATGCAACAATTGTTCCACCATAGGCGTCCAAGTATAATTTTTACGTTTACAAAAAAATTAATGTGATTGAGAAATTAAATTATGTGGTCGGCTTTACTTTATTTATTCACTAAATTAGTGTAATAAAAAAATGTGTAACATATGATCAAGAATATAATGTACTTATAATACATACATTTTACATAAAACTCGGAAAGAAAACATTGACAATTTATACATAATAATACAACTTATTTATGGATTTTACTTTGAAAGAATGAAGTAGTTATCATTTTGTTGTTCCAAATCTAAGAATAATTTTTACAAAAAATTTTATCTCCGAATTGTGGCTGAGTTTTTAAGATTTACAAGGAGTAGCTACCCTATTACATTTTATGTACACTCTATTTGAAATTTTAACAAAACATCCATTTAATAAAAAATATTCGGTGAACTATTTTAATGAAAAGAGTTATTTAATTGAGAGTGAAAGGACTCGCAAGGGTTCGTGGTTTTATTTAGAGTTGAAGAAGCTTCAGCCCAAATGTGGGGTGGAAAAGTGGCTTCGTCGGATATAAAATAATCCACCAAATAATCAGCAAAAACCGTTCACTTCTCGTCACTTGGTTTTATCGCAAGCAACTCAAATTCAAAAAAATCGCTTACCAGATTTGGATATCAAAACAATAACGAAGCCACTTTTCAGTTTCACAATTTTTGCTTTTATATTCACCACTTAAACCCCAACTTTTGTATTTCTGAATGTTTCTGAAGAAAAATCTGAAGGAAAACCGTTTGAAGCTAATTTTGTACGCAATATTTTAGTTGGTCTCTGTAGGTTCTTCTTCCGTTTATCTTTTGCTGGCAACACCAAGAGCTTGTCCAGCAATTTTTTCTGCAGGTTCGTGATTATGTTGATTTTTTAACGTTGTCACAATAAAACTGCCCGATTTCCCAATGGTATACACATAAATCTTACATTTAGGCCGTTTGATGCACCTCCATACAGTTTCATTAGTTGAAACTACACGTACACTATTTGTGTGTTTCCGCGTTCACTAATAATTTATTCCACAAACGACATTTTAAATTTTGAAAAGAATGTTAACTATTACTTGTTAGCACGTACAACACGAAAAATATAATGATTATAAGTAATGATCAACATCCGCTCATTCTTTCTATTCTTACTTAAGAAAGCTCTGTGTGACGAGTTTCAGGCACCCTTAAAGTTTACCTGAGATCTTGCCTGGTCCCCGTTATCAAATTGTGACCAATGCTGGTATTTTATGTCTTTACGATTTTATATTTCCACAAATTGGAGGGTGTGTAAGTCTGGGGTTTCATGAATAAATTTTGGAATGAATTGTACGTTCTTCGTAAACTTGAGGACAGTGAAAGTATGTGAAATAATTGCTTTCTACATCGACCGGTATAAATTGTTTTTTTTTAAATCCATTTTATACGAGATTGAATTTTCGACATTATCATTCATTCCAGATGCTGATGAACCGACAACCACCATGTTCTTGTTTAATAGTGACTCATATAAATTGATAAAGAGCTGAATATAAAATGATAACGGCTAGTCCTTGTTATACAGTAGTATAGAGTACATTTTTGCAAAACTAATCACTTCTAAAACTCTTCAATATAGGGCAACATATCAGTTCTTCGAAGTGGAATGTTTTCGATCGATGTTTATTCAATATTTATCTGGTATGTCACGTTTACTGGGAACAGATTAAAAGCAGTTACCAGTAAGTAACCTTGGCAGATTTCGCTAAGCGAAGCTAATATTCGTCATCCGTCAGTCAACGTGGTGTAGTCTATCATGACTATATTTTTAGGTGCTGTATCAGAGTCTGCAATAAGGAATCTTATGTATATTTATCTACATTTGAAATGTAAACACGTTTAAGATCACAAATACAATTGACTATTATTATGAAGCTACTAAAAGGAAACGATCGTTTAGTTGAGTTGGGAAATCCGTAAAAATAAAACCGTCAAAAGTATTACAAATAATTCTCTATCTATCCATTTCGTAGAATGATACGTTTCTTTTTCTTTGTAAATGTTACTTACAAATCGTGACGATTGTGATGTACCATCTTTAACTAGAACGCATTAAAATTTTCATACTGATATGTCATTCAGTTCAGTTTTGACCCTCATCGAAAGCAAGCAACCTTGATGATGGATCCATCACAACACACCAGAAACCAAAGAACAGTCGAAATAGTGAACTTGACCTGGCGACCGTATTCCCATAATCAGGGAGAAAATATTATTTAAAGAACACATATAAGCACTTCTGAAATGAGAACTACGAGTATCTCTATTTTAAATGTTTTCCCCATTCCTTCCTCTAACTTAATAGTATTTACATTTTAGAAAGTTCTTCCAGATTACCAATGGGTGGTGATTTCTCAATCATATCATAATGTGAAATGACAACTTACTCTACCAATGTATTTCCCCAACCGGAACCCGATTTGTTATCTGTATCTTATATTTACGATAAACAACCAAAATTACTAATATTTTCATACATTAGTATCGTTTGAAGATGATACGCTAGTGTCGAAACTATTGTCACGATTTGTTTCTGTAATATATGTGATAAAAAACATAGTAGGTGCTTTATTTTATTATATCAGTATTATACATAATTCACTATCTATTCAGTTCGTAGAAGAAATCATGAAAATAAAAGAAAACTCGCCTAGCTTCGCCGCACAGTGACTTCTTTGGGTGAACAAAAAATGATAATATTCAATTGGCAGAATTTACTGAGATTCTGCACATTTCTTATAAACTATAAATTTAGAGTAGGTAGTCTAAAATTAGAAGATATCGCTGTTAATAAGATCGTTTAGAAGGTCTGAGTGAACAGTAATAAAATGAAACTTGCTTGCCTAAGGTTATTTGCTTGCATAACAATATAATAATTTATTATACGCAATGACGTACCTGTAACCAGACCATGGCATATCAATGCACATACTGTGAAGGTAATCCTTACGCCAGATTTTACGTAACGATTAGCAAAAAAAATATCAAAACTATTACACGCATTGATTCAATCAGTTGATGTTTTTGAATGAAATTTCGAAATGAGAAACGGGGACAAGCGGGACGCGTTTAATTAGCATTGACTAGAATAGTTTATTAATTAGTGTTCCAAATATTATTTGAAATGCAATAACTGAGATTTCCTAATATACAGTCCTTAATAAACTATAAATAATTCGCACTGTGGATATATTATAACACTATATATAATAAATAATACACCTGGTGGTAGCTGAATCCGCCGGGGTACACCTATTTGTTTGAGTGGGTTTTCTGTATATTTCAAAATCTAAGTGATTACCATTCTTATAATGTCAATATCAAGGAAAAGAAGCCGGTAATCTGTTTCTATTTCGACAGTGAATCTCAGTTAATCAAATTGGTTATTAAGCGTTTTCAAAAAGTCACGTAAATCAAAATCTTCACTTGTAATCGCGAAAATGGCGTGAACGTATTTACAGTCCTTAAGGTAAAATAAATAATACATTTATAATTGTTCAATTAAAATATAAGCAATAAATTATAAAGTAATATACAATAATCGATGAATTACCATCGTTGACAGTTTAAAACTCATCAACAGAAATAATTTTTGATAAGTCATGCTTTAGTGATGCTCTAAAGGGAAAGTTTTGTATATCTTTAATACATTTGGGGATCGAGTTATACAGTAAAGGTTTTCATCCATTCTGTATTAATTTAAATATATATTTTCTCCATGAGTATAATATTCATGTACATTATCATGGGTACTATAGTTCCATCCTATAATCAATTCTGCCACAATGATCTTGAAAGCCCGACGTTGTATGCAATAATTTTTTTCGGCTGTTGTGGCATGGTCACATACCAGTGGCATGTAGCTTTGTTGGGATTACTGCCGAAGGATTATTAGCGTTCTCTAGGATGAGTAGGGAAAATATAGTTTCAGTATATTTTGAGCGCAAATTCAATAAAGTTAGTGTCTTCGAAATGATTAGCTAGGTCATTTATATAAATGACAAATAACACAGGTTCCAAAACTGAACCATGTGGTACTTCAACATATATATACACGAGAAACTGGATGATTTATACACGCCATTTGGGATCTTTCAAAGATATGATTGCAGCATTTTCATCGTGGCCATAATATTGGACTTAGCCAGAAAAGTTGCTAAGGACGAACAATCAAAGACCTTACTTAGGTCGCTTCAAAGTCATATATTATCCTTTGCATCAGGTTGTTTATTGCCATAGTGGGAGATGGGTTGCTTCTAAAGCCATATTGAGATTTATAGGACTTACTGTAGGAGCGGATTTATTGATACTGGTCTAAAGTTCTTATAAGTTGAATTTTGAAACAAACTGTGAAAATATTGTTATCTAGACTAATACATTTTATGGGAGTGTTAAATCCATAAAAATCTTTACTATTTCTTACTAATTTGTGAATCTTATTTGCTATCTAAATTGATGAGATTGGTATTATGGTGGCATCATCAGTAATTTTGCAGCGTTTCAGATATTGCAATTTGCAATGAGTTTACGCTTGTATCAGCAAAATGTTGTTAGTTCGTTTGCTATGTTGGTCAAAAATGTATTGAATTCTTCAGGATATATGCTATTTGTCGTATGAGACTACCTTGATTGATGATTTCATTGCCTTATTTTGGATTATTTGCTAATTATATATCGATCATTTGTTGTGGTTTTAGCTGTTCTGATTGCATATGTAAGATTCTGGAAATAATTTGTTGATATCCTTTTTCTGATAATCAACACGATTTAATTTTTGCTCTCCGAACTAATGTCTCTTGATAACCGGATGACAATATATCCATCTTTCCTCAAGTTAACACTTGGAATTCTATAATGAAAATAATAATATTTTGCTGCCTATAATAATATGTATTTCTTTTGTTACAGCTTGCCGGATTGGCATTAGTGATTATTGGAGTATTGTATAAGCTGAATTATAGTAAAAGTCTCTCCATTGATTCCTTGCCCGCCCAGTTTGGATTGGCGCCTATCTTGTCAATTATTATAGGATCTATCGTATTTGTAACAGCTTTCTTGGGATGTTGCGGTGCTGTCAAAGAAAGTCCATGCATGCTAACAACGGTGAGTAATAGTTTATTCGCAGATTGTTTGTTTTTCACCCTGCCACATTTCCTATAAACACATTTTTTTTGATTTGAATGAACCAAACACGCGAAAAGTGCATTTCTACGTTCAATAAAGCTAACTCCTTTATTATAAGACTTTCCATTTAAATTCCTTCAAAGATATTGAAACGTGAACGCGGTGGATTTGACTCTGTTACTAAGAAGTTGTAAAAACATCAGATTTCTCATCTTTAAACATTAAAAAATGATAATTTTCCAAGGATTTTAAGTCCAGACAGATTTCAAATTTAATTAAGTTATAAACTAAACAGTCGTCTTCAAGACTATAAACAAGAACTGCAAACTCTCAAACAGTAACAACGATTAGTCACTATCATAAAATATTGTTTATTTTGCCTTAAACTAAACTATTATCGTCTGTATTACTAATTAATGCTTTCCTATGTCTATCTTAATATACAGTTGAGTTGTTTTTAGTTCTCTATTATTCTATTGACGATCTTCATTGTACAAGTGGCGATAGGAATTTACGCTTTCTTACAAATCAAAGACAAAGAAGGATTCCGGGTTACGATACACGAAGGACTACAGAAAACGTTCGATAAATATTCGAAGAACGAGGAAGCTCAAGAAACTGTGAAACTTACACAATCTTTCGTAAGTATTTCATAATCGTCTCCTAAAGTAATAAACTATGAAAATAGTTCACAACTGTGCTAATAAGTGAGAAATAATCACCCTCATTTATTGAGGAAAACGCGGTTTCTGCTAATTCAGTTAAAAGTGTGGAAAACATCGTGTTCAGGATGCCTTACACATCGTTAGTCAGAAAAAAAAAGGGGGGCTAGTGATTATTACTATAAATAAACAATGAAAAACCATTTTCAGTTAACAAATAGAACGTTTTTTATAACAAATGGAATACCTCGGGCTTTTTTAATACAAAGTTTCTGAAATTTAGTATCAGGGGGGTTTTATGGTTCGCTGAACCCGAATCGGAAGTCGGAATATAAAAAATCCTTCCCGTTTGCTGGAAAACCCGGAAAGTTATACCAAATCTAAGCAACAAACTACATTTTTTCTCGGACTTGAGTGGTATTGAAATAATAAGATGCCTTGATGTGTCACAGTACAAATTTCATTAAAAGAAGGAAAATTGGTGGAAAATCGCGGCGTTTTACCTTCATATTCCTATCTCCTCGTTCAACGTGTGTAATTTTATGTTTTCGTGGTCGCTGAATATTATTTTATGATCATAAAATCAAAACCGATGATAGTTTTCCTAAAAATGAAAATTTCTACACGACAAACTTTAATTATTTTGTTTTTCGAAAAGTATAGCAGATTGAGTTACGACACTTTGGAATTAAAAAAGTTTTTGAATTTATCTGAAAATAGGGTTTTATTTTGAGATACGTCACTTTACAAAATTAACGACAATATTATCTGTAGCTTTCGAAGTTATCTTATTATGAGCGACCAAATAGACAGACAGATAAAAATGATTGATTACAGATTGTTCTATTTTCAATTTCAGTTGAATTGTTGCGGTGTCGACGGACCCAGTTATTGGAGATGGGAAAATAATACAGTGCCCACCAGTTGCTGTTCCCATAACGTGAATCCCTGTTCTCCTGCCAGTCCGTACCTTTACGATACCGGATGTACCAATGCCTTACTCGCTTTCCTGGAGAAGAGCACGAAAATTATTGGAGGCGTTGCAATTGGAATTGCTGCTACAGAGGTAAACAACAAATACTAAGGTTTTATTATTTAAATAATCTCCGAAGTTAAACTCGCAGTTGTCGTGAGTTATTCTTCTTAAGATTTGGAAATATTCGTTTCAATTTGTGTTTTACAGAGGTAAAAAAATCTGAATTAAAATAACTATTAAAAGTTCGAGTTTCACTAGTTTCGTAAATAAATGTGACTAGATTTGCTAGCACAGTAGCTTCTTCAAACAAATATTACACTTACTACTTACTAACTTACTACAAAAGGACTACCTAATATATAACTTTAATGTTAATCTTAGGATAGATGGTTAATGGAAAAAACGTATAAACTAGCAATAGAAATGACGTTAGTATAATCTTAACAACACATTTTTTTCATATATTATTACCTTCACTCATCATTCGTGCTCCTAGCCGTAGAATTTTATAGTATTCGAAGCCTCGAGTCGGACACGATGATTGATGACATTTCCAACGGTTTGTTTCTAATGTTTTTCAAATCGTAAATGATGAGAACATAATAAATAAATGTACATGCGATAAAATAAAAGCTGCTGTGTTCCCAAACCAAATAGTTATAATGGCACTTCAATACCAATAACTGGAAAAATTAACCTAGCATGTTAACTAAAAGAACAAATTCTAAACCTTCAATCGCCCTGCGTATTCCTAATTTTCGAAGGTGTTTTATTATATTACTTTCGGGGTGACTTCACGTATCCCTCGTCCCACTGACGAGCTTGTGACTTAATTATTGATTGTCTGTTCTATGGTTATCATACTTACCATTATCTTTCATGTGAATCATCTCAAGGATAGATCTTTTAAAATAACTGGTTTCTTTAGCTAAAATATTAACATTTTTATAATGGGAGTAATGATTATAATCGAAACAGAAGAAATTTTCTAAATACTATATTTATGGCCATACATTCTTTACTGTAAATATTGCTTATAGATTCCTATATACGTCCAATCGCAATCTAAATTTAATTTATATACCGTATGGGTTTATTTATGTTTAGATATTAAAGGTTTTAGAATTGAAAAATACTTTCCAATTCAGTTTGTAAGTTTATGAGCAATCTTTATATCATACTTTTTAAACATTTCTTAATTTTCAATCCCATTATTAAAGAAAGAATAAACAAAATCTACAATGGAACTTCATATATAAATAATACAGATAATTTTATAACATTACCATACATTCCGGAGATCTCAGATAACATTAAGAAATGTTTAAAAAAGTATGATATAAATGTTGCGTATAAACCTACTATCTGTGGTGGGAAATATTTTTCAAATCAAAAAACCTTTAATACCTAAAGATAAAGGAACCCGCACAGTGTACAGATACAGGATTCTGTAAACTATATTTATATAAAAAATGTATGACCATGAGTATAAGAAACAAAAATTAACCATCAATTCTATTACAAAAATGTTAATAGGAAACCAAACAACATTATGATGAAAGATCTATTCTGGAGATGATTCACATAAAACGTGACTCCAAGTCTGTAAACCCTAGAACAGATATTCAGTCATTAAGTTAGATTTATTCTAATTTAATTAATTAAACCGTTGCAAATTGCAATCATATACAGATATTGCTTGACATGACTCCATAGTTTATAAGAAAATTGCTAAGCAGTGGATACATGAAACATTGGTGTGTTATAATTTCGATTACTCGTGTTTCTGATCGTTTCGATGACGTGAGCATTTTTGATTGAAATTGGTGCGATAAGGCGCTTTGTGCTGATACAATTAGTTTCAAGAAATCACGTTTTAGACATAATACGTCTTCTGATGATGGTCGGGAGACCGAAACGCACGTAAAGACGAAAATAAGAAGCATAGAGACCTATTTCATGTCTTTACTCTGTGCAAAAAGTCAAGACGTCTTGATTCTGTGGTGCATTTTGATATTCACGTGACAGCAAGTGTCAGTATAAAACTAGGTTATATTATAAAAGTCAACCTGACAGCAGGTGTCTGTATGAGTATAATTTAACTTCTTTCATTAGCGTTTTCTAAATTATTTCCAATATATTTTCTGTTCCTACAGTCATTTATATTTGACCAGCAGGGATGTCTGACAGCTCAGCTTTTTAAATTAATTAAGGTTAGCTATCATGATGACACTCATTGTTGAAAATGTGTATGTTTGTAAATATTAATAGTGACTTGTTGTTTCAGATAATCGGAGCTATTTTCGGTCTGTGCCTTGCTAGTTCAATAAGGAATCATTACAGAAGAAATATCTACGCATAATTATTATCTCTGTAATAACTAATTTTAAGATTTGCACTCGAATGTATTATAAAATATGATGATAGATAGATTAAGAAGTTTTGTTTTGTTTAATACAAATTTTAAATTTAGTTATGCAATTAAAGTTAGATCTATTTTTATAATGTATTTATTTACATGAATGTACTACTCACCTAGTGTGTTGACTTTTGTATTTCGAAAATATACCTGTTACTTTTCATAAATTGTAATAAAAACCTAACAAACATGTCTATTGCTTGTTTTATTTCACATTGGATATTATACATTCTGTGAAATTCAGTTAATAATAATATTAAGTTAATAATTGCACAATTATTGACTTTTGCGTGAGTTTGTCTTGTCCTCTGACATACTTGGTCCTAACATTTCATTGGTTTTCCTCATTCCTATATTCTCCAGCAAAGATATATAGATAGGTGGCACTATGACTCGTTGCGCTAATGAATCAGAAAACGCGAAACAACTGATTCAGATTGTGTCGCTAATCAGTCTAGACAGATCTATACAATAATTCGAAACGCACCTAGCACTAAAATTGTCCGTTAAATATATCACTGGTTGTAAAGTTCAAATTTGATTATGCAAATAAAAATTATGTTATGTTAGTTATATACATAAATATAAATTATGCAACCGATACTACTATCAGATGTAATACTGGTTGCGTCGTGATTAACCAACAGGTAATACAATTGTATTAGGCAATCATTGTAACTGTAAAGTGTATTATTAGTTGCATAACCAACGCAATAACTTAACAGTGAATTGCATTACCTGTTGTTTACTTACGGCGCAACTATCATAACATTCGATGGTATTATTAGTTGCATAATTTGTTTATATTTGAACTAATATAATAAAGTTCGGTATTATTGATTGCATACTCAATCTGATCTTTACAACTAAATATATTTAAATGTTACCGTTATGTTGTCGTGTTAGTGATATACATAAATGTAAATTATGCAACCAATAATACTATCAGATGTAATACTGGTTGCGTCGTGATTAACCAACAGGTAATACAATTGTATTAGGCAATCATTGTAACTGTAAAGTGTATTATTAGTTGCATAACCAACGCAATAACTTAACAGTGAATTGCATTACCTGTTGTTTACTTACGGCGCAACTATCATAACATTCGATGGTATTATTAGTTGCATAATTTGTTTATATTTGAACTAATATAATAAAGTTCGGTATTATTGATTGCATACTCAATCTGATCTTTACAACTAAATATATTTAAATGTTACCGTTATGTTGTCGTGTTAGTGATATACATAAATGTAAATTATGCAACCAATAATACTATCAGATGTAATACTGGTTGCGTCGTGATTAACCAATAGGTAATACAATTGTATTAGGCAACCATTATAACTGTAAAGTGTATTATTAGTTGCATAACCACCAAGGCAATAACTTAACAGTGAATTGCATTACCTGTTGTTTAATTACGGCGCAACTATCATAACATTCGATGGTATTATTAGTTGCATAATTTGTTTATTTATATATGAACTAATATAATAAAGTTCGGTATTATTGATTGAATAGTCAATCTGATCTTTACAACTAAATATATTTAAATGTTACCGTTATGTTGTCGTGTTAGTGATATACATAAATATAAATTATGCAACCGATAATACTATCAGATGTAATACTGGTTGCGTCGTGATTAACCAATAGGTAATACAATTGTATTAGACAACCATTATAACTGTAAAGTGTATTATTAGTTGCATAACAAACGCAATAACTTAACAGTGAATTGCATTACCTGTTGCTTAATTACGGCGCAACTATCATAACATGCGATGGTATTATTAGATGCATAATTTGTTTATTTATATATGAACTAATATAATAAAGTTCGGTATTATTGATTGCATACTCAATCTGATCTTTACAACTAAATGTATTTAAATGTTACCGTTATGTTAGTTATGCAACTAATAATACACTTTACTGTTATAATGGTTGCCTGGCAGTTATACTATTAATGATGCACTCTAGTGCAATGATTGTTGTGTCTAAGTTATGCAACTAACGTAACAATTAGTAGTATCATTAGCTGCAGTATACTCAAGCGATATATTTATACTATCTCCTTTTTATTGATGTTTGCTTAATTTAATGTCTAACAAATTTGTCACGTTTATTGGAATAAATAGATAATAAATTTAATACCAAATATGTTTCCTTCAAAATTTTGTTATCACATATATACAACATATGGGGCCAACCTGAATGAGGATATTATACTACACAAAAAGGTCTGGTGCTGATAAACAGAGAGGCAAGCAACTCTAATCAGACTCTTCCATATTCCAACGTAATCCTGTAATATGCAAGAGAAAAACGACATTAATATATTATACAATGCATGACGCAAGTTCGTAACGCACGGATCAGAATATGTACAGGCACCTATAGTAATCACTAAAAGCAACCTTGAACCCAAAAGTGACATATCAAGACAGATATGGGAATGGTGAGAACATTTTGCGCTCTTCTAGAACACAACAACAGTAAACACTGGAATTGAAAGCAAATCAAAAACTGATGATATTAGCTCATCTGCCTCATATATTGGCCCAGGATCTATCCCGAAAGCATACCCGGGGGCTGTTTTTATCAAACAACAACAAACAGTTCGCGCTAGAATAAAGCTTGCACCACATGGTCAACATTTATTAGGGAACCCTTGAAGAAAACTGAAGAACTACTTTAAAATTAATTAATTTAAAACAAAGTGTTAATGTGACCTATTTCCCGAGAATTTTTATAAAGAACTACTCAACCTAAATAGGAACCAATTCCGAATAATTACAGGTCTCCTCACTGGTCACAGCCCAATAAGAGGACACCTGCACAAAATGTGTATGTCGTGGCTCTCTATGGGGCCCAAAAGCAAATGTTTTATGATTGTGCGTTAATCCACCAGTCCTAGAAAGTACTCATACGAAATAACGTTAGGCCAGTTTTTTGAATATTAAAATATGAGGTACCGTAAAATGAGCATTTACAGGGGGCGACTTTCAAACATTTCAGGTAATAGTTACCGACCATGACGGTGAAAAAATAAAATTTCCATTAAAAAATAATTTTGGGGCCCAACGGAGACTTATTTGCTTTAGAAACTACTGCTACGTATAATCTGTATTTTGAGTATATAAGAAATGATGAATAAGTCTATAAATTAAACAACAATGATTAATAAATTTGAATCATATTTTTCCAAATGTGAAACCTATACCACTATTTTGTTTAAATAATAGTCCGTCCCTGTGGCGCAGAGGATAGCGCGTTGGACTTCTAATTCAAAGGTCGTGGGTTCGATCCCCTCCAGGGATGCAATCTTTTTGTACTTGTCCAAAACTTTGTTATATCCTTTCAATGGTTATACAATTTGCAAATTACGTATCAATGTATAAACTAAGAAGCAATTTATTATTTTTCCATTTATCTGCATCTTCAAGTTTCGATGACGTCACTTGAATATTAAAATGAGAATTTCGGAATATCTGCAGATATTAGGGTTCAATAAAATAGCATTCGGCCCTCAGATTGCAGATTCGGACAGTGGTGATTATCGCTTCATCTTTATTGTAGCTACTGAACTATCAGCAACATGATCACACCAAATAGTAGGCCTCTGTAATCTTACTGAAGCTTCCTCCTCTAATAAATAATTTATTGTTGATTGTGTAATCTTTTAAATTCCTATTTAGCATGTTCTTTCTCTCTGATTTAGAACAATCAATTCATCATGATAGAATGTTGCAATTACGCATATTTATGAAAATGGAATAACAGATACCACTACTCGTATCGTCGTATCTTTTCAATTCCATTGTTGAATGTAGTTTAAGCTTTATAGATGAACTATCTTACAGTAAATTGTTAATGATGAGATCTAATCAATGCTAGCTATATGTAATCCCTCAGGTTTTCAGCAGTATTGGTAATTGAATTTTTAATTATATCGCAGATTCGAACAGTGGTGAGCTTAGCTACATCTCTATTAAAATTACTGAACTATCTACAACGTCATCACACCAAATAGTAGGGTTCTGTAATCTTACTGAAGCTTCCTTCTTTAATAAATAATTTATTGTTGACAATGCAATCTTTTAAATTCCTATTTATCACGTATTACGTATTACTAGTATGTCCATCTTACACACAGTTACCGAGGCTACCTATTAATATCTTATAACAAAATAGTAAGGTTCTATAATATTTTAGGTGATTGAAATAAGAGAGAAGATACCTTTATCAAATCATGTGACTAATGCAAGATATATTCCAGAGATGGAGGTACTTCAACCTTACTTTTTATATTATTTTATGTCAAACCAAATTCAAATAATATCGCTTTGGAAAGCATAATATCTTATTATACTGATATACTCAGGTTTCAACAAAACTGTACACGGTAGATATCAAGAAACTGTATTTAGAATTTTTTATAGATAATGGAACTCTGGTTTGGTTACATAAATGTAATAAGTTATTACAGTTGAAGATCAATAACTTTTCGGAAGCATACGTATTGATAAATTAAGTATAACTTTTCCAATCTGTGATTTATAGCACAAAATTTTACGAATTATAGCCCGTCCCTGTGGCGCAGAGGATAGCGCGTTGGACTTCTAATCCAAAGGTCGTGGGTTCGATCCCCGCCAGGGATGCAATAACTTTTTTGCCATAATACGTGATGATGTAAATAAAACCAATTGTAATGACTATTCTGTTTATTAGAGGGCTGGGTTATATTTTGCTTCATTATATCCCTTTATCAAGTAGTATCGATCAACATATATTGAGATTGGTAGAACTGGAAAAAAGCTGTGATCAATATTAATCACGTCACTTCCCTTACTTTTGTTAGCAAAATAGCTCTCGGACACTCATATGGAACTTCTTGCACATAATAAAGACATAAAATAGATCGTGACGTCACATAGATGACGTCACTTTTAAAATGAGAATTGTGGAAACTTATACAGGTTGAATATATACGCGCATACACACAGACAGACATTATGTCAAAAATAAAAATAGTGTAGATCGATTCGGAAATGCTCAAAACGGAGATATTCGCGAAAGTTCGGGTATTTCTGTTTGGCCCGATTTCAATACTTCCTTTATATTAGTTATACTACGTATATAGTGAGTGAAGTAAAAAGACAGTGATGTTTTCTGCATATTATGATTTTATTTGTTTCGCACTAAATATGTATGTCTGTGTGTGTAGTGTACTTTTACTTCCTAATTCAAAATTCAGTCTTGAAAATAGGAACAATATTTTTCCGCGCTCATAAAGTATTTTCAGTTCCTAACTATTCTAGTTCGTCTTCTTGTATTGGATACAAAAAGTTCTAACCAAAAAGGACACAAAATGGAAAGGGGTTCATGCGCCTGGATTGCCTAATACGCCTCTGTGCTTTATATCATATATAGAAAAAGGTTATATACAGTGGATTTATTCGAGGAAAACAACAATATGGGATACATTAGGTTTATTTTATATTTTGAATATACATAAATTCGATGATTCATTTATTCTAGTCACAACAATGACATAAATTTAATTCATTGAAGATAATATAATAATTGATAAGTTTAAAAGTTTATATACTAATTTACAAGATCACATTAAAACATGGTAGAGGAATTAATAGTGCATGTTATTTATAATGTGCTGATTATTAATAAGTACATTGAGGAAGGTCAGGCAAAGTTTATGGCTTCAGAAGGATGGCACATATCAAGCTTAGCCTTAGCATGGTTCATTCGAAACGTCACATTTTAGTTTGAGTGGAAGTCATTTCAGATATTCCAAACTAAACCAATTTTTGTAATTCACAGTTTCCATAAAAAAAATAGGTAACAGTGATTAGTGCAATACAATAAAATGGGGTAGGTGTATCTATAAGAAACCGAAAAATCATTCCTGCATCTCTATATATTTTGAGCATTAAAATGTAAAATTGGTCAATATAATTTTATACTAATAATCACAATGACATAGATTTACTGAAAATATCTGAAAACAGAAAAGTGCAAATTTTATGATATTTTCCACCTGAATCAACAATAATATTAATAAATTGTCATAGGCATTATGAATAAAAAATATAATCATCTTTATGAATACTGTTAATGTACTGAGGATCTTTCGGCTACCAAGTACCCTTCATACCGAGTTAAAACGTTCCTTCTAGTTTGACCCACATAGCATTTTGATCAAGACTCACAATCGATTTTGTAGATTCCTGATTTGTCGAATTTACAAAATCAATTGTTTTTGAAATGGCTAAGTGCGTCGGTATAAAGAACATTTTGCCCATATAAAGAAAAATAACGGTGAAAAATCAGAGGTAGCGGAACCATTTCTCAAGAAAGCTTATCACCTTTAAAACACAGTACAGACAAATATCAAGGTGATTCAGAAGGGATGGAAATGAATAAGCGAAAAATCAATTTATTAAATTCAGATCTATCTCCAGCTGAGGATAACTCATTGTTTACATTATTATCCCCAAATAGTACTAAGACATGTACATTTTGTTTTGTAATTTAGTTTACTCTGATGATGGCCGAAAGTTCCTCAGTACTTTGATACTATTTTTCGTGTATAAAGCAGATTATTTCTCATTTATAGTATCATAGTGTATCCACAGTGAGAATGAACCATTTTATAGTTTATTAGTCAGATACATATCCTCTATTTTACACTTCTTCTTTCAAACGATGAGCCATTTTGCGGATTACAGAACATGCCAATGAACGAATGAAAAAAATTTGTCTGTCATCATAGCAGCAATAATTTGATGGAATCAAATTTTAGTTGATTGATACTCAAGGATGAATATCTGAATTAAAAACTACTCAAATGTATTATATCAGTAACAATCTAAGTAGTGTGAAATATTATTTTGTGCGATTTATTGATGTAAATTCTCTTAATTTTGTTATTTTTAATTTTAATTTAAAGAAGTAAAAATGTGAACATGCTTTTCTCGTGATAGATAATAGATTTGAAAGATTAATTTCAATTGCTTGTTATTTTAATTTTTGGTTTTATGTGCTAAATATACCAGATAACCTAGTGCTAGGGTTCCGAAGCCATTCGAATCTTCGCAGATTCCCTGGACCGGTTGTGAATTTCTGCTGTACGCAGAGTTATTCCAAATATGTCTTCGTGATATCTATTTTCATCCTGTAAATATCAACAATAATAAGTTGAAACCTAACATAATAAATTACAAAGGCAATAAGTAACACTGCAACTTATAGTTTCGGACAGCTGTTTCGCTCCTCGAGATCATCAGCGGAACGAGTAAGCTGGAGAGCTACTACAGTAATAATACTAATGATTACCCAAGAAAGCACATATAATTCATACCTGGGTCAAGAATTATTATTATTTTGTTAATTATGGCAGTTTTTACTTTACAGAAGCTAAAATGATAATTCACAAACCCTCAACGTCAGCATGAATTTTTCCACTTGATTCTCGTCCATACCGCCATATCTTTGCATTATTGTTTTCAACGTTTGGTAAACGTGTTCGGCCATTGTACAATCACCACATACGTAGAAATGTCCCTTCTCTAATGCGAGTATTTTGTAAATTTCGGAAGCCTCTTTCGATATAAGATCTTGGACGTAAGTCTAAAACGAGAAGAAACCATACTATATACAATACAATATGTACACGAATCAATTAAAAATGATATGACACACCCTCCACAACAACTACAGGCTCGATAATATTATGAACGATGAAGGTAAATTAAAGCAAGGAAGAAACATCGTCCATATTACTAATGTAACAATTTCTTTAACTCAGATTGGACGAAGAAAGGACTATACAATTCTAGCAAACAAATTGATGCCTCTTACTTTTGGTACATTAGGTTCTCTCGATAAAGCTAGGAAAACTTTATGAAGCACATTTTGTTTCAACATGGCGGCCTTCTCTTCCCGATAAAGATCAAGTTCTCGTTGACGGCATCCGAAAAACAGCCACATTTTACCAACTTTCTCGTCCGCCATCACTTCGGTCAGTCTCTGTTGCCAAAACGACCTAAAGGGAGCTATACCAGTTCCTGGGCCTACCATAATTATCGGTCTGGTAGAATCGCTGGGAAGATGGAAGTTGGGAGCACTGAAATCGAACAAGTAAGAGTTTTGACACAGCTGGTAACTATAGTCGATTCCTAGAATCACCCCCCTTTATCATTGTGGTCACAAATTATATTATGTTAATTTGAAAAACGCGATTTTAAATTAACCATTATTTGGTTAAGACAAACGAGTCAATATTCTTCCGATTCTGAAACTAAGGATGAGGAACCTGAAATTATTCCAGTATCGATATATCAAGCCTACCTGTAGCATATTCATTAGCATATTGTTTATTAATGAAAGGGGAGGGCTTCAGCATTGTGCTTCAAGTCACACAATATACGAAAAGCTATAATTAGCTAATCAGTTGAGTACTTTTTTTTACTCGATTAAAATGTGTCTAAATAGTGAAATGCAAGTCTGAATTTTATAAAATAAACTGAGTTCTGAAGTAATACATATGTCATTTCAAAATCTGTGTTTGTTTTGTATTTTTTCTTTAATAAATTGATATGACAATTATTTAATTAAAATTATTAATAAATAAACAGCTGTCTCAATGAGTCTATGTTTTCTTTCAAACTACCACCTCTTTTTTTAACGACCAACATATAATTCGAGAGAATGATTGGTTTTACTGTGTTATATATGTTATGTATACTTATGTATTACAATTAATATTATAGACTGACTGCAGAAATTTTCCTAGTACCTAAGCAAT
This sequence comes from Endomychus coccineus, assembly GCA_958510875.1. NCBI lineage: Eukaryota > Metazoa > Arthropoda > Insecta > Coleoptera > Endomychidae > Endomychus > Endomychus coccineus. The sequence continues at coordinate 182,795,068 of OY294069.1, forward strand.
TTTCCTAATCGAAAGTTTCACTTACCTCCTTATAAATAGACAAACGTCATTTTCAATAGGAATAGTTTGTAGAAAATTTGAACAAACACCATAATGAATTGGTCCTTCGCCATCTGAAAATTTGCGAGTTAATATTTCCTCAATTTCTTACACTAAGATACTAAGTTATTTTTGTAAAAATTAAAACTTATATGTCGAATAGTCGAATAATCTATAATCAATGACTTTTGAGTAGGTACCTTCCGTTTTGTAAACAACAACAGCCACTGTTAGATGGATTTCTTTAGGAGATAAATCTGAACTTGAGGAGATGGAATAAAACCTCGGCTGTAAAACAGGCAACTGGGCAATCAGTAGAGGAGCGTAAGGTGACACCGAGGGAAATTCTTCAAGAACGTCTAACAAATTTGGGAATCTCCAATGTCTCCAATCTTCATATGCTGCCGAATCCTAGAAACAGATGTACATTGATTAATAACAAGCCACCAGATTGAATCATGTGACAAAAAATTGAAATAGTGAATTAAAATCAAGTGGGGGTTAATATTGGATCTAAATCTAGATGTAGTTATATTAGACGATACTCACAGTAGCTAAAATCTCCAATTTACGTTTGTCTTCTTCGTGGGTGGCGATGGTTGCGAAATGTTGCAATAAAATAGGAGAAGCAGGTGTCGTAATGTCCAGAAATCGTGACAACAAATCTCTCGCGGAACAAGAAGGTAACCTTTCATGAGGATTCCACGTTTTTGTCACTCCTGTTAAGAAAAATATATTATCACATATCACATATGTTGTTTATTATGATTTTAGGTCACATAGACTCATGTTGCTTCGTCTGGAGAGCCACAGGGAAATGTCCTTGGACCCCAACTTCTTAACGTGTTCATAAACGACATAGTAGAAGTTATTTCTTCCAACATTCTAAAATATGCAGATGACCTGAACATACTCAGGCTAATTGAAAATATAAGTGACTGTATTTCACTTCAATGTGACCTTCACGCGCTTGAAGTATGGTGCCTCGACAATAAGCTAGCTCTGAATGCAGCAAAATGTAACGTAATGTCCTGCTTTAACTACACGAGAGGAAAACCTATAATGTACGAAGGACCGTGTGACCCAGCGGTGAATGTTGATAGAGGAGATAGGCATTCGAATTTTTCTTGAGGGCTTGAAGGTTATAGGCATAAGGAAAGATCTGACTAGGCAATAGAGCTCCACAACTTCTCCGGTCGATAGAAAAATGAAGTCTGGTTAGGAAGAAGTTCGGCAAGGCTCGAGCTTGATAATGAAGGGATGACTAGCTTGAGCTCGTCTAGTCTTTACCTATCTGTAATCTCTGGTGGCGGAATAACAGACGAGTTTTCTGATAAGCACCGACCATGAAAATATCTATAGAAAAGGCAGAGATCATCAATCAAACGAACAACTTTCTTCTAGATAGAATCCAAGAGCTTCAGCCTATGTTTGGGAGCCGAACTTCAAACATGTGATCAGTGCTCCAGGACAGATCGGATATGTCCTTATGATTATGAGGAACTGCTGCACATTCCTATTGTGCAGCACAGGTACGTAGATGTTAGTTTCTGCAATTTTAATCCCAAATAGTGCTAGCTGAATTGATAAGTAATAATAACAAGAGATATAACTAAAGGGCGGAATATACGCAAAGTGCATATATTTGCATATTTTGCATATTTTTACAAATTTCATAAAAAATTGCATATTTCGGCAAAAATAAAATTTGTGTGCATATTTTTATGTTTTTCGTTTTATCAAAAGATTAAGTGCGACCCTTGCAGATAATTGAAATAATTTAAAAGGTGGGTAGGTTTTATTATTATATGGTTTGTGGACGCATTTTATTATTATATGGTTTATTGCCGGCATTTATTGGATGTTTAGGAATTTCCAAGTAATCAGCTTGCCTAATTCACCGAACAGAAACAAGACAAGAAGGTTCACTTGAAGCTCCACCCCTGATGTTGTCTATTTCGCTGGCACACTTAAATAATCCCTGGTGGTGCCAAGTCGTGTTCGATGGTAGTAAGTATTGTCACCGAACAGAAACTTCTGTTCGGTGCGCGGGGGTCTAGTTGGAATGCGGCGGCTTGCTTCTATAGTTCGGACTCCAAAGTACCGACCCCAAGTGAACCTTCTTGTCTTGTTTCTTTTCGGTGCCTAATTGAAGAGCAAATGTGGTCTCTTCTTTTGTATTTATATTGTATAGTTTAGTTTGTCGATAGATTCCAGTGTGAAAACAGTGATTTCGAAGATATTTATTTCAAACGCCTAAAATGCCGAAAGCCGCTTCGTGGATTAAAAATTTTCCTGAGTTGGAGCTTAGTGGGGATAAAGTGTTTTGCAAAGCTTTTGCCAAAATCATTGTTTGTGAAAAGAAGTTCCAAATTGATCAACACTTGAAAACAGCTATGCATAAAGCTAAGTTGCAGAAAAATAAATCTGTGCCTGTTCAGCAGTGTGTGCAAACCGCATTTCAAAATGTTCAACCAAAGAGTGAAAAGGAGGTGTTTCATCAAGACTTATGCAAAGCTTTAGTCGCAGCAAATATACCTTTGAAGAAACTGCAAAATACACAATTCAGAGATATTTTACAAAAATATTGTAATGAAAACATCCCTGACGAATCCACACTTAGAAAGAAGTTTGTGCAAACAGTATACGAAACCGTAATGGAAGAAATTAAAGTTTCACTGGGCGATGAACATTTTTATATTATTGTTGATGAAAGCACAGACTCATGTGGTCGATATATCGCACATCTTATTATTGGAGGGCTTCAAGAAAATGAGCCAGGGAAGCCATATTTAATATCTTCTAAACAGTTAGACAAAACAAATAATGTGACCGTAACTCGATTTATTCAGCAGTCTCTATCAAAATTTTTTTTACCAAATCCAGTTCCAGTAGAGAAGTGTTTTTGTCTGACGCAGCGCCGTATATGGTTAAAGTAAGCCAAAAGTTAAAAATATTTTATCCTAATATGGTACATGTCACTTGCCTTTTACACGGGATAAACAGAGTTGCAGAAACTATTAGAACAGCATATCCCTTGGTGAACAAATTAATTTCAAATGTAAAGAAAGTGTTTTTGAAAGCACCTCTAAGAGTGCAGATCTATAGAGAGAAATTGCCAGGAGTTAGTTTACCTCCAGAGCCCGTAATTACTCGATGGGGAACATGGATTAAGGCCGCGATATTCTACGCAGACCATTTTGAAGCCATTAAAGACATAGTTTTAGATTTAGAAGACAATTCACAGTGTGTAGTGCAAAGTCAAGCAGTATTCAAAAATGTAAATTTAGCTAAGGAACTTGTTTTTATTAAGGTTAATTTTAGTTTTATACCAGATATAATAACATCGTTAGAAAGTAGGAATATGAGTTTAAGGGAATCAATTAATATTGTTGAAACTTTTTCCGACAAATGCAAAAAAGTTCCCGGTGATGTAGGAAATCAAGTAAGAAGTAAACTCGAAGTTATTGTGGGGAAGAATGAAGGCTTTAAGTATTTAATGGAAGTCAAAACTATTTTTGATACTAAACCATCCAACGAAGTAATACTTGGCCTTATAACTTACTACCCAAATTAAAATATTGCCAGATCACATGGGTAGATGTTGAAAGATCTTTTTCTTTGTACAAACATATTTTTACAGACAGAAGGCAAACACTTTTATTGGAAAATTTTGAAAAATATATCGTTATAAATGCATTTTATACTATTTCAGGTTAAAAATTTTACCTATTATATTTTTCTTTTAATTTTACTTAAAATAAATAATTTTTGTAAGAGTCGGCGTTTCTTTATTTCCTTTTTCCATGTTATATTCAAGGCATATAATTGCATATTTTGACAAATAAATGCTTATTGTTGCATATTTCAAAGAAAAACTATGCATATATATGCGCATATTTTATCTGAATTGACGTGCATATATTCCGCCCTTTAGTTATAACAGATTCACGATTTATAAGCGACAATGACAATCATTAATTATAAATAAAAGGGATATGCACAAATTAAGCATTTTCCATAATCATTAGATGACTTACCGTTCGACGTATGGGATTCTTTCAGAATTTGTAATTCCACAGATTCATCGGGATCGTTGACTCCCTTCAATCTACTTATAATGCCATCAACTATTTCTGTGCGGTTCATGGCGAAAACGCCCAGATGATCTCCTGGTTTATAGGGGAGGGTATTTTCAAATTCGAGACGTAAAGTGGAACGCGAAGATTTCTCCCCGTGAAGGTTCACACGGCGTAAAAGTCGACTGTGATGTACCTAAGGTTTTAATTAATGAGTTAAACAATCAATCCATGATTAAATGAAATAGCAATTACTTTATTTTTATACCTCTCAGAATAATAACTTCAAAACGTTAGTATATTTTCTTCTTTGTTGACTTTATTTCCCAATCAAAATTAATATAACTATTTTCCTTTAATTGATGATTATGTTACTTACTTTTTTATTATAGCACTTTGATAAGGCGGTCGCAATGTTTTCCGGCTTAGATTCTTTAAAGCGAACCGTCTGTGCGGTTAAATATTCGGTTTTTAGTGACATAGTAGCTTCCAGTATGGTATCGTCGTCGTCCAAACAGAACGTCTCGCATGCTACCTGAAAAAAAATCCGTTATTCAGTGGAACGTGCGTGATTTCGTTGAATATGTCTTGCCTTGAATATATTTGGAGCCCATCTGCGAAAAGCTTGTTCTTGACCGCACATTTCGTCACCAGGTGCCATTTTTAATAACCTCTCACCTCCCAGTTCCCCCAGAAGATTATCTACGTATTGGCCGAAAGCGGCAAAATTGGGATATGCACTTGATCCCAAGGCGAACACTGCAAATCTGAAAGCAAATCATATTGTATATGGTGTTCGAATACCAAGAATATGTGATAAAAACGACGTTACATGGATACCTATTTAGAATCTTATTTGGTACAATATTATATGAAAATAGAAGAGGAGATTTTGATTTTGCAAATTGAAATATTTATTTTCAATGTACAGTCATGATGGTGATACAAAATAGTAGCATCAAATTCCGAAATATGACCAATCTATTGTCAATATACAAGAACTTCACAACAAGTAAGATCTAAAAAGAACGAGTATTCAAATTCCAAAGAAAATAGTTAAATAACAAAGAATATCAAAACGATGGAGTAAGATATTCCCTTTAAATTTGATGTGTAAGGTAAATTCGGGTAATAAAGTCCAGCACGTAACTTTTAGATAAGTTAAAATACCAGATATTAACAGACATATAAGCACAGTAATATGTTACTTAATAATTAGGTAGATTTTTACTCGGCTTCTTAATCTCTTCCCACACGACAACTTTTGGCAAACTAACCTTTGGTTCACCAGATTGAACAGTAACAACACATCCTTCAACCTGGTGAACCAAAACTTTGCCTATTCACTGCTAACATGAAATGTGTTTGTGCATTGTGAATTGCATTCTCAGTTGAACATCTGCTTTCCGGTAGTTGGTGTTGGAACATCTAGACTCGCCGAACATTTTCGACGGTGTGTACTTTTTTTTCGCTTTGTGCTTTCGATCGTATTATTGGTCACGAAGTCTCGTCTGATTCGACAAGACGAATCCCCAAGCCGACGGCTGAGTATCAACAGATCGCAGTGTAGCAACTGCTCTACCGCAAACAGCACCCTGCCAGGTACGCAAGTCGTCTACAGGCAATTTCGAGTTTCGACATCGAAACGAGGTCAACCCATGATCGACCGCCTAGGGATCTGATCGGACAAGGAACATTCATTGTTTTAAGCATTTCGACTCTCGAAACTCCTAGAAGGATCGTTTTCAAGCCTTTTCAAGGATACGGTCTTAGAGGCGTCCAGGCATTATCCCACGGATTCGGAACCATCGTCCGCTCGAGCGAGTGCGTGAATCAAATGTCGGAACCTGCGGTCTCTCTCGTACTGGGCTACAACGAATCATCAGTAGGGTACAACTCACGAAAAGTCTAAGCCCAGCTCACGTCCCCTATAGGCGGGTGTACAATCCGACGCTTATCGAATTCTGCTCTGCAAAGATAGGAAGAGTCGACATCAAAAAGATACGTCGCTATGAACGCTTTTTTTTATCACTTTCGGAGATGATTGATCAGTGACGTCGGTCTCGTGTCACTGACGAGCGCGGGAAAAGAGCGAAACAGCTGCCTGGGACTAAAGGACATGTTGTCACTGTTCATCCTAGTGAGCAACATGTATTCTTGTAATTATTAATAAGTTAGCTGAAAATAATCCGAATTCCCAATCATTGTGTCAGCCTCTCTGTTTAAGTACCATTTTTTCTACATTACATCATTCAGTGCTCATCTTTAGGTGAACCTTTTATCACCCACAGCTACATTAAAATAGAAAGCATGATAGTTTCACATTTCTGTGCATTCAGTAAGCTTGATGTGATAAATGGAATAAAACGTGTGGTCAAAAGGTGTAAAAGAAACTCGAACTAGCCATGATACAATCGTGTTAAAATTTGCATGGCTCGTTCGATGATATCGTAAATGCACGATACGTACCTGACATTACTGAGCGGACCGAACGTATCTTCAATCTGAGGTTCGCTGACAGATCCTCGTAGGGAATCTAGGCGATCTAATTTTTTGATTGTGGCAATCTCACTTTGACTGTTCACCTTAATGAAAGACTTCGAAGTAGCCATCGTCATGCTTTGTCAACCACCATGTATAAGTGTAAGCCATAGATAGAGAAAGAGTTTAGCATATATAGTAAGAATAAAGCTAGGAAAACCGTCAAAGCGATATACGAGGAGCGCTCAATTGATCCCGATTTATGCGTGAATGCATCCATTTTGAATATTTGCAGTTTCCGCGTTGTGTTCAGATTGAAGTAGTTGGAGAAATATATGGTTAAGAAAAATCGTGTAGAATTTGAAGAGATAAGTTTTTAGTAATTGTCTCGGTATTAACTGAACGAACCTCGTATTACATCCCAAATTTGTTGGGGTATACGAACAGGTGAATTTTCATTTTCAGTTGAATGGTTGTACATCAGTGATAAAATATGGGATCAACACTATAAATGAGAAATAATTACCTTTATCCGTTAGTTTTTAGTGGATAAAGATGTTTATTTCTGATTTGTAGTGTTATAGAGTATTCACAGTGTGAACTCTTGCATAATTTATCGAAAGATGAAAATGAAAATCATTGAATCATTACTTTACAACACCTTACCCTAAAAATGTTGTAAATTTATGATCGAGAGCTGCTTTATCAAATCAATTAATTATGATACTCAGCTTGTAACATATACAAGATCGCTATCATTTATCTAACCGGTCGACATTAAAATATCTTGATGAAATTTTGTACACAAACGTGAGGAAATATTTGATACTTTTGGAATAAATTGTTATTCTTGTTGCATATTTGAAATCCAAGACTACCTTAGGCTTAGAAACAACGGACAGCGGATGAAGTATTTGATTGTACATGTGAATTGTGATGAGTTGTTGTTTCAATTTTCTTGAATTGATATTTTTAATTGACAGAGAAAGAATTGAAATATTAACAATCCTTGGATACGGTGACAGAAAACAGTTATGCTGAAGTTTATCGAGCATTTAATGAAGCTTTAGTTTTAGGTTCCTTGTGAGGAGACGAACGCCAATCCCTCTACCGCGATCAAGTGGTCTATTGTGGCATGTTGGTTTAGGTTTTGTTCACATTTTCTGGTAGGAGATGTCCTTCGCCGTCATCATCTTTAAGACAGTAGATGATTATTAAAGGGTAGTGTCCTGTTGAGTATAGACCGATTAGAGTATACATTTTACCTGCTTTGCTCTAGGTGTGTTTTAGCTCATGTTGTCGAAGGGTTTGCACTGAACGCTTTGAAGTGGGTTAAATCTGGTAAGGTTTGCCAGCATTGGAATATTTCACTTTCAGTTCATAATGATATAGCTATTTTAGCTGTACTTGCAGATGTTCCAAGACTGCCAAGCACTACTAGTTTTGGTCGAGAAATCCCTGAATGTTCAAGTGGCCGGATATTCAGGGTCATTTTGTTCTTGTTGCCCTAGACATGCAAGAGCTTTTTGATAATTCCATGATGTTTTTAAGTTAAAACGATAGAACCCAATTCGTTTGAGGGACGTATGGATATCAGAGAACATTTTTATCGATTTGCGAGCACGTTGATACATATAGTTCAGTCCTCGGGTTGCCACCGTATGTTCCGACTCTAACTCCTTGGAAAGTTTAAGAGCGGTGTGTGAACCACCTTTAATGAAATTGATTCGACAGAACTGAAAAGATTGAGATATCTCAAACCGTTTCCATACATAAATAGCGACCTTGTATAATATATAGAATAAAATATTCCTTCCTATTTCGGAAATTAGTGTAAGTAAAGAAATAGCAGAAATAATATTCCACTTCTATTAGCTATTTTAATTGAATAAAATGTAGAATATATAAATACCTTATTTTGGAAGGATCGCCACTATGAATTCCATTTTCACTCAATTTCAATGCGTACAAATTTTTCGCAAATTCCTAAAAAGTCATAATGATTATAATCACCATATCGATTTTATTGAAAGGATTTGTTGCAAGAAAGCAAAAGCATGAAATTGAAGGGATAAAATAATAACTGTTTGTTGATAACACTGTTAAATTGAAAAATTTTTATTCGAATTCAAGGACAAGAAGAATCAGTATAATCAAGGAACCGTCACCATTATCCACCAAAAATACTATTAAAGCCATGATGGCTTCTTGTTTAACTGGAAGCTTCTCAGTACTTTAACAGTATTCTTAGTGGATGAGGATGATTGTTTCTTATTTATAGTGTTATAGTGTATCCACCTCGTTTATAGCTTATTAGACAATACAATATAATCCAAAACAGTATGTCCACAAATATTATTGTTATATATGTTAATAAGCTTACTAACTTCACCGTTTTCTGGAGGGTCGCCATTGCCAAAAGTTGAAGTAACAACCAAGAGTAAAGCTTCGTGTTCTATGCTGGATATGTCATAGTCCGACATGCAGTACACTTGAGCGTTGAAGGCGTGACCAAAAATTTCTCCAAGTTTCTTGGCGAAACCTTCCGATTTACCAGTTTCCGTTGCATATAACACTGTAGCTTTGATTCTTCTCGACAGAGCTCTACCGAATAGCTTCGAAGTGAACTTGACCGCTCTGAAATATATATAATTTATAATATTAAATATAGATCAGATTCAAGGGAACAATTAATATTCAATGAACCAAGGCAAGTTTCTAGACACTGAATACGTATTTCGACAAATGAGTTGACATCTTCATGTTACGTAAATATGTGACTTTTATGGCGGAGTTCTTCCACTGTTTTGCGGTTCTCGGCCAGTCATTGTTTCCTTAGAAACATAGCGTTGCTTTTGGGATGTCGATGTGTACAACCTAGCACTATATTTTAACTTTATCCACTAAAGAAAAGATTAACACGTTAACACATACGTCTACTATATTTTTTTTGTCTTACGTACGTTTCGGCCTCACCGCCATCATCACAAGACGTTCGAATACTAATTCACATCAACTAAGGCGCGAGATTTCCTACAGTGATTGTTTATTTCATAAGTGAATTGAGGTTTACAGTTAATTTTATTAATCACATATTAAATTTTGTTCTTGGGAACACACTTTAGGCAATCACCTACATACCGTTTAGAGAATATGGACTGAAAATCCAGTGAGTTTATTACAAATTCTTCTAAGTATTCCATAACTTAGGCTAGCGGAAGTACCTGAAATAGGAGATTCCATTCCTGTGCCAAATATTTGTCCAAAATATCGTTCAACTTATTGAAAATAACTGCATTTTAAACCTATCTTTACTACATTTATAAATTCAGGCTGATCTAAAGGTGTGTGATCTTTAATCTCTGCATAACGTTTTTTGATGTGGGTGCCTCAGGGGTGTCATCTTGGTCAGTTACTGCTTCTGCTTTTTATTGATGAGGTCTCTTCGGTTTTCAAGTATTGCAGGATTTTGTCGTTAGATGACGAAGAATTACAAACGATCAGGACTGGCGACAAATTCAGAAGGTATTGAAATCTTTCCAGTACATAGCGTTGCAAATTTCAATGAGCCTAGCATTGGTAAGTGCCTGACTATCACATTCATTATGAAGTAGTTTAGTTTACAACTGAAGAGTTTCACTGTCAAGGGTTGATAAAATTATGGGCTTGGTATACTATATGCTCAGCTCCAATAGTTATATTAACTATTATGTGGATGTTCGTTCTATGAAAATTACTATTTTTAGTTTGGCAACGACACTAACGCACAGAAAAACGAATATACCGATCCGTTTGTGCTTTGAGCTCATTGACTTAGGTGTCATATACATGGCATCATGTTGTCAAACTTTCGGTATTTTGGAAAATAAAAATTAGTTCGGGTAAAAAGGAGGTCAACTGTAGAATATATTCACAAAACGGAAAAAGAATGAACCGTCGTATTGTACCGATTGCGAGTGATGGGAACTGTTTATTCCGAGCTGTTGCGTATTGTCTATTTAGAAATGAAGAACGCCATCGTGAGATACGTTTGCGGATTGTTGAGAAAATTGTAAAAGAATGGAATCATTACAAGGACTTTATTGTTGGCGATCAGTCTTATCGATACCCCATACACAATTCGTTAGAATACGAACGTCTCATGTCTCTCGATGGCGAATATGCAGGACACGTTGAACTCTATTGTATAGGTCAATTGTATACACATTATAAGTTTAGAATACACAGCGATTATGATAATCACATCGTTGAGTATGGCAATGGAAATACTGTTTTCAATTTACTCTTTACTGGTACAGTTGATGCAGGACACTACAGTGTTATAGAATACTGGTGACGAAATTGAGAATGGTGGTCATCTCTCTAAGAATGATGAGCAATTAGAAGTTATTGTTTAACTTCGTACATGCGATAGTTCAAGAAGATCGACAAAGAAAACGCGAGCAGTTCCAATTTGGGAATCTGGGAAGAATGGTGATTATCATAAACAGATTGTACTAAATCTTTCAATAGAGGAGATATCATGGGATACTATAACAATCATGGTATCCAAACGAAAAAAATTATACGAACAATTCTCTTCTCAAGAAATTTAGAACGTTAAAAAAATATATATTGGTTAACGATGGAATTAACTGTAATAATTTTGAAATAACTATTTTGGGAATAAAAAAATCGATGGTGGAAGCCGTTATTATGTGATAATTCATCATATTGCTATGATAAAACACTTTTTACTTCGTTTTTATCACTCATATTATAGAAACACTAACGTGACTATAGTTTCGACAACTAGCGTGTCATCTTCAAAACAAGGCTAATGTATCATTAAACGTGAAAGATCTTTAGATTTTCTGAATACCTAATTAAGTATACCTTATTATCTAATTTCAATTATTCACTCCCAGCAATGTTTTTTCCCATTTTCAAACCGGAACCCCATTAAAATCGTCACATTTCATAGGAATACATATGAATAGAAACCTGTATTTTCCGAAGCAACTGTGATACTATAAGATATCAAGTTTTACTATCTGTATGGAGCTTCCAATATGAGGAAATAGATCTAATATTTAGGAACAAGATACGACATTTATTCTACGAAATCACTGCAGAACTCGAATTTCAAGGAATACTTGATATTCACAAATACAGTTAGGTATTTATGATGTTAGAAGGAAAGTAATTGAAATTGTGAATATTCGGAGAATTTGTTAAGATGTTATTACATCAAAGGTTTTCTTAATTAACGGTAAAGTTTTAAGATTGAAGATCAATCGAAGTACATATTCAGAATATATAAATGTACTAAGATAAGATAATGGAAGCTAATAATCTTTCTCAAGACGTCATTTAACTAATACACTCTGTGATTCATCACTTACCTTGCGATTTGTTTGAAATGGAATTTTCGGCCAGGCTTTTTAGTTTTTCCGGACTCTCTGCCCTTCTTCCACACATGACATTTCCATGCTGGTTCCTGAAAATATTTCAATTACATTCAATGAATATTTTTAAAAAAATTATACTCATCTCTTACAAATAATGTTGTACGTATATTTAAAAACATTTTTTTATCAATTTAAACTTTCGAACCCTACACAAAGTAAATACTGTTTGGATTCTTAGGTATCCGTATAAAGGTTATTTATGATAAAAGTAGTAGTAAGTAAGTAAATCTATTTCGTGACAAAGGAAGCTATGGGCATGGGTGAAATGGGAAACACTGTTGTCATAATGGTTCAAAAAATACTATTGTTCCATTTGAAACTGAAGGTGTATGTCAAAACTAACACTTGGAAGGGTGCTAGCTACTCCGCCATGAATTCAATTCTACTCTCACCACTTTTAATCAATTTCCGTTTAAAATACTCTCTTTATACTCCTTTTAATCTAGTTCTATATAATGATATATGTTAAGATGCCATGTTCCGCTTTCAATAGTGTTTGTAGAAAGAACAATGTTTCAACGTTTATATTATGTTTTGATCATCGATTCAATTTTGTCCTGGCAAAGGCTAACAATTAAGTTACGTAAGAAGTGCCATTCGAAAAATAAATATGCACTATTTTTGCATCACATGGAATGAAGCTTACAAATTTATATGAGATTATGTAAAAAATATTACTTTACCGATTTGTTTGAAATTATGTGAAAACATTATTGATGAATCGTTTCGATAAAGTCATTGAACAGAATAAGAGAATAAAGCAAAATAAAAAAATTGGGCCAGTACCCTTCTGTGAGATCAACGTTCTACCCTTGGGTCTACATTATATTAGTCGCAGGCAGTAATTGCGACGACACTTTCATCAATAAAATGATGGAGGGATGTGCAAGTTATAGTTCCTGAGGGGCAAAACCCAATTTATAATGTTTTCAATTGATTGTTGTTCAAATTGTTAAATACATTCGCATGAACAAAGAAAAAGGTTTTCCTTCGATAATGTCCGTACATTCTTTGATGAGATGAAAATATTACAGAGTTATATATAAATATTCTCGGAAAAATGGGTCACATTAACACTCTATTTCAAATGTTCGTCTTTACGTACGTTTCGGTCTTACGACCATCATCAGAAGACTTATTACTTCAATAACCTGATTACTAAGAACTAATTGTAATAACACAAAGTGTCCTTATCGTACAAATTCCGTTTAAATGCCAACGTCGCCGAAACGAACAGAAACATGAAATCGGAATTATAACACAGCAATGTTACAGCGTGAAATTAAGAATCCACTATTCAGTAGAATTATCAACAAATACGACCACATTTCATAAATGTCTACGAAAAGTATTTCTCAGAGGCCAGAGACCTTCTTTTATTACCTAATAAATCATGACATCTGGCTAGTAAATGAGCACTTGAGATGGTCTCGTCTGTTAGCAAAGAGTATAGAACTCTTTGTCTGTTCGTCTCTCGTAAACATTCATGAAATGTGGTCGTATTTGTTGATAATTCTACTAAATAGTGGATTTTTAATTTTACGCTGTAACATTGCTGTGTTATAATTCCGATTTCATGTTTCTGAAATTTGTACGATAAGGACGCTTAGTGTTATTACAATTAGTTCTGAGTAATCAGGTTATTCAAGTAATAAGCCTTCTGATGATGGTCGTAAGACCGAAACGTGCGTAAAGACGAAAATTTGAAACAGAGTGTTAATGTGACCTATTTCCCGAGAATTTTTATATATAATTCATATTGGGTCAAGAATCTTTATTCTTAATATTACAGAGAATATAATTGAAATTATCGAATTAGAAGATATCGAAATTCTAGTAGTAGTTTGAACCTGAAGGTAATTATCAAGGCCATTGAGTTGTGAAGAAGTTCAACTGGTCTCGGAGAAAATTCCATTTTCCAATTCGAAGTTGTACAAAGTCTCTGCCCAATAAATCGTTCCGTAGTAAAGTTTCGAGTGTATCATAAGAATATAAGTGCAATAAGTCAGCGGAAACAAGTCGTTGAGACGGGATTTGGGTCATACGGGGCAATTTGTCCTGTACAGAAGGCGCGAACATAACCGACAATAAGAAAACAATTTTCGTCAGCTTACGACCACGCAGGTTTGAATTTATTTCCTCGATAAAATCGGCAACAGAATTGAATAATGTAAATATGCCACAATAGGCCAGATGTACGGATATATTGGAATGGATTGACTGACAAATATGAATTTGGAATTCGAAATTCGCACTTTAACGTTTCGAACGAATTAGGAAGCGCCACATGTTTGATGGCCACTCAAGTTGATGGAAAATACAGAAATTATTGTTATTTATAGCATAATAGCGTAGACATATGAGTTCAAAATTTAGCAAGAAAGGACCCATCTGCTTGAGGAAGTTTGAATAATTTATTATATACGTTACATGGGAAGCATAATAATATCAATTTTACCCTGTACCAAATTTTAGTAGGACTATTTGAGATATTATTGAGGTAACTAGATACATACCTAAATTGGATACATATAGGAGAACTTCCACTACTACTTTAGTTAGTAACATTTTTTCGCCTTCGGTCACGTCTGCGTGTTAAATATATGATTGTGAGATACATTTACTAAGTAGCTATAATGGTGCACGGACTCCACCAGGGGAAAAACTAATATCGTAGGAACAGTAATAAATCCGTAGAAGATTAAAAATTGTTCCAACAACAGAAGTAGCAGCTAAAGTAATGAGAACAGGTCAAACTTTAGTCAGTACCATAATGTAGAATAAATAGACCACAGCATTTTCAAAAATCAGAATAAGAAACTAAGTTGTCACTTTTATTGTCAATTTGTAACATAATATAAGGAGGAGGTTATAATTCATTTTTTATTCCGGATCCACCGATACTGGCAACTTAGTTGCTGGATAATTACGAAGTATTTTGAGACATACATTTATATGAACGTTTCAACTTAAAATTAGCCCAAGAATCATCCATTAAAATAAGTACATAACTTTAAGTAACACCCTGTATAACATGAATTAAGCTACGGTCTTAGCGCAACTAGTAGCATTTAATGTACGATGGCAAGGGGAAAAGTTTCCGGAAAATATAACAGATGGTACCACAATCGGAAATTCCATGTGACATTTGTGATGTACCATCTAGAGCCCATTAGAATTTTCAGATCAATTGGTTCATCAATTATGTTTTGATACCCATGGATCATGGGAAAAATGAATTTCGCGTCTTGATTAAACATTATTTCTTGCTTGGAAAAAACATTACGCAAACCAAAGCATTGTTAAGCATTATGGGGACGTTTACCATCGATTGGAACGATTCACAAGTGGTTTCTGTGATTTTTATCCATTTTTAAACTTAAAGAAATGGATCGGCGGAAAGAGAAAAGTCTCCAAAGATGAGGTCATCGCTGTAACAAATGCCTATTTTGAAGGATTGCCGAAATCGTATTATTAGGAAGGGATGGAAAAATTTAAAAAAACGTTGGACGAAGTGTATCGGGCTACAAGGGGATTATGTTCAGAAATAAAATAAGTTTTGACCAAATAAATCATTTCTTGTTTCATTTTTTATCTTGCCCTCGTATGGAAGTAATGAAAATCAAAATTCTAATTTCAGTCATTTTATTTAAGTTCATAATGGATTTCCATCACGTATTGGATGGTTCTATTCAATAACGCCAACTGGATTTGTTACGAGCACAGATAATACAATAATAATAATAATTTATCAATCGATGTCCAGTTTATTGAACTGGTATTCAGCAGTTTCAATTAGATTATATCCTGGTGAAGTTGGCATAGTTATCTGTTCAATGGTTGCCGGTTTTCATTGTCATATATTTGACAAGCCGTAGTTACCACATCATATATAGTATAGACCAGCTGCACAAATCCGCAAATAATATCACTGCAATATTGTACAGGCTCCAGTCTAGTCCCATTCTACAGTTCTCATATACAAGGATTTAGTCGAAAAAAATAACCACCACTATTTGTTTCGCGGATATAGTTGTACGATACGCGAGAGTATTACAAATTTATACAAACTGACCATCTAATGCTGTACATGACGCGTTTTATTAAGCTTGCCTCCTTTCACTTCGCAGGAAGCGAAGCTCCTAATAATCATTATTTTTCATCTAACGAAAGTCTCTCTTTTTCATGTTGACTATTGAAGTTAATGGTAACATTCTTTTATAAAATTTAATATCGTTCTAAATAAAAACTTACACATAAAATATAAAGCCCGCTTACAAAATCTAATCTATATTCATATAAAGGAGAAATACAACTGATTGACATACTGGACTGACTTACCGATCACGAGATCTTCGGAACTAGATTTCATTGATACGAAATTTGATATGTAGATTTTTATACGAGGTAGGCACCCGTTTAGAAGAGATTTTTCGAAATTAGATTACACCGCTGGCTCACAACGGTGTTCTTTGAACATTATAAGTTTCTCTCTCGTCTAGTTCAAGTATAAAAAAGCTGATATAATCACGTGACGTTTATTGATGACTAATCACAGCTCCACTGGTCTTCATAATACAGATCAGTGCACAGCTTTGGCTTAGATTATCCGTGACAAGACATCAGGTAACGTTTACATGACATAAGCTGATACATTCAATTCATTTGCAATATGCATTTGAGTCTTGAAACTCGGATAATAAGTGGAACAGGACTACGCCAATTGTAAATACAAACTTTCACAAGAATAACAGAATATAATTAATAATAGTTAGAATTAATTAACGAGAATAAAAGATATACAAACAAAATTGATTAATGTTCTCTACCAAAACTCTCTTATTAAAGTATTTAGGAAAATCCAATTGACAAAAATTGAATGACTTCTGAATTTACAAAAGGACTAACATAAAATTTAAAATATAACTGATTTTCTGGAGCTTGTCCTTACTATTTATGTTTTAAAAAAAGGACGTTATTTCAAATCAGAAGGATTGCAGAAGACATATTTAAGCTAATCATAAGTCATCTGTTGTCATCCCTTCTTGCCTATGATAGTTTAAGAACTACTGTAATATAGAAAATATATGAGTTCATCCATTTCTAAATGGAATAACTACTTCTTATTCTTCATTAAGATATATTACAGTTTTAGAAAATAGCCACAACGTTTTATCTTCGACTAACGTATGATCACTCCCAGAGTATCTGATAGCAGGAAAGGATTAGAAAAACCTATAATATCGGATCTCAGTATCTCTGGTATAAAATACTGGCAAACTGTCTCTAGATATTCAACATATTATCCCTTATCTCTAACGGTAAGTTACTCTGTTCTGGAAACTCTACCTCAAGCTTGTAGTTCTTGGGGTTGTGGAGATTGAAAGGCTTATAACTTCCTAATGATATCATATATCTATATCGCTCGTTAACTTTTCTAAGAAACATAATCAATAAATTGATTAAAAATGAATTGTTTACCAACGTAATACCGTGGCTGCACCTAAGGTTATGAGAAGTCAGAAAGTGACATCCCGTTTGGTATGGGCATGCAAAAAAGAGCTTGAAATACTGACAGACCAAAACTGCGTTAAGGTGATCAGGCAACGACAGTCAATGAAAAAGCCGAACTTGCAAGTGTGAAGAAATACATCAAAGCCCCGTGTAACGAAAGAACGACAGACCTATTAGCACTAAATAGGGAAAAAATAAAAGTCGTAACAGGGCTCATGACTGGTCATGCGCCATTGAAAGGGCACCTGAACAAAATGGAACTGTACAATGGTGACCTGACATGCAGACTTTGCGGTAACGACACAGAAATAGTGACACACATACTATGTAAATGCGAGGCACTGAATCTCAAAAGACAGTCAATTTTTGGAAAGCCTAACGGCGAACCAGAATTATAGAGTTCCCACCCAGTAAAGGACTTGTACAAAGTCGTACACGGTACAAAAATACTCGAGTGGATACCGTAAAGAAACAAAACAATGGCAAGATACAATGGGCCAGCAGACCTAAGTGTTACCGGAGGCAATAGTCAGACAAGCCTACAAAGGGGTTGAAGTTTTTAGTGAGAATGCCTGGTATGGTGACTCTCACAGTAGACCATGAGACCCAAAGAATCATAGGGTTTTCTTCACCACCGCAAAAAAAAAGTAATACCTTTGCTACATGACATCGCGGCCATTATATGTTCTAGGGGTGCTAGCTGTTTTAGCGGACGTACAACGGCTTCTACATAAATATAACACCATCTTGTCAATTCGAGTAAACTTTCCATGACGTAGAGTAAAATTTGGCGTCATTCCACGTTTTCAGTAGTAAATACATTACAATTATACATTTAACCAGCAAAAGTGTCCGAAAGCAAGACATTGAGGTAACTAAAGGAGAGGGATGTTAGTGAGGTAGGGATCAATGAATTTATCCTAGGAACTGTGTCAAAAGATTCTTTAATAATCTATTAAGATAAGAGGAAATGAGTGTTTACTTGAACAATTTGTATAAAATCCAACGAAATCATAACTGATATACAATAATACTGTTTTAATTCAGATTTTCCTGACTTAAGACCCTACTAATATAAATGCAGTACCAGTTGTGTGAAAATTTTCACTCAAGGAATATAAAATGGTTCAAAATAGAGGATGTACTACTCGTGTCACGGCCAGAGCTTTAGATTATGCAGCTTTCAAAAATAACATATTTACACAGCGCCGGGTCTTTGTTTCGAGTCTGGAATATCTTTTTTAACACGGCGTCTTTAATTCTCATGAGAAATTGAGATTTTCTCTCTAGATTGTCCCATCTAAATTAGACGCTCTAAGATGGATATTTATGTACTTATTATTTTCTGCCAACTTCCGTAGCTGTTATTAAAAATGAAATTCTCTTTTATGTTTCTTTGGAAAGCGATTATCAAAGGAAACAGAAGAACAATGAAAATGATACAGACCTTTTTTCCAATTACATAGGGATTGTTGTTCACTTTGAAACTAGCAGGTGACATGTAACATTTATATTAAGGTAATTCGATTACGTGCCGACATCTCTTCATATATTGTACATTGGACAATGGAGTAGCATTTATATTTGTAAAAAGTGTTTTATCTACCTGATATTCGTAAGATGGCTTCAGATGATACAGAGCCATTTCCTGATGAAAAACGGGTGTAGCAGAGCCCGATAATGGTGGTACTATCCACACCCAATCTGCAGGACAACCACTGCGAAGTCTCACTTCGTTCTCTAGATGCTTCATGAAGGATTCCGAAGCAGTATGATGGTCCACTATGGTGACTCCTTTCGCTTGGAAACTATGCAAAACGGCGACATTACATTCCACCATGGCTTTATCTTTCCATAGAGAAATTGGTGTTCTCGTATCTAGACCCATACCCTGGGCTATACTCTGGAAAAAGATTACAACAAATTACCAACTACATGATTGTTGCTGATTCCATGCTGGAGATTTTTTGTTGAACTAACAAATGGCATTTCATTATGATAGAAGATATCATAATACTTACTTCCAGCATATTTAATCGATGATTGTCACAGAGGTTTCTGCATCCTATTTCTGTACTCATATACCACCCATTGAATGGTGCTGCTGTGAATTGGATACCTCCACAATCAAACATCATACTAGATACAGCAGGAAGAACGTACCACTTCAAATCAAGGTCCTCAAAACATTCTAACCTATAAATTGATATTATAAGATGAATAACAGAAATATTCTAGATGTTGATACTTTTTATAATATCCACTCAAATAACTTTTAGGAGGAAGATTTTCCAGCTTAGCTAAATAATGATGAGAGTTCAGTGTACTACAGGAAGTGTAGAATATTAGGATATAATAAAAATAGTCCTAGACGATACTCATGACGTTTTTGAATAAAGATAACAACATCATATGGGGAACCTTAGCAGAGCGTTTATTATAACAGTTCAGTGAATGTTTATTTATTTATTACTACATACTTATTTATTACTACAATCGACATACAGCAAGAAACCAAATTAATTTGGTGAGCTGGTAAACTTAAACATTAATAATTCAGACTCCAAGTAGCAGTGGTGTAACTAAGTGAAATGGCGTCCATGCCAAGGGTTGAATTTTCCCAGATATTAGCACGGATTGTCAATCAGAGTATTTTACTCGAATGAATCTGCAGCCGCAACTGTCTCTGAGTCTTAGTGGCACACGGAATTTCAAACTACAAGACACTTTTCAATTTCATCTTTAATCCACATTGATACATTGTTTGTGTGATCGAGTGGTTTTGTTTTTTTCCGGAACCTGAATTTTAATTACGAGGTCCTTTTATTTTAGCTTCTACCAAACGCGTGCAATGCAATGCACGATTTCATTTCCATCTGTTGTCTTTCGGGATTATTGGAAACATTGACAGCGATTGCAATTTTTCGTATCTATTATACTTTTCACTTATAACTTTGCGCCACGATTTTCAGTACAAATATTTCATTTCGTTGAAACAATAACGAAATACTTCCACTGAGATCACAACACACAGAAATGTTTTTGTTGAATATTCCTATTATTGAATATGCAAATACCTCGCACTTCGTTTCCCAGTATTAAGAATATTCTTAAAATATTTTGACTACATCAGAGGAAAAGATCGTATGAGCCAGCTATGGAAGATTGGGAGAAGAGGTAGGCATTAAAATATTTCTCAAGAGTTTGGAGGTTATGTACAGAAAATATCTCACTGGGCAAAGAGCTGTACAATTTCCCCGTTTGATAAAAAATCAAGTCTGATAGGAAGAAGTTTGACAGGTCTCGAGCTTAACAACGAAAGGGTGGCTGTCGGAGTCCGTTTAATCTGCCCACTTGGAATCACTGTTGGTGGAATAACAGATAAGATTCCTATGAGCACCATCCATGGAAATATCTATAGAAAAGGGATTCGTAAGTATGACACCATGAACCAGACGAATAGCTCTCTTCTGAATATAATCTATGAACTTCATCTCATGTTTGTGAGCTGAACTCCAAGCGTATGAACCAAGAGATAGATCAAATTGGTACTTTGTAAATATCTTGAGGATCTGGTGGGATGTGAAACAGCTCTTGGCTCGGAATAGGCAATTTGCCTCACATGATCGTCCCATGAGATATTGCTGTTGTGATAATACAGAGTATAGTAGAGGATATGTTGTAAGTGGGATTGTGAGACAGCCGGTCGGCTCTAGGTGCTCCCAAATCACCCAGAGTCACATCAAGGCTTGTCGAAGAATGCAGAGATGTACTAGCTGAACTAGCCAGGAGAAATAAAGTTCAACTCATCATGGAGTTCAAGCCTGTTCTGAGAATGCCACATGTAACGGTTGGCGAAACGTCGGCATCAAGTGGTGCTATCCGGAAGCCAAGAATTTCCATATTTATTCCATATGATCCATCTTGATATTTAATGTTTCAGGGTAACAATTACACCCTCGTGGGATTGATGTAAGAGTTTTCGTATTCCTAGAATCAAATTGAAATTCGTTCTAGAATACTAAAGTTCTGATTGAGTGAAAATTTTAATTTTAAAATTGGCATCACTTAGAAACTGACCGCATTAAATGGTAGAGGAACTGGTAAATCATCAGCTCTAACTTTCCTAATTTCATGTACAGTCTATTGCCTAGAAACATACTGCACTACCTCTGCTGTTCAATCATGTTTTTTCCGTTATATATGACACAAGGAGCTTAAACTAATCCAATCAATGGTGCAATTGAGAGAGGGTATCTAAAGATAACATCGATGGCTTCCGTTTTTCGATTATAAGACCGGCTCGGCTTGTTTTAGAATTTCAAATTTTAAGAGAGAGGTTCCCAGGGCATATCATAAAATATCTGCTATCTTACAATATAGTCGTGCAATATTCATAGTACACCTGTTTTCCCTGGAAACTTCACAAAGTGAAAGGAGATGGATGCAGCAATTCATTTTATGAAAACACTACATGCAAAGAGAATACTTGGATATTTTCAACGAGGCTGTGAGATATTCTGGTTATTATTTATTTCGCTTTAATGCAAATCCCTGGAATGAATTAATTTACTTAACCCAATAAACTAAAAAGAGTTCATACTGTGGATATATTATAACACTATTGACAAGAAATAATCACCCTTATCCATACTATTGAATTACTGAAGACCTTTCGACTACCAAGTAGTCATCATCAGAGTAAACTAAATTATAAATTATAATATGCCTGTTCAAATACTATTTGGGGATAATAATGTAAACAATGGGTTGCCCTCAGCTGAAGATAAATCGGAATTTGATAAATTGCTTTTCCGTTTACACATTTCCATTCCTTCTAAATTACCTAGATATTTGCCTGTATTGTTTGAAAATGGTGTAACCTGTATTCAAAATATGTTTGGCTATCGCGAATTTTTCACCATTATTTTTCTTGATATGGGCAGAATATATTTTATACTGTGTTAAAATGTTCCTTTTAGTTTGACCTACATAGCATTATGACTCACAATTGATTTTGTAAAATTCTCATAAATAATGTTAATTAACCTAACCTAACATAACCTATACATAATACATCCGTACTGAGAACGATTGTTCAATAGATATTGTTCGATATTAGAATTGATAATCAAGGAGTGAGTAATAATATTAAACATTTTTTCTATTAATACTATACTTACGTAGGATGCAAAATGGGCACTTCAATGATCAACTCTGACGGAATGTCGAAATAGTCAGGATCGTGACCGTTCGCAGACAGTACCAAAGGTAACACGTCCCATCTGGTACCAGCTCCTCTCCAACCGAGTTTCGAACAAACCTCTGTGAATTCTGCGTTGAGGGGATCCCCCAAGACGGTCCCGTCAGGCTGACGATATCCAGCAAAACTGATGAGCTGCGCATTCCAAACTCTGTAGTCGTGACGATCGTCGGTTCTTTGGGGGAAAAGAGTAATAGCCGATCTGGAAAATTGAAGATTATAATAATTTTGGTATTTATGTGATGTGAATCCATTATTGAGAACAAGGAGATATAAATAAAGAATAGCTCAGAAAATACGTAGTTTTACCAAAAAATAATCGATCTTTCGACGGTTGGGAAAGTGTAATGATGATAATAACCAATTGATATTGAATACTTTTGGCATCATTCTTTCCATTTTGTTTCATCTTAGTATTTGAGGAACTGAAATGCATAAAAGGCAGATACCACTCACTGCCTGATTCACTCTACGATACTATAAAACGGACCACTGAAACTTGGGAGATATGTTCCTTATACCGCGTAGGCACCCGCTGAGAGCAGATTTTTCGATCTCGATCCCAAACGAGGTATCGAATGACTTCGATATCATCGATGAACACTTTCTAGCCTGGAAGAGAGAATCTCTCAAAATGTAGTATTCATAAAAATGCGGAGTCTACCAAAGCCTCTTCGGAATCTCCCATATGGCTTACCGTGTCAAGTATGGAGTTTTATTTCAGATCACAGCATGAGGTGGTGTCCTACATGGACCTGTTTTATGACCAGCATTGTTTTTGTTCTCAATGATATGTTGGAAGTGACCTCCTGTCTCCTCAATAGATTTGTGGATAATAATACCTGCACTTATACCTTTTACTCCTCTAGAGTCTCACTATCATCTAATGAAGCGCGAGGTGCATGAAGGAGGTAGGTCAATAGATAAAGATCTGGCAAGAATCTTGAAAACATCCAGTAGAGTAATGCAACCAAAACTTAAGCTTGTATTTTCTGATGGAAGGCGGATTTTTCAATCCCTAAAAACTGAATCACAGAAACTAGATTTTCTATTCCATGTCAATGTCTACTCTAGACCAGTGTCAATGTCTACTCTACACCCTTCACTGTGAATTGTTGAACTCTTTGCTTAGTACGGTGTTTCTTGATGCATATATCCTAAATTTTCCTTTCTGGTTCACTCGAGTAGTCAAAATACATGAAAAACACACTGTGAAACAAATTTTCATATATCTAATAGCATCTGCGCAAAACATATTACGAGTTTTGAAGGCAAAAATTCAACAAACTAACCTGCGATAACCTTGCCGCTTGGTGTTTCGAATATACACTATGGGGACAGTGTTTTACCGGCTGGAATATGGTCCCTAAGTTGAGACTCTAGCCTGAGCTAGAACCACCAATACAACCTCAACATTGAATTCGGAATCTCTCATCCGACTTGTATCCGCAGACGCCAGTATACACACTATTAGTAAGTCCTCTCTTAGTACCTATCTTCTATTCCCCAACTCATTCTATCACCCGCTTAACCCTTCCCTAATGTAACTGTAGGAGGTTTTAGCACTTTATATTCACGAAGAAAGGTATCGTACTAGACCATTAGCTACGTTTCATGTGAATGTTCTTTGAGGAGTGAAGAATTCAAAAAAATAGATCTTTGTCTCTATGATTAACAGTTTACAAAGGAATTGAGCTTATTCTTACCTTCCCGCTCTCCACCAGACCCAGATACTAATTAATTCGAAGGAATTAAACATAAAATTGAACCGAATACGAATCCGACTTTTTGATTTTATTTCGTCTAATTCTAATTATCTGGAGATACGAAAGTTAGTTACGTAGTTGCATATTAAATCTCGGTTCTTAATGCCAGGGTATAAGTGAATATTAACCTCATCGTTTAAACTTATCTGGAATGTAATCTTCCTGTGGAATAAACGCAATGTTTATTTAATTCTAGACGCAACGACATCTGATAAATTAAAAAAGCAAGAAAGTTAGCGAACATTTCATGCGCAAGAGTAAATATCGGAGAGCACAGTTCTCAACAGTGTCAGCAGTCCATGTTGACATTTAATTACGATTCCATGAAAGTAGGAGTGTGCGAAAAATTCCTAATTTAAAATGACTATTTCAGCTTCGGGCGACATGGCCTTCTTAAAATTTCTCCCATTGCAAAAATATTCGATGCATGCTGAGCTAGGGTGGGGGGGTTAAATTAAGGAAACGTGAAAATGACAAGTGCAGAATAATTCCACCAATTTGAAATGATATACGAGATTTTCAATTGAAATACATGGTAACAATATAGGTGCGAGATAATTAAGTCTAAAAAAAAATGTGTTAGTGTACAGTCGCAGTATTGTTTAGATGACATGGCTTCGTGCATATTTATAATTAAGAGCATGACGAATTTAGTCCAATTAGAACAAACGATATGAAGTTTTAATCTTCCAATTAATATCAGAAATAGTGTAATCACAAAGATTTCACTGTCAGAAAATCGCAATTTGTTGGCCATGCCTGTTCTGGTAGAGGGAGAGCATTTGTTAATTCTAGAATATTAATTAGCATTTCTCATTTTGACGGGCACATTTTGACTGGAGAGTGACGGGGTAAATATTTATCTAACTAGCTGACCACTGGGTCCCATTTATTATTTCTCTTCAAATTCTGCATAAAGAAATTTGTTTCCCTGCAAAATTCATCCACCAGGCTCGTAAGATCCATCAATGTGACGTTTCTATTTATTTTAAAGATAATTACGGACAATCCCACCCACTTCGTTCCCCAAGTTTCTTCTAATAGATCATTAAAAATATATACAGAACTTGAATAACTTCTCTCATTCTAGAATTTAGACTTTCACTTCCAGTCGAACTTTTTCAATTTTTGTAATAATAATAAATTCATTAAGTCATCAAGTTAGTTACATGACTAGGCCAAATATACATATAATAAAAAGTAAAGTAGGGACATGCTCACAATTAAAATTTAAATCATACAATTCATAAAATTCACATTTCAGATCTTTTAAATTTAAATTCACACAAAATAATAAAAGTTAAACGATAAACGGGAGACATATTCATAATAATATAAATCAAGATTACAGAAATTATGAAGATTTTCACTCCAGGTATTCTTGAAAACAGTAAAAGGCTTTATCAACAAGAACTTTCTTAACACACACATTAAACTTGTTTATTGGCTATTTTCCTAAATTATTTGGCAACTTATTGTATAACTTTGTTTCCCAATAACTAACAAATTGTTTGGTGACTTTCTTTACATATAGAAGTGGTTGTAAAGCATTGTAATTGCGAGTATTGAAGTTATGATGTTCACCAATAATTTTTGAAATTAATCATATCTTTCAAGATTTAAAAAAGTATCTAAACGGATGTCTTTGTCCAATATTACACATTATTCTGAGTGTCTTTTTGTTGAATGAAAACTTCATCTGCATTTACTAACGTACCCCATATGAGAATACCATAAGACAATAATGAGAGTGTATATTGGTAAAATACGCTGTTTTCATAACTTATTTAGTATCAAACCATAGCTTAGCTACTAGGATAATAGTACTTATTTTGGTTTTCACATCTTTTTTTATCCTTTCCAGTGACTAGAGCAGATATAGCGTCGCAGTATTGACATGTTAACACACTATTTTTGATATTCAGTTCATTTACGTAAACAATAAATAGTATTGGAACTAATACAGATCCTTGTGGTACACCATACTGCACTCTCATCTCATTAGATAATTCTTTGTTCCAACAGACTCTTTGTGTCCTATGTTCAAGTAGTATTTGAATAAATTAAATACTATTCCCCTGATTCCATAGAAGCTCAGTTTTTCCAATAATTCATTATGAGGTACTGAATCGAACGATTTACTCAAATCAAAGTTAACCATGTCCACCAAGTCAGGTTATCTAGAGCATTAGTTATATGTTAAGTCATAGTCATAAAGCTGTTGTTGGATCCATTAACAGTCAAAAACAAAGGAAGAGTTACTAAGCTGAGCAGTGATTATTGTCTAGACATATACATAGGTCAGATAGATCAAAATTTCTATCTTTTGAATTTTTTAAAATGTCGGCTTCAATTCTAATGAGACTTCGAATCAAAACATTGGTTTTGACCTCAGATGATGATTAACCACGTTATAGTATTTCAACTCATCGTATATACACTGACGTAGTTGCTAAAGAAAGCCATAAGATGTGGGGAAAGACAAATTCATGAACCTTTGATTATTATCTGGTGATCAAACCAGTTGAAGGCCTTGTTGAAGGCAGTATAAACGACATCCACTTGAAAACCGGCTTCATCCGATTCTGCGAGAAATTACGTTACGACGGTAGGTTAGGTTATCTAATTCTCCTTAGAGATACTTGAAGATATAGCTGCTGCAGTCAACAGCGAAGAAGATGCGTTCATCATTTATAATCTCAGTTACGGCTTTCACATAAACGATGAAAAATAGAGGCCCTCCGATATATCCTTGATACACCCCTCGTAATATTTGTTGAGAATTTGAATATATTTCTTGTTTCCTCTCCTGTGAAGTAGAAATCTGTTGCGATGCTGGGCGTCACTTTTTTTCCAGCTTGCCGCAGAATGGACGAGGTAAAAGTGTAGTGAAACACTCCAAACGTCGTTATAATACGTTTTCGAACATGAGAAAATCCACTAGATAACTATATATTTCAAACCTACATCATTTGAAACTTCAAATTCTCCTAATTGCAATATTTCAACCATTGCGTGGGTGAAGTAACAGTTCGTCTAATTGATATTCTATGAAATTAGCATTCTTACTTGATAATTTCCAAACCCCATATTAGTTTATGTAAATTTGCGACAGGCAGACTCGCGAGGGAATATCATAAGACAAGAGATTGAACTTCACCGCAATCCTAATTAGCGTGATCCATAGTTAAGAAAACGCTAATACAGTAAAAACTAATAATGTAATACAGTACTCTAAATAGGACACATATATTCTTTCTCCGTGAGCAAAACAAAACGAGATTGGACATCTGAGAAAATGAAAATGCTAATTCGGCTTTCGGATTTAGCGGAATACATGCATTTTAGAATTAACCTCTAATCTCGAATAAAGATTTGTTTTTTTTGGTATCGCTTGTCTACACGGGCGCTCTCGCATGTTTTGCACAAGAAATATCTTTATTTGTCACTTGAACTGATCCTTTTGTACGGATGTATTTTAAGTTAGGTTTTAAAATCGGCGCATCTCGTCGCGAAGAAAAAGGATCTTTTCGAGTAATACGTTATCGATCTACCTTGGAAAATTCCAGCTTTTGTATCGGTATCCAGTCATCGGTACAGAACTGGAGACGCAATGAACAATTTTATTTCTACGTTTTAAACTATATGTAAAATTTTTTCTTAAAAGGTATCTTTATAGTGAGATATTCTGAAGTTGCGTGATAAAAGTTTCACATGCATGTGATTTGGTGGAGGAGCTGGGTAATTTCCTAGCATTTTCGGAGTTTATAATTCATTCCCAACTTATCACATTCGAAAAATTTGATGATACGAATATATTTGAAATAATGCCAGAAGAGTTCAAGAATGAACTAGGAAACGCCAATAGTCTTAAGTTATAAATTACAGTTGATAGTTTTGACTTTTACTTGATGACAATCCATGTTAGTAATAAACAAAAACTCAATAAAACAACGTTTTTGTGGTTATTTTGATATAACATTTATTATCTATTTTACTTTAGTTGGTTCTTGAATGGTTGTATTTTGTGATTCACATGTCGGTTTTCGAAAAAGATCAGTGCGAGTTTGTAGAACAACTTGGTATTAGAGAAATATGTTAAGCTCTTCACATGATTAGTTAAGAGACGAGAAAGTTGCTTTTTCTTTTGAAAGTTTAGCATGAACATAGGTGTTCCACAGGTCTTGGTTTTGGGCCCTCTACTATTCATAATTTTCATTGATGTTACCAGAATATTCAGGGTGATATGAAACTTAATTTTTAAGTTAGATCTATTCGAGACGCTATGCCATTAGTGGAGGTTACACTCATGGTGCCAATCGAATGAGCTTGATGTGTGATCTCATATATCAGAAGCAAGTCCTCACTGCTGATTCATTTAAAGTTTGAGCATGCTAACATTGTGTGACATCCATCTCATGCCGATAGAATTGAGCATTTTTATCGAATCGATGCTATTTACACCATTAGAGGATGCCCCGAGATTCGCGGCTAGTCAAACCGTGGCTGAATTGCTCTTGTACAAACTGTACCTCGTACCTGAATTGGTATTCATTCTCCAATGCATCAGATCCAAATTCAGGACTCTCTTGATATATATTGCACCTCTGTTCGGATTAAGCGCCACATCATGTTGAAAAACTATATCGTCTTGTTATTGCGGTATATTTTCATCTTACTATTGTTCTTGGAGGCTAAATCATCAATTTAATTAAGTTCACTTGTAAATTGACCAGTTTTCCGAGTTAATTTGGCTGCTTGCTATTTGTGGAACGTTAATAAATGAATAGAAGCTAAACAAAAGAATAAGAATCATCGAGGTCGATGATAGACCTACCTGATATTTCCTTTATTGGTGCTGTACTTGATGTGATTGCAGAGAGCTTCAAACATCCCACTTGTGGTTGTCACGTAACGGCAATCGAATACCTTGAATAAAAATACGTCAGTTCATTATGAGGTCGGAAGCAGTTTGAGATATATACCTACAATTTGTATTGAGTTTTTCAGATCGAATCAAGTTTAACAAATAGAATCAAAGATATTACTATGAACAATGGCTATGATATGAAAATAATTGATCAAATAATTCAGGATAAAATTAATGAAAAAAGTTTAGATCTAATTCAACACGGGTTAATGCTAATACCAAATTTAACTTCGTACGTCTAACATAAATGCTGGTCAGCAAATCAAACAGCGATGTGAGTATTCTGTTCACATGAAAGCCACATGCATTTGTCAACATGCACTCTATCTTGGGAGTGGATAGACTGTTATAGTGAGCTACAAAACATTTCATTGTCACTAATTTTTGGATTTTAACTTTATTACCCCATACCTTTTTTTGAGTATACTTTTGCATATAGGTAAGTCAGCTTAAATCGACTTATTTTCATCCACAGATATTGTGATTGAATTTATGACACCCGTATAACGTCATTGTATTACTTTCAGAATATTCGTTGATTTTATCACTTCACACTAACAGCAGCGTTAGATGAAGGATACTAAAATCAATGTTATGTTTTGGTACACTGAATTATCAATACTAAAATAAAATTATGTATTTTCTTTTGAAATAATGTGACATTTTGGGGTAGAAACACAAAATTGTCATATCTTCACGATATCGTATAAATCCTATAAATACTGAGTTCAGTATTAATCTAACGTGAAGGGTCCTCGAATAGCGAGTATTAAGTGAACGGTAGAATTTCTAAGTCATTAGTAATTTATCAGGATGTTATCAGTAATCGATTCGGATACGTTATATTTGTTTTTAAGACGGATTTAAGATGAAAAAGAGCTCACTAACGCGCTGGTAATCCCTGAATTTCGTGTCTAAGGAATGTGGACGACAGTTCCGAGAGAGGGAAAGAGATGGACTAAATCTCAACATCCATAATGTATACCTTCAGGAGATGATAATCTCACATAAAGCGTAGATCTGGAAAACGAGAGAAAACTAAGCACGCAACTTTGATTTTCATTCTACCGATGTTGTTGCTTGTAGATGACACGACTGTGTAACGAAATATCATATTATACTTTAGTGGTTGCAACTTTTAATTTTACATTTACTATAATTATAAATCAACCCCCGCACTTGTTTCGTTCGGTAATTCATCCCTTCAGTCCATAGTGGAGTATTAATAAATGAAGATGTAATATCTCAAAAATCAAAATTGGTATTGAACTTGCGTGAATCATATTTTTTTTTTCGCAATGCGAGTATAGTTTCGTTTTCACTGCTCATCTTGAATAATCTGTGGTTGTTACTTTTATTCTAGAATAAGAGGAATTGATATTATTTGAGATTGAATTCCCGGTTTGATTGTGTTTCATTTATTTTCTCACATGAATAATATTAGAGATAGCAGGTTTTCAAAACATAGCAATTGCTGTAGGGAAAATACATTGAGTTAGAGAAAAATTCATGAGATAACTATTCTTCCACTTACGATACCAAAATATGTGAGAGAAGACTATTTTGAAGAAGAGTCAACATTTTTTGTAAAAGGGTGGATACTTGAGTAATTCAATTTCTTCTTTTTTCCGTCAATTAATTTGAATATAATTTGAGGTTGAAAATAATTGCTATTACAAGCTATAACCTTGATTATATTCAATTCTTCATTCGGGTTTTCAAGAAAAAGAGGAAGTGAAAATGCTCTATGGATCATTGAGTTGCTAATTTGTGACTACGGGAACTGAAAGATGAATTGGCAAATAGTTGTATCTTTTGTAGATTTCCTATAAATTTTGAAAGTGATGATATTATTATGTTGTGTGAGGATGAGGTCTAGGAAATTCATGTTATTATCTTTCTCAGTTCCTAAAGTGAAGGATGGATATTATTAATGAAAGATAAGAAAATATAAGCAATGAATATGTTTTTCAGCTAGGGTGGAACTCATAGTTTACTCAATATGGAACATGGAAATATCTGCCAAAAAAGGACTTATTGGGGATTCCATAGCTAATCCATTACTTTGTGTGATAAACTCGTTATTAAATTGCCAATAATTTTGGTTAAGGCAAAGGTCAAAAGCTTGTTCTATCTCGGATTTTAATACGGGATTTGAATGTAATTTTTCCAGAATTGTTGATATCAAAATTTTATATTCATTGAGGAGAATATTTGAAAACATATTTGAAACATCGAAAGATATAAAAATTCCACTTTTGGAGGAAGTTAATCTATTTATTGACTTTGAAAATTCCATTGAGTTTTTAACTGCATACTTAGACTTAAAGTTACTCATATTTTTTTAAATTGAATCTAATTTCACCGCTAGGTTATGTGTTAATATTACTACGGTGCGAATAGCAGTAGTTTTTTCTGTGATTTTTTATGTAACGTAACGTTTAGGTGAAGATGAATTACAGTATACAACCTACTTTTTCCAGATTTACTGTTAGATAAAACTTGTCTATTTTTACAAATTGTTTGGATTTTAACTGGAATTGGCTTGTAGTATCTTTCTCGATTTGAGTCAAATCTGATGTAACAAATGTTTTTTTTATCGTTATAATCTATTCTATCTAGAATGACAGTTAGATTAGATGTATCGGCTTCCACAGGCACCAAATTGTTGGTTTTTATTTTATGTTTGATAGATTTTATAGAGCACCAAACAGTGTTTTTTGAATCACTGTTTTTATGACAATGAAGTTATTTATATATGTTTTAGTATTATTTCAATAAGGTACATTCTTTAGAGCAACTTCCATTTCGGCAATCGCGGTTTCCGCGATTTAATATGAGGTGAATATTTAGGTCCCCTGTTTGAAATTTTTAGCTCGTTATTGAAAAAAATTAACGTTTGAATAATGATTCTATCACTAAATTCTACATTGGTAATATTAATATTTGCTTTACTATTAGGTCTTGATTTACAAACGTAAAGAGCGTAATACCGTCAAGTAATGACTGATAACATAGCATTTCCGATAAAGGCTTCCGTTAATGGCTTCCACCATTGAATTTCTTTTCTCATTTTACGTACTTCCTCATAATATGTAACTTGAGGGAAGTACGTATTGAAATCGGTCTAAAAATGTTCCCGGGTTTTCACGGAAATGTCCGTTTCTTTCCTAATCCATATAGATTATTTTTGAGATAATGCGCGCGTGTATACGTAACTCACCGCGGAAACGATAGCCCCGTTCCTATTGGTCATACGAATTTGAGTGCCGAAAATTAATATTTCAAAATTCAAACACTTTTTTGTGTTCCTCGTCATGTCATTCAATTCTAGTAGAAAGTGGGAGAGCCTGTCTTGATTAGGTTTTGTTATGGAAAGATAGAAGCAGAAGGGAGTATGAGAAAGTGGTAACCTCTCCTGAGATGGTAAGGTAAGCACACATCAGTTTATCTAGCTATTTAAACACAGAAGCTATCGTCCACTGATCGTGCTCCTTGAGAAACTCATACTTCCTACAACTGTTATTTTACCCCGTAAGATAAATACGAAACTGGATGAATGTGTACCGACACGCCACAGGGGCTTCTACATATTAAACCGGCAAGCGTGTCACAGTTTCGACAGAACTAACTATGAATTGTCCTTCAGAAGTTGGAGAATAAAACTCAAATTTTACACAAAACTTTTAACATTTAATTTAAAAATGCTGACAAATTGTTTCACCACACTGTGGCATTATCAAAGCGAGGAGTTATCAACTAAAGCTAAATCTAAAAGTATGTCCTTAAATATCAGGGATCAGAATGTGGTGCAAATTGAGGGATGGGGGTGGATAATGGTGGGAGTGTGTTTACAAAATTGTTAACAAGCGGTGAATTATATGTGTCGATTTGATCATTTAATATTACATTATTATTGTTTTTTGCGTGTTTCAAAATTTCTATGGATTCTAATATATTAGAAATTAGAAATTTTGAAACACGCAAAAAACAATAATAATGTAATATTAAATGATCAAATCGACACATATAATTCACCGCTTGTTAACAATTTTGTAAACACACTCCCACCATTATCCACCCCCATCCCTCAATTTGCACCACATTCTGATCCCTGATATTTAAGGACATACTTTTAGATTTAGCTTTAGTTGATAACTCCTCGCTTTGATAATGCCACAGTGTGGTGAAACAATTTGTCAGCATTTTTAAATTAAATGTTAAAAGTTTTGTGTAAAATTTGAGTTTTATTCTCCAACTTCTGAAGTATTATGAATTTACACTACGTAAACGCCGAAACCATAGATATATGAATTGTCCAATTAGATCATACTATCGAATTAAACTACATTTGATCCGTAAATAGCAACACATGCAACACATTGACTTAGTTTACGTGATATATCATAGTGTTATGTGAGGAAGTTGTCGTTAATAATTCAGATACAAGTATATACATATTATGTACCTTAGTTTCAATGTATAATAATATTATATTGCTTATTATCACCTTGTCAACTACTAACAAATATCAGTGACCAGGCAAGGTTTCGCGTAAATCCAATGTTACATATTGATTTAATTGCGAGTATGACAATCTTCATGATTGATGGAACTAGGACAATCCACAAATGAAGGATCATTTTGTGAACTATTTATTTTAATATCGAATAAAGAGTATGTTCATGGTGTACGACAGGGGTCTCCAAACATTCCAGCCCTAGGGCCTTACTGTTCACTCCAGTAAGTTTTAAGGGCGAACGTTTTCCTGTAATTATCTATAATTTTTAAACTAGTCGCCGAGTATGCGCTCTGAGCGAGCATACGCTTGCTGAATTCGCTAGTTCAATTACTATTGTGTACTAACTGTACTTTATTGTTAGCACCGCGACACTTGAGGACACCTGGTGGTCACATGCGAAAACAGGTTGTAGTAGTACCCTTTATCGCTAACAGATAGCGCTGGTAGTACTTTTGGAAGCGCAGTAACTATTAAACATTCGCAAATAATCTCGTTGTTTCGAGAAAGTTCTGGTGTATTGCACTCACTTCTAGATGGCAGTAATTTGAGTATAAAAAAGTCGTCTAGGGAAGGCGAAGAATGCGAAACTGTCTGTTGTGAAATGAAGTAGTGCGTAACTACTTATAACGTGTTTGTGCGTGTTCGTAATAGTATTTTGATTTGACTTGTTGATTTTGTGTGTTTTACCAGTATTGAAAAGGAGCGAAAAGTAGACAGTGAATGAAGAACATGCAAAGATCAATGGAACTTTCAATATTTCGTAATTGAGTCCAGTAAGAAGGCACTATGTTTGATTTACAATGAAACCATAGCCGTTCTCAAAGAGTATAACAGTAAACGTCATTATGAAACGAAACATTTTCAAAATTACTCAAAATATACAGAAAGTTTGAGCAAAGAAAAATTTGAAGCTTTGGTTTACGAAACTCAATACTGAACAAGATGCTGCAACTTGTGCCAGCTTTCGTGTGGTTGTTGAAATTGCCAAACGTGGAAAACCATTCACCGATGGAGAAATAATCAAAGAATGCGTGATTGCAGTAGCCGAAGAAATGTGCACCGAAAAGGTAGATTTATTTAAAACTGTCAGTTTGTCAGCAAACACCGTGGCTCGGAGGTTATAAGACATCGCAGAAAATATACCATCTCAACTATCTGACGAAAATGGACCTCTTGAGGGGTTTTCTCTGGCCTTGGATGAGTCAACGGATGTGTGAATACTGCTCAGGTAATAATTTTTATTCGAGGAGTAGATAAAAGGTATGAAATGTATAAAGAACTTCTTGATATTGATAGTATTCATGACACGACTACTGGGGAAGATATTTTTAATGGTCTTGAAAATATCATTAATAAAAACAAAAAACTTGAAATTTATTACTACTAATGAAGGCAACATATGTGTTAGAATTAAAAGAATGGCTGCTCTTGTGTCAAAGGCTGTAGAAAATTATGGTGGTTCAGAACCATCAGTCTTACATTGTATATTCATCAACAGTCCTTGCGCGGGAATTGTTTGGAAATGTCTGAGGTTCTAAAACCAGTGATATCAGTTGTTAATTTCATCGAATCCACTGGGTTGAATCACCAACAATTCCGCGACTTTATTGAAGATATTCGAGAAAATAACTCGCTATATCATACTGCCGTACGCTGGCTTAGTTGCGGAAGAGTCCTTCGGCGCTTTTTAAGCTTCGAGCAGTGATCGAAATTTTTTTGAATGAAAAGCATAGCCCTTCTACCGAATTAAGAAATAGCGAATGGCTATGGAAGTTAGCATTCTATGTCGATTTGACAAAATATATAAGCGAACTGAATTGGAACCACAGTGTTCGTGAAATATAATGAACAACCAACACAAGTTAAATTAAAATAATAAAACAGAATTCCAAGCTTCGTTATTGTAACTTCTTCCAATATGTTCATCCTATTACGAATTGCATAATTCAATTATAACCAGGCTGTAGATTCGGGAGCATAAACTGAAAGCATCTCTGATACAAAATTACAATAGAATAACGTCAAGAGTAAAGTTGACGTGACACATCGAATATGATTTTGAATTCATTTCGACTCCGCGAAAATACTACACGATGGATGGAGCAAGGAAGCAACTTCCTTGGCAAAGTTATTATTCCATTTGAATGGGAACTTTCATCTATACGTAATATTCATACCAACTAAACCATTGCGTACATGCTTACGTCGTATATCCTAATACCGTTGTTGAAAATATTTGGTTTAGGTTAGTTTCGTATACACACAAATAACAACGATATTCGATATAAAATCTCGTACTTTTTAAACTACGAAAAAGCTTATCAAATATGATTCGATGAACAGATCAAGGTAGACAGATTAGAGCGAATCCAGGAGGCAAACAAGCGTGCAAGGAATACGGAAAAATGTGCAAAGCAAGCGTCGACTCGTTTTATTGACGTTCGGATTGAGACTCTGATTAGCCTGAATCAGCGTTATTTCGACATTTCTTGCATTTCCTGAACGCCGTTAGAAGACGAGAGTACTTTCCGCCTTTCGTAGCCATGTATGTATGTGTGTCTGTCGGTACAGGTCCGGAGCTAAACTCTCGGCGGAACGGGCAATTACCGGAGGTGCTATTTCTAGACATCGGATTCATTATTCGGTACATTCTAGAAGTAGACGCAAATAATAACTTCCTTCAAGCGTCATGAGTTTGCATGAAACTGTGTTTATGTAAGGTGTGGGAGTCTCGCTTACAATCTGTTGTGCAAGTTCGAATAATAAAAACAGCCTAATATCGTCGTGCGTAATATAAACATAAGCATCTGCTGACTTCCAACAATCGCAAAACTCCTTCAAATATTATCCACTATTAATAGAAATGAACATCTCAAACCAATCTTTCGTTTTCAAGATATACCTTACAGATGAAATCACAAATAATATCTAACTAGAAACGCATATATCATCATTCAACTGTTCAACTAATTGAGTCAATGATTAAAAATAGATCATATTGATAAATGAATTGAACAATACTATTCTAACTATATACATTGTGTTCAACTTTCGTGAAATATTAACATTATTATCAACTAAAATTCAGAACAGAACTATAAATAGACTATTATGTTCTAGAAACAATGTTAATATAGTGCAAAAATATTTCGTTCTTACGACCATCAGAAGACGTATAAATGTATGAAACATGATTTCTTAAAACTAATTGTATCATCACAAGGCCTCCTTATCGCACTAATCTCTATTAAAAGTGCCCGAGTCGCCGAAACGAACAGAAACAGGAGTAATAGAAATTATAATACATTGATGTTTCAAGTATATGAATCAAGAATCCGCTGCTTAGCAATTTTTTTATAAGCCTAGAAGTCATATCAAATCACATTGTGTAATACGACTGAAGAGCTGAACCAAAAATATAATACCCGAGTATCCACTTTCGAACCAGATGTTGAAGATTTATGAGGTAACAGAAAGAAGTTGTCAGACCTCTATTATTATTGCTATTTGAATATTCTACCTAAAATATACTTTTAACATTATAAAGACGCATGTAGAAATTTGCAAGGGTCTTAATTAATTAAATTAGTATAAATCTGACTTAATGATTGAATATATGTTCTATGATTTACAGACTTGGAGTCATGTTTCATATGAATCATCTCTAGAATAGATCTTTTATAATAAATGGTTTCCTTAGTTGAATTGTTAACATTTTTGTAATAGAATTGATGATTATAATCAAAGCAGTGTTTAGCAAGGGTGGTGAGATTTTTTAAGTTTCTGTTTCTTGTACTATACTTGAGACAATACAAAAGATAAACTGGACAAATTTAAGAAATCAGGAGTTTCTATTATTGATGAGGAGCCAGTTATATGGAAATATGATATGTAATAACAGAAACTCGAGAAAGGTGTAGTGTGGGTGTGAGGTAGGGATGTTCCACAGCTCTATGTGACTGTTGTGAATAATGGAAAATGGACACTTTCTCCATTGATGAAGGTCAAATGAAAGAAATGCTTTGAGATTACCTACCATTGCGAAATGCTTCTGATTCAATTGATAATCACCCTCGTATCTGAGAAAGAGGGTATCGATGGAATGCAGCACAGCTCAAGCCAGTCCCAAAATAAAATTAGCCCATTGCAATATCATCAAATTTCTAATATAGAATTATATGTTTGATCGGAATGAAAAAATCCACCCCAAACGAGATGAAAGCTAACGCCAGTCCTGTTTCTCTTGTACCTTCCTCGAAAGAGATTCAGCAGCTCCTTTGAACAGCGGGAGCAACTTATCTGACCGAGTAGGGAGCTCTTGACCCCGTTCTATATTTAATTCGTTTTCAAAAAGAGCGTATATAACGACGTAAGCGGTTTGATCCATTGTCGCGAAAACCGAACGTTTTTCTTATAAAGGAACCTTTGGCGGAATTTATTGGACGAGATATAGGATTCATTAGATTAACGAAATTTAATTTCTCTCAAACAGTTTGTAAAAATTTCTAGCTTTGGTATTGTTGCTATGCTATTTTGGTTGAGATAAAGTTATCAGTTTCTTACTCTAGTGCTAACTAGACATGAATATTTGCGTCCTTAAGAGCAGCAGGTACTTTCGTATAATTTTGTTTTAAGCAGATATCATAACATAGAGACAACAGATGATGGTTCCAATATTAGAATCATGCTTTCCACAAGAGCTGTACATACTGTATGTTCGCACTATTCGAGGTGTTGATTAATTTCCATTTGCTAAGTCCCAATTTAAGGGGATAGATGAAATACAGCATTTTAATCTATGACTTTAGAATATTAGTAATTTACTATTTGTTGAGGATGATTATGTTGGAAGTTTCACTTCGTAAAGCAGGCCAAGGGTTCAATATTAAACAGTTAATTGAAAATTCGGTTACACCATTCGTAAGCTACAGATTTGCAATTTTATATGCAATGTAGCAATAGAGGATACAGCCAGAACCTTCTAATTAATAATGGAAACCGTTTGAACTGTCGTTAAACGCGGTCACTCTCACGACTTGATTAAAATATTAAAACTTACAAACAAGGCACCGAAACTAGAAATATTGAATGCTACATTGTTCTACGGACCTGTTAGTTATCCTCTTGATAGGAGGCATTATTATTTGGAATATTGATCATCGATCATGGCTAATTAGAAGCCCACTTGCAGGCTAATGTATGTATAAGATTTCGATAACAGGTTAGCCAATATACGGTACGAACCAACACCCACGTTGACGCAGAGGACTCTCATTCTATACACATGAGAAATTTCTGCATATTGGCGGATGCGAGGGAAAATACCAATATCCTTTCTATTCTATTTTGAGAATCCCAAAAAAGCTTGCCCAGCTAATCAAAAGCAATTTGATGAATGAATTGATTCAGACTTTCAGTGCTGTTTTTGTTTATATTAAAATTGAAAACTGGATGAAATCTACAATAAAATAAATTAAAGTTTTTTCATATTCTACATAATAAATTTGGTTCGATTAACTCGTCTTTTCAGCCAAGAGTTACTCTTGAGCGGATTCATAGTATTCAGAGCTTGGAGGAGATTCACTATATAGATGAGATTTAAGAGATATGTAAAGTCTCAGCATATTATGGAATACCTGGATCCCAAATGTTTTAAAATATGATTTAAAAAATGATTTAAAAAGTGGTTTTTATATAAGTAGGTGACAAGGTATCATAATCAACAAATTCAAAGATCAGTGTCAAGTAAGTAACTACAGTTGTCAACCGATGAGTTGTGCCAATTAAATTCCCTCTTTCGTCTGATTATTAATCAAAACTGTTTGAACTGTCGTTAACCAGTAATTTGCAGTCTAAAGACTTAATTAAAGCGTTAGAAGGTCTCACGGTGTTATTACAAACTGACGTACAAAGGATATAATATCAAGAAGCTTCATTCATAATTCACATCTAGGCACTGTGTTAATCTTTCAAATATTCAGCACAAAACTACCTTAGTCATATGCACGGCACGGCTTCTGGATTAGACTTTTGATTGCTTTAGTGTTCTGAGGATCTTTTTGGACTTAACTTGAAAAATCGTAGAGCTGGTTTTATAAGAAAGGAGACAAAATTATGATAGCAAACTTGCTCAAAATGAAAGTCACATTCTTTCAAGTTATCGCTCGTAGAATTTTAGAGTAATCATATTCGAAATTAATTTTGCAATAGCACTATTATATTAAATATTTGCGATTGTACAATAAAGTCTTGGATAGGAGATTCTGGCGAGGCACATACGACTACCGTTGTTGGTTTGGCTGTTAATTGAGACCTGAGGTATTTTCTAGTCAATTCTATTGTTCTTGATATGCATATAATGGTCCTTGAATGGTCGGTCATAGCACATGGATAGAACGAATTAACATATTTGTATCAAACATATCTTAGTAATAAACTGAGAGAGTGTTCACAAGAATGGAAATACTCTACTACTATACGTTAGAAATAACCATCTTTATCCAGTAAAAATACTGTTGAATTAGGTCTCAGGTGAACTTAAATACGGGTGTTCCACAAGGTTCCATTTTAGGTCCTATTTTGTTTAATATATATACCTCACAACTTATGAAGCCTGTTATGTATTGTAACCACCACAGATATGCTGATGACAGCCAACTTTACAAAATTTTTGATCCGGAAAATGCAGTGCAGGCTAATTTAGAAATTATTAAAGACTTGGAAAGTCTGGCCCAGTACGCAAAAAAACATTCTCTAATTATGAATAATGCTAAATCAAAATTTTTACTTTTCGCAAATAAAAAAATGTATGATCAGGTTATAAGCAATTTTGAAATCAAGATAGGGAATGATATATTAACACCAGTGAGAGAAGCTAAAAATCTAGGAGTTATTCTTGACGATCAACTGAGATTTACTAGTCATATTTCTAAATGTGTGGGATCTTCAATCATGTCTTTAAAAGAATTATATTGTCACAGAGAATATTTATCATTTCATATTAAAACTAAACTATGTAATGCTCTTGTGCTATCTCATTTGAATCATTGTTCGGTAGTTTACTATCCATGTCTAACAGCTACGGATAAATCTAGATTGCAAAGAATTCAAAATGCTTGTATCAGGTACATTTACGGCATTAGAAAATATGAAAGAGTATCACATAAATTAAAGGATCTCAGTTGGCTAAACATTGAAAACAGGTACTACTTAAATTCCTGTGTATATTTTCACAAAATATTGTCTACAAAACAACCGGCATACTTGTTTAGGAGGGTGACATTTTGAACTAGTGTACATAATTTACTTTCTTCAGACAAAGTTTTCTGGTAGAAGACATTCCGAAAAGAAGAAAGTTAGGTTAAGATGAGTGGTCCATGCAATCATTGTAAAGGTACAATAGCAGACAAATTTGCAGTTTGCGATAGCTGTCATGCCCTCTTCCATTCTACAGAAGCTTGCACAGGCCTAGCTGCCTCAGAGGTACGTGCTGTTGTGATACAGAAACGATCTCTCGTATTCTTTTGTGGAGAATGCCGGGAAGCATTCAAAAGTGCCCCAGCTCTTATAAGACAGATTCAGGATCTGAAGAAGGAGGTGGATTCTCTGAAAAACGAATTGAATCTTTTGGCACAGCACAATCCAAACAATGATTCGGAACAGATCTACCATGAAGTTAATGAGCGGATTGTCCGTTCCAAAAACTTCATGATATATAACGCCATAGAATGCAACTCAAGGACCTTAGCTGATAGAATAGATGCAGACAAAAAGGTTGTTAAGGACGTGCTTCAATTATTAGATAATGGGGAAGAGCCCAAAAATATTAAGGTGCTGAGAGTCGGTCGACCGGGAAGGCCAAAGCCAAAACCGTTAAAAGTAGTTTGCTCAAACTCTGAAGTTGTAAGAACCGTTCTGAAAGCAAAAACCAAGCTTCTACGCTCCCCTTATAGAATCAGCGCAGATCAGACCAAAATCCAGCAAGAAAATTTGAAAACTGTATTGAAAGAACTCAAAGAGAGGCAGGAGAAAGGTGAAGTTGATCTAATACTGAAATACCTTAATGGAACTCCCAAAGTATCTAAGAAACAGATCGAAAAAAACGCCTAACAACCCCTTTACAAGTATACTATCAGAACGTCAGAGGACTGCGTACAAAACTTACAGTGCTACTTAAAGCGATGTCCTGTTCTGTATATGACATAATTATAATAACGGAAACTTGGCTACATGACAGCATCGGAGACTCAGAGCTACATTGTGGAGGTTACATCATATTTCGGATGGACAGAAGTATTTCATCCAGCGAAAAATCGCGTGGTGGTGGTGTACTCATTGCCATTTGTTCGTGTATAATGTGTAGACGAATATCTTCTCATGTTAATTATATCGAAGAACAGTTTGTCTACTGCAATTATCAAAACCAAGATGTAATTATTGGAGCAGTGTACATTCCTCCTAAATCCTCGCCAGATGTGTACTCTGCCCATTGTTCAGCGGTGGAAAGTATTGTTGATAGTTATCCAGAGGTAAAATACTACATTTTTGGTGATTATAACCTACCTGATGCTACCTGGTCCAACGACAATAATGGAGTTATTGTCAATTGCCCTCTCAGCTCCCCCGCTACACATTTGGGTCAGTCTTTTGCATTTCTACACCTATACCAAGTCAACATGATACCAAATAATAGAAATGTGTTCCTAGATTTACTTTTTACCAACATTGAGGATACTGAAGTTTCTCAGGCATTAGATCCTCTCTTTCCAATCAGTTTTCACCATATCTCGTATAATTTTTGTATATGCTCCAATAATAGTGTCAATGTAAAAAACCTTGAGTTTGTTGAGTTTTACCATGATTTCAGAAACGCAGATTATAATGCTCTTAACAACTTTTTAGCCTCCACCGATTGGGAGGGAATTTTTGCTAAACAAGATTTAAACGAGATTACTATCAATTTTTATGAAGCACTGAATACAGGCATAGACAAGTTTGTTCCTTTGAAAAGATTCAAATCATCTAGTTTTCCTAAATACTTCAACACTGAACTCCGGCACTTAACAGTCCAGAAAAAAAGAGCACATAGAAGGTATAGATTATCAGGTGAAGACCAAGACTATCTAATCTTTTCGGAATTGAGAGCTCACTGTAAATATCTTTCAGACATCTGCTACAATACTTACATTGTAAACACAGATAACAGTTTAAGATCTGACCCTAAATTATTCTGGAAATATCTCAAGGATAAAAAA
Source organism: Endomychus coccineus (assembly GCA_958510875.1). NCBI lineage: Eukaryota > Metazoa > Arthropoda > Insecta > Coleoptera > Endomychidae > Endomychus > Endomychus coccineus. The sequence goes on from OY294069.1 coordinate 182,838,366, forward strand.
AACACACATAATTTGCCTCAAACTATGTTTTACGAAGACAAAATTAGTAATTCTGGTGATGAAACGGTGGATTTATTTGCCAAGTACTTCTCTACTGTGTATAGAAATTATGAAAATGTGCATGCTGTTAACCTAGATGAATCTTCCAGTGGCACTTGCATTAATTGCCCTGCACTCACCACAGAAACAATATTCAACAAGATTTCAAAACTTCCTAATAAATTAACGGTTGGTCCTGATGGAATACCAAATATTGTTTTGAGCAGATGTGTCTGTACACTTGCGTCACCACTATTGAAATTATTCAACATGTCTCTTAAATTAGGTACGTTCCCTACTATCTGGAAAGAGAGCTATATATTGCCTATTCACAAAGCAGGTGATAAAGCCAATGTTATCAATTACCGAAGTGTTTGTATTCAGTCATCAATTCCAAAACTATTTGATAGTCTAGTATATGATGAGTTGAGATGGGCATGCAAAGGGCTTTTATCTGTAAAACAACACGGTTTTTCCCAAGAAAAATCCACTTTAACTAACCTACTTAATTATCAGGCGTACATCCTACCTGCCTTGGAGAAAAAGTTACAGATTGATGCCATTTATACAGATTTCTCTAAGGCATTCGACAGAGTATGCCACAAAATTTTGGTGTCTAAGCTATCCACTATGGGTTTCAATGCTAATTTAGTAAAATGGATTGAGAGCTTTCTGACTGATAGGAAACAGAAGGTCAAGTTAGGTAACTACTGCTCGATTGAAATTGATGTCCTTTCAGGTGTTCCCCAGGGTTCTCACTGTGCACCATTGCTTTTTAATTTGTTCATTAACGACATTAGTAATATTTTTGAAAAATGCGAATGTTTATTATTTGCTGACGATTTAAAGTTGTTTTCAGTCATTCAGTCTGATCTTGATGTTGTCATGGTTCAGAAGGATCTAGACAATTTAACAAGCTGGTGCAACAGAAATTGTTTATCTCTGAATGTGGAGAAATGTTGTTTTATTAGCTTTTTCAGGGGGATCAAAAAATTTGACACTTCTTATAGTTTAAATGGCATTGATCTAAGAAATGTTTCTATGGTAAAAGATTTAGGGGTGCTGTTCGACCACCAGTTAAACTTTGTTGATCACATCAGGAATATTTCGATCAAGGCAGCTAAAATGTTTGGGTTTCTAAAGCGAAACAGTGAGAACTTCTCTATCACTGCCATAAAATGCATTTACTTTTCCATTGTTAGATCCCAGATGGAATATGCCTCTATTGTTTGGTCACCATTTTACAACATTCATATCGTTACCTTGGAGAGAATTCAACATAAATTCCTAAGATTTTGTGCGTTCAAACTGAACTTGCCAATAATTGATCATGATTACAGCGCAATAAGTTCTACACTCAATATACCTACGCTTGAATGTCGTCGGCAGTACAGCTCCCTATGTTTTATGTTTAAACTTGTTAATGGTTTAATATCATGTCCAGATTTATTAGCACTTATCAACTTCTGTATACCAAGTCGTTCGCTTCGGTTCAATCAAGCTTTTCATATAAGATTTCACTCAACAAACTATGGTTTTCACTCTCCATTTGATAGAACCTTCAGATTGATTAACAGCTATGAAATAGACTTGTTCAGTGGCTCTTTAAGTGCTTTCAAAAATAAAATTAGGCATCTGTGATACTTATGTACATTATCTGTGATTGTACCTGCTGTTTGTTCTATTAACCTGTTACTGTGGATGTACCTGCTGTTAGTTTTAAAAACCTGTTACTATTCTTTAGTTTGTATCATCCGATAGTTATATTTTAATCTATAAGCTATTATACTTACGAATTCTTATCTTGTATTGGGGTTTTCCCGTGTATTATTAAATAAATAAATAAATAAATAATTTAAATATTCGGAATAAGGGCCTTATTAGTCCTCCTATTTATCGATTAGCTATATTCCATCGTGCCTTTTCATACAATATTTGCAAGTTTTACAATTCCCTTCCGGCCAATATCAAATCTTTAACTTCAACTTCATTCAAAACTATTTTAAAAATTCAAACTTTACAAAAACAAAATATTATTTAGATTATGATACCTCCCACTTCAAGTGTATGCAGTAGTGGTGTATATTCATAGTTCTGAACATTTTTTCTTTTCTTTTTGCTTGTTATTCTTATTGTTATTATTAATTAAATGACAAAAATTATTATTTTGATATATTATAGGTACATTTAATCAACTAATATGTAACTAAATATAAACTCGAGGGATAGTGGAAGAACGACTTTGTCGAACTAATCCCTTTTTTTTCTCAGGTTTCTCTTATAATGTAAATTTGATGTATTTATGGAATGCATATTTGAGAAAAAATAAATTTACTATTATTATTATTATTATTATTATTACTGAATACCTTTCGGCTACTAATGACGGTTAATTGGTGGCAAAAAGGTTCTCAGTACCTTAACAGTATGTTTGATAGATAAGAGTGATTATTTATAACTTATTATAATCTTACTAAAATTCTGCAAAAATGTCCATGAAAATAAAGAGAACTTGCATGGAATTATTTATCCATTGTAACACAAAATAAATATTTCTATATTAGTTAGTTTCTTTTTCAATGAGGGAATAATTTCTTTATTCACCAACAATAATGATAAACCCTCATCGCTATAAATCATTTGGCTTCAAATAGTATCCGCCCATAATGTTATCTTAAATTTTCCACTTGAATATAAAATAGTTAATACGAATGCAGATATTGTGAATAACATCGGAATACCAACAATTCAATATTTATATCATAACACTTAATTTTCTTTTACGACACAATAGACTCTTTATGTTCAACTCGAGGTCATTATATCGTATAATATTCTCAAATTCAATAAATCTAGTGTTTATAATAATTGTTATTGGCAATATCTAAGAGTATACGATGCAATAAAGTGTCTCAACATTTCACATAAATTCAAATCTGAATTACTGTACAGGCTGCTTCTAAATTATCATTTATCAAAGAATCAATTCATGAAATCAGAAAGTAATTCTCAAAATTACAATAATTTGAAATAGTTCTAATTTGGTACAGAATTTTGTTTCTATGCGAAACTTTTACCAATGTTCGTACCAAATGATACAACCCACTCTTATGCAAAATGATTTATAGTGCAGTGGTCTAAAACTGATGGTACATCGAGTAACCATAGGTTGCTGACTTCGAAATATTGCGATTTAGCAAAACTTAGCCCTTTCCACAAGACAGTATTTACTGAGATACCTTGTTATCTTGGATAGTAGACTTCCGCGGACAGCTAATCTTGAAAAATCTTGTCTTCCGGATGGATTCCGCGTCACAATAGCTCGACTTGATACCGACGTTTTGTTCTCTTACTTTTCTTTGTCGTTGTCGTGATCATAATTTGATTCCCAATTTCCTCAAAATATCCCATCCCATAAATTCACATTCATCCAAAAACATATTTAAACGCGCTAGTTTAGCTTTGATTCGGGAACGAATTAAGTATACTAGACGCGAGATCAATTTCATCAATATAACCCTATTTTGCCTCCACCTTGAACTTTCAAATACCCTTTCAGCATCCGATTGGTTGGTTCTCGACCGAATTACCTATGATCAAGCCGATTAAATTCGTACCCTCAATTCCAAACGTCATATTCAAAAATTCAATAAACTTCTTGCCTCCCAACGCCCTCAGCACCAACCTTCAAGACCAACCCCTCTTGTAAATACTGTGGTTAATTTATCTTCACATACCCTTACTGAAGCTGAACAATCGGTTCTATCTAAAGGTCCTAATTTTGTTTTCTCCCCCCAAAATATTCCTACGACATCCATTATTTCTGCTGTAGAAGCATCCCTACATAAAGTTCCCCATCTCGCAGCAGATGAAATTCGTTTCGAAACTGCTAAAATTCTTCGTCATTCCAAGATTCATAAATCAAATTGCCCTAAGCCTCTAATTCAAGCTCTCAATTCACTCAAATCAAATCCTGATTTGGCTATTTTGAGGACTGATAAAGGAAACTCCACTGTTGTCATGAATCGTTCAGATTATGATAACAAAATCCTGCAACATCTGCAAACTAATTCCTATAAGCTCCTACCAAAATATCCCACCTCCTCTATAGAACGTTCAACTTCACAAATTATTGGTCATTCTTCCCTTCCTGATTCAGATAAGAAATTTCTTATCCCCCATTGTTCAAAATGTCCCCGTTTATATGGTTTGCCTAAAATTCATAAACCCTCAGTTCCCCCGAGACCAATTGTCAGCACTATCGGATCTCCTACTTATAAACTCTCTCGATACCTGTCATCTATTCTCAAACCCCTTGTAGGTGATTCCAATAGTTTTATCCTAAATTCCTTTCATTTCGTTGAAAAACTTCAAACGTTGAAAGTTGACCCATGCGATTTGCTCGTCATCTTCGACGTCGAATCACTGTTTACCAATGTTCCCATTCCAGACACCCTTTCCATAATTTCTCAATTGTTACCTGCCAAAAACATTTCAACGGACTTGCTACCGTTAATTGATTTTTGTCTATTCTTCACATATTTTGTATACGATGGCAAGTTCTACGAGCAGTCCTCGGGAGCTGCCATGGGTTCCCCACTTTCCCCGATCATAGCTAATATCTTCATGGAAGCTTTTGAACAAGATGCCATTGACTCATCTGTTCTCAAGCCGAAATGTTGGTTTAGATATATCGACGATACTTTCGTTATTTGGCAACATGGTCGCGAAAAGCTTCTTCCTTTCCTCAATCATTTAAATTCATTACATCCCAATATCCGTTTCACCATGGAAGTCGAATCGCAAGGTTCACTCCCGTTCCTGGATGTATTGGTTAGTCGACAGACTGACGGTACTTTAGGACATTCTGTGTATCGGAAACCCACCCATACCGATAGATACCTCAATGGTCTTTCCCACCACCACCCTGCCCAAAAGCAATCTGTCATAAACTCCCTGGTCCACAGAGCTGTCAACCTATCTGAGCCTCAATCCTTAAAATCAGAATTGAAACATCTACCATCTGCTCTATTATCAAACAATTTCTCCCATTACAACATTCAAAAAGCCATAAAGAAATACACTTCACCTAAAATTTCAGATCGACCTGAGCCAGAAACCCTCCCACCTGCTTTATCCACGGCCTATCTTCCATATATTCAAAATATAACAGATCGAATTTCGAAAATCCTCAAAAAACATAATATTTCTACCCGTTTTCCCACACTTACAAAATTATCTCAGTTTTACAAACCTATCAAAGATCCCCTTCCTCCTCTCCACTTAGAAGGTGTTTATAGCATTCCCTATTCTTGCGGTAAGGTCTACATTGGTGAAACAGGTCGTACAGTAGCTACTCGTGTGAAAGAACATGAGCGCTGTACAAGACTTCGTGACACCAGTAGTTCTGCACTTGCGGAACACAAGTTTAACACAAATCATCAAATCCTTTTTGAAGATACTAAAATCCTAGTCCGAGCCCCAAACTTCTATCAGCGAAAAATCCTTGAAGCTATAGAAATCCTAAAACATCCGAATAATCTGAACCGTGACTCAGGATATTACCTTCCCAACATTTGGAAACCCATCCTCGAAAATTCCACTTCGCACATGATCGCACAACGGCAGGGTCAGGTGCCGGAATAAAGGCAGTGAACTATGTAGCGTGAAGGATTTTCCCTACAATAAATACGGCTACAGAAAGCAGTAGAACCAGTTTCATTTCAAGCCTCAAGCCTGCCCTGAAGATGTCACCTGTAATGGTTGGCGAAACGTCGGCATCAAGTCGAGCTATTGTGACGCGGAATCCATCCGGAAGACAAGATTTTTCAAGATACCTTGTTACTTTGTGAAGATTTACACTTACGACGACTTTAAGGTTTTTTCTCGTGCGCCAAATTTTTGTCAAGGTTTACTGCTCGTTGAGGGCTTCTGCTAGGACTCTTACTACAAAAGCGTATCACCGTGCTACCTATGAATGACCTCATCCCAGGGTATACTCAGTGGAGTAAGTAGCCAGAGGTCAATAGGGTAGACTGAAAAGTATTAGAATTGCAGGTTTTAATTGGAATCAATACTTGGTTACTTTTCGGCTACTTAAATGATGCTGCCTGTATATGAATAGCTTAGAACGTTACGAAATATAGGTATCGAATAAATGTTGATCCTTGCTTGAGGGGAGTTGAGTATCACTATATTTTCTGCCACCAGCGAATGCGTTAATTTGTAAATGTGATGAAAACGGTTATTTACATAATTATTATGAATCTAGTAAAAGTTATTCTCTAATCGCAGATAGAGTGGAAACAAAGAGCGTGTAGAAAGGTATGCTCGAACAAACAGAGCCTACCGAATAGACCAAAGTTTGCCCACTTTGTTACCCGCTGAAGTACGTACGCTTCGCACTATAGATATAAGGGATGTAATCTGGTTATCATTCTTCCTGGCAACCTAGTGGCAGAATATGCATGAGACAACAGATGTGTCTCTTAGAATTCCCGCACCAGAATCAAGCTATAAGAGTAGCTCCACTATTTATATGAAACTTTAGATATCTTTCCGTTTAGACGAGAACTGTCCTATTTCAAACGACATTCACGATAACGTCTTTACTTTTCAGACATTTAGCGTTTCATTCTGAAGGAATGAGAGACAATAAGTCACACTTACACAATAAGAATCTCTTTCCAAAATTGATGATTACATTTAGTCGAAGTAGAGTTACACCCTAATCATTTAATACTTGACATCTGTGAAATTTTAAATGAAAAATCAATTTACGTATTATTGTTAAGTGGAATGTTCATTATTAAAAGGTAATTAGCTCAATTCTTCCTGGTTTGATCAAGTTATAGAGTAATATCTCCCCCAACTGTATAATAAATAAGCCGAGGGGATGTATTTTGTACTGAGGTTGGAAGAACATACGTTGATTAGTGTAATTGATCGTCAGAGTTTCATAAGTTTAGCACCGATACTTCATGAGATAGTGAAATTTATGTCTTGTATTGGATTCAATGCTGAAATTTGAATTTAATCGACCAATCTCATGCTCGAAAAACGATTTATGGAAACAATCTGCGCGACCAATTTCACAACTAACATCCAATTATTACATGTTTTACTAATTATGTACTGGTCAACAATAAAGCTACATGATTATCCATAGTTTTGACAGTCTCAACCCTCGAATATTTAATGTCATATGAGTCTGGACATACGGGAGGCAATAAAATCACTGCAGTGGATTATTCATGTTCATGTAATTTATATAATTGCTCACCTGCAGTTTTGACCATTGGATTCTTCCAATACATCTTGAAGAATTCCTCCAAGCCAGTTTTGCACCATATATCAACTCGGTCTCGGTGAGCTGGTAAGTTCCTGTTGATGATAATTCTTTTTGGACCTGCTCCCATCTGGTTGCATGAGCCGGACTTTTTGCCCTGCAATAAACGAATTAATATGTACAAGATTTCAAAAAAATTGACGTTTTATAACATAATAAGTTCAAATATACAAATACCAATGGATAAAGTAAATTTATTTATTACTTCCCTCACTATACGTAGTTGCTAGTATATAGTGTAAGGGAAGTCTTGTAATTGATTATATCCTTATAGTTTGTATTGTTTATCTCACCTTTTATGTGTTCGACACGAAAGTATTACTATTCCAATGATTAAATTCTTCAGAATATACATACATGTACATACCATATAATTATGAAATCATCTGTATAATATCATGACTCATGAGCATGATCCAAATGAAATGGATGAATATATCATGATATCCTCCGCCTAAGTAAAGATATATTAGAAAAATGTGTAGCGTTTTCAACGGTAAAGATGAAAGCTTACATACTCATATATTAAACATTTCTTTTTTCGTTTATTCGTTGTATCTCCCATTGGGATATACGGGAATTAATCAATTAAAGAGTTTTCATCGCATTACCTGGTGAAGTAGACGTGAGCTGATCAATTCAAGCTTGTGAATGAAATTCTTTCAAGTTCACTTTCAAGAAATTATCCACCTATAGCTCTAGATGGCTTGCTTGATTGAAGTTTTCTATCATTACTTAATACCCTGTACAGGGTGCCCCTTTAATCAAATAATTGATGCAAATTGACACGACAATTATCAATGCGCGTTAGGCTCTAATTGAATTCGTAGCTAATACTAAATTTTATCGCTATCCGCTTGAAGCATTTTATTTCGGAAATGAGAACAGTGAACATGTTCCGATTAAAGTCTAATTGTTCAAGTTAATTAATGGGCTCGTCTGCATTCCTCTTAGCGTCAGATATCTTTGTAGGACTCTTCATCTTATCTTTCTAATTTACCCATCGTCTTCATTCTGGGCTAAATTAAACGTTAATAGGATGGAAAAAGTAGCAGTTACGCTGTAATTCAACTTCATTCTCAGAATATGTATGATTTTCCTTGACAAACTCGAAGAGTCACTTCAGAATTCTTGTATATATTACTTGAATTGTGACCGAAAGCGAAATGTTAACAAGTGTAAAGTTATGTAGTCCTCCTTATAGGAGTCAGAAATAAATTCAACATAGACAGGCAGAATCTTGAGCGAATTAGGAAACAAAAAATTTGGGATAAGTCGATAAACGAAAGTTGGAAAGTGGATAAACATATATGTAGCTGAAATTCATCTCCAGTTAGCTCAATGGCTAGCGTAAACTGTAAGAGATAAGGAGTTACAAAGTTGCCTCCTCTATGGTTCATTAATTATTCTCAACACATGTTTTGAACTATTCCTTTAATGTAGGGCAATTGAGTATCAGAATATTTCTTTCATTTCATAATTTTTCAACGGTTTCTCATTGCACATACACAAAGCCATGCATTATTTTTCTAAACTTTGAGAAGAAAACCTATAATGTTTGACGAACATCGTGTGAGTCAGCGGTGAAGAGTTCCACAACTTCGCTGTTCGTTAAAAAACTAAGTCTGTTAGAAAGAAGCACGGCAGGTCTCGAGTTTGACAATGAAGGAGTGACTAGCTTAAGCTCATCAAATCCGCCTATCTAGAATCTCTCATGGTGATATAACATACGAGATTTCTGATGAACACCGACCATGGAAATATCTATAGAAAGGGGAGAGATCTCCCACCTTTCTACGATGTTCTAGAGAGGTCAAGGAATTCGTTTGTGTGACATTACCAATCTAACAAATGGCTCTCTCCTGGATAGGATCCAAAAGCTCCAGCGTATGTTTGGGAGCCAACTCCGAACATGTGAAAGTACTCCAGGGCATGTCGAATCTGGAGCTTTGTACATTATGAGGAGCTGCTGGTATGTAAAGTAGCTCTTGACACGGTTTTCGCAATGGAGCTCATATGATCATCACATATAGTCGAGGAAATAAGGCAGAAAAAAAACCAAAGTGAAAAAAAAAATCAGACGATGGGGTTTAAATAATTTTTTTTGAATCGATTCCGGAAGTCGTTTAGAAAATGGATGTTTTTGAATGCATTTTCAGGAGCTATAATGAAAAATATAATTAAAGTATACAAAATGTCCAAATATAGCCAAAATTTCTCACTCGAGGGTTTTTGGGGCCGCTGAACACTATTCCGGTGCCAAATTGAAGCCACGACGCACCTGGGGCTCAGGACATCCTGGTACTATCGTCGTCTTCAGAGAATTCTCAGAAATACCTTCTGCAAAGGAATGAAACCTGTTAGGGAGGTTCTCTTGACCATACGGGTCATGACCATTACACTCAATAGTCACCTGGTGCTGAGGATATTCTGATTTTCTAGGTCTTCTCTTGGTAGTTTCTTTAATATGCTCTGAAATAAAACCAAATTCGTCTCTTCGGGTATTTCGGATCGCATGATAACTTGTGTTCGGGCCAATCACCGAAGCATCTGGTGAACAGATCTGTGATATCGACAACAAAGAATTCAAAAAATACCGTTTGCACTACAATGAACCTTGGTGGAATTTTTCTAATTAAAAAAAAACTAATAGTGAAATATTTTCTATTTTAATGGCAAAAATGATTTTAGTAACAATGTTTTTGTTACTAGTTATGCAAAAAAAGATAACTTTTAAAGAAAAAACAGTAACCATATCATAAAACTCGAACTTTTTAATTATATTGGTCAATTAAAGGAAGTGGGAAACGAGAAATGAATTTTTCAGCAGCCCCAAAACACTTCCGGAAGACGAATTTGGTGTCATTCCAGAACATATAAAAAAAATCCATGGGAATCGAGGTATCTTGACCACCAGGTGACTTTTCAGGTTCGTGGTCACAACTGGCAACCTCAGAAGAACCTCCCTCAAAAGTCTCATCCCATTCCAAAAGATAATTCCACGAATTCCCTGGAGACGACAGGATGCTCTGAGTCCCAGGTGCGTCGATGTTCGAATCTGGCACCGGAATCGTGTTCAGCGGCCCCAAAAACCCCCGAGTGAAAAATTGTGGCCTATTTTGACTATAATTAGCCATTTTTCAACATTTTTAATATTATCCCTTAAAAATGCATTCAAAAAGATGCATTTTTCTCTGTTAATGTTAAAATGCACATTAGAAAAATAAGATTCTAAATGATTTTCTGAATCGATTACAAAAAAAATCATCGGAATAGGTTCATCTGAATTTTTTTTCGACCTCTTCTGCTCTATTTCCTCAACTAATAAGAGGATGCTTTTGGCGATGATCCCGAGCATGAATATGGAAGACTTCGTAGGAATAGTTGTACCTGACATGATCATATTAAGGATTGTGGAATCCATCTGTAGAATTATTTGATGCTGCATTTTGGAAAACAAAAGAACTGAAATAAATATTCCTTAGATTTTCTTCGCAATAAGTGACGTCCTTTTTTCCAATATTAGTAGCTGTAAAAGTATTCTCTCTGGTTTTCAAAACTTTACCATACTTTTTTTAAAGAATTCAGTTTTAATATTGAACAGTTTTGTAAATACACTTTTTTTCCTCGCAAGGTGTCAGAATAATAACGTTCAAATATCCCATATTGTATAAAAATAAATGACTGAGTTCAATTGAATCATTCTGTGTATTGCAATGTAATGTAAAAAGGAATAATATGTTACCTAAACATATGTAGCTAATTTTATCACACTAAGTCCATTCACTCGCTGTAAGCAAGATATTCAAGGACACTATTAGATTTGTACGTGCTCATTCTACCCTTCATAACCAGAGGTAATTTTGGTGGCAGTAGTCAATCTAAATGCCGGTCCACAGAGACGTTTTATCGTAGCCGTCAAAATGTTACGTTATATACACGTTGCCCTCAGGAATTCTTGATGAAGCGATAACTTTGTTAATATCACGTTATAAAAGTGCCAAAACGACTAGCTCGTACTTTGACATGGTACAAAATATTTCTCTGTACAGATTTAAGGGAAAACACCCAAGATTATTGATCATGTGTCGCCTTATATGGAAGGCTATCAATGGAAATTAAATAAAAATGTGATTTAATAACACTTAATTAATAGAAATGTGTTGCTACTTGGAGAATAGATAAATAGTGTGCGTGGCAAAGTTACCCTTCGCAAAACATTTGATTTGGTTACTTATGTTTATATAATTGTTTCATATTCTACAAGATACTCTTCCCATTTATGTGAAGATATTGAAATAAGTTATTAGTCCCATTATTTTCACACAACTAAATAACATCAAAATTACTAATGTTCTTAAGAAAACGTTCAAAAATAAATTTTCCCTTCCTGGGAATCGAACCAGAGTCAACTAAGTGGAAGCTAACTGTCCCAGCTCCTAGACAACATCACCGTTTGTCATAATTGTTATTAGACGATTTTGTAGAAATTTGTGTGGAAGCAGTTAGTTTTAAATTAACTTGAAGTTACTGTACACATTATGCATCGATTCAATATATACTTTGGCAGGTATGATTTTTTTCAATATTCCACCCTCCAAAAGTAGGTGTGTATCACACGATTTCCTTGGGAACACTGAGGTTCATCGCCTAACAGCAAAGATTTTTTGTCAAAATTTGAATATTAAAGAACCTTAAGTTTGTGACTTATCATGTACACAAACATTATTTGACATACAACCATACGGACAGACCGACAGAAAGACGGATTTTTCCAAAGTTGCTTAAAATTCTATGAATAATAATACTATGGTGGAAGAATGTTTGCTTTAGGACTTTCTTTTAACGATCAAATAGCTTGAGTAAATATACTCTTCGGGCTTCGTCTGCGAAATGTATAATAATAACGAATACTCTGTCCATGAAACGGGCTAATTTAAAAATTTGGGAATAGTATAGTATAACCTAATAAAAAGTGAAGTGGGATTGACAATGATAATGAACAAATCACTCTATATAATCTAGCGTCTGATACAATTATTGGGATAACTTTAACATTTGGATTAGGTGGTTTCTAAGGGAAAACAATGAAGGCAAAAGAGAATATAATAAAAGCTTCTTGATTACAAGACATTATAATAATGGCTTGTGTGGGTCGGTTAATGTATGTCGTATATACTTAGAAGGTCGACAATTCCATATCAAGACTCTGAGAGCACTTATGGAAGATAATTTATTAGCAATCAAACTAGTTGAGAAATTATATGTTTGCTACGAGCTGATTGCTTTTTTCACATTTATTTGAAAGTTAATACATTAGTATAATACCCGATCGAAAGAAAAATCTAATATGTTAAATGTCTTGGGGTAATTACGAATGTTGGAAGAGATAACATGATCTCAATCAAACAAAGACGTTCGAGACAATCAGCGAGGATGAAGCCGACAAGCTCTTGTCGGTACCAACAACTTAGCTGCTCCCGCCCTTGACGGCATTAACATATGGTGGTGGAAGACATTTTCTTCCACTCACCGCCGTCTGGCCTAGAGTATTTGACTCTCGGCTTAAAGTGGAGCGGCAAATTCAAAATTGGGCTGTCGAAGGGTAAACTGTGTTGTTCCAAAGAATGGAGACTTGTATGATCCCAAAAACTACCGGCCGATTACTTCTCTCAACACCTGCTACAAGTTATTGACACGTTTCTTGTATCCTAGGTTGTTGAGATCGATCGCTCCGGTGATTAATAACATCAAAGAGTAGCGTGAGTCAAAGAACGGCATGGAGGGTTGCCGGGAGAACCTGGTAATAGATAGATCTGTCACTCAGGACTTCATAGTCTACAAGCGCAACCTTTCCATGGCTTGGATTGACTACCGCAAGGTATTTGATTCAACATCACATTATTATACTTGCTCCAATGATTTTGTTGCCACTATGGAAGACTCGTTTTGCCATCACATCAGGCACACGACGAGTCTTGACATAATTGGTAACATGGAGTGGGAGCTGTTATTTTATATAATTAGTGAAAACCAAACTTGTTATAGTCATTTTATTTAAGTTAAATATATTATTTTGAAATCTTCAAATGTTCCATTTGAGCATTATTGTATAATGTGATAATTGAACTATAGCTCCATCTACAACCTATCTTCGAAAGCATTAAACATTCAAGCCCCAGGAGCTGAAATGAACAACCTTAGCACGGTCCTGGGTTCATAGTACACTATTACATTACATCGTAAAACCTGTTTTTAAATTTTTGTAAAATGGAGCAAGTACAGGGTGTCCCATTTTAGGTACTTTTGCGGGTTATCTCCTTTATTTTTGAAGATAGAGAGTTGCAGTTTTCGCGACACTGTGCTACTTTTTCTTGTCATAAACAATATCAATGGCCTATTATTAAAATATGTATTTAATTCCTGAAAATTGTCAATTATTTGCGTGTTTCTGAAAAAAAGTTTATACTATGTTATATTTTTGAAAATGTAAAAAAAAGACAAATTTTATAGTCTATAAATATACAGGATGTTCCATTTAAAAAAACATAAGTTAACTTTATAACTAAAAAACAGTAAATATGTAACAAAAGTTATCTACACCACTGCATTCTACGGAAAAAAATCTATTAGTATGTTAGTTTACCTTTTCGATAAGTTGAAGGATAACGGAGATACGAGGGTGGGTCACAAAATGCAACATTTTCAGAAATGCCCTGTATCTTAAAAACTAAAAGGGCTATGAAAATTCTGTTGACGGCATCTTGAGTTTCACGAAAAAGTAGCACAGTGTCGCGAAAACCGCAACTCTCTATCTTTAAAAATAAAGGAGATACCCCGCAAAAGTACCCAAAATGCTGTACATAGTAAAAAACGGAAATTTCATTGTGAAGTATACGGGCCGCCCTTCTGAATCGCAAGTGTCGATGTGTCAACGTATCTTTTTCACAATTGTTGCAGAGAATACGCTTATGTAAGCGCCCCCTCAAGGGCTATTGTTCTTTGCGAACCCCGAGGGATAATATAAGCTACCTTATGCCGTGTTTACATTTTTGTCACTTCTTGGTTATTTTATATTATTTATATTAATTTGTTAGAAATAAGATGTTCTGTCCTATTCCATTCACAAAGTGTATTATGTGGATCGTATAGCTAATGAAAACAATTTGGGAGAAAATGATAACGATTCAAGAGTAATTCTGCAAACAAAGCATAGGCTTCTGTTTCATTAAGAAAGTAGTAGTCGATAAGAAGCTCGTCTTCTACAAATTGTCAAGTTGTAACAAAGCGTTTTACTTGATGCCATCCATTCGCCACTCAATAACCCAAGAGAACGCAGGCTATTCCACTTCGTTACCGTAATTTAGCTAACTAAACTATATCCCACTTACTGTCAGGTCACGATGCAACCAACTGCGAATATTTGGTGTCCCCAGCACGACCCTCTCAATATTACGTGTGACATGATATTTACTCCGTACGGACAAGCAGTACTCCTAAATTGTTATAGATTTTGTTATTTTAGATTACAAATCATTGGAAATATATGCTACTCTCTTGTACAATCGATTATTCAGTATGATATATTGGGCTGGGGACATTTAAACAAATCATAATAAAGTTATTAATAATCTAAAAAAATTAAAAAGATTATATTATTCAAATCCAGAAGATACCCCACAGCATCCTTATTCACAAAGAGGCTAAATATCTTAATTGTACATAATACAGGGTTCATCAGTGAAGCGGGAAAATTCAAAAACTCTGTTGTATATTTGAAATTTGGGTGAGGGGTGGGTCATTTAACGCCATTTAGTAAACATGCAACAGTGGTCAGGTGCTTTCTGTGTCTTAGAAATAGAAACTTGGTCTAGGAAATGTCCAAAAGTAATAGGGCAGAGATGTCATAATTATTTTATGCCTATATTAGTAAATAAATTACCTGCTTCCATAAAGAATAATTGTAATATACAATGTTTCGAAGCAAATTACAAATTGGTTCTTAGAAAATCCAACAATTATTATGGATCTTTTTGAATGATTATAAAATGCAGTTTTTTGAAGTACCTTCTTTCTATTGTTTCTGTCTTCGCATTTATACATTTTTGTCTTGAGTTCTTATAAATAAAATAGTCAAGATAAAGTCTACTCATTTCTTGAACACATTCATTTCATTTCATTGTTGATTTATTAAAATTAATTACTACTGCTTTTGGTCCCATTATTTATTTTTACGTCTTTTTATTCAATCAGAGTGTCTTAATTTAGCTTTCTGGATGGAGATAAACACACTTTCCTTGAGTTTATATAATATTTTTTAAATTTGTACTTTTGTATTTAGAAAACATTGTCACCTTGTTAAATTAACTATTTTGCATAAACAGAATTTTTTTGGTTCATTGAATATCCTTACTGTCAAATTTATAATATGGCAATACCTAATATCTATCTGTATTATCATTTTCATTTAGTATTTATAGTGGTAAAAATTGTCAATACTGTATTACTATTATAAAATTGTATTTTTGCAAATAAACGTTATTATTATTATGTACGTAGCCCATATATGTAGGTATGTTCGACAAGAAGATCATAAATTAAATATATTGGAACCAGTAGCAAATTCGAAATATATTAAACAGGCTCTGCCATGGCCATGTCTACCTCACCCATAATTTCATACCTACGCAATATTATCTAAGCAATTACAGCTCAATTTTATGCAATAATAACTCATTCTGAGGATATAACTGTGTGTGGTGAAACAATTATTGTGAATATACAGTTAGTACATGGTAAATTTATGTTTTATTTCATTTTAATATTCAATTTGAATCATTCCTCAAGTAGAAACAAAACAGAAGCTTCAAAAATATGTAATTTGTGAAAGCTCCTATGAATTCCGATCTATTCTAATGTTGCCAGTTGAATGTCTCGGAATGAGCTTTTGGAAATGTATCGTCTAAAGATACAAAACATAATCAGCTACTTTCTGTGTTAATCGAATACGGTGCAGATAAAAAGATGAAATGCGCCTTTCTGAATTAGACGTAAAGGATATTTGTCTGATTATCGCAATCCAGTGGTAAAGTGTTTTCCTTCAATCTAGCGAGTAACTTGTTTGGGTGATCGTCAGCATTTTTATTTGATAATTATGCAAATCTATAATATCATCAGGGGGAGGATTTCGAATGTACTGACATCTTCCGAATGTACAGGAACATCGTCAATGTGGTGTTTGGAAGAGTCCGTTTGTCAGTATTCCTATGAAGACTTTCATAACAATGCTCGGGATCACCATCAACAGCACCCTCTCATGGGACACTCATGTAAGGTCCATTGCGAAAACCGCTTCCCAAAAACTTGGTCTTCTGTTCCGTGTCAACAGCTACTTCAAATCCCAGCAGCTCTTCATAATATATAAAGCACATACTCGACCGGTCCTGGAGTACTGTTCACATATTTGGAGTTCGGCTCTCAAGCGTACGCTGAAGCTCTTGGATTCACATGAGAACTATTCGTTTGTTTGATGATGTCACACTTACGAGTTCATATACCTCTCTGCATTTTCTATAGATACTTCCAAGGTCGGTGTTCATCGGAAATCTCGTCTGTTGTTTCTCCACGAGGAATTCCAGATAGGCGGACTAGACGAGCTCAAACTAGTCAACCCTCAACTATGAATCTCAAGACCTGCCGATTCCTTCCTACCAAACTTCTATCGTTGGCACACACAACGTTCTTCGAACATTATAGATTGCCCCCTCGTGCAATTAAAGTTAAAAAAAAAATGTGTGGTGTTGTGCTCTTTTGATGGAAGGTTTTCAAGTAATTTAGTAATTTAGAGTATCGTAATTTTCAGAATATCTACAGAGGGATTTCTTGTATCCACATTTATTGTTGAAACAAAGTTCTTCCAGTTGAATGATGATGCATTCTGGAAGGACGGCTCTCCGCATCTTCATCCATCTCAGGTCGTACATATTCAGATATATGTATTTAAAACATCATGGATATTAGATAATCATACTTTTGTTGAGGTACTAAGTTGATGGCTCGAAATAATGTTAAGATGTTGCTTTGTAAAAGTATATGAAGAACTTACAATGACACACGGGACATGGACATAATATCTCATCAACGTTGGTGGCGTGCATAAAATCTCAAGCTATTTCGAACACACGGGCGTCGTATAAGTTAAGTCCTCGTTAAGTGCCATAAAATGTGATTGTCCTGGCTTTCTTTTCTAGGGAAATTTAATTTTTATATGTCTCTCAGATTTTTATTCACAAAGTATGTGAACGTAATTCGTCTTTCGTTTTGCAGATTAAAACCAAGTCGGTCTCTCATTTTCTACAACTTACCACCGCATAGTATATAATGGTGGAATATACTTGAAAGTACTCAACGTCTTACTTGAAGGTGATTCTTCAACTCAAGCGTCATTTTATCTGTTCATGCAGAAAAGGTTTCCTTCAATAACCGGATAAAGCCTGTTCATTTTAAAAAAAGTATGTTGCCATCGCTGAAGATGATACAATGTTGTCAGATTGATCAGGTTTTCATCCAACCGTTTGATTCAATAAACTGTATTACAAACAAATTTAAAAATTCTTCACTCATAATACAAATTATTTGTTGTGTTTACCAAATGTTGGAAAAAAAGGACTGCATATTGTTATTGAAAATAGAAAAATAATGATAATTTTTCATATTGATAGAATGAAGTAAAGCAACATATTCTGGGAAATTGTTCAGAAGAATTGGTTGCTTTAGTAGATTTTCTCAATATCTAAATTATTAGAAACAACTATTATAGTGCAGTCAAATGGATATTGGACCCGTAAATCCTTGAGAAATGGTTCGATTTTGATGAGACAAAATGCATTCTATTCAGAATGTCATCAGAAAAAAGTTGACCCCAAATGAGGTTGCGCAGTGAGGTCTTTCTTGTGTCTATAACTTTCAAATTTTCAAGAAAAACTTTTCTCTTCCAACATTTCACCGCTGGCTCACACGATGTCTTCGAACATTAGAGGTTTTCTTCTTGTGTAGTCAGAATTAAGAAATTATATTATAAATATATATATATATATATATATATATATATATATATATATATATATATATATATATATATATATATATATATATAAGGGTATTATAAGCATCAGGAAAGATCTCTACTCAATATAGAAATTTCCCTTGAGAATTTCCTAATTTCCAAGCAAATACAGAATTCAGTATTATCTCAAATGAATGTATATGTTTGAGTGGAATATCACTGAAATAACGCCAGGATTACAGAAACAATTCAAAATAATTATGTAAATTTAATTTGAAAGTAAATTTAGCGTTTAGGGAATGTGGGATTTCTACAACATTGGACATTTTCATGCTGTGAAAAGCGTTAAGTTGCGATTTAGTTTGGTACTTTGGAATAGTTCTAGATGAAATTAATACAGTTTAAAATTTATGCACAGTCTTAGCTGGCATGAATTAAGGCATGCTCATGACCCTAATCGCTGTTTGTCGGATTTTCGTACAACTATTTTTACTGAACACGTTTGAGAATGTCAGGGTTTTCATAAATTGTGTAACACCTTTGATTTTAATGATAATGTACAAAAAACAGAAGTTTAAGGACTTTAAGGCAATGTTTGCTTTAACTTCCGAAAGCAATATAATGCGAAAGATTTGTGCTAACTCGTCCAACGCAATTTGCAAAAGTTTCTCGACTTCGTTGTTATAATTTTGCTGGCTCAAAGGAACATTCAATAATCTACGAACTAGACTATTAAACGGAGCTGTTTTATATCTAAATGGTGTAGTTGAATCCGCCGGGTATACCCATTTGTTTGAGTGAGTTTTCTGTATATGTCGAAATTCAAGTGATTACCATCTTTTATAATATTTATATCAAGGAAAGGAAGCTGATTATCTGTTTCTATTTCGAAAGTGAATCACAATAAATTCAATTAGCTATTAAGCATGTTCAAAAAGCCATGTAAATCAAAATCTTTACTTGTAATCGCGAGAACGTCGTCAACATATCTATACCAAACTTTTGGAAACTAATTCAATCTTGATTTTGAGGAGGTTTCAAGTTCACTTAGAAAAATATTGAACGTAGTCAACTAACCAAATTAGAGCCATAAAATTCAAAAGTTTTACTTATCATTCTTTAGTAATTAATAAATTCCATAGTTTGTTTTCTAAATTTGCAATACAACCAGCTTATAGATGTAAGAACAGGCTGAAACACCGTTTAGGTACCATTTTTCACAAGTTTCCGATTTCTACAAATCCGGGATTTACAAAATCATTTGTGAGTCGTGTTCAAAATGCTATGTGAGTCAAACTAGAAGAAACATTTTAAACTTGGTATAAGAAACATTTTGCCCATATATAATGATGGTTACATGGTAGCCGAAGTTCTTAGTACTTTAATAGTATTTTTAGTGAATAAGGGTGATAAGGGTGATTATTTCTTATCAGTAGTAAAATGTATGATGTTAAAATTGGTATGTAAGATGTAGTACTCACCTTCTAATCGATGTAAAATATTGATCTAAGAATTCTTTAGCTTGCTTCAATATTTCTTGTGGGGTCCTGATATCATTATGACCTGGTTGGCTCATAACACTCCCAAGACAAAGCTGGTTGTTGCATGGCGATACCTGAAAATATGAATCATCAATCAGCATTTGCTCTGAATCAGTTCAAATCTTAAGAAAGAACGAACTATTCGGTATAACAGCTATCGACCTAAGATATTTCCAACTTTCCGGCTACCTTGTATACTCTCATTATTTTAGAGAATAAATACTCATTGGTTCAATGATCGAATTCATAAATCACTATTGAATAAATTTAACATCTCCCAAGAATTTGGATTCATAGAGTTAATAGAGTTAGAATTTTACTTGGATTCGATATATAGATCTATGTGAACTAAATAATTGTCTGTTCATTGTTGACGTCATTTTGACATTCGGTTATGCCGAAATTATAAAAACCTGAAGATTTTCCTTTTTTGTGTTTATTTTATTTTATTTACGACATGGAATTGGACAGGAAACTGGAAGCGGACTGCAGGCTGCTTAAGTTCAACAATTATGAAGATTATTTAGATTCGATGGTAACACTAATGGATAAGTGTGTTTTACCAAGTAGAGTAGTATCGAGACATCTGGCTGAACTTGGTTATAGGTAAGCTCCTTAAGCGATTAAAATAATACAAGACTATTATCATTAGAGAGTGTTGTTAGTTCAAGGACTATTGTATTATTTCTCTTGATTTTGTTTCACAATAGGCTGCTGTTGCGATATACCAACAGCTTGCTCCATCCTCCTACGTATCCAAGTAAGGTTTGGAAGTTATATGTAAAAATTAATACCTTGCCCATATCTGGACATCATACGTAGCTAGGAACTCAAGAAGTTAGTTTTGAGCTCACACTACTACCTTGTTCCAATCTGATTTCATTTATTATGTATTGCAGGAGTTCGGGAGATACTCTATCCAGGCGGGAATTTGAAAGAAGGAGGAATGCAGTGAGACTCTATCTACATCCACCATACAGCTCGTTTACTATGATCAGCACAGATTCGACATTTGTAGATGCAACACAGAGAGAACTGGCTCTCAGAGAAAGGCCCAACAGAATCGGTATTTTGTCTGTAAGAACTAGATAAAATATTCTGCAATTAAATACGAAAACATGAAATTATATTGTCTTGACGAAACATATTAGCAAAACCGAATATAGAAAGGGTTATTTGCTTTCTCATATTATGATCTGATATTATAGGAAATAGTTTGTCAAACACTCCTAATGGGCAACCAAATGATGTTCGTAAATTCACTTTATCAAGAGCGGTGTCTTCCGCATTTTCAACTTTAATACACTTTTCTGAGCACATTACTGATTTTAACTATAGATACATTATTGAAGCTAATTGTCATTTTTTTGTTTCATAGATTTGGCTTAGCGGCCTTATAGTTAACATTGATAAGTATCATTTTCGAAAACGAACGAACATGATTGGGACAAACTTTGTCTGACTCGATAGGCCTAATGAAATCAGCATGTGGTCTCTACTCATTTCAAACCATATATCAATTGATTCGCATCAATTTGAAAAGCCACTCTGGGAGTGTTCAAGACATAATGAACTAGCAATAAACATAATCATCTTCACATTATTGATAAGATATAATCACCCTTATCCACTAAATATATTACTGAAGTACTGAGGACCTTTCAGATACCAAGTAGCCATCATCAGAGTAAACTAAATTAGAAGTCAAAATGTTCCTATTAAATATTATTTATGGGTTACCCTCATCTGGAGATAAATCGGAATTTAATAATTGCTTTATATTTGTTAAATTCAGATTTATTATCCCCTAATAGTATTTAAACATGCACATTTTGATTTCTAATTTAGTTTACTCTGATGATGGCTACTTGATAGTCGAAAGGTCCTCACTACTTTATTACTATTTCTAGACGATAAGAGTGATTATTTCTTATCAATAGTTTTATAATATATCCATAGTGTTCACACTGACCCCCGTACCTTCTGCTGTTGTGGATCCATTGGTATACCAAAATATTGCTCTTTTCTAAACCGGGTACACTTGACCCAGTATTCACTCTTCATTGTTTACAAGGTGAGTTAGAAGATTCGCTGTGGACACGAGTTGTTCTCGCCGATGTCGTCCCTTGGCGTCATGGGTGTTTCTTTGTGCTTGGTAATGGCAAGAATAGGGCTTTCTTGACCTTTAGGTTCAATGGGGATCGCCGGGTTCGAATTTATAGAATGTTTCTAACAACATCTTTAATAAACACAACGTTATACACTAGTTAGTACTTAATATTAATCAACTCAATTGAGTGTCACATTTCGTATTTGCCAAAATTACTTCTTTATCTCTATTCCCATTTCTTAATTAGCCATTCCTATAAACATTTGTTGTTGAATGTTATTTTCTGTGATTAAGCAAGTACGCAAAAAAAAAAATTACTGCAATCTGCAACATCAGCTATCTTGAAATAACTTACCTAATTTATTTAGTTCAACATGTGATATCAATTGTATGTTTATGTATCTATGGTTTCGGCGTTTACGTAGTGTAAATTCATAATACTTCAGAAGTTAGAGAATAAAACTCAAATTTTACACAAAACTTTTAACATTTAATTTAAAAATGCTGACAAATTGTTTCACCACAGTGTGGCATTATCAAAGCGAGGAGTTATCAACTAAAGCTAAATCTAAAAGTATGTCCTTAAATATCAGGGATCAGAATGTGGTGCAAATTGAGGGATGGGGGTGGATAATGGTGGGAGTGTGTTTACAAAATTGTTAACAAGCGGTGAATTATATGTGTCGATTTGATCATTTAATATTACATTATTATTGTTTTTTGCGTGTTTCAAAATTTCGATGGATTCTAATATATTAAGTTTATGTCCTTTTTCCTGAATATGTAGAATATCAGGATTAAGGGTGAAATTGTGGTTATGTTCTAACAGGTGATTTGCGTAATTAGAGTCTTCTTTTTTGAGCCTGTAACTTCTCAAATGTTCATTGAACCTTACGCTGAAACTGCGTCCAGTTTGTCCTATGTACAAAGCACTACAGTCATCACATCTCAGTCTGTAAACTCCAGATTTCTTTAAGTTATCTTTTTTAGATTTCGAGTTATTAATATACGAGCATAGGTTATTTGTTGTTTTAAAGGGGACGTTTTTATTCTGTTTTTTAAGGAATTGAGATATTTTTAGTGAATGTTTACCTAAATATGTTAGACATGTGAAATTTGATTTTGTATTATTATTAATTTGCGGATAAATTATGCTTAAGGCTTTTTTATTGAGTTTATTTTGGAGTATTTTATTAATTATCTTGACATTATAACCGTTATTTTTGGCAATATCTACGATTCTGTTTAATTCTAAATGGAAATTATCTTTACTTAATGGGACATTAATTAATCTATGTATCATACAATTATATGCTGCTAGCTTATGTGATTGTGGATGTAAAGAAGTGTTGTGTATTGTGGTATCTGTGTGGGTGGGCTTGTGATAAATAGCGAAAGAAAAGTAATTATTTGTGTGTGAAATTGTCAGATCTAAAAAGTTTAAGGACTTGTTGTTTTCCATCTCTAATGTGAATTCTATATTTGGGTGTAAGTTGTTGATATAGGTGAGAAAAGAATTTATTTGACGGTTACTGCCTGTATAGCAAGCGATTACGTCGTCAACATAGCGATACCACTACTGTAGATTTGTAAACTTATCAGAAGTAACTTTCAGTGTGTCAGAAATCAATTTACTTAACAAAGGCTTTAAATATAATATCCCATTTAAACCCAATAATAAACACTTTGAAAACCTTACTGTTGAAACAGAAGTTGCACTCAAACAGTCAGAAACAAAAATTAAAAATAATGCAAGCGATATACTGATAAATTCTACTAAATTAACTTCTAGCAAATTCGTAAATCCAGAAATTAAAATTGCTAAAATACTTAACGAAAAGACAATTAAAAATAATATCGTGTTCACTAAAGCCGACAAAGGTAATACAATAATTGCAATAGATAAACCTACATATTTAGAAAAAATTGATCAATTTTTAGATCCAACAAAATTTATAGAACTAAAATCAGACCCTACAATGAAATTCCAGGCAAATATTAAAAATTCTCTCAAAAATATCCAATATATTTTGACTGAATATGAGAAGCCTCGTTTAATGAACATGAATCCTCAACCACCTTCTCTTTATGGTTTATTAAAAATTCACAAAGACGATACTCCCATAAGACCCGTCTGTTCATATATCAATGCACCCTGTCAAAAAATAGCGAAAAAGTTAGTCAACATAATATCACCATATACAAACTTTAAACCTAAATACAGTATAAAAAACTCTTTCCAGTTAATAGAAAAAATAAAAGATGTAGAACTAAAGACAAATATCAAACTTGTATCTTTTGATGTCAAGAACCTTTTTCCAAGTATTCCCACACAATTGACCATCACTCTAATTGAAGATCTTTTAATCCGCAATAATACTTTACCGGCAATAACACAGGAAATATTAAGTTTAATCTCACTTTGCATAGACCAAAATTATTTCACAATTAACGATAAATATTACAAACAGAACACCGGACTCCCCATGGGTTCGCCATTATCTCCGTTGCTAGCAGAAATATTTATGAATTACTTGGAAACTAAGATTTTAAATTCCAATTTTCAGCACATGTTTGTATATTGGTATCGCTATGTTGACGACGTAATCGCTTGCTATACAGGCAGTAACCGTCAAATAAATTCTTTTCTCACCTATATCAACAACTTACACCCAAATATAGAATTCACATTAGAGATGGAAAACAACAAGTCCTTAAACTTTTTAGATCTGACAATTTCACACACAAATAATTACTTTTCTTTCGCTATTTATCACAAGCCCACCCACACAGATACCACAATACACAACACTTCTTTACATCCACAATCACATAAGCTAGCAGCATATAATTGTATGATACATAGATTAATTAATGTCCCATTAAGTAAAGATAATTTCCATTTAGAATTAAACAGAATCGTAGATATTGCCAAAAATAACGGTTATAATGTCAAGATAATTAATAAAATACTCCAAAATAAACTCAATAAAAAAGCCTTAAGCATAATTTATCCGCAAATTAATAATAATACAAAATCAAATTTCACATGTCTAACATATTTAGGTAAACATTCACTAAAAATATCTCAATTCCTTAAAAAACAGAATAAAAACGTCCCCTTTAAAACAACAAATAACCTATGCTCGTATATTAATAACTCGAAATCTAAAAAAGATAACTTAAAGAAATCTGGAGTTTACAGACTGAGATGTGATGACTGTAGTGCTTTGTACATAGGACAAACTGGACGCAGTTTCAGCGTAAGGTTCAATGAACATTTGAGAAGTTACAGGCTCAAAAAAGAAGACTCTAATTACGCAAATCACCTGTTAGAACATAACCACAATTTCACCCTTAATCCTGATATTCTACATATTCAGGAAAAAGGACATAAACTTAATATATTAGAATCCATCGAAATTTTGAAACACGCAAAAAACAATAATAATGTAATATTAAATGATCAAATCGACACATATAATTCACCGCTTGTTAACAATTTTGTAAACACACTCCCACCATTATCCACCCCCATCCCTCAATTTGCACCACATTCTGATCCCTGATATTTAAGGACATACTTTTAGATTTAGCTTTAGTTGATAACTCCTCGCTTTGATAATGCCACAGTGTGGTGAAACAATTTGTCAGCATTTTTAAATTAAATGTTAAAAGTTTTGTGTAAAATTTGAGTTTTATTCTCTAACTTCTGAAGTGTATGTTTATGGTTATGTGTAATTGAATTCCATAAAAAACATCGATTACTTATGATTTAAGAAATTGAAGTATAATTAAGATGTATAGTGTTATTCGTACGTCACACCTTCTTACACTAAGCATAGTATTTTTCGAAGGCTATTAATTGCTATATGAAGAAGGCTTAATACCAATATTTTCTTCATGCTTCATGCTACATGCTTGATGAACTACAAGTCAGATGTTCATCAAATGTAATTCCATATCTATCGTAGATTAGTTTGGATAAAGGAGGTGACCTTCTAGAAGATATCTATCGGATTAAACGAGTACTAAATCAAATGAAAACGTTGGGGAATTTTATAAAATTGTTGTACAGTCATATGTTTTGTCTAGCTTAAGGTGGATCATTCTGTTAGACAATCGGACATACTGAAAACGGACAGGCCAGATTGAAAGTTAATTTATTTCTCGATAAATCGCAGGTGGCACTGCGATACGTTGCACAAGGGCTCTGATTTATGTTATCAATTGTTTCGCGCTTACGCGATGTCATGTTTTTGTTCTTCTGCAATGTTTGTACTGACTGAACGTTATCAATCAACTGTTTTTGATTCGCTTATTATTTTGTTTAGTTCCAATTATAAACCACTGTTTGTAATAAAGTATCGAGAGACATGTCGTTTGACAAACACGTTTGATCTCGTTGTGATTTTTCTCGCGATTATGGGCCGAACAACTTGGTGTAGGTAACAAGAATTTCAGCTCAACTGCTTGAAGCCAGCTATATTGGCACATCTTCAATCAAATATAGGTCAGAAGTAACTTGTTGCCAATAAAATTTACGCCCAGTTCGACATACCATTTGATTCTTGTCTTGACCTATACCCTGCCACCAGATTTATTATTTTTGTCGAAATACTGTCCCGTCATCAGGGACAAGATAACTGTCTGGTACCAATGCTCTTACGTTTCGAGAGCTTCAAAATGGGATTGGATGAATTAAAATGTAAAATATTCGTGTTAAATGTATAAACGTTATTCTTCTTATGAGTCATCGTTTCGAGGAATTTTCCAAAGAACCGTGGCGATCACTAAGGCAGAAACTTCCTCAGTTGATGTGCGATGGTTTGTTTTGAGATCGATCATTCTAGCACTAACTGTAGATACTCTTGTAGGGAGCAAGCACTTCAAGAACTTTATGTACTTTTGGCAAGAAAACTCTCGAGATTTCCTCGTCCACGAATCGACAAACCTTGGGATTGGGATAAACCGCACCACAATAAATATTCCACTTCCCTGGTTGAATCGAAACATTATGTGAATCGCCGATAGAATGTCTCGAGAAAGGTATTGGCATGTAAGTGAGTGTTATAGGCAACAGGAAAGATCTCACTAGATAAAGAGTTCCACAACTTTGCTATTCGATAGAAAAATGAAGTTTGGTAGAAAGAAGTTCGGTAGGTCTTTAGCTCGATAATGAGGGTGGTTTTGGTATCCTTGTCTACCGATGATTGTTGAACTTTGGGTTGAATCAAAAGTTTCGGACATGATCGTTGATGTAAGTTGGATGAAGGTAGTAAACATTTTAACAATTGAATTTAGAATTTGAAATCTTTGATACAAAGATGTAACTCGTTCAAGGCCTAGAATTAATTTGTGCTAACACTTTCCCAGACAGTGCCTACTGACTTCCAAATACCAGACGTTCTCATAATCCAGTGGACGGACTGGGAGAACGACTCCGGACCACTTCCGCCAGAAGGACTCGTGTGATACATGAACAGGTCCAAGACTGGCAAGTCTATTAGCCGGAGTCTACTCGTGCATACCCAAAAGATAGATTTCAGTTCACCTAAGTGGTCACGTGACCGATTTCCAGGCCGTGGTGTGTGCAATCCGAATCTGTGTCCTGGAAAACTTGAGACTAAACCACCGGGCTTAGACGGCTCATCTCAGAGAGCTACTGGATAGACAGTGGCTCTTGGTTTGGCGCAGGGTCCCCGGTATAAGACAAGCGAAGCTCCACATCGCGGAGCTCTTGCCCAAACGCTCGAAAAAACCTTTTATTTATGAGCAGAAGAAGCTTAAAACAACTCCTCACTGTCATCTGAATAAACATCTACCCTTAATGGGCATTGCTGATGACCCATGTTGAAGTAAATGTGAAAAGGCGGACGAAATTGCTTCTCACATCCTTGCAGAATGTCCAGCTCTGACTTTTCTTAGACTGCAATATCTCTGCAGCGCATACATGTGGCCCAAAGTCACAAGAGACATCAGTCGATGCATAATCTTAGCCTTCGGCGCTCTTGGACTGAGTATTGTATCAGAGGGCGCACAATGGACCCAATCAAGCGTTCTAACTGCTCTGAACATGATTGATTGTCAATATATCCTTTTAAGTGTGTGCTTGCTTTTTTCATACCATTCCAATGAACTTGAGCTGCTCTAATATCTAACAAAGAGTATGAAGTGAGGTTTTATTTTTAATGTTGATCCATTTTCAGACCATAATTTTCATACGGCACGTAGCTGCTGGAGGCATAGAAATTTCCGGCTACATAGATTACGCACAAGAATTGAAACGACGGGATTGGGACGATTTCTTTAAAAGTATGATTAATCTGAACCTTATACGGGGTGATTCGAATTCGCTATTTCTCCAATCGTTTTGGAATGGCATGCGAATTTGTATCACTCGATATAATATGTAATGTCAGTAAATGTCTATTTTTTTTTAGAACAAGTTGTTATTATGCCGACCCCTAACGATCTAGGATACTACCATTGGAGGAACGAATTTATGGCAACCAACGATTCGGAAAATTATAAAGTGAATATGATTCAGATTGAAATCTGTGAAAAAATTAAATAGTACACTCGAAACAGTAACGATTAATGGTATGTTTTGTTTGTTTAGGTCATAGTATGCGGTGACAGATGGATGATGTTCGAAAATAAAAACGACAGGAAATTGATTTATACCGATCCATCGGCAGATCCAGGACATAACACCTGTAGGAAGCGGATCAAGTCAAAAATATGTCAACATTTTATTTTATTCGATCATTTTGTGAGACGTAGAAGATGAGGAAACGTATGTTTTCATAGGGTTTTAGGGAAATAAACAATTTTTCATATCGTCTTTATAGTCATTTCTGTTTTGAAATACAGTGTTTATTCATTTATTTACTTAGTACAGGCAACCAAACAGAATAACAATTGTCCAATAGCGTGGTTACACAGTTTCAAAAAAGAAAAGAAAAAAAAGAAGAGAATACCTATATTTCAATTCAAGGTGTACTGTTTAGTTTCTGAAAACCCCAATGGCATATAGTATGCATAGAAACATGGAACAAGTCAATGTGTGTGAAAAATAAATTATAATTTTCTTGTAGCAAACACATTGGCGAATTATTTGCATAATTTGTAGCAAATGATGGGTGGTAGAACAGTGTCTACAGCTCAATACGTGGAAAGATCTCATATTATAGTCTATGTGATTCTCAGTCATGTGTATCACTCATAGAAATTCAATATTGAGACATTTCTCTTTCCCCTAAATTTTAGAGTGTTAATTTGGAAAGTGTAATGAATTTTATAATATCGGCTGTATAAATTGATAACAAAACTGGGACAAACAGATTCCCTGAGGCACTCCAACTTTCACAGGTGCCATATTGTAATTTGACCACCATCTCCATTTCTACATAAATGTACGTATTGATTCCCGTTTGTTAAAAAAGAAATCAATAAGAGATATCTTGCAATAAAAAGGGAGGTTAAATCTTGTTCTCGCCTGTGCATTTTGAAGTTCCTCGGGGTCTGTGCTTTACCCAGTAATATTCCGGTAGTAAAAGTTGAAAGAAGAATGTCTAATTTTCCTGGACCAGAAGATGACTAGTTCAAGAAATGTATAGTCTAAAGTTGTTTCAGTATGTGATTAAGTTCCCGGGGATAATGACTGAATGTTGGGCTATACTATGTGGGAATATTTTGTCTTATGACCCTTTTCTACTATTATATTTTTGTGTGTATATAACTCTAATGAACTTTATTTTTTTTCAAACATATAGTCTAAGTAGACTGTTCTGAACTTTAATTTAAAATAATTATTATAATAATATTTGCAACTAATGTGACAAGAGCTGTAGAATTTGCGAAATTTGTTTAGTCATTTATTGGAACCATCTTCTGGGGGCATCATAAGTTGAAAGCACGGTTTCTAAAACTTATGACGGAGTATGTTGCGAGTTAAATTGAAAATAAATTTGCAATCGAATTTATTCTGTTGTGCATATTGCAATGAGTTCACGAAGCTCGTAATGATAAAGCTATCGATTTTTTTAGATTACAACTTAGCGAACAATATCACAGCGACAAAGAATTCGCACAGTTTCAAATTGCCTAGTGAAATGCAGATTTAGAATTTCATTTCGCAACTTTCACGACAAAATCGTCTATGGAGAAATCTTGCAAATATTGTCCTGTGTCGCTTGAGAGAATAACACTCTACGACCCTCTATCATCAAGTCTACATGGATTTGACGGCCAGAGCCCACTTACTGTCGACATACCTCATCAATTTTCCAATCGCTTTTAGTTTAGAGTTCCTGAAATAACGCCCTCAAGGCAGTATTAGAACTAAGGAATATCGCGAAATATGGTTTTGAATGAATTGTCTCCAATATAACTAATCTTTTATCATTCAATCGAAGATGATCTGTTTGTACTTTTGTCATTTTAGGAAGGTGCTGTAGATAATGCATCCGCTATCGGTTTCAGCTATTATGTTGCAGCAAAAAACGTCATAAGGAGGTGTATGCTATAGCGAAATGAAAGGTTCGATCTCATCGGCCATCGCATTTCAATATGAGAGCATCCGAAATGTTATTTTTGTACGAACCAGGTATTTCGAATTGTGTACTTTGTCTTTTTTCAAAACAGTATATAAAAATGTTCGACACAACTTCAATTCTCCTGCTACCACAAGAAGCTATACCTACATTTGAATAGTGGCTTCTTTGGTCTACAGATAATGCGGATAATCATATAAGATCAAAATAGTGAACTAATAATAGCTTTCCAATTTTTAATGCTAGTTTCAGAAGATTGATACTCATCTCTTGGATGACCGAAGCTTCAAGTTCTCATTTAAATAATGAAAATTGATTTTTTAGTGGATAAGCGTGATTGTTCCTTATTCATTACGAAAATTTACTTGATAAATTCATTCTCAAGGGGAACATCAACAACACGATACGATCTGCCTCTAAAAGAGACATAAATAGAGCTCCTATCCTAAATGAATGGTCTTGGTTAATGTCACTTTGACATTCGCTCATGCCTGAATCTTGAGAAACCAACGTAACTTTGTTCGGGGTTTGTTTTATTAAATTTCGCTAAAATATGGATCGGAATGAAAAAATCGAAGCGGATTGTAGATTACTCAAGTTTAACAAGTATGAGGACTATTTAGATTCAATGGTAACGCCGTTGGATAGGTGCCTATTGCCTAATAGATTAATAACAAGACAATTGGCTGCTCTCGGTTATAGGTAAGTTTATCCAAACAACCAGATCAAAAATTGAATAGAATCAACCATTACGTGATGAAACCCATTATAAATTTGAAAAATATTACCAGTATTTTGAAGAAGCTACGATGTAGCGACACTAGTAATATTTATTTTATATAAGTTCGAACTAAAACACCGGAAATTTTTTGATCTCTCGAAATATTAGGTATCCCCGAATATCAGGTTCTGATCATCAAAACATTGAGTAAAGTGTAATTAGTTGTCATTTCGGACATTGTCCATCGAAAATGAATTTGTTTATCAACGGTTTTAGGAGTGAGCAATTTCAAATACAGTTTTCCGACAGCTTCATTCTGCGTGTATTGTTGCAGGAGTTCCGGAGAGACCCTGTCGAGAGAAGACTTTGAAAGGCGAAGGGATGCAGTGATACTCTATCTACATCCTCCTTACAAATCATACGTTATGGCCAGCACTGGTTCACCATTCACAGATCTGGCGCAAAGAGAACTAGCTATCAGGGAACGTCCTAATAGAATTGGAATTTTGTCCGTAAGTATAACTACTTACCTGTGAAAATATTCAGATTAATGAACAAACCAACATTCTATTAAGGTTCCCAAATGTCGTCTGTCTGATTCATTTCATGATAAATACTTTACTCAGACACCTGTTATGTGGTTTGCTTCAAGTTTTGTTATCGTCTTCCGAAGTACTCTAACATCGCTTGAAACAAACCAAACTCGTCAAAAATAGAATTTGCACGAAATATCATGATTAACTGAAATCATTAAGTTTCCATACCGTCGTCCTTTATTAGCATAATTTTTTTCTTTCGAACAATTCTGCTGCTATTAATTAATTTTGGACACTTCTGCAAGTTAATTGTATGATTGTGATATATAATCAATAACCAGAAAAATAATGTAGTCGTAATGATACAAAAATTATCATAGATTTCATTTAAAAAACCTAAGATTAATGCCACAAGTAACAAGAGGGCACTGCAGAAGAATAAAATTCCTATTTTCAATATTTTTAAGCGACTTGCATATTTTCGAATTCTTACAAAAATGTATACACACATCATATCGAAAATAGTCGGGATGGATGCAAAGAAGTTCAGAACGGATAATTCTGAAAAATTGAGAGAATAGAGTGACAATTCACGTGGCAATTCGTGCAACAGTAATCAGTTTCGAATGTTAACGCTTTTATGGATTTTCAGACAATTATTTTTATGCGCCACATATCTTCTGGAGGTGTAGAGACTTCTAGCTACCTAGATTATGCACAGGATTTGAAACGAAGGGATTGGGAGGATTTCTTCAAAAGTATGATTTTCTTTATCTCAATATACAGGTTGATTTAAATTTGCGATTTTGAATTCTAATTCGGAAATTTGAATCACTCCGTACAAATAGCCATGAATATCTTTGATTTTATGTTTCAGATCAAGTACTTTTCCTGCCGAGCCAAAATGACTTGAGTTTCTTGAATTGGAAGAACGATATAGTGGCAATTAACGATTCGGAAAATTATAAAGTAACTATCGCACCGATCGGTGCTTCGGAACATAAGCACACGAGTAAATGCAAAGTCTATTGAAAACACATCTCGTATTAGGAGTCAATAGACTCGAGTTTTGTTTCTCTAGGTTGAACAGTGACTATTAGTTCCAGACCAGACAGCTGTTCCGCTCTTCTTATGATCTCGTCAGTGGAACGAGGCAGACGATGAAGTCAGCGATCTACCATCTCCGGTAGTGATATCACTACCATCTTCGAAAATGTTTGGCGAAACTAGATGCTCCAACACCATCAGCCGGAAAGCTGATGGCGCACTGATAATATTATTTACAATGTGACGCATTAATAATACAGTTCTCGCGATTCAAAGGATCAACGGTGAAGTAATTGGAAATACTATTGCCAACGTGAAGAACTATTGATTCTGACACGAGATGTGTTTGTAATTCCCTTTGCAGTTTCTCAACTCAACTGTTTCGTGAGAACTGTATTGTCAATGAGTGGCATTTTGTTCAACTCGGAGAATCAAAACTTTGACTCGACGAAATATTTGAGTACTTCTATTCTTTTATTTTTCAGGTGATTCTGTGCTCGGATAGAGGATTGACATTCGAAAACAAAAGAGATAGAAAACAGATTAGCACCGACCCGACTATAAATCCAGGGCATAACACATTAAGGAAACGAGTCAAATCGAAAATTTATCAACATTTAGTGCTGTTCGATCATTTCGTAAGAAAGAGGATTCCTGCTTAGGGGTTAATTTGGATGAACTATTCCAGTGCGCTTTTATCCGTTTCCATTTAGTTTTGGGTACTTTTTCCAGGGTGATATTTTGTAATCGGTTTTCAAAAAATTCCTGTATGCCCAAAATCCTAAGATTTCGACGTATATCTGTTGACAAATAGAATGTTTGGACACTTATTACACTTAATGATTGAATTATCCACAACATTAATAACACTTAGTTGACTTAGAGAAGATGAGAATTATTCCAAATCTTTGGAAACATTCTCATACACTTACTCATTAATGGCATGCCGAAGTAAGTTGTAAATTCCTCAGTAAAACTATAAATGGCACTTCCTTAGCGTAAATTTCTTCAAGAGGACAGTTTTGTATAGCTCAATATTCGATAATATTCAGAAAACTAATATAAAATAAATATTAAAAGTTTGGTTTTCAATAAAACCGTATCTTTTTAAGAAGGTATTACAACATACAATAGTTCTGAAACAAACAATGAATAAGTAAGCCCCAAATTCAAGATTTGAAGATAATTACCATTACTCCTATTCTAAAAATGTTAATTTTTCAGCTTAAGAAACCAATTATTATAAGAGATATATCCTTGAGAGGATCCATATAAGATGTGTTGGTACAAAAATCAGTAGTTTTGGTTTTGGTATGGCTAATACCTTTGCTATCGTAGTCATAAGATTTCAAACACATCTGTTCAACATTGTAGCTATTTGGTGCTCAGATGTTTTTGCCTAGTTGTCGAGTAATGACGTCAATTACAATGTAATGATTTTCTAACGCATATTCACAAATTTTAGACATTAATGTTCGGTTCTTTGTTGGGATATAGACATTATTAATTGAAATTAATGCGATAAAGACGCTCAGTGCTTACTACTAGTAGTTTAAGAAATTCTGCGCTTTAGTTGATGTGAATTAGTTTTAAAACGTCTTCTGATGATGGTAGTGACACCGAAACGTACTTAAATAAGATAATATGTTGATATAATATGTTAATATGACCTTTATCCCAATAATTTATGAGAAATTACAGTTAAAATGTTAAAATAATGTTTATTGCAATGACAGCCTCAAACCATTCCTCTCTCTTCGAACTGTTTTGAAGCATCCTGCTGATTTGTTCTTAGATTATAAATAGTATAAACAGCATGTATATCTGTGAATATGTCAAAGTTTTCTAAGTGTGATCGCGTTTTTTTTAAATTATCTAAGCTTCTTTCTTATTCAATACATGTTTGTTTGTATTGTCATCAGTAGTTCGATATTAGTATTCATACTAATGTCTCGATTACGGAATTCGAATAATAGAGTTCTATTAAGCACAAGTTTAAGAACAATTCATCAAAAATGTGGATAAACGCGAACGTTTGGTAATAACAAAATGAGTTTCAGAATCACGTGCCCCAGCCCAGAATCCGATTAGTCAAATCGGAGAGTCGGTTCGTCTCTATCTCCCAAGAGCGTTATTAGAGAATGCCACTCAATTTGACGGGTTTTTAATTTTGCCTTGGTTAAATTCAATGTACATACAACTGATAGGTTAACAAACTGAAAAATTATTAAACATGTTTCTAATTGTCGCAGCCTACGTGCAATTTTACAAACGTCGCCTCGAACCTTCTATTTTCCAGTTTATGTCTCCCGAACTTCTGAAAAGTGAAAATATACATCTGACTCGTTTATCTCACAGACTGGTGCCAGTTCCGGCGTACATTTATATCCAATGCCCTAAGATAAATCTGATCTTATCTTAAATTACGTCAAATAAACCAAACTCATATTGAAATGGTTTTATCGTTCTTGTAGAATCTTTCCAACATCTGCATTTACTGGAAAAATTTTGCCAATCAAAGAAATTAGACAATCGTATATTTCAGCTTCTCGATCCCTCTAAGTTTTTGTGAAATTCACCAACACGTTCTGTATAGTTCAAAAAATATAAGGTCGTCTTCTAAACGCTAAACTATGAACTACTCGAAACGACAATAATTTACTCTATAAATAGACTAATTAGAAAAGTAATTATATTTGATAAACGGAAAAATATTTTTGTTCAAAAAGCCATGTAAATCAAAATCTTCACTTGTAATTGCGAAAATGTCGTCCACTTATATATACCAAACTTTTGGAAACTGATTTAATTTTGTTCGCTTAAGAAAAATATTGGCCAAAAAAGGAGAGAGTGAATTGTCCATTGCACATCCGCTTGTTTGTTTATAGTAATTTTTGTTAATAGTGAAATAATTTTGCTCCATACATAAAGATGTAAGTATTACGTATTCTGTGCAGTTTCTATCTGGGATATTGATGTTTGAAAGCCATTTCTGCAGAATGTTTTTCCACTCAGGGATTGGAGTATTTGTAAATAGTGGAACAACATCAAATGAAACGACAGTATCACCAGGTTCAAGTTTGAAATCTTTCAATTTTGCAATAAGCTCCAAAAAATTTTTCACAGACAATCCTGGTGCTGCTTGGAAGTTGCTAAATTCCTTCACTAACCATTTTGCTATGTTATACGTAGGATCATGTTTGAAATGATTGGTCTCATGGAATTATCCGGCTTATGAATCTTAGATACGCAATAATAATAATAATAATAATAATAATAATAATAATGGTCTTTATTCAGTATTTAGTTACATTATAAATAAAGTAGAAAAAATAAATAAATTCAATTCTATGTGAACAGTTATATACTGAATCTCAGGGCGAAGTTCAGTTAGATGGCAAGCCATTTACTGTTCTTCCACTTAACCCTGCACAATATATTGAGACTATAATACACTACAAGTAATTAAACAATTTAATAATAATAATAATAGTGATAATAATAATAATAACAATAATAATAATAATAATAATATATTTATTCTTACCGAATAATTTTGTTTCAATTAAATTTTAATTGTTGAGAATTAGATTAGATATAAAAATAATAAGAACTTTTAGAAAAGATACTAAGTATATTAAATGTTATTCTCCTGTAAACTTCTTAAGAAACGAATCATAGCACATTTGAATGTTTTTTTTGTTTTAGCCTTTATTTTTGACGGAATGCTATTATAGATGTGTACAACTTGATATGAGAAAGATCTTTCATACAATTTAAGCCTGTGTCTTGGTATAACCAGCATATCTCGTTTACGAACGTTCAAGTTATAAAGATCTGATCTAAATCTTATTTTTTTGTAAAGATAAGGTGGTGATTTATCTTGCAAAATTTTGTAATATAACGTAGCTGCCTGTAGTTTAAACCTATTATTCATGTTCAACCATTTAGCATCTTTCAGCCTGTGAGATATATGTTGATATTTACGGATCCCATAGGCAAACCTTAAACACGAATTTTGCAATTTTTGTATTTTATATTGGTGAATGGAGTCTATGCAAGCTGAAAACACCTGTGAGCAATAGTTCAGATGAGATAATACTAAAGTATCACAGAGTAATAATTTAGTTTTTGTAGGTAGATTAGTTCTGTGTGGATATAGCAACTTTAAATTTGCATAACCTTTTTGTATACATTTAGAAACATGTGTTTTATATCTGAAACCATTCTCTATATATAAGCCAAGATTCTTTACTACATCAACTAAAGGAATTGGCTCAGAGTTTATTGTTATTAGTACCTGATCCTTTAATTGTGCACACACATTTTTATTGCCCAATAATATAGCTACAGATTTCGTTGGATTGAGAAACAGAGAATGACTCTCAGACATTTTGAATATAGCATCCAGATTTGAATTTACTCTACGGAGTGCATCATTAAGTTCAGTGGGTTTAAAGATATAATATAGCTGTGTATCATCAGCATACATATGGATAATGCAATATTTTAAAAATTTTGGAAAGTTATGGGTACATAATGTAAATAACAGAGGACCTAGTATGGACCCTTGAGGTACCTCCACATGTGACCTTAGCAAAATCGGATAAGTTTCCATTCAGTTTGACCTGTTGTACCCTTTCTGTTAAATATGATGCCACTAGAGATCATGCATCTTCTTTGAGACCAGCAAATTTCATAATTGTCAGTAACAACTTATGAGAAATATTGTATCAAATGCTTTAGAGAAATCAAGTAGAATCAATATAGCAACTAATCCATCATCACTTGCCTTTAGTATGTCATCATTGACATTGAGTAAAGCTGTAGTACAGCTATACCCGGTGCGAAACCCTGATTGGCAGTCTGGTAGAATATCAAGAGTTGATAATTGTTGAAGCATAACCTTCTCTAAGACTTTCGACAGCACAGGCAAAATGCTGATTGGACGCAGTTGAGTGTAGTCAGATGGATTATCAACTTTAGCTACAGGAATTACTATGGCTTCTTTAAATGACTTGGGAAAATAATTTCCCCGAATGCAGGAGTTGATAATGTTTGTTATAAATGGGACAATATATGTTCCACAAGTTCTAATCATGTTTATATTATTATTATCAGTTCCTGAAGCATCGGTTTTGATGTCATTAAGAATTCGTATAATATGCTGATTGTCTATTGTAGTGAAGTTAAATTGTGACTTGCCATTCGATCTATTTTCATTGTAATAATTGTAAGTAGTATCAGATACATTACCTTGAGGTATTTTATTTAAAAAAAAGTTATTTATTTCATTTACAGTTTAGGAAGATTAGTCTGAGTTTGTATTTTGAATAATTGGACATTACAGCTATACACGATTTTAATGAATTATTAACTAGTTTAACGGATAACGGATTCCTGGTAATCTGTTGGGGACCATCATATCACTTTTAAAATACGGTAAAGACAAATATCTAGGTAATTTAGAAGGGATAGAAATGTATAAACGGAAAGCAATTTATTAAACTCAGATTTATCTACAACTGAGGGTAATCTCTTATCTGCATTACATACGTTTTATTTTGTGATTTAGTTTACTCTGATGATGGCTACTTGGTAGCCGAAATGTCCTCAGTACTTTGATAGTATTTTTTTCAGTGGATAAGGACGATTGTTTCTTGTCAATAGTGCTATAATATATCCACAATGTGAGCTCTTTTATAGTTTATTATTATTATTAACTTGGAATAATATTGATATTTTATTGGTATTAAACACGAAGCAGTAAAGTATATTGTCTCGATTAATCGGAAACAAATCCTGAAATAACTTTTTATCACGTGATAAAATCGCCTCAATATTGATACTTTTCAAAGTTGCGATTTATTTAATGAGGAAATTTAATCAAGACGTACAAAGCAAAACGGCTCACATTCCATCTGGGTTTTATGCCCTTCTGAACGACGTTATTAATTAAATTTATTACCTATTAAGGGATTAGACTTATTTCAGAATACAACTTATATATAAAGTGATAAAGTTTAATGGCTAACTTTGCTACAAATTAAGATAAATTAATGTTACAAATCTCGATTGTCCCTTCATATACATTGCACTAAAAGTGGCAGGCGGGCGAAGAAAACTTATCCCTAACCTACCGAAGAATTCAATTATGACGTAAATCAGACAGCTGCTGGAAATAATGCTAATTGTTTAAAATTTGAAATGCAACTGATACAAAAAATTGTATTACTATATAAACATAGAATATCTTTCTGGATAATTTCAAAAAACCGTCAACCGTTTGGAATAAATGTATGATAGAATCTTGCTTTCGGATTTCTATCGCTTCAAGGATTTTTCGCTGATAGAAGTTTATTGTGAAATTTATATTTATATATTGTACTAGCCCAGATATTGAGTTTTATATAGAGTAGTTCTTTTTTTTCATATTTTGTTCCCAAATTATAAAATTAAGTGATTTGTAATGTTTCACATCTTCCAGTATTTACGTATTCACAAGCAAACTGCTCTTGTGGCTAATTGTCTTCTACGTTTGTTATTATTATTGTTGGTAAAACTATTTTGAATGCTTCACAAAACTCCACATACAAGTCCTAATTCGGACTTACACAATAAAGTTATGTCTATCTATCTAATAGTAAATCAAGAAACGTTTGATATACAATGAAATTATTAGAATGAGATCTACCTATTCGTTCAAAAGCATCAATATCATTCGATAATCGAAGTCACATTTTTAGTAGTTTTCTGACAATGGGGAAAATGATATTATTTTATTCTAACAGTTTAATGTGCGGATCATATGTAATTGTGACTGAAGTTTCGTTATGTAACGCATATCTATCAACCAATAATACCAGTGATAAATAATATATACAATTAAAAACGTCTCAGAAGGGAATTTTTGTTAAAATATAGTTATTAAAAAATAAGAACTTGTTTTTTTCAACATTCTGTCATTCAATTACGGAAAATACTATACGCTTTAGATTTAATATTATTCGAACTTTTTTCATCATAAAGCCCGTTTTAATTTGTTTTATCACGAATCCGCAAGATTCCAATAATTGAATTTCTCATAGTATTTTTTTTAGATATTTTTATATGAAAGAACAAGTGGCTCATTTAAGAAAAATTATGTGATACGAACCTTAGCGCCGCTGTTATGTAGACTATCGTAAATGTCTTTGTCGGAATTTTCGAGATTTTTGACTTGCACAAAAGGGTTATTTCTGTTCTTCATTTCGTAAATGTTCAATTGAAACTCTCACGATACACTTGTTAAATATGCGAACACACTTGACGTAAAGTTAACAAAGAACCAAGAGAAATAAACAAACACCATGTGTTTCCCAGCAACGTCTTGTTATGATTTGCTTGTAACAATTACTTTGTCACCAAAAGTGAATACATGGTATTCAGGGAAAACTGAGATGTGCATATATTCAACCTTCTATTTATCTACTTTCCCTCCATAGGAAATCGGTGGTAAGTAATCTTATTTACAATAGGTAAATCAAATATAGTGGAAGGGGAACTCCGATTGTCGTGATAAGCTTAACGGAACTAATACGCCGTTAATAAGAGGTAAGTAGCATTTTTTACTCTAAATTGCCGAATGAATGGCAATTAAAATGTGATTTCAGTTAATTTGATAAGAATTTATTGATTTTTACTTCATGTTAGTTTATTATGATTGATGAACGGTATAAATAACACCGTTTTCACTTTTACTACTATTTAACAATAAATTCATGGTAAATCACATAAAAAACAATGTTATTTGTTTCGTTTATCGATTGAAAAGAATTGACAATAATAATGGAATCATTTTCTCGATAAACGTTTTAACATTGAAGCTAAATTAAGGTACTGTAGACGTACCTCGAATTCAAAGAAATACACGTTGCCATGGCAATCTAAATGTGTTTTGTAAGAGTACGTTTTTTCTATAAATTCTCGAAATTATGTATTGAAAATTTTTTTCAAAGTTCCTCAAAAAACATCAATTTTAGTGGTATAGTACCTCAAATCTTTTTTAATCAGAATCAATCGGTCAATATGATGGTAGAATAAAAGGTATCGGCTTATATTTGAATAAATAAAGTTGTTGAGATTTTAAATTTGTTATACTATAGCTATAGAAAAGTTAAAACACTATCCTATTTTAATACTTTCAAACTTTTCTTCCACATTTCATAGCTTAATGAAACATTGGTGAGCTACAAAAATCATTAACTTTTATGAATCAGTTTTGAAGATAATTGCAATAAACTAGATGCATGCAAACGCTATTTATCTCAAATTATAACAGAGAATCAAGATATGGTTATATTATCAAACTCATTATTAGTTTTAACGAAGATGCCATGCTTGCAAAAAAATAGAGGTGTTCCATCTAAAATAACACAGTTGGATATAAACTTTCGGTATAGGATTGAACATATTTTAGAATATTAAATGCTTTCTAAAAAGACATTCTATGAAAAATTCGAAACGATATTCCTATTAAGTCTGAATATAGATAAAAGAACTATTCTATTGGTTAATTGATGAATTAATGATTTCTTATATGCCTACTTTATTCTCGAATTTTCTTCTGAAACTCTTACTCTGTTTTACCATTTGAAAACTATCTGAAGAGTTTTCCAATTAGTGTGAATGTTGATGATAATTGCTTTGGAATGTAAATTTCAAACCTCGATGCGACAATCATGTGTTTAGTACATTGTGTCAAGTTGACATGGACAGATATATAATTCAACCAAGCTTAGAAATTGTTCGTATTTACCATCATAATACGTGTTCAGTTCGCCAGGCATTTCACGTGGAAATTTATGCTCAACATAATGGAGATAAGTCAACAAATGTGCTTTGTCGGGTTGCAAGATTTGAGATCAATATTGCTGCTGTAACGCAAAGTTGAGATGATCTGAAGCTTTCTCTTCCGATTACGTACAGAATTTTTCATGCAGATTTTCATCTTCTGAAGGCTTATAAAGATCAAATAACTATAAAACTGATACCAGATGATCATCGTTTGCGTCTGAATTTCGCGAGCTTGGCTCTTGAGCCGTTGGAAGCCGATTTTGCAAAAGAGATATATTTTCCACTGAAGCTTATTTCTGACTCAATAGGGTTGTATATACACGCATAACTGTAAGATTTGGCCTGAAGAAGGTCATGCACCGTTTTTCGATTTTTATACTCAAGGCGTGACCTTACTTTTTTTGAAGGCGGTACGTGAATAAATTTCGTCTAAGCTGAGAAATTTAATTGTAATAAAACTGAAACATATGATGGTGATGTATGGGGAAGCAATGTTCGATACGGAAAACCAACAACCAATAAACCAATAAAATCCACAATGAAATAACTTCTCGATGGTTAACGAATATTTAAATTGTGATTTATTGTGGAAGATTTATGAAAGACTTCCTATGTTTTCAGTGGCACATGATTGCGTGAATGTTTCATGTTTTACTCGCCATCATGTGATTTCAATACATTCATTCCCAATTCTACTCGTGTCCTAATAATAAATAAATAAACACAAGCTATCTGCTGACTATATCACATGTTCTTGATGAATCGAGAATGTCCAGATTACTAATTCTAGTTCCTGCTCATACGAACGGTTGATAAACATATATTACAATTAAA
Organism: Endomychus coccineus; assembly: GCA_958510875.1. Taxonomy (NCBI): domain Eukaryota; kingdom Metazoa; phylum Arthropoda; class Insecta; order Coleoptera; family Endomychidae; genus Endomychus; species Endomychus coccineus. The sequence goes on from OY294069.1 coordinate 182,881,000, forward strand.
TTGCCTTTCGCAAATGAAGTAAAACAATGTAAATACCTTCTTATAGAAGCAACACATAGACGCTTTTGGTTCCAAAGTGGAATTTGCTGCAAACATTTCAGCAAAAAGGATGACTTTTTCTTATGGTGTAGTAACCAGTGTGCCATCAATTTTTATTAGGGGAGGGCATGAAATGGGAGTGGAATTTATATCAATTGCTTCGGCGAAAGCCAAAACGAAGGGGCATTCGATAAACTTTGATCTGATGTTGGCATTATATGCCTCTTATTGATTATTGATCTTAGTAAAAGCGTTACAAACTTTGTTGTGATTCCTCTTCCTTGTATTAATTTATGTAAATTGCTGTTATATCGATATAACAATATGATTATTTACAGGTACTGTCATGAAAATTCCCTATGTTTATTAAATTATAGAAACAATGAATCAATGCGGTTATTGGGCTGTACGTGTAGGATGTAAGGTATCTATTGTTTTACGTGCACTTTTTATTACTATGAAATCATCTTCTGATTTAATTTGCGAGGATTCGAAAACAAATCCAACGAAATCGTTCTTCACATTAAGAAAAGTAACTTGAAAATCCTGTGAACTATCTTATTCACTTCTTGATATTTGAAGGGTTTGACTGAAGGTTTATCACTATTCTGTTGCTGTAAAATAAAAATGGTTAGACAAAGTAATATATTATGGGCACATAATGGTTTTATTCTTGCAAATGTTTGAAATTATTCTGATCAGTTCACAATTGATGAAAAAAAAAAATTGTACACTTTAGTTAACTCTTTATTTTTCTTTGCATCACTATGCCAATTTTGTTCCACATTGTTTTGATATTGGAATTTTTATAGTCTTCTACATTCTATTTTCCCCTTTCAAATTCATACTCCTTCAAAATACCGGAAGTTTTATGGTGTATTGTCATCCCACGCGTAGTTCATTTATGCTAAAAATGATCGAAATTGTTCCCAAATTGATACTTTACTTATTATAGTATTCTTACAAGAAATTAGTTGATTTTCTTACTGATTTCAACGGCGGACGAAGAAATAAACCGTTGTTGATTCAATTGTAAGATTTTCTTGTTAATTGATGACAAGTCAAATTAATAATATAAGTGGCCTTACTAATAATTCTTGACCCAGGTATGAATTATATATAAATTCTCGCGAAAAAAGGTCTCCCTAACACATACGCTTTTTATTTTTGTCTTTACGTATGTTTCGGTCTCACTACCATCATAAGAAGACGTATCAATGTCAAAAACGTGATTTCTTAAAGCTAATTGTATCAGCACAAAGAGTCCTTATCGCACCAATAGATATGAACATTAGGCATGATACAGATAGAAAAATGAAACTCCCTGGTTTACTAAAGATGTTTGGTCTCAACCTTATCATCCCTTCAATTCAATTGTACCAACAAGTTATAAAAAAACGTGTTATAAACAGTCTTACAGATCGCGCTGTTAAATTGTCCCAACCAGAGGATCTCCAAAAATTTAAAAATTATTCGTAGTACATTGAAAATGAATGACCACCCAAAAACATTTTTCAATCTCATCATTGATGAAAGAATGAACAAAATCTATAATCGAATGTCATATACAAATAGCATAAACGGTAACACAGATAATTTTATAACATTACCATACATTCCGGAGACCTCAGAGAAGATTGAGAAATCTTAAAAAAACTATGATATAAATATTGCGCATAAATCTACTAACTGTCTTGGGGAATATTTTTCAAATCTAAAACCTTTAATAACTAAAGACAAACAAACCTACACAGTATACTAATTAAATTGTTTAGATTGCGGTGGGAGTTATACAGAAATCTCTAAGCGATACTTACAAAAAAGAATTCATGGCCATAAGTAGGTATAGTACAAGGAACAAAAACTTCCGCCGCCCTTGCTAAACACTGTTTTTATTATAACCATTAATTCGATTACAAATATAATATGTTGATATTTTAACTAAGGAAATACATGCTTATGAAAGATCTATTCTGGAGATGATTCACATGAAACGTAACTCCAAGTCTGTAATTCATAGAACAGACATTCAATCTCAAGTCAGATTTGAAGCCCTTGCAAATTCCTACATGCGTCTTTATAATGTTAAAAGTATATTTTGGGTAGAACGCTCAAATAGCAATATTTCTAATAGGGTGTGACAACCTTTTACTATTACCTCATAAATCTTTAACATCTGGTTCGAAAGTGGATACTTGAGTGTTATATTTTTTGGATTCAGTCGTAGTGTTAAGAAATCCCGTTTTAGACATTGATACGTCACAGTGGCGGAACTTCAATTTTTTGGCCCCCCCGCAAAATATTATTCGGTCCCCTACTACAAAAGAAACACAGATTTTTATAGATATTTTTATTAAAAAATAACAAAAAGGAACAAAATTGCATTATTAACAATTAAAAATTAAGAAAAGAAAATATATTTAAAATTTAAAATCCTTCCTCCTGGATTTCAAATTTGCAAAATCTCTAATCACATCTTTTATTTCCATATTTGAATTAAAAAATAAAGCTGAAAATATAACTTACCTACTTTCACAGTTCACACTTAATATTTATTTAATATTTTGTAACGAATTCGAGTTGAATGCAAATTTCAAAGTTACCCACACATTCACAAGATATAGGTATCTTAAAATTAACAAACTTAAAATCTAATAGAAAAGTAGAAAAGGGTGGAGTTTACAAATTGGTAGGTTTTTTTTGGTGACAGGAAGGAAGTGGTGGAAAACATGCTATTACTGAGGAATGTGTAAGAAGAAAGGTTCAAATACTTCAAATGGAAAAACCCGAATTGTCGATGCGCCAAGAAATGGACATAAATAACGTCTGGAGAGGTATCATAAATAATAAATATTTGGGTTTGTACAGTTCTGAAAACATGAAACAAACCTACCGGAGGGGTCGAGACGGTGACGAGACGGTTGTAAAATTGGGAAGTACATACATAATTAAATAATATAAAATTATATATAGTGGCGTTAATTAGCGACGTAACACTGTCACTGATCAACCTACCCAAACAATTTTCGACAACTGCTCTGAAGAGTGTCAGAGAGGGTCCTTTTTCTTTGTTTCCTGGCAGCCGAGTCAGTGCGTCAAAACAAAGCAATGACAAACTGATGTGGGAAGTTGCAATACTTGCTAAGGGTTTTAAAATGTTTTGTATTAGAATTGTTTTGTTTTTTTGCGCTTGCTGGTAAAGTCGGTTATCAGTTTCGAGAATGTTTCACTCTTTTCATGATGCATTTGGGCCCCTATAGCTCTGCCCCCCCCCCCCCGCGTTGCGGGGTCCCGCGCATTGTAGTTCCGCCACTGATACGTCATCTGATGTTGGTCGTGAGACCGAAACGTACGTAAAGACGAAAATCATAAGCGTTGGCTGTCAGTCAACAAACACTGAGTACTTCAAATTATTCTAGCTGCAATAATGTAAGCAGTTTATTTATTACAATAATGTTTTGATTTGCCAAAGCGTAGAAATAAATTTATAATTTGTATTGGTTTTTATTAATGTCATGAATAATCAAAATAATAACTGAACCACCACTTCCAAACATTCGATAAACTATAATTTCTCAGGGATTTTATTGCTATTTTTTTTGTAACTCTAACAAATCCTACTATCTCTTGAGTCGAAGAATTCTATGACAAACGCATTTGTAGGCTTTGATTAAATGAAACCTGAAAGTATAAACCAGAAATCGTGATAACATTTGTAATTATAAGGAAGGAACAGAAGGCTAAATACAATACATTGATCGAACGGCTTTCAGAAATGATTTCGATAAGTTTGTCGAGTCGTGCATATAAAGTCTATCGTTGACTGAAGAACCGGGCCGCGATTCGCGTGTCAAATACAGCTTTGGATACTTGCTACTCTCACAAAAGCCACTCACTTCAGTCAGGTAGACTCGAATGCACGCACAAAACTCTTGCAAACGTCCATTTTCATACTATACAATCATATTTTGTATCTTCTTTACAATGATATCGCCGTCCGATTGTAAGATTAGGAAATTCAAAATTATTTGAGATATCGACTTTACTACATACCACAAAATATGGGCAAATCGTCGTTGTAAATAACAGCACCTAGACTATACAGAGGAAAGTTCTGGAGTCTATGAGCATAACTTTGAAGATTGAGATGCCTCAATAACATCTTAGAAGTTTCCGACTTAAGAAATTGGATCCAAATTAATCATCTTCTGGATGTTAATCATAATTTTACTCATTACATGCTCCCGCTATTTTGCACATTCAAACAAAATGATATAAACCAGCCCACAAAACTTATTTTATCTCTCAAGCCTTCATTCAATCATCATTATTAACTGTATTAACTTTTAAAGACTAGTGTAATGGTGTAATTATTATTTGAGAAGAGCGAAATATAACATTGTAGTTGTCGTTGTAATTGTTGTGGTCCAATCGATATACTGGCCCTCATCTTGTGTGAAATGCTGAGAGCCAGCTTGGCACTATGCTACATACCGGTAGAGGGGGGCGGCAAATGTGGTATTCATACCAAACCCAGGACGAGAGACTTATGCCCAGCCAAAATCTTTCCGTCCGATCAGTTATAGCAAATAATAACTAATTGTGATTGATTACTTATGAAAAACGATTATAATGAAGCAATGAAGTTAGTTTACCCTAGTACAGTTAAGACTCATAATTATAGATCAATAATGTATGTAATTTACTTAATAAACACAATGTTACCACATCTTTTAGAACGAAAATACCGTAGGCAAATATATTAAAAACAACAAAGATAAGAATAAAAAAATCAAGAATCAGGAGTACACAAGGTAGAGTGTGAAGATTGTGATACATTGTATATAGGCCAGACAGGAAGATCTTTCAAAACTAGAATTATATAACATTTCAATTTGAACAAAGGATATTCAAAAGTTTTAAACCATATTAAAGAAACTGATCATCATTTCAACGATGATTTTGAGATTCTCCATAAGTCAGTTAAAAATAAAGTATTAAACCGCCTAGAGGAAATTGAAATTAATAAGTTTAAAAATACAGGAAACCTTTTAAATGATCAGAAAGACTTCACCAATTCTCCGTTATTAAATTTATTTGTAAGTGACTCTTGTCCTATTGTACTCGTACCTCACTCATCCCCTCCTTCTCAATCTTAATTTTAATATTTAAGGAATAAGCCACATTTTGTAAAACCATTGTTTGATGAAGTCACCGTGTAGTGAAACACGTCACGTTTTGTTTAATCAAAACGAAATTTGTGTGAATTTATTAAAAGTGTATTTTTTATTGAACCTGTAGATATGAATTTTCAACAAGTAAGCACCAAAACCATCCAAAGTCTTATTGAAAATGCTCTTCGTATTTGCAGCTTGATATTTTCTCCGCTCTAAAAAACGTAATCTTTTCATCAACTTCAAATGAACTTCATCATTGTTATTGTTGAATCTCTTTTTGGTTGTGATCGATTCTTCGTTTCTCGAAATCCGAACGTTTCAAGCTCTTTGGTATTGCAAATTTCACATTAATCCTAAAGATCGTTACAATTTGACACTGAGATTGAAAATCGCAATAAATCGAGGTACGACTCTCATAATTTAATAAACATGTTCGGTAACGTATTTGTATTCAGTCGACTTGACAATATATTTTCTGAATACGAACGTCATCCACAAGAAAATAGAAAACGTGACTAGCCTAACGAAAATAAGATCTTCGCGTGGCGATTTAAGTGTTGTCGATATAAATTGGATTTATCAAAATGAAAAAAACCGGACATTATTCATTTTCATAAGAGATTGTTACAATATATTCACCTCAATTTCGAACGACAACACGACAACAATTTAACCAGCTTATACAAATTCATAAAAAAGAATACATTCTACGAAAAGAAATGAAGAATGAAATTATTTTAATCTCATCATTTAAATATATAACAGAAATGAGGTACTAAGACATTTTTCTTCGGTACCTGATTATAGTTACATCAATCCCTTATAGTTCCCTCACTATGCCTTGTATATAGTAGCTGTATATTTTCTTGTGAACACATCTTTACACTTCGATGACGTCACTTGAATTTGTTAGAATAAATAAAGGTTACAATAGTTTTCATACAATAACAATAATACACTATTGATTTTTAGGGTTCCTTTAAGAAATACTGCTTCATCGAAAAAATAGATGGGAATTGTGCGACGTTAAAACTTTATTCCAACTATTGCACACCGTTTTTGTAATTATAACAAATAATGACTATTTATGTCATTGTCTGGACATACAACAACTAGCTACAAACTGATGCTGTACTTAGGTTGGCATCAGAAGCATAATCCTGCAAATTTCAATCAATATGTCTATATTTATAAATATAAATTCATATTTAGTTTAATCAATCTTCTGAAAAATACTTATATACATTGCTTATTCTTAAACAACTGATACCTTGATAAATAAATATTGATTTCCAAAGAATATATTGATGAAAAATAGATTAACAGATTTACTATTTTCTAGATACATCTAGTTTGAGATATAATTCCCTATTATATCATGTCTATTTCTTGACATACAGAACGATGAAAACCTGGAACAATAAACGCCATAACTAACCGACTGCGTCACATTTTCAATTCTGTAAATCAACACCTGTTGTATTCCATCACAGTGGTAAAACAAAAGACAAACATTAATAATACCAAACGTGTCACATGTCGTCGAGACTATATCTTTTTTAACACATCTATCAGAACTACAATTTCAAACGGTTCAACAGCTCAATTGCACTTTCGTGATTACTTTATACCAGATGTACTTATTGAACGATTTCCAGAGAGAACCTGAATCTTACGGAAATGGAATATCAGATTAGAGGCTTTCTAGAAATCATACAGATCGAACCGCTTTCACCATTAGTGAAAATGTCGAAAAGGAGTCACGAAACTAAACGCTTAATGTGAAAATAACTATTTTTCGGCAACAGCTCGAATAAGATTAACAGCTAGTTTTTTAGCATGATCTGATGCAAAATGTAAATAACAATGAATATGAAATACAAAATTTTTCAAAAATCGAAAAGTTCTGAAAAGTTCTGATATAATCGCTGAAAATTGTTCAGCAGGAACCAAGGAGGTGGCTGATACAAACTATAAGTATATAATCCTTATATAAACATGATTTTTCAAGAGTCACTGTCTATGGGATGAGCAGAAATTATTGTCTCGACACTCTATACCGTGGTTAATCATGATCTAAGGTTGAAACAGTATACTTCTAGCTATAGGATATGCTGAAATTATGTCTCTATTGAATATTGTGTAATTTTATCGAGACTATTAATCGGTACGTCATCCGTAATAACAAACCATGTACAGATTTCACATAACGAGCTGAACCTAAATTCAATGACTCAGCTTGATTGCATCGAGAATGACACAAAAATACGTCTTGGCTAAATATCTCTACTCTTAATTGTAAAACGTGAGTGAATGTCATTTCATTCTATATTTATACTGGATAATCTATTCGCGTAAATATATTTTACGCTTATCAAAACAAGAAAACGTGCAGACACGTGTATACCTAAATATAAACAGACCGATTTCTTCCAAAATTGCTCCAAGAGATTTTCCATATAGACATAATCATCTCATTTTCATGTTTATGATTATGTTCATTTGTTGCATTTATGAGCGAATTTACAAATTCCATATGAAATCCCACGTTCGCTGCTTTCAATCTGAGATTTCAGATTATCTGACGTCATTATACAATCAACTAGGAAGGTCTATTATACCGGATATTGCATAAGTTTAATCATCGAAATTATTACGGAAAATATCATTTATTGAAACTGCCTTGCTTTGTGAGATATTCATAATAGTAAATGTACTATTGAGTAGAAACGGGGTTCCTTGCTGAAACGTCCATTTTATTCTCTTAAACGAGCATATTGGTTCCTACATTCATCTCCAATTTAGCCCAACCTAATGAGTACTTGACAGGAACTAGATTGAAAAGCAATTCCCTACCGAAGCGCATCTACATTGAAACAATTTTTATTGACCAAAGATACTACTATAACCACTGGCAATTTAAGTTTGGCAGTCTCATCAAACTATTAATGTCCTCGCACTCATCGCCAACCAACGTACGTTATACCAGCACCAAAACCTACTACTGCAATGTCTACTGTAATCCTCCGGTATTCTGCCCCCTGGATACCTTCGAAATAAGCCTTTAGGGCATACTTAGCTATCAACATTGCAGTTTCAGGTCTGGCACTTATTCTTCAGGATAATGCTGGTAAATAATCTTCTAGTCAGTATCGTGAAAACGAGTGAACGATAGTCTGTGTGAAGGCGGTCAATTGTCTCCCCCAACTCAACTTCTTGTTTCGCTGTTAATCTGGTATCTTTCGACGTTCCACCAGCTATCTTCTTTCTTCCCATTGGCCTTCTTTCGGTCACAACCTCCCACTCTTGAAAGAGACCAAGTCTAACTTCCACAGCTTCAGACACTATCGTTTCTCTTTCATTGTGAAAATTATTATATTAGTGGGCACAGCGTTTATTAGTTTTTTCCAGCGTTGAGTGGATGGGGAAAAATACGTAGAGAGTTTGTGACCATCATTACATCCTGTTTGGCAGTGTTTACACTAACCTAGTTGAGCGAATGATTATCATCATAGTTCACGAAAACTGTGAAATGGTTCTTCTCATCGATTGTTAGCTAAACACCTCCATTGTGCCCCGCCATCACAGCAGCGTTGTCGTAGCATTGTGACCGATAATCCTGCGAATCCATTTCATCGTTCTCTAACTGGTTTAAGATGGTCCCAACTAAGCTCTCAGCATCTTTCAAGTTCATCTGGATGATTCCAAGGAACGATACTGCAGCACTTCTTAAAATCAACTTCTACATATCGTACTACTTCGTAAATACGTTCACGATGTGCTTGATCAGGAGTCGAATCAAACTTGAGGCAGAAATACTTGGCTTCACGAAATTTTTAGAGCATATTTTGCCGAACAGTAGTTGCCAGCAAATGGATAAACTCGTTCTGTATGGTTGCTGAATCGCTACATTCATATAAGGGAAGTATTCACGTATCGAACACTCTGAATCAGTAAAGTTCTCGGGGTGCTTTAGGCCCGTATAAATCTCGAAACCTCGGTTGTGGAAAAGGGTATGGGGCACATTACAAAAATGCAAGTTAATAAAACTGTTTTACTAGTTTTGTGCCAGAGGCTCCATGCGGCGCCCCGTAGGCTTTGGCGCCAAGGACTCGTACCCTGTCTGCCATACCCTAAATACGCCACTGGCAACACGTCTTGCTTAAGAACTGTTTCTTTTATATCATACGTCAAATCTAAAAAAAAAAGATACGTGTGGCACTCGGGGACTGCCGCGGTAAAGCTATTGCATAGCATTTTTTCTCAACTTATGCAATTATAATTATTATTTTTTTTTAATTTAGGCAGTATTTTTTTTTCTTTGATATTTCAATTCAAGTTTTTTCTTTGATATTAATTCAAGTTTTGAAGCGTGGTGACCGATAAGAAAAATGAGAAGTTAATATCGTTTAAAATATTTTTATTATCTTACAATACATGTAGGTTATTCAGGAATTTGTTATCATTGAAACTATAGGTTTATGGTAACTGAATAACTGAAATAAGAGACATAACTTTGCGACTTGATATCCTCTAAATATCTGGAAAATACCGCGTCAATGGTGGTCCCATATTTTGTTGTGGATTCTTGTGGATCATTATTCATTTTCAAATTCAATTTTTCCGAAAGAAAAGTTGTCAACCGCTCTGATTTTTTATCAGCGAAGTTGATGTTGAAATCGCCAGCCAAGATAAGTGGAAATTTATTACCATTTGTACCAAGTATTTTCGACCCTTCTTCAGTGTACTCCAGTAAAGTACGATGAATAAAATGCTCTACCTCGTCCAATTTTGGATTCGGAGAAATGTAAATTGCTACCATGACTATGTGTAGGCCATTTCTAAGTTTGCATAAGCACGCACAAATATCTCCAACAAATGAACGCCTAACATTAACATTGCTAACGTGTGCAACATATATTTCAATATTCGGAGTCATAATATTAGTAACATTATTATTATTTTGGTGAATAGCTACCCCACCTTTCGGAACAGTATCTCGTTTGAATTGAACAATACAATTGAAATTAGGTATTTCGATCGGATTATCATGCGCCATGCAAGTTTCGGTAAGAAGTAATACATTTGTTTGTCTCGTAACTGAATCTTGTAAATCGTATTTGTGACTATTTAGACTTTGGCAATTGAAAGTCATTATTGAAATGCCATTTCTATTACTAATGAAATCTAAGACACTTTGAGCTGTCGTCTGAACACTATTCAAAGGCAGTCTTTTGAATTTTTGCAACAAAGATGCAGTCGATGCAGCTTGCCTTCGATTATTATAAAACTTGAATGTAGAATTATCGTTTTTTGTCGTGATATACAATTTTTCAATATTAGTCACCCGAGAGAGCGTAACATAAACGAGTTCCTGTTATTTTTCGTTACGGAATTTCTTGATTCGGTCGCCGCGCTCAAAGCCCACGATAAAAGCTATATGCAATATATGCAATAGCTTAATAGAAACAGGTACTCTCAGGTCTCTGCTACGCGCGTCTAACGTATAAACTCTAACTGACGCGTAGCGAGCTCCTAGAGGCATATGTCAAAATGATTTCGTTCGTAGCTAATTACAGAGGACGTCTGGAGTTCATGCAATTATGTTTTTAGATAATTCGAACCTTCTAATTTCGATAGGCCACGTGAAAATCCCAGAGTATAAAGCGCTAGAGTGTTATAACATTCGTATAAAATAGCGAAATTTCTCACTTTTAAAAACTTCAAATTAATTAATTAATTTGACACATGTTAGGTGTTTAGGTCTTACATTATTTTTCGTTACGGAATTTCTTGATTCGGTCGCCGCGCTCAAAGCCCGCGATAAAAGCTATATGCAATAGCTTAATAAGACATTTGCCATTTGAAATTACCCCCAAGGTAGCTGCGCTCACTTGGCCCGCTACACTTCAATTATTTTATCTTCTTTATTTTCTTTTTCAATATAAATTCTGATGGAGTAATGAACGAATCCATTCGACCGTATTTGGCAGATTGAAAATATTTGCATTCATTGCAAAACGAAATATTTTTCGAAATCAGCTTATACGTTTGATAATCCGCTGATTTGGCCGCGATAGGTTTCATGCAATATTTAAATAGAACTAGCATAAGCTGGATCAACACATAACCTAATAACACTTCCATTTTATTCATACCGTTGACCGACGTTCCTTTCTGCGGGAGATTATTAGATCCAGCTGAATAATTTATAACGATTCGTTTTTTTTATTAACGTTATACACGCTCTCCATCGAATTGATTATAGCGACAGTTAATTCATAGTTGCAAATCGGAATAGAATAGAAATTTAGTCATTATAATTAACTTGTAGTCCATTATACAATGGGGTGAGTTAGCGTGTACTACATGTTTATCTTTCTTTATAGTTGATTGTTTCCTCGAATGCGTGCAAAAAAGTACATCAAGGGCCTTTCAATTTTTATAACAATGATATGGGCAATTAACTGTTCGGTAGACCACTAACTTATTACCGAGATTTCGGACACTTCTGTGGGTTAAATGTATGATTGTAATAATATGTAGGTGAAGCTATACGTCCGGTAGCTGGATGAATAAGCTTAAAATTATTCGTCCAGTATTCCATACGTAATGGCACATGAATCTGAAATATCTTGTTTACAATGACATGCAACTAGAAAAATATATTTTTCCCAATATTCCTTCTTTCAAAAGAAGGTGAAGAAGGAGTGATTGTGTGGGAAAAAATATAAGGGAATATAATAATTGAATTTAACATGGATTAGCTCTAAAACCATGTAAAATAAAACAGTCCTGCAGGATACCTCGAAGGTGGGACTAATAATTTTCGTCCTTTGGCCTTGAATGTTGGTAATTTCAAAATAAAGTTGAGTGAAAAAATCCTCCACCAGTATTTATTCACCAAATGGATCATTATCTCATCGCCTGCCAATTTTATTTTGTTAATATTTTCTTTTCAGCCATTCAGGCTTAGTTTGAGTCTTCAATTGGTATTCTGCTTATTAGAGATCAATCAGGGGAAAGGATAGTAATCGGGTTCTTAGGCTTGCCCAAGGTTACCGAAGAGAAAGAGGAATCCTTTTTAATTCTAAATATTATATATCAATCATCGCCGTGGTCGAGCGCGAAATCGATCATTGTTCGAAGTTTGTGCTAATTAGCTCTTACTGATCCCAACTCTCTTGAAAGATCCTGAACAGGTACTTGTAAAGGGGTAGAACTAGCAACATTGATAATCTTCTCCCAGGTTCCCACTTGGATAAACCTGAATTCGCCAAGTATTTAGATTCATATGCTATCATTTCCATAACCAGATTTTGGACTAACTTTTTGATCGTGTTGTTGTGTTGTTAACTTTTATCCCATATATATTCATCACACTATTTGAGGTTAATCATTCATTTAAAGATTGAAATAAAACTAACTCCGAACTTGAAACAATTAGACAATATGGATAGATGTTAATGATTGTGTAAAGATTGTGTTAGAAGCTCGTATTTATTCGATTTTGTGGTTTTTATTTTCATAGCTTATGAAAAAATTCGTTTATGGAAACTTTCGTATGAGAATAGAGTCTCTGGTGTAAAAGGCATTTTCATTCAGTTGTCAGGAGCGCGTCATTTTTCAGAAGAAATAACAATTCGCCCGGTCGAAGTAGCAACTTCCTGATTGACAAGTATACCTGTTAAGCAGCAAACGAGTGATGGATTGCTCTACTCTACTCTGGACTGGCTTCATATTTTCTTCTTTTATATAATACTCTACCAGCGGAATGATTATAAATTTATTTCCTTCTTTACTCTTTTCGCTCAAACAAGCATCGCATTCTCAAAGGAGTAACACTCACATTCACTAACGTGTCTTAATAAAGTTGAAAAGTTTCCATCAGCCGAGTTTCCATTATCAAATATGTACTTAAAATCGAAGTTTAAGACTGCATTATTTTAGAAGATTTCTGAAGACTTTCAAGTGATAACAATTAGATTGCCTTTATTAGAAGGAATCGGAATTCGTGAAAATTATCTATCAAACAATAATTCGACAGGAACTCATGACTAGGAAATCTTTAGCTTTCTGTTTTATTTTTGATAAAACTAGTATCGGCAACAATGAATAATGTTTCTTCTTCAATTCATGGAAGACCATTTCTTTATATGAATATGTGTCCGAAATAACACCAGTTTTCTACAGGTTGCTTACTCTTTCATACAAACTTGGTGTGTTTCCTTCCAGCTGGTAGACAGCTATATATAGTCCAACCTATTCAAAAGGGAAGAAGACCCTTTCTAACAATTATAGATCAATTGCACTATTATCTGCAAACTCTCGAGTGATGGAGAAAACAATCAACATCGAGCTTATTCGATACCTAGAGAGTCCCAAAATGTTGAATGACCGGCAATATGGCTTTCGTCAGCAGAGATCAACAGGAGAGCTGTTTGCCTACGTAACACATGTATGGCAGAAATTTGTTGAAAAACATGGAGGATCTCTAGCTGCAGCATTGAATATCTCCAAAGCATTTGATAGAGTCTGGCACCAAAGCCTTCTAGGCAAAGTTCCGTCATATGGTTTGTCGCCTCAACTTTGTCGGTTACTGTCGAGTTTTCTCTCAGATAGATCATCACCCCATGTGGTGGTTGACGGAGTATCCTCCGATAAAATGGGTATCAACGCTGGTTCTCCACAGGGATCTATCTTGGCACCAACTTTGTTTCTGCTCCATATTAACGATCTGTTGGAAGTGAACATCTGTCCCTTCCATAGCTTTGTAGATGATGGTACAGTTCATACCGCTTTCTCATCTAGAGTCCCCGTACCATAAAATGGAACCAGAGGAGCGAGCCAGAGACAGGTTGATGCAATTATTGGAGATCTGACAATGCTTTTGAAATGGGGATCTAATATTTCAGTATAGTTTAATGCAACCAGAACTCAAGCGTGCATCTTCTCCAAGAAGGCGGATTTCACAATTCCTAATACGATGATGTCAGGTGCAACTATTCCTATAAAGTCTTCCACGTCCATGGTTGGGATCACCACCAACAGCACCCTCTCATGGAATGATCATGTGAGGTACATGGCGAAAACCGCTTTACGAAAACTTGGTTTTCTATTCCGTGCCAAGAGCTATTTTACATAGCAGCAGCTCCTCATAATACACAAAGCACAGATTCGACCTGTTCTGGAGTACTTTTAATATGTTAGGAGTTCGGCTCTCAAACATACGCTGAAGCTCTTGGATTCTATCCAGAAGAGAGTCTGATTGATGATGACACACTTACGAATTCAGTGACCTCCCTAGAACATCGTAAAAATTTGGGCGATCTCTTCCTTTTCTATAGATATTTCCATGGTAGGTATTTATCAGAAATTTCGTCTGTTGCTCCACAATGAGAGATTCCAGATAGGCGGACTAGATGAGCTTAAGCTAGTCACTCCTTCATTGTCGTGCTCGAAACCTGCTGAACTTCTCCCTAACAGACTCCATTTTTCTATCGAACGGCGAAGTTGTAGAAATATTTGCCTAGAAAGGTCTTTCCTCATATCAAATCTTCAAGAAAAATTTGAAAGCCTATCTCCGCTCCCCTCATTCTACCCTGGCACACACGATGTTCTTCGAACATTATAGGTTTTCCTCTCGTGTAGTCAAAGTGTATAAAAAAAAAGATCTGGTGACTCTTTCATCACACGTAATGCGCTCTTTCTATGTACATATCGATTAGCCGATAATCGAACGTTTAAATAATAGAATTAAACTAAGTGATCAGTGGAGAATTTTGATAAATCACTAAGAGATGTAGTTTTTGTACCTTCAATAACAAAAACACAATGATGGCAAGTCTATTTGGCTGGATAATTGGGAAAATGTTCTTTAGTTCATTTTGATCTCGGATTATATTTATGAAAGCCATCATCTTATGAATTCTATCCTCATATGTACGACTAGAGACGCCTGACTTGGAGATACGGATTTCCAATCGTGCTTTTTGCTTCCTCTTGCATCGGAGCCACGGCCTTTTATTCGCCGTCATGACCACAATCCTATTTCAAATTAAGGCTGGCCTAAGTCTGCGTATATTGTAGATATAGACGCCATTCCAATTTTGGCTTTAATTCGTTTATTGTATTTTTTCTAATTCGTTGAGTTCAACAGCTTCTTAGATCGGCAGATTTAAAGCGAACAAAATAGACAAAGTTCAGGTAACGGTGCTTAATTTTTTTACGTAGGTTTTAATTGTAAGGCGACGTTCTTCCGAATAGAATTTTTGTACCTCATTATTCGAACAATCATGCTCCATGGAAATATACTTTTGTGGTAGAGTGTATTTTGTTGACCTATGGAGAAAGAACCTCGGAATAGAAACAGATAATCAGTTTCTTTTTCTTGCTATTAATATTATAAAAGATGGTAATCACTTGGATTTCGACGTATACAAAAAATAGCTCCATTTAATAGTTTTGTTCATATATCATTAAACGTACTTTTGAGCCAGCAAAATTATAACAACATAGTTGAGTAACTTTAGCAAATAGCATTGGACAATGGTTATGACAAATCTTTGATCAATAATTTAATTTCTAAACGAAGAAGGAAATTGGAACTAACCAAATTAGAGCCATTACATTCAAATACTTCAATAAAATTCAGAAGTTTCACTTATCCTTATAAATAATCAACAAATTCCATAGAGTTTTTTCAGAAAGAATGCAAGTAGTATTCATAATAATGTTGTTGGAAGTTTCCAATGCTGGACTGCGCAAGTAATATGTGTTTTTAAGCTATTGCATATAGCTTTTATCGCGGGCTTTGAGCGCGACGACCGAATCAAGAAATTCCGTAACGAAAAATAATGTAAGTCCTAAACACCTAACATGTGTCAAATTAATTAATTAATTTGAATTCTCTAAAAGTGAGAAATTTCGCTATTTTATACGAATGTTATAACACTCTAGCGCTTTAGACTCCGGGATTTTCACGTGGCCTATCGAAATTAGAAGGTTCGAATCATCTAAAAACATAATTGCATGAACTCCAGACGTCCTATGTAATTAGCTACGAACGAAATCATTTTGACATATGCCTCTAGGAGCTCGCTACGCGTCAGTTAGAATTCATACGTTAGACGCGCGTAGCAGAGACCTGAGAGTACCTGTTTCTATTAAGCTATTGCATATATTGCATATAGCTTTTATCGCGGGCTTTGAGCGCGACGACCGAATCAAGAAATTCCGTAACGAAAAATAACAGGAACTCGTTTATGTTGCGCTCTCTCGGGTGACTAATATTGAAAAATTGTATATCACGACAAAAAACGATAATTCTACATTCAAGTTTTATAATAATCGAAGGCAAGCTGCATCGACTGCATCTTTGTTGCAAAAATTCAAAAGACTGCCTTTAAATAGTGTTCAGACGACAGCTCAAAGTGTCTTAGATTTCCTTAGTAATAGAAATGGCATTTCAATAATGACTTTCACTTGCCAAAGTCTAAATAGTCACAAATACGATTTACAAGATTCAGTTACGAGACAAACAAATGTGTTACTTCTTACCGAAACTTGCATGGCGCATGATAATCCGATTGAAATACCTAATTTCAATTGTATTGTTCAATTCAAACGAGATACTGTTCCAGAAGGTGGGGTAGCTATTTACCAAAATAATAATAATGTAACCAATATTATGACTCCGAATATTGAAATAAATATTGCACACGTTAACGATGTTAATGTTAGGCGCTCATTTGTTGGAGATATTTGTGCGTGCTCATTCAAACTTAGAAATGGCCTACACATAGTCATGGTAGCAATTTACATTTCTCCGAATCCAAAATTGGACGAGGTAGAGCATTTTATTCATCGCACTTTACTGGAGTACACTGAAGAAGGGTCGAAAATACTTGGTACAAATGGTAATAAATTTCCACTTATCTTGGCTGGCGATTTCAACATCAACTTCGCTGATGAAAAATCAGAGCGGTTGACAACTTTTCTTTCGGAAAAATTGAATTTGGAAATGAATAATGATCCACAAGAATCCACAACAAAATATGGGACCACCATTGACGCGGTATTTTCCAGATATTTAGAGGATATCAAGTCTCAAACTTATGTCTCTTATTTCAGTTATTCAGTTACCATAAACCTATAGTTTCAATGATAACAAATTCCTGAATAACCTACATGTATTGTAAGATAATAAAAATATTTTAAACGATATTAACTTCTCATTTATTCAATAAAAGAAAAAAAAATGTTTTCTTATCGGTCACCACGCTCAAAAAGTGTAACTTGAATTAATATCAAAGAAAAAACTTGAATTAAAATATCAAAGAAAAAAAAATACTGCATAAATTTTAAAAAATAAATAATTATAATTGCATAAGTTGAGAAAAAATGGTATGCAATAGCTTTATCGCGGCAGTTCCCGAGTGCCACACGTATTTTGTTCATAGATCATTAAACGTACTTTTGAGCCAGCAAAATTATAACAACAAAGTTGAGTAACTTCAGCAAATAGCATTGGACAATGGTTATGACAAATCTTTGATCAATAATTTAATTTCTAAACGAAGAAGGAAATTGGAACTTAGCCAACTAACTAAATTAGAGCCATTACATTCAAATACTTCAATAATATTCAGAAATTTCCCTTATTGTTATAAACCATCCGTACCGACGGGCTACCGACACCTCCCGAAGCAGTCCAAGCCCATCGTGCTCTCTGTTATCGAGATATATACGCATGTGGGAAGGGACATACGCATGCCTGTGGGTACATCATCGCTTCTCGAGCTATAGCCGGGGAAGTACTGAGCGATCCTCAATAGTTAATTACTAAATAATATAATCCATATAATTCTATTACTGTATCATTAATAAAGTATTCAAAAAGTGATTGTGAGTGCCTCAATCTAACATCAGAAGTGGTTAAGAACCTACAATGCCACGTACATCATCATCATCAAAGAAAAGACATAGGAAGAGGAACAGGTCTCCTAGTTCAAATTCAAGTACTTCGTCATCATTTTCTAGCGATGATAATTCTCGATATGTACATAATTCAAATGGAAGACGCAAAAAACGTTCGTATACACCTCCTATATTCAAAACAAATAGTTCAGCCGGGGTAAGTGAGTTATGTGATTCTAATACAAATTTCGTATCAAATGCATCCGTAGTCCCAGAATTTGATCCACTTATCGACGATGTTTATAAATGGTTAGAAATAATTGACCATTTATATGTAACTTACAAGTGGAATGAAAGATCTGTAATATTTCAAGCACTAAATAAATTACGTGGTACAGCTCAGATTTGGTATAATAACATTGTTAAAAACGAAATAGGTTGGTCACAATATTCATGGGATCAATGGAAGGTTTTGCTAAAAAGCACGTTCGTCAATAAACGAAACATGTTTGATTTACTAAATGACTTACTATGTCATAAGCCTACAGTCGGAGACAACTTATATGAGTTTTATTTCAAACATTTATGTAAAATTGCTAACCTCGGCTTAAACTTTACTAATAACGATAAAATTTCTATTATCGTTGGCGCAATAGACGACTCAAATATCGCTTCAGCTGTGGAAGCGGCAAATATAACCGATCTAAATGTTTTGTCTGGTTTTCTAAGAAATAAAATATACAACAATACGCAGGTTCGCGCTCAAAGTAATTTTGTTGCTCGTAAAACAATTCAAAATAATAATACAGGAAATTTCGGTGTTCATAAAACAGGTCAAAATAAATATATTCCAACGTTTCAAAAAACTGTTCAAGGACGTAATCCTACAATTTTTAATACAACAAAGACACAAGGCCGCAATGACAATATTCCGAATACCTCCAAAGATCATAAACTCTGTTTTTCTTGTGGTAGTGCTGATCATTTTCGCAGAGACTGTCCTAGTAGACTGAAAGTATGTCGATACTGTAATAAAGCTGGCCATATACAGGCTGTTTGTGCAAAAAAAACAAATTCTCAATCAAATAACCAGGTGAATTTAGTTAACTCCGAAAATAATAATAAGTTTTACAAAAACATTTTTGTTAAAGGTAAACCTATCAAAGCATTTGTTGATTTAGGGAGCGACTGCTCTATTATACAGAAAAGTACAGCGCTATCTCTTGGTATGAAAATATTACCGCTAGAAAGTAAAATCAGTTTATCAGGTTTCTTGGGTTTCGGAACTTCAGTGTATGACTATATAGAAACTATTGTCAAAGTAGATGATGCCGAAGTACCTTGCAAATTGTACGTTATTGACGACTTCGCCTTTTCACACGACGTTCTTATTGGTCGAAACTTTTCAGAGAACACTTCGGTTATCTATTATAAAGTGGACGATCAGTTGAAATTTAAACAAAAGCACATTGATAATGTGCTTGATTTTACGATTGATCACGGGACGTTAACAACTGATCAACAAGCCACCTTGTACGAATTAATTAATAAATTCAAATTGTGTATTTATCGAAAGCTTACGGATCTAGGAAAAGTTTCGACAGTTTCTTTACAAATTGAGCTAACAAATGACAAACCAATAGCATGTAGGCCTTACAGGGTGGCAGAAAAAGAAAAGGAAGTCTTGAGGGGTATGATTAAAGAGCTACTAGAAGCGAACATAATTAGAAGGAGTAAATCGCCATATGCAAGTCCCGTAATATTGGTTAATAAGAAGGGTGGTGAGGAAAGGATGGTCGTGAATTATATTGCACTCAATAAGATAACAGTCAAAAATAAATTTCCAATGCCCCTGATAGAAGATCTGATAGATCAACTTTCTGATTACACCTATTTCACTTCTCTCGATTTGGCTTCTAGCTACTATCAAATACCTGTTCATCCGAATTCAATAGAAAAAACTGCGATTGTCACTCCTGACGGAGTCTTTGAATTTCTTAGGACTCCCTTCGGTTTAACAAACGCCCCCTCTGAATTTCAAAGAATGATGACTCTCATTTTCGAACATCTCCGACATCTTGGAATCCTCATATATTTGGATGACATTTTAATTCCTTCTAAATCAATAGAAGAAGGGTTCCATAAACTTGAACTGGTATTGTCAGTATTGCAAGAATATGGTCTAACATTGAAAATTTCTAAATGCTCCTTCTTGCGTACTGAAATAACCTATTTGGGCTACAAAATTTTTAAGAATTGCATTTCTCCCAACGAATTAAAAACGGATGCTGTCAAAAATTTTCCGCTACCAAAATCAGTCCATCAGCTACGACAATTTATAGGCTTAGTAGGTTATTTCCGAAAATTTATCCCCAATTTTTCTAGAAAAACTGCACCCCTAACTGCACTTTTCAAAAGAGACCAACCTTGGATGTGGAGGGAAGAACACACTAAAGTTGTTGAGTACCTTAAAACCGTGATAACGTCTAGCCCTGTTCTATCTATATTCAATCCTGCACTGCAATGCATAATTTACACTGATGCGAGTAGAGATGGTGTGGCTGGTATACTGACACAAGTTACGAATGAAGGTGAAAAACCGATAGCTTATTACAGCAAAAGCACAACCAAAGAACAGAAAAATTACCATTCTTTTGAACTGGAATTATTAGCTGTGGTGTACACCCTGATGCGGTTTCGACATTATCTCATTGGGAAACACTTTGTGGTGGTAACTGACTGCAACGCAGTAAAGAGTTCTTTGTCCAATCAGACAACCGTACCAAGAGTAGCACGGTGGATTCTAGCGCTGCAAGATTTTCAATTCGAAACCAAACATCGTCCAGGTAGTAGTATGAAACACGTTGATGCTTTAAGTCGCAATTTCCCAAATGAAAGCGAACTTGTTGAAAACGTGTGCTTGATTTCCGAGAGTGACTGGCTACTTCATGCACAAGATCAGGATAATAAAATTAAAGAAATTAAAGAAATTCTTTTATCGGGCGATTCTGATAATAATAAAGAAATATTTAATAAATATGATCTGAGGGGTAATAGAGTTTTTAAGTTAACAGAATACGGTAGAAGGTGGCTTGTTCCTAAGAACTGCCGCTGGCAAATTGTTAAGATCAATCATGATGATGTTGGTCACTTTGCTCTTGAAAAGACCCTATATCGCATTCGGGAAAAGTATTGGTTTCCAAAAATGCGTAGATTTGTACAGAAGTATGTTAAATGTTGCCTACCATGTTTATATCACAAGAATCCATCTGGTAGAAAGCCAGGGCTTTTATATTCCATACCTAAATACGCGAAACCTTTCCATACCCTACATATTGACCACCTAGGACCGTTTACAAAAACAACAAACGGAAATTCGTACTTATTAAATATTGTCGATGCTTTTACAAAGTTTACTTTTGTTCGAGCTGTACCCGATACAAAAGCTACTAGTGCTGTCAAAGTATTGCAAGACATATTTTCCACATTCGGAAATCCGCACCGAATAATCTCTGATGCAGGTAAAGCGTTCACGTCGAATGAATTTAACGACTTTTGTAATAAAAGATATATCAGATTATTCATAGCAGCAGTAGGCATGGCTCGCAGCAACGGCCAAGTCGAAAGAGCTAATAGAACTATTATAAGTTCCCTGTCATCTTGCAATTTCAATAAAAGTTCAAATTGTTGGGACGAGGAATTGATTAAAATTCAACAAGGGTTGAATAGTACCATACACAAAACTACTAAACAAACCCCGGCAGAGATTATGTTCGGCGTGAAATTAAGAACGAACGCTGATATAAAAGATAGTGAGGTTGAAGATGATGATATTGAAGAACATCTTGTCGATGTAACCCGAATTCGAGCTGAGGCCTCTCGAAGTTTGGAAGAAAATCGTATAAAACAAAATGAATACTTCAACAAGAAACGATGTAGTGCAGGCACATTTTCTGTAGGAGACCTTGTTTTGACAAAAATAAATAGCCATCCTGCAAATAATGAAAGTAAGAAGTTACTTCCTAAGTTTAGAGGTCCTTTCAAGGTTGTGGAGGTGCTCTCCAATGACAGATACAGGGTTAAGGAAGATATACACACTACAAGATCACAAATTCCTTATGACGCTGTAGTCTGCTTCGAGAATATGAAACCTTTTGAGGTATTTAAGCAGTAGGTACGTTATAACGCAATTGTACTATTCTAGAGTAGATATACTATTACTTACACTGCAGAGGTATGTTCCACATTGCTGAACAAAGATATACCATTACTTACACTGCAGAGGTATGTTCCACATTGCTGAACAAAGATATAATATTACTTACACGTTCCACATTGCTGAACAATGATATACTAATACAATTACTGCAGAGGTATGTTCCACATTGCTGAACAATGATATACTAATACAATTACTGCAGAGGTATGTTCCACATTGCTGAACAATGATATACTAATACAATTACTGCAGATGTATGTTCCACATTGCTGAACAAAGAAATACTAATACTTACAATTACTAGTGGTATGTTCCAAATTGCTGAACAATGATATACTAATACAATTACTGCAGATGTATGTTCCACATTGCTGAACAAAGAAATACTAATAATTACAATTACTGTAGTGGTATGTTCCAAATTGCTGAACAAAGATATACTAATACTCACAACTACTGCAGTGGTAACTTCCAAATTGCTGAACATGCTGAGTTAATTCCACTTTTTCTCTGTTTTTTTCCTTCAGACCGATTCGAGGGCGAATGGTGGTCAGGATGGCCGAGTGTTATAAACCATCCGTACCGACGGGCTACCGACACCTCCCGAAGCAGTCCAAGCCCATCGTGCTCTCTGTTATCGAGATATATACGCATGTGGGAAGGGACATACGCATGCCTGTGGGTACATCATCGCTTCTCGAGCTATAGCCGGGGAAGTACTGAGCGATCCTCAATAGTTAATTACTAAATAATATAATCCATATAATTCTATTACTGTATCATTAATAAAGTATTCAAAAAGTGATTGTGAGTGCCTCAATCTAACATTATCTTTATACGTAATCAAGAAATTCCATAGGGTTTTTTCAGAAAGAATGCAAGTAGTATTCATAATAATGTTGTTGGAAGTTTCCAATGCAGGACTGCGCAAGTAATATGTGTTTTTTGTGTGTCTTATTTCAATATGGACGTCTACAAAGTATTTGATATTGTTTGAAAATGGAGCATTTGTGATGAATATAAGCCACAGAATATTGTTAACTGCAATCTGCTAACGAAATTTATTTGCAAGAATAAAGAGTCGTTAATCTACGTAATCTCAGTGTTGTATTGGATGGAAGTGCTCTTATTCTGTATTCATGTACCTACATACCATAGTACGTATCGCGGGTTATAATATAAATACATGTTGTGTATATCTCAGGTATAAAACAGTAATAATTCTGGTTAGTGTCTAGAGATAAGCTACACTGTTTTAAGAGTGGAACTTGTTCAATATTCCTGAGCCAAGAACATTTACGTGAAATTGTGAAGACAATTTCAGGATGCAATAATGCGAAAACGTGACACTAACAAGGTAACGGTCCATTATCAGACGGATGATAATAGACCGAGGCTGTCTGTGCATTAGATAATAAATCCTCCGGATATCGCCGTTTTAACGCTATTGTATCGAATAATATTATGAAATTTCGCGGTTTTAAAGTCACAAATAAAACGCGACTTTATGTTCGTTGCATAACTTTAATTGTGTAACCGAGACCGTTTATATTTTATTATTGAGCGATTCGTGCCGATTTTGTCAATTTATCACAACTTGTTGATGTATCTCGGTGTATCTAATCGATAAGTTGCGACGATAATATCTATCTATACTTGGAAATTCAACAAGATTGAAGAGCCATTTATGTTATTTTCATTACTACGTTTGTCATCAAATTTGTAATTTTAACTCAACCCATCGAAAGATCTTCGATTAAGTAGTTTTTAGGAAAACGACAGTTTATATAAAAAAAATTATATAATAGTGGTCTCGATAGTAGTAGTTTCGGAAATGCAAGTCTAGACGACGACTAATTGAACAACTACGTACTTAGTATGTGACAAAGTAAGAAAATTCATGCTTTTGTTAGGATATTTTTCCCAAACAACACAAAAAGGATTTTAAGCTATTGCATATAGCTTTTCTCGCGGGCTTTGAGCGCGGCGACCGAATCAAGAAATTCCCTAACGAAAAATAACAGGAACTCGTTTATGTTGCGCTCTCTCGGGTGACTAATATTGAAAAATTGTATATCACGACAAAAAACGATAATTCTACATTCAAGTTTTATAATAATCGAAGGCAAGCTGCATCGACTGCATCTTTGTTGCAAGAATTCAAAAGACTGCCTTTAAATAGTGTGCAGACGACAGCTCAAAGTGTCTTAGATTTCCTTAGTAATAGAAATGGCATCTCAATAATAACTTTCAATTACCAAAGTCTAAATAGTCACAAATACGATTTACAAGATTCAGTTACGAGACAAACAAATGTGTTACTTCTTACCGAAACTTGCATGGCGCATGATAATCCGATTGAAATACCTAATTTCAATTGTATTGTTCAATTCAAATGAGATACTGTTCCAAAAGGTGAGGTAGCTATTTACCAAAATAATAATAATGTTACTAATATTATGACTCCGAATATTGAAATACATATTGCACACGTTAGCGATGTTAATGTTAGGCGCTCATTTGTTGGAGATATTTGTGCGTGCTTATGCAAACTTAGAAATGGCCTACACGTAGTCATGATAGCAATTTACATTTCTCCGAATCCAAAATTGGACGAGGTAGAGCATTTTATTCATCGCACTTTACTGGAGTACACTGAAGAAAGGTCGAAAATACTTGGTACAAATGGTAATAAATTTCCACTTATCTTGGCTGGCGATTTCAACATCAACTTCGCTGATAAAAAATCAGAGCGGTTGACAACTTTTCTTTCGGAAAAATTGAATTTGAAAATGAATAATGATCCACAAGAGTCCACAACAAAATATGAGACCACCATTGACGCGATATTTTCCAGATATTTAGAGGATATCCAGTTTCAAACTTATGTCTCTTATTTCAGTTATTCAGTTACCATAAACCTATAGTTTCAATGATAACAAATTCCTGAATAACCTACATGTATTGTAAGATAATTAAAATATTTAAACAATATTAACTTCTCATTTATTCAATAAAAGAAAAAATTTGTTTTCTTATCGGTCACCACGCTCAAAAAGTGTAACTTGAATTAATATCACAAAAAAATCTTGAATTAATATCAAAGAAAAAAAAAATACTGCATAAATTAAAAATAAATAAATAATTATAATTGCATAAGTTGAGAAAAAATGCTATGCAATAGCTTTACCGCGGCAGTCCCCAAGTGCCACACGTATTTTTTATTTTTTTAATACTTTAACTACGCGAGAGGGAAACCTTTAATTTTCAAAGAACATCGTGTGAGCCAGCTTTGAAATGTTGAGAGAGGAGATAGACATTCGTATTTTTCTTGAAGGTGTGAAGGTTAATACTTAATACTTGACTTACGGCATGTATTAAGTCGTAATTCTCTGGAAGAACGGAGACACTAATCTCGTGCTTCTACGAACAAAACAACGCTCATTCCGTTACTATGAAACAGAAAAAAGGCATCGAGTGATTTCCATTGGCGTTATGACGTGTATCAAAACAAAAATACCCCTACGATGCGTGATTTATGTCATGATTTCGTCTGTAATTTCCCTGCAGAAATTAATTTCGTCTGAATTGAATTCGGATGAATCACATGCACCCACCACAACAAATAAAACAAACTCATCCATCCAGTGTTTTCCAATTTAACATACTAATGGCACAACCCGGACCTATATTTATAATACATTGTTGTTATTATAAAACGGATGTATGCTTATATATTAATTGGTTGGAGAAGATTCAAACAGATAGTTTAAGCAGTGCTAATGAAATAGTAGGTTTAGTAGAATTAGAAACAAAGGAAATAATTACTGCAGACATATCAGCTCATTGAATTGTTGAATGCATGATTGCAATTGGAACAATAACCAATATTTTCCCAAGGATATGAATTGAGAAATTGAGAAAGATTTTATAACGATACGTGGGCAGTCAAAAATTCTCAGTCTGACGTCATAGGCGACCGTTGTTTTCTAATTTGCAATACAACCAGTTGTAAGAAAGAACAAGCTGAAAAACCGTTTAGGCAACACCTTTGATAAAGTTTCCGACTTCGACAAATCCGGAATTTACAAAATCGATTGTGCGGAGTCAGGTTTGATGTCACCTTTCCCGCCCAATTTCGTGGCGATAGCCTGAACCCATTCGTTCGCTTCCAAACCTTTCTCGATGGCGTCTTTTGGAACAGCAGATATGCAGAACAATTTGTTAGATTCTTTGTCGATGGTGACAAAAAGAGCAGAACTGTTAGGACTCAAATAATGATGATGATGATGTATCCACAGTGTGAACTCTTTTATAGTTTATTACCTAATGTAGTATTGGACATTGACTAATTGGCTGTCTCGTACTTCAATAAAGTACTGAGATTATTAGTAACCTAGTGGCAAGATGGCGACACCGACCAATTAAATAATCAACAAATGACCAAAATACTTTTACTGATCGACCTGTAACATTATCGCTAATGTCTCTGTACTATTTCTGTCGACTTTAATTAATTTCGTTCTCTGTCCATTCCAATTGAATGCAATATAAAAAAGATAACCTGCTTTGAGTTCATCTGAAAATTTTTCGGTAACTTTTAAGGTAGCCAAGTTTTTTTCGTCCAAATCTAGGTGAGATTAACCTTTCTTTTTACATATAAGTAATAATTTTTGTGTAACCCAGGAGATAAGGGTAAAATAACAATTATCAGTAACATGGCAAGTGTTAAGAGTATTAAATCATGGGCTTAATGCAATAATTGATTACGGCACTGCTTAAACAGGTTACGGAAATATGAAATATTAGAACATCGTAATTAAACGGAGAGATGTAATAGCTTATAACGAAAAGTTTTCGCGTTTTAAGTGCCTTGAAATTAAATTAGCTCACATGGTGTGGATGTCTTGAACATGTGAGGGAAACAAAAACTATCTCGTCTTGGGCAACAACGATGTAATTAGATGTCCCAGTTGAAAACAAGGATGAAAATTTCACAGAGAATTTCAAAACAATCATTAAAGCCATAAATATGAAAACGTGGCAATTATTTATTGCTCCTGGTTTTTCTCCTGGAACTTCCCTACACATACTTCGAAACTAATAAAGATACCTATGAATATGTAGTTTATGCCAGTTCTAACCGGAATAATATTTAAATAAGCATCCTGTCTAAATATGTAAATGGTAATGTAGACAGATACCGTAACAACTGATACCGTCCTCGCGGTCCCTGGAGTATGATAACTAAATTTTCAATGCTCTATTATTTATCCGAACCCGTCAGTTTTACTCCTAATTCTAATCACTAACGTATAAATTAACCATTTCTGGGATTATACTGTACCTGATATACAATTATGATATCAGAAGAGTTACAGAAACTCAACTATGGAGAGATTGATACAAATTACATGAATCTCTCAATTAAGCTTATATCTAGGTTATCTTCAAAGGTAGCATAATCTGTCAAACTTTTGTTCGTACCAATTTTCTCTTTCGGACCCTTCTCGGGGTTAGATGTATGATTGTGATATACGAAGACATAAGCGCCCAAGGCATCAAGTCTGAATTTGACGCCCTCTCAAAAATAGCCATAGCTATTTTGTGGGACTGATGAAAAAACACAAAACCTTGAAAAATGATACAACTTATTGAAGTAATCAACAAAAAGCAATGAGTGAGATACACTACGTAAAAATTCATTTTTCTGGCGTTTTCGAAAGACATTTTTTCAATCATACTATCGATTTTCCAGCAATTTCATATTCGATCGACACTATAACCAGATTGCCCCAACCGACCTGACCAATTTGCTTAAAGATCTTTCACAGGTAACGGTAGCGCAAGCAGCAGAACTATCCCTCCATTGGAATAAACTTAATTCTTCAGCAATGTAATGTGGGCTTTTTAAATTGGACAGCACTGATCCTAATTGGTGTTTGTGACATTCGCGATATAGTCAACAAAAACCCCTGGAGAAGACCATTCAAAACGGTAATACTGGCGGAAAGTCAGTTCTGCTTAGAAGGATTGTGGCCACCCTATTCCCAGAAATCGTGAATGTGCCGGCCACTCGTAGCTTCTAAGCCATTTCCACCACGGAAGAAGAGTTGATGAAGGCCTGCAACAAGATAGGTGATGCCAAAGCTCCAGGTCCGGACTAATCGCGAGCGTCACCCTCAAAGCAGCAATCAGAGCACTACCAGATCTCTTTACATGCCTTCGCGAAGAGGTTTTTCCTTGTCGTTGGAAGCAGCAGAAGCCGCTGGACGATCCATCATTCCATCGATCAACTTGCCTATTGCATAAAGCAGGAAAGGTGCTCGAAAGTATTATCAGCAACCGGATGGAAGAATTCAGTGAAGGTGCTCGAGGCCTGATTCCGAGAGGTCAATGGTGGACGCCATTGCGTTGGAAGGATGTTGTCTAGAAGTAATGCATCATAGTCACCCTGAATGTGAAGAACGCGTTTTACTGAGCGAAATGGAATTGGATTCCGTCTAATGGTGGAGGAAAGAGAGGTCTTCAAGCGTAGGCGCGAGAATAGAGAAACCGATCGGCGCATCATAGCCCAAGATGCGAAGATAGCAATATCAGAAGTTGGCGCGTGGACCTGGAAGAGACGCGGAGAGATAGATAACAGGTCCTAGGTGCCTTAGGGCGTATCTGCACCTACTCCCGCCGACCAGTGTTCGAAGATGCAGAGCACTTATTTGCCATTGTTCGCATTTCAACGAACCGCGCAAGATCCTGCAAGGAAATCTACAGCTGCAATCATCCCCGAAGAATATGTTTGAGTAGATGCTTGAATCCAACTTTGCGGC
The DNA here is from genome assembly GCA_958510875.1 of Endomychus coccineus. Lineage (NCBI taxonomy): Eukaryota > Metazoa > Arthropoda > Insecta > Coleoptera > Endomychidae > Endomychus > Endomychus coccineus. The sequence goes on from OY294069.1 coordinate 182,910,180, forward strand.
TACCGTTTTGAAGATGCCCAGACATACAGACAACGAGATAGGAGGAGGCCAGCCCGTGGGAGTAGAAGGAGAAGGTGAACCGCTAGACCAATGAAGGGCGCATAACATCCATTTTGTTCCCCGCGAAATAAAGCCTAACGGCGGTTCAGTGTGGTATGGAGAGACGTAAGGTGGTATTATCCCACACTCTGTGAAGCGCGGGCTTGACATTGTCTTCTGAAAATTTTCACCTATCCTTGCATTAAAAATTTCAATTTCTAGAGTTGCAAAATAGTGATCTAAATAATAATTTACATCATCTAAATTTTTAGTTGCTCTAAAGGTATATTATCTTTTATCTCTGAATTCAATCCATACATCCTGGATGAATAAAGTACTCATCGAGCATCTTCAAGCTATTGCAGAGTTTATATTACTGGTACCTCCAGAGTTTTGAAGAATTGTACATTGTTCTTAATACATCAATCGTCTGCATAGTTACATTGTAGATGAAAAATCTCTACAATGACTTCTTTAGGACAACAAAAAATATAATATCATAGTAACATAAGTAACTTACTTCGCATGGTCTGATATGAAGAGAGTCGAAGGCCTCTGCTTTCGTTGTAATATTCTTCAGACGTATGGGTTTTTTGATGAGCCCCGAAGGCGAGTTCGGTATGTGAGAATGGTTCTGGTTGGATATGTGATTGACGTTCAACACTGACATGTCATTAGTCCTTATACTGTTCAATTTTTTTTGTTCAAGGCATACCGAAGACAGTACACTTGACTTTAGCTTCACTAACAAATTCACTTTAACAGATACATAAATCGGACAAATCACGGAATACAATATACGCTCAATATTATTATTATTATCACAACAATATAGTGTAGTCGTAGGTGCAAACAGAGACAATAACTCGAACACGTTTTTATCTCTAGTGATTCCCTAAAACATCTTTGTACAAAATAGTGTGTGGATATGTGAGAAAATACTTTTCCAGGCTATTCATTTATTTAAATAACGAACTGAACAGAAAAGATTAGAAAAAACCTTTAGTTCCAGTTAAAGTTATTTCCAGATGTACGAGTGCAGGGCCGACTGCTTTATCGTGCAACAAACGCACGCTTCTGGTCACTTTTTTCCCAAATACGTATTTTGTCGTAATTTATACAAGACTGCTGCATAATAATGTTGAATGTGGTATTGCGTTTTTTGTCTATAAGGACATATGTGATGATTGGTCTCACTATTGCCGTGTACAGCCACCACAGGATACTAGGGCTACATCCCTAGTTTTTCCTCGCAAAGTTTCTGCAGACCATTTGTATCATGTGGCTTTAATGGTTACCTCTTTTCAGGCTTATATAGTATAATTTCCAGATATTTTACCTCTTCCATTCGAAAACGCTCCCATCCGATTCAATGGTTTTGAGGTTAGGATTTCTTTTCTTTGTGAAGTTGAATCCCATCGATTGGCCCCATTATTTAGTGTATTCGAGGCCTGTTCAACTATGTCGCAAAAGATATTCTTATGATTACCTCTTGTAAATATGATTATGTCATACTCTGACTGAGTATGCCGAGATCGATCAGATCGCAGAGCAGTTGGTCAACAATTAGGCATCACATAAGCGATAAGGCAACTCCACCTTGAGCGCATCCTCTACTTGTGCAGATAAAAATAGTTTCTTGTCCTATTTTTGCCTCTGCTATTCTGGTAGAGAGCATTTGCGACAACCGCCTGGTTGTCGTGATGTCTACTCCTCTGTCTTCTATCGCTGCTATTTGACTGTTCCATGTGATCTATTGTCAAAAGCCACAAACTATAGCGTCTTTACTTTTGGATTCCGCCTATTAGATGCACCAAATTTGCTCGTTCGGTATGCATGCTGGCGTGGGTGCAATGAAACATGATCCATGAAATTTCTGTTCTGATATAATTATCAGTTGCTTTCTCGACCGTTTTAGGAAGAAAGATGTGAGACTGATTGATCGCTTTAATGATGAAGGTAACCTTGGCTCTTCTCCATACTTCAGGAATGTAGATTCCTAGTTCCAAGCAACACCGATTGATGTTTACTATGTGTGATGGAAATTTTCATCTTCCTCGCTAGAACAATGCGTTGTGGCTTCTCCGGTAGGTCTATTATACTGTTCTGATACTTGCCCTATGGTAATAGGTACGCTCCCTCACAATCACAAAATAAAATAGCCATCACCTTTTTGTCGACTGACAGTTCCTGAGCTCCTTTGATGGTGCTTCTCCTTTTCGCCTCCAATCCATCGTCTCTTTTTGAACTAAGTGTCATAGTAAAGAACCACGGTTTCAACAAGACGCTGATGCCAAACTGCTGACAATTGTTTGGGAACCAACCTTGCACTAACTTTATTCTTGCCCAAATGCTTGTGGATGATTCAGCGACCGCTTGTATCTGGAAGCCTCGACATTGGTGCTGCTATTGCTTCAGGCGTTGTAGTAGTAAATCGGTAAGGAAAATGAGGCTTTTTGTGGAAAAAATTAACAAAGCAATTTTTTTTTATAAATACTCAGCCTAAACCCAAAAAGTTGCAGCTCCCATCCTTGGGCGTTTTTGGTAATATTGAGAACGGTAGTTCCGAGAGAAAAAAATTGTGGAAAAAAATTGTAGAGAAAAATATTATGTACAATTTATTCCAATAGCAACATAATTATTTTTAATTTATGGTCCAGCTTTGAATTGGTTATTAACAAAACCACGTATTAGGGGAGTACACTGCCATTCCATACGTCGATTTAAAAAATAATAATACTTTCGTCATTCTATTGTTTATGAATTCTCATCACTTTGCATTCGGTGGGTATTTCCAAAAGTAGTCCAATGCAGCGCTGAAATTTTTATTCACTTTGAGAAGAAAAAACGGCATTTTTGGCAACTTTGGGGCCGTTCGTTTTTGCACTTTTGGTTGTAGACCAAGGATTACGTGAGATAAATTGTAGATATCTAATACTGTTCTCTACAATGTATGCTTACGAAATTTTTTTCCATGACCTATCGTTCTCGAAAAAAATCAAATCCAAAATAGCTATTGATATTCCCAAAAATACTCAAGAGGGAGAGGGTCACTTTTTGCTTTGAGTTCGTCACGAGCCTCGCTAACGATTTATAAAGAAGCTTCGATCATTTTTTCTCACAAAATTTTACAGATTCACTGCACTATCGATCGTCTTAAACAATTTTAAGGTCTGTCACCACTTCCATTGTCTTAAGACGGCTTATTTTCTCCGTGCACCCCCCATCAAGCTAATCTTTGATGCTTCGAGGAGAAAGACCTCGAGTGAAAAATGTGATAACAGCTCGATACTCAATTTACGTGACTTTTGGCATCGAAACGAATGATAGCTTTAAGAAAACCAATCGACGTAAAATTAATTTGTTTTTCCGGGAAATATGTAAAAAGATTAACTTGATGAGCTATTTTTGTATAATGATGGATTAGTATATTCAGAAGCATGAGGATTGTTCGGTATTTGAGTTATTGTGATCCAGACTGAGTTTCAAACAAATCGTGATTAAATCGAATATTTTTAACAAGCGGACATACCGAAACGACAGCATGATTTTAAGTTCTGAGCGACATATCGACTTGTATAAGAACATTTTTCATAATTGGATTATACAGAATTGTATTCGGTTACTTTGTTCTAGTATACTTATAATTAACTTCTACTTATTCATGCAACTCTCGTGAAAGTTTCCTAATAGGGTTATTATAGTGAACATTCTGTTACTGATTGGAAGGAACATGATAATTAACTTCGTATTTATTTCCGAGGAAGAAAAAATGCACAGCCACTAATCTCCTTCTAACTTTAAATGATATAAAATTTCAATTTGGTAGAAGCTGTACTATATACAGAATCTCCTTGCACTAATACGCATTTACCAATTAAGATTATTTGCTAAGTACCTATAAATTCATTCCTGTTTCAATTTTATCTCATTGTATATTATGAAAAACAACTTATTATGTTCGGAATGGAATTAACACCTATTAAATAAGTTCAGTGATAGTTAACAAAGTAAACCTCAGTTTATTGTTACAATCGAATATCACAAAGTGAAAGACAACGCAATTCAATACATATTTAAATTGAAGTAGCAAACGGAACCACTTCTTCTGCTATTTCGAAATAATATTCATGAGCTGACGATATAGTGTCATAATTCACATTTCGTGTTAAAATCATCCGATAAAGTTTTGGGCTCGACAAAGTTTTGGTTCTCCAGCTTGACTGTGACGACAGCACTATATTAGTTCCGGATAGCTGTTTCGCTTTTCTCATTAGCTCGTTAGTGGGACGAGGCAGACGATGAATAGTTAATAACTGATTTGATAGTTACCAATGTGTGATGAAACATAATGTTCATTAGTGTGTCAATTTTTGTTTTATTTACATTTCTCTATTCAATGTAGTATCTATCACTTTCGAAACGTATCGTATGACAATGGAATGATGACTCGTCAAAGTGATAATATGAGAATCAGAGTAAAACTATTGAATTAGCATGATAAAGCGTAAATAATTCCCTTGTATATTTATTGAATGGAAACGTCAGTCAAGTTATTATGAATTCATTCTTACACACGGTTGAATCTTTGTTTTTAAAGCTTATTTAACCGCTGAATGAACTTCACTCACCGCGCCATAATGGGCTGATAAATTACTTGAAAATTCTTTTGTTCCTCAACCATTTGTAATCCAATTTTATCGGGATAACATCAGGAGAAAACTCAATTACCGTTGCATTCTTCTTGAATAATGAACAAAAGAACGCGTTATTTAAGCAAACTAAGTTTTATTTATTAATAAATCAAATTGAATAAATTTTGTGAACTTTTAGATGTTGGTAGTTACAGTACACTTCTTTTTCTGTACTACAAATACATTGTGGAACCAGTAATGTAATTGAGGAAATAGAATAAAGTACTATCATCACACAGTGACATTATTAAGGCGTGTTATGAACTAAGATTCAAATATTATACTTAAATATAGTACAATAGTATCATGTACGGAGGGCTGGAGTATGGGAAATAATCAGTGAGTTATAAATATCAAGTTGGTTTAATATTGAATTATATTATTATATTTAATATGCTTTAAGATCTCTATTGATTACAAAATACAGTTTTTGGCCTCTCACCTGAATATGTAGAATGTTCAAAATATGACAGGGCATTAAGATAACTAAAATTTTTTCGAAGCATTTGGCATTATTCCAAATAAGTTATCAATAAGCAATCGCTGACAATAACGACTTATTGTATTGTTATGTCATCCTCATGTTTCCACTTGGGATATAGGTTTAATAGGGTCTTAACCCCGAAATTTCCAGCCGTCGGTATTTCTTGGAACATTTCTGTTCGTATTTTGGATCTTGCTTATCCATTAGTAAGTTAGTAAATAGTTTTATTTTATAATATAGTTGTAATATTTAGATTTAAGTCATTTAATCGGCAGATATAAAAAATAAAGGGGATGTTACATCGAAATTGTGATTTTGAATGGAAAATTGTGTGATCCATTGAATTCACACTGGTCCTGCGAAGAAGTTGTACAGGTGTACAAACATGTTACACATTGACAATGAGGAAACAGGTCTATCTTCAATGTAAATCATCAATATTTTAGCGAGGAAGTCTGGAGCTCCATATGTAATCAAAAAATGATCATTGAATATCAGTTAACAATTTTCAAAAACCAACTCAGATACTACCATACACAATAGCAATCACATGAATTAGCAGCTTGTCACCCCACGACTCACGTTTAGATAACATTCCATTGAACAAAGATAATTGCAATCTTGAACTAAACCGAATTGAAGATATCGCTTGAAACATTGGTTATAATATACACGTAATAAATAAAATATTGCAACAAAAACTCCAAATTTCATTTAGCCCGACATAAAAGGAAAACTGGAAACTGATTTCGCAAATTTAACATTTCTAGCTGCACATTCTCAAAAAAAAATCGAAATTCCTAAAACATCAAATAAAAAACGTTGCCTTTAACACTTCGAACTTATATTCTTATAAAAATGACAAGGGACAAAATTAGAGGAACTGGAGTTTATATGTTGGAACGTGATGTTTGTAGTACTATTTATATAGGGCAGACGCGTAGAAACTTCAAGAACATTGAAGGACCTATCGTCTTAAAAAACAGGTCTCGCATTACGCCAATCATCTTATATTCTCATAGAATTCTATCATAATTTCACTGCAAGGCGTTCTACATATTCAGAAATAGGTGGAAACTAAATACTTTTTAATCAATAAACATCTTAAAGCATATCAAAGACAATATTAAATGACCAACTTGATATTTTGTAATTCGCCGTCTATAAATTATTTTGTAAATAACTTCCTCAACCCATAGTCCAGTCATATTAACAGCTATAATACTCATGAAATGGTTCATAATTACTACACTCGAAATAAAGATAATATAACCCCAAAAATGTTAGGCTTACCAAATCACAAAATTGTTCAAACTATCTCGCAACCAAATTTTATAACCTGCTGCCAACTGAAATTCTTGACTTACACTATATAAGACATTTAATGTAACAATGAATATTTCATTGTTAACGCCTTATCTTCAAAAGAAGATTATTTAAGCAATAATTTGTCTATTTGTTTAACTAATTTCATAACCTATATTCTGTAGTTTGTGTCTAATTTAGTAATTTTATATTTTATTGAATATTTTAATTCGTATCCCAGGACTTAGTATCAATAAATATTGTAACTTAGTTGATAACTTGCAGCTCATGTAAATTTGAATTGGTGTATTATTTCATTATTCTACATACTTTTTGATAATTAGAAACATTGCAACCTGTTACAGTAAGTAGATCTTAAATCTTAACTAGATATAATTTTCCCGATTTCTGGACACGAAGCTTTCTATTTTATTACTTCAATAAATGGAATTTATTCAAATAAAGCTTTCAAATTGGAAAATAAAAAACATTAACTCTCATTCGATAGTATTTAAAAGAAAAACTTGTTCCTTATTGCTATCGAGAATATTAATAATTTGTGTTCCATTGATATTACAAAATTCTGCAACAACTTTTCAGAATACAAATAAACTTTAACGAGTAGAATTTTAATCTAAGTTTAGGCTTGATTAACGCGGAGAGTTATGTTGATCTTTTTCATAATATATATGAGTAAGCTTCAGTAGACTTTCTTTATGGACTAAACAAGTTGCCTCTGTATCATACTCCACGTTCAACTTTCTTAGAACGCTCAATAATTCCGGGACACATCCAGAAAACTTTTATTCGCCATCAAATAATTAATATCAAATTCATGTTACACAGCCAGTATTTCAACTTTTACAATTATCTCGAAGGAATGATGGCCAATTATCAATTCATAATTTTTGTTCTGAATTATCTTAAGGAAACGCTAAAATTATTTGAATTTCAAATGCGTCTTTTAAAGTTTCAAAAGTGTGACGGCAATTTAGGATAATTCATCCGGAAAAAAATATGCATATTCAATTTTAATAACACAAAATATAAGCGATTGCCGCTTATTCGTTTCAGTTCATGGATATCTTTGTACATGTTGAAAATTCGACCAGCATAATAAAAGTTATAAATATTGTTTTAAAAACTTCCGAAGAAGAATTAACATTTATGAATGAAATGCATTGTTATCGTATCACTGTATTCTCCGATCAAACTAGTCGAATTTTGATGCTATTTTATTGTTTCATAATTTTGCTACTTCCATCTTTAAAATACCATTTATCACATATGTTTTATGATACTTGACAAGCTGTGACTTTGTGCGCTTTAGCCACGGGTTAAAGTTAGCTCTAGGCTTTTCAATCGTAAATTGAAGCTAGTTCTCACTCGTCATCAATCTGTAATTTTTTTTTGGTACAAATAATGTGCCCTTCTTGTAAAAAATGAATCTAGATGAGAATGGAAGTGAAGAATGAAATGTTGAATATTGTTCAAGATAATGTTGATAACCTATAAAAGTGTTTACACTGTGGATACACTATAACACTATGAATAAGAAATATTCACCCTCATCCACTAAAAATACACTTAAAGTATTCAGGAACTTTCGGCTACCAAGTAGCCAACATAAAAATAAACTGAAATAGTATTTGAACAGGCACATTTTGATTTATAATTTAGTTTACTCTGATGATGACTACTTGGTGGCCGAAAGGTCATCAGTACTTAAAGTTGGTGAAAGTTCTATTATTAATTTTGATAAAAATGAAAACGGAACAAGGAAAAACTTGAATTTAAATCAATAGACACTCGTCTCAATAAACACTCGTGTCATTTATAAAACTTGTAGCATAATTATACTATTACTCAACACTATCAACCTTTTTCCATTTGAGTTTCAACTAATTTGAAACATTTTTCGGCTGCTATTCAGACATTATGAAAGACGTATGTGAACAAAATTTCAAGCTATGATTCGAAAAACTCGATATATTTGAACGGTGAAATTTGGAGCAAACTATAACCAGTAATAAAGCTGGTATTATTTTGTTTCCAATTCATGAAAGTATTACAGGTAGTTCTTGGCCGAAAATAAGGTTCAAGTATTACAGTTAACAAATAATTATTTATAAATACATGTTTCCAGAGTTGACCTGAAGGTTTATTGAAGAACTTGTTTTCATTTTTCTTAACAATAAATCTATTTTTATTCTATTACCCAATATTATTCATAAAAAATGAAAGTTTTAATATGTTAAGAGACTTAATTTCAAAAGGATTATTATGGAACAAATTATTAAATTCGTTATTTGAATAACACTGATGAAATAATATGATATCATAAAATATGCAGATAATAAATAGAAAGAAATTAAGTATATATTGAACAACGTAACATAGAGTAAATTAGTTGATAAGATATACTTAAATCATACCAAATATGTAGAATAAGAATAAAGGAGTAATTGTGTTTTAATTCATGAATTTATATTTAATATTGTAATGAAATGAAGATTTAAATTATGTAACATACTGTATAACAAACTTGATCTCAGGAAGTCCCAAAGTGCATTTAAAACTAATTTCGCTCAACTTTCTACAGAAACTTTCTCAATATTTTTCAAAGTAGAATCAACTGAATTATAGATTATTGTTTATATTTTTGTTTGTTGATATGTTATTAATGTTTTGGCGATGTTAAGGGCACGCGATCGTAGGGTTGACTGCATGTACGGTGTTCAAACGTTCCGGACTACTCCGGTTCACAGTATTCAGTCACGAGTTTGAAAGTTAGAATATTATTCCCTACCTCTACCCCTATCTCCTACAACCGGATATCCCCACTACCAGATTCTGTAAATTTGTCACCTGTTGAAGCGGGACTTTCCTTTTACTTCCTACTGTTTACAACCCCTTCGTGATTTAGTACAAATGTAAGGGTACGTATCGAACTTTAACTACTTCATATCACATAACATGTCTCAACAAATTCATATGAATATTCATTTGGGAAAAGCCAGATTATTTTCTTCAATGTCATGTTTACTTTTTAATAATACATTTACAAACTAATCTAGATATTCTGTATAGGAGATACGATTAGAAATCTACGTTTTGTTAACCATTACAGAGGGCAATCTGGAACAAAAAATTGGTTATTTTAGTGAGATACTTACATGGTTCATAGTCAGCCAGATCCGTTCAGTATCTGCGATGCAAGATGTAACATTTCTGAATATGAATGAAAAAAGAATAGTTTTCTGTCAATGATTTGAGTACCTTGTCAGTATTCAATTATCAAATCTACCTTCATGTTCCGTAATTCTAATTTTGAAACTAGCTTAGGTTCACCAGTCTCCTAATGTAAAATTGATTCTTGATGTTGTAAATCTCTTCTCTAGTATACCTTCAGGGATTCAATTAAGCTGATAGAAAATTTATTCACATTAAATCACGTAAGCCCGTTGATTCAATCAGAATTACTTACATTGTTGGAAATTTCTTTGGATCAAACTTATTTTGTTTTCAATGATGCCACTCTTCCCTCACTATACTTAACTAAGGGTACTCAGTATTGTAATTGATCTTAAACAAATTCCGATTTTTTTGCATCCATCTAGACTATTTCTAAGATGAATTCACTGAATGCGAACGATCGCGCGATTCCTATTGGTCGCGCGAATTTGAAAATTAGTAAATGTCTCTATATATAGTTGTGGAATTAAGAACTGTATAGTATTTCGGGCCCGGTAACCCCCTACAGATAGTACTATTGGCATCCATCTCCAGTTTTTCAGATGAAATCTATAGTCATTTTTTGACTTCATTTTTTTATCGAATAGCGAAGTTGTGGAACTCTTTACCTATGCCTATAGCCTCCAAACGTTCAAGAAAAATACGAATGCCCATCTCCTCTCCCTACATCCCACTGCTGGCGGATCACACGATGTTCTTCGAACATTATACGTTTCCCTCTCGTGTAGTCAAACTATAAAAAACAAAAAAAGAAAAGGATTTTTCTGGGTTTTCTAGGTTAGATCAATTTAATAATTCTGTGGTGTCATGATAGAAGGTTGACATAGTCCTTTATGAAAACATTTTAACCTCACAGCAAAATATTATAATAATACATGGTATAAAACATAGAGCTGTAAAACACATATGTTGTCGAATCAATATGGAAAAATTGAAAATTCCAGAAGGCCGATACAAACTTCAAGTACAGAATCCCTATACAACACGATTTTAAAAGGGTCACTGTCTTATAGGAGGAGCAGAATTCATGGTCTGGCCGCTCTGTATCTTGGTTAATCATGATCCATGGTTTAAACCAAAGATAGATTCGAATTTCTCATCATCCAGAACGTATAGAAGTAAGGTTCCATCAGAATCGATGATGTCGACCGAAATCGAGATTTTTCCATACTAACCCCTTATTAAATTTTGTTAAAATCGAAAATGCCAAAAAATGGGAATAATCAACTGTTCTCTTGTTCAGAGTAGTTTGCGAAATAATTTTGCATCAATCTCCATTATATATATTCTATTATATTATATAATCTGTTAAATATTAAAGGACATCCATTCGAAACCTATCGAAGGATATGTCCCACTGGACGAATATGACTTTCATCTGCCGATATAAGTGAAGAAGCTAGTAATTTATCTGAAATTCATATTCCGCTCTGTTTAAGTGTTTGGAATTGCGATATGCACTAGCATCACAAGGTATCAGTATGATTAATAAAACAAACAAGAATTACGTATGTGCCGAACAAATAACATCCCAGGAGGCTTTTCACGGAATTGGTTAATTAGTTATTCCATGCAACGTATACAGCAAATGTTTCGATTTAGAAAATAATGCGTTTGATAGATGAATACCAACCGAGTAAGCCGAAATATTCACGTTGATGCAAGGTTTATACGCTCCCATTCAAATACGAATGTAAATGTTCGTCCAATATAAAAACGAGTTCAAAAACGATAAGTTGCGACTCATTTAAATTGTAAATGGGCACTGTCCACAGCTTACTATGTTTTTATTAGATTCCGTTCGCCTGAGCTGCATCGGAACGTTTTTAAACTGATTCAAATGCAGGCAACAAAGTTGTATTGTCCTTTTGGTACAGACATTTTTGCATACCTTATTTAAACTTCATTACCTTTTACCTCTACGTGTTGAAAATTTCTTCCAAAACTGTGAAATTTAAAAACAGTAGATTTGATAATAAAGATAAAAAAAATACATTTGATTGGTAATTGTGATGTTTTGTGCTGAGATTGAACTAAACTGAATAGCATACTAGTTTACTTTAAAAAAATATTTATCTCTATGATTTCGATGTTTACGTAGTGTAAAATCGTTTTGAACTCAAGCTTACACAAACATGTTTAACATTTATTTTCGTATTGATGCTGACATTACAGTGTATTGAAACAATTTGGCTGCATTAATTAGAAATTAAACGTTGCTAGTTTTTGAGTAAATTCGAGATTTATTCCCCAACTTTAGAAAGGAAAATAAAAATAACTAAAGAAGTTTCTATAGTTACATATCTTTATGTGTGCATATTATATTTTTTGTACCCAAGTATAAAGTAGACTTTGATATTATCTCATCATTCTTGTTCTCGAAGTTATAAGAAGAGAACTGTCGATTGTGACTCGAATTTTACCAATCAAGTATTCAATGATTTCGTTCAAACGGACAACTGGACCTTAATTAGATTTTCGGATTCTATTCACACTTGGAAATAATTAAAGTGCAAATAGAATTTCTATTGCCTTAAACCTTTGCATGCTCCAACTTTCCTGCACATTTTAAAAACTCGGAAAATACTTAACCGATTCGTAATCTAATCTTTTACTATTTATTCCTTGTTCTAAAGAAACGTGTAGTAGTCGATTGTTGGGGACTCTCGATTAGTGACACTTCATAACCTAATCAAATACATAATTTCTCATGATGACTTTACCTCTTCTAGATGACTTGATACCATGGCATATTTTCAAATATGACTTTGTGGAGCGGTATTGAAAATACTTTTGGTAAATGCGCCAGGCACACAATGGCGAGATATGGTCTTTTACTCATCTCCCTTTCACAGGAACAGTATTAGTCGGGTCAAATTAGACTTTAAAAATGTGAAAGTTCGGAATTTTTTCCAAACAAACCAATCAACTTAATTTTTTTTGCAAATCGTTCCTGGACGGATACTGAACGATATTGAACTTTAAGATCTAGTCGGTCGACCATTTTTCACCTGTTAAACCGGAAATTGGCCAATTTTCATGGGAAAATTTATTGTTAAATTTGTAAAATTGGTAAGTATTGCCAAAATTGGCTGGAAATCTCCACTCGGGGGTTTTCGGGGTCGCTGATCACGATTCCGAAGTTAGATGTACCATTTTCCACCGCGGTAGCTAGAAATTGGCCAATTTTATGTCAGAAAAATGGATAAATTAGATAATTTCGTAATTTTTGTTGAAATTGGCACTACTATCAAAAGTCAGGGAATTTATCCGTGACTGTAAATCATTTGTTTCATATCCAATATGAAATGACTTCCGAGTGAAATTTTCTAGCCATTTTCAACAAAAATTACGAAATTATCTAGTTTATCCATTTTTCTGACATAAAATTTGCCAATTTCTAGCTACCGCGGTCGAAAATGGTAAATCTAACTTCGGAGTCGTGATCAGCGACCCCGAAAACCCCCGAGTGGAGATTTCCAGCCAATTTTGGCAATACTTACCAATTTTACAAATTTAACAATAAATTTTCCCATGAAAATTGGCCAATTTCCGGTTTAACAGGTGAAAAATGGTCGAGCGACTGGATCTTAAAGTTCAATATCGTTCAGTATCCGTCCAGGAACGATTTGCAAAAAAAATTAAGTTGATTGGTCTGTTTGGAAAAAATTTCGAGCTTTGTTGCTAAATTGACTCGACTATATAGGGGCTCACTCAATGGCTCTAAACATAATAAACAAGTGGTGCAAAAAGGAGGAACTTACCGTAAATCCTCTTAAAACCACTATAGTTTTCTTTACCAGAAAGGAAGTACTGAGAGGACTAAAGTCAGAAGAATCAAAACCTAGAGAAAACACTTCAAAAGAGCACGATAGCCCTCAACCTAAGCAGAAGAATGCTTGGAAGAAACTGGGGGCCACAACCAAAAATTATCACTGGCTATACACCAGGGTCATTAAGCCCACGATAGCATATGGCTCGGTGGTATGACGGCCAAAGACTCAGCAAGCTATAAAATGAGGTGGAAACAGACCCCATAATGGGGATGCCATCGAATGAGATGTTTCCCAAGTATAGCTTCGAGAAAGACTTCAAAATACCACAACAGGCAGAGAGGCATGGAAGGAAAGACCTCCAATAATAGAAGCAGGAACATATATAGCCAAGTCAAAGATAAGAATCTCCCTGAATTTGGGCAAACAAGTGACGATATTCTAGGCAGAAGTTGCTGCAATACATCACTGCGCCGAAGAGTTATTAAGGCAAGAGTTTCAGGGAGAAACCATCGCCATATACTCGACAACCAAGTGGCTATAAGAGCATTCAGTTCCTTACAGATCAATTCCAAACTTGTCTGGGACTGCTTAGAAACCCTAGAGTTTGGCAGTCAAAGCAGACTGTCTTTAGCCTGGGTACCAGGCCACAAAGGCAACGAAGAGGCTGATTCACTGGTGCGAGAAGGAGCACGTAGGGCTCTAATTGGTCCAGAATCCTTCTGTGGTATAGCGTACTTGGTTGAAAAGTCAATTTAAATAATGGTGGAACAAGGCCAAAGAGTTCATTGTAGAACCATCGCCAAAATTCAAACCTACTACTAAGCCTGAATAGAAGATCAACTAGAATCATTGTTGGGCTCCTAACAGGGCCATTGTAGACTCAATAAACACATAAACATCATCGGACTGGCAGATACAACCCTATGAAGGTTTTGCCAAGAAGACGTGGAGACGTCAGTACACATACTATGCTACTGCTATAGCCTAACAAGGCCAAGATTCTCAACGACAGGAAAGGAAAAACCACAGCCCTCCCATTATATTGACGACCAGAGGGGTGGCCTATGGAGTCTAGCAATGAAGACAGGTCTAGGCAGGGAACTCTAACATCACTAGAAGGCATACACAATAGATCTGCAAAGATCGCGGTGGTGAGGCTCCTAGCCCATAAGCCCCATACAAATCTAATCTGATCTGTCTTCCTTTGTCCTTTATAATAATAATAATAATAATAATAATGTCTTTATTCAGATAAATTTACAGAAGTGTAATTTCTTCGGGCGAAGTCTAGCTAATTAGCTACTCTAACTTAACTTTATCTGATCTGTACCCCATAATTTTTCCAACGATTAATCAAATAGTGAATATTTTTTCCGCTGCGTTTATTATGATATCAATGAATTTATTGTAACTTATATTTGGATTACTACATTTGTATTCCTTAGTCCTCAACTAGTTCATTTTTTCACAAGTCACATTTACAGACAATTACTTCCAAGTATTTTATTATTAACTGTGTTTGGGTCCAGTTGACTAATATGTTTTTGTGATAAATGTTACAAATAACCCGGATTTCTAACATATGTAACGGATTTTTTTTGTAGAGGTTATGGATTTTGATTTTGTGTGTGGGTTCATCATTTTTTTTTCTTTGTTGCTTGTACTTACTGTCATGATTATTTCATAATAATATGTTAAGCTATGGCGAAGGGATCGCCTTATAATAACTGGAGATTACCAGGTGCCCGTTTCTGTAGGGATTGTGATTCCTGGTGGTGTGGTAAGATGCAAATTATATTATCGTAGGGTTTATCGGTTTATTGGAATAACACTTACACATGTAACAAAGGTTCATAACAGAACTAATTCCGAACTACCTAATCTCAACTTCTGTAATCATTAATAATGATTCTAAAAATTCTATTCTGCTTTGATAACTCTATCCTAAACTATAAATACTTCTCCTTCCTTATCTTCATACATTGATGTTCATACGTCATTCTATAACATTCATCCATATCGATGTTGACATGGATGATGTATCAACAAAAAGCTAACCTTGCCTACGGTGCTTTATTACACATATGGTCAATTTTGTTACATCAACCTCATTATATAACTTGTTGATATAACGTGTAAACAATTAAACAAATAGAGTGATGTTCGGAATTTACCTAATTTTGGACTTATTGAAGATATAGGTACCCTTGTTACCTTTCCATTAAAATTTATTTTCCCAACCTCTTTAGTACACATCTGATTTCTATTTGTATTATGTACCACTTCAATATATTGGTTTTTTCACGCTTGAAATAAAATAGGAGAATGGAAAACTTTTTGGAAATTTATTATTTAATCCGCAAACCGAATGCAATTCTCTTCCATAGATATGAAAATATCGGATGTATTTATTTACATTACTCATGGGAACCACACTTGTTCGAACGTATAAATCAGAATGCCCTCTTATTAACATATTATTCAATCCAGTTAGACACATAGACACATATTCGAAAGACTTGGTAGAAGTTAAGCTGATATAACGGATTAGAAAAACTATTTTTGCCTCAAGAAACCACTCGTGGGTTTGGCTAACAAGACTCATTAGCGAAGCGAATATAGTGTGCGTTGAATATAAATTGAATGAAAGATGGCACAATATACGTTACTTAGTTATTACAAACAATAACATCAATGAATGATGTGTCTAGTGGAAAATTAATGAAATTAGCGTTGTATCTGATTAGCTGGTATTCATAAGCATATCATAGCTGAGTGAATAAACGCACGCAACAAAGAGCAGCATGTGAAAGCGGTCAACCAACATACACACGCGTCTCTACAGAATTACAACTAGAGGGCAGCATAATCGCTATGCGCTCAAATAAACAGTTCAGCCTGTGCTCTGTGTGTCGTGTCTCGCATTTTGTACCACACATTCCTTGTTGCTCGTTATCACATGGTGTCTTTTGCATACTAACCAAACACACTCCAATCAAATATACTTATTTATTACCAATCAGGTTAGTCATTTGCGAAAACCACGTTTTCACATTGCAATAATACCCTGTTAGTATCATCCCCTCTCCTCAGTTACATATTATGCTTCATACGGCGAGGGCTAAATTAAATACCGTTGGAATACGATCGAGATTGATAGTTTGCAAACCATGTAGAGACACGTCTTCTGAAAATTCACCCTCATAAGCAAGAAAAGGGACCAAAATGTGTACTGAACCAATGATAAGTTGCGAATGAAATGAAACAAGGTGGCCAGCGTAGATGATAACACTGCGTCCTGCATGCAAGTTGTACCACCGCATCCACCCTTTTATCAACCAAATATTTCATACACGGCTCGACTTCAACGAGTCGACTGCTTGAGATTTGTTTTATACGGTCACTGCATATTCCCCTACCGATGCCAGCAGCGTAATGAGGCCAGACCTACTGATGAATCCATACCAACCAATTTGTGAAGCATCATCATAGATCTCAGATAAAACATGAAAGATCCCATCATAAAAACAACTCTATGTACATCCTCCACAATTCTTTCTATCTTTGTTCTCAGAACGTTACTAATATAATCCGATAAATAACAAAACTGCGTAGATAGCATTTAATATCAATGTTTAAACGAGAATGAGCTGAGAAATTCTATGAAATGAAAAAAAAAGAAGAAATTGCTTGACGATTGAATCTAATAAGAAACTAAATGCAGAATATCACTTCACCAACTCTTGTTATTTCGTGGTTAGCCTCCAAATAACCGTTCAACAGAATGACAACAGTTCCTAATCTACAAAGCACAGATTCTACCTGCTCTGGAGTACTGTTCGCATGTTTGGAGTTCGACTCCTAGATATAAGCTGAAGTTCTTGGATTTTATCCAGAATAGAGCTGTTTGTCTGATTTATGAGATCAGACTTACGAGTTCAATGACCTCTCTTGATCATCGTAGAAAGGTGGGAGATCTCTCCCTTTTTCATAGATATTTCCATGGTCGGTGTTCATCAGAAATCTCGTCTGTTGTTCCACCACGACAGGTACCAGGTGGGCGGATTTGGCGAGCTCAATGTAGTCAGCCCTTCATTGCCAACCTCGAGACAACTTCGCTCTTCGATGGAAAAATGAAATCTGGTTCATTTTTCCATCGAACAGCGAAGTTGTGAAACTCTTTGCCTAGTGAGGTCTTTCCCTATGCCTATAACCTCCAAACCTTCAAGAAAAATTTCAATACCTATCTCCTCTCCCAACATTCGACCTTTGCTCACACGATGTTCTTCGGAAATCATAGGTTTCCTTCACGTGTAGCCAAAGTATAAAAGAAAAACAAGAAATTTTAAGTCAGGTTTGCATCTAGGACGATGCAATTTGTCAAAAAAACATCATAGCACAATTATTTAGCCCAACTTTTCTGTAACCATGAGCTGAACCACATCTTTTTGCACATCAGCCAGATGTGAGCTGGGGGAGAGCCGAAATTGTGGTATCCATAACAGTTTTCACAGATTCAAATCCTCAACCAGATCTTTTTCATCACCGATGTATCGGCTGTATGGTGGTTATCATCTGTTGCTGGATATGATAGTCCTCATAAGGGAAGTAAAAGGTTTTTTTGGTAGCTCTCGGGTTCTATCACGCTAAAAATATGAACTATACGACATGACAGAGAAAGGGCAAAGTGTTATCGTCAACATTTAGCTCTAGAAAAATAATTTTAAAGCTTGGGTGGCGAAATTCATGGAGAGACATGATGCCGCCATTATTTTAGTTTTGTACTCATCTCGTGACCACAAACATCAAGAAGAACCCTCATTCAGTTCCCAGTCCGATATATCCATAATGTATTTATTGAATGCTAAATAAAATCATTATTATTCGACAAATAATTAATATCTAAACAAACTAATGTAATTAAATAATATTCGAAAATATTTTATAATATCCCGTCACAGTAGCCAATAACAAATTTTAGTGTAATCTGCATTAACAATAAATTGTAATTGATCGAAATGAAATAATACAAAATAATTATGTGTTAAGTTCGAATGCATACTAGCTAATTAATATGTATTGTTTGATAAAATTATATAGAGTCCATTAGCAGTGAATTCAGTTCTGAATTCCAACTAGCTATAAAGAATATTTATTGTAAAAGATATGTATTTCCAGTTTCGAGTTCTGCCTGCCCTGCTATGATGTTCTGAGGGTTCGATGAATTCGTAAGTGTGAAATAATCAACCAGATGAATACCACTCTTCTGAATATAAGCTTATGTTTGGGAACTGAACTCTATAGTTCCAAGGTGCCAACTGAAGGTAACGCCAACTGAGTCATCGGCATAGACTTGGGCGTAAAACCCTGCCTCTTCCGACTCCTTAAAGAGTCCATCGACCACGAGACACCACCGAAGCGAATGTAATACCCCCTGTGGACAAATAGCACATAAACGGACATCGCTAGTTCGATGATGTCATTTTAAAGATATCATTGTCGGACACTTCTATTGATTGAATATATGCTGTATGTAGCATATTCACAAAAATTGGCCTCAAACATAATTGAGCTACACCATCAAGGATAACAGGAACGATCAACTTTCCATGAACAGAACAGTATTATTTAAAAGAATCTAACTCAGGATTTTACGATTATATCAGACCAGAATTGAGGGAAGTAACGTCAATATTCTCTCCCTTTGAAATTAATTTAATCGTGGCTAATTTAGTCCCATGAACTTTTGGAATATCTGGTTGAACAACTGAAACATGTAAGGGTAAAGTTTCTTCTCCAATGCAAAAAATCCTTCTTTTCCTTTCGCCGATTTAACGTTATTGGAATTGTAGAATTCCGATAGACGTTCACTTGGAACGTTAAATACTTCAGATACCGCACCAATCACATGTCAACGGTTCCGCAATATATTTCCGCTTAGTGCAGCCATCATTAAATCCACTTTACCTAACCAGACAGATATCCCTTATTTTATTATAGGAGTAACCGCCTTTTCCAGTAGCGTACATTCAACTGCTTGTATAGAGAATAATGAATAACACTCTATTCTTAAATATTGAATAATATAATGTACTACCTCATATTGAACATGAGCTCTTATCGACTGATTTGTATTTTAAATCAAATTTCGCTCAGGCATTCTTAGGTAATGATAATTTCGACTCAACATGGATTAAGAAAAAATAAATCAGCAAAGACAACGATAAATGAGTTTTAACCATATCATTTGATTTTGGTGGGGCTTTTGACACTGTTGACCACAGATTACTTATTTAATAAGAATTTGTAAACAAGGGGTTCCCAATAAGTAGATACATGATAAGAAAATTGGGGGTCGAGCCCCCCGCTTACCCATCCAGCTGACTTTAAGCAGTCGTACTTTCCCTCCCCTATTTCTTATCAAACAGCACGCCTCTGCTTAGCAGAGACCAACGCGTTATTTGGAGAGGAGACGGTCTTTTGAATCATCTGGGCCCCTCTCCTCCTACCCACTCGTGTTCTGTGTGAAAAAGTTTAGCCGTATCATCGGCCTACCACATAGCATTGCCCTGGCCGCGCATCCATTACCCAGAAATCTGGAATAGAAACTTTAAGAGTAAGCCCATGTGGTGTAGCATTCACCCAAGCAGAGGCAGCTGTATTTTCGCCCTCCCAGTGGTAGGACTACTTTAGGCGGACCCACTAAGGGCACTGTTTGTCCCTTCTGGGCTATAGCCAACTCTCACCTCCTCGTGCTACCGTTTTTTCAGGAACGTAGACTAGTAACCATGCCGCATCGTTCGAATAGCTGAAAAATAATGTCTGGGGTACCACAGGGACATATTCTAGGTCCACTGTTATTCATAATCTACATAACTGATTTAAATCTAAACTGCCCATCTGGCAAAAATACAAGTTATGCGAATGACACTAATTGCACAATAAGTGATAGTCTGATACCTAATGACAATAATGTATGTCATGAAATGTCAAACTGGTGCATGGCAAATGGTTTTAAATTAAACAGCTCTAAATCATGTATGATAGAATTTATACAGCAAAATATGATGGCGAACAAAAGTCTCCTCCTAGAAATAAATGACAAATTAATACATCTAGTATATGGAACAAAGTTTCTCGGTCTCACAGTTGATAATAAGCTGTTGTAGCATTCACATATTAATATGAAAAATAAACAATCACTTATTTATTATATTATAAGAAATTTGATAGGAACGGTGTCAGTCGAGGTTTTGAAAATCTTTTAGGGTTCATCCACTAGTTTTAACCAGAAAAAAATAGTGATAACAATGGAACACCTAACTCAAATTCATTCCACCAAACCAATTTTCAAAGAATATAATATTTTAACTTTTCCCTGTTTGCAATAATTTGATAATTTTACCAAATAGAAACTTCTAGGTGTATGGAACCGATCGAGTTATGAATGAATCAATCTGGATGTTCACAGAATATTTTCTAACTATACGAGGATAGTTATTTTGGCACTTATATTCACTTTTACAACTTGAGGGTTGTTGTATCAGTTGTAGGGGTTGCACCACGAAGGGTGTCGCTACAATAACACTGGATGTTGTTTGCTCTTCGCACTAGTGATATTATTATTATTATTATTGACATCGATTCTGATGAATCTGCGTCTCCTGCAATTCAGGTCATCCCTCAAGTTCTTCTTGTGCCCAAGTCAGTAATCTTGTTAAATCAAGAGAATAAATGGAATATTAAAGATAGAATTGATTTTCTCATTGAAATATTACTATGTCATCATCGTTCGATTCGTATTTCGTTTAGCGCCAGCGGTACGTTTAAACTGGGGTTTTGATGTAAGGCATTCACACTGAAGAGTTCCTGGTTCTCGTCGACACAATGATTTCAAATCTAATTAAAACTAACTTATATGAAAGCTTCGTCTCGCCTGGTTAATAATGTAGGAATCAGTAGCTAATTCGACATCTGTTCAAAGGTTCATATACTTCGATACACGCTTCCACAAAGTAAGCGTTCAAAGTATAGTTAATCATTTATCCAAATCTATTCTGGAACTACTACTATCTGAGTTAATCTCAGTGTGAAGGTTGTAGATACAAAATGGGGTATTTATAACGCAGGGATATTGGTATCCATAAAAGATGTAACATACACTCAAAAGAGTGCAATTTATGAAATAAATGGCGAAAATATTTTCCAATTGATGTCCAAAATTATGAGTTGTCAAAGCTGCAATGTAACTCAATGGATTTCAATCAACATTGGTTTGTGTCGGAAGTAGTCATCTTTATGATTTGATAGAACGTTGGAAGTTCTAAAAAAAATAAGAGATGCAACTTGAAATTAATACAAATTTCTCCCACAATATCCAATAGGAAGCATCCTTTCAAGAATTTGCTGGATGAAAAGTTCTACGACTAAGGCGTCGACGAAACATTAATGGGCACTTACCAAACTTCCCCAATCACTTGATTGAAGAATGAAATTGCATATCTCTATAGGTTATTTTCACATCGTCTAATAATGAAATACACATCGACTAGTTAGACGTTCAAATTGTAGTCAACCACATCCGAATTTCTTCAACTGATTTTGAAACAGATAAAAACTGAAACGCTTCGATTTTCAGTTCCTGGTATTCCACAATGTTCTTGATTTACATGCTGGATATGCTTATGCCGAGTTTCAATTGTGCTCGCCTTTTGTCACTCAATGCATCAAACAGATAAACGTCATGCCAACTTTGAACTGAGGAAAACTTTATATGATAAAGCTGGTGTGTTCGACAACTTTATGGGACTAGTCGGCAAATTACATAAATTTCAAAATATGTTGAGCCGCTAAACTATTGAATATTCTCAGAATGAAGAGAGATTCACAACTTTCAGAACCAAATTCTTAATTAATTTGGACAATCATCCAGCATCACTAATGAACCTTACAATACATGAAGCAAGAGCTCTCAATCCTACATGAGAGGAGATAGAGGACATGTGGGCAACATACAGGCTAGCTTATGCCAGTAGCCGCTGGCATTATGAAGCGGAATAGGCTATCAGATAACCTATAAAGTCACAGTATATTGTAAATGAACCAAAAACAACCAGTCAACTGCGTCTTCAACATCATGTTACCAGAAATTGATGAATGCATTCCGAATAAAGCCGACCTACTGACCTACTGTTGGTTCACGACAGCTTCAAAATTCCCCAATGAGTTGAAGTCGGAATATACGGTAATTATATGTTAGTCTTGGTGTTTATGCAACTATTTTTCATGTAGAAATATATGCCATGGGGTTATGTGAACAAGATTCATAACTGGTAGCACAAGCACGTAAGTCTAGAATCGATGTAGTGCCCCAAGAATTTAATCTCATATATCGATGTTAACTCTTATCGGTCTATACATGAGACGCCAAAAGTCGAAGATGTCTCTACAAAGTTAAACGGTGGTACACGTTCTCTGTGAATGCCCAGCTGAGAGAAGAATCAAATCTCAGCCTCAAACAGCAAAGTCACCGGCTTTATGAAAGGGCTGAACTTACCATGAATAGGCCAGATGGCCACACTAGAGCAACCTGATGCATGATATCAACTGAAATTATTCAATGAACAAGAACATGTCACCATCAGCGATTTAGGGAGAAATCTATTTGAATTTATAAATATAGTGGATCTTAGACTTTGATGAAGAAGTGAAAGAACCGCTAAGGATAATCAACATTGATTGAAGGAAATCAACTCAATGTTCAGATAAAAAATATGAACATAATTGCAAATCGGAAAAATATTTATTGGAAAATTTAGTTGCAGGCGATATAAAGTGAACATCCCAATTTGTTTGGCGACGATGCGGCTCAACGGGAGAATGTCATAAGATAAACCATCCTAACAAAGCCGTGACTAGAGAAAGAAATAACCATAATCAAGAACTGTCGGTAGTGCTGCACCAGGAAAATCCCTCATTTCTTTTATCCACTTCACTTATTGGATTACCTGCTTCCCGTTTAGTAGCCGTTTGTGTTTGCTTCACTTATATCGCTTGTTTCGGTTCAACTATGCATTCTCTTTGTCATTCCTCAACCGCCCCTTTTCAAGAACACCTCTACATAACATCGTATAGCACTCGTGGATCAGCTGCTTTTTACTATAAGTTACAAAAGTGATTTATGAAACGAATAATAGTTCAAGATTATAATAAACGACATTGTAGATTAGTCAGGACACAATACATGTTTACGGGATGATTGTTTTTTCAATTCCGACAACAATTTTCCTTGAATAATGAACTGTAAAGTCGAAACGACGGCTGATCTGATAAGATTACCGTTGTTCTAGGGTAGGTAAGTAGGTTTTGGCGTATTCACTCTGGCGAAACCCTTTCAAACAATTTTCAATATCCGTATAGTTAGAAATAATTTCCTCATTTTTGGGAACTATGTTTCCTTTTAGATTTTGTAGGTTCAGGTTTCTTGTGAATGTGCTGAAAATCGATCGCTTCATCGGAACTCTGACCATGAGCAGCAAGCGCGTGAAATAAGACACTAGAAAGAGAACTATCTATCTCATCTTGGACCAATTAATAGCGGACCCCGGATGTGTGATTTCAGACGAGACTATAGCACAAGCAGCTGTATTTGTCTGTAAACAAACAAATCGATGAGTGCTTGTTCAACAAGCTCAACTGTCTTTCTAGTCCAGATCGACCGTAACGTCACAAACTTATAGTTCCAGACAGCTATTTTTCTCTTCTCATAGAGAGCTCATCAGTGAAATGCGCCAGTTTGCAACGGTACTGAACGGTCTATGTTGAACTTACTCATAACTTACCTACATATCTCATGCGCCATCTATGAATGGATGTGCCACTAAGAAATCAGTCAATGTACCACATTGACGCGAACATTGCAAAAATTACTTGGAATGCGAGGCTACTTGAAAGCACCAGATGGCGACACCAAACCAATGTAAGATAATTAGAAACAAATGAATATACGAATGTAGTCATTTATCTCATGTTGGCTTTCGGCAATGATCTTTCTAGTTCAGATGCCAACATGAGATGAATGAGTACATATATTCATATATTCATTTATTTATAATTCTCTTACATTAGTTTGGTTTGGTGCCGCCATCTGACGCACTTTTGTAAAGTTCGAGGAATCTAACAGTGTGATACATTACTTGATTTCTTAGTGGGACATCTATTCATAGATGGCGTGAGATATTTTGATCTTTTGACCACGTTGTAGGTCATTTATCTCAATAGAGATTCTTCAGTAACGTGAATATCCAACAAATTTACTAGGTAGGAGTCTAAACGCAAAGAAACCAGTCATTAAAAATAAAATTATGAAACTGGAGAAAGGAAATCAGATCAGTCTTGCGCCTAAAAGTTGCTTACGAAACAGGAACAGTTGCAATCACAATTTACCTCTGATGCCATCGACTTTGCAACCTAAAATTGATTGTATTTCATTTGAAGAAGAAGTATCCGATGATGTTCTCGAATTATTTTAGCATACAGTATTTCTCCACTATCACTTTGCAAAATATCTCAGTTTCAAGTAAACTCAAATAATAATATTTTTATATCTATGGTTTCGGCGTTTACGTAGTATAAATTCATAATACTTCGGAAGTTGAAACCCAAATTTTACACAAAACTTTTAACATTTAATTTAGAAATGCTCACAAATTGTTTCACCACACTGTGGCATTTTCAAAGCAAGGAGCTAAATCTGAAAGTATGCCCTTAAATATCAGGGATCAGAATGTGGTACAAATTGAGGGATGGGATGTGGATAATGGTGGGAGTGTGTTTACAAAATTGTTAACAATAAGCGGTGTATTCTTCACCACTATGTAAAGGTACTACATTCACAACTCACCTTTAAGCTCCATAATATAGAATTTGATATACTCGATAATAATATACGCGAAAAAATCTCATCAATAGTACATAATAAATTCTTGAAACATAAGAAAAAGTTAAACGTTTACGTTGTTAGTCGCGTTGTTCATTAGAAGTATTTCATTTCGCCTTAATCCAACTGAACATTGATAATCACCTATTTTAATAACTAACTTCAAGATATAAAATAGGAATACAATGCACACTATCGAATTTATTATAACTGATTATTTCCATCGTTGTACAGGTGTTCTAAATATACAGGATGTTGCATTAATGATGCACGAAAGTTCAAGGTCAGATTTTCAGATTTTTTGGGTCAAAATATGAAAGAAAGTTCATATAAACATATGATATACAGTTCAAGTTCAAGTTTCTTGAAAAAATCAATATTTCGTTAATTTAAAAAAATGTATTTAACCAATTTTGAACAAATTCACACAGATTTGCCATTTCTAACGGAGTATCTTTTGGACCTATTACAGTTAATAATGTATTACCATTGGACTTTTTTATTGCACGAACCCTTTTTCGGAGTGGTATAAGTTCATAGGGGTTGACTTGAGGGTGGAATGAAGGGGGTAGGATAATGCATTGGAATGCATATATGAGTATATTTTCACAGAAAATATTTACCAAAAGCTGTTGCATATTATAATGGTTATGTAGAAGTAGAAGTAGAGGTGAGAATAATTAAAATGGCGTAGAGGGTGGAAATAAAGCAGACATATGCAACAGGTAGGTAATTAAATGAATAATTTGATAAATTACGCAATTATTTAGACTTAAATATCACAATTACTGATTTTTTTGTGTGGCAGGGTTTCGGGTTTGAGATTCTTTGACAACAAAATAACGTATTTAACACGGTGCCAAGGTATTTTGTCGCAATCTACCCGTTTTAGCCGTAAAGAGGTCACAATTCCATATTTGGTTCATATAATGGCGAACTATGGGGAAATGCCCCGATAAAAAACCTTGGCATAAGAATTACATGCTTTTCAATATACAACAACTCCGAAAAGGGGTTCGTGCAATAAAAAAGTTCAAAATTTGAGGTGGCTGTAATTCGGAAACGATTCGGCCTGTGAGGGCTATTGTATATTGAACCTTTCTCCACCAATATACAGAAGTGCCAAGGTGTATCCATTCAGGCTCAGCATATCGCTCTAGCTCCTAGACTAATAATATATATGTTGTACAAGGAGAAGTTGATTCATGCGATATGGTATTCCCTTAAATCGTATCGGAAATGTAACGATCATATATAGAAATAGTTAGCTGGATTGTTATCTAATTGCATATGAAGTAGTGAATTAGTTTTGACGTATTGAACGCGACACTCCCCTAGTTTACAAGTTTGCTAATTACTTAATATCGTTAATAAGACAGTATGCGTTCCTTGTGCTGAGAACTTGAGCGTAAGATCTAACACGTCACTATTAATTATTGTCGGACGTAGTTTGAATTATTTTATCAAGAACAAGATAACATGTAATACTCATTGATAAATTGAGTAAACCTAGAAATGTAACAGCTCAATGTTCTTGCAAAGTGAAATCGAATTGTTACTTTGAAAAATTTAGTTGATTTTATTTCGAAATAATTGCGAATTTCGAATGAATAAGAAATAGAATAGAATTTTATTGATAGGTTTATAATAATTTATGGTGAAAAAAAATTTTGTTTAATAAAAAAAAACGGAGACTTCCGCGGTGAAGCTATTGCATAGCATTTTTTCTCAACTTATGCAATTATAATTATTTATTTATCTTTAATTTATGCAGTATTTTTTTTCTTTGATATTAATTCAAGTTTTGAGCGTGGTGACCGATAAGAAAACAATTTTTTTTTTATTGAATAAATGAGAAGTTAATATCGTTTAAAATATTTTAATTATCTTACAATACATGTAGGTTATTCAGGAATTTGTTATCATTGAAACTATAGGCTTATGGTAACTGAAATAAGAGACATAAGTTTGAGACTTGATATCTTCTAAATATCTGGAAAATACCGCGTCAATGGTGGCCCCATATTTTGTTGTGGATTCTTGTGGATCATTATTCATTTTCAAATTCAATTTTTCCGAAAGGAAAGTTGTCAACCGCTCTGATTTTTTATCAGCGAAGTTGATGTTGAAATCGCCAGCCAAGATAAGTGGAAATTTATTACCATTTGTACCAAGTAGTTTCGACCCTTCTTCAGTGTACTCCAGTGAAGTGCGATGAATAAAATGCTCTACCTCGTCCAATTTTGGATTCGGAGAAATGTAAATTGCTACCATGACTATGTGTAGGCCATTTCTAAGTTTGCATAAGCACGCACAAATATCTCCAACAAATGAGCGCCTAACATTACCATCGTTAACGTGTGCAATATTTATTTCAATATTCGGAGTCATAATATTAGTTACATTATTATTATTTTGGTAAATAGCTACCCCACCTTTTGGAACAGTATCTCGTTTGAATTGAACAATACAATTGAAATTAGGTATTTCAATCGGATTATCATGCGCCATGCAAGTTTCGGTAAGAAGTAACACATTTGTTTGTCTCGTAACTGAATCTTGTAAATCGTATTTGTGACTATTTAGACTTTGGCAATTGAAAGTCATTATTGAAATGCCATTTCTATTACTAATAAAATCTAAGACACTTTGAGCTGTCGTCTGAACACTATTTAAAGGCAGTCTTTTGAATTTTTGCAACAAAGATGCAGTCGATGCAGCTTGCCTTCGATTATTATAAAACTTGAATGTAGAATTATCGTTTTTTGTCGTGATATACAATTTTTCAATATTAGTCACCCGAGAGAGCGCAACATTAACGAGTTCCTGTTATTTTTCGTTACGGAATATCTTGATTCGGTCGCCGCGCTCAAAGCCCGCGATAAAAGCTATATGCAATAGCTTAAAAACAATACATTGACTTACTCAAATATTCATTCTTTTACAAAAAAATCTGATTCCTCATCAATATTCGTTTCTTCTGTTCTGTTAGATTTTGATTCTATAAGTGAAAAATCTCATAGATGTGCGTTTTCTTCGATAAACTTGTGACTTTAAATCCTGAGCTCATATACATCTGAGGATACCGCGAAGCACACAAATGAAACAATGTAAGACTACTAAATGGGTTCTGTGAGGAATCGATACATCTAAAATCCGTGTATTTTAAAATAGACATCGCGGTTTCAGTCGGTTTATTTGATCGACATAAATTGGTCAATTAATCCAGGGAACTGTCTTGAAAAGCATTTGTTTCGCGATTCATTTATTCTGTAGCCGTTTCGTTTTTGACTTTTGAAGCTTACGCGTACGCTCCGAGATGTGGCTGTCAGGTCTGCTTGCGAGTTAGACAAGGAGGTCGCGTTGTGTGTTTAATGAAGGGCAATTTACTACGACGCTTTACGATTAATTGGATTGAATTAATAATTAGTACGAAGGCATAGCGCCCATTATTAGCTATATTCTATTGAGCAGGTGGCTCCGACCGCATTTATTTGCAAATCTGAACGGAACACAATCTATGAACTCGCTACATTAAGATAATATTGATGAAACAAGAGATCTATCACTATTAGAACATCAGTGCATGTGTCCTATTCAAGGATATTTAGAATATATATCTCTATTGAGAAATATCATGTTTCGGCATTGATTGAATTCCAGAAATGTAACCGATTATCGGACTGCTGTTTAGACTGAGTGGTTTCCATTTCAATAAAGCTTGTATTATTCAAGGATGCCCGATGGGCTCCTTCGAACTATCGAAATGCAGATGAGGAATGAAAATTACTAGAATCAATGTACATACAACCGTCTATACAACATTATCTACAGCATTTAAGATGAAGATACCCCCATTTTAATCAATAATTGATATTTCTCACAATCTTTCACAATCCGGAGTCACTTTTTTCGAAGTACTCAACCTGAACCTGAACTATAAGCTCAGGCTACTAAGATTAGTGATGGAAATAATCGAGATATGAAAATCGATTGGGTAGATTATTGAAATATCTCAATAAGATCGATATTTCAGAAAATAGTAAGTATTAAAATTAATAGTGGCTTACTATTCACTATTATTATTTCGATTTAGATTATTCTCTCGGTTGTACACGCACTACACATTTGATTTTTTTTTGCGGAGGTAAAGAAAACCCCTTATGCGTAGGTTATGAGCCTCTGGGTCTCATGGTCTACTGTGAGAATCACCATTCCAGGCATACTCACTAAAACCTTCACCCCCCATGTAGGCTTCTCTGGCAATTGCCTCCGGTGACTCTTAGGTCTGCTGACCCATTGTATCTTGCCTTTGTTTTGTTTCTTTACAGTATCCACTCGAGTATTTTTGTACCTTGTACGAGTTTGTACAAGTCCTTTACTGTGTGGGAACTGTATGATTCTGGTTCGCCGTTAGGCTTTCCAAAAATTGACTGGCCTTTGCTGTCCAGTGCTTCGCATTTACACAGTATGTGTGGTCACTGTTTATGTATCCTTACCACAAAGTTTGCATGTCAGGTTGCCATTGTACAGTCCCATTTTGTTTAGGTGCCCTTTCACTGGCGCATCAATGAATTAAACCCAGTTAGGTAGAATTTCAGTAACTATCTATTCTGCTATTATTGAAGCCTTGAGAGCCTGGGTAGTCAACACACCAATTTCGCATTTTTGCACGAAACCTCTAGATGATTACCTCAAAGAAAAGTGACTCCCGATTCTGTGTACGAATGTGTCGGAAACCGAACCTCTATTCATTTTAAATGCCACACACTGTATATTGGTAATGTAATGAAAATCGGTGTAAAGTACAAAACATAACTATTCAGATGGACTCTAATCAAGTTATATTTTATCACAGTGGAGAGTGGTTTTGTATGAGGAACGTGATCAAAGTCTCCGAATTTCATAATGTGTAACTAGAGAGGATCGAGTTGAAGGATTTGATTAATAATATTAACTTTATAATTTCACCCTTTTGTATGAGTAGAGGACATGCATTTCGTATTCCTATCAAATCTACCAACTTTCGAATTATATTCATAATTCAGAGTACGATAGTCTCTCTGTTTAACTTAATTTCATATAATGCTGATGCTATTTTATAATTGAAAAATAGATAAAAGACTTTTTTTCACGGGAACATCCAATTTCCTGTTCAGGCGAGGCGTTAATTAAACAAAACGTCCAGTAAAACACACAATACACACAACGACAATATGGACCAACAGTGGCTTGGCGATGTTTTTTATTTTGTATAAAAATATAATAACCTGATGAAGTGTACCAGATTGTAACTATATTGATGCTCTTCCCTCCATAGCAGCAAAGGCATTATTACATATATTGATATTTATTTGTACTTAACCATTTCTATATAGAACATAAAGTGCTCAAAAGTGTAAGTCATCATTTTGAATTCATACAGAACAGAATTTGGTTGTGAAAGTGTAACCAACACTTTAATATTTAGAGTTACATGTATGATAGAACTACGTCTATAGAAAGAAGTGTGTTGCTGAGAAAGTTTATTTAAAGAGTGCCACAAAGTTTTGGTGCTGGGATAAGGGGAAATATCGTTGTCGAGGACATCCAACATAATGTTCATTCAGGAAGCTATCAACTCGGTTCTCTGAAAGGACCATGGAAGCTAGTATGAAGAATACGAACGTGTGAATGAGGTAATGTATATTCTTTTAGGGGGTATTTTAATAACGCCTTTCATTTCGTACTGAGAGAATGACATCGTATTAATGCACTTATGTCGTCTGAACTGAGATGAACTACTTCTGTTACTTTATATCGAAATCCGAAGTACCGATAGGAAACCAAACAGCTTCAGGACATGCTATCATTTTAAGTACATTCATCAAAGCAGCGCATTTTTTAGTGAATTTTTACATCCATCGGACCGAAAAGTCCTTCTCCCAGGGTCGGGTCCGTTGCCCTCCTCCCTATTTCGCCGCCTATAACTGAAACTTCTTTTAAGACACTTATTAAGACGCAAATTCTATTTATTTTTTTTTAAATATCTTTGAATGTGAATATCAAATATAATATACAATTATTAAATTCATTATCTATGTAGGATATGTTGTATTGGTCCTCTCTATGCTATGCTTGCTTAACGATAAATATGATTCTTTTATCCATATTGTAAAATTTTGAATACCATAGAACATTATTGTAAGAATTTAAACTATTCCATTCTACCAACATTGAAAAGGTTTTTAGTTTCCTAGTATAACAGTTACATTTGCCACATGACGTAGACGCGTGATAGATCGAGCGAAACGACTAATGCCGAGCGTTCTTCATTATATTCCAATCCAAATAGGTTTCCTTAACAGCTCAACTCATTCCGGTAGTCGGCAATGATCGATGTGTAGTTACAGGTGGGTAGTGCCATAACCATCTCTTCTGAGGTCCCAAATTTTTTCAAGCAAAAGAAAAGGAAAGCTGAAATCTAAAAAACTAACAAAGCTTTATTTACAATCACCTGTTACTATTTACTGTTAATTTACAGAATTTCATCACTCAATGGGAAACCGTTTTGAAGATATGTATTTGAATTAAACCGATGCTAGAACTCCATCTTCCAAAATCTCTAGCTCTTTAGCAAGTTTTTTTGGATGAGATGATTTCCGACAAATGGACATAGAATAGCTTGATGAATTTAGTTTTCTTTTGTGAAGATAATTTGTGAACACATGTATATCTTACACAAGACTAGCTCAAGTACGATGAAGAATATTCTATGACTATCTAGTTATTCAATGCCCATGCTTATGGTATACCATTGATTAAAATACATTAATCCATTGACTGCAAACAGTAACAGCAATACAGTCTATTGATTTCGTTCGATTTGAATGTCAGGCTCCATGTGTTGTTGAATTTGAATTTTGTGAATACACATCTCTCTGTGCCAATGGCAAATTAAGACATTTGAAGACACAAAATGATCTTTGGCTCGAAGGATTACTCATAGGTACTTGAGAAGTATTCTTAATAGTATGCTTCGACATAATATTAGATTATTAGATTGTAACTAACTAACTAAATGTTTTTAGCGGCCTTTGACATTTAGCTTTGGTCTGCAATCTAGTTGGGAGCCCTTGGCAACCACGAAGTTCACCATATGCCCATATGGTTTATACGCCACTGCTCTGTACACATTTATTTTCTTAGATTACGTATCCAATCCTAATTATAAGAAAGTTTGTATAATGCTTCTTGAGTCATCTATTGACAACTAGATGAAGCTATCAAGATGTATAGAAAGAATACTGTAATAATTGTAACTATACACTACGTTCAGCCAGCCTTCCTTACATGTCACTACTATCTTTAAATCGAGAATATCATAGCAATAAATTTATATTTACTAATGACTACGTCGATAAACAACTACTTAAAACATGAGAAATGCAATACATTAATTAATATCGTTAGCGATGAATTCATTTGAATAAAAACAAAACAATCTGCGGAGTTTTGAATTCCTAATTCAACCTTCAACTGTGAATCCACAAGTGTGGGAACAAAATGAATATTTACAAAATAAACAATCGTCCAATCGTCAAAACTACAACAATTATTATAATCATACTTCCGCTTCCAATTAACCTGGCAATTAAGAGTTCATCGAGTTTTTCATACTTACACGAACTATAGGCTCGCAAAAAGTGTAACTTCCCTGGAAAATTCAGCTGAAAAAATGAAATAATAGCTATTTGGCTGATTTTGCATCTATTTATTTTTTTACAGGAAAACTATTTCGTAGAAATTTAAAATTTGTATGACTTTGCCTTTTACAATGTGAGGAATTTAATAAAAAATATGCAACTTCCTCCAAAAAGGAAAGAGGCACCTCCTAATCTTTGAAATAATGCTAATGGTCGATCCGAATCCACATTCGTAAAATGAAACTTGTCGAAATTTATAGATCACATCAGAACTAGAGATGATATAAATTTGTCTTTTGTGCCTTTCTCTAGAGTTCAGTAAACGACGCATAACTGTTGGTAGCATATTGTTGTTAAGAAGATTGTATAAAAACTATAGTTGAGTTTAACACTGAATCAGATCCAGCTTCAATGCCATCGTTATTAGCAGTGCTTATTAGATGTGATGTACAATAATTAACTGGTAAGTATGAAGTATAATAATTCATTGAGTATACCTTGTACGTAAATCTGAATCACGACCTACGTCGAAAAAGATAAAACAAAAAGTAGTGAAGTGTGCAACAATTGAATGTGCATAGTAATGAGCGCGTTCACGCCCTTTTATTAATCTCGAACTGCGCGTTTAAATTATCACTTGTTTGTTTATTTCACATGAGATCATCTTGTTAAAATAAAACATTGCCGCTCTCACACATTCTCCCAAGATTTACCTTGTTCCGGTTTAGATGCAAATGTCCTCCGAATTCATGACCAATCATGACATCACTCAGCTAAACCTAACACAACACATAGGATATCATAACACGTAACGCAACAATTAATCGGTTAGGAAGTGCCGGACCGCATTTTAATTAAAGACGGTGTAGATAAAAAAATCACAAACAAAAATGAAATCTAAGATATTAGTGACGAGTGAGAACGATTTAGTGAAAATATATACCGCGGATTTTCTCGAAAAAGAGAAACAACGATGTGAAATGGATCGTCCCGTGGCCGATTTTCGGATATTGATACATAAAAGTGCCGACGAGAACCACAATTTACACAATCGATTCCTTCAGGACCTGACGAATATGTTCCTGATGAAGGAAAGAACTTTCAACAATAAAAACAACGAGGACTCGATGAGATACAAATTGATTGGATCCTTGTCGTCCAAAAGGATCAAACCGGTCGAGCAGGAACCAGGTAACACTGATCACATTACTAACAAAGATCGTGAAAATTACATTCTTTTAAAGAAGGAAACCGAGTTATTCTTAAAACGCGAAACGGAATCCGGTAAAGTGAAATTTTCTACGGAGACAATCGAAAAACCGAAACTAATTAACGAAGTAAACACTCAAAAGTCGCAGATCAAACATGTTTCAGGTGACGATGAAGGTTTTACTTATAAGTTTGTCGAAACTAAGTCGGAAAATAGAAGTAGTGTTCAAGTAAGACAGTCTGTACATTCTTATACGATTAACAAACAAACGGTGAGTAAGCAAATTCACAACAAAAAAACTGTAATACAACAATTAATAACAAAACAACAGAAAGAACATGTTACCCAGTCCAAAAGTATGATCCAAATCGAATCACCAATGACTCAATGCTCAGTATCTCCAACAAATATTTCTGAACAAACGAAGAGTGATCAAACACAAATAACAAAAACAATAATAAGAGATTCATTAACCGAACCACCAAATGTAGAGATTAGTTATTTACAGAATGTTAAAAACACAGAGCCAATAATAAATCAAATACAACAACCTGAAATGAATAGCGCGCCTATAAAAATTCAAAATATCTCTCAAGAATCTAATATTAAATCCCGTGATGATTTTATACTTTTGAAAGAAACGGTTCAAAGATTTTTAGATAACCATAAAAATCATAACGATGTTGAACAACAAGCTTTCGCCAATTTTCAATCGAGTAAATTTATCAAGCCACAATCCGACAAGCAACAATCCAAAGTAGAAATGGGCGTGGTAAGCAAAAGTACAAAGAACCCGAAAAAGGGGATCATTGGTAAGATAAAAAATTTCATCGGTCTTAAAAGTGACAAACATTCTAAAACTAATCAAGTTAATTTCAAAGTTACTAGAGATACTTGCGAAAGTTTTTTAAAACATGAAAAAGAATACAGCGATTCGGACATTTTAACAACGTTGGGGTTTCGCGAACCTTCAAAAGAAATTGATTCTGTAACAATTTTCGGTTTCGCTACTGAAAAAAAACAAACGTTACCTGTTAGAATTAAATCGATCGAAAATCTAAAATCTGAATCTGATCTTAAAGGAAACCAGAATGCCCCTGAAAAAGAATCAAAATTAAAAACTATCCTCGGCATTCCAAAAGTGAAACCCTCGAAGAAAGCGTCAGGAGAAAAAGTAATTATTCCTTCGGAAACGGACGATTTCGGAGTATTCAATACTATCAGGCCTAACAAACATGTAGAAAGTGAAAAATGTCTCGAAACAGCGAGTGAAGAAAAAATACTTCCTCAGTCTGTCTTCCCCACCAATGAAAAAATTCCCAAAGTTTCAGAAGCTTCCGATCTAAATTCAATCCATATATCTACCAACTCTCCTCAAATGCAAACTCCCAAACCTGAATCTAATAATATTCCAAAGCAATCGTCGGTGAAGAAAACCCAATTCCATCCTTTTGGTAAGATTAGAACAAAAAGCCAAAGCAAGGACGATTTTGAAGAACTGAAAAAGCAAACCGATAAGTTTTTGTTGGTCCAGAAGAATTACAGCGACTTAGAGAAAGAAGCCCACGAAGTTTTTAAGAACGATCAAATGAATACAGTTAAAAGAAGGAAACCACCACCGGTTGTTGCAAGAGTTACACCGTTTAATAATTTGAAGGCCCAAAACGAAGAAGAAATGTATGAATACTGGAGGAATCAAACGAAACTGTTTTTGGACAACGAAAAGAAATGTAGCGATGCTTATGGGCCAAAGCCAGTGAGTGAAAAAATATTGGAGAAAGAAGAAAATCTGAAACTGAACAGTAACATATCAAAATCTCCCAACATGCAATATGAAAAGCAAGTGAGCGAACATATTGAACCCGTTCAAGAATATCAGCTACCATCACTGAGTATTTCAGAAGATATGGAAATAAAACGAAGACTTCTCAAAAGAATCCATTTGGATTCACAAAACATACATAGAATGGAAAATTTTGAATATCTTAACTCTCAAACAAACAAATTGTTGATAAATGAAAGGAAGTATAGCAGTTACGAGCGAGATTTTTATGAGAATTTATATAAGCCAAGACAATCGGCAATTGAAGAAAATATAGAGAATAAAGAAATTTCAAAAGTTGACACAGAGAAACCGAAACCAGTAGAGTCAAAAGTTGGCGTTTTGAAAAGATTGAAGAGCTTAGTACATATTAACGGTGAGAAGTCGGCTAAGAATGTAAATTCAAAGGATCAACATCAACAGTTGAAATCTAATTTGACTCAGTTTTTGATC
Source organism: Endomychus coccineus (assembly GCA_958510875.1). Classification (NCBI taxonomy): domain Eukaryota; kingdom Metazoa; phylum Arthropoda; class Insecta; order Coleoptera; family Endomychidae; genus Endomychus; species Endomychus coccineus. The sequence goes on from OY294069.1 coordinate 182,946,841, forward strand.
AACGAAAAAAAATATAGTGACACTGAATTGGGAGCTTACTATAATTTTCTTCAGAAGCGTAAAATTTCTTTAAATGAAAGCTACGTCATTGAGTATATTGAACCAATTCGGCAACTTCCAATAACAGAACAAATCGTGGCAACGAAAACGGAAATTATTAAAAACCCTCCAAAGAAACACATTGATTCTACTCCCAAAAAGCTAACTGAAAAAGAAAATTACATATATCTAAACACTCAAACAAACAAATTTCTAATAAATGAAAGAAAATACAGCGACTTTCTAGGAGATTTTTATGAAAATTTTTACAGGCCAAAAACAGCTGTTTTAGAAGGCAATATAGAGAAAAAAGTAGATGTGAAAGTTGGTAATGAAAAACAAAAACTAATTGATTCAGGGAGTGGAATGTTATCAAAGCTTAAGAATATCGTACATATTAGTGAGAAATCACCGAAAAAAATGGATTCAAAACACAATTTTGAAAAGTTAAAATCCGAAACAAATCAGTTTTTGATTAAGGAGAAAAAGTATAATAATATCGAAAGAGAAGCTTACCAAATTTTTTTGACGAAATTCAATATACCTGTCGTTCAAAATAAAGCGATGGAAAACCGTAAACCAATTCAGGAATCATTGGTATCAAAACAAACGATTGAAGAAAATTTGGGAATGAAGAAGCAGATTCATTCGAATTTGAAGAAAGAAAATCCAAAAGAGAAATATGAAGATTTAAACATGCAAACAAATAAATTTTTGACAATTGAGAAAAATCACAGCGATTTTTCAGGAGATTTTTACGAAAAATTATATAGACCAAAAACTACAGTCTTAGAAAAAAATTCTATAGAAAATAAAGTTGATATGAAAGGTAGTAATGAAAAACAAAAGCCAGTTGATTCGGAGAGTGGAATATTATCAAAATTGAAAAATATAATACATATTAGTGGGAAATCACCGAAAAAGATGGATTCAAAAGACGTTTTTAAACAGTTAAAATTAGATACAAATCATTTCTTGATTGAGGAGAAAAAGTATAATGATATAGAAGGAGAAGCTTACCAAATTTTTTTGAGGAAATTCGATATACCTATCGTTCAAAATAAAGCGAAGAAAAACCGTAAACCAGTTCAGGAATCATTGGTATCAAAACAAACCGTTGGGGAAAATTTGGGAATGAAGAATTTAGATGGGAAGAAACAAATTCATTCGAATTCGAAGAAAGAAAATCCAAAAGAGAAATATGAACATTTAAGCATGCAAACAAATAAATTTTTGACAATTGAGAAAAAATACAGCGACTTTTCAGGTGATTTTTACGAAAAATTGTATAGACCGAAAACAACTATCTTAGAAAAAACTTCTATAGAAAATAAAGTTGATATGAAAGGTAGTAATGAAAAAGAAAAACCAGTTGATTCGGAGAGTGGCATATTATCAAAATTGAAAAATATAATACATATTAGTGGGAAATCACCGAAAAAGATGGATTCAAAAGACGTTTTTAAACAGTTAAAATTAGATACAAATCATTTCTTGATTGAAGAGAAAAAGCATAACGATATAGAAGGAGAAGCTTACCAAATTTTTTTGAGGAAATTCAATATACCTGTCGTTCAAAATAAAGCGATGGAAAACCGTAAACCAGCTCAGGAATCATTGATATCAAAGCAAACCGTTGGGGAAAATTTGGGAATGAAGAATTTAGATGGGAAGAAACAGATTCATTCGAATTCGAAGAAAGAAAATCCAAAAGAGAAATATGAACATTTGAACATGCAAACAAATAAATTTTTGTCCATTGAAAAAAAATACAGCGACTTCTCAGGTGATTTTTACGAAAAATTGTATAGACCAAAAACTACAGTCTTAGAAAAAACTTCTATAGAAAATAAAGTTGATATGAAAGGTAGTAATGAAAAAGAAAAACCAGTTGATTCGGAGAGTGGCATATTATCAAAATTGAAGAATATAATACATATTACTGGGAAATCACCAAAAAAGATGGATTCAAAAGGCAATTTTAAACAGTTAAAATTAGATACAAATCACTTCTTGATTGAGGAGCAAAAGTATAATGATCTGGAAGGAGAAGCTTACCAAAATTTTTTGAAGAAATTTAATATACCTGTCGTTCAAAATAAAGCGATGGAAAATCGTAAACCAGTTCAAGAATCATTAGTATCAAAACAAACCGTTGGGAAAAATTTGGGAATGAAGGAATTAGATGGGAAGAATTCTAAGAAAGAAAATCCAAAAGAGAAATATGAATACTTAAACATGCAAACAAATAAATTGTTGATATTTGAGAGAAAACATAGCAATTTTTCAGGAGATTTCTACGAAAACTTATACAAACCAAAGACAGCTGTCATTGAAGGAAACATAGAAAATAGAGAACTTCTCAATGTAAGCAATGAAAAACAAAAACCAGCTGATGCAGGAAATGGAATCTTATCAAAACTGAAGAATATCGTACATATTAGAGGAAAATCCCCGACAAAGGTGAATTCTAAAGACAACTTTGAACAGGTGATATCAGATACACATGAATTTCTGATTGACCAAAGGAAATATGATGACATTGAGAAAGAAGCTCACTACAAATTTATGGAAAAATATAAAATAAACTTGAATGGAAACAAAATCTCTGAAGTTCGGTCAATTGAGCAAACTCCAATAATAAAAGAAAACGTTACAGAAAATTTGAAAATAAGGAAAAATGTTCTGAAGGATGATAATGGTTCCAAACACAAAAAGGGAAATGAACCGGAAAACTACGAATATCTGAATTATCAAACGAAAGAATTTCTGAGTATTGAAAGAAAATATAATGATTATATGGGAGACATTTCTGAAAAGTCCCCACATATAGCAGTTATTGAGAAGAACATAGTACAAACAGAAGAACCTAATCTGAGTAGTGCGAATCAGAAACCTTCTGAAGTAAAAACTGGATTTTTTTCAAAATTGAAGAATATAGGAAAAGTTGATACTGTGAAGTCGCCTCAGAAAGCTGATTGGTACGATGATAACATATATTTGAGTGCTCAGACCGATGCCTTCTTGGTTAAAGAACGAACGTATAATAACCTTTATAAGGAAGCATACGAACATTTTTTGGATCTGAGTAAAAAAAATCAGACAGGCACAATGCCAAGTCGAGAAAATGTATCGGAAAATATAGAGACAGGTGTCAACGAATCCCTTTTAATGAGTGGTGTCTCCAAATCACCGCAAAATAAAGAGGCCAATAAAAAAAACATTTTGACAGAAAATATATTGATCACATCACCAACTGACGTTTTGTTGGGAAACGAAAAAAAGTACTACGATTCTCAGGGAAGAGAGTTGGAAAATTGCAAACTAATGAAATCCATACCTATCGAAATTCCAGTAACACAGAAGAATTACTCTGAAGCTAACTCACCGAACGCAGAATCTCCACCTAAGGACCACAAAAATATAAAACAAAAGACACTATCAAAGTTGAAAACAATCATCGGACGTAGTGACGACAAATCCGATAAAAAACCGAAGACATCAGAAAGCGAATTCGTTAGAAACTTGAGCAATTCATTCCTGTTGAATGAAAAACGTTTCTACGATTACGAGAAACAACATCACCAAGATCTTGAACCAAAGAATATGAAAGGGAACTTGCAACCTCTGCAAAATAAAATAGTTGCCGATGGAAATAAACAAAAGTTCGAACTGGACAAAAGTCTAACTTCGCAATTTATGCACGACTTCAAGAGACATAGTGATTTGGAAAAGGAAGATATTGAAAAGTGCAAGAACAAATTCAATGAATCATCCAAAGAACGTAATAAAGAGCCAGTATTAACAAAATTCAAGAATATAATAGGTCTAGGGAAGGAAAATACAACCAAAAGAAAACAAAAGGAAAGCTATGAAATACTGAAACTTCAGACAGAAAAATTCATTTCCAACCATAAGCAACACCACGACTTAGAGAGACAGGCCCACCATAACCTCAAAAAACCACTTTTGTTCAGTAATGCCGAACGAATCCAAACCGTCGATGTGACGGATTTAGGAACGTCAATCAAAGAAAATATTCCCACCGAAAGTAAACCAAAACGACCAAACGCCATCATTGAAAAAAGTAAAGAAAATCACGAATTCGACAAAAAAGCAACGAATAAATTTCTCGAAAACGAGAAAAACTCCTGGGATTTTCAGAGAGATAATTACGAAACGTATAAATTGGTTAACACAGTAGTACGAGCAGAAAATAAAGGGAACGTAATCAAAGTTACGAATCCAATTGCTACCTCCAGCATGATTTCAAAGAAACCAAGTATGGATGGAAGTAAAGATGCGAAAATTTTCACCCATATCAGGGATCACACTAATGACTTTTTAATGAGAGAAAAGGCTTTTAGTGACCTGCAAATGGGAGATTATCATAATTACAAAACTATCATCTATGTCAATAATAACATTAATGAGATGCCGCGAAGGGATATTCTTCAGGGCAATCGAGACCAAACACCAGTGTACGGAGAAGAGCCAAAGATTACTAGAAATGAAGAATCATCAACGGTTAGAGAAGATGCCAAGAATGCGGAAGAAACACCATTTGAAGCTTCACTAGTTGAAAGTGTTCAAACTATTCCGGTACTGACTCAAAATGCAAATACATCAGACGCTCAAAACAAGCCACAACCCAAGAAAAGAACCATAAAGGAAACTATCGTGCCCAAATTAAAAAGTCTCGTACCTCATAAGAAAAATCAAAAAAACGAAGAAGCAAAAGTGTTGCAGCAAGTCAAAGATGATATACAACGTTTCTTGCACATGGAGAGACAAATCTATGCTCTAGAACATCCAGGTGTTAAAAATTCAAAATTAGCAATGAACCCAGAAGCAAATGATGTTGAAAAACGTATCTATCCAGTTGGAGATCATGGTGAAACCGAAGCAGCTGGAAAAAAATCGAACAGAAAAGATGTAGCATCACCAGATAAAATGGATAAGCATTCAAAAACTAAACATCGTTTACTTCCGAAACTTCCACAAATATTTGGGAAAAGTTCCGCCAAAAGTAAAACGTCCGACGAAAATTTCGCATTATCAAGATTACAAACGCATGAATTTCTGATGAGCGAGAGAAAATGTGCAGATTCTGAATTAAAAAATGCTCTCAAATTCCCAAAAAGTCCTAAAATCGTGAAGAAACGAGAGGAAAATGTCACAATATCGGTTAGAACTCCAGTTATGAACCAGCAACAAACATCACGTAAAGACCAAAGAGAAAGACAGCAGAATTTTGAACATTTGAAAGCCGAAACCATTTCTTTCTTATTAAGTCAAAAAGATTATAGCGATTTTGAAAGAGAAGGTATGGAAAAATATAGATTAACAACAGTCGCCAAAATAGGTACATCGCCCGAAAAAAGTACTCGAGGACAATCGCCATCGAAGAAAAAAGAACCTAACGCTCACCGAAAAGTATTTTCAAAATTGAAAAATTTCGCTACCGGCGCTGATAAATTATCACAGAAACATCAAGATAGAGAACATTTAGAGTTTTTGAAAAAAATTACGAATGACTTCTTGATTTCTCAGAAGGATTACAGTGATTTAGAGCTAAAGGCTTCCGAGAAGTTTAGAAAACGACAAATAACTTATGCACCTACTCCAACCAAAATGAAATTCGCCCATAAAGATTCGCTCAAACTTGTAAACGCTACACCAGTAGATCGAGAGAGGCATAATACCCAACCTAGTATCGGTTCTAACCAACAATTGCAACCTGTGAAAGCGAAACAAAAATTTGTAACAACATCCAATGAACATCATTCAGAATTGCAAATGCAAACAGCTAAGCCTGTCCCATATATTCCTGTACCACATAAAAAAGAAGAAGTTATCAAATTGAAGCAAGTCAGCAATGTAGATTTGCAGAAATCATCTTCAAAGTCAGCTGCCAACGCGAATGCGAAATCAGCCCTAAAAAATCTTGGAAATAATACAAACTTGGGATATAACATATCCAAAGAAAAAGAACATTCCATTAGTAAGACTGAAACCGAAGTTTTTTTGGAAAACCAAAAATTATATAGCGATGCACAAAAAGAGGAATATGTCAAATTCCGAACTGCTGAGATTTTAGAAAGTAGGAACTTAGTTAAGGACCCGAAAAAGATAGACTTGATGAAGCCTGTTACATTACTACTAAACACGAATACATTCTTACTTAACGAGAAAAAATATGGACACTCTGAGAAACTTAATGAGAATATTTTTAATCGCAGAAAAAGTCCTTCTACAGAGAAAATCGTAGAGAGAAGAACGTTCAATAAAAAAACAGTTCCTAAAATCAATACTACAATGAGCCAATTATTATCGAAAGATCCCGTTCGCATAAGTGAGATGTCACAAGATTGGACCGCGGTTTTCTTGGAGAATGAAAGAAACCATGGTTTACCACTAAGGAAGGAAAACCAAACTGAAGCCGGTGAGTTAATTTGAATATTATGTTATACTTAAAATTTACTCATCCATTTAGCATTTACAAATAACTTCTCGAAAACAAATTGTAAAAAGGTTCATGTATAAAATAAACAATGAACGGTTTCTTTCAATTATCTGAGTTATCGCAATAAAACAAAAATATAGAACATCTGCCTCCTGTGAGGATTGAACTCACGACCCCTGGTTTACAAGACCAGTGCTCTGCCACTGAGCTAAAGAGGCTTGCAACTAGTTGAACATAAATCACTACTATCTCTACACGTATTTCACACGTGTACAGAACAATTTATAATTTGGTATTTTTTCAATAATTGAATAATACACTAAAAAATACTAAAATCGACTTTACGAATTCCGTTCTTTATTTCATTCCTCATTCTGAATTTCTCAAATGAAAGTAAACATTTTATAAGTTTTTATAAATAAAATAGGTATTGAAATTGATAAATTCCAACTCTAAATTTCTCTAACTGTATTTGATTTGTATTAGGTGAGTTGCTGATAAAAGAATCGGATTTTTCTTTTACTGGAATACCTGTTCACACTTCACACGTGAAAGATAGATATTATCAGTACAACCTATAATATATTAATATATAGATGTTTTATTAGCTATAATTATTAATTATTAGGTAAATATTTTACCAATGAAAATTCACTCCAATAATCAATCTATCTAAGATAAATAAATACAATCTGCTGTCAACTTTCTCCTATAATTAAAATTTGGAGACTTTATTGTCATAGCTCTTAAATATATGTTACCCAAGTTTTTGGAAAAATGGGCCTGACTGTCGGTCACGGTCGAAGTTCCAATATTAAAAATTGATTTGACGTATTATTTATTTGATTTGGTGATCCTCGAACCTGACTGGTTCAGGTGCAGTTAGAATTTTAGAAGTCCAAGGAATATGTTATTGGTTGTGCTATAAATTTAAGTTCCTAAGCATAATCTACTAGAAACTAGAGCTGTTTGAGTAAATAAAAGTGATAAGATAAACAAGTTATGTATTGAATCACCACTTCCACTGTATAAACATTTGTCGTTATATTTGCATAAATTGTTTAAAGTATTTTTCATTTTGCAAGGTCGGCTATCGTCGAACTCTTCTACATCTTTGCAAGGTAATAGACCGAAGAACGAAATTCAGAATTTAATAAGGTGAGTTACACATTTACAATCTCTATTACCTATTTGTATTATAATAATCATTGTACCATTGTTCTCAAGGTAGCTTTATACATCATTGAATAGAATAGTCTGAATAGGAGGGCGATAACATATTATATTTTTTAAAGGTTAATTTATATTCTTCTAATGATTCTACCTTTGTTATTTATCTATGTGAATAACATGTATCCTAGCACTGATAAATACTCATAAATTCCTGTGGTAGTGCACTTGAAACATTCCTATTATAGCTTGATTTTAATACTCAAATTGAGCAATCTAATCTACTTAGGTATTTAATGAATAGCTGTAATCTAATGAAGTTTATAATAGATGGACAATTTCTTCGAATTTCAATTTTTTAAATATTTGGCAAATTATATACTCTTTACAATATAAATAGACTATTTTATGATTGATATTAGGAATCGTTGAAAAATTATATCATTTAGTCCATAGAAAAAATGCTTAACACGCTGAATTTTTGTAAACACTTTATTAATGGAATAATTTAGACACACATTATTCAGAACTCTAGTACCGAGGCAATGCAAAAATTTTGCCCATAAGATATTTTATGTCTATTTTTCCTGGACAATTATTGATATAATCAGCTCTTGCATACTGTTCTCTTCTTCATGTTCTACTTCCGGTTTAGATTTTATTTCTTTTAATCTATTACCATTGCCTATTCAAGACTCTACCGATCCTTGGCAGCCGTTGGGAGTCTGGTACCCTTCACCCAGATACATGTGTAGGGCTAGGCCGGAAGAGGTAGGTCGTAGTTCCGGGGAGCAATGGGATTGTGTTGGGTCGAAGTAAAAATGTGTGAAAAATATGTACCTACATATATTCAATCAGTTGAGAAATTAAAAAGAACTATATACATGAAAATATTTTAAACGCGTATAAATTGTTAAAATAAACTACATAGACTTAATGTATTACCACATTACCAGAAAGTAAATAAAAACGTTTTCCGGAAAACAAATTTACTAGTTATTCAGGCGTAATCCATATCCTTTAAAGTTCTACTTTCTATATAAAGGGACAAAAAACCATTGCTTTATTTATTTTTTATCTTATCCAATGCTAAGAAAGGGTGTTCCCTACTAGCATGAGGCCGCAGATAAATCTGTAATCCATAATTTGCTTTTTCACTTATACTTTTCTATCACTTCTAAATATTATTTGAGACAATTGATAAGAAATAATCACCTCTATCCACTAAATATACTATTTAAAGTACTGAGGACCTTTCGGCTACCAAGTAACCATCATCAGAGTAAACTAAATTATGAATCAAAATGTGCCTCTTTAAATACGATTTGGGGACAATAATGCAAACAATGGGTTACCCTCAGCTGTTGATAAATCGGAATTTAATAAATTACTTTTTCGTTTATACATTTCTATCCCTTCTAAATTACCTAGATATTTGTCTGTACTGTGTGTAAAAATGATAAACTTTCTTAGAAATGGTGTGACCTGTATTCAGAATATTTCCGCTACCTCTGATTTTTCACCATTATTTTTCTTTATATGGACAAAATGTTCCTTATAACAAGTTAAAATATTCTTTCTAGTTTGACCTACATAGCATTTTGAACACGACTCACAATTGCTTTTGTAAATCTCGGATTTGTCGAAATCGGAAACTTTATCAAAGGTGCTGCCTAAACGGTGTTTTAGCTTGTTCTTACATCTATAAACTCTAATGGCTGTAATTTGGATAGTTGGCTACGTTGATCAAAGATTTTTGGTAACCATTGTCCAACGCAATTTGCTGAAGTTTCTCAACTTCGTTGTTATAATTTTGCTGGCTGAAAGGGACTTTCAATAACCTAATCCCTTGAAAAATAAATATTTGTCTGTAGGTATGGCTAATCCGTTAAACGTTCATCCCGAAATATTTCAAAGTACTATGCTTTTACTTGGATTGCATGGTCAGTTTCTTGATAATTACCAAAGATCTCACAATATTGGATTGAAAAAACTATATGTATCGGATATAAACGTAAACATCTGTTTCCCAATGAAAAAATATTGATAAGAATACTTGTCTCTGACGGATCTGGTCTCATCTTCACAGTAGATGAGAATGAAGATCGTGAAAACTATCGAGAAGCGTTTCAAATATGCTCCGGCTAGAATTAAGCGAAGACGCACAAATCTTATCGACACGTGGTTCGTGGAAATCTTCAATAGACCCATAAGAGTGTAAGAAATTGCGAATGAACGTGTCCGCGAATCGGTACCAAGCTGGTTTTAATTTATTTGCTTCGTTTCAGGAAAACTAACAAGGAAATTATGTTGGATAGTCCGGACTCGCAAGTCACCGAAACTAGGATTTACTGTGATGGTTTAACAACTAGCAGGTAAAGTCTTAAAAGTTTTACAATTTTGCAAGACGTGACTGCCCAGGCGGCTAGCAAAACTAGTCCACATCTCCTAGTAATTGTACATTTAATAGCTGGAATAATGCATTAAACAAAAACGCTTGCAAGGAAGTTATGTAAGTCTTCTGCAATATTTTTCTAGAAATCACGACAAATGTTGATCGACCTGAGGTTGAATGCACTATTCAACCCATAACTGCCTTCCTCTCTGTCTTTATTCTTTCGTATAATTGTGAATATTTAATCAGACACAGAGTATCAAATAAATTCTTTATTGATTTAAATTAATTGATATAAGCTAAAACCTAATGAAGCCGTGGAAAATTTCAGTTTCAATTGACTCCAATAGTGTCACGTCAAAACCCACCTTTCTCAGCCGTAGATTGAAATTCGTATTCCAAACCTTTATCAAATTGGACTTTATTTCCATGTACATAAGGAGCATAATACTTATAATACCGTAAAATATAGGTACATTGATTCGTACCTAGCCCAAAGAAGATATTTATTTAAGGATTTTGATTACTGTAATCTTAGAGCTGAATAATGATTCTTGACCCATCAGGTATGAATCATATATAAATTCTAGGGAAATAGGTCACACTAACACATATGCTTATTATTGTCGTCTTTACGTACGTTTCGGTCTCACGACCATCATCAGAAGACGTATCAATGTCTAAAACGGGATTTCTTGATACAAATTGTATCAACACAAAGCGTACGTATCGCACCAAATTCAATTAAAAATGCCCACGTCGCCGAAACGAACAGAAACGAGTAATCGAAATTGTAACAAATTAATGTTTGAAGTATATGAATATGTATCAAGAATCCAGTGCATAGCAATTTACTTCTAATACTCGAAGTCATTTCAAGCAATGTTTGAATACGACTGAAACCAAACAAACAAAACAAACAAACCAAAAACATTCGAACCAGAGGTAATAGAAAAAGGTGGACAGACCTTATTATAAATATTACTATTTGAGAATTCTCCGTAAAATATACTTTTAACATTATAAAGACGCATGTAGGAATTCGCAAGGGCTTTAATCAATTAAATTAGTATAAATCTGACTTAATGACTGAATATATGTTCTATGAATTACAGGAGTTACGTTTCATGTGAATCATCTCTAGAATAGATTTTTCATAATAATTGGTCAGGTTAGTTAAAATATTAACATTTTTGTAATCGAATTGATGGTTATAATCATAGCAGTGTTTAGCAAGTTTATTTCATGAAGAAACTACGAAACTATAGTTTCATTTATTTATTAAATTAGTGAAAATCGAACTTTTAATAGTTATTTTATTTGAGTTTAGAATGAATTTTCCTCACGTAAAGGCTGATTCTATTCAACCTCTGTAAAATTAAATAGAAATAAACTAATATTGAATTATTACTTTCAGGTACATAACCAAATGTTACATCGAGCCTGTATCAACACCAGTATGGTATACAGAAAGTTTACTCCTTGATATAGAGACCAAGCAACAAAAAACTGATGAAAAGATATATTACGAAGTGAGTATAATGTTATAATGATATGGTACCGGTAGATGACATTCGATTAACGAAACGGTATATTTTCCCACTGGCACATTTTCGAAATTTAAGTTCCTGAATGGAGTACACTTTATCTTATAATTATTTCATAACCAAGAATGGTTAATCTAAAACTGCGTAATTAAAAGGATGCGCGATACGAGATCAGAAACATCTGATTGCTTGTTCGGTTCAGGTCAAATATACACAAGTGCACCATGCATTGAATTATCACTACTCGATTATAAGTCGATAACAATTGTATACATTTCTAATTGCTCATTACAGAACTCGTGTACAATTATGCGTGCCAGATTAATTGATATTTTCCTTTATTGCGAAATTATCTACGTCTCTTCTACTGTTTTATATTAAGGTGTGGCAAATTTTAATACCAAACTATGAATCTCGTTTTTTAAACGAAAAAAAAATAGAGAATGTGCTTCCTAAGATGATATTAAATATTTCCGGTCTGAAGGAAATTATTTTAACAAAATAATTTGACTATATCAATTGATATACCATCAATATTTTACTAAAATGAGGTACAAGGTTTTCTGAACAAATCATCTCTTTATTTCTTATACTTACAGTTTCCATATTTATCTGTCAAAATAACTCATTTGATATCGATATTAATTTATGCAAATATGATTACAGGAAATTTTTATTTTTATCATAAAACGTTTTATATTTCAGAACAAGTTCAGGCCTCATTATTGGTCAGAAATATTTATCACAAATATTTCACCGAAAACTGACGTTTGCTTGGCTGAAGCTTCATTTCCAATGGAAAAATCAGATGTCCATTACATTTCATTAGAACCACAACAAGCAAGGGCTATAGATATTGGTATCAATTGAAATAATGGAACAATATTAATTATGAAAAACAAATGGAGCATCATGTACCTATTGTGTTATTATTTAATTTTGCTTGTTTAGTACTGTTTTAAAGAAATATTTATAATAAATTAATCAAGACTACTCGCTGTTCTTATTTGTTAATTGAAAATAGTTTTTTTTACACTTTAATCTATTTTAAAACGAAAGAAATCTTGTTGATAACTATAATCGAAATAAGGGAAAGTTATATTACAATTGCGTCTCCAATATCCATATTACGAGGTTAAGATGAAAAGTTCCTGAAAAATAAAACATGAAGATTTTTGTAAACATGGAAAAAAGTGACCACAAAGGACGACGAACGTTCTGGTCGTCCAATTGTTGTTACAACGCCAGAAATCGTCAATAAGATTCATGATGTGATATTGGACGATGGGATAAAATGAAAACAATCTTTTGGTACACTTAGAAGATTTAATTAAAATTTTAACAATCATTTTATCATTTAATTATGTTGGATTCAAATTTTACATCGACTACACCTGCATATCCATTATCTGGTATTCTGTTCAAAAATCTCTGAAATTCTTCGGGTAATTCTGATTCTTTTGCACCTTTTATAATCGTTTGTAAATATACGGAAGAAGGTTTACGATCATCTGACAGATTTTCAATTTTTTCAACTCTACTCGGATTATTGCATTGTTCGTAAACACGACACTCCTTAATTGTACCGTCTGGTGTTTCCACCTTCACTGTCTTCGCAAAATACATGTTCTCTGCTACACCTTCTTGTCTGTGAATTGAAATTAATATTTGACGTGGTAGAAATCTTTGTCAAGCTGTTAGGTTGATTATGAGAATAGTGTACGATGAATTTATTGACAATATGATACGAGTTACCTTCTTCATTCTGATATATCTCAAGTAACATAAAATAGTGTATAAATGTTTTAACTTCATTTTAATGAGGCTTCTATTCCATTTTCAGGCATCTTAAAGGATTAAAAATCTTCATTTTGAATCTTGTGATCAGTTGGGTTGAAAATTATTGATATAGAGTTAATTTACATTATATTTACCTGTCCAAATTTTCCTTATCGGCATCATCAATTTCCCATAGAGCCCCCCAAACGTATTTTCCTTCACGTTCTACAATTGTGGCGGCTGCTCCCCTCCAACGTTTAGAATAAGTATTGAAATCTAATTCGTAATCCTTCAAAAGAAAGAGGCAAAGAGGTTCTGTATTATTTACATATCATTATTTGAATTGAGAATATCATCAACTAAAAGATACAATAAAACCTAATAAGCAAAGTTCTTTTCACGAAAAATGGTTTGACTGCAGTGAGGTACCGGTCATACATACCCTTGAGTACGCTCATATTAGTTGAGTGGGCGGGACTGAATAATTGTAAATAGACTTGAAGACATAGCAGGTGACAATTTAGTCCTATCGTAAATTATAATTACTTGATTACTTGTTTTTCTACAGAATTCTTCTCAAATTATGTACAATAAATTCATCAATATTTAAAGTCTGGCCCTTTTCGACCCTCTGTTTATTTGCATGTTTATTGCCAAGCTCTTGCATAGATAATGTGTTCTCTCTTATCCGCTAAAAAACTGATCAGTTTATTCTGATGATGGCTACTTGGTCCTTACTACTTTAATAGTATTTTCAGAGAATAATAACGGTGATTTCACTATTCAACCTTTTACATTAGAACTCTATGACAAAAGGGCAAACTTGAAAACCAAACCGTTTACATGGTACTCCATTAATTTTTAATACAATTTGTAATTTGCTTCATATGTATCTTAGACGTATATTATCTATTAGTATACGTAGGTATGTAATAAATAAATGTATAATATGCCATTAATATAAGTACCTACTTTGAGTTTTGCTATTCCCGCTCTCTTGGCACTTGGATTATTTATATGAATTCGTTTAGCTAATAAATTGCTCCCATAAGCAAAATATAGAAATTTATTGGACATTTCAAATTCAAATTTATATTTTGCAGTTTTAGCTAATAGTATTAGCTGGCTGCCTACTGTTGCCTCGATAAGAACTTAGCAGGATTCTAATTTTGACGGCATTTATATATTTCAACGAATACGGTCTTCGTGATTACCTCAGTAGGGTGATAAGATTATTTACAGGATATTTGTTAATCAACATGTTTTTCATCTATTGTTTTATCAGAATCTACAGTCTACACACATCAATAACAGAGCAATACCCACCACAGATAATAATTCTTTCTATATATTTTGTTATTTCCATAATAATCGACATCATTAACAATATCAAAAGACAAACAAATCATGATGATTCGCCGCGCATTGTGTTATACGATCTTCCAGTTGCTATTATAGATTAACATATGAGTTTATTTTAGTAGATATGTCTTGGTTTTCAATCCTTCTTTTGGAGATTTACCGAGGAGTTGAAAGTAGAACCTTAGTCTTCTAATATAAGATTTTATTTTTAAAATGTTGTCTGCCCAAAAATCTGTAAAATTTTCTTCGACATTGGCTTGAAGGCAAGCGTTTTTCCCACACTAAAGCTCTGTTTCGCCACTGCTTTTTTTGGTCCACTGTGCACCCTTGCATTTCGTGTTACCGACACCCATGATTTTTGAGATCATCAGTAAAGTAAAGTGATGATAATACTAATGTACCTACTGTTCAAAGACCCTCCCAAGTTACACATCTTCTTTTCTCTGTAATATAATAGTAATATACCCTAGTTCAGTTATAATGTTGGTTTCTAAAGAAGATGAATTTGAAAGTATTAGGGTATATAATATTGACATAGAAGAAACATGTTATGCCCTCTATGAGTTTACGGATATAAGTAGTATCGATGTTCAAGAGTGCATAGATTGTTTACGTGTAACTCTGTTATTCTCTTACTAAATCTATGCAGAAGTGTCAGTGTCAACCTGTCAACCTGTTAACCTAAAACTAAAATGTCAAGAGTAATGAAATAAGATGGGAACTATCAAAAACATGGGAATAAATCAACAAGCCCCGTTTCCAGTTTTATACTAATCGCTAAGGTTAAGTGTACAAGCTGCTCGTAGTATTTTTAATCAATAATGGGATTGTGTCAGGTTGTGAGTGATTAAATGATCGAAAAATTCTGGTTGTAGAGAGACTTCATTAATATATTGGATTTATTTATCTAAGGGTATGTGAAACAAACCATGTTCGCTTGATGATATGGTGCTGAATTAGTCTACTGTCATATTTTCATTCTGAAGTCTACATTTGAAGTAAGATGTTAAGCTTTTAGTCAGAAATTGTTAAGTTGAGTACTTAGTTCATCAAACAAGTTCAAATCTTCATTGGCCTTATAATCGAGGTCTGAGCTGACAATCTATTACCTATTTGTATTGCTTTCGAATGTATTTTATGCAGATTTTATTATATATTTTTTATTGAAAATGAAGTAATCTACAGAAGGGATTTTTAAGTATATGTGATTCATGCTGCTAACAGTAAAGTGACAACATATATTCATGTATCGGAACATTTATAATAGGGTTTATCACAATTAAATCAATGTTTCGATTATTTGTTAGTATTAAAGTTACCTAAAGTAACTAAAATGATTGAGAACTAATAGTCATGTTCATGAAAAGAGAATCCATCCACATGAAAATTATTTCAGTGTGAAGAAGATATAGGACATTGTAATCTGTATTTACTGCTCGTGGCAACAACTAGTGTATGTTACATAACCATGGTTGATAACATCTTTGTTGCTGGGGTTCGCATTCCTTCATTCTAATAAGTTGTTCATTATCAATTGACCTTACGTTTGTATTGCTATAAATTTGATAACAAAATTTAAATGACCAATATACAATGTATCTCAATATTTCTGCTTGGTTTCCATTAATCAGTAGAATCATTTCAAGATAATTAAACTCAGAACAACCCTTCAAGTGTTCTGTATTATTTGTTGATTAGTTTGTGTAAAATTAGAGTTGATTGTCTATTGATACTATTGATGATGGGATGAGGAATTGAGAAGATCATATTCAATATTGAATATTTCGTTTACTTATATATTTAAACTTCATTTCTGTGAAGTTATAGGTCAGGTTTTCTTTCACTGTTTTTCTAAGTTGTCTGGTAAAAATGGCAATAGATGATGACACAATGTGTAAGGTTCTCTTATTGATCTGAACGGATGTTCAGAATAATCAAATACTTGATATTAAATCTTGAATCAGTTGTATGTTTATATTAGTTCATATATCTATTATATATAATATAATAAGTTGATAACTGTACTGTTCAAGAAACAGGTAAAACGTAAAGCTAATTTTTTTTAAACACATATTTACAATACAGATTACATATTCTAGTACATAGTAGTATCTAGTATATTTGTAAATAATGCAAAAAAATAAATTTTAAACATGAAATAATGTAAAGTAAATAATTCTCTAACATAATATGTCTCTAGATCTTCAACATATGAAATGTCAAGTTTTCTAATTAGTAGATATATACAGAGTGAATAGGGAATTGATGTTGAATTAAATCATGTTGCATATCAGGAAGCAAGCTGTCTCTGATAGTGAGTAAATACGTTGATGACGCTGGACCTTTCTCTAATCTCTCTTATTGACAGTTGATTTTGTCCATTAAAATTAATTTATTCTTAGAAACACGAATGTTTACATAATTATTACTATTATTATTACCGACTTATCTAAAGACGTTCTATTTAGCTTTGGTATTCTTTGTTACGCTTAACATCATACACGAGACAGTTTCTTATTAATTAGACTTTTGCCCTTGCCTGTTTATTCCGTTTATCTTTGCTGATAAGGCCGAATCAGTCGTTTAAACAAGGTTGATAAGTAAAAGGATAAATAGGAGCATCTCGAGTGTTCATCGATAGTTTGAAAAACTACGTCAAAACGTTGTCACAGTTTCATCTTCTTTCATCGTAATCCGAGTGTCTAGTGTTGTATCTTCGTATCGCCGGATTTGTGTCCCTTAAACAAACCACGAAAATCTTCAAAATTACCGTGATTCCTTTTCCATTTCGACTCAATAACAAATGGCAGATCCCGGTGAAGGTTTGTTGGTTCGTTTTTTAAATTCCAACGCTTTTGGTGTGAGCAGTTTGGATCCAAGGGATACTTGCCCTTGCCTGAAATTCCCTCAATTTCCTGTCGTGCAGATGCTAATGAAAGAACTCAACCTGTGCGCGCACGACCACAGCTTCGTACCCCCATGGTAGTAATAAACCAAAGGATTGTTGTTTTGGTTTTTCCTTTCTCTCCGCCTGCAATAACACAGGACCTGGATCCACTCGATATGGGATAAGTGCATAGAAAGTGCGTTTTATCAGGGACATACCTTGATAAAGACTTCTTAAAAACACTATAAGACAATTACTTAGTTAGTTTTATCGGTATAATCATTATTATTATTATTAGTCAAAATGCCTATATTAACGTTGCAGCGTTCTTACAAATACATCATGTACGCAACTAAGCAACCTTCCTTGAGAATCAACCAGGCAGACTTGATGTGCAAACAAGGTTGTGGATTCTATGGGAATGCAGATTGGGAAGGTGAGTGTCATTGAAAAGAAAAACTTATTCATATCGATTTCTTGATATTTCCCAAAGAACGTGTCAGATTGTCACCAATCATAACCTAGTGATAGTTACGGGAGATACAGATCAGATCAAAATAACTGAAGGTCGATTAAAGTTACGTGAAAACAGAATTTCTAGTATATCTTTCAACGAGTTGATTAAATTTCTATGATACTAATGATAAGAAATAATCACCCTTATCCACTAAAAATACTATTAAAGTACTAAGGACCTTTCGGCTACCAAGTAGCCATCATTAGATAAAACCAAATTATAAATGAAAAGGTGCCTATTTAAATACTATTTGGGGATAATAATCTAAACAATGGATTACCCTCAGCTGGAGATAAATCGAATTTTAATAAATTGCTTTTTCGTTTATACATTTCCATCCCTTCTAAATTACCGAGATATTTGTCTGTACTGTGTTGTAAAAGTGATAAACTTTCTTGAGAAATGGTGTGACCTATATATATGTAGCTCTTGGCGAAATCATAAATTTTCTTAACAACAGAAAACATACATTGGCAATGTGCATAGATCTATCCAAGGCTTTCGATTGCGTAAACCATGACATATTAATTACTAAAATGGAGCGGTATGGTTTCAGGGGTGTATCTCTGCAACTAATAAAATCTTATCTTAGCA
Organism: Endomychus coccineus; assembly: GCA_958510875.1. Classification (NCBI taxonomy): domain Eukaryota; kingdom Metazoa; phylum Arthropoda; class Insecta; order Coleoptera; family Endomychidae; genus Endomychus; species Endomychus coccineus. The sequence continues at coordinate 182,965,597 of OY294069.1, forward strand.
ATAGAAATCAATATGTAACAGAATTAAATGATCTTGGCCAAAACGTAAGTTCCAGCAAAATTATAAATTCTAAAGGTGTACCGCAAGGTTAGATCCTGGGGCCCTTATTATTTCTGCTGTATATAAACGATTTACCCGAAATAATAGCTTGTATCCTTGTTCAGTTCGCGGATGATACATCCTTGATATTTGGTGAAGATACAGACAAAGAGCTTGAAGACAAAATCCTAGAATCACTGAAACTGGTTCAAAGCTGGTTTACTGAGAATAAATTAAAAATGAACGTAAATAAAACGCAGCTAATTGAATTTTCCCATAAGCATACACAAAATCATCTTAATATTATTATAAATGACACTACTTTGACGCCAGTTAATAGTGTCAAATTCCTAGGGGTAGTAATTGATTCAAGGTTAAACTGGCATCATCACATTGATGTTTTAGCAGGAAACCTCTATAAATTCTGCTATGCTATTAGAGTACTAAGACTTACGGTTGACTTAGCAACATGTTTTACTGTCTATCATAGCCATGTAGAATCCCGAATTCGCTACGGTATTATTTTCTGGGGTAATTCGACTAACGTGTCAAGAATCTTCATTCTCCAAAAGCTATGCCTCAGAAATATCCTTGACTTAAAAAATCGTGAAAGTTGTAAAAGACACTTTATCTCGCGAAACATACTTACACTAACAAGTTTATATATATTGGAATGTGTAAAGTTCGTAGCACAAAATAAAGATCTATTTGAAGACCAGATAGCTGATCATAAACATAATACTAGATCTAAGAATAATCTTACAGTGGATAAATTAAACTTAACCTACCTTCAGAAAAATGTGAAACATTCAATAATCAAAATCTATAACAAACTTCCGATTCAGGTTCGAGATCTTAATATAAATTCGTTGAACTATAAGCTTAAACATTTTTTAGCAAGTAGAGGTTACTACACGATACAAGAGTTTCTCTGTGATGAGATAGAAATATAATACTACATTTAAGATATTCTGTGTACTTATCTGACATACTATATTCAAAATATGTTCGACTACGACTTATTTTTCACCATTAATTTTCTTTATATGGACAAAATGTTCCTTATAACGAGTTAAAAAGTTCCTTCTAGTTTGACCCACATAGCATTTTCAGCATGACTCACATTTGATTTTTTAAATCCGGATTAGTAACATTACTAGCCAATAGTTCCGGGCGGCTGCTTCGCCCTCTCGAGCACATCAACGGAACGAAAAAGTTTGCAATGTTTCTGAAGCATCATAATCTCTAAGGTACAGATAACCCTACTAACAGAATGCTAGAGGGAACCATAATATCTAACACCATTTTCCTAATTATAGTAGCGTTCCGTTGATCAGCTGCAGAAATCGAAATAAATGTCCAGATCTATTAGCTCATAATCTAGACTAGAAAGATTACCATTTTAATCTGCCAAAAGTAAAAAAAAAATAAATATTCATTTATTTCTTAATTGTTACATATTCTTTTAATGTTGCTTCCATTAATACAAATTGCGAGTAGGACAAGATGAAGTCGGCACCATCTGAAGACCTCTTACGATATTAAATGAAAATAATTCTTTTTCTACTCCATTTAGGTAATTTTCTAATCAACTTTCGAAATTAACGAAAATTCATGTACCACGAATCTAAGGAGATATTTATCAATGTCAAATATTGAATAAAATAGACCTTCTGACCTATTGAACAGACAGTTCAAGAATTAAATAGTCATCATGACGTCACTCGATATGGGCAAAGATGAGGAATCGTTATCTTTTTTCAAGAACTTCCAATCTGGATCTGCACGATATCTCGAGTACATTTTAGCATTTTATCATGACGCCGTTCGGTCTCTCAGATTACAATGCAGTGTGGGATAACTTTAATTACTCTAATTAGATTTAGTCGGTTTCGTAGGCAACTTCCACAGTTGACAAACTCCTTCAACGCATTCATTCTAAAATATCTGACGTGGCCGATGAATTGGGACTTTCTTGAATGAATTCAAATTGTAAAATTAAACACTACTATGTTGATATCACTGTTTTATTTGTAACATCCGTTACTCGAGTTTATTACGCCATCTTCAGATGGTATTCAAATATGTTACAATATGGATAAAATTTCATATTATATAGTAAAGGGTGAAACGATAACTTTTTTAGAATTGTTATTATTTCAACTATTGATAGTTTCAATAAACAAATAATTATTTCGTTTTGATAATTGTTGATATTATAGAAAAGATGATAAACATGTTTTCTATCCAGGTTACTGTTCACAATGTTATCGCAGTCACATGGATGTCGAACGGAAACGGAAATCGCAAGGACACTCGGAACATCAAAAGGCAATAGCTTTTACAAAATTCGAAGAAAAGAAACGTCAACAGACCGACAAAAAGAACAAATTCCATTTTATCCGCAAATCGTCTCAACTAAAAGGTAAATATTGTTCTCCACATTAACACGATCGATTAGGATATTCGCAGAATCAGAGTCCAATTATGATCAATGTATTACATATTTCAACCTCTCGCCTCGTTTAGCAACTATAATTTTCATTTCCATGTTGTATTATTGCCTGAATTTTTTCGCTAATCTCACGAATATGTCCCGATAGAAACATATCAGGAAGCAAATGAAACGCGCTGTTTCTGATAATGAGTAAATACGTTGATGACATTGATTCAAAATTTGTCACAGTACGCAGATAAACGTAATATTCGTATACGATATTCGTCACGTGGCTTCTGTCGTTAGATTTTGGGACTACGAAATTAGTCACAAGGTCAATTATTGATTTCAAATTTCTGAAATGCAATTAAAATCTTGTTGATGCAACAATTTTGCCACCGCTTTTCTTTTGCAGGCAACATTAAGAACTTGTCAACCAATTTTTTCTTCAGATTTGTGATTATGTCGATTTTTTAATGCTTCTATCCGATTCCCCAATGGTATACACATAAACCTTACATTTAGGCCGTATGATGCACCACCAGACAGTTTCATTAGTTGAAGATTGATGTTTAGAAAACTTATAATTTTCGTACACTAGTTGGGTGTTTCCGCGTTCACTAATAATTTAAAATTTTCAAAAGAATGTTAACTATTACTTGTTAGCATGTACAACACGAAAAATATAATGATTATAAGTTTGTAAACAAGCCCTTGTCTACCCTTAATAAGCAATAAATATTCGATTGGCCGTAATGTTCAACATTCGCCCATCCTTCCTGTTATTACCAAAGAAAGTTCTGTGTGACGAGTTTCAGGCACCCTTAAAATTTATCTGAGACCTTGACCGGTCCCTGTATTCAAATTGTGACGAATATCATGCCGTCCGATGACGCTGGATTTTTATAATCTCTCATATTTAACAGTTGATTTTGTCCATTAAAATTAATTTATTTTTAGAAACATGAATGTTTACATAATTATTACTATTATTATTATTACCGACTTATCTAAAGACGTTCTATTAGCTTTGGTATTCTTAGTTAGAGTTGACAGTATACACGAGGCAATTCTGGCTTATATGCTTGTGAAAATGCGCAAGCTAATTCGTTCTTACCATTTCGCTTCCAGAGATGGGTCGATCGGTGAGAGTGTCAGACATCAGGTGCTCTAATCCAGACGCGGACAAACTAATGGCCGAATTCCTTTTGGCTTGTCAGTGTTGGGGCGAGATGCTAAGGAACGATTTCTCGAAATGCGTGCAAGCTTTTACGCGACGTGTGGAATTCGAAGTGGAACAAAACAAACCCATAGAAGATATAGCCGAGGTAGCACAGAAATGTTACAACATCTTCAACGACAGACTCAACAACTATCCGCAATATCAAGAAGTGAGCGTGGATATGAAGGAACAACTATTGGATTTCTTCGAGAAATACGTCATGGTTATTTTGTACAGGTTTGTGTTTATATTATATTGATAAATGTATATTGTTTGCTCAAATTTTCTTTTTTTTTTCAGCGCGTTGTTCTGTCCGCAATCTACCAACGACGAAGAAAAAGATCTGATCATCCAGGACCGTATCCGAAAATTGAGCTGGGTAAACGCCCACCATCTGGACTGTTGCATCAGCGAGACGAGCATAGAAGTACGCGATCTCGTCTATACCGCCATTACGGATCTCTTGGGTATGGACTCGGTCAAACCGCCGCTCGACAAACTGTCTTGCATAGTGCGGTGTTGCCGTAGCGTCGTCAAAGTGTTGCAACATTGCCAAGGTGGACCGGTGAGCGCCGACGAGTTTCTGCCGGCTCTCATTTTCGTCGTGTTGAAAGCGAATCCGGCACGACTGAAAAGTAACATACTGTACATCACGCGTTTCTGCAACGATTCCAGGTTGATGCAGGGAGAAGCCGGATATTATTTCACGAATTTGGTAAGTCTTCAAAATAACAGTTTCATATTCATATTCTTTATTTGTCACTTCAGCTTATAGGTTCATACGGGACACGTTGTTGGTTTATACGTAGCGGTCGAACGGTGACTCCGAGTTATTCAGAAAAATTCACACGATATATAGACGTGATGCGTTAAATTTACTGGTTCAATGTCGTACCTTGAGCCGGTTTCGAGTTATCGAGCAGAGCGGTCCATCGAAATACTCGACGCTAGTCCCTATTTGTACGCGAGTCGTGAATAGTTCGCGCAACTAGACAGACTGCGGCTCGCGCTGTTGATCGGCTTGAGGAGAATACGGACTGAGCGTAGGGAACGTTGTTGGTTTCTACAAAGGGGTTGAACGGTATCTCCAATTTACTGAATATGGATATGATGCGTTTAATTCACTAGAGTGTCCCAATATGGATTCAGAAAAAATTGATCAACTGGACAAGTTGTTTTCGATTTAACAAACGATATCTTCAGTTGCTTTCAGAACCAGAATGTTTGATAATCTTCAGTAATAACTATTAAAAGTTCGATTTTCACTAATTTAATATATAAATATAACTGTAGTTTCGCTAACAGTAGCTTTTTCAAACAAATATTACAAAATCCTACAAAAGAGCCAACCTAATATATAACTTTAATGATCATCTTAGGATAGATGGTAATTGGAATTTTTCCTAATTGAGGCAATAAAAGTTAAACTGGTAGCAAATGGAATATTCTTTTTTCCGTTTTCAAAGGTCCCTGCTTTCTGACCAATGTATATCATAGGCCAAGACCCACATAGTCCAGGCTATGAACCGGAAAATAAAAAAAAAACATGTGAGTTCGAATCACAAAATGTTTTTTGCATCAGCTTCAGGAGGTTCTCAGGATCATTCATACACCTTAAAACCTCTTGAGAACCTCAACCCCACCCATTGGGCGTGAAAATTGCCAATTTTGTCGATTTTACCACCCCAACGATGAATTTTAAGTAAATCTGACTTCGGAATCGTATTTAGCGACCCAAAAAACCTCTTGGTGCATTCGAAATGGCAAAATACCTTTTTTTAGAAAATACAATTCAAGACTTGGCATGTTGCAAATTTGGGGGAGATTTCGGGCCATTTTCACCCCCAATAGGTTGGGTTGGGGTTCCCAAGAGGTTTTAAGGTGTATGAATGATCCTAAGAACCTCCTGAAGCTAATGCAAAAAAAAATATTTTGATTCGAACTTACATGTTTTTTAAGCTATTGCATATAGCTTTTATCGCGGGCTTTGAGCGCGGCTACCGAATCAAGAAATTCCGTAACGAAAAATAATGTAAGACCTAAACACCTAACATGTGTCAAATTAATTAATTAATTTGAAGTTTCTAAAAGTGAGAAATTTCGCTATTTTATACGAATGTTATAACACTCTAGCGCTTTAGACTCCGGGCCTATCGAAATTAGAAGGTTCGAATTATCTAAAAACATAATTGCATGAACTCCAGACGTCCTATGTAATTAGCTACGAACGAAATCATTTTGACATATGCCTCTAGGAGCTCGCTACGCGTCAGTTAGAGTTTATACGTTAGACGCGCGTAGCAGAGACCTGAGAGTACCTGTTTCTATTAAGCTATTGCATATATTGCATATAGCTTTTATCGCAGGCTTTGAGCGCGGCGACCGAATCAAGAAATTCCGTAACGAAAAATAACAGGAACTCGTTTATGTTGCGCTCTCTCGGGTGACTAATATTGAAAAATTGTATATCACGACAAAAAACGATAATTCTACATTCAAGTTTTATAATAATCGAAAGCAAGCTGCATCGACTGCATCTTTGTTGCAAAAATTCAAAAGACTGCCTTTAAATAGTGTTCAGACGACAGCTCAAAGTGTCTTAGATTTCATTAGTAATAGAAATGGCATTTCAATAATGACTTTCAATTGCCAAAGTCTAAATGGTCACAAATACGATTTACAAGATTCAGTTACGAGACAAACAAATGTGTTACTTCTTACCGAAACTTGCATGGCGCATGATAATCCGATTGAAATACCTAATTTCAATTGTACTGTTCAATTCAAACGAGATACTGTTCCAAAAGGTGGGGTAGCTATTTACCAAAATAATAATAATGTTACTAATATTAGAAATACATATTGCACACGTTAGCGATGTTAATGTTAGGCGCTCATTTGTTGGAGATATTTGTGCGTGCTTATGCAAACTTAGAAATGGCCTACACATAGTCATGGTAGCAATTTACATTTCTCCGAATCCAAAATTGGACGAGGTAGAGCATTTTATTCATCGCACTTTACTGGAGTACACTGAAGAAAGGTCGAAAATACTTGGTACAAATGGTAATAAATTTCCACTTATCTTGGCTGGCGATTTCAACATCAACTTCGCTGATAAAAAATCAGAGCGGTTGACAACTTTTCTTTCGGAAAAATTGAATTTGAAAATGAATAATGATCCACAAGAATCCACAACAAAATATGGGACCACCATTGACGCGGTATTTTCCAGATATTTAGAGGATATCAAGTCTCAAACTTATGTCTCTTATTTCAGTTATTCAGTTACCATAAACCTATAGTTTCAATGATAACAAATTCCTGAATAACCTACATGTATTGTAAGATAATAAAAATATTTTAAACGATATTAACTTCTCATTTATTCAATAAAAGAAAAAAAATTGTTTTCTTATCGGTCACCACGCTCAAAAGTAACTTGAATTAATATCAAAGAAAAAACTTGAATTAAAATATCTAAGAAAAAAAAATACTGCATAAATTAAAAAAAATAAATAATTATAATTGCATAAGTTGAGAAAAAATACTATGCAATAGCTTTACCGCGGCAGTCCCCGGGCGCCACACGTATCTTTTTTTATTTTTTTTTATTATAGCTTAAATCCCGGTTCACAGCCTGGATTAACATGTCATTTGTCATAATCGGTTGATTTATCTCTATTATATTTTATGAATTTAGTTAAATTATTGTGCATCTTTACGCTTCGTGAATATCAAAATTACTAAGACAATTTGAAATTTTAGTAGTGGGGGGCCCCATATATTTGATGCTAACATATATTTGTTTACTGACCGTAATCTTAAACCTAGCTAAGACGTTTGATATTGTCAATCATGACATACTCTTTCAGAGATTGGAAGATGGGATTAGAGGGGTTCATATTCTAAGATTATTTATCAAACAGGATACAGAGAGGGAAAATAATTGATTAACATAGCGTTCCATTGTCTGCCTACATGGATGTGTCATAGAAGACAATTATAGGTCCCTACATAATGTTCTTACTGTATGTCAATAACATTTTTAATACCGAGAACTGTGAAGGAAAATTAGTATCCTGCTTAGATGGCACAGCGATAGTAATAGTAGGTAAAAGTGGAATGAAGTGTATAAAAAAGCAGAATCAGGCATGGAACAAATTCACATATGAAAACCTGAAAAACCCTTGTTACGATCCGCAAATCCACATGCTCAAAAAATCCAAACTACTTTTGTTCTCAATTAAATAAAACAAAATGAATCAAGTATTTAGGCATCATGATTGATCAATCTCTTTTTGTACAATATGAATATCAGTGGCCCAAACACAGATGTGTGAGGAACTCCAAAATCTATGTCATGGTGCTCAGTTATGTACGACTCAAAACGAGGTAGAACTGTAATTTATAATACCATGCTGAAAATCAGTTAGTAGATTGTATTTTTACATATAAGACATTAGTCATTAAGAGTTATTTTTCGATAAGTTTTGTAAATGTATCAAGGATAGAAACGCTATCAACTCAAGAACGTAGTCATCAAAATCCGAGAGTAAACATTGTATCTCACGGTATTCTTGTTCTCTACTATTTCAGTGTTGCGCCGTTTCGTTCATCGAAAACTTGACAGCCGAATCGTTGAACATGCCCGTACAAGAATTCGATGGATACATGTCCGGACAAGTTACCTGTGTCAGTGCTTGGGAATCGGCCCTGGTAGCGTGCGAGGGAATGCATCAACTTTGCGAACATCTGTCCTTGCTTAAAGGTCTATCCGAAAGGACTGCCAACGTTCACGAAGGCACCGAATTGTTGAAAAGAGACATGGAGAAGCTAAAGGTAAAGATACTTCTAGAAATGATAGAAACTAGTTTGAAATCGCGATTTTACATTAAATTTTTACTTTTATTTCGAAAATGCCTCGTTACAAATAAATGTAGGAAAAACAAATTTCTCACTTGTTAAACATGCTAAATTTCGTGTCAAATATTGTTTTAAACTGCTAGAATGTTATCAAGCATAATAAATTATTTCTTAAAAAATTGTTAATTTCTCATTAGGAAGAGCTGTCCGAGAAAGTTGTTTCGGTGTTGGAGAGGACACCGCTGGTGATCAAACCGAGAAAAGTTTCGATATCGCTGGACAGACAAGACTCGCAAATGGACAACTTACCATCACCAATGGCACCAACAATGAGTGACGACGTGGCACAATTAGAACAACTCGCAGGGAACGAGAAAAATTACTATCGACAGAATTTACAATTGGGCGGCAACGTTGCATTGGGAGCGAGCAAAGAAAAGATCAAGTTGAATTTGGACATAGCACCTTTCGTGGTCGTAGAACGATCGGCTTCGGACGCGGAAGTCGAGGTGGCCACGCCCCAAGACGAGGAGCACAGTCTGTTGGGTCTGTCTAAGATCAATTACGACATCGACTTGTCGGATCTGAGCGGCGACGATCTAACGCCGGATCAACAGAACGCGTCTTCGGTACGTTTCACGCCCGATCCGTTCAGTCCGACGGGAGCGGGAGCGTGTCCGATCGCGCAAAGTCCTCTGGTACCTTCGAAACTTGGCGGGAATTTCGTGTTACCGTTTCTGGAAGAAAAGAAAGACGTCGATATGATGGTCCCCGAAAACGTACAAGGAGACGAAACGTTGACGGATAACGGGGATAATCTACCGTCTCCGATCAAACCAAGTAAGACTACGACGGGATATACGGGATTCGCGAAGCAGGGTTTGCAGATACCGAGTATTCCTTGTAATACCGGGGATTTTGGATATTCTGTGACGTCACAGTCGCAGTTTAAGGTAACGCCGAGCAATCGAAACGATCCCAACTCCAACGATTAAATATGGTTGTTCTTTAGGTAAAGGTTGTCTATTTCATAAAAATTATTTAGTACATGATATTATTGATATACAGGGGTACGTGCAAGAGGATTAGGGACCAGTCGCCATAACTCATAATTTTCCATGTCGATTGAGTTTTGATTAAAAAATTTTCAAGAATGTTTCAGCTTTCAATAACTAATCTTCTTATAGCGAGTAAATTAACTAGGACATGATTGTAATAATGAATATAATATTAAAGAAAAAAAATTAGTTCTTATTATTTGAAATAACGATAATAAAATGATTATTTCCATACTAATGCAAATATATAGATTCAGTTTGTGAAATTTAATATTATTTTTAATATCAACAACAATTTTCACAACATTGAAAAATTTCATCTAATATTATTAAGTAAAAAGAATATGAGGAACAAATAGTTTGTTCAATGAGTATTATTCATGATTTTCTTACTTCAAAAACTATCATTGGGCATTAATTTTAAAATATTTTACAAATTGGTGCTTGTGAGAATGTTTCTCTTTTTATTCATTAAAATGATTCTTTTACCAATGCAACAGTTGCTTTATTTGACATGTTAACATGCTATTATTAAGCCGTCCGCCATATTGCTTAGAAAAAAAATACGCTGTCTACCTCAAAGAGTTCTATAACTAGAGAAGACAATCTGCCGCACAATCGCGGGTCTTCTGTCCTTGTCGCTCTTCCCGTTCTTTCTCTCTCACACAGTTTTCGGGAGAGAGCAAGAAATTTCGTGTGCGTCGTGTGGTATACACACGACGCACACGAAATACGTATAAGCGTAGGAATCGTGCGAGAGAGAAAGGATGAGAAGAGCAACAAAGACAGGAGACCCCCGAGTGTGCGGTCGTTATACATTGTGTACATGCAGCTTGTCTCCTCTAGTTATAGAACTCTTTGGTCTATCTACTCGACGATGTCTTGTTCCCCCTCTTTCTACTTTCCGTAATGACTTAATAACAATAGCACAGAGCCTGTGACAACAGTTCACATCTGGAAAGTACAAGTACAATTTACGCTACAGCCTTAACAGTCGCTATTCTATTATCGCGTTTGCATTAAATTACTTGTTTGCTTTTTCCGTAACTAAATTTCCATAATTCGCGATAAAGTCTTTGTAGTTGTAATATCGAAAAACAAATTTGCATAAATAGAACAGATCCGGAGATTGACGTAATTTATCGAACTCGCGTGTGATATTCTGTAAATTTTGGTGTTACAATCTGAAACATTTCTTCTATTTATAATATTTTTACTTTAACCATATAAGATTACCTCACTACAAACAACGTAATGTATTAAAAGTGAGCTGCCTTAAAGTTTAGAAAAAGACATAAATATTCTATCTTTGGATGGAGGATGTTCCAAAATTGTTTTGTTTTGTTGCATTAAAAGTTATTACTTCCCCTCTTATTGAATTCAAATAATGTTGCTGGCCCAAATATGAAACGAAAAAGGATTTGATTTGCATTAATGTAGACTGGTTAGTTTTATTTAAACTTTGGATGTTTTTGGTGCTTACTTGTTGAAAATTCGTATCTATAGTTTTAATAAAAAATACACTTGTAATAAATTTTTAAAAACTTCATTTTTATTAAACAAAACGTGACATGTTTCACCACACGGTGACTTTAGAAAACAATGGTTTTACAAAATATGGTTTATTCCTTAAATATTAAAATTAACATTAAGAAGGACAAAGGTATACATACAGTAGCATAAGAGTTACTCACCAATAAATTTAATAATGGAGAATTGGCAAAGTCTTTCTGATAATTAAAAGTTTCCTGTATTTTTAAACTTATTAATTTCATTTTTTTATAAGTTGTTTAATACTTTACTTATAACTGACTTATGGAGAATCTCACAATCAACTTTTGAATCTCCTTTGTTCAAATTAAAATTTTCTTTAATTCTAGTTTTGAAAGATCTTCCTGTCTGACCTATATAGAATTTATCACAATCTTCACACTCTACCTTGTATACTTCTGATTATTGATTTTTTTTATTCTTATCTTTGTTGTTTTTAATATATTTGTCTACGGTACTATTCGTCCTAAAAGATGTGGTAACATTGTGTTTTTTAAGTACACTACATACATTATTAGAAGTTAGTTTACCAGAGTAGAGTTAAGACTCATAATTATAGATTAATAATGTCTGTAGGTAAACTTTCTGATAATGTATGCAATTTACTTAAAAATCACAATGTTACTACATCTTTTAGAACATATAATACGCTAGGCAAATATATTAACAACAGCAAAATTGAAAATAAAAAAGATCAAGAATCAGAAGTATACAAGGACATTGCGATAAATTCTATACAGGCCAGACAGGAAGATCTTGCAAAACTAGAATTAAAGAACATTTTAATTTGAACAAAGGAGATTCAAAAGTTATAAACCATATTAAAGAAACTGATCATCAAGTGTTAGAAGTAAAGTATTAAAGAACTTAGAGAAAATTCAAATTAATAAGTTTAAAAATATAGGAAACCTTTTAAATGAAAGATTTTACCAATTCTCCATTATTAAATTTATTTGTGAGTAACTCTTATCCTACTGTACACGTACCTCACTCATCCCCTCCTACTTGATCTTAATTTTAATATTTAAGGAATAAACCATACTTTATAAAATCATTGTTTTATAAAGTCACCGTGTAGTGAAACATGTCACGTTTTGTTTAATAAAAACGAAGTTTGTTAAAATTTATTACAAGTGTATTTTTTATTAAGATTGATTTAATAATTTGAAAGTTATGTTTTTTCGCCGTACAATTTCTTCCTGGAACTTCAAGTTAATTAAATCATGTAGTATCATTAGAATAAAACCATGAACCACCTAAGTTGTATGCAGAAGGATTGAGAATTATTATATTAAATTTAACACCTCTTTTTTATGCATTTTCTTCTTAATCAATTGATGTGGTTGCCAAGGAATTGCTGTTATGGTGACTGGTCACTATATTATATTATCTATACAAAGTAATGAGAAAAGTAGATTGAATATTTCCGAAGGTCTATGAAAATATGTGGATTACATTTACTCAAAAATTTGGCTTATTTTATCCTCGCTGCCAATTTTTCTTGTTTGTAAAGAAAATATTGAACTTAATCCGATTACATTCGAGCGTTGCTGACTTTTAGCAGCTTCGAGTTTTAAATATTTTTCTACACAATTTGCACTGATTTTTCAAATTTGCAACGTAACGCCACAATGTCGTTTTGTTTTTTATTATATTCATATGTTGCTGGAGTTGTGTATTGGTTGGTAAATTCTAGCTTTAAGACATTGTACAAATTTTGAAAGGAAATTATAAACAGAGATTGTTAGCATTTGACTGAATTGGAAGAAGAACTGGTTGTAGTATAATAATTATTAATGTGTCTACCATGAAACTATTTTAAATAAAATATTGAAAAAAATGGTTGTTTCGATTTTCCTTGATCTTCAGAAACATTATGGCTTAAGAAAGAAACGAGAAATCTCTTGAAATGTGGTCATAATAACAAAAATATTTCAACATAATTTTTATTCAACAAAAATAATATCACTAAGTTTAACCTTAACACTTTCATCTCTCAACTAATATACACATTAATGTTTATTCTTCTCTCAGCTGAAGAACTATACCAAAATTGTTAATGTATCCATTATAAATTAATTTATATAAAAAAAAACATTGTTTATTCGAACGTTAGTCCAGTTCCTCTTGTGTTATCTTCAATCCATTTGTCGAATCTCTCGCTCATTTCTTTACTCATATGATTCTTCCAATCACCCACTTCCCCTTTACGTATAAAGTGTTTCCCGGACTTTTTATAATAGTCTTTACCGCGTTTACTATCAATTAAGGTCTGCAAGTTACAACCCTTATTCTCTCGCATCTTTTCTACGCTCAAGAAATCTTGCAGACGATCTTTCTGCTCTTCCGTTATCGTTTTACCCATAAAATCGGCTATTTTATCCAACGTGCCGCGGAAATCGCGTTTCATGTCTTCGTATTTCAGGAACAAGATGTTAGTTTCGTGTCGTTTGTTCCAGAAAGGTAGGTAATGGTTCCAGATGGATCCCAGGGGTGTGTGATCGGTGATGAAGAGTTCGCAGAACTCCTCGAACGTCGTGTTTTGTAGGTTGTGGAACATCGTGCAATGATGGAAGTAAGACACACATAGATCTTTGGGATTCCTTGCTAGATAAATTATCTATAACCGAATAAATAAATGTTCATTCATTATGATATGAATAACAGGGTGTTTTATAGGAAAAGAGACATACGTCAACTGTGGATAGAAAAGATTTGGCTGATTGTAAATAACCAATACTTAATGGGTATTCAACACTTTATAACCAAGATACAGGTTGGACCATAGTCAAAGTATACAGGTCTGCCGGAGCCTCCCTTCTACTCTTTTTAAAATTCGAGTGCAAGCTGATTGGTCGTTTATTTCGTTTATTTAATGTTATTGACGACGATATAATATGATGTTGTTACGTGCCGGCGATGTGATTGGAGGAGCTAGGTGACGTCACCTAGCGCGAGAAACGATGGAAGGGAGGCTCCGGCAGACCTGTATACTTTGACTATGGGTTGGACTACCAATTTTGCCCTTTCTATACTCATAACTTGGAAACCAATCAACATTTGGCATATGTGTTATAATAAATTGTAAAAATATACCGATGTATTATCATGGTTATAAAGAGGGCCAAAGACTCATTTAGTAATATGAGTTATTTTACAATCACTTCAGCCACTCCTATCCACAGTTAATGTACCTATGTCCGTTTTGTAACAACCTCTTTATAAGATGATGAACATAAAAGTTGAATTCAGCCAATAAAAAATAGTGCATTTGTGAATGTAGCTATACTTACTTTAGGTTTGATCTTGTCTAATTCTATGGGTAGAAAGTTTAGTGGTAAATGGCTCTTGATGTATCTTGGAGAAGGTTGGTTTGTTACGTATTCAATTGAATTTCCAATCATGGTTCCCAGCGTGTCGTAAAATTCAGCCAGTGCTGTCGATAATCTGCATAACAATACAATTAAGTGAAAACATATCAACATTTTTAAGAAAATGTACCTAATCGGAACTCTCCTACTCCCACCGTGACTTTTCTATTTATCCTCTCTTGACTTTTTCTCATCAAGTACATATTCAATATATAACAAAAAATAAGCAAATAAACCGTTTTAATTAATCACAAATTTACTAAAACTTTCACGTGCCAAACTATAATAACAAATTGTGAAAGAGTTCCGATTGATTGCTGAATTTATGGAAAAACGTTTTCAACTTTACCAGCAGTAATATACTCACTCTATTAAAGGGGCTCTGATTTGTTGTATGGTATTTTTTGCTGTTTCCAAATCGAAGTCATTACCAATCGCCCAAATCATTTCCTGGCACCATGTCGAACCTGAAGCAACCAATACGTTATTCAAACATTGATTCTCATTATAACTGTATGCCGTTTAAACTAAATTTAAAGACCTTTCCGAAAATCTATTCCATCACTTACAAACATAAGTTTGTCCTCATTTGAAACTACTTTTCATTAAATTGAAATGGTCTCCGCGACTATCAGATGCGAACCTCATTGAATGTTTGTGGTAACGTTTAAACACTAAGTATAGAAACTTACCAGTTCTTGGGAAACTTATAAGCCACATATCTTCATCCCTGACGGGCGCATCAAATATTTCTTGGGCTATCTGTGAAAAATACAATGGCATCAAACATTTGCCAGGATTGTACTCGTAGAGGGCATCTTTGACGCCGAATGCTTTGTCAACTTTTTCGGCATATTCGGAATCGAGCGGTTTTAACGTGAAACTCATTGCGAACTTTTCGAACGGACGTTCAACGCATAACTGCGGATACTTTAAAGTAGATGGTAGAATTACTTCCTAATTTCACTTGCCATGCTAGCGCAACACCACCCTCTTCTGTATATCTTGAACTACTTGAAGAATGTGAAAGTAATATTATGGTTGAGCAATTGTTTTCATTTTATATAAGAAGAATAATATTGATCAAGTTCATGATCAGCTGTGATAAAAGTGAGAAAATGTGACTGTTTACCTATCTAAGTACGACAAAATAATGAATTCACAATAAATCACCGATATCGGCATTATATTCATACAGGAATTTGTATTAAACACATAAAATTTGTATTCCCCATAAATATTTTGTAGTTATTCAATTTTTGTAAATTTTTCAATGGTTCTATCTAAATCTTCTTTAGGTTCAAGGGGGAATGAAAAAATGAGTTCGCATTCGATAAGTAATTATAATATTCATTTATATTTTGAACTTATAACATGTTCATTGTATTTTTGGATGGAAGTATTGGTGAAATCCACATTTTCCAACCATAGAAGGCCTTTTTGAAAATGCTGGCCTAAAGTACTAAATGAATTGCTAACAAGCAAAATATTATTATTGTGGTGTGAAGAGAAAACGCACCGCACTATAAAGTATAAACAAACTTTCATCTCGTCAAACTGGTTCGATATATGGCGAATCGTGCATAAAACCAGTCTGAAATTCATAAATACTTTCCTTTCTTATGTAAATTTACGGATATGGGAAAGATATAATCAGGACGGTTTTTGAAATCAATCCGGAAACTGATTTAATCTAAGATATTCATTATATCTATGGAAAACTGTTTGATGTTCGTCAGAAACCAAATCAAACGTATTCTATAGATGGAGATAATATTAGTGAAAACCTCTTCTTCTCCCTAATATCAAGTTTAATAGGAATACCATATTTGGTATTTATAATTATAAAATAGCGGGTAGATATGAAGATATTTGGATCAATATCAAATGAAACATAATTCCAAAATATCGGTTTATTTAAATTACTTGGTAATAGTTGGGGGAGGGAATCGTGAGGCATTTGTGACGTAGTGGGTCATAGCAGAGGGAGCGTTTAGTGGGCACAACAATAAATTTTTTATGTTTTCCAACTATTTTTTTCATTCTTATATTACCATCCAAAAAGAGTCACTAGGCAACGTTCTAGAGAGTTAGTGTGTATTTACCAATGACGACTACCCAGATGCCCAAGATGCCTTATGAGTGGAAAAAGTGGTGGTTTAATGTATTCCTAACTTTGAAAATACAAAGTTCAAGAAACTTCTGCAATTGAAGACGTTCAAGAATCACCGCGGGCGAAAATGAGATCAACTGGCTCAAGATAAAGTTACGTAATGTAAACTCTGAAATGTATGTATTAACCAAGGGTTAGGAACCTATAATTATGTCTCAAATACCAATGCCATTGTGCAGGAAAGTAACGTACATAAATTATAAGTAATAATCAATTAAAATTCAACAACTGGGACTAGTTACTAAGTGGTATGGTAGCGGAAGTGTGTGGTGTACGCTTCCACTTTCACTCAAAGCATCGCTCGAATTCTCAATTATTGGAAAGTTCATCGATTCCAAAACGTAATAAATAATTTAATAGCAATATTACAAAGGTACATAAGAAATGTGACCTCTAGCGGATAATGTACATACTAAAGAAAATTGCTCTTTCGAAATCAGAAACCTGTATTCAACTATGGGTCGTGAGAACAGAGAACTGTTCTGATATTGTTCATGCAAGCAGCTAACTGTAATAGTTCAGCGTCAAACTATTTACGATTTCGAATGTAACAGTACCCTATAATGTTATCTCTGTAATCCTTGCTCCTACTGACCTGCAGTAGTGATAGAGGTCGCTGATAGCTTCGTGTATGATTCAAAACAATAATTAGTTATTTGTAAGTACCTTCGATTTTACAATACAATATAAATATATTATGGTATATGAAGTACCTACCAGAAAATTGGGGTTGCTCTAAGTCTAAGGAATGAAACAATCTATGACATATACTAACATTTACTTAAATTATTTTTACAATTAAATTAAACAGAAATAAATATACCACCATCATTGTGAACGGTTATTCAAAGTTCATTATGCACATATTCAGTCGTAACTTTTATTTCCTCTTCGTGAAAATCACCACATTGTGATAAATAATGTTTCTAGAAAGAGAAGAAGAAATATTAATATTCATAAATACATAAAGTCTGGAAGTTATCGATTATATTTTGCATCAATTTGAGAGATCAAAGTTGATGGGAAATAGAAACAATCAAAATACTTACTTTACAATTTGATTCTTCCATTATAATATTGTAATACGTTATAAGGGAAGTATCTGTGGTGCTACTCAACATCCAGCTAGCAAAGAAACTACTACCTCTGCTAAGAAGCATTTTCAATCCAGGTAGACTTTCATAGTCTTGGTTATTCCTGTTTATCATACACATTATGTACCTGCAATAACAGATAAAATTACATTACAAAACTGTTCTACAATTATTCTGTTTAACATAGTATGAAAATTGAATAAAATCATTTCTGCCGTACTTGTCACATTTTGGGGAAGTTTTAACGAATCGATAAGCTCTGTTCACCCTGGCTAGTGGCTCTATTATTTCTAAATTGATAGTATCAGCCAGTTTCTCTGATAATTCCATTGAATCTCCTCGCTCTCCTAGTGTGAATCCCTTCTTTTTGACTATCGCCAATACTTCCTGTAAAAACACATGAATCAGTTGCCTGAAGAATTATGAGGAGCCAATTAAATTGGTTCATTAAAATTAAACATGAACACTATAAGAAAACACGACATGTTTCGCCACACAGTCGTGAACACTGGTACTTTATTAATTAAAACCTTGAAACATTTGTTTTTAAGCTATTGCATATAGCTTTTATCGCGGGCTTTGAGCGCGGCGACCGAATCAAGAAATTCCGTAACGAAAAATAACAGGAACTCGTTTATGTTGCGCTCTCTCGGGTGACTAATATTGAAAAATTGTATATCACGACAAAAAAAGATAATTCTACATTCAAGTTTTATAATAATCGAAGGCTAGCTGCATCGACTGCATCTTTGTTGCAAAAATTCAAAAGACTGCCTTTAAATAGTGTTCAGACGACAGCTGAAAGTGTCTTAGATGTCATTAATAATAGAAATGGCATTTCAATAATGACTTTCAATTGCCAAAGTCTAAATAGTCACAAACACGATTTACAAGATTCAGTTACGAGACAAACAAATGTGTTACTTCTTACCGAAACATGCATGGCGCATGATAATCCGATTGAAATACCTAATTTCAATTGTATTGTTCAATTCAAACGAGACACTGTTCCAGAAGGTGGGGTATCTATTTACCAAAATAATAATAATGTAACTAATATTATGACTCGGAATATTGAGATATTTGTGCGTGCTCATGCAAACTTAGAAATGGCCTACATATAGTCATGGTAGCAATTTACATTTCTCCGAATCCAAAATTGGCTGAGGTAGAGCATTTTATTCATCGCACTTTACTGGAGTACACTGAAGATGGTCGAAAATACTTGGTACAAATGGTAATAAATTTCCACTTATCTTGGCTGGCGATTTCAACATCAACTTCGCTGATAAAAAATCAGAGCGGTTGACAACTTTTCTTTCGGAAAAATTGAATTTGAAAATGAATAATGATCCACAAGAATCCACAACAAAATATGGGGCCACCATTGACGCGGTATTTTCCAGATATTTAGAGGATATCAAGTCTCAAACTTATGTCTCTTATTTCAGTTATTCAGTTACCATAAACCTATAGTTTCAATGACAACAAATTCCTGAATAACCTACATGTATTGTAAGATAATAAAAATATTTTAAACGATATTAACTTCTCATTTATTCAATAAAAGAAAAAAAATTGTTTTCTTATCGGTCACCACGCTCAAAAAGTGTAACTTGAATTAATATCAAAGAAAAAACTTGAATTAAAATATCAAAGAAAAAAAATACTGCATAAATTAAAAATAAATAAATAATTATAATTGCATAAGTTGAGAAAAATGCTATGCAATAGCTTTACCGCAGCAGTCCCCGAGTGCCACACGTATTTTTTTTATTATAAACCTGTACTTTGTTACGTTATAGATAAATTATAGGAACTGCTAGCCATACCCCTTTCATTACAACATGACAGAAAGTTTTTACATGGACCTTATTCTAGATAAGTCTTCAGCAGGCTCAAATCTTCTAGAGGATATTCTTCATGAATATTTATTGTATAATTAGTGATTTTTTTGAGAAATAAAACCTATTTAATCATCTACAGTCTTTGTATTTATTCTCTACTAGCTGTAGTGCCTGGCGTTGCCCAGGCTACAGAATCAAAGAATACTTTTACATTTAAACTCCTTCCCTACCCTAGAGCTGAACCGGCATCGGGAGGAAGATAAGGAGTTTCATTTTTATATCTATATTAGCTATTACCCTGCCGGCTTCGCCATATTGCTTGCAAAAATTCATTAAGTTCGGGGAAGGGGTAGTTATTTTGAAATATCAAGTAGACAGTGAGTTTCCCCTCGCTTTGAAGGGCAAATGTGCAAAATTTCATCTAGATCGGAATAAAACTGTAGTATGTTTGTATGAAATACACACCCAACAAACATTTTTCTCTATAATGTATAGGAGAAATTAATTTAATTGTTGGACCGCAGATTGGCATGCTAAGATGAGAAGTGACGACCACGCATACTTCATACAATTTATTATTCATTTTTATGGGGAAATTATTAAAACAATACTTGCAGTAGCAAAATCAGCGTTAGTGCAATATAATTGTGTAATCGTAAGGTATCAAAAGCAAGTTTAACCGACTACTTTTCAGTTGAAATATATTACCAGGAGCATGAAGGAAGTACTAATAAATTGTAGTTACTACTTTTTAGTGAAAACCATAACATCGAAATATCCTCAAGATGTTTTTCTATGGTACTATATTCCAATCTATCTTCACATTCTACAACAATGTATTCCATAGGCTAAATAAATTATTATGTCTTGTTAGCTGAACAGTAGTCAAGTCATAAAACAATTATTAAGTAGAAATATTCTAGCGCTATCTAAATATCACTAATTGAAACGTGATGATTGTAATGTAACAGACCGTTATGGCGGAATCATTTACACAAGCACCTCGTGGTTTTTTACAGTTACTAACGTTATTATCTTGCCTGAACCGAACAATCGTATAATCTTCTTATGGTAAATTTTACTTATTTATAAACACTCTCAGAAGTTATGCACAATCTACTATGTAATTGATCTCATAGTTATACGTTTGGAGTATTCTTTCAGTAGTAATGTACAAACCGTTAACATTTAATAATATTCATACACAATGTTTACAATTTAATAAAACAATTAGGTAAATTATCTTCGATACATTTAGACGGCGATTTAAATGTCGTTCATGTCCGGGTCAATAACACCGGATTTGTGTGTTTATAGTGTACCGAGCATTTTCCTGAACTCCCCCCAATGTTTGAATATAATAAGGAGAAAAGTTGCAAGTTTTATACTTGGACTCATCTTTGAGTACTTTGGACAAATTCTGATTTGTTTATGAGTACTTACGAAAGCAAATTATGTTTCCAGAAAACACGATGTACAACAAATGTGATTGACAATTAAATTCTTCAACGGTCAATACTTCAGTTCTTGATAAAATTTTAATTACCAAATGGCGTGACCAAATTCTTTCTTACCTGGGTCCTCCTAAGTAATTATATTTCCTGTACCTAACAACGGTAACGATAAATTTTCGATTACTGAGATGATCTCAGAATCATTAGTTACTCTTCAATTATACATATTTATGGCAAATGTTCAAATGGTAACGTTCCACTAATGATTTACGAGTATTGTCATTCATATCAATTCTCAATTTGTTCTGATAGGTATAGTTTGCTTGTTCATTACTCTTGATTCCAAGAAATATTTGGTAAATTTGGAACTCATTACTTTAAGAATAATATACTTAACCTAGTAGAAATTTAGAAAATCAAATAAGGCACTACTATTGATAATAATACTTACATCGAGATATTTAAATGCTGGTTTGACATATTGTTTCGAGTCGATCTCCATATTCAGATATTTCTTGAAACCGTAGTTGACCAAGACGGCACCAGTTTGTGACGGTCGTTTTACATCGAAATAAACCGATTTAGGGAAGTTTTGGGATTTCAAAAAGGTGTTGATGAGGAATTCGATGCTTCCTACATACCTTACAAAATAAAAGAATACCATTAATTCATAATTTATAGTTCAAACAGGACATAACTTATAGTTCCAGATCTAATAGCACAATCAAACATCTGAAATTAAAAAGGTTAAAGTGTTACGCCCGTCCAGAGTTGTTAATTAATATTTTTAAGGAATTTTGAAATTATTATTTTACTTTTTAGAAGAGCTGCTTCAAATTTACATCTTCAAGTGTATGAAAAAAATAATTTAGAACAAAGGGTCTGTTAGATGTTGATTAATAAAAACTGTTTGCCCGGTAATTTTTCCAAATAAAAATACATTATTTACTGTAAATTATCAATTTTTTACTAGCCTGACTAGGCGTAACATGTTTTTCGAAAATTTTCACCTTTTCAATTGCAGCTGTTCGATGGGGTAGGTTTTGTAGGTTTTCAAAATAAATGAGATGTCAGTTAATTATAAGGATTTTAAGTTGGAGGTGCTTCATGCTATCGGATCGAATGCATGTGTTCATTATGCATCCTGGATATCGCTAAGGAATGAACGCTGAAGGCCCTACTGATACACATTATAGTTACATACAAGATGTTCGATGAAGAATAGGCAATAATCTTTAAGTCGTTCTGAATAATAGGTCATATGTAAATTAAACGCTTAAACTCAATTTTATATTAACTGTATTTTCTTATCAATATGAGATGTAATTGTTATTTCAAATGTGAATAAATCTGTTCTGAGCAGTTTTTAAGATAAGGTGGATTTAAGTAAGCTCACTTCAGTACAATTTTTCCTCCAAGAAGTTATAGGCTTGGGATTTTTTCTTTTTGATATTGATATTAAATGGCGGTAAGACAGTGAATGGTAAAATGACGATTCTCTCAGAAGGCTCATTACAAAATACAGTTTACTTGATCGTTGACTTTCTGTTGCATGTATCATGATATTGATATGGGTAAATTTTGTTCACCATACTATGAAATAACTTATTTTTGTAACACCAAATAAAAATACTTATTGAATTCACTTGGTAATTGAACGGAAACCAAGTGAAATTTGAAACAAATATTTTTGAAATGATTTTTTTCTGGTACATCTTGTATATATTTTCCAAGAGATTCATAAACGATATAAAAAATGAAACTGATAACTGAGTTTGAAATATAGGTATGAAAAATTTAACTTGCGCAAGCACATCAAAATGATGAATATTGCTCCACTGCCTTGAACAATATAGTTCCTTTAAACAATGCACATCAACAGTAACACAGAAATATTCACATTATCAGTATGTGGAATAGTTTTTGCCCATATTTCTGGTGTTAGTTTTTCTAGCCTCTTTCCCCATACCCACTGATTTTTCAAAAGTGTTGAATGGGGTTACAAATGTAATGGTGAGAGGGTAGAAAGACGAAGCAATTCGTTGGGCATATTATTCAGCTAGCATAATTGTCTTCTACGTATATTTGATGTGGCTTATTAATTTTTACCAAGATCAACAACATTGGTTTAAAAGTGTCACCATAAAGTAGATATGTTATTCCTATTTAACCATTCTTATGAACACATTTCTTGGAGGTGCCTGTTGGCAGTTTATTCATTATTCACAACGATGGTAGCGGTTTTCTAAATTCACCAAAAGGTGAAATTCAAACCAATTTAGGAAGTTGTTTTGATACATTTCACCTTGATAATCGACATCCTTTGTTTTTGAAAAAAATATTCCTTCTGCACTAGGAATAGAACCTGCTGTACAATCAGCATGAAGTATAATATACAATTTACACTGCACCAAAAACTTTGATCGTTATCACAACAGTTGCTAAACACTTGCCAAGAATGACCGACAGCGATCTTCGAAGATCCACACGACATGAACATACATAGAATTGAACTTTTGAAGTTTAGTCATTTTTTGAAACAGTGAAATTACCACTGAGGCAAACAGTTACGTGAACTTAACCTTGAACTTCTTGAGGAAGGTAAATTGTTTTCAGTAGATTTGACTCAAATCACGTTATTTTCATAAAACTTACTCCTGAAATATAGATCATTTATTAGTGATCATTTTGTATAATATAAGCATAAGATATATCTAGTAGAATTGAATGGAACGACACGAATAGATATATAGATTCAACCTTTTCTTCTCTACTTAATTATCTACTCCCTAGTATTTGAAGATCAACCACTGTATGGTAGAAATACAAATATACTTATCGATATAATATACATATTATAGTCCTTACCCAATGTATACTTTAGGATCCCCGTAATGTTCCATGTACTTGCCAAGTCTGGAAGTCACCATATGAATCCAATGCCTTCTAAACGACTGATTTTCCAGCATTTCCACAAACTTGAGGTAACTGAATTTCCCAGTTTCGTCGGAGAAAATTTTCACGATCTTCTCAGCACCCAACGTGCTCAAGATCGTACGTCCTACGTCCGAATTCATGAACAGATCGAAGAAAACATGGGCTTTTTCCAGTATTGGAGGTAACATCCAGGCGTGACTCTCGTGTTCGTGAGCCCTTTGTTGCGCCTGTTGCCCAAAAAACGCGTTCATTGTTTGCAATGCTAATGGCACGTAATCGGCGAATTTCTCCGCATTTCCTGGTTCCGACAGAATACCGCCAAAGGTGGATATCAATGACATAACGTCCAAACCGCCACCGGAGTCT
Source organism: Endomychus coccineus (assembly GCA_958510875.1). NCBI lineage: Eukaryota > Metazoa > Arthropoda > Insecta > Coleoptera > Endomychidae > Endomychus > Endomychus coccineus. The sequence goes on from OY294069.1 coordinate 182,990,012, forward strand.
TCCTTCGCTTTCGCCTGAGGCTCCATGGCGCTACCCATCATACCGATAACATTAGAGATGAGGTCAGAGTCGAGTCCTTGACCGTTTGTCCCCATAAGAGAACCAATTCCTTTCATTAAACCCAAGAGGTTTTGGGCGTCCCCCTCTTTGTCCCCTGTAGCCATACCTGTCATTATATTATTGACCATGGAACCGAGACTTTGTACATTTTGTGATTTCATTATTTCGGCTGCTGCTTCTGCGAAAGGGTTCGTGTCTTCATCATAATTTTCTTGTTGTGATTGATGGGTTAACACGAATAAGACTAGAATGATTATCTTGAATGCCATTTGGTATGTTTTATTTCCTGAAAAGACAAAAGAAATCAAATTAACATGAGTTTCTCATGTAAAACGGCTTGAGAAGAAAGGAAGAAAGGATTTATACACTTCACAACTTCCTCGTTCCCCTGATGAACACGAGAGGACGAAACAACTGTCCGGAACTTTTATTTGCGTTGTTACTAGTCGATCTAAATTGTAGAGAAACCTTACCTTAGCGAATTTTCTTGATAATAGCTAAGGAGAAATTTTTGTTGATGAATCTAATTTGAACAGTGCGGAAACAATTATAATGTTACAAGAAAACGTGTATTCAGGGAGAAAAAATATAACATAAAAATTATGAATTCTGCGACGACTTGATGACCCCATATTTCTTGAATCTATTTACTGAGTGTGTCGAGTAATATTCTAGCTGCTTGGATTATCTGAGAAAATCACAATTTCCTTGTAGTATAATAAATTTACATCGTAAAACTATGCAAATGGTATCCACGGGCAATAATTTTATCTAAATTGTTCAACCGTAAATTATTGTAAGGATTCCGCTAAAGTACGATTGACAATGCTTTTGAATGACTTTAATTATGTTATCTTTTCAGAAATGCTGTCGGACACAAAAACGCTATCCAGAAAGTATATTTTATAATAATGACGCAGAAAGATGGAACCCGATCTTGTTTGTAGAGTTAGAAATGTGCCACTTTTATTTGATCCCAATTATTTTTGGACACATTTTAAAATGCAATATCCCAAAATTATCAACCCTAGTGGGTTCTGCTTTAGCTCGTGGTTTATGTTTGGGACCTTCAAGATTCATTTTATGAATGAAACGCAGGACATCGATAAATCGATTTTAATTATTATTAATAAATTATTAAATTAAATTATTAATTAACAATTATTTATATACCAGTCAATTCAAGTATATTTTAAGGCAAATCATATTGAAAAAATAGGAAACTTTAATTGTATTTCGCTGGTACCAGGGGACTGGAAGGCGGTAGGGGCTTAACGATTTCGTGTTTTACTATTTTAGATCTCTTATTTCGATTTTTCCTACACAAAAGATAGTTTGAGAATTTAGGACAAGGTGTAGTAAAAAAATAATGTCAACATCGATTTTTGAAATTGTAATGACTGTATTATTATTCAATATCCGTCCCCCCTCCCCACACATTCTTATTATTTCTGCTCAAATATAACAAAAATGTTGTAAAATTTTGATAAAAGATGGTGCCATAAAACAGCGAATGAGCCAATATTCTTTTGCCCGTTATCAGATTGGGTTTCATTAGTAAAATAAATCGTAAAGACCCGATGGGGCCATCTATCATAAAGGAATTTCGGACTACTTTTTGAAATATAGCATAAAACTGAAAACATACATATTTCCATACAAATTTGCTTCTGGTTGGAATCCTTTGGAGGCCTAGAAACGAAAATTCTAAGATTTACTTACCACGTAGCCAAATACAAAAATAAGCGTATTTCCTGAAGTTACAAATCTAATGTTAATATGATTATGATCGACTAACTCAATATTATTCAATACAGTCTGTAAACGGAAACGTACAACTATAATTTGTAACTATCCCAAAGCTAGATAGAAGCGAAGGTAAACATGCCCAAGTGTATTTTTTCTAATCAACTTCCACTCACCTACAATAATAATTATAAAACTATCAGTTCAATGTACACTATCTAACGGTTCTAATTCACATGTCCATATAGTCACTGGTTAACACTTTTAGGAAATATCATGCATGTACTTGATAGCGAAGGAAAGTACCACGTTGGTGGACGGATCGAAACACAGTCACAGGTAAAGTATGCAGTGGTACGTACGTACCTGCGTGACTTGCCGCCTAGTCGACTCTTCTTATAACTGTACTGTTACGGTACCTGGTCAATTTTGACTCTCTCAATGATAACTTTGCTACACCTGTAAATAAGAATCTAACTCTTGATAATTCACATAGTTGATTATTCTCAGGTACATACCTCTGTTCCCACCTCACGCTCTTCTCTCAATACTATCCATACCATCTACACTAAAGGATACGTACAACAAGTAAATATAAAATTCACGAATTTTGAGATTTGTCTTTTTTTTATTAATCAAAATTCATCAACAGTTACCTAATGACTCGGTGTAAATTATCTCTCTTTAATAGCATAGAAAATGCCAAATGTGCTATGAATAAAAGTGATGAAACGTATACATCAGCTGACTTTTTGTCAAGCGTTTATGTGATGAACCTAATAATTATTGTAGCGTGTAACCTTCGAAGAATTCGGCAGACCCACGTAAAAACAAGTTTTTGGAAAAACGTTATCCGGAATTCAGATGAATTAGTTAATGGCCATAGCTATTACCTTATTTATGCTTCCTAGATCATTCGGCGCGACCTTTTGGTTTTCAGCAATGTCAAAACTTGATTTCTACACTCTTTTATCAGAGTATAAATGATAAAACTAGATAAAATGGAACTTGATGCGCGACGTGGAAAATACGTGTAATCAGTGTCACAAAGATAATGGGATAATACATTATTTAAACAAGTGAATCTTATCTACGTTTCAAGCTTAATTAATTTACTTCCTGTACATTATTGTAGTAATTACTTGTTCAAAACCTTCAAAATGATTTTGTAGTTCTTCATAATAATATCGTAGTAGATATTTATGAATTATACTTAACAAACGGGTTAATTTCAGACCGGGGTAAGCTCAAATGTCTTTATAAACAATATAATTCGAATTCAAGTAATCCAAGGTTGATAGAATTGTCAAGTTGGGTCGAAATCACCCCATTCAGGTCAAAAACATGCTTCAACCGATTCGTCTTCATCTCATCCTAAGCCAGATTTTCCTCGGATAAGTGGTCAAGTATAACAACGAAATACACAGGTGTAAAGAAAAGACTAGCATCATTTCTTTATGTAAACTTTGTCATAACAAATAACCTCACCCAATCCATAATCCGACAGCTTTGGTTTTGGATTACGTGCACACAGTTACCTATTACATTCCTTCAAGTGTTAACTAATATTTCATCTAACCATAAGTATTAAAAAGGGCATAGAATAGGGATGTAATCATAAAAATTCAGTATTCCATATTTAGTGCTTTTTTGTGTTAATATGTGTCCCTTCTAATTTCTATTTTACTCTTGTTTTTCCCCCAAATAATTGATAGCACCCTAAATTAGAATTAGTTTCTGGAAAACGTGACTCGATTTTACATCCGTATTTGAATAGAAAAAACTAAGATTTACGGGGTGTTTTGATATATGTGGTTTTGTAATATTGAATTGTAAAACGGAATAATCATTATTAGTATCACAAACTAACAACTAGGAAATTAAAATAACAGATAAGATGACGTGGATGAGCTTTATTCGTGGAATATTATTCTGATATGTTCATGGGACAACCGAATGGGACGAAAATAAAAGTCATTTACATGTAACTGTAAACGGGCTATAACAAACGTATAAACTCTTGACATATCAAGGAGAATATTGGCGCCGTTCAACTCACGTAGGTACATTCGACATGTTTGTTAGGTAGGTACCTGACCTGTAACAACATTAGGCCAACGAATATTGACTTAATCAATTGAATATAAGTTAATAACTATAATTCAACCCTCTTATTCTTATACGTTGCCAGCGAACGATTTTGATTTCCTAAATTGGAAATCCCAATGATTAATTAACGACACTCACCGCAAACAACGACATATTATCAGAATTTCAAGAATAATGTTACATATACATCGACAGATGGAAATTCAGATGACCAAGTTGAAACAATTATAGAGAATGAGATGAAATAAAATTTACCTTATTCCTTGAAATATGTTATCGAAACTTTTAAAGCATCTGTTTTACTTCTTCTATGCTCGAATTCAAATTCGATCATAGATTTTTCAATTCATTTGATAACCGATCAGTATTTTTTCTTGTGATTGAACTGTAATGAATTTTATAAATCAATATTGTTAGAAGTACCTAATAAAACTATTCCATTAACGCGTAGGTGATAAGCTTAATATCACTCTCTCCATTGTTCATTTAATTGAAAGAGACCCACGTTAATTTAAAAGTAAAGTTTTATAGCAATGCAATGAAAAATACACTTCAAGGAGAAAAAACACACATCCACACCGACTTCATACAGACAGGAGTTTGTTAACAGTTTAAACCGATCCTGCATTTGCCATCGAATTTAACCATTTATATTTGAAAATTAAACTATTAAAAATGTCACGTCAATAAAAATATAGATGTTTACCTCCAGTATTTCCAAAATAAATCCAAGAATCTCACCAGAAGTATTACTAACGTTGGAAAAAAATACTTTTGAACAATAAAGAATGTCAATTTAGTATTATCTATATAATCTAGTCGTTCTATACCCCACGATAGAACGTGGGGTAACACTTACCGCAACTATAATAATATCTTGGTAATGATAAGTAATCCTATATTAATTTAAACTCAGTATATAAAATGTATATCCATTTTTATTAATGAGCAACAATTACAGGCAATGAGGTTCGTTCAGATTAATAAATTATAATAAATTTAATAAAATCATTAATAAAGATTTGTTGTAAAATATTTCAAACGTGACGGTTATTTCTTTTTGATACTTTTACAGACCCATTCCATGCCGTCACGAACTCCTTCACCTTTGGAAGCCACACAGGCTTGTATCTGCCAAGTTCTGTCTTTGATCGAATGCAAGCCCAAAGCTTGGGCTAAATCTGCAGCCGATAAAGATTCTGAAAGGTCTTGTTTATTAGCGTATACTAGCAATGGAACTTCTTGTAGTTTATCATCGCCCAATAGTTCGTACAATTCTATTCCTGTTTCCTCTAACCTTTTCTTGTCGGAGGAATCTACCACGTATATCTAGAACAAATCATCATTAATGGTTGAGAGAAAGGCTAAACATTGATTTTATTATCGTCCTTACCAAAACATCGGTATTTTCGAAATAATTCTTCCAATATGGTCTAATCTTCCGTTGTCCTCCGATGTCCCAAACATTTAATTTGAAACCATCAGAAATAACAGACTTTATATTGAAACCTGCCGTAGGTGTTATATGTGTTATATCTTCAGAAGCTAACGTTTTGAGAATCGTGGTTTTTCCCGCATTGTCCAGGCCCAGCAGTAATAAACGTAACTCTTTTTCCGGTGATGCTCTGAGTTTCCTCAAAATTGATAGCAAACCCTTAAATTAAATAAAGCATTATGTTATAAACCAGATTGGGTTGATCCAGTTACGCTATGCTTATCCTTACTCCTTCCATCATTTTGATGGATTTTGTGAAACGAATTATTAATTTAGAGGTAGAGTAACTACTCAAAGATTTGGTTCACCAGGTTCAGCGCTGTCTAGGTCTAAAAAGTCGTGTATTCATTGTTCAACCTGGTGAACCAAAGCTTTGCCTATTGACTTCTAACAGGAAATACGTTTGTAGTTCACCATGTAAGGAACTACTCATTTCTTTAACGAAATAATAAATAAAACTACTTTGTTTTACTATCACTGATATCTAATATAGTCGTTACTATAGTTTCAACACTAAACGTGTCATCTTCAGACGAAAAATGAATTTAACAAATATTAAATCTACTATATATAGATTAAAGAAGGATTTCAAACAAATTTCATGGCTATAGGAAATAGTTCTAGGAAAAACCAGAGAGGGGTAAGGTGATTAGGTAATTCCGTACGGCTTCCACAATTGAAGTTTTACTCATTTCTTCAATAAGGCATTGATAATATAAAGATTCTTGACCCAGTATGAATTTATATAAAAATTCTCGGGAAATAGGTCACAATAAAACTCAGTTTTAAATTTTCGTCTTTACGTACGTTTCGGTCTCACGACCTTCATCAGAAGACTTATTATGTAAAAAGGGGTTAATTAAAACTAATTAGCACAAGCGTCCATATCGCACAATTTTCAATCAAAAAGCCCATGCCGTCGAAACGAACAGAACCACGAATAATCGAAAATTGTATCGTTAATATTAAAGTATAATTTTTTTTTGTAACAAGAATCCACTGTTGTAAAATTCTCATAATATACAAACGCATATTTCTATGGTCTCAAAGCAACTGAAGTTCGAAGCTATTTGTTGATATTTACTCGAAACAGAAGTAGATTTATGACGTACTTGAAAAGGTTTTAGACCTGCATTGGAATTTACTTTAAGCGTTCTTCCTAAAATATACTTTTAACATTATAAAGACGCATGTAGGTATTTGCAAGAGTTTTATTTAATCAAGTTAGTATAAATCTGACTCAATCCCTGAATATCATTCCTATGGTTCACATAATTGGAATCCCGTTTTATGTGAATCATCTTCAGGATAGATCTTTTATAATATTTGGTTTCTTTAGTTAAAATATTAAAATTTTTGTAATCAAACTGATGGTTATAATCAAAGCAGTGTTTAGCAAGGGCGGCGGAATTTTCTAAGTTATTATTTCTTGTGCTATACTTATGGCCGTACATTCTTTTTTGTAAATATTGTTTAGAGATTCCAGTATAAGTTCCATCACAATCTAAACAATTCAATTTATATACCGTGTGGGTTTGTTTATCTTTAGGTATTACAGGTTTTAGATTTGAGAAATATTTCCCAACACAGTTAGTAGGTTTATGCGCAACATTTATATCGTACTTTTTCAAACATTTCTTAATTTTTTCTGAGGTCTCCGGAATGTATGGTAAAGTTATATAATTGTCTGTATTACCTGTTATGTTATTTTTATATGAAGAACCATTATAGATTTTGTTTATTCTCTCTTTAATGATAGGATTAAAGAACGTTTTTGGTTAGCCATTCATTTCTAGTGTATTACGAACAATTTTTAAATTTTTGGGACGGTCTTCTGCGTGGGACAATTTCACCGCGCGGTCTGTAAGGCTGTTAATGACACTTTTTTTATAACAAGCTGGTGCAACGGAATTGAAATGAAGATAACGTTGAGACCAAACTTCTTTAGTAAACCAAGAAGTTTTTATTTTTCCATCCGCATCATGCCTAATGTTCATATCTAGGAAATTTATGTTTTTGTTTATTTCTATTTCACAAGTGAATTGAAGTTTACAGTGGAAATTGTTGAATTTAATATTAACGATACAATTTTCGATTATTCGTGGTTCTGTTCGTTTCGACGGCGTGGTCTTTTTGATTGAAAATTGTGCGATATGGACGCTTGTGCTAATTAATTTTAATTAACCCCTTTTTACATAATAAGTCTTTTGATGAAGGTCGTGAGACCGAAACGTACGTAAAGACGAAAATTTAAAACAGAGTGTTATTGTGACCTATTTCCCGAGAATTTTTATATAAAAAAATAAGGCATTGATTAAATCAAAATGGATATTGTGAATACTCGCACCATCTGTGATTGAAAGGCTCAACTCATTATTAAGACGAATGAAACTCTGTAGCCTTAATGTAATATTGGATAGTGTTCTACACAAACAACAATGAACAACAGATTTCTTTACTTCAACTAATAAATCGGAAATCTAAACATTACTGTGCAACCTGACTTGTACGTTTCAAAATTCACAAACATTCTAGTAATTAATCACTGCATTTTGTATACGCACAGACAGTCGAATGACCATAGTAGGAACTGAGTAATTCATCAATAATTTTAATCGCGACATCTGTAGTTGAGAAGCCTAACTTATTATTAAAACGAATGAAAGCTCCAACCAAAATAATGAATAGTTACCTACAACAGATTAACACAACAGGAATATTATGTTCGTTGGAACAGATTCCTTCACCTCAATTGAAAGATTATAAATTTTCTTAATACCATGACTACTGTGCAAACACTGGCAAACTGACATGTACGTTTCATAATAAATTCACAAATATTTCAGTATTTAATCATTTTCTTCGCTCATTTTGTTAATTTCATGTAAAGAATTCAATCAACTCACCATAATGGAACTTTATGATAATTTCTGACGTTTCAAATATTAACAAAAGTGCTACAAAAACAGAAATTCTTCCAAGGAACTTCAACCCGTTTTGTTTACTGCGTTTACCCGTTTACCTACTGTCAACATTGGAAACCAAGAAAAAATCAATACAATGAAGGTATACTGTAACGGTTTTAATTTGTATAAAAAATTCAAAACTAGTGAGCATGTTATCAAAGGTTTTACGGATATTCTTTACGAGGACCTCACAGATTTGGAGGTTAGCTTGTCGTTCGCCGTCTTCCGTGCAGGCAACCAGTTTTACTTGAGTGGCGGGAATTTTACAGAAACCAAAAAACTGCACTTCGACGATATCGGCACTGTCATATGTCTGTCTTGCACAAATGATAATATCTTCGTGTTGAACATGAATGGGGCATTGTTCAAGATTGATATTTGCGATTTGAGCGTAATAGAAGAATTACGTATGGCGGAACGATTAGGACACAATGAAAAATTCGTACATTTCGTTTGTGGCGATAAAATTCACGTAGCTTCGACCGATCAAGGACATTTGTACGATTTGCCGAATAGATTGGAATTTGAGAATAACTATATTATTGATATCAAAGTAGGCGCAGTGCATTGTTTAATTCTGGACAGCAGAGGAAACATCTATACTTTTGGATCCGGGAGGTAAAACAACATTCTCGTTGGTGCCCTATATCAAAAAAATAATGTTTAAATCTATAAATATTTGCTTACCAGACAATTTTAAGCCTATGACACCCATAACTTCATACCTAAAACTGAGAAGAATCCTAAAATATCTCCAAATGGCTAGTTATTGAATTCTATATTCCCAGCTGTTCAATCAGCCAATAAGAATTGTTCTTAATTGATAACACAATTAGGAAAAATTTTTCAACATAATACTCAATTTGTGTCTATTTCTATTGATGGAGAATCTTGGCTTCCGAATGGATTCCGCGTCACAATAGCTCGACTTGATGCCGACGTTTCGCCAACCATTACAGGTGGCATCTTCAGAGCAGGCTTGAGGCTTGAACTGAAACTGTTAAAACTGAAAGCTATTGTGACGCGGAATCCATTCAGAAGCCAAGATTAGCTATCCGCGGAAGTCTACTATTCAAGATATTTCTATTGAATTCAAATTTAGGATGGGACATGGGCGATGTTCATAGAAAAATAGCCAAATTCACAGAATGTCAAACGTTCCCACAAATGTCTATTCCCTAAATTTATAAAGCCTTTTAACGAATTTACGGTACATTTTTTTCTATCTGTCTAACAGGATTTTTATTGCAGTCGTGGACAATTAGGAACCGGAACATTGGAAGACGAAGAAGAGCCAGTCCTAGTAGATGCTCTAGCAGGAATATTTATCGTTGCAATTGCTTGCGGCACGTGGCATTGTGTCGTTCTTAGTAAAGAGGGTGACGTTTATACTTGGGGTTGGAATGGTAATGGACAACTTGGATTACCCATGTCGTCGTCGGAATCCGGTGAAGGAGTTTCACTTATGGCAACTCCGCATGTTGTTGATTTTGACGATTCTGGTGCGAATGCCGTGAAAGTGGCTTGTGGGAAAAGACATACCATCGTTTTGTTAGGTGAGTATATTATCAAACGTACACGGTTTTTTGAAAACGATGATGTTCCATGCTTTATGATTTTGGCTAGATTGTAAGCTATAATATAACCATGCTGGTTACGCTACAACGCTTAGGTAATATCTTCCATAGCATACAAATATATAGAAAAATTTCCCTATAAAATCTTGATGGAACTGATCCGGATACGGAAGAAACTTTGACAAATTTGGGGGTCCTTTGCCCTTTAAACGCTATTTCATTACTAATCGATTCCTTCTTAAATTTACAGATAATGGCAAATTATATGGTTGCGGTTTCAACAAGTACAAACAACTGCTGGACGTGGAAGGAGATAGTATAGAGAAAATGACTCACCTCCATGACTTCTCAGATGAAAAAGTAACTTGTATTAAGTGTGGACCTTGGAATTCTGTAGTTTGTTGCCAATAAATAAAGTATAATCAAAGTTTTATCTACGTTTGAATGTTTCCAGGTTCATAACCGCTTAACGCGACTGGATGTGTGTAAATTGAGCAAATGGAAACTAAAATTGATGTCAATCCATCTAGCGAGGGTTCTACTGAAGTTTATAACGGTCGATAATTGTTAAATTGTGTCGTGTTTGCAATCAGCCCGCAACTTTGTATGGAACATAAAACGAAATGTAGTTGCGCACAATATTAGTATTAAGTGTTTCAATTGATGGGGTATTAAATAATCTGAAACGTGGTCGATGAGGTTTGATTATTTTAACATGACTTTCCCGAGTAGAAGATCGGCGGGTGAATTAACAGAGCAAACAATTTCAGGAATTTTACTTCAGTAGAATTCCCTCCAAATGGATATTATCAAATCGGTGAAATATGCGCAAGCAATTCATTTTATGACCTGATTGTCTTCCAGAAAAATTGTTTCTTTTGATATTATTTGAATTTAGCGCCTCCTCCTAAAAGTACCAATTAATTTTATATTTTTCTTGATAAAATTTACCTCAACTAAATGTTTTTATAGCAGGGCTATTTTAGAATCGCAAAAAAAAATAGTCTTCATTATGAACTGATCACTATCTAACTGTAACTGAACAGAATTTCACTAAAACAGGCGTGCATAGTTCGACCTAAATGGTGGATGCGCTTCAAATTATTTATAGTTGAGTAGAAAAAATCAAAGTCTTATATTTTATAAGTAAAATTTCAACTGTGAAACTGAAACTGAAGAAAAGTGTATTCTTGATAATACTTAATGCTAATAAATGTGTAAACCATCTGTTTTTCTTTGTGAAAGATGTCAGTAAACACATTTTGATGTTATAACACCCATATTTTCAAATCCATTCCATGAAAATATTTTGATTGGTTGAGGAAAAAATAATAAAACAACTGCAAACATTTTAATGTAGTCCACAGTATAATAAATACTGGTATACTTCAGAATTACATTATAAATATACAATGTGTATGGTATTTTTTTGTATTTTTTGTGGTTTTAAAATATTTTCTGAAAATAACAATTTCCCACAAAGCAATAATTGTTCAAACATCCAACTTTTATAATAAAACATGATTTACAAGTCACAGATATTTACGAACAAGAATACGTTGTATTTCATCATAAGAAAAATGCTAGATTTTCGGGCCGAATACGGTTATGAAGAATTTCAAAATCTAGTTTTTTTCTTTTACACGGTAAATACAACAATTGATATTATATATTCACGCTAAAAAGGCATTTAGTCACATTTTATAATACGAAATGATACAAAACGAAATTGTTTTAACAAAGTTTTTGCTTACATTAAGTTTTAATTCTAACATATTGTCAAAAAATGGAACATTTCATAAAATAAATTAAGTTCAACAAATATTTTGGATTTATTCAATAAATAAATTACTTGCTTGCACCATTTCTTAATACAAAATACTTGTTGAAATATAACATAGTTTCGCTTGAAGCTTTTTGATATAAATTTTTTTGATATATCGGATATGACAATACTTTGGTCCCAGTGTGTATCTGTATCTTTATTTCTGAGTTATGGCATATTTGAAAATGATGCATATTCAAACAAATTTAATTTAAGAAAGTATTTATGATTCGTCAGTCTTAGATCAATTTTATCGATCACATTTATATATTTAAATTTTCTACCAAATTTTAAGCACATTTTTAGACTAGATTTAAAAAAACATCAATTAACAAAAAACTTTCGCACCAAATACAGGTACAAAATATTTTTGAAATCAATTTGTTTTAAGTGACAAGACACTTTTTGGTGTTGAGTGCTTTCTAAATTGCGTGCTTTTATAGCGTTAAAAATAAATTCAATTTATATTTTACAAATAAACTTTAAAGTTATCAACAGTTATTATTAAAAATTAGGCGCATTCACTTTTTTTAAACAACTTTAAACCGAAGTAATTCTAAGGTCGACGTAACAATCGCGTAACGCGAGATACTTCAAATAATTGTATATATTATTTATTTAAAAGAATATTATTCAAGGAAAGAGTTTTTCAAGCTGTTCATTCAACCGAATTATTTATCTGTACTGGTTTGAACAATTAGATTAAAAATGAAAAAATCATTGAAAACTTCTTTCCTGTAGTGTAAGTTAAGTAATTATTCTGATCGTAAACGGAATGTAATGATTATTTTCGTAACAAAAGTGGAAAAAGATAATTATTCAGAAGCCTATGACGCCTTTAAAAATTAGGCATACCGATTAGAAAATATATAAAATTCTTTGAAATACACCTTGTTATTTTTTGACAGAAACGTTGATCATGAGTTTAAGTTATTTTGTAAACCAAGTCTTTCAATTTTATTTTAATTTTAATAAGTTTTTGCTTATTTTTATTCTGCGAATGGTGTACTATAACAAGTAAAAGTGTGTTTACAATTTCCACATTTGTCCCGTAAATAATAATTAACAGAAGAATATAAGTGAATATTGCTAATATTGATTTCGAACCGTTTCGAAATATGCCATGAATTTGTAGTTTATATTTGTTGATGTGTATTATAGTTTGAACTGTTTAGTTTTGCTACCATATTAATGAAGATTTCAATCTCTAAATCTATTGTATATTACTATAGTTCTAAGTTAGTTTAAGTGCCATCACCGGGGGTATTAGTGTCAACTTTACAACAAATTCTATTATAGTGAATTAAAACCTAACCTCTCTTGTACTGTATTTGTCATAATGACTTATTAAAAACTAACAACTATTAAGTATACATTCTGTATTCGAAACTTCTACAATATAGAAAGTAGCTGTAATGTATTTGTTTGTGTGTATGTGGGTGTGTTAAGCTTTTGAAATCGTGAACATTAGAAAAAATCCAAGTTTCTTATTATCGCTTTTCTGTTAGTGGACTTTGCACCATTGTTAAACGTTACAGGTACACGCTAATGACTTATTCATATACTTGGGCATTTTCCAGATTCCAAATGCTTTTGCAAGTGTTAGAGGAAATACAATTAATTTCGAACTATGTTGAAATTATGAAAACACGTATCGCATGAATTATTTAATTACAAATGATCTCAATCTAAAAATACATACTGTCATGGATATTCTATAATTACAACAAAAGAAAACGCCAATCTCAAAATTGTAAATTTGTAAGTTGATATATTATAATTTAATTTTGATTTTCACCGGCGGACAAGACATGTATCGCGATACGTGTTTTGGATTCAATGTGGATATAAACTGTCTGTGTTTGGTGCTGAATGTACGCAAAACAATTGCTCTCAACGCCATCTACGACGGCGTTTAAAATAAACATAATTATCTAATAACACAAAGTTACATAAAACTGAATTTTACGTAAAACTTCTTCATTAATATGGTTGAATGTGGGTAATTGTAACTGTATTGTTTAGGTGATTGCGGAATATAACAAAACAGAAATAAACCAATTGTAGAGGTTATAACGTTAGCAGGCACACGGAAAATCAATCGAGTGCGCACTGAGTTGAGTTTTATGTACAAGGTTTTCTTTAAGCAACTTATGTATATCAGCTAAACTACGGAATTAAAAATTAATTAACAAATACGTCTATATATAAAAAAATCATTAAAATTATGTGTATGTAAAAAAATATTTAGGAATAAAAACTATAGAAAGTCTTATCAATGTGAAAAACTATAATTGGAATGGATAATCTAGAAATCTATTAAATATAAGACCTTGGTCCGAATGATTTACATTAAACGAAATACTGACGATGAATGCAAAAATTCGTAATGCATTTGTCAAGCAGTTACACGAACTTTCAATACTGACGACTGTATGAGAAAGTTATTTTTTCTTTGCGTTACTTTTTTCAATTCTCCCCTAAGAGGGTCTTCTGTTTAGGATGATGCACTTTTCGTTGATATATTTATATCGGATCATTTCGGTTATTGAATTGAAGAAGACCTTAACAGTTATATTTGAAATTTCCATGTTCATCTAGGTCGACTCAGCTTTTTTTTCTTATAGTGAAGTTACGTCATTGTTTTCCAAAACAGTTCTTATAACAAGAACTGTGGGATAAATAAAATATCAAGCGATGAAGTGCGTTTACAAACAAAACATTTCAAAAGTGTTATGATACGATTCGATGATGCATTAACCTTTAAAAGACCTTATTGTACTACTACTTAAATTTAAATACAAAATTCCGTTCTTTCAAATTTATATGAGTTTTATTTTATCTTCCTCGTAATGCTCACCATCATCGATGGAAAATCCTGATTTTATTAAAATATCATGATTTACAAAACTGAAATATTTCAACAAAAAGTCAATCATCCCATTTCATGACAAAATAAATTTATTTTAAGTCCGTTTGGTTCCCTAAGATGAAAGTTTCCGCCGAAATGGCCTGTATACATTATTCAATAACAAACAACAATATAATTTGTAGTGTGGGTGACGTTTCTTCTATCAATAAGTGATAAAATGGTTTCGAATTATGTGAAATGAACTTTTTATAAATTTTCGTACCGAAAAAAATCAACAAAGCATCGTGAATATCTTGATACATTGTTTTGAAAAAGTGTTATAAATCTCGAATTTGTCACGTTAAAATAAAAAAAATATTTTCTACAATGCTTCTTTTTTAAATCTCCTAGAGATGCACTTCCAAAGCTACATACCAATCATGCAATACAAACGAAATGAACCAGGCCCCATATTTTTATTTGTAACATTGGAGAAAATTCAATTTGGGAGTCAACGATAAATAATCTCTTACATATCCAAACAAACAAAAAATATATCTTACTAATTTAGAGCAAATATAACATTTCAAAAGCCTGTTGTAGCATTCCAAAAAAAATATGAGCTGGTTCATTGCGAATAGTTTTGTATTTGGTGTAACAGAATGCAATATATCTGATAGTAAATGAACGTTGACATAGTCGGCAGTTTGCCGTAGGAAGTTTGCTGTTTTCGATTTATCTAAATTTTGAATAGTTAATATGATTTATGAAGAAAAAGCATGTTTGTTGACTATCAAAACTAAATTTTCCTAATAATTTGTCTATTTACGCGTAACAATATTCAGATTTATGAAATAAGTCTTTAGTATTAACAAACATAACTCAACATTGACCAATAGCTTGCAACAAATATTACTAATATAAAGGTATTTAAAAACAATTATTTTGTAACAGTTTAGAATCGAATAATCATTTAGTGAGTTACGTAATTAAATGTATTATTTTTCTGCGTATACATCAAAGTTATATTTTTACACTGCTAATTTTACATTTGGACCTCGTTTTGAAAGAAAAAAAAAACGATCAGGATGACCGCGTTTATCACATTAAAATTAAATAATTAATTCAAAGGTGTATTAACACTATTCAAAAATTGCACATAAGAGTGATACACTTGCGATAATTTTTTAGGTTCAACTTCATTTCTAACTGACATTTTAAAACACCTTTCATCGACTATGACGATACGATTTGAAAAGATTCTGTATGCAAATTGTCAGGAAACTACTCGAATTTGAGGTCATGTTGGAGGAAAGTCTCTGTGTCAAAATGAAGCAAAAGCTCGTTATTATTTGCAACGAAATTTTAAACGGAAGTTTCTAGAAATAATAACATCCGTCTTCTAAAATACAGCTGCGGATTTTATTAGGTTATTTATTGTTCAAAATATAAAAAGAAAAACTTTAAGAAAGGACTAAGTTCAACTTAATTTAAGGAAGTTGTGAAACTTCTTTAACCTTTTCATGCAATATAAGAGAAAATAACATCATGGGGCGATGGCCACAAAATGTATAAATTTCTTATATTATTTGACGAATTTTCAGTTGAAATCAAACATTAATCTTCATATTTTGCTTACAGAATGCTTTTATATGTCCGTGACAATTAAATTGTTTGCATACAAAATCTTCCCTCTTTTAATTGAAAAACAAATCCGGTAAATGATTTTGCCTATTTTACGCTATTGTTGGTGTGTTAATTTCCGGGAAACTGGCGTAAAACTGATAATTTGTCGTGTGAAGTCTAAAAGCGCAAAAGTGTGATACACAAACATTTAAAAATTACAGTGTATTTGAAATCTTACTAACTAGGAGAACAGAAGAAGCATATCAGCTTCAAAATTAACATCACATTTTATAAAATGCATTCCAATGATCTAATTGGCTTCTAAAGCCGAGATCACAAATCTTTTATAATGAATTGTATCAACTCTAACGTTGCGAATAAAAAATCTGGCACGTAGATGGTTGGAATGTTTTGTTTTGTCAATTTTACCGATTTCCCAATGTTTCGGCCTTTTCTTTTGATTTCATTTATCACTAAAAACTACGTAGGTCACAGGACTGTGGGAAATGTTCGAAATATCGGGAAAACTGACAAACGATATGTATGAAAAGCATACCTTTTTTTATTTACAATATACTGCAATATTTTGGTCCAACTTAAATATGTGTGTGTGTTCTGTAAATTCTGGTTTGGTTTTGATGAACCGTCATCGGAGCAATCCAATTTTCCTTCCGCATAGACTTTGAGAACAGACAATTATAATATAATGGAAAATAATAATCGTAAGCTGTGCAATTACTTAGGTTTCAAGAAACCGTCGAGACCCGTTTGTTTCGGTCTGCAACATCATTCAATCCAGATGAAATGTGTTTTTTTTTAATACTGGTTTTCGGAAATATTCAAAAAGTTGAGATGTTACTAAATGATGTGACTGACAACGTAGTTTCACAGGAAAATTGAAAAAATTGATGAAATCATAATAATCATAAAAAAATACTACAAGTAAATTTGGAAACAATCATTGACAATGAACAGCATTTAGATAAAATTTATAATCCGAGCGAAAATGGGAAAATGAATTTTTAACCCAACAGAACAAAACAACCAATGTAAAATTCTTCATGAAAAGGACCTGAATTTGTTGAAAATCAAAAATAAATATTAAACAGAAAGAGCATTTAAGATCGTAAGATTCGAAACTGTGTAAAAAATATTTCCAATTTATTCTCACTCTCTTGTGATATTACAGCTGAGAATCGATAATCACTCACACATTTTCAACTTGTATCACTTCATTCAAGTCTCGACAGAATCTTGAAGCAGATAATTGTTGAGAAGTTAAAGAATGAAATAGGTGCCTACTTTTTTCCTTAATATTCTAATACTGCTTCGTGTGATAATTGAACTTGCGATGGAATTAATATTAATTTATCAATCTTGGATATTGGAAAATGGTTTGCCCGTGATCGGTTTACTTAAGACTGTCGGTTTCGATTCGGTTTATGGTTGGTTGTGTTATTTGACGGTTGTTGAAAGGGTTTTGAAGCATTTAAACTCTACCAGGAGTCAATCTTTTATCTCTCAAACAAAATAGCTTCCATTTGAAATATATAATATATTTAATATTTCTTATATTCTACCTAATATTGATGTAAATATATATGTATATACCAGCTAATTGCACTTTGTCATATGAAAACAAAAATATCGCTTGGTAAACTGTTCGAATTATCATTATCAAGCGTTCAGTTAACCAACGAACATATTATCGAATATGTATCTTATGGGTCGAAATAAACCAGACGCTTTCGAATTTTGCACTCGTGCATGAAACGCAGACAATAACTTTAAAAATCATTGAGTATAATATTACATTTTATTAGTCAAAGATACATTTTTTCCGCTCTATTAAAAAACGGGCTAGAGATCACTACCCCAATAAATTCAACATATTTTATGGCCAATAAAGCCGAAGAATCGAATCTAAACATAAATTTAAATTTGACGTTGACAGAAGATTCGGTCCAAAGACGCACTTCATGCTTTATTTATAAAATAAGCAATCCAGAGAAAAATCCTTATCTACATTTTGTTCACTCATCATATTAAATTACGATGACAAAAAAAAAGAAATGAAAAAATATGAGTAAATTAAAAGCGTCCGGTTTGTTCGGTCCACATCACGACATTTCAATTAACTAATTCTAGTTGTTTAATTTCATATTTATATTTAAGATATTTTTAGAGAAAATATACATCAAAAATTTTGAATAAATCACAGATAGATATAATTTTTCAATGCTGGGTTTTTAACCCATGGATTTTCGATATAATAATGAACTCTCATACCATCAAAGCAGCAGCTATTTGGGAACATGTATCGAATGAATTTTATACATTTTGAGGTATATGCCACGTAAAAGACACATATAGATTACATTGATGATACATTTTTCTTTGGAGCATGCCAAAAAACATCGAACAATAAACATATAAACCGCTAACGCAACCAAATATCTGTTACGAAATTTTGAATAAAGAAACAATATAATTAGTATTTTGATTGGGATTCAAGAATTTAACTTGGCGTTTCATAAGATAACAAAAATTATCAAAAATATCTTACAATTATTTACATTTTATGAATGTTGTAAAAAACAAATCAGAATTTTTGAAAAATTGAATTTAGCTAAGTCACAATTGTATTAATATCGAAGAAACCTCATCAATTTCAAAAAGTAACCAATAAAAATTATTTTTCAAACTTCAATTCATTTACTGTTATTTATAGAGGGGTCAATGGAATTTCGAATATTAATCAGTGAAAGTGAATATTCAGATAAGATAATACGTGGAAATACAACGAAAAAAAAAATAAAAAAACAATAGGATTCCTAAGTTGAAACGCATTTAGTAAATCATAGACATTAAATAGACGGCATATTGGAATTTAAGAGGGGTAAGAAATAGTTTCAATCACCATATAGTCAAATTATTATTATACCTTGGTATTTGTTTAGAATAAAATACAAATACAATTGGTGGGACATGTTAAATTCATCAATTCCAAGTCCTTTTTAACATTGTATATCTGGCTTTATGGAATAGAAAAAAAATTGACTGTTCTGATAACAATTGAACTATTTAAACGAAGTTTTATTTGGACAATTAATAATGGATAAAATCAAAATTATTTGGGAAAAAACAAGACATAACAGACTGATGATTGAGGTTAGCTTTTCCTTTTCAATAATTCATATTTCATTTATATAATAACACTATTTACTGTTTTTATCACTTATGTTATAGAAATACTAACGTTTCGACAACTATCGTGTCGTCTTCAAAACGATACAAATATCAATAGGATACTCAAGATATTTATATTAATATTGTAATGTTCAATTCTCACAATCCATTTTTTTTGTAGAACCGCACTACCAGGTTTCGAGGTTAATTATTACACCTCATTCTCAGGTGTATGTAAAACATGGATTTAATATATACAATTATTTATACATCATATAGCTTCATTTCCAGATAATTAAAGTTATTATCTGGGAATGAAGCCATATGATGTATAAATAATTGTATATATTGAAATCATGCTTTATATATACCTGAGGATGAGGTGTAGTAATTGATCTCGAAACCTGGTAGTACGGATTTACAAAAAAAAATGGTATGTGAAAATTAAACATTACAATATTAATATCAATATGAACTCACACTTGGGTGAAACCAATTTATAGTTAAACATAACAAACGTGGATTCAAATTGAATATGGAGAAATATATGCCAAAGGTGAACTTACCAAGGTAATTTGGTACTAACTGATTTTATCTTTTCAAGTTATCGGAAAGAATTTCATTTAATATTTGGGGTTTTAAACTAATTTTCAGATTATGTTTCGATATCGATGAAATGCCACCATTTTTTTTGTTTTCTTTTTGCGGTTTTTAGGCAATCGTAAAGTTTTACCTGTTTAGAGTGCGATAACTTAACTTGGGACATCAAGTCGTAGCATTTTCGATCTTTCAGATTCAATAGTACTTTATTGAAGAAAGAACAAATGTGGAATTTACAAAATGGATTGAATTATGTTGAAAATTCTATGTAGTTTAAAATAGAAGGAATATTCTACTTGGTATTATCAATCTTTTGTCCATAAAAAGAAAACAAAAGAGAAACATCAGCGTTAGCCGAACATATTACAGCTCACAGCATTTCTCAAGAAAGTTTGTCTTTTTTAAAACACAGTACGAACAATTATCCAGGTAATATAGAAGGGATGGAAATGAATAAACGAAAAAGCAATTTATTAAGTTCAGATTTATCTACAACTGAGGATAATCTCTTTGTTTTCTAATTTAGTTTGCTCTGATGATGGCTACTTGGTAGCCCAAAGCAAAAAAGCCTTACTACTTTAATACTATTTTGATTGAATAGGGGTGATTATTAGTGTTATAGTGCATCCACAGTTGAGAAATCTTCTAGTTTATTATATTTTACTATAAATATCCTAAAATCTCTTATGTTTAATCGTACATTAGTATCGTTTTGAAGATGACACGCTAGATGTCGAAACTACAATCACATTAGTGTTTCTACTAGAAGATCGGTTAATACACTGCACATACCACCAAAGGGTTAAGACAGAATGAAAAGAAATGCTCAAAATTTACAAAACGAACAGTTAATCGCAAAAAAATCACTATCCAAGAATCGAACCTCCGGCCGACCCTCAACCTCTAAATTTCCCAATTTAGGTTTAAAAGTCACCTGAATTGGTAAATTCAGTCCTCTTTTATGCAACATGGGCATATAAAATGCGGATGACATGTAGCTAGGCTACAACGTACTGGTTATACGGTACACATCCTCCAGTCTATTTCTCTCTACAATCGGCCAGACAGTTGGCGCACCGAACAGTGCGCGAAACAAAGCGAATATCGTCGAGTATTTCAATGGACCATTCTGCTCAATAATTCTAAAACGCCTTAAGGTTGGACATTTATGCCAGTAAACTCCGAGTTTGTATCAATCAAAATTTCTCCGTCTTAATAATATAAGTGATAAAATACCAAGTAATAATTGTTTTATTATATCAGGAAGTAACGGCTTCCACCATCGATGTATTCCTATTTCACATCATTTAAATATAAAATAGTGATTTGTATTTGGATAATACTCTGTACAAATCACAAATAAACCGAAATTAAAATCCTCAAAACAACAGTGACTTTAACATTTGATGTACAACTTTCAAAAATGAAAGAAGATAATGGAAAATTAGTGAACAATCATAATAAATCTGCGATATTTGGTTACGTTAGACTTGTTTTTTATGGTCACAGATATAGTAAAGGTATAACTATATCTGTGTTATGATTGATATGAATACACTTTAGATTGAAAAACATCTAGTATACAATAGGACTGCTTTGATGCTTGCTAAACGATTCTCTATCCTAAGAAAGTAATAAAAAATGTAAAATAAATTATGATCAACAAACACCGTCATTTCGCTCTGCATTACAACCACCGAGTTCCCTTTCCATGCTCTACGTTATCGTACAAGCTGATTCCACAAGAATGGTTTCCTCTTCAACGATTTCCGAAACACGTCATTAAATGTAGGCATTTCTACAAATTATACATTTCATGTTTCCTCTATTCATAAATTCGTATAAATATACTAGTGGAGTGAATCTACGGAAAAATAGGACGAGGCTTGTAAAAATTTGATAGAGGTTAGCTTCCCGGAAAAAATGGTGTCTTATGATAAAAATATTGAGATCCTAAAATTTCTATTACCAATATTGGGTGGAACCATGTTTAACCTTCAAAAAACTGGTTTTTTGCCCCTTTTTTAAGTTTTTTTTTGGACCCTTTAAACTTCCGCCTAAAGTTTGAAATTGGTATACCCTTTTATTACTGGTATTTGAAGAACCTTGAGTCCAAATTTCGGGACATTCCGTTAACCGTCCCTGAAATAGATGTATAAATACGTTTTTTTTGTAGCAAAAGCTCAAATTGGGCTATTTTGGCCAAATTGCAACGAAATTGGATGAAATTTTGTGAAAAAGTATGGAAAATATGGGCTGGAAATATTGAATAGTTTTGCTTGAACAACAAATTTGGCCAATTAGGCTCTTTTGTTAAAAAAGTCGGAGCGTACTCTATTTAGGCTCAAATTGACGGTTACTTTATCTAATTCAATGTGGTGTATATCCGTATCAACTTTTTTTACGATTCATCAATTTTTTTGCCATTTATGTGATTCACATCAACGTTACATTTTTTGTTCTATGAAATACATTACGTTAATGTTACTGTATGTATTATATATTATAGTAAATATAACATCATATACAAAATTTTATTTTTGAAAAATATAAAAAAAATCACTAAAAATAAATAATTACATATTATATGTTCAAAAAGTCAAGAATATAGAATTGTTTTTTTAAATTTGAATAACACATTTGTATTTATTTGATAACCTTCACCTGACGTGCGCTTATTTTAGTTCATTATACCTTATTTTTTTTCCTTTTTAATAATTTTTTTTTAATATTTTGCAAATAATTTTTTTTTAATAAAATACTTCAATAAATTTTTACTATACAAGAAATTAAGCATTCTAAATTGACAAAAAAAAATTATACGTTATAATCTGCTTTAATTTTTTTCTCACCTCACGTTGTCTTCAATAACAGTCTTCTATTATATTAAGAAGAGGCGCGGTGATAAACATTGGATGTTCGTTTTTATCGAAGGATTAATAAGGGAAAAAATATACCTGTATAATATAATGACTTTTTTCCTTTTTAATATTTTCCAACAATGAAATGTTGTACATGATGTTTGTAGATTTACTGAAATATGTATATAATAATATTGAAATAATAACGTATTTCATAGTACAAAAAAATGTAACGTTGATGTGAATCCCATAAATGGCCAAAAAATTGATGAATCGTGAAAAAAAATTGATACGAACATACACCATATTAAAGTACCTAAAATAACCTTTAATTTGTAGTAGAGTATGCTCCGACTTTTTTGACAAAAGGGGGAGCGAATAAATCTCTTTGAAAAGTAGAGAAAAAAGGAAATACTATGTTATAATTGAGGATTTAATTAATTATTTATTTATTTTTTATTAGTCCTGAAACTAAAAAAAAAAATTATAACAAAAATATACTTATGAAAAAATTAAATGGGTGTCTAGTCGAGGGTGTTTACCAATAACACCACTTTGGTCCCGTCAGATTCTTAAATTTTTTGTAATTATAAACCTCTGAATGGATAGAAGATTATAATTTCTTTTCCATCTACTTTTCAAAGAGATGTATCCGAAATAATAAAAAAAAATAAAAACAAAATTTATAAATGAATCTTTTTTTTTTCAAAACGGGCAAACAATGGGCCCACTACGAGCCTAAACATACAATTATAGATATCTTGAGTTCTACTTATCAAAAAAAGCTTCAAGGGCGCCTAAAATGATCCTCCATTTGAATAAAAAATTTGAAGTTTATACGAGTTTTCTAACCTAGAAATTTTTGTTCGGACCCACATTTTTTTAAATGGGCTAGTTTCTCTTGCTTACAAGCAAAATGGTTGAATTTTGGATATGTTATAGAGAGCATCAAACAAACTCTTCAATTTGCATTTGGTTTGGGTCAAAATACCCACATTTTAGGAGCCGCAATAATAAAAATACGATTTTTTCAAGATGGCGAATTTTGGCACAAAAAAGGGGAAGTGAACAATAAATAGGAAATGCTACCTTACAGCAGAAAATAATGTTCCTAAAGCAAAATCTGTGATGGAAAATTAAATTTTGATTTAACCAAAAAAAAACTGAAAATGGGCCATTCGATGCGTTTTGCATTCCTGAACTTTTCTCCTAGCAGTTTATTCCATGAAATAATGCGTTCTTTCCGTTTAAAATGCAAAAAACGGCGAAAATTACCAAAAATAGCCATTTTTTAACTTAAAATGGCCAATATCTAAGACCATATTCGTATATCAACAATAAAATTTTGTACATGATGTTTGTAGATTTACTGAAATATGTATATAGTAATATTGAAATAATAACGTATTTCATAGTACAAAAAAATGTAACGTTGATGTGAATCCCATAAATGGCCAAAAAATGGATGAATCTTGAAAAAAATTGATACGAACATACACCATATTAAAGTGCATAAAATAACCTTTAATTTGTAGTAGAGTATGCTCCGACTTTTTTGACAAAAGGGGGAGCCATTTTAAAGTTTGAGCCAAATTGGCCAAATTTGGATTTTAGGCAAAACTATTCGATATTTTTAGCCCATATTTAGACCACGTATTGTGACCGCCCCGACCTACTTTTTCATCAAATTTCATCCAATTTGGTTGCAATTTGGCCAAAATAGTCCAATTTGAATTTTTGCTTCAAAAAACGTATAAATATATTTCCATGAGGGGGGGGGGGGGGTTAACGGAATGTCACGAAATTTGGACTGAAGGTTCCTCAAATACCAACAATAAAAGGGGTACTAATTTCAAATCATAACGGGAAGTCTAAAGGAACCAAAAAAAAGAAAACTCCTAAACTGACCTAAAAAAAAGCAAACATTTTTTGAAGGTTAGACATGGTTTCACCCAATATTGGTTATAGGAATTTAGGATCTCATTATTTTTATCATAAGACACCATTTTTTCCAAGTCGCTAACCTCTATCGAATTTTTACGAACCTCGTCCTATTTTTCCGTAGATTGACTCCACTATACCAAAATAATATATAGTTAATTGAATTTAATCAAATATCTAAAATTTTGAATGGAATTCGCAAATGTAAAAATTTTTAGTTCAACCTAAAGAATCTTCTAGAAACCAAGAATCCACGCTCGAGGAACCAGCCTAACTATAGAATTTGAAACTCTATGTAAATAGTGCATAAGAATGGTAATTCTATGTACGAGGACACAGAGTATCCAGCTTTGCGTACACGCGTACATAGAATCGGGAACTCTGATATAAAGTACGCTTATGTCATTTAGTATAAAAATCTCTCACTTACTAGATACATATATCAGTCTTGTGGTGCGTCGTTATCTGAGGCACTGTCCGGGTTTTCACAAACCCCGTTTCTATCCATGTCAGGTAAAAAGCGCACTAACTTCTCCGGTTTCAAATTGTCTGGATTGACCAGGTCCTGTTTCAGGTAGATTCTACCGGTGAGAGGTACTTTAGACTCGTCAGACGAGAATTGGTGGTGTTTTTTGTCCGAAGATTCGTGCGAATCGTTCGATAGTTCTATTGTGTGTAGGTCGGTGGTGTCGCGCTCGTAACTCGGTGACGAGTCGTCCATCCTTTCTTCTTTAATACTCGTTCCTAGAAACAAAAGTGTCCTCTTATAGTCCAGTTTACGTGGCAGCTTAGATTCGTAAATTCTCTCGTAAGTCACCGATTTTGAACTACAAAGGCTCATTCGATTCGTAATCACCTATAGACAAAAGCCGACCACATCCCAATTGAGGGAAATTGTTTATACGGTTAACAAATAATAAATAACAATAAATAAAAGACGATTCTA
Organism: Endomychus coccineus; assembly: GCA_958510875.1. Lineage (NCBI taxonomy): Eukaryota > Metazoa > Arthropoda > Insecta > Coleoptera > Endomychidae > Endomychus > Endomychus coccineus. Next base: position 183,015,804 of record OY294069.1, read on the forward strand.
GTACAATATTTGAAAAAATTCATAAAAATAGTTATTTTTGGCAATTTTCGCCGTTTTTTGCGTTTTAAACGGAAAGAACGCATTTTATCGAATGAACTGCTAAAGGTCAAAGTTGTAGGAGTCAAATTGCATCGAATGGCGCTAATTAGTCAAGAGGAGCCCGATCAAAAGCACATTTTCGTTTTTTTTCTTGGGTAAAATTAAAATTTAATTTCCTATTACAGATTTCGCTTTAGGAACATTATTTTCTTGTAAAAGATATCATTTCCTATTTACTTTCGACCAAATTTTGTTTTCTCTATCTCTTTCTTCGAGTCAAAATCCGCCATCTCGGAAAGATCGTATTTTTACGATTGCAGCGCCTACAATGGGTGTTTTGACCCAAACCAAATGCAAATTGAAGAGTTTGATGTTCTCTATAACATATCAAAAATCTACTTTGCTTGTAAACAAAAGAAACAAGACCATTTTGAAAATTTTGGGTCCAAAAAAACAAAAAATTTTCAGGTCAGAAAACTCGTATACAATTTTGTATTCGAATAAAGGACCATTTTACGCGTATTTTAAGCCCTTGTCGCCCTTTTTTTGATAAGTAGAACTCGAGATATCTCTTTTGTATGTTTGGGCCCATAGTTGTCCATTTTTTGCCCTTTTTGAAAAGCCAAGATTCATTTGAAAAAAGAGGCCTTACCCTAGAACGTCGACCTATCAGCTCCTTTTTGAAAATTCTAGCGCGAGTTAAAGAAAAAGAACGAAAATATGCAGCCGCGCTACAAAGTCGAGTGTAAGTAATGTAGATTTCACAAAAAAATCCTATAAATTTTGAATTTTTGATTTTTTTTTATTATTTCAAATAAATTATTTTGAAAAAAAGGGGAAAAGGAAATGCTATGTTATAATTGAGGATTTAATTAATTATTTATTTATTTATTAGTCCTGAAAATTAAAAAAAATTATATAATTATGAAAAAATGAAATGGGTTTCTAGTCGAGGGTGTTTACCAATAACATCACTTTGGTCCCGTTAGATTCTCATATTTTTGTAATTATAAACCTCTGAAAGGATAGTAGATTATAACATTGTATTTCCTTTTCTACTTTTCGAAGAGATGTATCCGAAATAATAAAAAAAAAAATCAAAAATTTAAAATTTATAAACGAATCTTTTTTTTTTTCAAAAGGGGGAAGCAATGGGCCCACTACGAGCCTAAACATACAATTATAGATAGACTTTTACTTATCGAAAAAAAGCTTCAAGGGCGCATAAAATGATCCTCTATTTGAATACAAAATTTGAAGTTTATACGAGTTTTCTAACCTAGAAATTTTTGTTCGGACCCACATTTTTTTTAATGGGCTAGTTTCTCTTGCTCACAAGCAAAATGGTTGAATTTTGGATATGTTATAGAGAGCATCAAACTCTTCAATTTGCATTTGGTTTGGGTCAAAATACCCATTTTAGGCGCCGCAATCATAAAAATACGATTTTTTCAAGATGGCGAATTATGGCACAAAAAAAGGGGAAGGGAACAAAAATTGGGTCCACAATAAATAGAAAATGCTACCTTACAGCAGAAAATAATGTTCCTAAAGCAAAATCTGTGATAGAAAATTAAATTTTGATTCAACCAAAAAAAAAACTGAAAATGGGCCTTTAATCGGCCCCCTCTTGACTTATAGACTTCTAATTCGCCATTCGATGCGTTTTGCCTTCCTGTACAACTTTTCTCCTAGCAGTTTATTCCATAAAATAATGCGTTCTTTCCGTTTAAAATGCAAAAAACGGCGAAAATTACCAAAAATTGCCATTTTTTAACTTAAAATGGCCAATATCTAAGACCATATTCGTAATCAGCACCCCCAAAAACAAAAAAACAATCATAAAATAGAGATGTTGGAAAAACTAAAATCCCACAATTGCACAGCGACTGGACTATTATAATGAGTTGTTACTCACCTGTTACAAAATGAAGCGGACTCGATCCTTTTCGATACGACTCATCTCCCGAGCTATTGTTGTCTATCGTGTTAGGTTTTGGCAATGGTGTCAATCTGCTGTTTCTACATAACTGGTCCAGCAACGCCTTATTCGACATATTCTCCGGTGCCACGTTCTTCTCTTCCTTCGCCAATTGTTTTTCCTCCGTATTCGGCACGCCCGACTCCAAACTCGACCGGATTATTCCGTCCAAGAACGAACCGTTCGAACCCGTCCCGTCCAACAACGATTCGGCCATTTGTCTCGCGCTCTTGGCCAACGTCGGCGTAGTCGACGGCGGCGTCGAGTTTTGAGAACCACCACCGCCACCGCCACCAGCACCGCGTTCGCCTAATGTCCTAGACGCGTCCTCTTGTAACTTCTGCATCATCTGCGACGCGAAAAATTCCGGATTGGTGGTGAACGGAGTCGAAGACGAGGGATTCCTGGCGTATTCCAGGGGAATGTGATGAAAACTCGGATGTGGCCAGAAAGGGAAAGGGGGCGGAGCGTTATAACCGGGCAACGCGGACATGCCAGCCGCTTCGAACATGGGCAGTTTCATGCCGTTCGGCGAAGTCGGTGGGAATTTTTGGGGAGGTTTCATGATGACCGGTTTCAGCTTGTCCGGGTTGCCGCGCATCAGATCGTTCTGCTTCAGGCTGGCGATCTTTTCGTCGACCGGATTCGGTTTGGGATCGCGTTTCCTTGGTCTCATCAGATGCCGTTCTTTCACTTTATACTCTAACGTGGAATGAGGTACTCCGTAGTAACTTCCGGCTCTGTGTACGGACATTTCTCCGCGTTGCACTGCGCGAACGGCTTCCACCAAACTGTCTCTGTCATAATTCCTGTATTTGCCACGCTTCGGTCTTGTACCTTTGCCGCCGCTCGATGAAGATGACGAATTCCCACTACTGGGTGGTTGTTGAGATTTGTTTGTAGTTGAGGAATAAGCTCTACTCATATCCTGAGGATTTGTTTTGATAACTGAAATACCAGTGGCCAAAGGTGGTGTGAAATCACTTCTTTTATAGTCCATCTCCATTATTGGCCTTCTGATCGGTTCGACTCCGCTCTGTTGGAATTTTTGACTGATACTTTGAGCTATGACGTCTTTAACGTCCTTGATGGTCAGTTTGTTGGGTTGCATGATGGGAGGCGAGTTGGAGTCACTAACTGGTGGCGATACCATCATCGCACCTTCTATACTCCTGAACAGATCCGAACCGTTCTTACTCGGTTTAAAGGACGGAATTTTGAGAATGACGTTCGAAGACGATTCTTCAGTTTCCATGTCGGATTCTGATTTCGTTTTCTCAGGCTTGCCCTCACCACCGCTCAGGATGGGCCTCATCATCTTATCACTATCGCCATTCAACTTCTGATGGATTTTTAACAGCTGTTCGTCGGCCATCATACGTTTTACAAATTCCATTTGGTTCATGTCCGGTGGTTTCTGGGATACCATCATCAAACTCTGTAAGTAGGGAGTCATTTCACCTGGAACAAGTTATACTTATTAAATATAGCTATAGTCGAGGGAATAAAGCAATCCACCTTCCATCACAGGCGCAGTTGGAAGGATTGAGTTGCGGTTTTCTGCATTAGATTCGGAAGAAGGAAAAACATATTGCATTTCAACAGCCAAAACATGAATTTTTTTGAGATGATTAAAAAAACGGACTCGAATTGGTTTCTCGGGAGTTTTTGCGGTTGCTGATTACAAATATGATGTCCAAAAAATTTCCTGAGATCCCCTTGGACCATCTCCGGAGTATATGGGGGTCCTAACGCCCTGGATATCGATGGATTTCATTAAAAATTATTTTTTAATGCTTGTCAACTGTTCGAGTGAGGATATAAAGGTTGCTAATGATGTTTAAGATATGCAAAAACTTTTCTGCAATACCTGGAGATAACCGGAGACCGGATGTCTATGTCATCTTCTAGAAATTCGTTAATTTTTCTTCATATATGCAACAAATTCTGGACTCGGAGTCGCTGATCACGATTATGACACACCAAAGACCCAGAATTTGTTACATACTATGAAGAAAAATTAACGAATTCCTAGAAGATAACGTAAATATTCGGTCTCTGGGTATCCCCAGGTATTGCAGGAAAGTTTTTGCACGAACAGTTGACAGGCATTAAAAAATATTTTTTAACGAAATTCATCGATATCCAGGGCGTCAGGACCACCGTATACCTCGGGGATGGTCCAAGGGGATTTCAGGGAATTTTTTGGACATCATATTCGTAATCAGCGGCAGCAAAAACCCCGAAAAACCAATTCGAGCCGTAGAAATGCAATAAACTTTTTCCGCTAAAAACAAGCTTGGCACAAAATTTCTAAATTATCTTCCGAATCAAATGCAGAAAACCGCATCTCAATCCTACCAACTGCGCCAATGATGGAATAAGTCCAATTTTAGTGCTTTATTTCCTGGACTATTATGATATGTTTCAAACTAAAGCCACTGGTTTTCTTCATAATGCGATCTGCTAAATCGTATTTTTGCTGCTTTTCTTGATTATCAATTGAATTAAGTATTCTTTATTATTCTTCTCATGTTTAGTTTATAGCTTCGACAATTCTAATTGATTCGTGAGTAAAAATTTAAACTGAGATAATTAGTTTGATACATTATTTCCTTATTTAGCATAATACATAAACACGAAAACTTGTTAGAACAAGAGATTACTGCCACAATGTGTATATTAACACAAGGAAAGGAGATGTGAGTTATATTTTAAAACATAAACTAGGTAGAATGTAGACAACAGAACTGTTTGCTTGAATATTTCTATATCAAATAACAACATCAACAACTAACCCAAATTGAAAAGATTACCTACATCTTTTGAAACGCATCAGAATATAATCAACTTCTTTGTGCTTCTTGTTTCGAAACAATTGTAAATGCGTGACCATTTAGTTTGAAACACGCTGGAAATCATAAGTCTAGTAAGAATGATTGTAAAGCTGTAAATCCTTTCTGTATCCGTTATACTTTTGGATACGGTGAGAAATGAGATCATAAACGTCACATACCGTGTTCCATCCCCGTCCATGCATCTGGTCCTTCCTTGTTCCTTTGCAACATGGTCTTCAGAGCGTCCGGAACCGAGTCCATCTTGGAGATCATCATTATATCGGACATGGTTAATAGAGGAGCTTCTAGAGCCTTCTCGACTTCCTTCTCTTCTTCCGCGCCGGACAGTTCTTTTTCCTCGTCCATGACTTCTTCTTCTTCAATCTTCAAAGGGGCGGAATTGTTGAGATGGTTTTCTCGTTGTCTCTCGAGTGCCAGTTTGTAAACTTTGTTACGTAACGTGGACCGCGGTATGCCGTAGATGACGGCGGCGCGTCGCGTTCCCAGTTTGCCCGATTGGATGTCGCGCAGCGCCGCTTGAAGTTCGTCCTCGGTGTAGGTTCTTCGTCCGGCTACCGTCGACATTCTAGGTTTCGCTCTAAAATCAGAACTGCAATTATAGCCAATGAGAGGTGGTTTTCACAAAATCTCTAATCAGAACGAAATGTCACATAAAAATGCGCATTTACATTCCTACATAATTCTCCCTAAAATGTGAAAATGAAACTGAATGAACAATGACTATTTTTAAATAGTTGTGTATGACTTGATCAAGTGAATTGACATAAAATAGCGTATAGTTCCAAAAAATTAAATGAAGAAGAAGAAATTTTCACTTTATAGTTCGTTTTAGTAACTTTGGAGGAATGGCGACAATCAAAATGATTTGATTTGACTTTTTAGAAATCAAATTCAAACGAGAGAAACATGAGATCGAAAAGGAATAATCGAATTCCTGTAACATTAATAATATGATAATAATTGCATACAGAAGGTTACGAGTCAAAAGTAATTCGCATAAATAGTTAATGCATTTTTGGCCTTGCCCTACATTGAATTTTTGTCTTATGAGAAATTCATTGACATTAATAATCTAACAGATTCAAAACTAAATGTTTATTAATATAATCGTTGACTAATCTTAACCGCTTTGTTATAAAATGTTTCTATAAAATGATCCTTGATCAACTCAAAAGTACAGAACAATAAGATGAACATGCTACTTTTCGAATAAAGTACTTTCAGACAAAATTATCAAATTTTTGACGTTTTGACTTTTAACTTTTTGATAAACTACAAATATATTGTATTCTTATTTGTTTAAACAAAATTATGTACAAGAGTAAGAATTTATCACATCACACTATTATTGTAAAACTTACACAACCTACACTTGAAAGTCAGAATTAAAATAATTCTAATTACACAGCACACGAGGTGTTAATGAATATGATATTGAACTCAACACGAGATTCACTTTGTATAATCATTCAAAAATTCCACAGAAGAATAATAAAACCAACTGTTCATCATAAATTGTTGACCAATTTTTTCTGTAATTTTCCTCTAAACAAATATAAATATTCACTCTAACAGAGATCTGTATAGTCTAGGAGCTAGAGCGATATGGTGGGTCAGAAAGAATACATCTTGGCACTAACTGTATATTGGTGGAGAAAGGATCAATGTACAATAGCGCTCACAGGCCGAATCGTATATTGTCAGGTGTTTACAAGTTACAGCTATCTCAAATTTTGAACTTTTTTTATTTCACGAACCCTTTTTCGGAGTTATTGTATATTGAAAAGCACCTAATCCTTATAAATTTGCACCTAGTGGCTAGGTTTTTATCGAGGCAATTTCTTGGAGCTGGCCAGTTAATTTAGTAGACTAAATGGAATGCACTGGTGGAAAATGTTTGTTGTTATTGACAGTTGTCGAAAAAACACAGGCCGAGGTTTTTCATCTGGACATTTCCGAGTAATTGGCCATTATTTGAACCAAAAATGGGCTTGTTGACTACTTTACGGCTAAAACGGGTGCATTCCCTCAACCCCAAAAACTTCCCCCAAGAAAAATCAGTAATTTTGATATCAATAAATTTGATTTGATAAATTAGGCAAATATTTTGACTCCAACAGTGGTTAAATATGATAATATGTCTAGATAAAAAACCTTGGCACAAGGTGCAAATGTAAATAATGACATGCCTTTCAATATACAACAACTCCGAAAAAGTGTTCGTGAAATAAAAACACTCTAAAATTTGAGGTGGCTGTAGTGACAATACAGAATTTGTCCTGCGAGAGCTATTATACATTGAACCTTTCTCCACAAATATGCAGTAGTGCCAAGGTGTATTCATTCAGGCCCACCATAACGCTCTAGCTCCTAGACTAATAGTCACAAGGTTTTGAATAATAGGAAAAAAGTATATAGAAACATGCCCCATTTCATTCCTCTGTACTCTACAACAATTTTTGTAAAACTCTCTGTTCGTAATAGCCAAATCGAAGTATTTCACCTTAATCTTTTCATTTTTTTATCTGACTACATTATATTTACAGCCCAGAAACATTGACAATTTTCACGCGATACACTTACATTTCAAGGTTAAGAACTGTTCACCTCCTCTGTTTGATCAACCAACCAAAATTACATGGAATAGATAGAATTGTTTTTGTCAATATCATATTTTTATGGAGGAGATAAAAATAAACGAGTCGATATCTCAACAAAATCTCGTTTTGAATAAACAATAGATAAAGTACTAACCTATCCCATTTGACACTGTTATACTGCATTAGATACTTAAATCGGTATATTGGAAGACCCACGTCACGACCTTCGCACAATTGGAACAAATGTAGCTTTCTTAAGAAGTATGGACGTTTCAATCTAATAAGATTATCCGATATTTGTATTTTGCAACGATTTTATTCCAATTTTGGAGTTGTGGGAAGTGTTGAAGAAAATAAATAATTTTCTTATATAAAACTAACACTGTCGTACACTGTATGCTTATCTATGCTCCTTAGTAAAGTATTTTGTATTTTTATATAGTAAGGTGATAACTTGTCAAATAAATAGTTGTGTGTGCTGTCATTTTTATTCGACTTCTTCAAATCCTCGATACCTTCCTCCTCACGAACAGAAGTTCTAGCTTAACTAGCAGATTTTACGTATTTGGTATAATAGCGTATGAAGTACCATCCGAATTACAGCACTAGATAAAAGGTAGCTGACTCGTCCACCATATTGAAGCTCACTGACATCCATGTTCGTATGCATTTGCACTATTGTTGGTTCAGTATTGTTTATGTACACTCGACGTTAACTGTCATTTATATGGCGGAAGAATCTGTTGTGTTCTATATAGTGCTACAATCCGAAGAACATTTATTCAAATTTTCTGATTTTTCCTAGTATTTTCAAAATTACGTTCTAAAAGCATGTGAATCAACTACTTGTTGTGGAAATTTGGAATAATAGATTCATTCCGAAATGAACGTTGGAAAACGCGGCTTTATTACAATCATTCCAACAGGTATTTTCAGACAGACAGAATTCGCAAAAATAGGGACAAGAGAAACAATCGAACATATCATAATTGCAACATTCGGTATAAAAAGTCGAAGTATATTATCATCAGTGGGGTCAATTACACCACACTGATGCATGCGGTCTATTTATTTTTTATAATCTGCATCGCGTATTGTTTACACAAGTCTATATTTACAAAGCGAAAATAATTTTGAATCGTTTTCAGCGTCAACTATAGCGCGATTATGACAACGACACTTTATAGTTTTTATGATGTAGCCGCGTTTGACTCTGTTTTAATTATCACGAGTGCTTTCATATTTTATGAATTGCTCTTCGCGATAAATCCGAATATCGACATCCAGGACCGTGCTAGGCAGTACGTACAACAACGAAATTTTTTTCGACATATACAGAAGACCCACTCAAACAAATAGGTATGCCCCGGCGGATTCAGCTACACCGTGTAGATATAAAATAGCTCCGGTTAATAGTCTAGTTCATAGATTATTGAGTGTCCCTTTGAGCCAGCAAAATTAACAACGAAATTGAGAAACTGCAGCAAATTGCGTTGGGCAATGGTTACCACAAATCTTTGATCAATAATTCAATTTCGAAACAAAAAAGGAAATTGTAACGTAGCCAACTAACCAAATTAGAGCCCATTACCTTCAAATACTTCAATAAAAAGTTTCACTTATCATTCTTCATTAATTAATAAATTCCATGGTTTGTTTTCTGAATTTGTAATACAACCAGTTTATAGATGCGAGAACAAGCTAAAACACCGTTTAGGCAACACTTTTGATAAAGTTTCCCGATTTCGACAAGTCCGGGATTTACAAAATCAATTGTGAGTTGTGTTCAAAATGCTATGTGGGTTAAACTAGAAGGAACATTTTAACTCGTTATAAGGAACATTTTGCCCATACAAAGGAAAATAATGGTGAAAAATCAACTGTATCCGAACATATTTTGAATACAGATCACACATTTCTCAAGAAAGTGTATCATTTTTAAAACACAGTTACATACAAATATGTAGGTAATTTAGAGGGTATGGAAATGTATAAACGAAAAAGCAATTTATTAAATTCCGATTTATCTCCAGCTTGTTTACATTATTATCCCCAAATAGTATTTAAATAGGAACATTTTGATTAATAATATAGTTTACTCTGATGATGGCAACGTGGTAGCCGAAAGGCTCTCACTCAGTACTTTAATAGTATTTTTATTGGTTAGGGTGATTATTATCTTTTTAATAGTGTTATAATATATCCACAATGTGAACTCTTTTATAGTTTACTATTATAGTATATTAGAGAACTAGTTTCATTAGAACGGTATTGGCGCTTCGCGGTCGTTCCCCAATGAACGAGTGCGTCAAAACGCCTTGGGGTTTTTCTCTTTGATTGAAAACATGTGGATCACACCTGAAGTATTCATTCAAAACTTCTTTTAATTTGACAGATGTCATATTTCGTTGCGCTCCTTCTCAAGTTATTTTAATTTCGAATACATTTTTGAATAAAATGAAGAAATACTTTTCGATGGTTACTCCTGCCAAATTGAGGAAAGTAGTTGAAACATCTGTCGGTAACTGGTTACCACCAAAATCCCCTACTCAGTACTTTTATAGATTTGCATAAAATTATGATGATACTTACGATCGTTCTACAATACTAACATCTAAAAACTAAAATGCACTAGAATTCGCGTATCGTTATAAGTCATATAAGCGTCGCGAAATAAAAAAAAGTACTAAGGACCTTTCACCTATCAAGTAGCCATCATCAAAGTAAACTATGACGATGGCTACTTGGTAATACTTTAATAGTATTTTTATTGGATAAGTTGATTATTCTGTACTTATTAAAATAAGTATAGGTGTGACAACTAAACTCTTGAATTTAATAATGAATCATAATAACTTTTGTATTGGAATTCATCCTTATCAACTCATAAACAACCAAATTATTAGATAAGATTCAAATTTAATTTGGTTTTCCTAAGAACTTAGCGTTATTCATAGTTTATGGTTTCCCTATCTACACGACTTAGTAAACAAAACGTTCGCATATTCTAAACATACACAATAAGGACATCATTTCGTTTCCCACTAATCGCCTATGAAATAAATTTAGTAGGAGTAGTAAATAAATACCGAATAAGACAGTTGGAATTCTGTACCGCACAGTCACAATAAAGCACTGGTGAAAATGTTATTATTTTTCACTCAATACTAAGGAAGGAGATGCATCGAATTATTAAAGGTAATATTATCGAATTTTAAAACGTTAACACGTTCAATTGCCAGGTATTGCGATAAAATTGAAGAATTCGAGCAATGCCATTATCAACAACAATACCTGTATAATTTTAAAAATCCACCTCTATATAATACAGTATTTAGAGAAAATAGAAAGCGCACGATATCTTCGAATTTAAGTAGGCATTGTCAGAACTGAGTGAAATAGATCAATGTTTGTTCAATTAATTGTAAAAACGAAGCAAATAATAAAGTAATTCTCTCATATCTTTAGTGGCAAAGTACTTTGAAATGAACTATTGTTGTTAAAATTAGATATTTTCTTTTGATTTATAAAAAACATTAAGTTAAATGAACTCAAAGTGCACAATTTTAATCTATAAAAGGGGTCAATAACAAGTGAGCCTGTATTAAAAACATGGTTAACATCTCTCAATGTGAAGTATTTTTCTCGGGAACAAATAAATTTATCGGTCAGAAACTCCGCTTATCGCTATGCAGCTTTTAATCGTTCAGTAAATTTTGTTCTTCACAGTATTATAGCATTCGTTTTTTTATCTTTTTAAACAAATAGTTGCAAAATCGTTACTGCAATGTCCCACTTTTTTTTTAAATAAACACAATTGCAAACAATGACGACCTTTTCGTCCAGGGTGAACGATTTTCCTAATTAAATACTGTCTGCTCTCACATATCAGTTTGCACAGAACCTTATTGTATGTCGTAAGTAGATCATTGTAAGTTACAGAGGGCGAACGAAAAACGTGCGTGTACTTAATTTTATACAAGCTTGAAATAAACTCCTATCTTCTTACAACTTTGAGCATGTCATCTGCATGTAGTTGGCATAAGCCATACCTTATCGAAAGATCATGTTATTAAAATATGGCGAACATGACCAAATTACAAAATTAACTTTGTTCAGATTTCCTGATATTTTGAGCAGTTTCAAAAACCAAATTCGTGCAACATAAAATTGAAGGAATACAAGAAATGTGGAGTGGCCGCATCTGCATTTGGTAGCAGCTGTGACTGCCAATGCCAGCTGGATGAAAAACGTAGCAAAGGCTTCTGATGTCTGATTGTGGTAAAAATAACCATTTGTGGTATCTAGAAATAGTTCTACCAGAACAATCTAATATAGAATCCACATGGGAAGTATATGTAAATTCTTGGGAAATAGATCACATCATCACATATGTCGAATATATTTCCGTTCTCTAATGATGGTCGGGAGACCAAAACGTACGTAAAATGTATGTGTTAATATGACCTATTTCCCAAGAATTTACATATAATTCATACCTGGGTCAAGAATCATTATTAAATACATGGGAAGTGTATATAATACATATAATACTTACATGGAATATACCAAAAGAAATACATTTATCAATATAGTGAACCATCAAAGTACTCACTTGAATATGTGTTTGGTCTCCAACGTTGGAAGTCGAACGTGGTTGGGAAGTTTCTCCCCACTACTGGCTCCTTTGCTAAGATCTAAAGGCTGTTCCCCTGTGCTTTTGTCCACGTCCGCAGTTGTAAGCCTTTCGTTTTGCAAAGTTCTAGCCACATTGGCGAAATACAGGTTCTGACTGAGCATGCCATGATAAAATGGGAGATGAGGGGTTGGAGTACCAGGGGAATTACCCGCCGATAATGCGGCTGCTAAAGCGGCCATACTTTCTATGGTTGTCATACTCGCAGGCAGCGACGGGTGATGGGGAGTAGGTCTATGGTTATTAGTTAGTTTGAAAGAAGGCGTCAGAGATGTGGGAGTCTCACTGTCACTATGACTGTCTGTGCTGTCAGATTCCGAATGTCGGGGACTCTGAAACAATGAATTTCGTGTGTTAGAATGTGGGTAAAACGTAATAGTAGTTTACGTAACAAGTCCCGAAGGTGGTCTTTTACTGGACGAGTGGGCAAGCCTGCGAGTCCAGTAAAAGCACTTTTGGGACGTATTGCGTACAATATTTTTTTTAAAACGGGCATTGTTGTACCATAAACTTCATATGTTTGTTCATATCGGATCCGGGACTTCGACGGTAATAAATCAAACGTTGCTTGGGTGGCCGCCTTAACAATTTCATCTGGTATAATTTCATCTTCCATTAATTCACAATCAAATGCATCATTTTGAATATCCATTTTATAATAAATGTCACGTTTTCAACTAAACGTCAAAATATGTCAAGTTATTTTATAGTTTTAAATAATACAAAACTCCGTTACTATAGAAACCAATAGACCGCTATCATAGACTAACTATTTTATTATTTTTTTCATTAAAGATAGGCCGGAAAGTAAATAAAAATGAGTCCGGTGAAAGCTTTTACCGGACTATCACAATAATTTTCTGGCTCGGTCCGACAAAATGAGATTTTCTTACCTAAAAATAAACCGGAAAGTACTAATTTCTGGCCGGTTTTAAAAAAAGTATATTGTGCAACTACTGTGGAAAATACGATATTTCATGAAATAACCAGTTTCCGCACGAGTTGTGCACTATGCTTTTCCAACGAATTTCCTCTTATAAGTAGGTATCTACTCAATAAAATTAGATCAACCTATAGTTAGTAGTACAGTGAAACACACTGACACTATTATGTGAAGAATTTATTTGTAAATGAATGAAATATTTCGAATTACTGGGAAATAGGTACGTAATTTTCTGCGCAGTGCCAAATACGTGTTTTATATTTTACAGTTTAAAAGCAATTCTATAATTTCTGTTTATAATATAATATGGGCATCATCAAAAAATGTTGATGTAGAGTAATTTTCGTCTTTCGATGTTTCGCTGGATTAAATGACTGCAATAATGGTGTCGTAAGAAAGTCATATCATCTAGAAAATAAGTGCTTATTTTTGTAATTGAAAAACCCTCTGATTATCGAACAAAATTTCTCATCACTTGACTGATAAAGTGTATGATAGAAATATCTACGTGCTGTGCAATCTTTTTCCGTACATAACATACGACTTTGAAAGTTCCTCCACGAGTCACGTGGAAAAAACGCGAAACTGCGCTTAACTGAATCTGTTCATATTGTTGTGCAACAAGTTCAATTTCAGTTGATATTTCATAGTCGAATAAATAGGGAAACATTTTCCTTAAACGGGGCACAATCCGACTGAATCTATGTCATGTTGGCTAACTAAGTTTACTAGATCAAATGTTTTAAGTAGAAGCGACGCTGACTATCTCTTTCTCTCTCTCTGTGTAACTGCATTTCGTTCATATGAGTGTGCACATGCAAGCGTGGATATCAAACCACAAAAACATTCGCTCAATCCGGAATTATTGTTCATTTATTAACGTACAATTTATATTGCAATAACTAGTGAATATCGTGTATTAGAACATGATCATATGAAACATACAGAGTGAAGAATTCATTTTGTCCTAATTAAGTATTTTCTCGCTCCCAAAAAAACGAAGAAGTTCCTGAAATATAGCGCTTTGAAAGCCATTAACCATTAATTTTATTTATGCAGAATTAGCCTTTCATATTTAAACGATAGTTTGCTTGAATAGTAGACTTCCGCGGATAGCTAAACTTGAAAATTCTTGGCTTCCGGATGGATTCCGCGCCACAGTAGCACGACTTGATGCCAAGCATTACAGGTGGCATCTTCAGGGCAGGCTTGAGGCTTGAACTGTTGCTCCAATACATTCTATCATTTCGAAGATAGATAGATAGATAGATTTTATTTTGTGTCAAGTACATAGAATATTCACACGTCAGAGTTTACATATCAAAATAGTATAAGATTATAAATACAGACATATTAATATAATAATTATGTATGACTAACGATTACAGTATTATTAAGATAAGTGTTCGATAATAATAATCACTAATTAAAATAAAACAGAGCAAAATTGCAGTTAAAAAAAGAGATTTTTGACTTGATAATGTCGGATACACTGTTATAGTATTAGTTTTTACGATACAAAATTTTCCACATGTTGTCATTTAATTGTTTGTATATTAGCTTGTCCGTTCGGTATCTTCTAAAAACGTCTACAGAGTAATAACATTGTTGTATGAAAACTTTTTTCAGTTTGTAACTGGGGTTTAATTTAATATCTGCGAAATCGGTGGTTATTCTGTTCAAATTGCTTAGACATTTCTTCCCCATACAATAGGGATTATGTTGGACAACAGATAGTCTGGAAAACAGTAAATGAAGATCATATTTGATCCTTGTGTCATAAGTGTGATTGTCCTGCTTCCGATGTGCATTACCTGTTTTTTATTGTGTATAATATTAATGAGTATATATACAGAGAAATATATGTCATTATGTTTAAGGATCGGAAATGCTTCTTGCAAGAATTTATATTGCGGTATTCTTCATCATATTTCTGTATTGTGAATATTGAAATTGCATCATGTGCCTGGCCACAGTATATAATGCCGTATGCTAGAATGGACTAGGATAAACCAAAATAAAGAAATTTTAGCACATTATGACAGAAGGTGGCCCTAATGTTTTTTATCATCAACAGAAACTCAATCTTGGTAATATACTTTCCACATGAACACTCCATGTTAGTTTTTGATCGATATGAACTCCCAAAAATCGTATGTTTGTTATGTTTTCCAATGTTTGTTATGTCTTCCAATCTGTAGAATAACAATTTATATAAATCAGGTAGATTTAGTGCTTTAAGCGAAATATGACTTCTCGCAAATCAGTAGCATAATGCTTTCCTTCAATCAGGCGACTACTTCACCTTGGCGATCGTCAGTTTTTTTTTAAATAAGCAAATAGATACTGATGGAATTAATTATTAGATAGATAGATTTAGATAAATAGA
The DNA here is from genome assembly GCA_958510875.1 of Endomychus coccineus. Classification (NCBI taxonomy): domain Eukaryota; kingdom Metazoa; phylum Arthropoda; class Insecta; order Coleoptera; family Endomychidae; genus Endomychus; species Endomychus coccineus. The sequence goes on from OY294069.1 coordinate 183,031,310, forward strand.
TATAAGATTATGGCATCTCTATGGAAGCCATTAAGATGCTTAAGCAGTTTCCTAAAGAGTGGAAAGAGGCGAAACTTGTGATACCGAAAGGGAAGCCACTGGAGGGTTATCAAAAAATAGTTTGTATCTCCCAAGAAAAGATCCGCCATCCAATAGGGTTGTGAGTAAGTGAAGGAGAACATAAACAAGAAGTGGGTCACACTGTTTACACTCGATGTCAGAAATGTTTTCAACTCTGCATCATTTTAAGGGATATCATTTTACAAAAGTTATCGTTGCTTGAAAGTTTTGACTATATACTTTCTTATCCTTGAGCCCTGAGATTCCGATGACACTCCCGGTTTTTGTTTTCGAAGCATCAGTGTACCAAATGTTACCACTGATTTCCCATAAAATTACCTCCCTCAGTCCAGTCAGCCCATGCAGAATTTTCACATTACAGGACGATGTTACACCTTGCTGAGATTCGGCATTTTGGTTTTCTCCTAGCTTACAACCCAAATAAAAGCATATTTTGCGGAAATAATATAGCTAAAATTAATATTGGTAGTATTCTTAGATCCCATAGATTTCAAGGATCACGTAAATTTTGGAAAAATTTCTAAATTCGACAAATTTTATAGGGGTCAGTATGGACAAATTGCGATTTCTTTTCATAAATTTGTTTTCCGTTTGTCCTAAATAAACCGCATCAAAACACTCCCAACCAAGTTCTTGAATATATTAACTCATTTATTAATTTATCCAATCAATCATGTTATCAGTTTACATCTTGATTATAATTTTGCTAAAGCTAGTTCTATTGTGTTTAAGATTGCTTTTTCAATTACTGCATCGAATATGTAATTATTTCTATAAATACTCTCGAAGCAGGTGCTATAAACTGAGTAATGATGATAAATTATCAGTGAGCATATTATAGACTCAATAATCAAATATAAATACATAAAGGTAAAAGAAGAAACGCATGTTTTTATCTTGTTTCTCAATACTACAGTGTCATAAATGATATGAATCATTAGCTGTTAATTATAATATCAGAATCTTTGTTTGTCCTTGTAAATGTTTTGTAACTATCACCAACATAACATTTTGATAAATTATCAAGAATTAGTTTAATTAAAATTGATTAATTACTATATCAAATTCCATCGAAATAATTTCTTATTGACCAGAAGACTGGCAAAGTCTTACAATGCAACTTCAAATTGAAAATTACATGGGAAATATCCAAAACCCTCCCCAAATCGTCTGGTAGAATAATGTCTCAAGATACCAAGATTTCATGTGCCAAATAATAATAAGCGAAGGTGTGCAGGACAAAATCATAGACAAGTTAGCACTCAAAGCCAATAAAAAAAATTCTCTTCCGCATATCCAACCTTGAAATGAATATATTGAAATTTGGCGGATTGGTAAATAATTATGTTTCTACCTTTTCTCAATATTGGGTTCTGATTGAATCACGTATGATTGAGAATAATAAGATAATATGTAATGTTTCTGATAGATTTGCTGGTCGATAAAATTGAATCTTAACTACCCGATCATATAAACCCTAAACACAAAAATTGGTCAGGTTCCATGGGATTTTGACAAATTGATTGCAATCTGTATGCAAAGTCCTTTATAGATATGCACATATATGGGAAATTGCTTGCACTAGTTTTCTGCAAAATTTGTATACGGGAGTAATGCCAAGAGCTCTTTTCAGCTAAATGAACATCCTAAATATTATTTTTGAAATCTACGATATATTTCAATATAACTTTATGTGAGACAACATATATTTAAGTGTTGCATTTATGAGTTATTAAAGTATTTCGAAATTTTTACAGCCCTCCACAAAATAAATATTTTCTGAAATCCAAGTGAGTGAAGGCCAATATTTTCAGGATTCGGGACAGTTTCTGAGCAACAATAGGTTTTATTTCGGCAAATTCTGAAAATATTTTGCTTGTGGACGGCTGTATCTGCCAGAAATTTCGAAAGAAACTACAGTAGCTCTAAAATGGAGTACTTTGGACATAATAATGTCTCGGATAAAGTTATATTGAAATTCATCGCACATTCCAAAAATGCTATAATATATAGGCAAGGTATTCCATTTCCTGCATAACCGAATTGAAGATAGCTGAAAATATTTTACTTGAAACGAGCTCTTGGGATAACATATACAAATTTGCTCGTTATGAATTACCCTGTATATTGAATATTTTAAGTTCGGAATGATTGAAGGTGTCAGGAAGTGTCTTCGATGGTAGAATTAAGTTCGAGTATAATATGTAATTCTAGCTCAAGGTGTCCAATGTTTTCATAATTTCGCCCTACCCTGTATAAGTTTAATGTTTAATTATTCTGTACATATTTATTGCAAATTGATTAGTATCTATTACTGATCTAATTACTCACACAGCGAACAAGGAACAAGGCCTTGTTCTCATATGAACTAGAATTTCGTAATTCCGTTAGGCTCTAATTCCTTTATATTCAAAGTGAAGATATAATTCACATTTTATATTCATAAGCTAAATTTCTTTATTGGGTATTACGAAATGTGACTACATCAGCCCTTATTGAGAAAAAACACAATTTATGAATTTCTTAACATACAAATTTCATATACAAAAGAATATAATACATTTGTTTTATTTATTACATTTGAATTATTATATTTGAAGGGCCAAGCAAACATGTGTATATTGTTACGATTCAGATAATATATTCGTATCAATAACAAATAATGCAACGATGTACTCGCTATGTGATTGTAGACAAGAGTAATTTTACTCATACGCGGTGTAATACAATTTTGATGACGTTCCAAGCACGTTCAAAGTACATCATTAAATTGGAGTTTTCCAATATTGCATGCATACTTTTCAACATTTTACTTGCAGTGCTAATTTCTGAACCCCATCAGGCATTGCATTCTAACATTCAGTAGAATATTGTTCTATACTAAAACGAAATATAGAGACAAATAAATATAGTAGAGATAGATTTGTATGTAATAGGCCTCAGAAAATTGAACAAAAAAGCTGGTATATTTATGAATGACGCGAACTAATGAAAATGACGATCATCTCTACTGTTTTTGGAAAACATCAGAAGATATTTATTTTGGCTCTTAATAAAGTCGGCTTCGGCTTATCATTACTCTACCTTGATGTTTTAACAATTGACAGTTTAGGAACAAGCCATAATCTTCTAGCATTTATGAAATGGTGAGTTTGTTTTGTTTGTGCCCGAAAAAATGGTCCTTCTGGTCCAGATAGAACTCGCATTGAGCATGTGAGATAGTGTATCGGAAACACTAGATCGATGTGAAGAGATGTAAGCAGTCGAAAGCTCTGCTGAGACAAAAGCCTAGCAAGAGCCCGAAACCCTAGAACTTGGTAAGCGGGGAATTGTGTATTTATATCGGATTATGGAAGCTCAAAATACCACCGAGAGAACATGTTAACCAAAATTGCAGGCTATGCGAGAAGGAGGAGATAAACCCCTGATGAATCCTAATGGACTGCGGGGCTCTAACAAACCTCACGTAGAACTGCTTTGGAGCAGTAACTATGGACATTGGACCATAATAAAAGGCTCGTTTGTTCTCGGTTTTAGGATTCTCGAAGAAGACTGGCATCGTGTAGTGGAGCTAAGGTTCAATGGAAACGGCTAGCACAATGACTTTGGAGGGCCCGATTCCTCCAAATAATATATAGTTTGTGTCTATTATAAAAAAGACCATTCTAAATATGACAAACTTGCAGCACTGAATAAATTCGTAAGCAATGTGAAGAACAAGAAAATATATACGTTAGTGAATCTGAAATCAGAAAAAATCATAATCTGCATGGATAATCGAAAAGGTAAGGGCGACGTGGGACAAAAAGTCGGCGATTTAATAATACACGATTACAATAAAGATATATGAGGTCATTTTCGCCTCAAACTCATCAAGCTGAATAATGATAAATTCGAATGAAGTATATATTAACTCACCAGAACCCCGTGCGAACTGTGCTCACTATCCAGTTTGCCGTCGACACAAAAGTAGCACTTGTCCTGCGGAGTCCAATCCTGGATTCTGAAGTCCAGTTCGGGTGTGTTTGATCTGTTGGTGCCGTTTTCTTTGATTTCCGCTTTTCCGTCTACGTCTGTTAGACGTGGAGTAATAGTAGTAATGTCTCTTACCACTTGGTGGTAATAGTTGTTGTGTTTGTTTTCGGTTTGCTCCGAGTCGGACCCTGAATATTCCTTGTGGTATTCCTCTTGGTTTGTTCTCGTCTTCACGTTGTTGTTCAGCGGTTGTAAATAGTTTCTGGACATGGATTCTTGGTACAGTTTCCATTTCCTACGACCCATTAACTCTTCAGCTATTCGTTCCAATCCTTCGAACAATAAATTAAGCATTACACATAGCAATTGATTCAGATATCTTAAATTTGAAAATTGCTAATTAAAATGTTTTTAATTCAATGAATATGCGTAAAATCATAATATCACAATTTTGCAAGGATGAAAAATAATGATTGTACATTTGAGTCTTCAGAATATTAATTCTATGCACTACGCCATGATTGAAACAAAGAGTTATAAACTGACTAGCATGTAAAGAAATGGAAGCTATGAACATTCATTGTTTAAAGGGATGTTAGAGGGATGTATCAATACAAGAATGCACACCGTGAAATGTACACAATCACTGTAAATTCCAGCAAATGCACCCTATTCCATGGAGTTTCTCAATAAAGTTCATCAAGGAATACAGTGAAACATTGTCCAGTGACTCTAATTTATACAATAAGCATGTTGAATTAAGTTATAATTACTAAACTTGGAACAGAATATAAATATAACATTCAACAGATAAGGTTTAACATCTTCTAGAATCTAGAGGAAGATTATTCTAAATAATGCAAATGTTAGTGGCATTGTAGATATGTGATAATAATATAAATTGTAATAGAAGTATATAGAATGGTGAAACGTAAGAAATAGCGTGCAGCAAATTTGATTTTAATCGATTTTATCAAGATGAGTTTAGATTGTCAGTAAATTTATTTAATAATAATTGATATACTATGTTGTATTATATTAAACTGCAGTGTATATCGAACTATTTCTCTGTTTTCATCCAGGACCGTAATTATTGGTGTTCGGAATATTGAACGAAACAGGGAACCTTGGAAACAATCCTATAATTATCGAACTAACCAATCTATAGTTATCAACTAAAACTACATGTAAAATAAAGTCCTTGAATACTATTCAAAACTGGTTGTGATAGAAATTGAGGGATGGGGTGAGCAATGGTTTGGGTGGAAGGTTAATCACCAAGATGTTGACAAGTGGTAAATTATACGTATCGATACTATTGTTTTTTACAAGTTTGAAAGTTTCCTCAAACTGAATCTGCGTCCAGTTTGTCTTATGTACAAGACACATCACACATTAGTCTACTCCAGATTTCTTTGATTCGTCTTTTTTATAGGATTTGAATTATTGGTTCCAGTGTAAATTGAAGTTGCATTTCTCCAGCTTTAGAAGGTAAATTAAGAATTCTTATGCATAAGTTCAAACACAAAATTCTTCCCTGAATGATACTACCACCAGTATCTATCATTGTCTTTTTTCAATATCAATTTTTGGAGGCTCACGCTGAAATTGTGATTTTATTTGGTTGAAATATTCTTTCTTGTTTGTTCTATGTAACATCCCTTGCAGGTCGAAACATTCTTGGATTGCTGGGCCATTGAGGATGAGATCCGACAGGATCAAGGGTCACAACACTTCACGATTCAAACCTTGAATGGATAGGAGAACGCTGGGGCAACCCTCATATGATACCAGGGGATTCCATATGGTTTACTGAAGGCACCAAGATAGAAAAAAGTACAGGTGCTGGAAAAGTAGAGACAAAACGGACCAAGGAGAAATAATTTCTTTGAACCTAGGGTATTCCATTTATGAGGGAGAGAGCTTATGAGAATAGATAAATCACAATAATAGTGAGCAACCTAACAGTGCTTAAGGCACTGGAGTCATACACAATCACCTCACAATGTGTACTCGATTGTGTAAAAGAACTAACGGTACTAGTGAAGAACCACAATAGAGTGACACTCGTATGGCAATCTGAGGGAACCAGACGCGAAGGGACTGAAACTGTCGTCGCACTCGCTAAAGCGGGGGCGGAACAAATCCTGATTGAACCAGAGCCAACCTGTGGCATTTCTCATGCCACAGCGAAATCGTAATCTAAAAATGGATACAGAGCATCGTGGCTACTTGAGAGAACTGCCCCGTATGTCGCACTCCAAACGAGTAATTGGAGATCTCCAGCAGCAACGAGTGTAAAATCTACTGGACGTTCAGCAGACAAAAAATACGGAATCTTGTTGCATTCCTTACCGGACAAGGCTCATGCAACAAACATCTTTGCCCGATGGGTCTGGTAGATCAGTCCACATACGTGCTGCGTCAGTGCACGTGGTACGCGATTGGTGGTCGGACATATCTCGGAGACGATACAGCTACACCCGAGGAAATCAGAAGTATCCCCTACATCAGGCTAATGAATTTCATAGAATACACCGGATTGATGAGGATGTACCAATATGTGAGGGCACAATAGGACACTAACGACCGCAGTGCAGTGGGGCTCCCTCTAGTAAGGAGAACCAACCTCACACACCCGGGGTCACGGGCCCCCGAGGCGTCTATTAAGCAAGATTTCCCCTCCTCTACGAGAAAAAAAAATCCTTTGCACTTCTCACAGTAAAATTTAATGTCTTATTGGATTTAATGATATATCTAATTCAAAAGAAAGATTATTGCTTTTATTCGCTTAGGAGTGTTAGATTTAGGATCTGATTTTATTTATATATTAATATGTCTATTAAACATAAATTGAAAATATTCGGCTTAGAATACCTTTGATTGGATATTATTATCATTAAATCACTCGCTTCCAATTGTTTTTGATTGAAAATGTAACCTAAAGGGCTATGGGAATTTTAAAAGTGTAGTAGGTACCTAAATACGGCCCTGTTTCTGACCGTATAAAATGCAAGGGCTTATATGGTAATTCCATTCTTATGAATCTCGTCCTCACGCGCGTTCGTTAACGATTAGAAACTAAAATTTCATGTAAATCTATAGCTACAGCAAAAGCTAATCATTTAAAAATCGTGACGATGGCTTAGAAATTTTGCCGAAAGCCTGTCTATAGTGGAATATATTTTTACCAATCACCGCTGTAGCGCTTTCTCTGCCATTTTTCAATAACCTTCTTTAAAATATGTTGCAGTGAGTTGATCGGAGTTAATTTGATTCGAACAAAAGATAGGCAAATAACTTGTCAAACGGCGTAATAAATATTAGCCGAATACCAACGCAATTAGCTGTCTGTAAATATCAAGTACAAGTGCTTTATCTGCATGAGAAAAGTAACGCTAAACTCTTGCACGATTCTCATTAATTTCTTTTCGGTTGAAACATTAAGTACCCAAGAATCAATTTCCTAGGAGGTTTCTATCGCCTTGCAAACATTTATACGAGCTGTCGCAAATGTGATTTTAATGTTACAGGCTAGCCAGCCTGCAAATCGGTCAGGGAAAAACATGTACAAGTTTCGAGTTTTATGTCTTATTCAATGAAAGAACATATGAATATGAATAATCTCATGTTGTGATTGAATGCGGAACTTCAAAGTATTGAAACAATGGATTGATTAGTCACTTGTATAATTTTGACCACCAACACTGATGGATCAAGCTCAAAGTCACTGTAATATTGAAAAATGGCGATACCAGGACCAGAACCTCTATGCGCTCCCTGTATTCGTGGAAAAGATGATTCTGAAAGACCTGATTCAGGGTCGTTTCGTATACTTCACTTTGTTCATTAATAGAAACCGTAATTTAATTCCCGGCTTCGTAGATACGAATGTACTGCAGCTAGGAGTCCTTGAAAACAAATTTAATAGTTGCAACATGATCAGAACGAATATTTGAGGCGTCAAATTTGACACTATCAACATATTTTTGTACAAACAACCTTATTCTCGATAGAAATAGTGCTGATAACGAGTTTTAACGAAACACAATACAACTTATAATCTGCACACGTTTTACTAGGTGTGACATGTCCATTTGTGGTAGCAAAATTAAAACATTGTTTAAATAATGGATTATTTCTGTTTCAAATCATACAGTTTCTAATCTTTTTTGTTTCATAATTCGTTACATCACCAATTTTAGATGATTGAATTGTGTTATTCACCAGTTATTAGATTAGAGATTGTTTATATTGCCAAATATAGACTACATCGTAGTAACAGGAACGAAAATGCACAAATAAACAGGAAAATAACTGTTATATAGGATACACTGGTCAGGAGTTGGAGAGAAGCAAAGAGCCAGGAGTTATTATAAAGGCAGAAGAAATATAATTTGTAGATACAGAAAAAATGTAACAAAAGGATATTGTCCGTATACATATCGAAGAAGGGAAGGAAGAATATAAAATAATAGTATGACCCAAACGAGGATGCGAGAAAAGAAGAAAAAGATAAATTCTTCGCAAACTGACAAGAATAAGAAGATAGCCGGTAATATAGAAGAATAACTAGATATAGTGTTGCCGCTTAGAGAATAGATAAATAGTGTACTCTTCGCAAATCATTTGATTTGATTACGGATTTTTATATAACTGTTACACATTCTATAAGATACTCTTCGCATTTATGTAAAGATAATGAAATAAATCATCTATTTCATTATCTTTACACAACTAAATACTATTCAAATTAATAATGTTATTAAGAAAATGTATAAAAACAAATTTTCCGCTTCTGGGAATCGAACCGGAGCCTACTCCCAGCTCTAGACCACAGCGCCTTTTGTTAAAAACTTGTTAAATACCATGTAAGTTTAAGTTCACTTCAATAATTATTTTTGTTGTTGTTTTTTAACGATTTTGTTGAAATTTGAGTGGAAGCAGTTTTAAATCAACTTAACAATGTATACTTTGGGAGTTCTGATTAACTCTTCAGAAAATGGTATATGATAGGACTCTAAGAGAATAATAATACATTGCCAAGAAGCAAGGAGTAGTTTTGGTGTAACAATTCAGGCCATACTTCATTATGGAATATAGATAATGTATGTTGATTACAGTTTCAAGCAACTATTCGTCAGATTATAGAAGTAACGATCCAGATATCTAGTATTTCACATTTCGTCCATGAATTACTCTAATATTCCGCACATAACCGTAATATTAACATGTAAATTATCCTTGCTTAAGTATAGTTATGTTACGAGGTATATCCTGTATCAGAAAAGACGATAATGAACTTTCGAACCAGCAACTGTTATTTTCAACAACGAAAAATTGGTGAATGCAGGTCGGATTGCTGCAAACCATGACTGACCGTTATATTTACTAGGTCTATTAAAATCTTATATTCCATTAACGAGCTTCGTTAGTATATTGTGAGAGAAACGAATAATTACGTTCTAAAAGCTGGTTGAGAGGTAAATGTCAAGTGTTTTATTTTGAACATCTCCTTCACCTGTCAAATATGCCTTCAACCAATCACACTTTTATTTACTGTTTGACAAGACCAATATTAGCGACTATTCGCGCGGTGCTCAATAGTCACCGACTATTCAGCTAGTTTGAGATCATGTCTCTCTAATATAATGAATTAATTGATTTTAAGAAGTAATCGTCATAAATATAACCTTGTTTAATTAGCTGATTTTGATCGCTGCCAAATGTCTCTTGTATTTATTAATTTGACTCGACATAATTTTGGCATTAAAAGATCATACGAAACTCCGTCACCGTCGCTCTCGAGTTTTTATCAGATTATCAATGCCAAAATTGTTATAAAATACTGTCGAAATTTAGATGAAATCAAAATAGTCGACTATTTATCAAGGTCTTGATATTATATCCTTGATAACACTTGAAATATCATTGTGATAACGGATATTTTTTTTTAAATCACACAAGGATTCATAAAGTGGATTATTCCAACTGAAAATCGAAGCTTTGAGCTCAGATAAACAGAGCGAATGGTGTGAGATCGTTGTAGGTTTTTATGATGATGTGTTTAAAATTATGGTCAGTTGAAGATCTTAGAGAAACTATGACTTAAAATCCTGTGAGGTATGGATAAAGTATGATGAGCACCTGTCTCCAGTGGATTTCGCTTTACTAACATATTTAATATGGCGAAAATTCTTATTTGAGATAATCCCTTTTGTAAAAAAACAACAAATGGTGTTTCTCACATTGGTTTCCAAGTCTATTCTCTATTCCCTGGAATTATTTTTGTTTACAAAATAACGATTTCTTATTCGAAAACCACTAGGTAACCATGGTTTTCTGTCAGTTTATGGTAGTGTCCAGCTACCGTTGTTGACATGGTCATGGACGCGCCCGGGCTGAAAAGTATAGAAAAACGGGATCAAAATTAACAAACATAATCTAATTTGAAAACACCAAGTTATTAACCTTTACTAAAATGGAACTCTAAACTTTATTCTATTATTCAAATTAACAATATAATGTCTTTACTTGTTGAAAATACATTTTATTACAAATGTTGTTCACCATTTTTCCCATGAAGATGCCAATATGTGGAGTACATGTCAGCTCTTCTTTCATTTTTATGAATTTGTAATAAACAGTAATAACTCAATAATAAACATAAAATACCATCCAAAAAAGAACAGAAGGTGAATCTTGTGAATTAAAATGTAACTATTTTAAATGTTTTCTAGTTTTTATTGAAGCAAACTTTTCGATAATACTACTTGTATTTATTTCATCAGGCAGATTCTGGTTAATGCAAAAAAAATCAATTTGTATTGGGCAATTCAATTTCTTAGCGTTGTCACTTGCATTTGTGACCATTATGGAGAAACAATTTCTCAGACTGATGATACTAAGTTATTTTCGTTCAAAGCCATGTACCGATTCTAATAGAATTTCAATTTTTTTTATTCAAAAATGAGTTAACAGATGTACATATTCTCGTCCAGGTACTTTTCTTGTAATTGAGTTGCAGATACAACTATATTTTCATCTTCCAGTGCATTAACTTAACCAAGAATTCAAAAAGATTTCAGCAAAATTTGAAGCCATCAGATCAAAAATAATTCCGAATTCAAGCGAACCCGAAAAAAATTTAAAGTGTCCTGCGAAAGATGACAAAAAATGAGTAGTTGATCTTTAATCCAAATTTTTGCACTGCTGTATTGACTTCATTAACCTTTTGTAAAATATATAGTCAAAATACTAAAAGCATTTGGCGGGTGCGTACCACCCCCAAAATTTCAACCGCCCGGTTCTACCGCCTCAAAAAACATTATTTTAATCTGTTATGATTGGTCTTAGGATGAAATACGAAAATTCCACGATGTGGAAGCCAGAAAACGATCGAAAATGACGCGTTTCCTAAAAGGATTGAACCCTATGAAAGTAAACAAAAAATAGTTATATCCAATCAAATCACTATGAACGTGTTAGATGTCGTGTGAGGCGGGAACTAATCACATAATTTTTGGTTTAGAAGCATAAGTCTGGACATATGAATGGTTTATTCGTCGATTCCTCAAATCTAATACGTCCCACCCAATTATCCACGTAACGCCTACCTGACAACATTGTTCACTTTCTGATACACTCACTAATGTGATTGTGATAGTATGAGTACATGATACTACTCGAATATGTGAACATTTGATCATCATGAAGACCAGCAGTCCAATGTCCTCATACCAACGCAGTTTTCACTGACTCAATACACCGATAAAGAGAATAATTCAATCATTGAGAGCATCAAACTACATTATAGTCTAGGCTATAAGTTGGGGAAATAAACTTTTGTTTAGAAGGTAGAATCTGAAAAAAAAAATTGCATGATGTTTTATGAAACTCAAAGGTAATTCGTGATACGATAACGATATGCCCTTCACTCCCAGAACGTCAAAATTGGTCCATTTCTACCGCTCCAATATTAGACGTTATATGATTTATTTAAAAAATTTCAAATTCAGCTCCGAAAATTGTATTTAGGCGATTTTTTAGGCTTAACGTTATTTTTTTTTAATAAATCATATAACGTCTAATATTGGAGGGGTAGAAATAGGCCAATTTTGACGTTCTGGGGGTGAATATTTCCTTGTGTAAAAAATAATTATAACAAATCTTATTCATTCATAGTATTGATAACAAGCATGCTTTAAAAATAAATTCTTGATATGTACATGAATAACAATGATAGTATGATTAATAATAAAGTTTGACGAAAATACATGTAAACATGATCTACTCAACGTCCTCCCGACTCTTCATCAGCATAATGAGTAACATCGAATCAGCTAGTCTTCCCAATAAAGCAGGTAAATAAACTGTAAATTTCACAACATCTACATTTTGTACGTATTTGCAAATGTACGAGTTTGCTTGTAAGGCACACCATCGTTCTAGGAACGCACGTTTTTAATTCTCTGCCTGCTGCTGGTGTGGGTTTATTTAATATTTGTGTGTATGAGTCGAGGCGTTCAAGGACACACAAATCATATTTCGCAACTCTTAAACTCGAGTCGGTGTTGCATAAAAATTGAAACGAATGGCAATCACCTACCTTTGTCCAACAACATTCGATTTCGAGACTCAGAGATTCCTTCTATTCTAACAATAATTGCTTGTAATCTCTATGTAGGTACGTTGGCAATTGAATTATTATTGTTGGCCTGAAGCTTTCCCTGACATATTTCGCAATTGTTTCACACTTTTCTGGTCCATCAAATAAATAGATCGAAGATTATGTTACTATTCAGTTACCTTCTTATTCACGCCTTACAAATAACCATTGCCATCCTTTTAGAACAATAAATTGTGAAGATAATAATTGTTGTCATGAAAAAAACGTTTTTCGTTGAGGAAGATCGCAGATCGGTTAACAATCAAAAACCGCCTGCTAGCAGCCCTGGACTGAAAAATACATCTCCTTCAGTATATACATTACTCTTTGAGTTGTTTTCTCGATGAATGAATATCATATTTTGTACAAGAACGACGAACAGCAAAGTACTCCTTTACTGAACAACCGTAGATTGTAACATTCAAGGATCCACAAGTTTTGCTCGGAGGAATGTCAAAACACTCCCTGGAGGATTTAAAGACTAGAACATAGATCAAAGCTAAGAGTGGAGAGAAAACCGCAGTTTGATTATAAGAAATACCTAGATATCCATCATGCAGTCAGATGATACAGGGTGTCGTTCGTTACTGTTGAAGTTGATAATTTGAATTCTCTTGTAAAATCAAGCATCATCATCATGGACCATGAATAATCTTATGATATAACTTTCTTAACAACTAACACAATAAATGAAAGCTTATAAATTATTATACTCTATACGTCATGACATTGAAATAAGTTAATTTGAATTGACAACATGACTATTATTATAACATTTTCCTGCCAGATGAACTAGCAAAACATGGACACAATAAACTATATCAACTTTAGTTTCATGATATCACGGATTAAGTTATTACTATAAATCTTGGTCGACCTCATCGATTCTAATGAAACTTTGTTTCAATAGGTTTTTGATGATGAGGAATATGAATCTAAAGTTAGTTTCAATGTAAGATTATGATCAAGCACCATACCTGATGAGTGTCGAAACCCGGAGTTCTGATCTTCCCATAGACAGTGATCCTAATAAAATCAACGTTTGTATCGGCCCCCTTCTGAGATCCTGCTGAACAAATTTCTGCCATCATATTTTAAGTTTTTGGAATTTACGATTTTCACGAAATTTCATAACTTTACTTATGGAAAAATCTCAATTGTGGTCGACATCGTCCTTTCTGATAAAACTTTGTTCAATACGTTTTCGAATCTAATGTTATCCTGCTGAACAAATTTATTATCCCAACTTTTTGCAATTATTACAACTCTATGTTTTAAACTCTTTGTATCATCATATTTTATGCTGTCAGATCAAAATCATTAACAAAAAGGACTATGTATAAGCTTTACCTTCATGATATCACAGAGTAATTTTTTTAGTGGAACCCACGGTCGTATACACAGGTCTGGAAACTCGAGGTTGTTTCCTATGTGAGCAGTGAGTCCGCTAAGCGTCGACTGGCCCGTAGTACCAAAAGTCGTCACGTAGGAGTATTTTCTGACAACTGTCAGTTGACTTGTCAACACAAGGAATACCTGCGTTTTCAGAAACAAATTACGAAATCGTGCATTGTGCCGAAATGCAAAACGGGGTACAAAAGTGTAAAGCAAGAAACTTCTGTTTTCCAAGTGCCGAAAGATGGGGAAATGCGAAAAAAGTGAATGCTTGCGATTCCGGATAGAAATCGTTTTACCACTTCGTGATCCAAGCGCTAGCTGGTGGCTGAGCGAGGGACTACGAGTTAGGCGACCCGTAAGAGACTGCAATCAACCATAGAGTTTCCAGACCTGTGAGTCGTATCGTGGTGGAACCTCATTACCAAGTAACTATGATGCATGATCTATAGATTTTAGGATTATCTCTGTAACGACAAACACAAAAACGTTATGTCATTACTTCGATGGAATCACTTTTTGAATATCAATTTTGCACACTTCTGTAAGTTAAATGTATGATTTATTTATAACTTGAAAAGCACTGTTATAAGGACAAAAGTACTATTATAATTTCAGCTGAAAAAGTGGAGGTGGTTGCCAAAAGTTCCACTTACAAGGAAGTTACCGCGTCCAAAATAATTTTCCAATTATGACCAGTTTAGAGCTCCACAGTGGGTGAGGCATATAAGCACACACACACAAACATCATCTCAAAAATAATTTAGATGGATTCATTAGAAAGGCACAAAAAGGACGATTACTATACTTCCCTTATTGTAATAATGAGGGAAGCTGTAATAGATATTTTACAAACATGTTTGATTGTATGAATAGTTAACGATCAAGAAGCAAATAAAAGGAAGTGCAAATTATGAAATTGCTTAAATTATTCTGAAATACTTCAAATCGCGGATGTTTTCACTCTTGCTTATGCCGAATGTTTCTATAAATAATGAGAACGTGTAATTATTAGAATATATAATTGGGTAATTTCCCCGTTGAATGATGTGCGGTTAAATTAAAAACTGACTCACTGACTATAATATTAGAAGTAATTTCAAGTTTTAATTGTACTTATAGTTCGCCAATTATATCTGATTGATGATGATTAACAATTGGAAATATTTGCAGAATTTATAAAATGAAGTTTCCTTTTATTCTATTTCACTTTCTAATTAGTTAACGAATTGCATATTTTCTGCTCAGTCAATATAACTCTCAAATTAATAGCATGAACAAAACCTAAACATCTATCAATTTCGAAGAATTAAACTGACTCTTCCATTATTATAATATATTTCGTCAAATGAAAATAGCAAGAAGGAATGCAGTTGAATGTTACGAGTAAGTGAGCTATTGCAAGATGGCAACAGTGTCTAATAGTTTGATATAAACGATGTGGGAGTGAAGGAATGAATACTTCGATACATGGATTGAAAATATGACTTAATTTAACTAATGCGTAGTCGGTATTGCAAATATGAGAACATTGTTTATACACTCTTATTTTGAACATTACGGGCATTTCCAGATAATAAGTATGGATGTAAAAAGAAATGTTTTATTTCCACAATTGAAGTAGGATCTTACGCCAACGTGAGAATTGTTGGTTTTCCACACTCACGATGATTACGTTTTTTACTTATTAATAGAACGCGTATTTTAAAAATATTTTCCATCATTTCTGTTTTTATGATTATTAGATACCTATAATTAACTGGTAGTCTAGGGGTCATCTTTCCTCGCATAATATGACGTTTATAAAATTCCATGAAATATGAAATCGTTATGAAATCACTTTTGATGAATGGCTTTCTTCACTTTAGTGATGAACTTTGATTTTCTCGATGATACTTTGATTGTATAAATACTTTGGTGAGTTACGTGTTTGGTTTGACGTTGACAAATTATTTATTTACAGAAAATAATTGCAAATTATTGACAATCAAAGTTTAAATTCTTATAATTATCAGAACAGAATAGATTTGTACGGTTGATAATGAGTTAGATGTGAATAATTTACTCCAAATCGACGATAAATATTCAAGTTTTGAACGTCGTATAACAATTTGCATCGCGTATTTTAAGAATGCATGATATTGATCCTGGCGTGCTTACGTGTCAATCTGTGACTGGAATGACTGCGAGGATTGTTAAAAAAACTAACAGTCTTCCGTAAATGTGCGAATAACAGATTGTTCCAGTTATACGACGAATAAATCACAACTTAAGCACATCAGTGAAAATCTCCTCAAATATCAAAATTGTTGAAACAATAAAAAAAATTGGGAACGAAACTTGAAGGAAATCAAACAATCAAAGCGGGGGAGGACAAGTCCAGTCCACTTAAGCCTCTTGATTGGGTCCATTGTGCGTCCCTTGGCATAATACTCAGTCCAGGAAGCCTGGGACAACGGCAAAGGCGAAAATACTGCTACGGCTTCTAGGCCTGCTGCCTAAGATGCTAAACATTCTGCTAGGATGTGAGAAGCAGTTTCGTCCGCCTCTCCGCATCTACTACAACCTGGATCATCAACAATGCCCAGTAATAGTTTAGGAGCTAGATCGATATGGTGTTTTTGATATCAATAAATATGATTTGATAAATTACGCAATTATTTAGACTCCGACAGCGGTTAAATATCGAAATTACTAATTTTTTTAGGGAGGTTTTAGGGGTGGAGGGAGGGGTTGTATTGGGAAAAAACCATTGGCACTCATATTGGTTATTCTTTGGCACCAAATTAACGTATTTGACACGGTGCCCAGTGGCCGATGAGATGGATTCTGATGAAGGAAATCATTTCACTTTACTGTGGAATGTATTATTATGCAACTATATATAAAATTCTCGGGAAATAGGTCACAATAACACTTTGTTTTAACTATTCGTCTTAAAGTTAAAACAAAGTGTTATTGTGACCTATTTCCCGAGAATTTTATATATAATTCATACTGGGTCAAGAATCTTATTATTATTATGCAACTATTTCACTGTTATTCTTTGTATGAATTTGAATTTCTTAACATTTCTCACACATCTGAAGATAATTGAAAATAGTTAACTGAACAGTCAAAGTGTTTATTTATGTTCAGAGTATAAAACAAATAGTTTATAATGATTGATGTTTGATTCCACTTTTTGACTTGCATGTTTTTCAGCAAGAGGTATCAGAAAATTCACCACAAGCATGCTTGTGGCGTGAAGCGTTTAAGTCATATCGTATTTAATCCTTCGAATTCGGCTCTTCCTATGTCATACTACTTCACACTAGTTGTTAAGATGCGATAGCAGTGATCGCACCTTAAAGTGATTGGATGCGAAATGTTTTATGCGACAGCATTGATCGCACTTTGAAATTGTTGAATATTCTTCCACTTGTAATGAAACACGACTTGTTTAGTTTTGCTTGTATTTGGTAAATAATCACGGTGAAATATATAAGCAAGTTACAAACTCAAGAGTTGGAAAAATACTACAAATTACAGCCTGATAGAAATTCTAAACTAAACAGTTATCCCTACTACACTCCTCATGGGGTTGTTTGTCATTCAGTATAATATTTAGAGGTAGAAGTTCATTCTATGTCTTATTGGAAAATTCCGCTTAATCGTTTATTGCTATGCAACCTTTCTGCGAATTCTTACTTTGTATTTACGACAGGAAAGTCCATTATCACTGTGTTCCAAAATATCTATTATAAACGGATTAAGCTCATTTTGATTCACTTAAATAATTACGATACCTAATATAATACAGGAATATTTACAATTGAGTTTTATGGATCTTTCAAAGGATGTCTTTGGTTTGGAACAAACATACTCCCCCCCTTGAAAGATCTGTGGGTGTACTACCCATGAGCTGGTAGTGCAATGGAGTTCCACGAAGGTCAATAGGGCATGGATATACATTCACATAGACATTATATCATAATACAAATATATACATTTACATAGAATAATATGTTACAAATACAATATATACAGATCAATAATACGAGTATGTTTCAGATACATTGTAGTTCATTTGTTGCAGTCGACCGGGTTCACTTAAACATTATCATCGATGGGTAACAAACTCACACGGGACACTGCACGTTTTATAAAGCCGTTGGAGGTTTTTATTGAAATCACTCTAGTGTTGTTGTCCTTTCCTAGATGTAATTCCGTTACTCTACCCGTCAGCCATCGTAATGGTGGTAGATGGTCTTCTTTGATTATGACCATGTTTCCCACTTGAACTTCCATGGCATTTTCCGGTTGAGTCTTCCATTTACTTCGCCGCTGCAAGGAAGAAATATATTCCTTGCTCCACCGCTTCCAAAAGTAATGACGCAGTTGTTCAATGTTCTGCCATCGGGACAACCTATTTTGGTGTATGTGGGTGATGTCAGGATGTGGGGAAGATAGTAGCGAGTCACCAATCAAAAAATGTCCAGGAGAGAGATAAAGGAGGTCATGTGGGTCATTGGACAAGGGTGTGATGGGTCGGAAATTTAATATTGCTTCAATTTGTGTTAATATAGTAGTAAATGCTTCAAACGTTAAA
The DNA here is from genome assembly GCA_958510875.1 of Endomychus coccineus. Classification (NCBI taxonomy): domain Eukaryota; kingdom Metazoa; phylum Arthropoda; class Insecta; order Coleoptera; family Endomychidae; genus Endomychus; species Endomychus coccineus. The sequence goes on from OY294069.1 coordinate 183,050,020, forward strand.
TTGGCGTTTCCTATTATCCGTTTTAAATGATGTTTTATGAATTTTTTGATAATTGAGCAAGTACTGAATTCAAAACGTGGTGAAGACATTATTTTTAGTTTGAAAGTATAATTGTGATTACTCACGATCAGTTTGGTTTGTTTAGATTGACACCATCGAGTGTTAAGATCTATGTGAATAGATTCGTCCCATCCGATCTCTAGTTGCCATAGGGTTTGTAATATCAACTTTGCTAGCATATTAGTTGCACCTATCAAACATAGGGGATCGAAGAGTTGAGAAATTTCGGATAGCATCGAACGTTTTGTGAAGCGATTTGTTTTTTCCAATTGTACTATATATTGCAGTGAGTCAGACAAATTATTCCAAAGAACGCCTAATGTTTTTGACTCTGTTATGTTTTCCGTAAGTAATGATTGCACGATGTCTACCGGTTGTACTTCGATTGGCTCGTGATTTGTATTTGATACCCATTTTCTTAAGTCAAATCCTGCCGTTGCTAGTAAATCAGTCACATTAGTTTTGATTTGAGTAAGCTCTTCTACTGTTTCAGCCCCAGTTAAAAGATCGTCAACATAAAAATCATTAGTGATAATATTATTCGTAATCTTTGAATTAGTGTGATGATTTTCTGCAGCTAGGTGCTTTAAAGATTTTATAGCTAGATATGGTGCACTTCCGGTGCCATATGTCACTGTATTGAGACTGTAAACTTTTACAGGTTGAGTAGCGTCCGAGCGCCAAAATATTTTCTGGTACTCGCGTTGATCGGGCTCAATTAATATCTGCCTATACATTTTTGCGATGTCCGCTTTAATCACGAATGAATGCTGTCTAAAGCGTACTAAAATGCTGAATAAATCATTTTGAAGCGCGGGTCCTATCATTTGAACATCGTTTAATGATAGACCGGATGTTGTTTTGGCGGAACCGTCAAAAACCACCCTTAACTTGGTAGTTGAACTGTCCTGTTTAAAAACTGCATGATGAGGCAGGTAAAATCCGCGATCATGACTGTCTTGGTCAGTTACATTCGTCATGTGGCCTAATGCTTCATATTCGGACATGAAATCACCATATTGTTGTTTTAATGCCAAATTTTTATCGAGCTTCCGTTCCAGAGCATAAAACCGTTTCAATGCATTTGCATATGAGTTGCCTAAGGCTTGCACATTTGATTTGAAGGGAATGCTTACAATAAACTGACCATTATTGTGACGCCTTGTGGTTTGTGAAAAATGATTTTCGCACATTTTCTCTTCACGTGATAAGTTTGATCTGCCTTCTTGATAATTTTCAAGTTCCCAAAATTTGGATATTTGATTGTGAATTTTGTCATTTATACTCAAATTGCATTGAATATGATATCTAGGAAAAACATGACTACCTGAGACTATCCAGCCCAATTTTGTTTTATGTAATATTAAATTTGATACGGAAATCTTAATTTGACCTATGCATAACAAATCCCAAAATAGATTTGCGCCTATCAATAAATCTATATTAGCGGGCTTATGAAATGTCGGATCTGCTAGCTGTATGTTTGTGGGAATATGTATATGTGAAATATCAATTGGTTCACTGGGTAGGTGTGCTGTAATTTTAGGCAAGACCAAACATTGCAATTCAACTTGAAAATCGTTTGTATTTGATTTCAAGTTTAAAGAAGTGCTAGAAGTAATGTTTGATTTAGATTGGTTAATTCCTATCACCGGAATAAATGTTTTGTTTTGTTCTAACTTTAAGCGACTACATGTTTCAGCAGATATAAAGTTTGATTGCGAGCCTGAATCAAGTAGAACTCGACATTGATGTTTCTGACCTGTGATATCAAAAATTGAAACCATTGCGGTTGATAACAATGTTTGTGCTTGCATTGCATGTGCACAATGGGTCACGGTAGGAGAGCTACCTTGCTGTGACGTCGATGGTTGATTGATTTGTATTGGTGTGATTAAGTTTTCATTGTGCAACAATGTATGATGTTTTTTATGACATATCTTGCATGAATACCTTGATTTGCAACTTTGCACATCATGACCCTGGTATAAGCAATTCTGACATAACTTACGAATTTTTGATTGTGTTGTCCGCGACTCTAATGTCAACGATAGAAATTTTTGGCATGTAAAAATGGAATGCGGTTTTTCTGCATCTTTGCAGAATGAACAAACCTTTTATTGTGCAACGAGATAATTGAAATTGGGTTTCGAATTACCGGGCAACTTGGTCTTGTCACGACCAGTATTTGATAGGTTATGATTTAGAGACTTATTATTGAACAATTTATCTAATAGTTTTGCTCTATTTGCTAAAAATGTTGTAAGACATTCAATGGTGGGAGCTTTTTGTTCAACGATGTGGCGTTCCCATTCGCGCTTTGTGCTATAGTCTAGCTTTTGACAAACTAAATGAATTAGCAGCCTGTTTGCCAAATTGTTTGGGTCATCTATAGTTTTAATCGCCTCTAATTGATTTGAAATATCGTCCGATAGTTGACGTAATAACGCTGATGATTCTTTGGCTACAGGTGGTAATTCAAACAGGCATTTTATATGTTTTATGATAATGCTTTCCCTGTCTTCAAATCTTTCTATTAATTTATTCCAAGCAATTGAATAATTAGCATCTGAGATAGATATTGCTTGAATAACTCGAGCAGCATCTCCACTCAAAGCTGCTTTCAGGTATTGAAATTTATCGATATTAGAAATATTAGTATTTGAATGTATTAACGAAAAGAATGAATCATGAAAATTTAACCATTCATTAAAACGTCCATCAAAGCCGGGAATTTTAATTTCAGGTAACTTCACACGTTGTTGATATGGTGGAGATCCAGGAACAATATTACTTTGAATGTTTGTAAGTAAACGCTTTCCGATACCAAGATTCTGATAATAATGAGTTTCAAAAGCTTCGCGTTGACTTAATGCCTCATCTTCGTCATCGTTTAATTCTTCAATATCATTTTGAATTTCATTGAATTGACTATAAATTATTTCGATATCATTGTAGCGTATTTGTAACTCCTCAGACATGTGATCGGGTTCAAACTTATTTAGAAAATTTCTGAAAGAAGTTAATTTTGCTTTCAAAGTACCCCTTTTCTTTATTAATGATTTTAATCTGTTAGCATTTTCATTTGAATCAGGCATGTTGATATTGACTTTATTAACACAAACGAAACAATACTAAATGGTAATATTAGGAATACTTATACAGGAAGGACTCACCCACGCTATTTCTTCCTTTGATGATATGTATGCGATGTTAAGCCCCGTCTTCGTACTAGCGGCTTATCTTGAATTGTTGAAGTACCTATATATGCATTATAGGCAAATGATGTAATGTTGTTCCATTGACACTCACACTGGTCTAGGTTGATGCTTCCGACAGTTCAAGTGAATGGATGTGTTGAATTGTAAAAAACCAAAAGGCACTGGAATTTTTACAATCCGGTTCGAAGGACCAAAATGTTAAGATGCGATAGCAGTGATCGCACCTTAAAGTGATTGGATGCGAAATGTTTTATGCGACAGCATTGATCGCACTTTGAAATTGTTGAATATTCTTCCACTTGTAATGAAACACGACTTGTTTAGTTTTGCTTGTATTTGGTAAATAATCACGGTGAAATATATAAGCAAGTTACAAACTCAAGAGTTGGAAAAATACTACAAATTACAGCCTGATAGAAATTCTAAACTAAACAGTTATCCCTACTACACTCCTCATGGGGTTGTTTGTCATTCAGTATAATATTTAGAGGTAGAAGTTCATTCTATGTCTTATTGGAAAATTCCGCTTAATCGTTTATTGCTATGCAACCTTTCTGCGAATTCTTACTTTGTATTTACGACAGGAAAGTCCATTATCACTGTGTTCCAAAATATCTATTATAAACGGATTAAGCTCATTTTGATTCACTTAAATAATTACGATACCTAATATAATACAGGAATATTTACAATTGAGTTTTATGGATCTTTCAAAGGATGTCTTTGGTTTGGAACAAACACTAGTTCTAGTACAATGGCTCTATGTTTCAGCATAGCCATTTTACACACATCAATTTGAATTTAGAATGACAGTCAGTGTTTTTCCTATTACAATTATAATATTCCAATAGATTGTTGTTTTTACGCAAGAGCGTCGATGGGTTTGGCTATAGGAGAGGGAACAATTATGTTTGATAAGTTATTGTCGATTCAGCCACACATTATCATTAATTCTTAATACATTCCAAACTATTTTTTCAATCATCGATCTGCATATAATCAAATTAGCTATTGCTCGTACAACTGTATGGTCGTGATTGTATCTACAAGTTCTAACTAAGTTAACAATAACAGCAACAGAATATGTGTGATATAAAATAACGGAGGGCGTTATACTTAGGAATAATGTGCTCATGATATTCAATTATTGAGTAGTTAATAGCAATACAACCTTGATTATGTTGAATAAAAAGTGAAATCTAATTTATTAGTAAAACTACTGCAGACTGTACTCTACTCGATTGTAGATCTACTTCATTTAGCAAAAAATGATTTCAATAATTATTATCCAAACCCTGATCATGGTGAAATTCATAGAATCCAATAAAATAATAACTACAGTTACACCGTAACTTTATAATATCATGATACTCGTGCATGATATAAAAAATACCACGAAATTTCCCCAAGAAATTTAATTCTCCTTTCTCCTCTATTCCAGGGAAA